>OZ012738.1:225699511-228099511 GCA_963859935.3 Lathyrus sativus
CCTCATTATGCATCATATACATATTACATATATATGATTACCCACCATTTAATCATGTCAATTAAATTCAATAATTCATAATTCACCTTTCCACATTAAGTATACTCTTTTTACCCCTAAACAGCATCTCTCGACCTATCACAACCCAAGGAATCCTACAAAATGAATCACAAGGCAAAACATCACAAAAATCACATTCTGTCACGCTCGCTGGCTCACTCGCCTAGCGAGGCCTCAGTGAACGCTCGCTGCCTCATTCCCCTAGCGAACTGATCTGCGGTCGCTCGCGGATCAAAAACGAGTAATTTTAGGAAAATGCAATACAGCGACAGTGACTCGGAATATCGTCTCACAAGGATTCTTGTAGGAATAACCAAATACAGTAACGAAATATGGGGGGTTTTGATTAAGGTAAAATAAACGAAAAATAAGTGATTAGAAAAAGTGATTGTAGTAATGAGTTGAAACGGCTAATCTACTGTTTTCGTTTCCCAACTTATCATCGATCCTAATAATTCCCAATTCCTAAGCGGATTCTATCCCCTTTCCGATTATAATAACAATCAACAAGCGCAATTGATATTATACGATACACGTTCCTAATTTCTGAATTAAGCAAACAGATAAAATAGTAACCGTGAATTAAGCAAACACGAGAAACATACGCGGATTAAGCAGCCACGATTAAAGTATAAGAACATGCAATCATCGAAATAAATCAATCATCCCTAAGATAAATCGAATTAAGCAAACAAAATATCATAGAGAAGAATAAGAAAGGAAATAGATTTTATTGGAAATTAAAAGAACCTCAAAGTGTTGGCGGGAACCGATTACAGCAGATTAATCCGAAGGAATTAGTTCTCCATAATTCATACAAAGCTCCAACCAATATTTTCTTGAATAGTGAATAGGGTATTTAAGGTTGTACGGCTAGACCTAAACTAAAAAGAAAAACAATGGATCCGGTTCATAACCCAACTGGGTCAAAAATATAACCCAGACCCAAAACTAAAACAATTTCCTAATGCTGCAACTTCTACGAATATTCTGGGAAAATATGTTCCGTATCTGACTTTGACTCCAATAGGAAAGTCGTAGCTCTCTCTCTTAGCTTTCCGGCGATTTTTAGAACGCCTCAAACGGATTCCCGGAACTCCAGTTATGATCGTTTCCGTGCAGACTGCTAAAGCTGAAAAATAAGTGCGAAAATTAAATTAAACCAAAAAAAATAAAATATGAAAACATAATAAAATATAATAATAAACAAAATAAAATAAAGAAATGCCTAAGTAAAAATGTAGGAGAATGTGCATAAATATGCACTGATCAAATTCCCCCGGACTTGAACTTTTGCACTCCGAGCAAAATTAAAATAAAACAAAACAAGGGAAGCACACACACATCAATAGTTACTCATCCAGGCTACAAGTCTTCTTCGCCTAAGTTTGCATCGATAGGTACTAATCTTACACACTAAGGATATCGTAGGAACACTAATCCACAATTGTGCGGTCATAAGGCTCCCTCCTATACAAACCAATATAAATCATGTCGTTATGCCTAAGTCTAACTTACTCATCCTCTCTTTTGCTCTCTTTCATTCTAGTGCAATCACATTAAGCCCTTTATCTATTCACACACATGGTAACTGAGCATGTTAGTTAGTATGATCCATTTTTTTCTCAACAATTTAGAATTAAACATTTTTTTGTCTTTTCTTTTTTTTTTCTTTTTCACTTTTTGTCTTTTTGTCTTTTTCTTCTTCCATATTTGGGAGACTCAAGGTGTTAAAATGATATCGATCTTATGAACTATTCTCAAGTCTCTACAAACTAATCCCAAATTAGACTATAGCCCAGAACTTTCAAAAAGATGCAAATTTTTTTATATTTTTATTATAATAATTGAAAAAAAACAAACAAAATAAAATATAAAGCAAAGGTTTCTCTCCCCCAGACTTAAAACAAGCATTGTCCTCAATGAAAGGACATAAATATAAAATAAGATTTAGGGAAAGGAAAGAACACACCCGACGAGTCAAGGTGGATAAGTGATCACATATGCATCCTTTCCCAAAGAGAGATTTCCTACAGTCTCCTCTTCCAAATTGGGGAGTAACTTTGGATAGCATGCATCGCCCTTGAAATTTGTATTAGTGCCTTCACCTTTTATTCCAGGATCAAATAAGAATCTTCGATAAATAAAAGTGTCAAATGGGCACGTGAATTTGATATCCTTTTCCACAACATCAGAGATCAATGGGTTAAAGTGTTGCTTCACTGCTTTTCTTCCCACTTCCATCAAGGTCCATCCAATTCCCTTCTTATGTTTCTTCAAAACCTGTAAAGGTTTATTATCTTCATCAAAATCAAGGTTAGAAGAAATTATAACTGGAAGCTTTTTATCCATATCTGAATAAGCATAATTCAAATTGGTATGAAGTGGTTTAAGCTCCAAGGGGGGAGGTTGTTCAATGGATGGTGAGGTTGGGGCAGCCGTGATGTTAAGAGTTTTAGCTACATAAACAGCTTCATCTGCATGAAAAACATCACCCTGTACGACATCATTAATCTCAACACAAACAGAGCAAATGTTAGTGTCGGTACATGAATCACAAGAGTAAGTATCATCAAAATCTGCTAATGATAGAAAATCAAAATACAATTCAGAATAAGTATCATCAACTAAATTAGAAGGAAACTCTTTTGGATTCACTACTGTTTGGGCAGATGGTTGGTTTGAATCTTGAGCTTGCTGCATGGCATTCACTATAGTGGCAAGCTGTTCAATTTGTGTCTGCAAAGCTTGAAGACTTGAATTTGTTTGTTGCTAAAACTGAAGATCATTTATAGCCATTTGCTTGACAAGGTCCTCTAGTGAAGGTTCAGAAGGTGTAGAGCACACAATTTGGAATTCATTCATATGCTTATTCAGATCCTCACCTGCAAGTCCATTAAACCTTGACAACAAGTGTATTAAACCAGATTCTGATTCGAAAGGAACAACAACATCATCATACTCAATACACAAGCTATTATAATTTACATCAGGGGCAGCTAATTGTCTTAAGGTTCTATTATCAGCCATTTCAAAATCAAGTTCAGTATCCGAAGCAAACAAGTTATGCAGATAATCAGACTCAGACTCAGACTCAAACACAATGATGGAAAACAATTAATTAAATTTCAAAAAAATAAAATAACACCAGAATTAAACTAATTAAGAAAAATAAAAATTATGAGAATTTTTTCGATTTTTTTCGACTCTATAAAAACAGTAAAAAATTCATTAAAAATAAAAAAAAGGATTTGTTGGCGATTCTGAGGGTGGATTCAAGGTATTCCTTTGGAATACATGGAATAATTACCGGACGATTTTTCTACTTCTCGTAGGTAAAACAATTTTACGATCGGACACAATTTTTCCAAAAACAGATTTTTTACAATTTGGACTGTAAAACGCGAATTGGACGAAACCGCGAGGAAACTAAGGTCTAGACTCGAGGATACTAACTAACCCTATAACTCTAAAATTGATTAATAACTATAAGAATCCCCGGCAACGGCGCCAATTTGATCTGCGGTCGCTCGCAGATCAAAAACGAGTAATTTTAGGAAAATGCAGTACAACGACAGTGACTCAGAATATCGTCTCACAAGGATTCTTGTAGGAATAATCAAATACAGTAACGAAATATAGGGGGTTTTGATTAAGATAAAATAAACGAAAAATAAGTGATTAGAAAAAGTGATTGTAGTAATGAGTTGAAACGGCTAATCTACTGTTTTCGTTTCCCAACTTATCATCGATCCTAATAATTCCCAATTCCTAAGCGGATTCTATCCCCTTTCCGATTATAATAACAATCAACAAGCGTAATTGATATTATACGATACACGTTCCTAATTTCTGAATTAAGCAAACAGATACAATAGTAACCGTGAATTAAGCAAACACGAGAAACATATGCGGATTACGCAACCACGATTAAAGTATAAGAACATGCAATCATCGAAATAAATCAATCATCCCTAGGATAAATCGAATTAAGCAAACAAAATATCATAGAGAAGAATTGAAAGGAAATATATTTTATTGGAAATTAAAAGAACCTCAAAGTGTTGGCGAGAACCGATTACAGCAGATTAATCCGAAGAAATTAGTTCTCCATAATTCATACAAAGCTCCAACCAATATTTTCGTGAATAGTGAATAGGGTATTTAAGGCTGTACGGCCAGACCTAAACTAAAAAGAAAAACAATGGATCCGGTTCATAACCCAACTGGGTCGAAAATATAACCCAGGCCCAAAACATGACCCAAAACTAAAACAATTTCCTAATGCTGCAACTTCTACGAATATTCTGGGAAAATATATTCCGAATCTGACTTTGACTCCAACATGAAAGTCGTAGCTCTCTCTCTTAACTTTCCGACGATTTTTAGAACGCCTCAAACGGATTCCCGGAACTCCAGTTATGATCGTTTCCGTGCAGACTGCTAAAGCTGAAAAATAAGTGCGAAAATTAAATTAAACAAAAATAAATAAAATATGAAAACATAATAAAATATAATAATAAACAAAATAAAATAAAGAAATGCCTAAGTAAAAATGTAGGAGAATGTGCATAAATATGCAATGATCACGAACCTGCTAGCGAGTGCAGACAGTGGCTACTGGAAGTGTTCGCTACCTAACTCGCCTAGCGAAATCTCGCTATTAGCTCGCTCAGCGAAAGTGCTGGCGAATGTCTTCGATTTTACAAAAATCTCACTGTTAAGAAATTCATCAGAAGCTCGCAACTCGTCCGATTCTCACCACACCAGTCCCCGTAGTCTTAGCCTAGTGTTCTACGACTAAACCACATTGTGCATTCCAGACCTCACCCGATAAATCACCAACTCTACCGATTAAATCATTTTCTACCTAAATGGTAAACTACTCAAAACACCCAACAATCCATACATAGTCACATGCAAGGCTGGAAATAACAGGATTTCACCAATTTCTAACAACATAAACACAATTCATCCACGGAAACAACAATCAGAACACTACAACATCTTAATCATGATCATCAATCCCTATGGGGTTAAGGAATCCCCAACTACCTCATTCATGCAATTACCAATTTAAACCCGTTTCTCCCCCCTTACCTCGACTAGTTGCTTCGATCAATGAAAACTTCCAAGAATCTGATTACTCTCCCTTGTTCTTCTTCCTCTTGTTCTTGTTCTTCTTCCTCACTCTTCTCCCAAATAAACCGTGTTTCTCTTCTTTTTTTTCCTTTCTCTCCCAACTCACTAATACCCCCTTAAAACACTTATTCCCCATTTCTTTTTAATTCCAATAATATTAATAATAATAATAATAATAATAATAATAATAATAATAATAATAATAATAATAATAATAATACCATTACTATTAATTATCAAATTATTATCATTATCAATTTTTATTATACTAATATTAAAGGCTATAGCTTCTTAAACAATCACCACAAAAGACACGCCGAAATAAAATAACACTGGAAAGATTAAATAATTAAAATGGGTGTTACAACTCTCCCCCACTTTAATTATTTTCGTCCTCGAAAATTACCTGATGGAAACAATTCTGGATACGCTTCCTGCATCCTGCTTTCCAATTCCCAGATTGCACTGCCTCTTGCAGCACCTCCCCAAGCCACTTTCACCAAGGATATCTCATTTCCTCGGAGTTGCTTCAACTTACGATCTTCGATCCTCAATGGCATCGTCTCCACAGTAAGGTCCTCTCTAACTTGAACTTCATCTCTTTGAATCACATGAGATGGATCCGAGACATACCTTCGAAGTTGCGACACATGAAACACGTCATGCAAATTCGACAATTCAGGCGGCAACGCCACCCTATAAGCTACAACACCAATTCTCTGCAAAATCTGATATGGCCCAATAAACTTAGGATCCAACTTCTTGGACTTCAACGCACGAGCCACACCAGTCACTGGGTTAACCCTTAAGAACACGTGATCACCTTAACTGAATTCCAGCTCTTTCCTTCGGTTATCATGATAACTCTTCTGCCTACTCTAAGATGCTTTCATTTTCTCACGAATCATCTGAATTGTCTCAGTAGTCTGCTGCACAATCTCTGGCCCCAATACCACATTCTCACCCGTCTCATACCAACACAGAGGAGTTCTGCATCTCCTACCATACAAAGCTTCAAACAGTGCCATTCAAATGCTAGAATGGTAACTTTTGTTGTATGTGAACTCGATCAACGGTAAATGAGTATCCCACGCACCACCCTTTTCCAACACACAAGCCCTTACCAAATCCTCTAGCGACTGAATAGTCCTCTCTGACTGACCATCAGTTTGCGGATGGTAAGCTGAACTCAGCTTCAACTTAGTACCCAAGGCTTCCTATAAACTCTTTCGAAATTCCAAAGTAAACCTTGAATCTCTATCCGACACGATACTCGATGGAACACCATGAAGCTTCACTATTACCCGAATATAAATTTCTGCTAGCTTCTCCAACGGAAAACTTATATTGATCGGCACAAAATGCGTAGACTTCGTAAGTCGATCCACAATCACCCAAATAGCATCAAATCCTCTCGCTGTATTCGGCAAACCTGTCACAAAATCCATGGTTATACAATCCCATTTCCAAACTGGAACTTTTAACGGCTGCATCATTCCAGAGGGCCTCTGATGTTCAACTTTCGACTTCTGACATACCAAACAGGCGTAAACAAATCGAGCTATATCTCTTTTCATACCAGACCACCAAAATATTTTCCTTAAATCGTGGTACATCTTCGTAGCTCCCGGATGGATACTCAAACTACTACGATGTCCCTCGTTCAAAATTAACTTCTTCAGCTCATCATTATCCGGCACACAAATCCCGCCTCTGAATCTCAACACACCTGTATTATCCAACTTAAAATCACTATCGAAATTACTTCCTATTCCCGACATCAATCCACTAACTTCACATCTAGCTTTTGGTTCTCTCTAATCATATCCAAGAAAACGTTATTCACTTGTAACTTGCCCAACATCACACCACCTGCCATAAACTCACAAACCATGCTCAAATCCCTGAACTGCTCAATTAGCTCCATTTCTTTTACCATTAAAGCCGACATATGAATTGTTTTCCTGCTCAAAGCATCGGCTACCACATTCGCCTTTCCTGGATGATAACTCAAACTGAAATCGTAATCCTTCAAGAATTCCAACCATCTTCTCTGTCTCATATTCAGCTCCTTCTGATCAAACAGATATTTTAGACTCTTATGGTCACTGAACACCTCAAATCTCGAACCATACAAATAATGCCTTCAGATCTTTAACACGAAAACTACCGCAGCCAATTCAAGGTCATGGGTAGGGTAATTCCTTTCATGCACCCTTAATTTCCGCGAAGCATAAGCCACCACCTTACCGTTCTGCATAAGAACCCCGCCTAATCCCATCTTAGACGCATCACAATACACCACAAAAGGTTCACTCAGATTTGGCAATATTAACACCGGTGTTGTAGTCAATCTCTTTTTCAGTTCCTCAAAGCTTTCTTCACAAGCAGTATCCCATACAAAAACTTGATCCTTCCTCGTCAACTGGGTCAATGGCAACGCCAAACGAGAAAACCCCTCAATAAACCTTGGGTAATAACCTGCCAAACCCAAAAAGCTTCTGATTTCCGTTGCTGTCTTTGGCGGTTCCCACTACAGCACTGCACTCACTTACGATGGGTCCACCGCTACACCGTCACCAGATATCACATGCCCCAAGAAACTCACAGTCTTCATCCAAAACTCACACTTCGATAGTTTAGCAAACAACTTATTATCCTTCAACACTTGCAACGCAATTCTCAAATGTCATGTATGCTCCTCTTCAGACTTAGAATAAATCAGTATCATCAATAAACACAACAATGAACTGATCCAGGTAAGAATGGAATATTCGATTCATATACTCCATAAACACTCCTGGCGCATTAGACACTCCAAAAGGCATCACAGTATATTCATAATGTCCATAACGAGTTCTAAATGCCGTCTTCTAAATATTACCTTCTTTCACTCTGATCTGATGGTAACCCGACCTCAAGTCAATTTTACTGAACACACGAGCTCCCACCAACTGATCCATCAAATCATCAATCCTTGGAAGAGGATACTTATTCTTAATGATCACCTTATTCAACTGACGGTAATCGATGCACAAACGCATACTACCATCTTTCTTCTTTACCAACAACACTGGAGCTCCCCACGACGACACACTTGGTCTGATAAACTTCCTATCCAACAATTCTCCAATCTGAGATTTCAATTCAGCCAACTCCACTGCCGACATCCTGTAAGGCGCCATAGATATAGGTCTCGTACCAGGAACAAGATCAATGCTAAATTCAACTTCTCTTGTCGGAGGAAATTCCGTAATATCACCAGGGAACACTTTGGGAAATTCATTCACCACCGCCAACTCTTCCATCGATGCCTTGCTGTCAACAGATAATGATGCAAATAAACTAAACATTTTAGCTTCGTCTTCTAAAAAGGTCCTCAATTCCTTATTAGACAAGGATTCCACCCAGGCTTCCTCTTCTGGAGTAAGGAACAACAGCACCTTCCGAAAACAATCGATGTAGACTCGGTTGAACTCTAACCAGTTCATACCCAGAATAACATCCAGCATACCAAGTGGCAGATAAATCAGATCCACTCCAAAATCTCTATCGAAAATAGTCAGTGGATACTTAAACACACCAAAGAAGTAGTCATTGAACTAATAGAGGGAGTTTCAATAGTCAACCGTTGCACAAGAGTAGACGGCACCAATCCTAATCTCTTCACACAATCAACATAAATGAACGACTGAGTTGCACCCGTATCAATCATAGCAGTCAAAGGAACATTATTGATAAAACAAGTACCTTTGATGGAACGCTCCTCGCCGGCAGCTTGAGTTCCTACCACAACAAACACTTTACCACTAGCATGAGGCGCCTGGGACTTCTTTGGCTTCTCATAATGGGTACTGATATGACATTTCTCACCACAGTTATAACAAGTAGGCATAGTAGTCCTGCAATCCGCCATCACATGGCCTGGCTTACCACACTTGAAACACTTCTTCACCTCATCAGGACAATCATTGGCACGATGCCCCGCACCACCACATCAGAAACACTTCCCACCAGCAGACGCTCTCCTTTCTCTGGGCTTCTTATCAGCAGCAGCCTTATGTTTTCCTTTATCACCAGGAACAATGTAAAGAGTACCACCAAATCTCTGCTTACCCTTCCGATCATTCACAACCTTATAGTGTGCAATCCTGGCTCGGTTGTCATTATCATAAATCCTACTTCTGCTTACCAGCTCAGGATAATTCCTGATCTTCTGACAAGCGATCCCCATCTTAATCTCCAGATGCAGTCCGTTTTCAAACTTCAAACACTTGGAAGTCATTGCCTCTTCAGTATTGTAATGAGGACAATACTATACCAACCCTTCGAATTTAGCAGCATACTCTGTTACAGTCAGATTACCCTGCTTCAGCTCCAGAAACTCTATCTCTTTAGCACTTCGTATATCTTCTGGAAAATACTTCTCCAGAAAACCATTTCGAACCCCATCCCATGTAATTGCAGTTCCTGCAGCCTCCAATCTCTGGCGATTGTTGTCCCACCAAGCCTCAGCTTCACATTCTAGCATGAGTACCGGACCTCACTTTTTGCTCATTAGTACAACCCATCGTCCTGGAAATTTTCTCAATTGCCTTCAGCCATTTTTGATCAGCTTCAGGATCCAAAATCCCCCCTTCAAATGTCGGTGGCTTGTTGTTGCACCCCAAAATTTGCTCAACCTTTTCTTGCCTGATTTATGTTTCATTGCATTGCCATTTGCATAGTTACATCATAGACACAGTCTAATCATTTGCATATCATAGCATAGCATGCCTCCAACAAGGGATCAAGGTGTCTATCAAAAGAAGAGCTTAGCAAGGTATGTTATCCAATAGGAGAAGCCTTCCAGGCCATCAAGAAGTGATTAGAAGTCTTGAGAAGTTTGAGTGCCCACAAGTGGATTTTTCTCCTAACTTGAGGTGTATTGAAGATCCTCAACATGGGATTGTGAGTCTGAGGTGTGTAGGATGCCTAGGGGGCCCTATTGAAGCTTAGACAAGTCATTGTATCAAGTGCAAGAACCACAATTGAGGTGTGTACAAGTAGGGTTTCATCTGGGTAACCCTAGGTCAAGGAGAGCAAAGAGAAGGCATCAAGGCCTAGCTCTAGGTCAGGGAAGTCATGGATTGATATTTTTAAGCATGTGTATGGATGATTCAAGATCAAATTCAAAAGAATCAAGAGTGGTTGGAGGTGTTTGAGACAAGGTTCCTAGGGTAAAATCCCCTGTATAACACTGGACTTCCAAGCCACATAAGTCAAAATACAAGTTTCAAATGGATTCTTGGCCAACATAAAACTTGTATATCTTCTCAATAGATTTAATTTGAGTACTAGAAGTCTTCAAGGAGATTTGTAGAACTCAAGTTATGGTTCTTGCAAATTACAGGTCACCAGAGGACACTGAAATTTATCTATGAAAGTTACTTGACTTCCAAGCAACTTTTGCCCCTCATGGAGTTTTCAAATGGATTCTTGGCCAACATAAGAATTGTAGGGCTTGATCTTACCTTTAATTTGAGTACTAGAAATCCTCAAGAAGATTTGTGGAACTCAAGTTATGATCTTGGCAATCCAGGGGTATTTTGGGAAAGTTGAATTATAGGTCATTTTTCAACATAGGTCAAAATCTCTATCTTCCACTCCTCAAATGAAAAAGTGTCCAACATGAATTGTGTTTAGAATGATGTTTTTAGGTTAGATAAGAAGTCATGGGTGATTGAATTGGCTTGCTTCACAAAATCATCCAAAATGGCCTAAATAGAGGGATTTTTCAAATGATTCAAAGGAGGGAAATTGGGATTTTTGAATTATGAGACATAAACCTGGCATATGGGTAGTCATTTTGAATGGAAATTGGATTTCAAACACATTGGCAATGTCACAATTTTGAGATGAGCCCTAATTTTATGAGTTGGTTTGAAAAGTGTTTACTTACATTACAAGTTACAATGCCAAAGCAAGAATTAAGGCAATTCAGGCCAAGCTAGCTATCCAAACACACTCACAAACCAATTTGCAGTTGAAAGGAACATTCTAGAGCAAGCTGAGAACTCAGAATCGTGACTGTAGCATTGGACTTTCATGGCCATGACAGAATTTTGGATCAACAGATTTGGGCCTGAATTGGATTGCAAAAGCCCACAAATAGTTTCTATTTAAGCTCTAGAATGTTTCCAGATGAAGTTTGGTGCAGAATTCGTGGAGAGAAGGAAGATAGCAAGTTGAGTTTCAAGAGTTCTAACTGAAAACAGTTTTGGAGTTTGGGTCAAGATCAAGCCAAATTGAAGTGCCTAGAAGCTTCATCTTGCTTCATTGATCGTGTTTGAAGAGTTGCACAGCTTGAATCCATCATCTTCTACCTCTGTTGAGTCAATTTTCACAGGTATGTAACTCTTGGATTTCCTATTGATCTAGGCTGAATTAGTTAGGAATGTGCATGTGGTTAGGTTCCCTATGATTGGTAGAGCGATTTAGGTTTGGTTTGGCATCATTTGGTGATGATCGAGGGAGTGCACCAATTTCTGTTTGGATTCAGTTACATGTAATCTTGAGGAATTAACATGATTGTGATAACTTAGAATGATCAGTGTAACATGAGGATCATTCCTGTGGCTTTTGATTTGAGTTTGGTGAAGATCAAGAATGTGACATGTTTTGGAAATGCTATCGGGTTTGAGAATCTAGAAGGAATTGAGAAAATCTGAGGCCAGATTCATGATCAGCATGGAATTTTGAGTGAGATAGGTATAATCTTTGTGATTTCTGATCACCTGCAAGTGGACTCTCACCGGAGAAGACGGTGGAAACCACTGTGAACCACCACCTGAGAACAGTCTCAGGTCGCCTGAGCTTTTGGAGAAGATGAGGTTCTAGCCCTCAGATTGCATTGACCGGTTGACTCAGATGATCATCCAATGGCTCATGTTTAAACTTCAGATTCCCCTCTTTAATCCAATACGCATCGTTTCATTAAAACTATGTGGCACATGAGTCAGCAGCCAGTCAGCACTCACGTGGACGCGCTCCTGAACCTTAGATGAGATGACCAGTCAACATATCCAACGCACATGATATATTCTAGCATTTTAATTTTCTTTTTTCATTTTAATTCTTTTTGGCATTTATTTTAATTGTTTTTGTTTCAAAAATCCATAGTAAATCTAATATTGATCCAAAAAATATTTTCAAAATACCTTAATGATCCTGGATTTAATTGTGATTTTCTGAAATCAAGAAATCTCATTTTTATCCATTTTTTTCAATTTAATTTGATTTTCTCCATTTTGTTAGTTTCTTTAATTTTGTATATTTGCTACATGATTTTGTGGATTTTATTGTGACCAATTGGTAAGGAATTTTGAGCTGATTCTTGTTGGACTGATTAGATTAGGGAAGTATGTATCCTTAGAAATTTTATCACAATTTTGTGAATAAAATTTAGGTTAGTTTGAGAGGTGAATAGGAGAGGTGTTAGAATTAGGGTTTCAAAACAAATAGTTGTAGTTTAGTGCATAGGTGAGGGGTTTGCGTGAGAAATCAGAGGAGAGATAGAGAATTAAATGAAAAAAAAATTTGTTTGACTGCAGAATAGAGATGTACACACGAACCGAAAAAAAGTAAAAAAAAAAGGTTGAAATGAAATATGTTGTGGTAGGAGAGAATAGGTATTAGAGAGAGAGGTAGTCTGACAAAAAAACAAAAATTAGGGAAATGTGATGTTGGGAAAATGTGAAGTTGGGGAAATGAAAAAAATTGAGAATGAAAAGAAAGGTTGGGTGTGGTGCATAGGGGGGGGGGGAGGTAGAGTGAGGGTATAATAGTGATGTTGATATGAGAGAATAATGACAACATTTAATATTTGAAAAGAATATTGACTGAAAAAAAGGGTATTACCATCATGTAATGAATTGGAAACAAGGTAATAACAAGAGTGGAAAAGTAAATAAATGGGGGGAACCGAGAATCAGTAGTGGGTATTGAAAAAAATTGAATGCTGATTCACAGAAAATTGTGATGAGTTGACTAATTAAAGTGGGTATGGAAAATTGAAAAAATATGGAAAAGAAAGAGAAAGAAAGCGAGTATTGGGAGAACCAAAAAAATGTTGGAAAAGTTGATGTAGAGGTAGCGTGTGATATTAATGGTGTGAAAGTGGGGTCAGAAAATTAAATGCACCAGAAAATTATTGTTATTAATGTCATAGAGTAGTAGATGGTATAGGTGATAGTTGGTGGATCAGAAAAATAAATGCTACAGAAAATTGGTATGGTGTGTAGGGAGTAGTGACGTTGACAATTGAAAAAAAATCTGACCAAATTTATAGATTTTCGAAAAAAGATGAAAGAAAAAAAACGGAAAAAAATATATAAAAATGAAGGAAATAGAACTGACCTAGAATGAATTAATTAATGAACAAATTTGAATTAATTCCCTAAAATAGGATGTAAATGAACTTTCTAGACAGTTTCATGAATTGATTCAAGAGAGATTCAATGAAAATGAAATGCAATGATGCAAAGAATGAATTCATGAATATTATGCAAATAAAATTAAATGCACATTTAACACAAATATTAAATGTGATGCGAGTCTATATAGAAACATAACAGAGATACTAAACACGCATGATAAACTACATAGATAAATCAATTTAATTAGATATAACACAAAGAGATAAAGGTATCAGAGAGATTATACCGTACGAGATTGAGAAAAATATTGTTGCACAATAACCGTTAGTAAAACAGAAAATCATGCGGAACAGTAAATAAGAATAGATCAATGCTTATTCAAAGAAAGAGGGACCGAGAATCCCTAATTCTCTTCGAAACTTGTGGAACGACTCCGAGGACAGAGGTTTTGTGAAAATATCAGCAAGCTGATTCTTAGTGTCCACGTATTCAAAAAAATACGTCGCCTTTTTCCACATGATCGCGAAGAAAATGATGCCTAATTTCTATATGTTTAGTGTGGGAATGCAGTACCATGTTTTTAGTTAGGTTTATCGCGCTAGTGTTGTCACCTTTAATCGGAACGCAACTGTAACACCTTAAAATTTGACCATCTTTTATTATTTTTTTGGCTTATGTTTCATGTCATTTTCATATTCATTTATGCATAGCGTAGTTTCTAAGCACGAGATCAAGGTATCATGGTTTGATTTTCAAGAAGAAGAACATGATTCTTCAACCTCAAGCAAGGTTTTCTTCTTAACTTTGTGGCATTCTTAAGCCCCAAGATCCCCTCATAATCAAGTGTGCTTCAAGAAAACATCATTTCAAGGTCATATGTGACACATCATGCCTTCATTTTCAAGAAATTTTCAAGAGATTCAAAGTTGGTTCAAGTTGTTTGACCTAATTCAGTGAATTGTGGATGCTATGATCAAAAGGGAATAACTCTCTCAATTTTCAACATTTTGAGGTGGTTATTTTTCTAATGGACACTTCTCATCATCCCCAACAAACTCTCTTTGTATGGAAAGGTCCAATTGTGCTTGAAAAGTCATCAAACATATGGAGACATTAAAGGTCATTTTGAGTTTTGAAGATATTTTTATGCCAACTTCCAAAGGTCATAACATGGTCAATTTTCATCATTTGAAGCCCATTATTTTTCTAAAATGAAGTTGGAGATGTCCTCTACAACTTTTATTCAGCATGAAAGTTCCAAAAACTCGTTGAAGACCTTGGATTTTATCAAAACATCATAGATCACTTTTAGTCCTTAAAAAGACTTAAAATTTTTCTAAGTGTTTTGTAAATTTGAATTCTTTGATGCAAGCTACTTTGAAGATCAATATCTCTCAGCTCAGATTTCCAAATCAATAATTTCTTTTCACATTGCAAAGCTTGCAATTCCCTTTATCCAATGTAAAAAGAATCAGTTTATAAAGCCTCCTACATTGTGAAAACCATGCCTGCAAAATTGGAAGTTTAAAACTGAGATTGCCTTTGAAAACAAAATTGAACTTGATAAATGTGGCTTCTAATCACCAAATTTAGGCGCGAGTTCAATCTAAACATGATTAACAAAGTTTCCTGGATTGATTAGAGCCTTGAAACACAGGTTTTGGATGAGTTTTGACACGCTGCAGGTCACACTTTGCTCATGACACAAGTGTGCACGAATTCGTTTCAATTTGCATAATTCACCCTCCCTTAACATTCCAAATTTCTCCCCTATAAATTAGGGCTTCATTCCACCCATTTCCACAAGCTTTGATAGCCAGAATCACCCTACTGAGATCGCATTTGAACTTTTAAGCTTGAATTTTTGTTCTTCATTTCCACACCCTAATCACTCAAAATCTCCACTCAATTAGCTTCATCTACATCTAGTGAAGCTAACCAGCTCGATAACTTGAAGAATCGTTTCCTGAATCAAGCTTCAGAACTCCATTTTTAGAGCTTCAGAGTTGAGCTTCAACAGGTATAATTCTTCACCATTTTGCTTCAAATTTGTTGCTATGATGTAGTCCTTGGTGCACCGATGCTGTTAGTAGTGTTAATTTTTAGTTGTGGTTGAATTTGGCATGTCTTTTTTCAAATCCATGTTTTGAATGTGATCTGGTTTTTTCCAAATCGAGTAAGTTGTATGTAAAAGAAATTTGACGCGATGATATGGTTTAGATCGTCTTGAAAAGAAGCATCAAATGATAGCACTATGAGCATCTATGTGTTATACCCCAAATTTTGGCCCTTAGATCTTCATCATCATTCTAGGAGCATCATCATTTGTTTATCTAACCTTAACCTATTTCAAGTTTGTCTTTGTCAAGAGATACAGGTGAATTAGGGTTCCATACAGTCAGGAATCGGGGTTTCGATGGTTTTATCAGTCAATGTCTTGGATTGATTCTCTATGAAACAAGTCTCCAAATCATTAGTAATACTATATTTGGATCAAGCATGAATTCAATTTGAGGATGTCACCCAAAAAAGAGGAGCAGTGCAGTCCAGGACTCTATATTAGGGTTTCTGATCAGGAAAAGTCAACTGTGGTTTGAATTTTGATTTAAATGGTTCTCTAATGACGGAATCATGGTCCATTAAGCTCATATGACTTAGTGAAGTCCACTAGAGAAGTTTCAAGACCTCAGAGGACCCAGAACACGAATAGTCGATTCGGGGTTCTCCGATTGATTGGTTTGTCTGACCAAAAAGTCAACTCATTGACCAAAAAGGTTTTGGCCCAAAAATTGAAGCCAATCATGTTCCTAATGTTATATTAAATCTATTCATGAAGTTTTGTGACCATTGGATCAAGAATTGAAGAGTAATCAAAAAATCAGGAAATTAGGGTTTTGAAAGGGGCAAGACCATAACTTCATAACCACACATCCAAATGGAATGGTTCAAAGCTTGTTGGAAAGGTCTTGACAAGTTGTAAAAAAGTGAGAAAGTGACCTATGTGCAAAAAATGGATAGATTTGGAGTTATGATCAAAATCGATACATGAGGGGAAAACACTTAGTGAAATTTCATAGTTTTAACACTTAAGTCATGTTCTCAACCAACTTCAAGGGTGTTTTTGACTTAGTTCCACTTGGTATTTGAAAATTCCCAAAACATGAATGTTGTAGTGCATGATGAGGGCTTTCCAAAAAGTATAAGAACTCCTCCATAACATTAATGAGCTAGGAGTTTCGAAGGAGGCAAGTTGGGGTCCAAGCACTTGAATGTACCATTCCAAAATTGTCACAAATCAACTTGCCAACCACCTAAGTCATTATCAACCAATTGATCAACCCTTGATCTGATATTCAGAGGATATTATGAGTAGAAATGCAGAAAGAATGAAAGGGCTTGAAAGGCATGACAAGATGGCAAAGCAAGTTGCAATATTATATTCAAAAATCAAGAGGAAAGAGAAACTTTTTCATGAAGAAATCTGCAGTAACAGTTCCCCTAGCCCCTAGCCACACTTCATTCACTTCCATTTCCCTCATAAAACTTGCTTTGTGCATCATAATGAGTCAAGATCATTGAATTTTTGCTGCACCAAGATCTTGGACAAATTTTCTCCAAATCTCCCTCCAAGACCAAAACTCCAAATTTGTCCTCACTTTTGATCATGTGTCTTTGCCTATAAATAGAACAACCTATATGCATGAAGAAAACCCAATAGAAACCAAGAAACCAGCCACAAACACTCTCCATCATCAGTTGCAATCCTTCTTGCAAAACAAGCAATTTGTGCCAAGTTCACCAAATCTGTCTTGGACAGAACTCACTACAAATCAATTTCCAGCCATTCCACATCCCTACCAACACTCCGCACAAGTTTTAAATGATCCCCTAGAGCTGTCTAAACCACCATTGGCACCAGAAACCATTCCCTTCTCAAAGTCAACCTCTAAAACCAAAAAAGTCAACATTCTGCATCTTTCAAACCATAACTCACTACAAATCATTTCTAGCTCTTTTGACGCTTCTAACACTTCATAAGTAACATATAAAAGCTTCCCAAATCAAGTTTTCACTTCTGTAACAAATATTGGACCATGTTGCTTTGTAAAATCATGGATTTTTGAGGTTTTCTTCCACTTTTCAAGCCATTCTGTGTGATAGTGGAGTTGTGGATCATTGGAGCTGCTTCTCATCATCCAAAGGCCATTTGAAGACTATATCAAGGTAGCAAGGATCTCTGGTTTTCTTATTTGATAAGGTTGCTCTAAGAGGTAAGCCTAAATCCTTGAAACTTGAAATTTTGCTTTGCATTTCACTTGCTATGTTGAGTTGTAATCATGTTTTTGTGCTAGACATTATTTGAACATGTTATATGTGTGCTATATGTCATGTATGAACTTTTTTTTGCACCAGAAATTATTCTTTCTTGACTGTCCAAAATGCTGGTCAGAAACTAAGCCCAACTAGGTCATCGTGTGCATGTTGATTCCAATCTGCCAAACTATGTGTGCATTTTCTGATTTCTCTTGAGCCAATCACTATAAATGATGTATGTGTGATGTTTGCATGCTTGCTTCATCAAACCTTGATCTGTTTGGGACTGTCCATATGCTCATGCTTTTGCTTGTATTGTATGGAAAAATAATTGGTACCATTGAATTCATTATTTAAAAACACATAAGTTTCACTTTTGTTTCACTCCATTTGGTTAAGATTTGACTGATTTCCGCCCTTCATGCAAATGACCCTAAATTGGTGACCTTGCCTTGCCCTAGTTTTGCCCCCATTGGTGCACAAACATTGAATGATGATAACTTGCTCATTTTTTATGATATTAATTCCATTCTTTTTACAAACTACTCTTCTTTATGTCTATTTTCATTGAGTGAAGAAAGAATTCAAGGATCATTATCCTATAAATACTTCGATTCACTTGAAAAACATGTGTTTTTAGGGTTTTTACCTTGAAGTTCTTAAACTTTTTCGACTTGTAACTTGATTTTTCTTGTGATATTGATCTTGTGTGATTCATATATGTTTTGTTAACATGTTTAAATGCTTGAATATGTTTGATTCATTAACTTTCCATGTTCATACTTGCTTTTGTGAATGCATATATGTAAGAATGGCATTTTAAACTTCATCTGTGAACTTTGCCTTGATTCTTGATGTTGTAACTTCTTGAATATGTTTACCATGCCTTATTCTACTTGTTTATGTGTCTTGTTAGAACCATAAATTTTTTAGGGTTTGTTTCATGCCTTTGTGAATGCTTGAATATGCATGGTATGCATTTGAATTTCATCTATGGACTTTGACATAGTTTTTGATGTTGTGACTTCTTGAATATGCTTTTTCATACCCTTTTCTACTTATCTATGTGCCTTGTTAGAGCCATAACATGCTAGGGTTTATTTTTTGCCTTGGTTGTTACCATGAACATATTTTTCTCTTACGAACCATGAACTTATGCTTGGTTGATTGTCCTCCATTTTCCTTTTCATGTTGTCACATGACCACTCTAATCTCTTTGGGTTGGTACCATACTTCATGCCTTCATCATGATAAATATTGTCACATTTGATCTTACTTGATTCATGCCCCATGTTTGGTTTAATTTGTAACATATATGCTTGATCTTCCCTTGTTCATGTTTATCTCTATGTGTTCCTTGATGTTGTAACCTCTTGAACATGATCCCTTGCCCCTACCTTACTTGTTATGATGTCTTGTTAGTGTTGCACCCCAAAATTTGCCCAACTTTTCTTTACCTAGCTTATGTTTCATTTCATTCACATTAGCATTATCATTTGCATCTCATTGACATGTATGCAGGAGATCAAGAGGTATGATTACCAATCAAGAGCTACACAAGACTTTGAAGCTAGTTAAAAAGGTTATTCAGGTGTTCTAGGGTTGATATCCTTGTCAGAGAAGTTAGAAGATCCTCAGAGAGAGTGGTTGAAACCAAGGATGTGGGTCTCCTAACTTGAAAGTTGTGGAAAGGCATCAGATGATTATGAAGCCATGAAGTTAGACTTGAGGCCTTGAAAGAGATCATGAGAAGTGTTGAAGGTCACTTTGAGGCCTAGACAGGTCATTGTGCAAGATTAAGAAGCCTCAACCACGAGTGGTGCAATGAGGGTTTGACTGGGTCAACCCTAGGTCAACTGATGATTTGAAGGTGGTTGAGACCTAATTCAAGAGCCATGTGATCATGGATTGATACATTGAGATGTTATAAGGATGATTCCAAGGTTAACTCATCATGATTGAAGAGTTTGAGAAGTTTCAAGCTAGGGTTTCTAAGGCTTGACAGTGTAAAATCCCCTAGTTTGACCCCTATCTTCAAGGAAATTTAGCTCAAGATGTGATTGTCATATCATCTTCACCCAACATGAATGTTGTAGAGCATGGTCTTAGCTTTAATTTGAGTACTAGAAGTCCTTGATAGGATTTGCAGAACTCAAGTTATGGCTTTGACAAGTTACATGTCATCTGAGGCATGTGAATTTGGAGCTTGAAAGTTACCCAACTTGCATGAAACGTTTTCCCTAGAAGGATGACTCCTATGAACTTTTGGTTAACATGAATGTTGTTTCTTATCCTCTTAGCTTTCTATAGAGTACTAGAAGTCCTTTATAGGATTTGTAGAACTCAAGTTATGGCTTTGACAAGTCAAGGGCATTTTGGTGATTTGGAAATTATAGGTCATTTCATTCATAAGGCCATAACTCCTATTTGCAAGCTTCAAATGGGAAAATGTTCAACATCAAACTTGTTCAAAATGATGTTTTAAGGCTATCCAAGAGGTCATGAGAGGTTGGAATTGCTTGTAGCTCAAAATCACAAAAATGGCTTAAAATAAGGATGATTTTCAAATGAACCAAAGATGGAAATTGGGATTTTTGATCTACATGTCCAAACCAAGGCATGTAATATACCATTTTGATTGTAAAACACATTTTAAGAACATTGGTATTGCCACAATTTTGACTTGAGGTTCAATTTGAGGACTTGCTTTGAAAAGTGATTACTTGCATCATAAGTAACATTTGCCAAACCAATATGCAAGGCATAACCAAGGTTCCTTTCAATCTAAACACATCCAAAATACCATTACGAGAGAAATTGGAAGAGAAAACTATGCCAAAAAAGACCTTTAGCAGCGCTTAAAAGCGCTGCCTAAAGTGGCCCTGCTAAAGGTAAAGACAACGCTTTTTTTTTTTGCCTTTAGCAGCGCTTTTTTTTTGGCCTGTAGCAGCGCTTTTTTCACCCTATAGCAGCGCTTTCATAACCGCTGCCTAATCCCCCTTCATCTCCCCCCTTTAGCAGCGCTTTTTAAAAAGCGCTTTCTTAGACCCCCCCTTTAGCAGCGCTTTTTTAAAGCGCTGTCTTAGACCCCCCTTTAGCAGCGCTTTTTTAAAGCGCTTTCTTAGCAGCGCTTTTTTATGCCTCTTTTTGCCCCTTTAGCAGCGCTTTTTTTAAAAGCGCTGTCTATTCTTCACGATTTTGAATTTTTTTTTTAAAAAAATAATCACATTTTTTATATATTTTTCAATAAACCTACTTATAACAAATACATTCCCTGCTTATAATTCAGGTCTTTAGTTCAACAATTTGGCCTTATATATAACAATTATTTTGGCCTTATTTTTGTGTATTCATCAATTCGCAATATTATACACAATAACTAAAGTATACATTATAATTCATCACTTTGAAATATTATACACATAAACCTGCTTAAATATATTACAACACAGTCCGATCATCAGAACAAAATCACATATACAATCAATTCACATATAATTACAAATTTGATAACTTTACAAATAGATACAATATTAGATGTCACATTAGGAAGAAATAAACTTAACAATCTTTACTTGACTATTGAATTCTATATGAGACTGCATGGAGTTCACTATCAGCCACAAATACACGGTTTTCTTCAAGCTTTGTATCATTATTCAATTGAATGTCTTCCAAGCTTAATTCAATAGAACATGATTCATCTTAACAACAGCACAAGCAAAAACAATAATAGATAAGTAACAATACACTTGAACAGGCCCATGTAGATCATTAAGTACTAGATTTCTATGAAATTTTCAGTTCTTATCATTATTTGAAGTTTCTGTTAATCAGATTAATAATTAAATATGTATTTATAGAATTAATCTTCATTATCATTACCTTCCAATATATATTTCCTCATGAAGTACCAAAGCAGCCAATACAGTCACAATCACTGTCACAAGAGGGCTAAACAATGCAGAGAAAAGAGGTCCTCTCTGTGTTATGCACCATGCTTGAAGACAAAACATAACCGCTGATCCCATAATTCCCTACAAAATATATTTATTACAAATTATCTAGGATTATGATGTATAAATATTGGTGTGTATAATCATGAAAAATTACCGCATATAAAGTGGAACCAAATTGAAGTAGAGAATTAATCTTCCATGCATTAAGGTCTGGCTCCAAGAATACTGTCACTACGGCTGATTGTAATGTTGAAATGAAACACATCCAAGCTGACAGTGATAAATAATTAGGATGACTTTTGTAAACTGGAACTTGAAAAATATATAAGGGTGAAATGTTATATGTTTATAGAATAATAGTTATATCATAAGTATTAATTATTAAGATTTTAAAAAACAGTCTCTGATGGTACCGATATTGATTTTGTTATTGATTCTGTTATTGACGGTTTTTATGATAAGGAATTAATTATGGTTAATTCACATCCGCAACAACCACTAACACCTGTGCCGACTAAAATCGCGTCAGCATAGACCGTTATTTAAGACTTTGATTGTACTGAAATTAAGTACCTGCAAAATTAGCCAAAATGACCAGGCAACACTACTTGCCAAAAGAAAAACACATCCTAGCAACCAATTCTTATCAGTATCACTTCCAGCCATGATTGATTTTGAAGGTATGATCGTTGCATTTAATAGTTTTGGACCCTTCAACAATACTATAGACAAAGCTCCACAAATACATATCAAAGTCCCCACAATTTTGGCTATAGTTCTCAAACTTCTAATATTTACTTTTTCCATTCTGTAAAATATTCAAAGAAACATATTATTATTGGTTTGAATTTTGATTGACTAACAAATATAAGTTAAGTTAGTTATTAATTACCCTACAAAGGCTGCTATTAAAAATGTAACTCCGGGAATAAGATTGATCATGGCACTTGCAATTGAAGAAGACGAAAGATATAGTCCCTCAAAATATAGATTTTGATACAATGTAATGCTGCAACATCAAACATCATTATACATATACAAACATAAAGCTGTATGAATGATCTATACATTCTAAAACTATATCCACATTCATGAAGACACGTGAATTCATTAAATGTTGTGTAACTCGCCAAACAAACTTTATTTCAAAAAAGTTGTCGGATCTATATATTTATGTTTTAAAATTTAATAAATAAATAAGGATTATTTGTGAATTTAGACTATTTCATAGAAAAATAAGGATTAATAAAAATAAATAAATTTCAAGATTAACAGAAACTTAAAGCTTTCATCTAAATCACAAATAGTGTGAAGTTTCTAAAGCAACATAATCTAAAAAATCATTGAATATACGTGCAGTATTTCCCTTATAAAAATTATTAGTAAAAAGAACTCATATAAGGTGTGGCATTTCAGCAAACACCTTGTATACGGCTAGATATAATGAAAGTTAACATAAGTAAATTCATTGTGGAATTTCAACAAACACCTTGTATACAAAACTCAAGCCAATATCAAACGAGTAATTTTCATCAACGGTATCAACAAAAACAAGTCAAAAACTCAGAAAAGAAGTAACACTAACATCATATAATCCAAAAAAATGAAATACTAAGACATTAATCCAGAAAAATGCAAAATGAAAAACTTCAAATACCGTAACAATGGACGGACGGCGGCAGAATGAGGTGACGACGGAATGACCGGAGGAAAGACGACAGACGGAGGCTGTCGGACGGAGGCGCGGACGGAATGCGTCGACGGTGACTGTTCTAATTCTGAATAGGGCAACGTTCGCGAGTGGAAATAAGAAAGAAGAAGACTGTTCTGATTCTGTGAAAATATTGGAATTTTTTAAATTTATGCTACTTAAACCTATAGCAGCGCTTTTTTTGGCATTTAGCAGCGCTTTTAAAAGCGCTGCTATAGGTATGCCTTAGGACCCCCTTTAGCAGCGCTTTTTTTGGCATTTAGCAGCGCTTTTAGAAGCGCTGCTATAGGTATGCCTTATGACCCCCTTTAGCAGCGCTTTTTTTGGCATTTAGCAGCGCTTTTAAAAGCGCTGCTATAGGTCTGCCTTATGACCCCCTTTAGCAGCGCTTTTTTAAAAGCGCTTTCGTAGACCCCCCCTTTAGCAGCGCTTTTTTAAAGCGCTTTCTTTGACCCCCCCCTTTAGCAGCGCTTTTTTAACAAGCGTTGTCTTAGGTATGCTATTTTTTTGTTTTTTTTTCATGACCCTTTAGCAGCGCTTTTTTAGAAAGCGCTGTCTTTTGTTGCGCTGCTAAAAGTCATTTCTGGCGTAGTGGAATGAGGGTGAATACAAGCTGCCAACATGAGTTGTTATGAACACACCATGAGATTGAACTTTCCATGCCATGAGATATTGAAGCTGCTAAAAGTCATTTTTGTTCTATATATGATGTAGAAGTGGTTCAGAGTGAGGGTTGGTGATAATTGAGAGAGAAGAGTGAGATTGCACTTTGAAATTTCTCATTGCAAATCAAAATCGGTTACAAGGTTTGAAGCCATTTCAATCCAAGATTTTGATCTCATAAGCTTGCTCTAGCATTGGTGGATGATTCCAGATGGAGAATTGTGCAAGATTGGTGAAGAATCGTGTGAGAGCCATTGAAGTTTTTCATCTGCAACTCAGAATTTGTTTCAAGAATCCAGAGCATTTCAACTCTTTTCATTGCATACAGAAGTTTGGTTGGAGGCTAGTGAAGGATTCTGCAAGTTCTTGAGGGTTGATTTGAAGATTCAACCACTCTGTTTGCTCGAGTTTACCAGGTATGCAGTTCTTGTTCTATGGCTTAAATTAAGTAGAATTAAGAGGAATTGTTATGGTAGATGCATAGTAGAATGGTGTAGGAAGGTTTTTGGATCATAAATTTGAAGATTAGTGACCAATTAGGGTTGTTGCCATTTTCGGTTGAGATGGTGTTCTTGCGAATCTTGAGGTTTTAGAATGAATTAAGGGCGTGAATGGACTCCTGAGGGAATTTGGGACAAGATTCATCAAGGAATCGTGGGCAATGGTGGATTCTATAGAAAGTTAGGGTTGTGGAAGGTTGATCGGAGAATGTCACCAGCGGTGACTCTGGCGCGCAGGTGAGCTGAACTCAGAGATTCAAATTGGGGAAGATGATCCCATAGCCATTAGATCATAGGTTGACTTGGACTGAAAACCTCATCCAACGGCCACGCGTGAAAGAAATTTGTGAAGGATTTCTGAAATTATATGAAACGATGCGTTTCATTCAAATTATTGTTTTGGGCTTAGACACAGGTTGATATTCCCACCCCCTTATGGCCCAATCACTAAAATGAACTGATTTCTTATGCTATTCACACCGTGCACTTATCATTTTTCTTTTGATTTTCATTTTATTTTTCATTTCATACATGGTTATTGGAAAATTCATAAACAATGGAAAAATAACTCAATTAATCCCATTCTTTTTGATATGGATTCATGATTGGATCTAGTATTTTTTAGACAAAAAATATTAATATTCCATGCATTTCTGATTTTATGTGCATTTTTGCATTTTAATTGACATTAAAATAATCATGTTTGATGCTTGATTTTGTTAAATTTGGTTTGATCATGTGATGATGATTTTGGCCTTGATTTTTTGTGAGTAGCTAGCATAGATATGCATGTTCCCCCTAGATTTGTCTCACATTTTTGTGATGAATGTAAGTGGTAGTTTTAGGTTGAACTTTAGGAGCTCCATGTTTTAGGGTTTATGGTGGATACCTTGTGGTTTAGATTTTATTTTTATAACTTGGTGGATGATTCAACCTCTGATTTTTGTAGGGTAGATTCATGATTGAATTAGGGTCCCTTAAGAATTTTTGTAGGACTTTACAATGTAGTTTACTATTTTTGTTTGATTTTAGTTTAGGTGCTAGTTTTAGATGATTCTAAGGCACTAATTCAACTAGAATGACTTCTTTAGTTCCCTTAGATTAGGGTTTTGGCTCTCTTGCTCTTGGATGATGATGAAGGCAAGTTGAAGATGCATTGGATTGAATGAAGAAGATTGGATGTGAAGATCTCCCCTTCTTTTGGTAGTTTTGATCAGGTGTTCAGATTAGGGTTTGTAGGCAGAGCTTCTAGATAGATTCTCTTCCTTCATAAACATGGAAGATGTTGATCACTTCCATTCTATCCTATGATGTAAGGTCCCTTGTAAAGGCCTCATCCCTCCTTTGGTAGGATGTGTGGCTCTTTACAAGCTGGTAGAACCTTTGAGGGTCCCTTTCTCTGATGATGGTATGCTTAGTGGTGACCTTTGGTCTTCACTCTGCCACCAATCATCCAAACTATGCTCTTGATAGATGAATATTTCTCCCTTGCTAGAGGATGGAGTTCCTTGCTTGAAGAGATTGAAGGATGCCAAGTTGATACTTCTTTGTGTTTAAAGATTACTCTTAGGAGCTGAAGTTTGTAGACCAGGAAGAGCAAGTTGATACTTGTAAAGAGGAGAGAGCTGAAGCTTGAAGAACAAGTTGACACTTGTGAAGAAGATCAAATTGAGATTGAAGAAAGAGCTGAAGCTTGAGGGACATGTTGACACTTATGAGTTAATGCATTGAGAGCCTGAGGGAGCCAAGTTGATACTTGGTATTAGGAGTCAAACCTGAAGGTAGGAATTGAGTGAAGAGCTGAGGCTTGAAGAATAAGGATAAGTTGATACTTAGGTTGGAGGTATTGAAGACCAAGTTAACACTTGCTATTGAAGATGGAAGACTTGAAGGGTGGTTGAGGACTGATGACTGAACTGCTGTCAGAAGGTTGCTTTGTTAAGTTGTAGGAGTGGTTGATCTGCTTTCTTTTCTTGACTGTCTGTTTTCTTTCTGTGCAACGGTATTGATGTGGCTTGTGTGATTTGCTTGATGCATTAGAATAAGTTCATATCTAGACTGATGTAAACTAGGAGCATGATTGCACTAGAGGTTGAGTCGCTCCCTCTGCTTGTATTTTTACTGTATGGCTTTGCTTGCGGGTATTCGGTAGAGCCCAGCTCCCTGGCCTATGTGATTTGTTTTGCTTGAGGGCATTTTATTTCATTTTCTCTGTATGATTGCAGTTGTTGTGTTTGCTTGATAGCATGTTATTTCTGTCTGTATGATTGCAGTTATTCATATCTGGCTTGAGGTTGAGATGAGCTTGTGGAGGCTGATGTCCCACACACATTTCCTCCCTCACTTGCATGGCATGCATTTTACTGTATATCTGATTATTGTTTACTGTTTAAGCTGATGCTTTATCTGTTTCTGTCTATCATTAACATGATCCCTTAGGAATCTCATTTCCTTTGATAAGGAAGTGATGATTAGAACATTAGGTTGAAACCTATGCATGATAACTTCTAGGAGTTCCCTGTTTCAAACCTCAACCATAGGATGAATCCTTGGCATGACAACATTAGGACTTGATAGTCTCCCTCTTAGTTGAGCCTGTTCTCTCCTCATCTCAAAACAAATCAAAATACAGTAATAAAGGTTAACTGACGTCGTACGTTACGAGCCTTAAGCTATCTGAGAAAGGATTGTTAGAGAGTTTCTTTTCAACAGTCTGGATGTTTAGTATGGCACCCTTTGGGTGACATGCGACACATTCAATCTAAGGTCATAGTCTCTAGTGCGATATCGGTTGCAAACAACCATAAAAAATAGTTCTTCCATAAAAGACAGAAAACAAACTTCAAACCTTTTTGCCCCGTGGGCCCATAATTTAAAGGAAGCTTTTCTGGAAAAAAAAAGAGTGTCGTTAACTCCCAGTTCTACCGCAAACGGTAACGCCTAGGTCTCCAAGGGTCGAGCTGCGTACATCCAACTGCTGGAACTGTTTGTTAACCCTACTCGATAAAACAGATGAATCTGAATTCCCGTAATCCGTATTATCCCGAACTACGTAAGCTCTGATCTCTCATACCTGTTGAGAGTACGTAGGCACAATACTGACGTATTGGCGAGCCACCTTCCCCGTAACCTGTAGTTAGATGAACTACGTTGACTCTGATTTCTCATTCTCTGATGAGAATACGTAGGCATAAAGTGCGACGCTTTGCCGAGTCATTTTCTTTTCTTTTTTTTAGCCAGCCTTGATAGGTAGATAGATAAAACCAACCCGTCCGATAAACACAACAAGCATGGATTCCATCGAGTACGATGGACGTGAGGGGTGCTAATACGTTCCCCTTGCGTAACCGACTCCCGAACCCAGACAATGGTTGCGATGACCATGTCTTATACCTTTTCGTCAGGTTTTTCCGATCGTTTCCTTTCCCGTTCTGAGGGATAAATAACAAAAGGTGGTGACTCTTTTGTTTTGCCGGCACCTTATTTTCGCGGAAGCGACAGCTGGCGACTCTGCTGGGGACTTGATAGTTTCCTGGGATCCAACGTCCCTTATGCGAGTCAGTATGGGGATCCAACGTCCCTGCGAGAGTCAATCCTAGCGCTTGTATGAATACTTGTTGGGTTGTGTTTATTTATCGCATTTTATTTCCCGCATTTTATTTTCAGTATGATATGATTATCTGTGCTGTTGTGGGAGGGGCATTCTGATGAGTGAAAAGCCAGACCCAGGCTTGAGTGTACCTAGCATTAGTTGTGGAAATTAGTGGGCGCGTGCTTGCTTTGCAGGCACTAGTGTCTCATGAAATCCACGCTCAGACGAGGTTCTCCCGGTTGACTTCTTTTTCAACCCTTTGGGTTGAAGGGGTTGTTGGTTTGGAGGATTGTCGACTCTGGGGACCGATCATTTGGAATTCAGCTGAGTGAGGCCGCTTCAGGAGCTGGTGATGCCACACCTTCTGGGTATCGTATCACCCCTCTTGAATGTCTGTGACGCTGATGACCGCATAGGATGCCGAACTTGTGTCAGTTTAGGTCCATACCTGTGAGCAGGGTTGGGTTTGTTGCAGGAAACCTTAACCTTCAGATTACCTGGTTTTCTTGATAGTGAATCAGTTTTGTTGGTATCAGAGGTTCTCATCATCAGATGTGTGTTTGTTCTTGACAGAGCAGATTTTTGGTCCTGTATCAGAGGTTCTCATCATCAGATGTGTGTTTGTTCTTGACAGAGCAGATTTTTGGTCCTGTATCAGAGGTCCTTATTATCAAATGTGTGTTTGTTCTTGACAGAGCAGATTTATGGTCCTGTATCAGAGGTCCTTATTGTCAGATGTATTTGTTCTTGATAGAGCAGAGTTATGGTCCTGTATCAGAGGTTCTTATTATCATATGTGTGTTTTTTCTTGACAGAGCAGATTTTTGGTCCGATACCAGGGTTTTCTTATCATCAGAGATAGGGTTGTTCTTGACAGAGCAGTATTGTGGTTTTGTTGATACAGAACCTTCATATCTTCAACAGCACAGTTGCCTTGATCTCCTGCTGCATGATTGCATTTTACATTGCTTTGCATACTCATTTGCATTTCATTAACGTGTGTCTGTGTTGCAGGTACCGTTTTCCCCGATTCAGGATTTCTTGCCTTCTATTGTGCTATTATGGGTTCTCTGAGGAAGACCGTGGCTTACAAGCTCCCCACTCCTGATGTTGTTCAGCTGACTGGTTTGATTGCTTTAGCAGATGATTCTGTGAGAGATGAATTCAGAAAGTCTTATGGGAAACTGCTCAGTTTGGTTCGTAAACCCTCTGTGTTTGAGTTGAATGGGTTGCACGCCCTGCTGCAGTTCTACGATCCTCCGTTGAGATGCTTTACTTTCCAGGACTTTATTCTCGCACCTAGACTAGAGGAGTATGCTGATCTGTTAGGTGTTCCTATCAAGAGTCAAATGCCTTTTGTTCATATGGACGCCGAGCCTAATCTGGCTAGTCTAGCTCCTTCACTTCATCTAGATGCCTCCGAGCTGGTTTTGTCTAGTTGGAACAAGGTCCCAGGTTTCTCCTTGTAGTTCTTAGTGGGAAAAG
Source organism: Lathyrus sativus (assembly GCA_963859935.3). Lineage (NCBI taxonomy): Eukaryota > Viridiplantae > Streptophyta > Magnoliopsida > Fabales > Fabaceae > Lathyrus > Lathyrus sativus. The sequence continues at coordinate 225,729,355 of OZ012738.1, forward strand.
CTCAGCAGTGCGCCAAAGACGGATGTTGGGTCGTGTTCAACGCCATTCTCGCTCTGTGTATATATGGCATCATTCTGTTCCCCAATATGCATGACTTTGTGGACTTCGACGCCTTCCACATCTTTGCTTCAGGGAATCCAGTCCCTACCTTGATAGGAGATGTCTACCATTCCGTCCACTACAAAAACGAGAACAGAAAGGGCAAGAATGTCTCATGTTGTGTGCCCCTACTCTATAGATGGCTTGATAGTCATCTACCCAAGAAGGGTCCCTTTGCTTCGTCTGCGGCCACAGCTGAATGGTCCGAGCATTTGATGAGTCTGTCAGCGGAGGATATTACCTGGTTTGATAGAGATAGATTGGGCACTGAGATCATCTTCAGCTGCAGCGGGTTTCCGAATGTGCCTTTGATAGGCAGGAAGGGCTGTATAAACTATAATCCATCTCTGCTGGTCCGACAGTTTGCTTATGCTTTGAGAGCTCTGCCGAAGGATGAAGAGGTGCAGGAATCTTTGTACCTCACTCGTCTTCTAGAGGGGGATATGTTGTCCAAGCTTCAGCACGCTTGGAATGGTATCAGTAAGCGGGGAAAACCATTGCTGGGGAAAAGTAATAGCCAAGCCTACGCTCCGTATGTGACCTGGATCAGAGCCAGGGCAGAGATCATAGGGATGCCGTTTCTTCCTGCCAAGCCAGAAAGCCCTCCAGTGATTGAAGAGCCTAACACCGTACCTATTCAGCAGCATAATTAGGTGTTAGCTGAGAGAGATGAGCTGAAGAAGGCAAATGAAGAATTGGAGAAAGAATTGGCTCTACTCAGAAGCGAGAGAAGCGAAGCCGTCCATTCCTTCAAGAGGCAAACAGAGCTGGTGAACCAGTTAGGGACAGATTTGACTAAGCAGATGGCTGAGCGTGAGCGTTTGGGTCGAGACTTCAAAGTTGTCAATGACGTACTGGCTACTAAGAAGCAGCACTTGGATGAAGCGTACCGGAGGATATCCAAGTTTAACCAGCATTGGAAGGCCACCCTAGCTAACGACAAAGAACGGGAGGATAAGCTGAAGCCGCAGCTCTCCAAGTTGAAAGCCCAGGTGAAAGCTAGTGAGAAGAGGATTGATGAAGAAACTGCTCGCAGATATGCCGCTGAAGGCCAGCTCAACAAGGCTCTGGCTAACCTAAAGGAGCGCAAACTGACGTTTGAGTCCAAGAAGCGGAAGTTAGAAGATTGTTTCGGTGAAGGAGCATGGGAAGACTCAGTTGAAGGTCTTCAATACACCATTATGCAGAGGGAGTTACTCGTCGAAGGGTTGCTCACTCGGCCTGATCATCCAGAAACGAAGGGGTTGTTAGAAGAGTTTCACGCCCGTGGCCGTGCTTGACTATTTGTATTCCTTTTGTATGCTGACCATCACCAGGCTTGTTGGTCGAGGTCATGCTATTGATTCTGCTTGTACTCAGTGACGTTGTGTACCGCCTTGATGGGCTTTCTTTATATATATGAGATGTTATTCCCATGACTGGACTCGGACTTCTTATTATCAGCACTGGCACTCAGGCACTAGGATCGGGGGAGAAATCTCGCTAACGCACAGACACACGTTTGCATTTGCATGAAGCATTTGCATAACGAGCACTTTGTCGTTTTTTCTAACCCCTTTTGTGCATACAGGTTGTTTCAGGTCATTCCAGGATTGATCAGAGACCTATCCACCGCTATCCGATCAGAGCAAATCAAGCCAGAGTTATGGAGCAAGTGCAAATTGACGTTCAAGAACTCCGAGAAAAGATGGACCGCTTCATGGAGCTCATGCAAGTGGTCGCCAACGGCCAGGATCAGCTCAGAACATTGGTCCAGCCTCTGATTTCAAGGGTTGATAGCAATGACGTACTCCATGGTGGGACTGTGCCAACCCATCCACCTGTTGAAACTCCTCAGAATGGCGTCCCCGTGACCGGGGGGAATGGCACTGCCAACGGCAATGTAATCGCTAACATGGGACTCAACGGTAATACGACTGGCGTCGATAATGGGAATTTTGAAGCTAATGTCAATGTTGGACTAGGCAACGGCAACCCAGGTGTTGGAAATCTGTATGGGCCTCAGCCATGGTTGGAAGAACGTCAAGACGATGTGTTCTCACAGAGAGGTGCTGAAGGGGAGCTGACTGCTGAAGCACGGCTAAGGTTTAAGGCACTCGAGGACAAGATGAGGAATTTCGAGAACCAGAACACCATGGGTGTTGACATGTCCAAGTTGGGACTGATTGCTGATTTCAAGGTGCCTCCCAAGTTCAAGGTACCCGACTTTGAAAAGTATAAGGGCACCACTTGCCCTCGCGTCCACCTGAGATCATACTACCGGAAAATGTCCGCTCACTCTGAGGACGAGAAGTTGCTGATGCACTTCTTTCAGGACAGTCTGTCCGGGCCCTCCCTGGAATGGTACATGAGTCTGGAACCTACCAGTGTGTGCACGTGGAAGGAACTTGCTGAAGCATTTGTGCACCACTACCAATATAACAGTGACTTGGCTCCGAACCGGGTCCAACTGCAGAATCTGTCACAGAGGAACAACGAAGGGTTCAAGGAGTACGCCCAACGGTGGCGTGAATTGGCAGCTAGGGTTCAGCCGCCAATGGTTGAATGGGAGCTTGTGGAAATGTTCGTAGCCACCCTCCCAGGGGTTTATTACGAGAAATTGGTCAGCAGTATGTCCGGAAGCTTCTCAGATCTCATTATCACGGGTGAGCGCGTTGAAAATGGGATCAAACTGGGGAAATTCAAGGTGATCTATCCTCAGCTGGAGGAGGAAAGAAACCCTATGGTGGCAAAAGAAGGGAAGGAGAGACGAGTGTCGTGTCCAACGCTCGAAGAAAAGGCAAGGGCCCGCACCAACAGGTGGCCAGCATAACTATCCCGGCAGTTCAATAGCCATAGCAGCAGCAGCAACAACAGCAGCCGAACCAACAAGGATACAGAAAGTATCAGAACAGGGCACCTCTGTCAAGTCGTCACCTCGAGACTCCGCCCATGTCTTATGCGCAGCTGTTACAGACTCTGCTCCAGTTACAACTGATCCAGAAGACAACCCTGGCTCCCTTGACAGGGGCACCTCCGCCAGGTTATGATGCGAATGCAACATGCGAGTTTCACTCAGGGGCACCAGGCCATACGATAGAAAATTGCAAAGCCTTCAAGCACAAGGTGCAGGACATGGTGGATGCTAAGATCATCAATTTCTCAGATAATGTGCTGAACGTCACGAAGAACCCTATGCCGAATCATAGAGGAGGTGGAGTAAATGCCATTATTGAAGTCGAGAGTTTGGATTTCTTGACTGACGTCAAGGATCTAAAGACACCGCTTAGCTTCGTTAAAGCCAAGCTAATGAAAAGAGGTTACTTCCCGGGCTGTGGAGAACTATGTATGGGCTGCGCGACTAGTCCTGATGGATGCGAACAGTTGATAGAGGGGATCCAGAGTCTGATGACCGAGGGAATCTTACAGTTTAGCCGAAGGGCCGAAAGCGGATCGGGAGAGGTAATGCTGAAGCAAGATGATGAGGTTGCCACCATCACCATCCCACGCCGGACGATAACTATTTCTGCACCCAGGCCGCCCACGATTACCATCACCAAGGCCGGGCCGATACCTTTTGAAAGCACCAATGCTGTCCCATGGCACTATGGGGCAGAGGTCTACTGCAATGGACAGAAGTTGGAACTAGAACCCTCAGGGTCATGTGTGGATAACCTAGTGGGCGTTGGCGGAATTACTCGCAGCGGAAGAGTATTTGCTCCACCTGAGGTTGTGGCGGACAAAGCGGACAAAGCTGAAGTAACTGATAAAGGGAAAAGTAAAGTCGTTGAAGAAACCCCTCGTGGGGTAGAGAAAGACTTACTTGTTAAAGACGCCGAAGAGTTTATGAGGTTGATTAAGTAGAGTGACTACAAGATCGTGGATCATCTCCATCAAACACCCTCGAAAATTTCCATCCTGAATTTGTTGCTGTGTTCTGAGGCACACCGCAACGCGCTGCTGAAGGTGCTGAATGCCACGTATGTACCGCAGGAAATATTGGTCAACCAGTTAGAAGGGGTCGTAGCCCACGTGAATGCTGGAAACGGGTTAGGGTTCACTGACCTGGAGCTGACGCCGAAGGGGAGAAACCATAATAGCGCCCTGCACATCTCGATAGAGTGTAGGGGAACGATTATGTCTCACGTGTTGGTGGACACGGGGTCGTCACTCAATGTTCTTCCGAAGAAAGCATTGATGAAGTTAGATACTCGGGGATTGATTTGCACACCCAGTGATCTGGTTGTGAAGGCGTTCGATGGAACCAAACGTCATGTTTTCGGGGAGGTAACCTTACCAATCCAAGTCGGGCCGAAATCATTTGACACAGTCTTCTACATTATGGAGATCATGCCAGCCTACAGTTGTCTCTTAGGCCGGCCATGGATCCATTCTGCGGGTGCCGTGACTTCCACGTTGCACCAGAAGCTCAAGTATGCTGTTGGAGGTAGCATCGTGACTGTATGTGGCGAGGAAGACATAATGGTGAGCCATTTGTCGTTCTTCAAATACGTTGAGATGGATGGGGAAATCCACGAGACCCTATGTCAAGAGTTCGAAGCTGTTAAAGTCAAGAACGTAGCTCCTGTAATCACTGAGAAGCCAGAGATGACTCTCTCTTCCTTCAAGGAAGCCCGGGCCGTTGTTCAAGCCGGATCTACCCCAGGCTGGGGGAGAATTCTAGAGATACCTAACAAGCAAGACAAGTTCGGGTTAGGATACTCTCCTGCGGCTGAAGCCTCCTCTTCTAGCAGTGCGTCGTGAGGTAAAGGGCCGATCCAGTTTACCAGTGGCGGGGTGATATTTGAAAGTGTCAACGCGGTGTCTGAAGACGGCGAAGACAACGACTGCGACCTGGACTCTTGGATCCAGCCAAGCAAGCCAGGCGAGAGCCTCAACAACTGGTCCATCAGGGATACCATCCAAGTGACAGGCAAAGAGTAATGATTTACTTTTTCAATCATTGTACAACCCTATGTCCTACCCGGGGCATAGCGGTTTTATTGTCAGGGCCTTGTTTGATTATGTACATGCATTTTATCAATAAATCAGAAGGCGTTTTTCTTCGTATTCAAATATTGTGGTCTCTGTTATTCCTATTTTATATTTGTTTTGAAAAACAATAAAATGGCAATGAGGTTTGTGCTAACCTGCATATCCTTGTCTTAAGCTTAACCCTTGTTATTGCAGGATCCACATAGCAGATGACATCGACTCTGGACCTTCTACGACTCACTTCGACTTCGATTGCCCGATTTATCAGGCCGAAGAAGAGATTGATGAAGACGAAGACCTTCCCGAAGAGTTGGCCCGCTTGTTGAAACAAGAAGAGAAAGTTATTCTGCCTCACGAAGAAGAGATCGAGATTGTGAATCTGGGTTCTGAATAGGAGCTGCATTGCAGAGTGATGTCAAGCAGAGATTGGTCGAGATGCTGAGAGAGTATAGTGACGTCTTTGCTTGGTCATACGAAGATATGCCCGGACTTGACACTGACATTGTGGTCCACCACTTGCCGTTGCGAGAGGATTGTCCTCCCGTCAAGCAGAAGCTTAGGAGGACGCGACCAGATATGGCCGTTAAGATCAAAGAAGAAGTGCAGAAGCAGCTTGATGCTGGCTTTTTAGCGGTCACTACTTACCCTCTGTGGGTCGCCAACATAGTGCCTGTACCGAAGAAGGACGGTAAGGTGCGAATGTGCGTCGATTATCGGGATTTGAATAGGGCGAGCCCTAAAGATGATTTCCCGCTCCCTCATATTGATGTGTTGGTCGACAATACAACTCAGTTCTCCGTATTTTTGTTCATGGATGGCTTCTCCGGCTACAATTAGATCAAGATGGCGCCGGAGGACATGGAGAAAACTACGTTTATTACACCTTGGGGGACATTTTGCTACAAGGTAATGCCTTTCGGTCTGAAGAACGCAGGGGCCACTTACCAACGAGCAACGGTCACTTTGTTTCATGATATGATTCATCATGAGATTGAAGTCTATGTTGATGACATGATTGCGAAGTCCCAGACGGAGGAGGGACATCTGGTCAATTTGCTGAAGCTTTTTGAGAGGCTTAGGAAGTTCAGGTTGAGGTTGAATCCTAACAAGTGTACTTTCGGAGTACGGTCTGGAAAGCTACTGGGGTTTATCGTGAGTGAAAGAGGCATCGAGGTTGATCCTGCGAAGATTAAAGCAATACAAGAAATGCCAACGCCAAGAACAGAAAAAGAAGTTTGTGGTTTCCTGGGCCAAATAAACTACATTGCAAGGTTTATTTCTCAGCTCACGGCCACGTATGAACCGATGTTCAAGCTATTAAAGAAAGATCAAGCGATTATCTGGAACGAGGATTGCCAGAAGGCATTTGATAAGATAAAACAGTATCTGCAGGAACCTCCGATCTTGATTCCCCCAGTGGTCGGACGACCTCTAATCATGTACTTGACAGTTCTTGAGAATAGTATGGGGTGTGTTCTCGGTCAGCATGACGAGACGGGCAGAAAGGAGCATGCCATTTACTACTTGAGTAAAAAGTTCACAGACTGTGAATCGCGTTACTCGATGCTGGAGAAGACGTGTTGTGCACTAGCCTGGGCTGCCAAACGTTTACGACAGTACATGCTCAATCACACAACCATGCTAATTTCGAAGATGGATCCGATCAAGTACGTCTTCGAGAAGCAAGTGCTTTCGGGCAGGATTGCCAGATGGCAAATGGTGTTGACAGAATATGACATTCAGTACGTTTCCCAGAAGGCCATCAAGGGAAGCGTATTGTCTGATTACCTTGCGGAACAGCCGATCGAGGATTATCAGCCGATGAAATTTGAATTCCCTGATGAGGATATCATGTTTCTTAAAGCGAAAGATTGCGATGAACCGTTGCCCGACGAGGGGCCAGATAGGAAATCCCAGTGGAAACTGATATTTGACGGGGCGGTTAACTCTTATGGAAGTGGCATAGGGGTGATCATCACAACTCCCCACGGATCCTACATCCCGTTCACTGCGAGACTGACGTTTCCGGTCACCAATAATGAAGCGGAGTACGAAGCATGCATCATGGGTCTAGAAGAGGCAATTGATTTGAGAATCAAGAACCTAGATGTATATGGTGACTCGGCACTTGTGATTAACCAGATTAAAGGGGAGTGGGAGACTCGTCAATCGAATTTGGTTCCGTACATGAACTATGCCAGAAGGATGCTTCCGTTCTTTGATCGAGTGGAACTCCATCATGTGCCCAGAGCAGAAAACCAGATGGCTGATGCCTTAGCCACTTTGGCTTCGATGTATAAAGTCAATTTTTGGAATGAAGCTCCAAGAATTGTCCTTTCTCGTCTTGATAGACCTGCATTCGTCTTTGCGATCGAGGAAGCCTCCGACGGCAAGCCATGGTTCCATGACATCCAGACTTTCCTTATGACTAAGGAGTATCCTGCGGGAGCGTCAACCCAGGATAAGAAGACTCTGAGGAGGCTGTCTGGAAATTTTTATCTCAATCCTGATGGAGTTTTGTATAAAAGAAACCACGATCTCGTGCTACTCAGATGTGTAGATGAGAAATAGGCGAGTATGCTCATGGAAGAAGTCCATGAAGGCACATTTGGTACGCACGCCGGCGGGCATGCAATGACAAGAAAGATCCTGAGAGCAGGATATTACTGGCTGACGATGGAGTCGGATTGCTTCAAATTCGCGAAGAGATGTCATAAATGCCAGATTTATGCTGATAAGATTCATCTGCCGCCGTGCCCGTTGAATGTCATGTCCTCTCCGTGGCCGTTCTCCATGTGGGGCATCAACATGATAGGCAAGATCGAGCCCACTGCATCTAACGGTCATCGCTTCATTCTAGTAGCTATCGACTACTTCACCAAGTGGGTGGAGGCAGCCTCATATGCTAATGTGACCAAGCAGGTGGTGGCTAAATTCATAAAGAGGGACATCATCTGTTGTTACGGAATTCCCGAGCGAATCATTACTGATAATGGTTCGAATCTGAATAACAAGAAGATGAAGGAACTGTGCCAGAGTTTCAAGATTGAACACCACAACTCATCTCGTTACCGGCCGAAGATGAATGGCGCCGTTGAAGCGGCCAATAAAAACATCAAGAAGATTGTGCAGAAGATGGTTGTGACCTATAAAGACTGGCACGAGATGCTGCCATTCGCATTGCACGGTTATCATACAACAGTACGTACATCAACCGGGGCAACTCCTTTCTCACTGGTGTACGGTATGGAAGCTGTCCTACCGTTGGAAGTTGAGATTCCTTCTTTACGAGTTTTGGTTGACGTGAAACTCGATGAGGCAGAATGGATTAAGAACCGACTAAACCAACTCAGCCTGATGGACGAGAAGAGATTAGCATCGATTGTGTATGGTCGTCTGTATCAAAGCCGAATGAAGAAAGCTTATGATAAGAAGGTGCGTCCTAGAAGCTTTCAGACGGGTGATCTCGTCCTGAAGAAGATTCTTCCTCCACACTCCGATCACCGGGGCAAGTGGACTCCCAATTACGAAGGTCCATACGTCGTCAGCAAGGTCTTCTCGGGAGGATCCTTGTTGTTATCCACGATGGATGGAGAAGATTTTGCATCCCCGGTGAACGCGGAAGCAGTTAAAAAATAATTTTCTTAAAAATGACCCGCTGGAAAGAAAAAGAATATCCAGGCAAAAATGGGGCATCCCGGCGAACTATAAAAAAAAAGGAAAAAGGTTCGGGCAAAAATTAGGGATATAAAGTGAAAAGATGTACACCCGCAAAGTCGAAAACCTGGAAGGGCGACTTTGGCAAAAAGGGGTATCCCGGTGAATCGAAAACCCGAAAGGGCGATTCAGGCAAAAGTTAGGGAGTTGAAAAAGCAAATGACTGCGTTCCGCGTGTGGACTGTATTTGTTTAGTGGTTTGGAGGACCTGAGGGCCGTTTATCTGAATCAATCTCTTCTGAAGCTGAAGCGCCGGAGAAGTATCGAAGTCGAGTGGGTCATAGAGGGATCAACTCATGGTGTTCATCTACGTCACATTGCCGACATTTGTGTATATACTGATGTATATTTATGTTTTATTTTTGTGCAACTTCCTCATTCCAGGAGCTTGCATCTGTTGTAAAACATTTTTACCCATTCAGGGGTTTGTTATCAATAAAATGTATACTATTCAGCAATTCTGTTTGCCTGTTTAGCATCTATCTATTTTGTTTGCGAAAAAGAACGCCGATGTTTTTGATAAAATACGCATACATAAACTTACCGGCCTAGGCCACTGATTGTTGAAACAATGAATTACTTGAACATTGTCACAAGATGATAACCTTGCTAGGTCCCTTTGAGAGGGGTATCTTGTCTGTTTGTTTGTGTTGTTGCAGGTGTAGCATATACCAGGTGGCACGCCGTATGCGTCCCCAAGCAGGATGATTCCTTCCTCTCCAGCAGGTTTAGTAGCACCCCTCCGTGGAGTCTGAACATGAGATCATAGGCATTGATATGTCTCCCCAAGCAGAGAAGATTCTCTCCCCAATCAGATGCATCCTGAAGGGTCATCATCTCCCCAGCTAAGTCCTACACTGAAGTGTGCAACACACGATAGTTCAGGACTGAAGTCTCCAGCGGAATTGAAATTCCCCACAGAGTTGTGTTCTCCCTAGTAAGCAGGATGATTCCTTCTTCCTCAGCCGATTTTGCAAACCCCCAAGAGAGCCGAGTCCTTGGAAGCCATGGGGGCCATGATTGGTTTTCCCCAGTAGAATGTTTAATAGCTGATGCTGTATTTCCCCACCGGAGTCGTTATCTCCAGGGAAGTTTTGCTGCGAAGGTCGTGCCGTTTATTCCTGCGATTGACATCGTTTCTCTCAGCAGTTTGTGGTTTGAATACCCGGTTGAGCGATTACAGGTTCTCGAAGAACCTTACTCCCATGCAGCAGTCGTCTGAAGTTCGTCTCCCCAGGTGAAATCCAATTGAGATTGGTGTGACTTCTTCTCCTCGGCAGGATGATTCCTTCCTCCACCAAAGTGGTTCTTTCTCCTTGACAGGAGGATTCTCCCTTCAGCATTTATTTTGCTGATGGGGTCGTAGCATTGTGCATGATTGCATAGCATTCATCCTAAACTCGTAGCATTTCCACCGTGTGGAGCATTGCGCCATTGTCCAACATATGCATATGAAACATGAGCTAGATTGTTACCGTTCTTGTTTTGCAGGTATTCCCCAGCAAAGTCACTCGCCCAAAATGATTCTTGAATTCTCCAGTGAAGGTGTTTGCTTAAGATGATTCTTAAAATCCCCAGTGAAGTCACCAGAGTTGGTTGCTCCAGTTGATGCTTAGAGTCCCCGACAGAGTGTTTGCTCAGGATAATTCCTGAAATCTCCAGCAGAGTTATTGGTTCAGGATGATTCTTGAAGTCTCTGGCGGAGTTACTTGTCCAAGATGATTCTTGAAGTCCTCAGCAGAGTGGATTCCTCCAGAATGATTTTTGGAGCCCCGAAGCAGAGTTACTTGATAGTTCTCCAGAATCCCCAGCGGAGATGTGTCATCCCCAGCAGGTTTGAATAGAGAAGCTGAAACTTCCCTTGAAGACTTGATGATTGAAGTCTGGCAGTAGTGCCAAAACCCCTGACTTACTGATGAAGTCTAACTACAAGGTCAAAGCAGTCCTTCCCGCCGACGCAGAACGCCTGATGGCAATGGCTTAGATACCCCTATTTTGGTTCATGATTGACCGAGAATTCTATTCCCGACTCACTGACGAAGCTCGGCTGACGCCCAAAAAACTTCTTTGAGTGACCGATGGCATGATTAACTTGATTGTTGACCTGATGAGTCCCGAGGAATCCTGATGCCTGACGGTATGGTCGACCATGTATCACCGGTTACCGTGTGACCAATTCCCCAGCTAGTTGACGTGCAGCTACTGCTTCAGTTTCCGAAGAATTCCCCATCAGAGTACCGTATACTTGTGCAGTTGGCAAATTTCCGGGTTTGTTGGTATTCAACCGTCTTTCACCTTGATTGTTTGAGAGTCGTTCGCTTCTCACCCAGTCAGGTCCGAGCCGTTTGAATAGGGGCAGCTGTTGCACCCCAAAATTTGCCCAACTTTTCTTTACCTAGCTTATGTTTCATTTCATTCACATTAGCATTATCATTTGCATCTCATTGACATGTATGCAGGAGATCAAGAGGTATGATTACCAATCAAGAGCTACACAAGACTTTGAAGCTAGTTAAGAAGGTTATTCAGGTGTTCCAGGGTTGATATCCTTGTCAGAGAAGTTAGAAGATCCTCAGAGAGAGTGGTTGAAACCAAGGATGTGGGTCTCCTAACTTGAAAGTTGTGGAAAGCCATCAGATGATTCTGAAGCCATAAAGATAGACTTAAGGTCTTGAAAGAGCTCATGAGAAGTGTTGAAGGTCACTTTGAGGCCTAGACAGGTCATTGTGCAAGATTAAGAAGCCTCAGCCATGAGTGGTGCAATTAGGGTTTGACTGGGTCAACCCTAGGTCAACTGATGATTTGAAGGAGGTTGAGACCTAATTCAAGAGCCATGTGATCATGGATTGATACATTGAGATGTTATAAGGATGATTCCAAGGTTAACTCATCATGATTGAAGAGTTTGAGAAGTTTCAAGCTAGGGTTTCTAAGGCTTGACAGTGTAAAATCCCCTAGTTTGACCCCTATCTTCAAGGCAATTTAGCTCAAGATGTGATTGTCATCTCATCTTGCCCCCAACATGAATAATGTAAAGCATGGTCTTAGCTTTAATTTTAGTACTAGAAGTACTTGATAGGATTTGTGGAACTCAAGTTATGGCTTTGACAAGTTACAGGTCATCTGAGGCATGTGAATTTGGAGCTTGAAAGTTACCCAACTTGCATGAAACTTTTGCCCTAGAAGGATGACTCCTATAAACTTTTGGTCAACATGAATGTTGTTCCTTATCCTCTTAGATTTCTAGAGAGTACTATAAGTCCTTGATAGGATTTGTAGAACTCAAGTTATGGCTTTGACAAGTCAAGGGCATTTTGGTCATTTGGAGATTATAGGTCATTTCAATCATAAGGCCATAACTCCTATTTGCAAGCTTCAAATGGGAAAATGTTCAACATCAAACTTGTTCAAAATGATGTTTTAAGGCTAGCAATGAGGTCATGAGAGGTTGGAATTGCTTGTATCTCAAAATCACAAAAATGGCTTAAAATAAGGATGATTTTCAAATGAACCAAAGATGGAAATTGGGATTTTTGATCTACATGTCCAAACCAAGGCATGTAATATACCATTTTGATTGTAAAACACATTTTAAGAACATTGGTATTGCCACAATTTTGACTTGAGGTTCAATTTGAGGACTTGCTTTGAAAAGTGATTACTTACATCATAAGTAACATTTGCCAAACCAATATGCAAGGCATAACCAAGGTTCCTTTCAATCCAAACACATCCAAAATACCATTGGGAGAGAAATTGGAAGAGAATGAGGGTGAATACAAGCTGCCAACATGAGCTGTTATGAACACACCATGAGATTGAACTTTCCATGCCATGAGATATTGAATTTCTCATTAGAGGGATCTAGAACTTTCTAGATCATCCATACATGTTCTATATATGATGTAGAAGTGGTTCAGAGTGAGGGTTGGTGATAATTGAGAGAGAAGAGTGAGATTGCACTTTGAAATTTCTCATTGCAAATCAAAATCGGTTACAAGGTTTGAAGCCATTTCAATCCAAGATTTTGATCTCAGAAGCTTGCTCTAGCATTGGTGGATGATTCCAGAAGGAGAATTGAGCAAGATTGGTGAAGAATCGTGTGAGAGCCATTGAAGTTTTTCATCTGCAACTCAGAATCTGTTTCAAGAATCCAGAGCATTTCAACTCTTTTCATTGCATACAGAAGTTTGATTGGAGGCTAGTGAAGGATTCTGCAAGTTCTTGAGGGTTGATTTGAAGATTCAACCACTCTGTTTGCTCGAGTTTACCAGGTATGCAGTTCTTGTTCTATGGCTTAAATTAAGTAGAATTAAGAGGAATTGTTATGGTAGATGCATAGTAGAATGGTGTAGGAAGGTTTCTGGATCATAAATTTGAAGATTAGTGACCAATTAGGGTTGTTGCCATTTTCGGCTGAGATGGTGTTCTTGCGAATCTTGAGGTTTTAGAATGAATTAAGGGCATGAATGGACTCCTGAGGGAATTTGGGACAAGATTCATCAAGGAATCGTGGCCAATGGTGGATTGTATAGAGAGTTAGGGTTGTGGAAGGTTGATCGGAGAATGTCACCGGCGGTGACTCTGGCGCGCAGGTGAGCTGAACTCAGAGATTCAAATTGGGGAAGATGATCCCAGAGCCATTAGATCTTAGGTTGACTTGGACTGAAAATCTCATCCAACAGCCACGCGTGAAAGAAATTTGTGAAGGATTTCTGAAATTATATGAAACGATGCGTTTCACTTAAATTGTTGTTTTGGGCTTAGACACAGGTTGATATTCCCACCCCCCTTATGGCCCAATCACTAAAATGAACTAATTTCTTATGCTATTCACACCGTGCGCTTATCATTTTTCTTTTGATTTTCATTTTATTTTTCATTTCATACATGGTTATTGGAAAATTCATAAACAATGGAAAAATAACTCAATTAATCCCATTCTTTTTGCTATGGATTCATGATTGGATCTAGTATTTTTTTAGACAAAAAATATTAATATTCCATGCATTTTCTGATTTTATATGCATTTTTGCATTTTAATTGACATTAAAATAATCATGTTTGATGCTTGATTTTGTTAAATTTGGTTTGATCATGTGATGATGATTTTGGCCTTTAGTTTTTGTGAGTAGCTAGCATAGATATGCATGTTCCCCCTAGATTTTTCTCACATTTTTGTGATGAATGTAAGTGGTAGTTTTAGGTTGAACTTTAGGAGCTCCATTTTTAGGGTTTATGGTTGATACCTTGTGGTTTAGATTTTATTTTTATAACTTGGTGGATGATTCAACCTCTGATTTTTGTAGGGTAGATTCATGATTGAATTAGGGTCCCTTAAGAATTTTTGTAGGACTTTACAATGTAGTTTACTATTTTTGTTTGATTTTAGTTTAGGTGCTAGTTTTAGATGATTCTAAGGCACTAATTCAACTAGAATGACTTCTTTAGTTCCCTTAGATTAGGGTTTTGGCTCTCTTGCTCTTGGATGATGATGAAGGCAAGTTGAAGATGCATTGGATTGAATGAAGAAGCTTGGATGTGAAGATCTCCCCTTCTTTTGGTAGTTTTGATTAGGTGTTCAGATTAGGGTTTGTAGGCAGAGCTTCTAGATAGATTCTCTTCCTTCATAAACATGGAAGATGTTGATCACTTCCATTCTTCCCTATGATGTAAGGTCCCTTGTAAAGGCCTCATCCCTCCTTTGGTAGGATGTGTGGCTCTTTACAAGCTGGTAGAACCTTTGAGGGTCCCTTTCTCTGATGATGGTATGCTTAGTGGTGACCTTTGGTCTTCACTCTGCCACCAATCATCCAAAATATGCTCTTGATAGATGAATCTTTCTCCCTTGCTAGAGGATGGAGTTCCTTGCTTGAAGAGATTGAAGGATGCCAAGTTGATACTTCTTTGTGTTTAAAGATTACTCTTAGGAGCTGAAGTTTGTAGACTAGGAAGAGCAAGTTGATACTTGTAAAGAGGAGAGAGCTGAAGCTTGAAGACCAAGTTGACACTTGTGAAGAAGATCAAATTGAGATTGAAGAAAGAGCTGAAGCTTGAGGGACAAGTTGACACTTGTGAGTTAATGCATTGAGAGCCTGAGGGAGCCAAGTTGATACTTGGTATTAGGAATGAAACCTGAAGGTGGGAATTGAGTGAAGAGTCGAGGCTTGAAGAATAAGGATAAGTTGATACTTAGGTTGGAGGTATTGAAGACCAAGTTAACACTTGCTATTGAAGATGGAAGACTTGAAGGGTGGTTGAGGACTGATGAGTGAACTGCTGTCAGAAGGTTGCTTTGTTAAGTTGTAGGAGTGGTTGATCTGCTTTCTTTTCTTGACTGTCTATTTTCTTTCTGTGCAACTGTATTGATGTGGCTTGTGTGATTTGCTTGATGCATTAGAATAAGTTCATATCTAGACTGATGTAAACTAGGAGCATGATTGCACTAGAGGTTGAGTCGCTCCCTCTGCTTGTATTTTTACTGTATGGCTTTGCTTGAGGGCATTTTATTTCATTTTCTCTGTATGATTGCAGTTGTTGTGTTTGCTTGATAGCATGTTATTTCTGTCTGTATGATTGCAGTTATTCATATCTGGCTTGAGGTCGAGATGAGCTTGTGGAGGCTGATGTCCCACACACATTTCCTCCCTCACTTGCATGGCATGCATTTTACTGTATATCTGATTACTGTTTACTGTTTAAGCTAATGCTTTATCTGTTTCTGTCTATCATTGACATGATCCCCTAGGAATCTCATTTCCTTTGATAAGGAAGTGATGATTAGAACATTAGGTTGAAACCTATGCATGATAACTTCTAGGAGTTCCCTGTTTCAAACCTTAACCATAGGATGAATCCTTGGCATGACAACATTAGGACTTGATAGTCTCCCTCTTAGTTGAGCCTGTTCTCTCCTCATCTCAAAACAAATCAAAATACAGTAATAAAGGTTAACTGACGTCGTACGTTACGAGCCTTAAGCTATCTTAGAAAGGATTGTTGGAGAGTTTCTTTTCAACAGTCTGGATGTTTAGTATGGCACCCTTTGGGTGACATGCGACACATTCAATCTCAGGTCATAGTCTCTAGTGCGATATCGGTTGCAAACAACCATAAAAAATAGTTCTTCCGTAAAAGACAGAAAACAAACTTCAAACCTTTTTGCCCCGTGGGCCCATAATTCAAAGGAAGCTTTTCTGGAAAAAAAAGAGTGTCGTTAACTCCCAGTTCTACCGCAAACGGTAACGCCTAGGTCTCCAAGGGTCGAGCTGCGTACATCCAACTGCTGGAACTGTTTGTTAACCCTACTTGATAAAACAGATGAATCTGAATTCCCGTAATCCGTATTATCCCGAACTACGTAAGCTCTGATCTCTCATACCTGTTGAGAGTATGTAGGCACAATACTGACGTATTGGCGAGCCACCTTCCCCGTAACCTGTAGTTAGACGAACTACGTTGACTCTGATTTCTCATTCTCTGATGAGAATACGTAGGCATAAAGTGCGACGCTTTGCCGAGTCATTTTCTTTTCTTTTTTTTTAGCCAGCCTTGATAGGTAGATAGATAAAACCAACCCGTCCGATAAACACAACAAGCGTGGATCCCATCGAGTACGATGGACGTGAGGGGTGCTAATACCTTCCCCTTGCGTAACCGACTCCCGAACCCAGACAATGGTTGCGATGACCTTGTCTTATACCTTTTCGTCAGGTTTTTCTGATCATTTCCTTTCCCGTTCTGAGGGATAAATAACGAAAGGTGGCGAACTTCTGTTTTGCCAGCACGTTATTTTCACGGAAGCGACAGTTAGAACCACAACATCCTTAGGATTGAGCCTTGCTTTGAAAGTTATCATATGAATATGCATGACACCCATGAACTTTGAACTTTTTACTTGAACTGTCGTAACACTTCTTGTATGCCTACTTGTACTTGATTGTCATCAATGCACGATCGTTAGTCTTATGTTGTTACATTTGACATTCTATGAACCCTATGACATGCTTGTCTCAAGTTGTTCCTTGCTTGCATTAAACTTGTTTGCATTCCATGCTGTTTGTCTTGATGGTTGTTACCTTGTTCCTTTCATCTTTGTTAAGATGCTTCAAGTTGGTTTTTATCTTGTATGATTGGTCTTGTAAGAACCTCTATCATGTTCCCTTCTAAATATTGTAATATCTTTATGCCTTATTGGTTGTTGTCACACCCTCATTTTCACTATTATCCTTTCATGCCCTACGTTCGTCATATCATACATATTTCTATTGCATAACGAGCATGTGGGGTCACAAGGTAAGGATTGGGTCGGTTCGTTGTTTTCCATTTCAAATAAGAGAAACTACGTATCATGGGCTACATGGAAGAAATGGTTCATTATCTAAGGTTTGATTCAAGGTGGAAAGTCTACTTGTAACACCCTTATTTAACCCCACAGATATTAAGGCAAAATAACACGGGTTTCAAAGTAAAATATTAACTTTCATTAAAAAGCCACAAAAGGGCGTACATTTCTCAAAGTCAACAAAATTGGTCAATACTCCGTAACACACGAGTTTTCTCAAAATACATCAAACATCATATACAGCGAAACTCAAAACATAACTCAATGTTTTCCTCATAAGGGAACATCAGTAAAATAACCCAATGATATACAATCAACTCAAAGAACCCAACCCGATGTTACATATTAGAGCAAGACCCTCTAAATTAACCATAAAGGCTAAAGACTATAAAACTTCAAAATACTCCTCGACGACGTCCACGGCTAAACTTGCTCATCTGCACGTTACCCACATGGAGGTAACATTCAAACAGGCCGGATGAGTAAGACAATTCATAATAATCAATGTATAACAATTAATACATAAACGACATATTACTCATAATTACATCCAACACATTGATATCCTTCAAATATGCCTCAAAGGCCATAACGTCATAATTCATACACAAAGACTCATAGATGCAATGCGACACAACTCAATGCATGTGGTACCAATCATCACAACGTGATGGACACTGGGCCATCAACCCTCCATAGATCCCCATATAGGATCAAAGCACATCAAAATACTTGACATCCACACAGTGGGATTGAAGCCAAAGTAATCGAGGTCTTGAACCGAAGTCCGGATGCACATGAATGCATGATGCACACGTCACAATAATCCTCATAATAACAACATATGGTGCATCATCATTCATCATATTCATCATACTCATCATACGTCATAACTCATCATATTAATCATCAATACAGCATATCATCATGATTCATCATATTACTCATCATGCAACATATCATCATAATTCATCATATTAATCATCATACAACATATCATCATAATTCATCATATTAATCATCACACAACATATAGTCATAATTCATCATATTACTCATCATATAACATATCATCATAGTTCATCATATTACTCATCATACAACATATCATCATAATTCATCATATTAATCATCATACAACATATCATCATAATTCATCATATTAATCCCTAATATCATCTCACATTGCCTCATATTAATTCATCATAATTCCACTCGCGATAATCCTCATACTATCACTTATTACTCATGCAACCCCACTGTCATACTCATAGTAACGCATCACCGGAATCCCAGAATCAAACATCACGACATCGCTACACACGATCAATATTCGCAAACTCTGCTACATTCGCTGGCTCGCTCGCTAGGCGAGTCTCGTGGAGAACCCCTCGCTGGCTTGCTCGCTAGGCGAGCCTCTAGTGAATCCTTGCTAGCTTGCTCGCTAGGCGAGTCTTGTGGCGAACCTTCACTGGCTTGCTCACTAGGCGAACAGTGCGATGACAGCAACTTCTGCTATGCACCAGAACTGATTTCCACCCAAAAACTCATACGATTCACACATCTCATGCCCCCAAAACATCCCTAAATCATCCCTAAGGTCATACGGCGATAACGGTACAAAATATATGGTTCATTAGATTAATCCGACAACATTTGCACTGCCTAAAACACTATTTTCCTGCAATTACCCTAAAGGCATCATAATTTCTCATATCACCTATCTCTATCCCTTCAAGGTCGGACGCATGTCACCCCATAGTTTGGGCCACGAAGGCCTAAGGTTTCCTAATCCTCATATCAGATATTCAATATTCAGTGATACATATCACAAACCATAATCTCAGAGTTCATCGTCAATTCCCTTTACTTTCCCACAATCAATCCCAAAATACCTTAAATCATAAACCACATAAACCAGCCATAAACACATCTAAAGGCATACATAGAAAATCATGAAATGCGGTACTCCTCATACCTTAGCCGATTCGCAGCTTTCACGATTAACTTCGGGATCTTCCGAAGCTTTTGCCTCCACTTATCCCTCCTCAGAGCTCTGGCCTCATTCTTTTCACGGTTAACCAAAATGAATCCTCCACCTTCAGAATTCTATTTTGTCAAACTTTGACTTGGGCCACCCAATTGGGCTTTTCCCATAATACCCTTACAAACTCTTCATAATGCCCAATTTACCCTTATTTCTCTTATATTCATTTTAATTCATAATAATATTAATAAATCCATATTACATACTATTATTCCAAAATAAATACTCCAATATGCATAATTCCTCAATAATTCTCAAAACCACCAAAAACACTCAAAACACCAAAAATACGAATATTCTCAATTAAATAAATTAATTAAATATTCCGATTAAATTCGGGGTGTTACAACTCTCCCCCACTTAAAAGAATTTTCGTCCTCGAAAATTACCTCAAAGAAATAGAGTCGGATACGACTCCTTCAATTGATCTCCAAGTTCCTAATTCCAACTTTCTCCAGCTGGTCCTCCCAAACTACCTTCACCAAAGGAATCTCTTTACCTCGAAGTTGCTTCTCGTTCATCATCCTGAACTAGCAATGCCTCAACAGTCAAATTATTTCTCACTTGTACACCATCCATCTGAATAAATGCACTTTCTCAACTTAGGCACATGCCACATCATGCAAATTCACAAGCGACAGCGATAAAACAGTCTAACATGCTACTTCTCCCACGCTTCCGCTGCACCACTTCCGATACAAATCAACAAAACACAGTGTGTGCTTCTGAGATTTCAAGGCTCGACCAACACCAGTCACCATCATAACTCTCAAAACACGTCTTTTCTTGGATCTCCTTGATCTTTTCAGTCGTCTCTTACACAATTCCCAGGTACGAGCACAACACTCTCGCTTGAATCATATCAACACAAAGGAGTCCTACACCTTCTACCATACAAATCCTCATACAGTGTCATTCCGATACTAGAATGCTAACTGTTATTATGGGTAACTCAATCAACGATAATTAACTATTCCACGATCCACCTTGATCCAACACACAAGCTCTCCACAAATCCTCTAAAGACTGGATAGTTCTCTCTGTCCGTCCATCCGTCCATGGATGATAAGCAAAGTTCAACTTTAACATGGTACTCAAAGCGTCTGCAAAATCTCCCAAAAATTTCGATGAAAACTCAAATTCCCATCTGACACCATATTTGACGACATCTCATACAACTTCACAACTTCATCGATATACATTTCAGCTAGCTTCAACATAGAATGATTAATCCTCATTGGTAAGAAAAGAGCCAATCTAGTCAATCTATCCAAAATCACCCAATCGAATCATATCCTCCTCACAGTCTTCGGCAAACCCGACACAAAATCCATGGAAATGCTATCTCATTCCCATTCTGGGATATTTAACAGTTGTGTCAGACCCAACGGTCTCTGACGCTTATTTTTCGACTTCCGAAAAGTCTAACTAGGATATACAAACTCAACCACTTCTCTATTCATCTATGGCCATCAAAATAATTTCCTCAAATCTGGTTACATCTCCATAGCACCGGGATGGATACTCCATCTACCTCAATACGCTTATTCCACTCAATAATATCTAGAACACAAACTCTATCACGACATCTCATGATACCATTTCCATTAATCCGCAAATCAACTCTTCGACTTTAATTCATCAAATTCAACCAATCTACCAACTCAAACCAGAGTTCTGACCTTATTGAATCTCATCAAGAATACCACTAGTAAGGTCTAACATACTAAGCTTAACTCCATAAGAAGTCTCTTCACACACCAAACTCATATCACAAAATTGCTCAATCAGTTCTAACTCTTTTCACCATCATCATCAGTATATGCAAGGATTTCCAAATCAATACATAAGCTACCACATTTGCTTCACCTGAATGGTAATTCAATCCAAAACCATAATCCTTCAGGAGTCCCAATTATTTTCTCTGCCTCATATTCAACTCTTCCAAATCGAGCAAATACCTTAAGCTCTTGAGATCACCAAACATTTCAAATCTCAAACTAACCCATTGAAGCCTCCAACTTCGGCACAAACACAACAACTACCAACTCTAAATCACTTGTCAGGTAATCCCTCTGATGTACTTTAAATTTCCTTAAAGCATAACTAAAACTCGCTGATGTTGCACTTAACTTATCTCCCAATCATATCAACTAAGCATCACAAAACACAACGAATAGTTCTGTCGGATTTGGCAAAAATCAACACACGAGCTATTGACAGCTCTCCCAAAAACTCTTTGAACTTTCTTCATAGTGGCCTATCCCTGCTTCTTCTCCAACAATGATAACTCAAGATCCCGATTCTCAACATGATCCTTTATACTCTTCGAATATATTAAAATATCATCGGTTAACACAACCACTGACTTGTGAGGGCAAAATGTCACACAACATATGTTCTCAAGTTTCGATGATGACAAAGTACAACCTCAGATCAATAGGAGCTGTCAATTTCACCCAGAAGACAATTGCAATACTTAACATATCATATCCTTCCTATATCTCTTTAATTTATCATATTATCATCGGCAAAACACGTGATAAATATCCAGTCGTGACAAAACGCACGAAACAACAATTGATCACTTTTTGCAGGTTTGGAAGCTATGAGTCGACCACCATTCAGCGCACAACCCAGTTCACTTTCCCACGGGTCAGCGCATGGAAGCTATGAGTCGACCACCAGTCAGCGCACAACCCAGTTCACCTTCCCACGGGTCAGCGCATGAAAGCCATGAGTCGACCATCAGTCGGCGCATGAAGACTTCACATTTCCCACGGGTCAGCGCATGCTGACCTATGGTCAACGCATACTGTTGGGTTTTTAATATTGCTAAAATCTGCAGGCCATGCGTCGATGCATGGACCTGCTATGGTCGACCGTTCGCGCGTTGTTAAGTATTTTTTCACTGTGTTTGAAATCCTGTTGTGTTAGTTAATTGGCTTATTACTATAAATAGTAGGTTGTTCATTTTAACTGATTAACAATTGAATTTTGAGTAAATTGTGCAAACAAGAAAAGTGAAATAGGTGCCTACATTTCTCTTCATCTTCATCCTCAAACAACACACAACACTACAACTACACACAATCTTTTTTTGAGTGCTTTGTGTCTTGTACAAGGTGATAAGGTTTGAATCCGTTGATTGAAAATCCAGTTCGGGTGGAGAAGTGTGGCAGGTTTTTCTTGAATAAAACCTTAAAGGTTTTGCCCTCCAAGATTCTACGAATTTGGGGGTTTTTGATACGGATCATCTCTACCAACATTCAGCGGTGCGAAGGTGATTGATAAATGGAAGGTTTTATCAATCTAGTAGTTGGGGTTGTGAAGTGTTGAAGGGAGTTCTGGGTTTGATTCGTTGGTGTCTAAGATCAGCCGAGCCGAGGGTTTGAAGAACTGAAAGTTATTCAACAAAGGGGCTGGAATCGGAGGTCAATTCACAATGATCGAAGGTCTTGATTCAACTCGAATCAAGGAGCAAGAAGTGATAGCAACATCAACATCTATAGGGATTGTTTGTATTATTGCTTATCGACTCTGGTATAAACTACTACAACTCTACAGGTGATATCTATTATAAATCATCTCAATTCTATTTTTAGAATTGAGGGCAGACGTACCCTGAAGCGAGGACGGCGGGGGAACTGCCTCAATAAATCTTTGTCTTTTTTATTTTTCAGTATTTTCATTTTCAGCTTAAAAATTAAGTGATTTTAGTTTAAGCAATTTTATTGATTCGGGCATTGAATTTAGTAAGTAACTGGTATTGTTTAAACTTGAGTACAATAAACACTTGTACAAGGATTTTAAAGTTACTTACTTAAGTATAAATCCACTTGGAGTGTTTTGCACACCAAGTGTTCGATAAATTGCCTGATCCAAAACTTACTTAGTTTACTTGCTATATTTTGGTGGGTTGTGTTGAGCATTGGAACTAGCACTACTAATTAGTGGTAAAATCAATTGATTAGTGTGACTAGTGTATTGAATCTACTCTTCTTTTATTATCATATCTGTTAGCTTAACGCATATCCGATCTTCCAATAACGGTTCGTTTTAGACGTGTTTTTCCAAGGCCGCTTCTGCACTTAAAAACATTTCTAAACCAAATTTAAATTGGTAAGCGCTAACTTGATTTTTAATTGGAATCTATTCAACCCCCCTTCTAGATCCGAGCCATCGTCTAACAAGTGATATCAGGAGCACCGGTTCACTCCGTGCTTCAAGTATAACTTTGATAGAAAATGGCAAACGAACCTAAAGGGGCTTATAATAGAGCTCCCATTTTTAATGGTGAAAATTACTGTTATTGGAAGGATTGTATGCAGGTGCACATAAACTCCATAGATAGAAAAATATGGAACATTATTCTCAATGGTCCAATAGAAATTTATATGACCAATGCGGATAATGTGGTTGTGCCTAAGCTCGAAGCATAATGGACTGATGATGATGAAAAGAAATACAACTATGATTGGAAAGCTAAAAACATCTTAATATCCTCATTAGGAGTTAATGAATATTACCGTGTGTCTCATTGTCCTACGACAAAAGACATGTGGGATTCACTTCAAATCGCTCATGAGGGGACAAATGATGTGAAGTTAGCTAGAATCAATACACTTACACAAGAGTTTGACCTTTTCTACATGGAGCAAGGGGAAACCATTGCGGACATGCAGAAAAGGTTTACTCATCTCATCAATAGGTTACATTCACTTGGTAGGCCGGTGGCCAATGACGTTGCTACTAATAAAATTTTAAGATGTCTAAACAGGGAATGGCAGCCCAAGGTGACCGCCATAAAAGAAGCAAATGATCTTACTATTTTGGACCTAACAACGTTATTTGGAAAGCTACAAGAGCATGAACAAGTGCTCCTAAGCTTTGACCAACATGAAAAGAAATAAAAGAAGGAGAAAACAAAGAATGTTGAGAAGAAATCAATTGCTCTCAAGACTTCCTTCTCGAAGTCTCAATCTAAGGAGCACAGTGATTATTAATCAAGTGACGATGAAGAAGATGACAAGGGTGAGGATATGGGGCTGTTTGTAAAATGCTACAATCGGTATTGAGAAAGAACGACATTCAACACTCAGAAAAGAACCTTGTCAACTTCAGAAAACAATCAAGGAACTCTCGAAATAACGACATCAAAGGGAGTAAAACCAGAGGATCGTGCTACAAATGCGGAAAGCCCGGTCACTACAAGCCAGATTGTCCTTTAAACAAAAAGGGCAAAGAAAAGGAATCTATCAAATCACATAAGAAGTCATCAAAGCCGAGAAGAGTATATATAGCTTGGGAAAGCGATAGCGACTCCTCCTCCTTTGATGAAAGCTCAAGTGATGAAGAAGAATCCGTGAACCTATGTCTTTTCGCACATCAAAAGAATAAGAAAAAGCAGGTACGTCACTCTAAATATGAGAATTCCTCAAAAATGTCACATTTCGAATTACAAGCCGCATTTAATACTTTACACAATGAAGCAACAGAAGCCTTTAAGAGACTTGCCTCTAATAAAAGAATTTTTACTTACCTAGAGCACAAAATTAAAGAGTCCGAAAGGAAACTTGAGGAACTTAAGGCTTCCATGGTGGAAAGTAATAAATCGGATTGTGAGGACCATAGCAAATTCCTCGACTTTGGATGTGCTACTTGTTATATTTGGCAAGGTGAAGTTAGAAACCTAAAGGCCAAATTAAACAAGGCTCTTGAGCCTAAAATTACATTTGCTATTGATAGAGCTGATTTTAGAAAAAGTATGAAGGATCCATATCAAAAATAAACATATGTAATTAGGGATCAAGAGAGCAAAACCAATCCTAAAGTTGACTTTTAATGCTTATATTGTTGCAATAAAGGCCATTCCATTGCTAAATGCCGATTTAGGAGATTTTTGGTTCCTAAAGGCATCTATCAATGGTTGCCAAAATGCAACCACTTTGTCACTAACAAATTAAGACCCAATATGCCATTGGGTACATCCTCTTGCTAATTATTTTTTCATAGGTACAATGTGTCGAGACCCTTGAGAGAAGATGGGTTCTTGACAGTGGATGTTCAAGACACATGTCCGGAGACATATCCCTATTCATAGAATTCGTGACAAAGAAGAAAGGGTATGTAACATATGGTGATAACAATCGTGGAGCAATACTTGGTAAAGGTAGTGTAGGTAACCCCTCTTCCACTATGATTTCCGATGTGTTGCTTGTCGAGGGTCTTAAACATAATCTGCTTAGCATTATCCAATTATGCGACAAAGGATACAATGTATCATTTTCAAAAGAGTGTTGCAAAATTGTGCATGATAATGACAAGAAGAATATGTTTAATGGCCTAAGAGTGAACAACGTCTATATGCTTGACTTAAATGAAGTATCGTTAACAAGTGAAAAATGCCTCATAACAATGAGTGAAGATTCATGGTTATGGCATAGGGGCTTAGCACATGTTAACTTTGAATTGTTGAATAAATTAGTCTCAAAAGATCTAGTCATAGGTCTTCCCAAAATAAAATTCACCAAGGATCACCTTTGTGATGCTTGCCAAATGGGAAAGCAAACGAGGATATCTTTTAAATCTAAAAATATTGTTTCTACCACAAGACCTCTCGAGCTTCTCCATATGGATTTATTTGGGCCTTCAAGAATCAAGAGCCTAGGCGGAAACTATTACGGTTTCGTAATAGTGGACGATTACTATAGATTTTGTTGGACTATCTTTTTGGCTAGCAAGAGCGATACCTTTGTCGCCTTTGAAATTTTTTCCAAACTTTCCCAAAATAAATTAAGCACAAACATTGTGTCAATTAGACGCGACCATGGAGGTGAATTTGAAAACCATTTATTTGAAGAATATTGCGTTAACTACAGTATTGATCATAACTTCTCCGCTCCATGAACTCCTCAACAAAATGGGGTGGTGGAGCGCAAAAATCGCATTTTAGAAGAGTTAGGAAGGACAATGATCAATGAAAGTGGACTACCGAAATATTTTTGGGCCGATGCCATAAGTACGGCTTGTTATGTTTTGAATAGGGTGCTCATCCGCCCCATTCTAAACAAAACACCTTACGAGCTTTTAAAAGGGCGCAAGCCAAACGTGTCTCACCTACATGTTTTCGGTTGCAAATGTTTTGTCTTAAATAATGGAAAGGAAAATTTGGTTAAATTTGACTCTAAGGATGACGAAGGTATTTTCCTTGGATACTCTCATTCGAGTAAAGCATATAGGATCTACAATAAAAGATTACTTATTGTCGAAGAATCGGTACATGTAACATTTGATGAATCTTATCCGAGAAATGTCGGAAAAGGTAGTGTGTTTCATGTTGCAGGTACATCTACTGAAGACATACTCAAAGATGCAGAGTCGGGAATTGATCAGCCCGACAAAGAAAAAGTTGAGGAGGAAAAAGATGTCTAACATGAAGAAACTGAGGTAGATCATCCATCTACAAGTGATGCTCTCCCTCAAGCTTGGAAGTCTTCTAAAGATCATCCAATAGACAACATTCTCGGAGATATATCAAAGGGTGTTACTACCCGATCTAAGATAAATAATTTTTGTTATCATTTCGCTTTCGTTTCACAAATGGAACCTAAAAACCCTAAAGAAGCCTTACTCGATTAAAACTGGTTTTTGTCAATGCAAGATGAACTTAATCAGTTCACGTGAAATGAGGTATGGGACCTTGTCCCTCCTCCGCGAGCACATCGAGAAATCGGCACCCAATGGGTGTTTAGGAATAAGTTGGAAGAAAACAGAGTAATAACTCGTAACAAGGCGCGTTTAGTCGCGCAAGGGTATAACCAAGAGGAAGGAATCGACTATGAGGAAACTTATGCGCCGGTTGCCCGACTCGAGGCTATACGCCTTTTGCTTGCCTTCGCTTGTGCGAAGAATTTTAAGTTATTTCAAATGGACGTTAAAAGTGCGTTCCTTAACGGATACATAAACGAAGAAGTCTATGTTGCACAACCTTCGGGTTTTGAGTCTCATGAGTATCCTGATCATGTCTACAAACTAAAAAGGGCTTTATATGGACTCAAACAAGCTCCTAGAGTTTGGTATGAGCGACTAAGTAAATTTTTTATTGATCAAGGTTACTCAAGAGGAAAGGTTGAGACTACTCTCTTCATTAAACATCAAGGAAAGCACTTGATTCTTGTACAAATTTACGTTGACGATATTATATTTGGATCTACTAACATGAATCTCGTGAAAGAGTTTTCTGACCTTATGCAGGGTGAATTCGAGATGAGTATGATGGGTGAACTCACATACTTTCTCGGATTGCAAATTAAACAACTTAAAGAAGGAACATTCGTGAGTCAAACAAAATACTGTTTGGAACTTCTCAAGAGATTTGACATGGCAAACTCGAAGGCCATTGACACTCCTATGCCAACATGTGTAAACCTGAATAAAGATGAAAGCGGTAAGGACGTAGAGGTAAAAAGGTATAGAGGTATGATTGGTTCTCTTCTCTATCTTACTGCTTCTCGAACCGACATTATGTTTAGCGTGTGTTGTGCGCAAGATACCAATCTTGTCCCAAGGAATCTCATCTAAAATCTATCAAACGTATACTTCGATACCTATCTGGTACTCCGAAGTATGGACTATGGTATTCCAAAGGTAATGATTGCTCATTGGTAGGTTTCTCCGATTCCGATTTTGCCGGTTGCAAATCGGATAGGAAAAGCACCAGTGGTACTTGTCACTTATTTTCAAACTCCTTGGTCAGTTGGCACAGCAAGAAACAAGTTTCAGTTGCTTTGTCAACTGCCGAAGCGGAATACATCGCCGCCGGTAGTTGTTGCGCTCAAGTCTTATGGATTAAGCAGCAACTATTGGATTTTAATCTAAAACTAGATCGTGTTCCCATTTTATGTGACAATACAAGTGCTATTAATCTCACCCAAAATCCTGTGTTACATTCTCACACCAAACATATCGAAATTCGACACTATTTTCTGAGGGATTATGTAGAGAAAGGTGATGTTGTTTTTGAACACGTTGACACCAAAAATCAACTAGCAGACATTTTCACAAAGCCGCTAGCCACTGAACCTTTCTTTCATATCCGTCGAGAACTTGGCATTCTCGACATTTCGGATCAGGTATAAAAGTTGCTTGTTTCGTCTTACTTCATTTACAATTACATTCTTGTACATCTAACAAGTTAAGTTTTGTTGCAAGCACAAGTATATTGTTATAAAGCGTTTCCCGTATAGAGGTGATGTTGTTCCATATTCTTTCTCTCTCAAAATATTCATGTTTCAATTAGTGTATCGTTTGACCAATAGTGTACATATATGACATTTGTTACGAGTATTATGTTTTTGGATGCAAATTGTGTTGTGGCATTATAAGTAGGCATCAAATGTGGCATTATATATGACATTAATTGAAAATATGCATTTTTTCTCACTTTGAGTCGACCAAAACAGGGCAGCTGTTGACGCACGCTGTTCACTTTTAAATTTGTCAAAAATCAAACAGTATGCGTCGACGCATGCAGGAGTATGGTCGACGGCTCATGCAAAAACTCAGATTTTCTCTTTTGAAAAATGTTCCATCTTCCTACACTCTACTTTAAATGTGCATTATACATTAATTGTGCATTGGTATTACGTTTCTAGTAAGTTGCATCTACTCATTCCTAGTGTCCCCTTGTCTCCTCCTCTTTTCCCCAAAACCCTAATCTCCATCTATAAAAGGTTAATCCTCATCTCCTCCAAATTACTTCAACAATTCTCTCCAATTCCTTGCTTCCTACCTCTACCAGATCTCCATAATCATCATTCATGGCCTCACTATTCCGCAGAAATACCGACAAAAGATCAAGGGCTTCAACATCTGCTTCCCTAGCCATTACTGCTGTATCTTTGGTTCCACCACCTGTTGTTGACAATTTCAACAAATACATTGGCAAGAGATCATTTGTTCCGCAACATGCATTCTACAAAGCAACGGCGGAACGCATGCATCTCACTCAAGTCATGGCTCTGCTGGAGTTTCAAGGCTTTGTAAACTTCCTTGAATGCAACACCAAATACAGTGAAGACTTAGTACGTGTGTTCTACACTTGCCTGCATGACAAGTTTCAAGGTCAGAATTTCCATACTACTATCGGCAATACACAGGTAAACTTGAATTCTGAAGTTTGGAGTAAATATTTTGATTTAACTATGGCTGCTGATGAACATCCTCCTCATGAGGTAACCGATTCTCGCACCGTGCCTGGATATGAATTTAAGAGTGCCTTAAATGATATGCTGAAAAGGCCTTATTCGGAGAATATTGTAAACAGTGATGCTTTTCCCAGAACTGTTACGGCTGGTAAACTACAAACAGGGGAGCACATCCTGCAGTGGATTGTGGCTCGCATCCTGCGGCCTAAGAAAGGTGGTCTGTCTCGAGTTGAACAGGTTGAGGTGCATCTTATATACCTTCTGAAAAATAGGATCAAAATCAACTGGCCTTATTACATAGCCAGTAGAATATTTGCTTTGAGAGATTTAGGCAGAGGAACTGCTCTTGCTTATGGGTCTTTTATTCTCACCGTGGCTAACGTCGTGTATCCATCATTTCCATGTGTCTCCATATCTTCCGACAAAGAATTCAGCACGAAAACTTTTGCCATGATGGGCTACTTTTGGTGTGATGAACGACGATCCTACAGGTTTGTTCGTAGAGCAAATATTCCTCGGGTTGTTGAAGACTCTAATGAAAGTTCTGAACGGAAGTACGAAGAACAAGAGGAACAGATAGATGAAGACAAAAATAAAGTGAAATAGGTACAAGAACCAGCATATGAGACACATGATAATTACTACCAGCCAGATCAACATGAGTTCACAAATACTGATTGGCTTCATCACACAGCTCCACCTAAAGAAGAAGAAGAAGGATACACTAATCAAGGATGGGGTGAGTGGCAGTACACAGGCTGGACCACTCTGGGTAAATATTATAATCCATACCATGGCTATCCTCAAGAACATCAACCTCCTCAATCTTCACCATCTCCTGCGCAGTCAGACAACTCTGAACTTCTCAACATGCTGCATTCCATGCAGTTGGACCAACAAAACTTAATGAGAAATCAAGATGCGCGGATGGATCAAATTCGAGCTGAGATACATACACAAAATGAACGGTTAAATTCCTTTTCCACAAGGATGGATGCCCTTTTTGAGGCTCTCTGTTGCACCCTAAAATTTGCTCAACCTATTTCACCTGGTTTATGTTCTAATTGCATTATCATTTGCATAGATACATCATGTACATAATCTAATCATTTGCATAGCATAGCATAGCAAGGCATCCAACAAGGGATCAAGTTACATTCTTATCTAAATAAGCACATAAAGGGTTTTTGTTCAAGCTTAAGACCATCCAAGTCATCAAGAAATGTTTGAAGCTTTGAGAAGTTTGAGGGTCAACCAGTGGACTTATCTCCTAATTTGAGGTGTATTGAGGGTCATCAATGGGGGTATGAGATATGAATTAAGGGTATGGAATGTGTACAAAGCTTATGAAATTCCTAGAGGGTCATATTGAAGATGAGACAAGTCATTGATTCAAGTACAAGAGCCACAGTTGAAGTGCAGTCAACTAGGGTTTCATCTGCGTCAACCCTAGGTCAACCCTATGTCAAGGAGAGCAAAGAAAAGGCATCAAGACTCAGCTCTAGGTCATGGAAGTCATGGATTGAGATTTTAAAGTATGTGTATGGATAAGTCAAGATCAAATTCAAGAGAATCAAGAGTGGTTGGAGGTGTTTGAGACAGGGTTCCTAGGGTAAAATCCCCTGTATAGCACTAGACTTCCAAGCCACACAAGTCTAAATACAAGTTTCAAATGGATTCTTGGCCAACATGAAACTTTTATATATTCTCAATATCTTTAATTTGAGTACTAGAAGTCTTCCAGGAGATTTGTGGAACTCAAGTTATTGTGCTTGCAAGTTAGGGGTCCCCAGAGGACACTGAAATTTATCTGTGAAAGTCACTTGACTTCCAAGCAACTTTTTCCTATCAAGGAGTTTTCAAATGGATTCTTAGCCAACATAAGAATTGTGGGGCTTGATCTTAGCTTTAATTTGAGTACTAGAAATCCTCAATAGGATTTGTGGAACTCAAGTTATGGTCTTGGAAATCCAGGGGTATTTTGGGAAAGTTGAATTATAGGTCATTTTCCAACATAGGTCAAAATCTATATCTTCCACTCCTCAAATGGAAAAATGTTCAACACGAGATGTGCTTAAAATGATGTTTTTTGGCTAGGTTAGAAGTCATGAGAGCTTGGAACGGCTTGTATCACAAAATTGCAAAAATGGCCTAAAATAAGGGTGAATTTCAAATGAACCAAAGAGGAAAATTGAGATTTTTGGGTTATAGGTCCAAACCAGTCCATATGACATACCAAATTGATTGGAAAACACATTTTGGACACAATGAAATTTACACATTTTTGAGTTGAGGGTTAATTTCTTGACTTCCTTTGTAAAGTGGTTTCTTACATCATAAGTAACATATGCAAAATCACTCTTTGGAGCTTAACCAAGGCCTTAACCCTTGCCAATCCATTCAATTTGTCATTAGGAGAGAATTTGGATCAGAATCAAGGCATTGAAGCAATGTAAAACTCAGCTGCCATGTATGAACTTCTCATGACATTTTCAAATGCAAGAGATATTGAATTTCTCCCATAGATCATTCCTGAAGTTTCTAGAGCCTTCCTACAAGTTCTATATAAGATTTATGATTGATTCAAGGCATTGGTTGGTGGAAATTGAGAGAGATTGGAGAGATTGATTTCTGAATTTTCACTTTGCAAATCCAAATCGGTTACACCAATTTGATTCATTTCAATCCAAATTTTTGCATTCAGAAGCATGATCATGTGGTGGTGATTGATTCCAGATAGAATTCTAGCCAAGAACACTGAGGAATCGTGAGATAGCACTTTGGATTCATCTCTTGCAAGTCAGAATCGAGTTTGGTGATTCAAGAAGTTTCAATCCATTTCTTTGCATACAGAAGTTCCCTTTGGTGTTAGTGAAGCTATCTGGAGATTCTTGAGGCTTGATTTGGAGATTTTATCACTCTGTTCATCCAAGATTTGCAGGTATGTAAACTTCATTCTATGGCTCGATTCATGTAGATTCCTTAGGTTTTAGATGGTGATATTCATTGTAGATTGTGGCTAGGAACTTTCTGGTAACAATTTTCATGATTTAGAGACAAAATTAGGTTGAGCACCATTTCTGTTCAGGGATGTATCTTGATGATTCTAGAGGATTAAACCTAGTTTGATGGTGGATTTTACTCAGTGTAGCATGGTGATGATGTTAGGCCTCTCAATTTTGAGTTTGGGGAGAATTGATGTTTGAGCATTTTCTGAACATTTCTTCGTGTTTTGAGGAAGAAGATGATTCAATGACAATGAAGGTTAGGGTTGAATTCAGTGTGAAAAAACGAACCAGATGATGTTATTAGGGCTGAGTTTTGGTGAGGATTAGTGGATTTGCGTTTGGAGAAGATGAAGGTAGCAAGCTCTGTTCGTCCATGGTTATTTCCTCCCTCCAAATTTCAAAAGGTTGAAGACGACACCATCACCATTAGATCTAGGTGAGACTTTGACTGGAATTAGCAACCAATGGCCAGGATTTGTTCTTAATTCGTGAAGGAGTCCAAAGAGAATGAAATGCCCCGTTTCATTAACTCTGAGTGTATGGCCTTAGTGAGATCTTGCTACTTGCACCCTTGTTTCAAGGCCCATGGAGAATAACACGCGAAGTGCTTGCTATTCATACCGAGAATTTTCCATTTTTCTTGATATTTCATTTTATTTTCTGAACTGATGATGGGCCTAGTACGCGCTTCTTATTCACACCCCACCCTGGGCCCATCATGGGAATTGTACTGCATGTAATTGCTATTCCACACACCTCTTTTCCATTTTTTTTTATTTTCCTTTAATTTTCACATTATTTTAGATTATTTAGAAAATTCATAACTAATTGAAAAATAAACATTTTTGGATGGGAATTTTTTCTCTGTTTTCCTTAGGGTTTCTAGAATTTAATAAAACAACAAAAACATTAATTAATGCATTTTTCATTTTCTGTCATATTTTACATTTTTAATTGCTTTTATTTTGCATTTATTTGATACTCCCACTTTCTGATTTTTGTATGAGCATTTCATTTTGAGTTTTAAGGTGATTCTTTTTGCTCTCGTTAGAGTAGGGACACATGCTCCCTTAGTGAGTTTTCTCATATTTTTATGATGAAATTTAGGTTAGTTTTGAATAATGAACTTTAGGGTGCTAGGATTAGGGTTTTACAACACTTAGGTGTAGTTTAGGGCATAGTTTGGAGACTTAGGGTTTGATTTAGGCCTTGGGGTTTATGTGGGGTATAGGGTATATAGTTAGGTTCCTTTAGAAATTAATCTAGGATTTTATGAGGAGTATTGCTATTTTATTTGATTTTTGCAAATTGTATGATGTTTGTGTGTTTCCCCCTTGGGCATTTGGCTTGTTTGCTTGGTCTGGGCTATTCTAATTGGGTTTGGGGCTTGAGTTTTGCTTGTTGGATCTCATGAAGACATTGGAGATGATTGGAGACAAAGGATGGAGCTTGGAGCATGAAGATTCTTATCCTTGAAGATTGCTTTTGAAGACTTAGGAGATAGGAGATATAGGGAGAGCTTTAGATTAGACTGATTTCTTCTTTCAAACATAGAGAGCTTCTTGTGCCTCTATTCCATCCTATGACACAAGGTCCCCCAAAGAAGTTCCATCTCTCCTTAGGAGGGATGTAGAGCATGATTTGACTGGGTAGAACCTTGAGGATACCTTTCACTTGCTGTGTTAATATCTTAGTGATTTCCTTGGGTTATCATTAAGCCTCTTAACATTTCAACTTCATCTATTAGTTGATTTTCTCCTGGAGTGGTTGCATTGAAGAAGTACCTATTGAAGATAAAGTTCATTAAAGATTGCTGAATAGGAAGCTTGTGTCTGTCAAAGATAGTTATCTGTTGAAGACTAGGGTTTTGCTGTTGATTGAAGCTGTCTACTGGTTGAGGTTCATGCTTGATAGAGCTAGGGCTTATTGAAGATAAGAGCTTATCTAAAGCTTGGGGATCATTGAAGATTGAAGATGGGGTCTTACTTGAAAAGGTTATTGTCAACTTTTTTGCTGTTAATCAACTGTAGCTGTCAGAGCTGTTGCTGTTTGAGCTGCTTACTGAAAGAGCTGGTGTTGGGTTTTATTTCTTTTTCTGTATTGTCTGTTGACTTGTTCAGCTTGCCCCTTAGGTTTGAAGTGAAGCTGTTTCAATTTGCCTATTGTCTTCCCAGGTTCAAGGTTGAGTGGGGCTCCCTTGCCTCGATTGTACTGCTGCATCTCATGCATTTTACTGTTTACTGTGTATATCTGTTTCTTTTCCGCTTATCCCTTAGGATCTCTGTTTCTCCCTGTGCAAGAGAGAAATATGACAGACATTAGGTGTTAACCCATGCATGACAATGTTAGGGTAGTTTTGATTCCCATTTCAAACCCTAGGTTTTTAGAATTTCTTTCTCTTCTATCTCAAAACAATTCAAAACACAGTAATAAGGATAATCGATGTCGTACGCTATGAGCCTTAAGCTATTTGAGAGAGGATTGTTGGAGGGTCACTCTTCAGTAATCTGAGTGCTTAGTGTGTTACCCTTAGGGTGGCATACGACGTAGTCACTCTCAAATCACAGTCTCTAGTGCGTCAGAGATTGCAAACATCATAAAAAAAACTTCTTGCATAAAAGACTTCAAAACAAACATCAAAGTGTCATTTCTATCCTCTTGGACTCCTAATCAGAAGAAACCTCTTTTCAGAAAGATAAAAAACAGTTAGACAAATCTGTGTCGTTTCCTCTGATCTTTCATGCTGTATGAAAGTACGTAGGCATAGGATGTTGTATCCTAGCGAGCAACCTTCCCCCTTAACCTGTAGTTAGGCGAACTACGTTGACTCTGATTTCTCGTTCCAGACGGGAATACGTAGGCATAAAGTGCGATACTTTGCCGAGTCATTTTATTTTCCTTTTAACCCAGACCCTTGGCGTAGATAGAATAACAATCCGTACTAAAAAACAAGCGTGGATCCCGTCGAGTACGACGGACGTGAGGGGTGTTAATACCTCCCCCTTGCGTAACCGACTCCCGAATCCAGGATTTGGTTGCGACGACCATTCCTTTCCCGTCTTTGCGTTAGGTTTACTTCGAGCATTTCCTTTCCCTCCTTTGGGATAAATAACGCACGGTGGCAACTCTTCTGTTTAGCCGGCGCCGATTTTCGCAGTAGCGACAGTTGGCGACTCTGCTGGGGATAAGAATATCCCTTATGCGAGTTAATCCTAGCGCTTGTTTTCCCGTCGTGGGTGTTGTATAGATTTGGTTTTCTGTCTTTACTTTCCGCATTTTTATTATCAGTTTTATATTGTTATTGCTGTTGTGGGAAGGGGGTGATCTGTTGAGAGATAATCCGGACCTGGGCTTGAGGTTACACCTAGACTTAGAAGTAGAGAGTAGTGGTTAGCCTGCTTGC
The DNA here is from genome assembly GCA_963859935.3 of Lathyrus sativus. Taxonomy (NCBI): domain Eukaryota; kingdom Viridiplantae; phylum Streptophyta; class Magnoliopsida; order Fabales; family Fabaceae; genus Lathyrus; species Lathyrus sativus. The sequence goes on from OZ012738.1 coordinate 225,765,155, forward strand.
TTAGCTCGCACCAGCTAGCCGCGAAATTTACGCTCGGACGAGATTCTCTTAGATGCTTCTTGTCTGGACCTTAGGGCTCGACAAGTTGTCTGACCCGAGGATTGTCGACTCTGGGGACCTATCAATTGGGATTCAACTAAGTGAGGCCGCTTCAAGGGATGATGATGCCACACCTCCTGGGTATCGTATCGTCGCTCTTGAAAGTCTGTGACGTTGGACCCGCATAGGATGTCGTACCTCGTCTGCGAGTTAAGTTCACACCTGTGAGGGGTAGGTAGGTTTGTTTGCAGGAAACCTTTGACCTCAAAATACCTGGTTTATCTCTGTCAGTGAGATATGGTTACAGGGTTCATTTAAGTGGTTGGTTTGAGATGAAGATTTGATGATTCTCAGGATTCAGTACAAAGCAGCATAGTTCATCAACATTGCACTTGGTCCCTTGTTTGCATATGCATGTGCATTTTCATGACTGCATTTCATTAACATGTATTTGTGTTGCAGGTGTGATCATTCCCCTCTGATTCTGGTATATCTTCTAGCCAGACATGGAGTCCCTGAAGAGGACAGTTGCTTACCGGTTGCATTCGCCAGATATCAGTTCCTTGCTGGGTTTAGTTGCTCTATCAAATGAGAGAGTGAGGGCTGAGTTCAGAGTATCCTATGGGAGATTGCTTAGTTTGTTATACAGAACTTCAGCATTCGAGACGACTGGGGTGTATACTTTGATGCAGTTTTATGAGCCTCAGCTGAGATGCTTCTTGTTCCCTGACTATATTCTGGCACCCACTTTGGAGGAGTATTCTGCTATGTTGGGAGTTCCTGTGTTAGACCAGATGCCCTTTATACATGTTGATACTGAGCCTGAGTTGGCTACACTTGCTGAGATTGTCAGTTTGGACGCTTCTGAGTTCCCCGGAGGTTTGGTCAAGCTGAACGGAGCTTATGGTTTTCACCTGTCTGTCCTGGTTGAGAAGGCTACACAGTGCGCGAAGAGTGGATGTTGGGTTGCCTTCAGTGCCATTCTAGCTGTCTACATCTACGGGATTGTCTTGTTTCCTAATGTGCCGGATTTTTTCGACTCAGATGCCTTCCTGATCCTTGCCTCGAAGAATCCAGTTCCTACTCTCTTGGGCGATGTTTATCATTCTATTCACTACAAGAATGAGAAACGTCGTGGCAAGAATGTTTCCTGCTGTCTTACTCTTTTGTACAGGTGGTTCCAGGGGCATCTTCCGAATACAGGGCCTTTTGTTGATGCTGTTGATACTTTGGATTGGTCTTCCCGGTTGATGGGGCTGTCTGCTGAGAACATCATTTGGTTTGATCGGAGTATGCTTGGCACTGATATTATATATAGTTGCAGTGGCTTTCCGAATGTCCCCCTGATTGGACGGAAAGGTTGTATTAACTATAACCCTTCACTGCTAGTAAGACAGTTCGGTTATGCTTTGAGGGACGCTCCTATCGAGAAGGAGATACAGGAATCTCTGTATCTCACAGGCTTATTAGACACGGCTGTTTTGATCAGATTGAGACATGCATGGGCTAACATCCATAGGAGAGGGAAGGCTTTGCTCGGTAAGAGCAACAGCAAAGATTATGATCCTTATTTGCCTTGGATCCACGAGAGAGCTAGTATTTCCTTGATGCCTTATCCTGTTGTGGAACCCCTGTATCTTCCAATGATTGAGGTACCTACTTCGGAAGAGAGTGAGAAGTATAACAAATTATTGGCTGAAAACGAAGAACTGAAGAAAGCCAATGATGAGTTAGAAAAAGAGATCTTCCAGTTGCGTCTTGAGAAGAATGAAGCTAACTTCACTGTAAAGGAAGAGACTGAATTGATTAACAGGTTGGGTTCAGAGTTAACGGAAGAGACCAACAAGAAAGAAAAAGTGGGGATAGCCTTGAACGGCGTCAGCAAGGTGCTTACTTCCAAGAAGGAACTTTTAAGCAAAGCTTATTCCCGTCTCAGCAAGTGGGAAGCATTATGGAATGCCACGCTTACCAAGCGGAAGGAGCGTGAAGACGAACTGAAGCTGCAGATTGCCATGCTAGAGGCACAGATTAGAGCCCAAGACGCAAAGATTGCCGAAGAGACATCACTTAGGAGCGCTGTTGAGCTTAGAGTAAGTAACCTTGACGAGAAGCCGAGAGTTTATGAAGTGAAGGCCGGTTCCAAGAGGTACAGACTTGACGAGAGTTCTGGCGAAGGAACTTGCCAGGACGACGCTAAAAAGCTAAGATCCATTGCCGAGCGGCATGCCTTACTGGTACATGAGCTGATCTCCCGACTAGGGCATTCAGAGACGTTGAGGATATTGGAAGATGTCAGAGCACGCCATTTGGCCTGATTTATCTTTGCCTTGCCTTTGTTATCCGTACTTGTATTTTGACCATCGCCAGGCTTGTTGGTCGATGTCCCTTCAGTTGTACTCTTGTACTCAGCCTCTTGGCATTTGTTTATATATAAGGGTTTTCTGATTTCTTGCTTGCTTGATGGGGACTCCATTGTCATGATGGCCTTCTCTACGAAACTAGAATCGGGGGGAATATAACCTGTAGCATAGTTACACATTTGCATCCGCATACATATTGCATGGCCGGTATTCTTGAATCTGTATCTTATTTCCTGCATCTGTAAGTTTTCAGGATTGACGAACAAAGAGTCCACCGCTACTCAACCCGAAACAACTGCAAGAGAATCATGGATCAAGTCCAAGTGGAGATGCAGGAAATCCGCGAGAAGCTGAACCTGTTCATGCAAGCAATGGAGAACATTGCTAAGGGCCAGGAGAGCCTCCAGACTTTGGTACAGCCGCTACTGACGCGGGCTAATGGGAATGGCAACAATGACCGCAATTCTGCACACGTTGAAACTATTCCAGAGGGTGGGCCCCCCACGCCTGTGGTTTCACCTGTGGTGACCCCACCTTTTGTGGTTGTGAACGATGGCGCCGGCGCTGGCAATGGTAACACAGGGAATGGAAATGAGACTGTTGTTAACAATGTTGGATTTGGGGACGCCAACCAAGGCGGTGGTAACAATAATGGCGGTAATGGTTTTGGCAACAATGGTTTCGGCTACAACGATCAAGGATTTGATTACGTCAATCAGGATGGGAAGTTCGGCTTCAACACTCAGGGTTTCGGTTACGACGGTTTTGGTAACACTAACCAAGGGTACGGTGGATTTGGTAATATGAATGGTGCTGGGGTGATTCCTGTCAACACTGGGTTTGGACCTGTTAGGGTCAACCAGGGTTTCGGTAACGGGGGACGAGGTCCCATGATCAATCAGCAAGGGTTTGGTCGCAACACTGGTTACGACGGGTATGGAAATGAAAATGTGAATTGGGGTGAAGACCGCCAGGAGGACGCCTTTTCTGGAAGAGGCATGGGATTTGAAGGACCTGTTGATCCTGTACAAAGGATCAGAATGCTTGAAGAACAGATGAAGGGGGTAGTGAATCAGAACTCCACCGGCTTGGATATGACTACAATGGACTTGGTACCAGAGCTGAGGGTGCCGCTGAAATTCAAGGCTCCCACTTTTGACAAGTACAAAGGGGATACCTGCCCTAAGGTCCATGTCCGCTCCTATTACAGAAGGATGTCCGCGTATTCAGATGATGAAAGGATGCTCATGCATTTCTTTCAGGACAGCTTATCAGGGCCGTCACTTGAATGGTATATGGGGCTAGAGCCCACGCAGATCAAAACCTGGAAGCAGTTGGCTGATGCTTTCGTGACCCATTATAAATACAACAGCGATCTGGCGCCAAACCGGGTCCAATTGCAGGGTTTGTCACAGAAGAACGGTGAAAGCTTTAAAGAGTATGCGCAAAGGTGGCGTGATATGGCAGCAAGGGTGCATCCTCCTTTAATTGAAAGAGAGATGAATGGCATGTTCATTGGGACATTTACGGGGGTGTTCTACGAAAATTGTTTAGTGTGTCATTGAGCAGTTTCTCAGATTTGATTCTTATGGGGGAGATGATTGAGAACGGGATTAAAGTTGGAAGGTTCCAAGCAGGTGAGTCTACTTCAACAGGAGGTACCAGAAAAGCATTTGGTGGTAGACGACAAGGTGATACTAGTGCCGTGTTTGGTGGCAGGGGCAGGGGGAGAGGAAGAAGTCAGTATGTTCAGCCGCAACAGATAGCTAGTGTCACTATCCCACTTCCTCAACAGAGGCAACCACAACAGCAACAACAACAACCACAGCAACAGCAAGGATAAAATTCTGGTCAGAGAAGGGTACAGAATGCGAGACCGAAAAGAGTGTTCGGCGCACCTCCTTCCACGTATGCAGAACTCCTCCAGACCCTGCTAGGGTTGAACTTGGTTGAAAAAAGGACTTTGGCACCACCTACGGGGGCAGTACTTCCTTACGGATATGATGCCAACAAGCATTGCGAATTCCATTCCGGGGCACCTGGGAATGATATAGAAGCTTGTCAGGAATTTAAACACAAAGTTCAGGATTTATTGGATACCAAAGCTATAAACTTTGGACAGGTGGGTCCAAATATCGTACAACAGCCCATGCCCAATCATGGGGCAAACGCCATCCTGACAGAGGAGAATTTGAATCTAGTGATGGATGTCAATGAGCTGAAGACACCGTTGGGTGAGATTAAAAGCACGCTGTTAAAAGGGGATGTATTCCCGGGCTGTGATGAATTTTGCTTGGATTGTTGGACCCAGCCAGAGGGTTTTAATGAGTTGAAGCAGGGTATTCAGGCTATGATAGATGAAGGTACCTTGCAATTTGATAGAACCGCGATTGAAAAGCATGTAGAGGCGTTGGGTGACGAGCAGAACGATGTTACGACGGTAACGATTCTGAGGAAAACAATAACGATAACGGCATCTGCCAAGCGGCCAACAATCACAATTACCAAAGCAGAACCAGTCCCTTTTGAGAGTACCAAACCAGTGTCGTGGACTTACGGGTTGGAGGTATATTGCGATGGTGAGAAAATTGAAGTCAATGGACAACCAACTGGGGTTGTAGATAATGTTGTCGGAACAGGGGGTATGACCAGAAGCAGAAGAATTTTCACGTCACCCGAGGTAGAGGCGGAAAGATTAGCCAAGGGTAAAGCCAAGGTAGCTGAGGGTGGTCCTTCTCAGTCGAATGAAAAGGAAACGTCACTTAAGGATGTGGAGGAGTTTATGAGGCTCATTCGTAAAAGTGATTACAAAATCGTGGAGCACCTCCAGCAAACGCCGTCAAAAATTTCCATCCTATCATTACTGTTATGTTCTGAGGCCCATCAGAACGCTTTGCTGAAGATTCTAGACACGTCGTTTGTACCTCAAGAAGTTTCTGTTAATCAGTTAGAAGGGGTGATGGCGCATGTCAATGCGGGGCACAGTTTGGGCTTCACAGACTTTGATTTAACTCCGAGAGGGCGAGAGCACAATATGGCATTGCATGTGTCAGTAGACTGTCGGGGCACGGTCATGTCCCATGTTTTAGTAGACACTGGATCTTCCATGAATATGCTACCGAAGAAGGCCATGATGAAGTTAGATATCAGGGGGATTATCTGCACACCCAGTGATTTAGTGGTGAGAGCGTTCGATGGAACGAGGAGGTCGGTTTTCGGATCAATAACATTACTGTTGCAGGTGGGGCCTGAAATATTTGAGACGAAATTCTACATAATGGACATCCAGCCTGCGTATAGTTGTCTTCTTGGGCGCCCATGGATCCATGCTGCCGGGGCAGTCACATCCACGTTGCACAAAAAGCTGAAGTATATGGTGGGGGATAGTGTCGTCACTGTTTGTGGAGAAGAAGATATTCTGGTTAGCCATTTGTCTTCGTTCAAATATGTCGAGGTCGATGGCGAAATACACGAAACACCGGGTCAAGCCTTCGAGGGGTTGCGAAGTAAAGACAGAGCTCCAGTGCCAAGTAAAGCGCCAGACGTGGCAGTGTCATCCTACAAAGAGGCTCAAACTCTAGTGCAGGCAGGCAAAACCAAGGGCTGGGGGCAGGTATTGGAGATTCCCGTGAAGAATGACAGGTTCAGGCTTGGATATCATCCTTCGTCATCAGCATCCTCTTCAGGAACGCCCAAGTTCAGAGGGCCGATAACCATCACACCAAATGGGGTGAGCTTCGAGACTATCAATTCCATTTCCGATGTTGAAGACGGAGATAGCGACTGTGATATGGACGCGTGGATCAAGCCAAGCGTGCCAGGACAAAGTCTCTGCAATTGGTCTATCCGGGAAACTGTTCCTGTGACAACTAAACAGTAATGATTTGTTTTCTTAATTGTTGATTAATCCTGTGCCCTACCCGGGGTATAGTGATTTTGCTTAGGGCCATTTGGTTATGTACATTACATTGTTTAATCATGAAATGAAGGCGTTTTTCATATACAAATGTTGTGATCCTTGTTTATCCTGTTTTTATCTTTTGCAATAAAATGGCAACGTGGTTATTTGCTTTGTATGCATTTTGAAGCATTTAACCATTTCCTTTGCAGGATTACTATTTCAGATGACATCTATGAACCGCCTATGGCTTATTTCGACTTCGAGCACCCGGTATTCCAGGCTGAGGAAGAGATTGTGAAAGATGGCGACGTACCAGAAGAGTTAACCTGGTTATTGAAACAAGAAGAAAGAATCATTCTGCCTCATGAGGAAGTCATCGAAATTATCAATTTGGGGTCGGAAGAGGTTGTGAGAAACATCCGTATAGGGGCTGCGCTGCAGAGCGACATCAAGCAAAGGTTGGTTGAGATGCTCAAAGAGTACAGTGATATATTTGCTTGGTCGTACGAGGATATGCCTGGGTTGGATACGAATATGGTTGTTCACCGTCTGCCGCTGCGAGAGGAATGCCCGCCTATTAAGCAGAAACTCCGAAGAACCCGACCGGACATGGCTGTGAAGATCATGGAGGAAGTTCAAAAACAGTGGGATGCTGGTGTCCTAGCTGTTACCAAATATCCCTCATGGGTCGCTAATATTGTGCCAGTGCCGAAGAAAAACGGTAAAGTGCGAATTTGTGTAGACTACCGTGATTTGAATAGGGTGAGCCCGAAAGATGACTTTCCACTTCCTCACATCGATGTGCTGGTTGATAACACTGCTCAGTTCTCCATATTCTCCTTCATGGATGGTTTCTCAGGTTATAATTAGATCAAAATGGCTCCAGAAGACATGGAGAAGACTACCTTCATTACTCCCTGGGGAACATTTTTCTACAAAGTGATGCCCTTCGGATTGAAGAACGCTGGGGCAACATATCAGCGTGCTATGACGACTCTCTTTCATGACATGATGCATAAAGAGATCGAGGTTTATGTTGATGATATGATTGCCAAATCCCAGACAGAGGAGGAGCATTTGGTTAATCTACTGAAATTGTTCAAGAGGCTTAGGAAGTTCAGGTTGAGACTGAACCCTAACAAGTGCACCTTCGGGGTGAGATCGGGTAAGCTGCTGGGGTTTATCGTGAGCAAAAAAGGAATAGAGGTTGATCCTGCGAAAATAAAAGCAATACAAGAAATGCCGACGCCTAAAACAGAAAAAGAAGTGTGTGGGTTTTTAGGGAGGTTGAACTATATCGCCCGGTTCATATCTCACCTAACTGCGACATGCGAGCCGTTATTCAAGTTGTTGAAAAAGGATCAGGTGTTGACCTGGAATGAAAATTGTCAAAAGGCGTTCGACAAGATAAAAGAATACTTGCAGGAACCTCCTGTTTTGATACCCCCAGTGGCCGAGAGACCTCTGATTATATATTTGACGGTTCTTGAGGAAAGTATGGGTTGTGTTCTCGGTCAACACGACGAGACAGGACGTAAAGAGCATACGATCTACTATTTGAGTAAGAAGTTTACTGACTGTGAGTCCAGATACTCAATGCTCGAGAAGACGTGTTGCGCGCTAGCCTGGGCCGCCAAACGTTTGAGGCAATACATGCTAAATCATACGACCCTGCTAATTTCAAAGATGGATCCAATCAAATACGTGTTTGAGAAGCAAGCACTCTCCGGAAGAATTGCCCGATGGCAGATGGTGTTAACCGAATATGACATACAATATGTCTCGCAAAAGGCTATTAAAGGTAGCGTTCTGTCAGAGTACCTTGCAGAGCAGCCTGTTGAGGACTACCAATCGATGAGGTTTGATTTTCCTGACGAGGATATCATGTACCTGAAGATGAAGGATTGTGAAGAACCGTTGCCGGATGAAGGACCAGAGTTGGGTTCCAAGTGGCAGTTGATATTTGACGGAGCTGTAAATTCCTATGGTAGTGGAATAGGTGCAATTATTACTACTCCTCAGGGGTCGCACATCCCATTTACTGCCCGATTGACCTTTCCCGTTACCAATAATGAGGTTGAATACGAGGCTTGCATCATGGGTCTGGAGGAAGCCATCGATTTGTGAATCAAGCATCTGGATGTGTACGGAGACTCAACTCTAGTGGTGAATCAGATCAAAGGAGAATGGGAGACACGTCAGCCCAATTTGATACCATATATGAATTATGCAAGGAGATTGTTGCCTTTCTTTGACAAGGTGGAATTGCACCATGTACCACGAGCAAAAAATCAAATGGCTGACGCCCTGGAGACATTGTCTTCAATGTATAAAGTTAACTTCTGGAACGAGGCTCCCTGGATTGTTATCTCTCGGCTCGATAGGCCTGCATTCGTATTTGCCATCGATGAGGCTCCCGATGGTCAACCCTGGTACTTTGACATCCAGAATTTCCTGAAGAACAAGGAATATCCGGCCGGGGCATCTGTCATACCCTAAATTTGTCCTACCCATTTTCAAATATTTTCATTTTTTATTATTCTTTCATGTTTTACATTGCCTGCTTATTTTCTTGTTATTTAGACACGTGTCCGCTCGCAATTGGTTGATTTTTCAGAACTTTATCTTTTTGCCCAACAAAGGCGTGACACGTGGCTTAAGGACTTTTTTTGTGAATATTTATTTATTTATTTATTTATTTCTCTAACTTCTTTTTTGATATAGTATTTTTTCAAATAAACTTTAGTTTGTTTTAATATTTGTTTTAATGGTTAATATTTATATAATTGTTTTTGTTAATATTCATAGTTATTATTATCTCATCATTATTATTTTTTGTTTGTTTATTAATTAGTTGTGTAAATATTAATGTGTATTAATAGTTTTTAGGTTGTTATTGTTAATTAAGAAAAAGAAAAACGGATGGAGTGAGAAAAGAATTGGATCGGTCCATATACGTAAAGCCCATTAAAGTTGAAGAATGAAATGCATAAAGAGGGGCGAGGGTTACTGTTCATCCCCAGAAAAAAAAACCTAATCGGCGCCGCCCACAAATCCCACATCAAACCCTGATCACTGTTCATCTCCACCCTAACAAATTAAATTGGCGCCGCCACCCACAAACCCTAATCCCTCTTCGTTTTTCCTCTCAATCACCATTTTCTTCCCCATTTCACCAAACCCTAACCTATCTCTCTCTTTCCGCCGCAACCACAAAACTGTCCAAAACCATAAATCTTTGCAGGCGCACGTTCTATTGACTTGGTTTGAGGCTGGGTATCTCGATTGAAAGTGTTGAGGGTTGCAACTAAGTAGAACTCATCTAGATACGGTGGATGGAGATGCGTTTGTGATTGACGTTGTCGGCAGAAGGAAAAGCGGTAGCAACTATATTCAGTGTCGGGACTTCGAGGATTCAGTCATAGCGGTACTAGTGATCTCCACATCGTCAAATCGCGACAAATTACGGCGTAAACGGTAAAACCTCGAGTTATCACATTGGTTCAATTGATATCTCTGTTGAGTATTTTTACTTTAGTGCCATCGTTTTCAATACAACGTGTATTTCGAGCTAGCATTTGATCCGAACCGTTAAGAATTTTTTTTGTCATTGTGATGGTTGTTTTAAAGTCTGTATTGAACTCATATACATCCTGTTAAAATCATGTTTATCATTTTTTGGTTTTCATCTCATATCTTGCTTGTTATGGTTTGAATGTGTACATCAGGATTGGGTTTTTGTTATTTCCCTGTTGATTGGTATAGGTGGTGTTTGTTAGGAAACCATGTTATACCAATTGATATTTTTAACCATTGACATGATTGCAGAGGATGTTCTGGTTTGGTCTGAGGTTTTAGTGTACATTATGCAGGTTTTGAATGAGCAAAAAGGGAATTGATATGTTACAGCGTTTTGCTTGTTATTTTGCTATAGATTATGTTATTTTCTATGATTAGTTCTGTTTGAGTTTTTATGCTATTATGTGGAGTGTGGTTATCGGATATTGATTTGCTTTGATTGTATTAATATTCCTGTTTTTTTTCTGATGAGTTTCCTTTAGCTTCGTGTGGATGTTGCAGTTCCAAAGCTGGTGGCCTTCTAAATAAATTGCGGGTTACTTTTGCTGTTTGATTTCTGGCTGACTCTTGTTGGAAGTGATTGTTTCTGTTGGCTCATATTTCGATTCTATATGCAGGGTTATATCCTATTTATTTCTATGAGCATTGGTGTCATCTTCGAGTAGACGATTCCATCATATAAAGATTGTATCTTGTGTTGCTGTCTGTTGTTAGTTTCTGTGCAGGTCGTGACCCTGTTGAATGGCAGCAATAAATCCCTGGATGCAATGACGGTAATCGGAAGTTATAATCGTGGAAGTATTGAAAGGGTTTGAAACCATCGTCGATCGAGCTTAATGTTGGTCGCAATGCAGGTGGATAACAATCACTCTAAGTGCTGCTCGATTTGGAAAACAATGGTACTGGTTAGATTATTTGGAATGGCTCGCTAATGTTGATTGATGTTTCGCGGCATTGGTAGGCATCTCATATCCACATGACTTGTTCTTGATATGTCTATACTTTAGGTAATTCTGAATTAAACCTTTTGACATATTCATGTATGGTACGTATCGGAGATGGATTGATGAATTTTTGTTTTCATTATGTTGCATTTTCTGAGTATTCTCACTATGTAGAGGACAGGTCCTGAATTATGGCAGTAGCCTCAACATGAGGTTTCGGCTATGTCGTTTTTTTGAATTGTTATCTGCCTTGGTATTAGTTTGATAATAGGTCCTAAGTCATTCTGTTTTTATAAAATTATGTGGTTGTTGGTGACTGGTTTGTATGCAGGTTACAGTATCACCAAGTTTCAAACTGTGCGATGGTAAAATTGAACGACGTAGCAGCGGCAAGATGGAGATGTCGTTTGTGTTTCAATATAACTCTGTTTTATCTGTTATTGTTTCCCTAAAGCTTGTGTTTTGTGCTGTTGTCTGTGGCTTGTTCTGTATGCAGGTGTGAGTTTTAAAACAAGATTCGATTCAAGTTGGCTTCTGTTGTGGCACTTTCATGTTGAGGATGTGCCCATCTATTCCATCAACAATGACAGCAATCACACACGAGCGGAAATACGCACATTTTGTTTGTTTTTCGTATGACCATTGTTGGTATTTAATGTCTCTGTTTTCAGACTATTATTGACATGGCCAAGTTCCAGTCTCGAGTTGGTCAAGCAAACTGAGGTATGCCGGCAAGTTTCGCTGCAAGTTCGCCATCGAGCTAGCTCCGACCACATCGTCGCCTCGTCGTAGTAACAACTCGAAAACAATTTTCTACTGTTGTGATTAAGATGTTCTGTTCTAATTTGAATACGTTCATTGCTGTTAGCAAAACATGTTGCTGTCCTGATTGTGCTTATACGGTTGGGTTTAATTATTCATTTTCAGTTTTGTTTTTGATTTTGAAAAGTTAAACTTAGAAGAATATATATAACCACCACATTTCCTAGTTTTGTTTTTCACTCACAAGTTGGTGATACTTGAGGCAGCTTCATCACCCGTGTCGCTTCTATTGGTCTTGAATATCAATGGTTATGTTTTGCTTGTGAATAGTGGGATTTTGTTTGAGGATGCAGTTCAAGATAGATATAGACTCTGTTTATATTCTGCCGAATAGAAATCTGTTTCATGTTTTGGATTATTGAGGTTTATAGATTGGAAAAATGGGGTTTGCTTATTGATTTCCTTCATTGAGAATAAAATGGAAACCATATAGAATATTTAAGTGTTTCAGGCTTTCAGCATTAGTAACTTGGATTTGTTGGTGATACAAATATTTGTTACAAGTCTATTGCAATGGCCTGGGCAAGTTGTGAAGGTGTTTTTGGAGCCCATGCCTAGAACCAACATTTTGGCTCTTATAATTGGTTAATTATCACTTCTCCTAAAATTATTTTCACACCTCATTTCACTGCAAACTATTTTTTAAACTTTATTTCTAAAGTTTTATTTATTAATCCATATAGAATATTTTTCAATCAATTACGGAAAAATTAAACTCTTAAGGTCTAGCACCTCTTGGGTTTTTGAGTAATTATTATTGGGGCGTACGCCTTGGATAATATTGTTCGTTTTTCATTATGCTCCTAATTATTTGAACAAAAATATATCATAGGAGTCTAGCATTCCACATGATACTTTCATTGTTTACTCAAACAATATTTCATAAATTAAATCAAAAGTCATTCCTCCATTTATTAAGTATTTTGTTTAATAAGACAATTTCAAAATAGATTTTACTTTAGAGAGAAAAAACTTTGAAGCAATAATATTTCTTAAACACGTTTAATCAAATCATTTTTTAGTTAAATTACAAAAAATTAAACTCTTGAAGTCTAGCACTTCTTGAGTTCTCGAATGGATATTATTGAGGTGTACACCTTAAATAATGTTTTGTTCAACTTTTCGTTCTCTTATTTGGACGAGGAAATATCATAAGAATCCAACAATTCTGTGTGATATTTTTGTTGTTCATCCGAACATTTTCGAATGAAAAAGGTGTTGTGGATATCTAGCATTTCGATAATACTCCGATTAATTAGTTGTGAGGCCGTCGTCTCATTTATCAAATAATTATCGCTTCTCCTAAATTATTTTCATATCTCGTTTCACTTCAAAGTAGTTTCAAAATATTTTCTCGATCAAACCTCGAAAGAAGGGGTTCTTGGAATCTAGCATTCCTTGAATTTTCGAGTGAATAATTCTCGAGGCACGCCCTTTGAGTCGTTATTCACTCAACCTTTCGACTCTTTCAGATTCAATCATTTTCAAACATTCTCTTAAGTCGAATGCTCGTCCGCATTCGCAACCCATTTCTTTCACAATTCCTCGTGGTTTTTGATATTGGAAGCACCCTCAGGGACTAATATCATTTCTCACAATCCTAACACTTGACACGTCGTCAAGTCGGTTCTATCTTCAATCATATCCTCGACACGTCGTCGAGCTACTTCAAAACAACTTCCTTTTGGCCTCGCATGCCATTTTTCGATCCGGTCCTTTCACAAACATTTCTAAAACTTACGAAAGAGGGATATTCTCAGAATCTAGCATTCTTTGGATATTCGAATGAGTAACTCTCGAGGCACGCCCTTGAGTTGTTGTTAGTTCATTCTTTCAATTTCAAAACATCCAACTCTTTATCTTCAACTTATTCAGTCAATTCCCGAAAGAACTGAGTTCTTGGAATCTCGCATTCTTTGAATTCTTGAGTGACAAGTTCTCGAGGCACGCTCTTGGGTTGCTTGTCAGTCACCCTTTCGTCTCAGACTCAAACTTCAATCCTTTTCAACCTCATCTTTTGTGGTTGTTACCACGAACTACGATTGCTCTGATTCTTCATTCTCGTCTGAATGTAAGATACGTAGGCACAAGATTGCGATGATCTTGGCGAGCACATTTCCCATTCTTTCCCCTATTTCACATTTCTATCCATCTCCCATTTCCCCCCAACCTTTCCCGTAGTCGAACTACGACGCTCTGATTTCTCATTCTCGTCCGAATGAGCATACGTAGGCACAAAGGCCCCAATCCTTGGCGAGCACCCTATCCTCTAACCACCCATCTCTCCTTTGCGTCTTTAACCTTTTACCCTACCAATTCTACCTTTAACAACGAGAAGAAAACAAGTAAACCTAAACCACACTCCCCACATTTACCTTAAGAGGTTCCCTTCGAGTACGACGGACGTGAGGGGTGCTAATACCTTCCCCTCACGTAACCACCTCCCGAACCCGGAACTTGGTTGCGACAACCCTGTTCCTATCCTTTCGTTTTAAGAGGTTTTCTCGATATTTTCCTCTCTCGTTTATTCGGGAAAAATAAAGTTCGGTGGCGACTCTGTCAAACCGCATTTCCGCGCCTTTCGCGCGAGGGTCGTTCTCTCTGAAATGTCTTCGTGATTTTTCGAGGTGCGACAACATCCAGTCGAGATCAGAAGACCCTTAGGAGATTGGCTGGCAATTTCTATTTGAATCCCGACGGTGTCCTGTACAAAAGAAACCACGACTTGGTGTTGCTACGCTGCGTAGATGAGAAAGAGGCAAAGTTGCTCATGGAAGAGATACATGAGGGTACGTTTGGTACACATACTGGTGGGCATGCTATGACAAGAAAACTGCTGCGGGCAGGTTATTACTGGCTAACTATGGAAACAGACTGCTTCAAGTTTGCAAAGAGGTGTCATAAATGCCAAATTTATGCGGACAAGGTCCATGTACCCCCAAGTCCTCTGAATGTGATGTCATCACCGTGGCCGTTCTCGATGTGGGGAATTGATATGATCGGGAAGATTGAGCCTAAGGCATCCAACGGACACCGGTTCATCTTGGTGGCAATTGATTACTTCACCAAGTGGGTGGAAGCAGCATCATATGCCAATGTCACCAAACAAGTGGTCGCCAGAGTTATCAAACGAGATATTATCTGCAGATATGGAATCCCTGAGCGGATTATCACCGACAACAGTTCGAATTTGAATAACAAGATGATGAAAGAGTTGTGCCAGAATTTTAAGATTGAACATCACAACTCTTCTCCTTACCGACCCAAGATGAATGGCGTTGTTGAAGCGGCCAATAAGAACATAAAGAAGATTGTCCAGAAGATGGTTGTGACGTATAAGGACTGGCATGAGATGCTACCTTTCGTATTGCACGGTTATCGTACGATGGTACGCACATCAACCGGGGCAACCCCTTTTTCGTTGGTATACGGAATGGAGGCAGTGTTACCGTTGGAGGTAGAGATTCCTTCCATGAGGGTTTTACAAGATGTCCAACTTGACGAGGCAGAATGGGTTAAAGATAGACTGAATCAGCTCAGCTTAATGGATGAGAAGAGGCTAGCTTCTCTCGCATACGGTCGGTTGTATTAGAGCCGGATGAAGAAAGCTTACGACAAGAAGATATGTCCGCGAAGCTTTCAGACGGGCGACCTTGTTCTGAAGAGGATTCTCCCGTCACAAACGGATCACAGGGGCAAATGGATGCCTAACTACGAAGGTCCATACGTTGTCAGAAAAGTCTTCTCTAGAGGAGCCTTGCTACTATCTACCATGGATGGTGAAGACTTTACGTCTCCTGTGAATTCGGACGCAGTTAAAAAATACTTTGCTTGAAAGTGACCCGCTGGACAGTAAAAAGAGAGTCTAGGCAAAAATGGGGTATCCTGGCAAACCGAAAAAATGAATAAAAGGTTCGAGCAAAAGTTAGGGATAAAATTGAAAAGATGTACACCCGCGAAGTCGAAAACCTGTAAAGGGCGACTTCGGCAAAAAAGGGTATCCCGGTGAATTGAAAACCCGCAAAGGGCGATTCGCGCAAAAGTTAGGGATTGAAAAAGCAAATGACTGCGGTCCGGATCTGATACAGCATTGCTTAGTGGTTTGGGAGTACCTGGGGGTTCGTTTATCCGACACAATCTCTTCCGAAAATTGAATACCGGGAAAGCGCCAGAGTCAGGCGAGTCATAGGAGGATCAACTCATGATGTCTGTCTGCACCACATTGTCGACATGTGTACAAATTTGATTTGTATTTGTATTTTTATGCTTTTTGTGCATATATATATATATATATATATATATATATATATATATATATATATATATATATATATATATATATATATATATGTATGTGTGCGTAACTTCCTCTTTTCAGGAGTTGCATCCGATGTACAAAGCTTCGCCTATTTACAGGCTCAATCAATAAAACATGTTATTCAGTATTTGATGCTTGTTCTTTACTGTTTTGTATGTGGAAAACGCCGATGTTTTTGATGGACTCGCATGTGCATAACTTTGCTGGCCTTTGCCAATAATTGCTAAAACTTCGAATTGACTGAAGTAGTGTCGCGGATGCTAACCCGAATAGATTTGGTTGTATAGATTTGTTTTGTCTCGTTTGTGTTTTGCAGGGTTCTCGCCCTTGAAGCGGACAATCATAAAATGATGGCCCCAACCGGAGGCCCTGGAAGAAGGACGTGACCTTATTTCCCAGCAGGTCGCTTCTCACCCCCCAGAGGTTGAGACGATGTTATCCCTTACCGAAGGAAGGATTAGTTTCCCCAGAAGAGTATCCTCGTGGAAGTTGTCCACAGGATATCCCCAGCAAGTCGAGATCAGTATCCCCTGTAGAGTTTATACTCCCCAGAGAGTCGAATATGTGCACGCTCAATCCCTAGCTGGGAGGATTTCTGCGGCGCATAACCAAGATAGTAAGTTCAGAAGGGTTATCCCCGCTGAGGATGGTTTTCTTTCTCCCCGTAGGTCGTCATTGCTTTCGTCAGGATGATTATCCCCAGCGGGGTGGTAGTTCCGAGTTTGTAAACTGTACCCAGACAGTTGTCCCCCAGCTGGGTTAATCTTCCCAGCAGGTGTTATTCTTTCCTCCCAGTGGAAATTGATGTGTAATCTCTCCCCAGCAGAGTTGGTTGTATTTCCGGCATTTATTTTGCCGGAGTACTTTATGATACCCGTTCATCCCCAACAGGGTGGTATTTGTCCTCAACAGCCGTGTTGAAGCAAGCTTGTCAGAGCCTTCCCCAGCAGCCTGAACCTGCATGTGCATTTGCATACATTATCATGTTTGCATCTACCCAAAAAACGTGTAGCATTTCCATGCCGTATGGAGCATTACGCCATTGCCAAACATACGCATTATGAAACATAAATCAGGTTGGTTAACCTTTTGCTTTCAGGTGTGTTTCTCAGCAGGAGTATGAAGTTATAATTCAGATTTATTACCAGACGATCGAGGTCTAGCCATGAGACATATGATGACACAGATCTTGTTATCATTTCCCACAGAGTTACTGGTTGAGGTTTCTCTTATTCGACCAGTGGAGTGTTTTTCTTCAGGTTTGCTTTTGCGGCAGCATTTCAGGGTTTCATGAATCAAAATTTCAGAAGTGGTCACTTGTCGTCGAAACGGGTGTCGGGCAGTTATTTTCAAAATATCCCCAGTGGAGTTAGCTACTGCAAAGAATAGGCAAAGAAGCTATATCCAAGTTACCTTTCATGTATGAACCAGGAAGATGTGTTATGTTTGCCCGTATGAAACAGGCGGATGAACTTTCCTGTATGAACCAGGAAGATGTGTTATGTTTTCCCGTATGAAACAGGCGGATGAACTTTCCTGTATGAACCAGGCAGATGTGTTATGTTTTCCCGTATGGAGCAGGCAGATGAACTTTCTTGTATGAACCAGGCAGACGTGTTATGTTTTCCCGTATGAAACAGGCGGATGAACTTTCCTGTATGAACCAGGCAGATGTGTTATGTTTTCCCGTATGGAACAGGCGGATGAACTTTCCTGTATGAACCAGGCAGATGTGTTATGTTTTCCCGTATGGAACAGGTGGATGAACTTTCCTGTATGAACCAGGCAGACGTGTTATGTTTTCCCGTACGAAACAGGCGGATGAACTTTCTTGTATGAACCAGGCAGACGTGTTATGTTTTCCCGTATGAAACAGGCGGATGAACTTTCCTATAAGAATCAGGTATATGTGTTTTCCTGTATGAAGCAGGCGGATGGACTTTTCCTGTATGAACCAGGCAGATGTGTTATGTTTTCCCGTGTGAAGCAGGCGGATGAACTTTCCTGTAATCAGACAGATGAAGTTTCCCGTATGAAGCAGGCAGATGGATTTTCCGGTATCCAAATAGATGATTCTCCCGTGATAGACAGAGTATGTGAGTTGTGTCCCGATATTTGACAAAGGTATTTTCCCCAAGGAAGTCGTCGTGATTTCCTCGTGTTACTATCCCCAGTAGAGCCCTCCTCGAAGTCGTTTGTAGGTGGGGACCAACGGAGGTAGCTACTGCAGAAGTAGGCAGAAAAACAGTATTCAGATAATTTTCCCGTATGGAGCAGGCGGATGAACTTCCATGTGATCAGGCAGATGTGCTTTCCCGTATGAAGCAGGTGGATGGACTTCCCTGTGATCAGGCAGATGTGCTTTCCCGTATGAAGCAGGCGGATGGATTTTCCTATAACCAGGAAGACGACTTTTCCCATATGAAGTAGACGGATGGGGTTTCATGTGTATAGGCAGATGATTTGCCTGTAGGGATCGGCAGATGGTTCCTTGTGATTAGACGGAAATGTTCCCCAACGAAGTCGTCAGGATTTTTCTGTGTTGGCAGAATATAGTGTCCTAACATGGACAAAGTTCTATCATCGCGATGATAGAGTCTTTTTCGGGCTGATGAAAATAATCCCCAGCACGGTCGCTAATTGATCAGTTTGTTGCCGTAACAACCGGATCTAGTCAGCAGATGTTGTTTTCCAAGCAATTTGTGCAGTTTATTTCTGCGGTTGGGAAATTTTCGGGTTCTTGGTATTCAATCGTCTCGTACCTCGATTGTTTGAAGGCCGTTCGCTCTTCACTCAGTCGGGTCCAAGCCATTTGAATAGGGGCAGCTGTTGCACCCTAAAATTTGCTCAACCTATTTCACCTGGTTTATGTTCTAATTGCATTATCATTTGCATAGATACATCATGTACATAATCTAATCATTTGCATAACATAGCATAGCAAGGCATCCAACAAGGGATCAAGTGCCATTCTTATCTAAAGAAGCACATCAAGGGTTTTTGTTCAAGCTTAAGACCATCCAAGTCATCAAGAAATGTTTGAAGCTTTGAGAAGTTTGAGGGTCAACTAGTGGACTTCTCTCCTAATTTGAGGTGTATTGAGGGCCATCAATGGGGGTATGAGATATGAATTGAGGGTATGGAATGTGTAAAAAGCTTATGAAATGCCTAGAGGGTCATATTGAAGATGAGATAAGTCATTGATTCAAGTACAAGAGCCACAGTTGAAGTGCAGTTAACTAGGGTTTCATTTGGGTCAACCCTAGGTAAACCCTAGGTCAAGGAGAGCAAAGAAAAGGCATCAAGACTCAGCTCTATGTCATGGAATTCATGGATTGAGATGTTAAAGTATGTGTATGCATAAGTCAAGATCAAATTCAAGAGAATCAAGAGTGGTTGGAGGTGTTTGAGACAGGGTTCCTAGGGTAAAATCCCCTGTATAGCACTGGACTTCCAAGCCACACAAGTCCAAATACATGTTTCAAATGGATTCTTGGCCAACATGAAACTTTTAGAGCTTCTCAATAGCTTTAATTTGAGTACTAGAAGTCTTCAAGGAGATTTGTGGAACTCAAGTTATGGTTCTTGCAAGTTAGGGGTCCCCAGAGGACACTGAAATTTATCTGTAAAAGTCACTTGACTTCCAAGCAACTTTTTCCCATCAAGGAGTTTTCAAATGGATTCTTGGACAACATAAGATTTGTGGGGCTTGATCTTAGCTTTAATTTGAGTACTAGAAGTCCTCAATAGGATTTGTGGAACTCAAGTTATGGTCTTGGCAATCCAGGGGTATTTTGGGAAAGTTGAATTATAGGTCATTTTCCAAGATAGGTCAAAATCTCTATCTTCCACTCATCAAATGGAAAAATGTTCAACATGATATGTGCTTAAAATGATGTTTTTAGGCTAGGTAAGAAGTCATGAGAGCTTGGAAGGGCTTGTATCACAAAATTGCAAAAATGGCCTAAAATAAGGGTGAATTTTAAATGAACCAAAGAGGAAAATTGAGATTTTTGGGTTATAGGTCCAAACCAGTCCATATGACATACCAAATTGATTGTAAAACACATTTTGGACACAATGACATTTACACATTTTTGAGTTGAGGGTTAATTTCATGACTTCCTTTGTAAAGTGGTTTCTTACATCATAAGTAACATATTTAAAACCACTCTTTGGAGCTTAACCAAGGCCTTAACCCTTGCCAATCCATTCAATTTGTCATTAGGAGAGAATTTGGATCAGAATCAAGGCATTGAAGCAAGCTAAAACTCAGCTGCCATGTATGAACTTCTCATGACATTTTCAAATGCAAGAGATATTGAATTTCTCCCAAAGATCATTCCTGAAGTTTCTAGAGCCTTCCTACAAGTTCTATATAAGATTGGTGATTGATTCAAGGCATTGGTTGGTGGAAATTGAGAGAGATTGGAGAGATTGATTTCTGAATTTTCACTTTGCAAATCCAAATCGGTTACACCAATTTGATCCATTTCAATCCAAATCTTTGCATTCAGAAGCTTGATCATGTGGTGGTGATTGATTCCAGATAGAATTCTAGCCAAGAACACTGAGGAATCGTGAGATAGCACTTTGGATTCATCTCTTGCAAGTCAGAATCGAGTTTGGTGATTCAAGAAGTTTCAATCCATTTTTTTGCATACAGAAGTTCCCTTTGGTGTTAGTGAAGTTATCTGGAGATTCTTGAAGCTTGATTTGGAGGTTTTATCACTCTGTTCATTCAAGATTTGCAGGTATGTAAACTTCATTCTATGGCTCGATTCATGTAGATTCCTTAGGTTTTAGATGGTGACATTCATTGTAGATTGTGGCTAGGAACTTTCTGGTAACAATTTTCATGATTTAGAGACAAAATTAGGTTGAGCACCATTTCTGTTCAGGGATGTATCTTGATGATTCTTGAGGATTAAACCTAGTTTGATGGTGGATTTTACTCAGTGTAGCATGGTGATGATGTTAGGCCTCTCAATTTTGAGTTTGGGGAGAATTTATGTTTGAGCATTTTCTGAACATTTCTTCGTGTTTTGAGGAAGAAGATGATTCAATGACAATGAAGGTTAAGGTTGAATTCAGTGTGAAAAAACGAACCAGATGATGTTATTAGGGATGAGTTTTGGTGAGGATTAGTGGAGTTGCGTTTGGAGAAGATGAAGGTAGCAAGCTCTGTTCGTCCATGGTTATTTCCTCCCTCCAAATTTCAAAAGGTTGAAGACGACACCATCACCATTAGATCTAGGTGAGACTTTGACTAGAATTAGCAACCAATGGCCAGGATTTGTTCTTAATTCGTGAAGGAGTCCGAAGAGAATGAAATGCCCTGTTTCATTAACTCTGAGTGTATGGGCTTAGTGAGATCTTGCTACTTGCACCCTTGTTTCAAGGCCCATGGAGAATAACACGCGAAGTGCTTGCTATTCATACCGAGAATTTTCCATTTTTCTTGATATTTCATTTTATTTTCTGAACTGATGATGGGCCTAGTACACGCTTCTTATTCACACCCCACCCTGGGCCCATCCTGGGAATTGTACTGCATGTAATTTCTATTCCACACGCCTCTTTTCCATTTTTTTTATTTTCCTTTTATTTTCACATTATTTTAGATTATTTAGAAAATTTATAACTAATTGAAAAATAAACATTTTTGGATGGGAATTTTTTCTCTGTTTTCCTTAGGATTTCTAGAATTTAATAAAACAACAAAAACATTAATTCATGCATTTTTCATTTTCTGGCATATTTTACATTTTTAATTGCTTTTATTTTGCATTTATTTGATACTCCCACTTTCTGATTTTTGTATGAGCATTTCATTTTGAGTTTTAAGGTGATTCTTTTTTCTCTAGTTAGAGTAGAGACACATGCTCCCTTAGTGATTTTTCTCATATTTTTATGATGAAATTTAGGTTAGTTTTGAATAATGAACTTTAGGGTGCTAGGATTAGGGTTTTACAACACTTAGGTGTAGTTTAGGGCATAGTTTGGAGACTTAGGGTTTCATTTAGGCCTTGGGGTTTATGTGGGGTATAGGGTATATAGTTAGGTTCCTTTAGAAATTAATCTAGGATTTTATGAGGAGTATTGCTATTTTATTTGATTTTTGCAAATTGTATGATGTTTGTGTGTTTCCCCCTTGGGCATTTGGCTTGTTTGCTTGGTCTGGGCTATTCTAATTGGGCTTGGGGCTTGAGTTTTGCTTGTTGGAGCTCATGAAGACATTGGAGATGATTGGAGACAAAGGATGGAGCTTGGAGCATGAAGATTCTTATCCTTGAAGATTGCTTTTGAAGACTTAGGAGATAGGAGATATAAGGAGAGCTTTAGATTAGACTGATTTCTTCTTTCAAACATAGAGAGCTTCTTGTGCCTTTATTCCATCCTATGACACAAGGTCCCCCAAAGAAGTTCCATCTCTCCTTAGGAGGGATGTAGAGCATGCTTTGACTGGGTAGAACCTTGAGGATACCTTTCACTTGCTGTGTTAATATCTTAGTGATTTCCTTGGGTTATCATTAAGCCTCTTAACATTTTAACTTCATCTATTAGTTGATTTTCTCCTGGAGTGGTTGCATTGAAGAAGGACCTATTGAAGATAAAGTTCATTGAAGATTGATGAATAGGAAGCTTGTGCCTGTCAAAGATAGTTATCTGTTGAAGACTAGGGTTTTGCTGCTGATTGAAGCTGTCTACTGGTTGAGGTTCATGCTTGATAGAGCTAGGGCTTATTGAAGATAAGAGCTTATCTAAAGCTTGGGGATCATTGAAGATTGAAGATGGGGTCTTACTTGAAAGGGTTATTGTCAACTTTTTTGTTGTTAATCAACTGTAGATGTCAGAGCTGTTGCTGTTTGAGCTGCTTACTGAAAGAGCTGGTGTTGCTGTCAGAGCTGGTGTTGGGTTTTATTTCTTTTTCTGTATTGTCTGTTGACTTGTTCAGCTTGCCCCTTAGGTTTGAATTGAAGCAGTTTCACTTTGCCTATTGTCTTCCCAGGTTCAAGGTTGAGTGGGGCTCCCTTGCCTCGCTTGTACTGCTGCATCTCATCCATTTTACTGTTTACTGTGTATATCTGTTTCTTTTCCGTTTATCCCCTAGGATCTCTATTTCTCTCTGTGCAAGAGAGAAATATGACAGACATTAGGTGTTAACCCATGCATGACAACGTTAGGGTAGTTTTGATTCCCATTTCAAACCCTAGGTTTTTAGAATTTCTTTCTCTTCTATCTCAAAACAATTCAAAACACAGTAATAAGGATAATCGATGTTGTACGCTACGAGCCTTAAGCTATTTGAGAGAGGATTGCTGGAGGGTCACTCTTCAGTAATCTGAGTGCTTAGTGTGTTACCCTTAGGGTGGCATACGACGTAGTCACTCTCAAATCACAGTCTCTAGTGCGTCAGAGATTGCAAACATCATAAAAAACACTTCTTGCGTAAAAGACTTCAAAACAAACATCAAAGTGTCATTTCTGTCCTCTTGGACTCCTAATCAGAAGAAACCTCTTTTCAGAAAGATAAAAAACAGTTAGACAAATCTGTGTCTTCCGTGGCCCGAGCTACGTTTGCTCTGATCTTTCATGCTGTATGAAAGTACGTAGGCATAAGATGTTGTATCCTAGAGAGCAACCTTCCCCCCTTAACCTGTAGTTAGGCGAACTACATTGACTCTGATTTCTCGTTCCAGACGGGAATACGTAGGCATAAAGTGCGATACTTTGCCGAGTCATTTTCTTTTCCTTTTAACCCAGACCCTTGGCGTAGATAGAATAACAATCCGTACTAGAAAACAAGCGTGGATCCCGTCGAGTACGACGGACGTGAGGGGTGCTAATACCTTCCCCTTGCGTAACCGACCCCCGAATCCAGTATTTGTTTGCGACGACCATTCCTTTCCCGTCTTTGTGTTAGGTTTACTTCGAGCGTTTCCTTTCCCTCCTTTGGGATAAATAACGCACGGTGGCGACTCTTCTGTTTAGCCGGCGCCGATTTTTGCAGTAGCGACACTCTCGCTGCATCAAACGAAAGACAGGAAACAGACATATCTAACAGCCTCAATCGTCTCAATTTGTGTGTGGAAGCATTTCTCGACTTCTCTGATCCTTACCGCAATCCGGATGTTGCGTACCGGGGGAGGGGCCGGCGCAGGGGATATTAGATGCATGATTGCATACTTTCATTCTCTATGATGTGTTCTTTTTTGTTGTTATGGTTGTTGGAATATTAGGCCCATTTGAATGTTTTCAATATACTTTATCTATTAATTGCTTTACTCTTTTATTTTCAATATTATGTGTGAATATTGGTAAATGATTAATTATCACCTGCTGAGTCTTTTGTTAATTGTTATTCTGTCAATCTTTACCTTCTCCATCTCTTTTTGATGTTTGCAAAGGGGGAGAAAAGCCAAGTAGATCACAACAGCTCTTTCACATTATTCTTCCATGAAAGTGCAGGATTACAAAAGAAAGGGGTTCACATTATTCTTCCATGAAAGTGCAGGATTACAAAAGAAATGGGGAGTTTGTGCTACTATGTTAATAACAGTGCGATGTTGTTCTCACTAGCTTCGCGCAGGTTGTCATCATCAAAAACGGGGAGTATGTGAGGGCAAAATGTCACACAACATATGTTCTCAAGTTTTGATGATGACAATGTACAACCTCAGATCAATAAGAGCTGTCAATTTCACCCAGAAGACAATTGCAATACTTAACATATCATATCCTTCCTATATCTCTTTAATTCGTCATATTATCATCGACAAAACACGTGATAAATATTCAGTCCTGACAAAACGCACGAAACAACAATTGATCATTTTTTGCAGGTTTGGAAGCTTTGAGTCGACCACCAGTCAGCGCACAACCCAGTTCACTTTCCCACGGGTCAGCGCATGGAAGCTATGAGTCGACCACCAGTCAACGCACAACCCAGTTCACCTTCCCACGGGTCAGCGCATGGAAGCCATGAGTCGACCATCAGTCGGCGCATGAAGACTTCACATTTCCCATGGGTCAGTGCACGCCGACCTATGGTCGACGCATACTGTTGGGTTTTTAATATTGCTAAAATATGCAGGCCATGCGTCGATGCATGGACCTGCTATGGTCGACCGTTCGCACGTTGTTAAGTATTTTTTTACTGTGTTTGAAATCCTGTTGTGTTAGTTAATTGGCTTATTACTATAAATAGTAGGTTGTTCATTTTAACTGATTAACAATTGAATTTTGAGTAAATTGTGCAAACAAGAAAAGTGAAATGGGTGCCTACATTTCTCTTCATCTTCATCCTCAAACAACACACAACATTGTCACTACACAAAATAATTTTTGGAGTACTTTGTGTCTCGTTCAAGGTGATAAGGTTCGAATCCGTTGATTGGAGATCCGGTTCGGGTGGAGAAGTGTGGCAGGTTTTTCTTGAATAAAACCTTGATGGTTTTGCCCTCCAAGATTCTACGAATTTGGGGGTTTTTGATATGGATCGTCTCTACCAACATTCAGTGGTGCGAAGGTGATTGATAAATGGAAGATTTCATCAATCTAGTAGTTGGGGCTGTGAAGTGTTGAAGGGAGTTCCGAGTTTGATTCGTTTGTGTCTAAGATCAGTCGGGCCGAGGGTTTGAAGAACTGAAAGTTATTCAACAAAGGGGCTGGAATCGGAGGTCAATTCACAATGATCGAAGGTCTTGATTCAACTCGAATCAAGGAGCAAGAAGTGATAGCAACATCAATATCTATAGGGATTGTTTGTATTATTGCTTATCAACTCTTGTATAAACTACTACAACTCTACAGGTGATATCTGTTATAAATCATCTCAATTCTATTTTTAGAATTGAGGGAAGACGTACCCCGAAGCGAGGACGGCGGGGGAAATGCCTCAACAAATCTTTGTCTTCTTTATTTTTTAGTATTTTCATTTTCAGCTTAAAAATTAAGTGATTTTAGTTTAAGCAATTTTATTGATTCGAGCATTGAATTTAGTAAGTAACTGGTACTGTTTAAACTTGAGTACAATAAACACTTATACAAGGATTTTAAAGTTACTTACTTAAGTTAAAATCCACTTGGAGTGTTTTGCACACCAAGTGTTTGATAAATTGCCTGAACCAAAACTTACTTAGTTTACTTGCTATATTTTGGTGGGCTGTGTTGAGCATTGGAACTAGAACTACTAATTAGTGGTGAAATCAATTGATTAGTGTGACTAGTGTATTGAATCTACTCTTCTTTTATTATCATATCTGTTAGCTTAACGCATATCCGATCTTCCAATAACGGTTCGTTTTAGACGTGTTTTTCCAAGGCCGCTTCCGCACTTAAAAACATTTTAAAAACAGAATTTAAATTGGTAAGCGCCAACTCGATTTTTAATTGGGATCTATTCAACCCCCCTTCTAGATCCGAGCCATCGACTAATAATGACTCGCTCAAATAAGTATGGAAAATCCCATGCCAAACAGACACTCAATTTGCGAGTTATGGCGGAAACATGAACTGCACCTTCCGCACTTACCACAACATCCAGACATATTCCATCAATAAATAAATTAATTTCACCATCACATAGAGCATTGGACTAGCTTTCCAACGCTTTGAACCGTGTGTCATTTCGAGTTACGGTTCTCCTGTTACGACAAAAATACCAAAACAACATTCTTCTGTCCAGGACATCTTCGCTAGGCGAACACAGAAGCGAGCGGTTGTTCGCTAGGCGAAGGACCTGGCGAACCTGACAGTCCGAAATTCTATTTTCGACCGTTACTTGACTTCCGGGTGTCTGATTTCGATTCCATAAAAATTTGCAATCTCGGAATTCGACGTACACCCACAATTTCACACTTAGAAGGCCATTCAACACATTTTCAACTCTTGAAATATTTAAGGCCTAATTATACCAATATGGCATTCCTCATCTTACTTTCTTTAATAATCATCAGAATTCACTGTCCACCTTTAATATACTCGATCTCACACTCTGTTGTCTTAGCACACACCAGACACAAGTCTCAACACTACTCAATCCGTTTAATTCCTTGACCGTCCAAACAGACATATAATATGGAGCTCTCAATATCGGACTAGTTTCCATAACTAAGTCGATCACAACTTCACCTCACGTCCTGGCTGTATATCACTATCTTGTCAGGATAACTTCCAGACAACCACAATTAATCGGCAAACCGCCAACTCCCCCACTTTCAGTAACACTCAAAATTCCCATCAAAATTAAACATCTCAACTCTGTCCTGTGCCGACTCATCAAAACAATTCTTAAGTACTTAGCTTAACTCAAGACAATTTGCTGCTCACGCCATCTAAGCTTGCAAGACACGTTTATCCCATCCAACATGACCCTGTCTACTATCAACAACAGATTAAGGCTGATCAGTTCCTCAATTTGTCAATAGACAGCCAAAAATCATGATGGGGTATAAACCATCTTTACCAAACTATAAGAGCGTCCAACCACACACTGATCCGCCACTTCACACTTGCAGCATCCTGGAGAAGCACAAGCTTCTTCCCCACTTGAATCATTCCCACTTCTGCAGACAAAGGTTAGGCAACAAACATGTACCGACAGTGTTTTCACACTCATGTCGCATACTAGGGAACAAACAACATTAGACAACTTGGCCGGACGGACCGACTTGCTCTGATACTAATGTAACACCCTTATTCCACCCCACAGATATTACGGCAAAATAACACGGATTTCAGAGTAAAATATTAAATTTCATTAAAAAGCCACAAAAGGGCGTACATTTCTCAAAGTCAACAAAATTGGTCAATACTCCGTAACACACGGGTTTTCTCAAAATACATCAAACATCATATACAGCGGAACTCAAAACATAACTCAATGTTTTCCTCATAAGGGAACATCAGTAAAATAACCCAATGATATACAATCAACTCAAAGAACCCAACCCGATGTTACATATCAGAGCAAGACCCTCTAAATTAACCATAAAGGCTAACGACTCTAAAACTTCAAAATACTCCTCGACGGCATCCACGATTAAACTTGCTCATCTGTACGTTACCCACGTGGAGGTAACATTCAAACAGGCAGGGTAAGTAAGACAATTCATAATAATCAATGTATAACAATTAATGCATAAACGACATATTACTCATAATTACATCCAACACATTGATATGCTTCAAATATGCGTCAAAGGCCATAACGTCATAATTCATACACAAAGACTCATAGATGCAATGCGACACAACTCAATGCATGTGGTACCAATCATCACATCGCGATGGACACTGGGCCATCAACCCTCCATAGATCCCCATCAGTAGGATCAGAGCACATCAAAATACTTCACATCCACACAGTGGGATTGAAGCAAAAGTAATCGAGGTCCTGAACCGAAGTCCGAATGCAGATAAATGCATGATGCACACGTCACAATAATCCTCATAATAACAACATATGGTGCATCATCATTCATCATATTCATCATACTCATCATACATCATAACTCATCATATTAATCATCAATACAACATATCATCATAATTCATCATATTACTCATCATGCAACATATCATCATAATTCATCATATTAATCATCATACAACATATCATCATAATTCATCATATTAATCATCACACAGCATATCATCATAATTCATCATATTACTCATCATACAACATATCATCATAATTCATCATATTAATCATCATACAACATATCATCATAATTCATCATATTACTCATCATACAACATATCATCATAATTCATCATATTAATCCCTAATATCATCTCACATTGCCTCATATTAATTCATCATAATTCCACTCGTGGTAATCCTCATACTATCACTTATTACTCATGCAACCCCACTGTCATACTCATAGTAACTCATCACCGGAATCCCAGAATCAAACATCACGGCATTG
Organism: Lathyrus sativus; assembly: GCA_963859935.3. Classification (NCBI taxonomy): domain Eukaryota; kingdom Viridiplantae; phylum Streptophyta; class Magnoliopsida; order Fabales; family Fabaceae; genus Lathyrus; species Lathyrus sativus. The sequence goes on from OZ012738.1 coordinate 225,794,059, forward strand.
CTGCGCACGATCAATATTTGCAAACTCTGCTACGTTTGCTGGCTCGCTCGCTAGGCGAGTCTCGTGGCGAAGCCCTCTCTAGGCGAGCCTCTAGCGAATCCTCGCTGGCTTGCTCGCTAGGTGAGTCTTGTGGCGAACCTTCGCTGGCTTACTCGCTAGGCGAACAGTGCGATGACAGCAACTTCTGCTATGCACCAGAACTAATTTCCACCCAAAAACTCATACGATTCACACATCTCATGCCCCCAAAACATCCCTAAATCATCCCTAAGGTCATACGGCGATAACGGTACAAAATCTATGGTTCATTCGGTTAATCCGACAACATTTGCACTGCCTAAAACACTATTTTCCTGCAATTACCCTAAAGGCATCATAACTTCTCATATCACCTATCTCTATCCCTTCAAGGTCGGACGCATGTCACCCCATAGTTTTAGCCACGAAGGCCTAAGGTTTCCTAATCCTCATATCAGATATTCAATATTCAGTGATACATATCACAAACCATAATCTCAGAGTTCATTGTCAATTCCCTTTACTTTCCCACAATCAATCCCAAAATACCTTAAATCATAAACCACATAAACCCGCCATAAACACATCTAAAGGCATACATAGGAAATCATGAAATGCGGTACTCCCCATACCTTAGCCGATTCACAGCTTTCACGATTAACTTCGGGATCTTCCGAAGCTTTTGCCTCCACTTCTCCCTCCTCAGAGCTCTAGCCTCATTCTTTTCACGGTTAACCAAAATGAATCCTCCACCTTCAGAATTCTATTTTGTCAAACTTAGACTTGGGCCACCCAATTAGGCTTTTCCCATAATACCCTTACTAACTCTTCATAATGCCCAATTTACCCTTATTTCTCTTATATTTATTTTAATTCATAATAATATTAATAAATCCATATTACATACTATAATTCCAAAATAAATACTCCAATATGCATAATTCCTCAATAATTCTCAAAACCACCGAAAACACTCAAAACACCAAAAATACGAATATTCTCAATTAAATAAATTAATTAAAATATTCTGATTAAATTCGGGATGTTACACTACTCATGTAGATTTCTTCAAGGAGAAGTTACTTGAAAAAATATTAGGATATTCAAGATTAATATTTCTAATGAACGTGAAGTGCAAAGCCTAATTCAAGATTTCTTCATCCAACTTTGTTTCAAATTCTATGTTCAAGTGGAATTCAAATTTGTAAGACATGAGTGAAGATCACAAGTTCATAATTCAAGCATTCATCCATTTCAAATTCAATGGCATAAGGGAGATCCATCATTACAAATTTAAGATTCATGAATTCAAGATTAGATTCAAGAATATTACAAAGGAAAATTTCATGACATTACAAGAATTTCACATGTGTTACAAAGTTGCCAACTCTAAGTGATGCTTAGAAAATTAAGCTACTTCTAATCTTAATTTAAGTTTCTAATCAACTTCATACTATGGTACCCTTCATTTTCATGCCTCATCAAGTCTCCATGCTCCACATTAAATCTTCACATGAGTCTACAAACATCCAAGGAAAACAATCAAGGTTTAATGCAATATTGGAACATTTCAAAATCAAGACCATTTATGATTATCCATGGGCAATTTCAAGACATTTTCAAGTTACTCCAAAACAGCCCCATACATGCCCCATTTATATCTCAAGCTAGAAATAACTCAACCAAATAACTCATGTCACAAAACCTAAGGAACCAATTCATGATCCAATGTGAGCAAAAAGGGAACACAACAAATTTGTCACACTCATGTTGCCAACTCACAATTCAAAAGGGAGGTATTTGATGCATCACAAAATCAGCACATACTAAAATTCAAAATTTGACATCAGGCATACTTGGGACCACTTTTAATAAGACAAAATCCAACAATAGTGCAACAAAATACAACAAAGCACACATGAAAATGGAAAGAAAGAGAGTGACATCAAAAAAGTGGTAAGAGGCATTTCTCAATGAAAAATATGAGATTTTGAAACAAGTGAGAACCCTATTGCTTTGACTATAAGGGGGCAGCAGTAAGAAGTGGAGAGAGAACATCATTGAGAAAAATCAGAAAAAAGTCATTGAGAAAAAAATAGGAAAAAAAAGATTGAGAAAGAAAAAACCATTGAGAGAACAAGAGAGTGATAGAAAACTAGAAGAAGGAGGTGAATCATAGAGGACATCCAACAAAAGCCATTGGTGATTGGAAGGAGGATAACAACTCTTGGGTATCTTTTCTTTCCAACTCTCACCTCTTTTACATATTTTGCATGTTTTATTTTTATGTGATATTTGTGTTGTTCATACTGTAATAAGGTCACAAGAGTGACCAAGAAATGTTGTAAACAGTTCGTGGCACTCAAAATGCCAGTTTTCTTTATGTTGTTTCTGGGAAGCTTCGCTACAAGGTTCGCACAACGAACTTTCCCTATTTTCCCAAAATTGTTTTCCATGTCTTGTTTTTTTCAAGCCGATTAACCTGATACGGTTGTACGCCTATTGTATGTGAATGCTTATGGTCATTTTTAACTTTTGGTTCCAAAAACTATTTTCAAAAATAAACTCTCGATTTTATCAAGCCATTTTCACCCTTGTAAGTCAATTGCCTTGTGTGTCGCCATCGACCTTGTTTGCATCACTTCAAATATTTTTTTTACAAACAATAAAACCCTTGATCCAACATCAAGTGGTACTTTTCTCCTAAAAAATCCAAAATACAATAGAGATACAATTAGGGTTATACACCATGAGCTTTAACATGGTGGAGAAGGAATGAGAATGGAATCCTCCTACACTCGTTCCGAATGTTTTGAATATAAGACGCTCGACTTGGTTATTCGAAACATTCATCTCTATCCAAAGTTTCTAGTGTGATCCTAATCAAAAACAATTTCTTCTCAAAAAAACTAAAACTAACATCAACTCATCAACCTTCTTTTCGCCTTAGGGCATCAATCCGAAAAACATTTTTCAAGGTATAAAATCAACCAACAAACAACTATTTCACAAGCCTCCGAACTACGGAGCTCTGATTCATCACTTCTTTTAAGTGAGGATACATAGGCACAAGGGCCACAATCCTTGGCGAACACTCTAATAAAAAACAAAGCCTTTTTTCTTTTGAGCAAGAAAACTTTTAGATTAAAACAATCATTCAAGCTAAACAACCTAGAAGGTTCCCATCGAGTACGATGGATGTGAGGGGTGCTAATACCTTCCACTCGCATAACCGACTCCCGTACCCTAAGACTTGGTTGCAATGACCATGTTCTTTTCCTAAAGGTTTTATCGTTATTTCCCTTTCCCTCCTTGGAATAAATAAAATCCAGTGGCGACTTTGTGTCATTTTTCGCGTAGCGACAGTTGTAACCATTTAACTTGATTGTAATCTTTGCTTGATGTTGTCACATGCTTGCATCTCTTCCTTGGTTGTTACCATACTATTTATATGTTTATCATGTTTGAATGAATGCTTATGTATGTTTTTAACTTTGTTAAGTTGTTCCCTAAGTGATGGAACTTGTTAGTTCTCATCCAGTTGCCTCATTCTTTTCCCATTCTAAAGGAAAGTTTCTCTATTGACTTCACAGTAATAGATAGCTCATTTCCCTCCCTTGACTTTGTTAATTCACCTTGAACCCTCGCTTAGTTAAGTTAGAACCTATAAGCCATTAGACTTTGCTTTAATTCTAAAGACCTACCCCTTGTTAGGAGTATCTTTCAGCTAGAACTTTAAGATAGAGTTTGTTAACTCTATGTAAGAATCATTGTCATGATTACTTACTCTCCCTCTTGGCTTTTGTAAAAGTCAATTCCTTTGAGTGTATAACTTAGATCTAGAGAGTTTTGTCAAACTCTATACAAGCATTGTTATGTTTGTTCCCCTTTGAACCTTGATCATAATCAAGTGTTCATCTTCCCTAGTGAGGCGAACTACGATTGCTCTAATTCTATCTTAGTTAGGATATGTAGGCAGAGGATGTGATATCTTTGCGAGCAAACTTAGAAACTATCCTTAGGTCATTACCTACAACTTTACCCAAACCCTAAACCCATAACCGTAGCAAACATTTAGCAAGCATAGCATACAAGCATACACAATGTTCCTGTAGAGTGCTACATATGTCTAGGATGTGAAATACCTACCCTAGGCATAACCAACCCCCGATCCTCGAATCTCTTAGCATTGTTGTTACATCGCACAAAAGGGTTTTTCTTTCTTTAACCTTTCGTTTAGATAAATCAAAGTCTGGTTGTGAATTTAATGAATTAAGATTCAAGTTAATCAATAGCTTGGTATCACAATTCTCACCGCAACACTATGGTTATGGTTTGATGGAACCATTATTTCCTGCAATTATCTATGGATTTCAGATGGCTGGAGGTTGAAGATGATAAGCTGCCATCATCTGACCGTCCAGTCTGCCATGTGTTATAATCCTGTGAGTCTGACTTTTAATGGCTTGGTGTGATGAGTTTGACTCAGATCCACCATAGATGCGCGCTTCTAGGCCATCAGATCATTCACTTCATTTAATGAATGGAGATCCAACGCGCCACAATTTTTCTGTTTTATTTTCTTTTTCAAAATTTGTTTTAAATTCATTTTATTTTCAGAAATTCATAGAAAATTAATTTTTCATCAGAAAAATACCAAATTAGTTTCTAAACTTTTCTTTTATTTTTATCTTTTTGATTTTTATTTTTGTAAATTTTTATCTTTTTGATTTTGTTATTTTTCACGATTTTTTGTTTATTTGCTTAATTTTAATTAGTTTAAAATTGTTTTTAGGCATCTGAAAATAATGAGAAAAATATCATATGATCCTATGATAGTCTTTGGTTTAAAATTGGTTTATTTTCTTGATTTTATTTGGTTTAAAATAATTTTTAGGCATTTTAAAATTGTTATAAAAATAATACCTGATCCTATGATGGTATCTAACCTATGGTGATTTTCTTGGGTTTTTATTTGTGGTTTAACTAATTTTTATCCTTTTATAGGCTTTATTTGAATTTTTAAATAACTTTTTTTAAAAATAGTTTTAAGGTTCAAAATTTGTTCAAACTTGATTCTTAATCCATTTTGATGGTATTATGATTTTCCTTTAGTCTCATTTAAGATTCCTTTGCTTGTTTGAATGTTTCTTTCCTTTTGAGATTGACTTTGATGTATGATGACCTTTTTATGTATGTCATTGAATTCAACCTTTGTGATCTCTCTTGTGTGTTTTATGAATGGATGTTTAACTTGATGTTCATGTAGATATTATTGCTTCATCTTGGTTTCATGTCCTGATCCCATGCCTTTTCCCTTAGGGTTATGTCTTTCATACTTGATTTGTATGGCTTTTGATTTTTTTTTAAATGAAGTTCATGTTTGATCTGTACTTTTTCTTTGTTTTTTTATTTGAGTTGAAGATGACATGATGTGTTGCTGCCCCATCTTGCTTCTTTACTCATTTGATCTCATTTCACCTGGCTTTGTGATTGGTGTTGTTTCTTGTAAGTTGTTTAGGTCATTTGAATGTGTGTGAGAACTTTTGTTTTGCCATTGTGTTTTGATTTTACTTGTGTTTGCTCACATGATCCCTTAGGATTCCTAGCCCCACTTAATTTTTGATTAAGGTGGGAGTAGGAGAGACATTAGGCTTTCAATCCTTTGCATGATAAGAATTAGGATTGTCCCTCTTTAACCTCAACTTTAGGTCCATCATTTGTATGATAACATTAGGTAGACTTTCCTTTTATCCTAACCTTAAGACCATTTTGTATGATAACATTAGGGTTTCAGTTTCCCTTAGTTGTTTTCTTTTCACCCTTTGAGTCTTCTCTTCTCATCTCAAAACAATTCTAAGACACTTAATAAAAGACGATGGACATTGTGCGTCATGAGCCTTAAGCATATGAGAAATTATGAGTGATGGGTTTCTCCTTACTTGTTTATAGTGTTTAGTGTATGTCCCGTCTAGGGGCGATGTGCGACACATTCGTTTCTATATCATAGTCTTTAATGCAGCGTGAATCACAAATCAAATCAATTCACTTCATTAAAACTCATGAATAAAATTCAAACCTTTTTATCCTTCGGGATTCATATTTTAAACTCTTTTTCAGAAAAGAGTACGTTATTTTTTCTATTCTACCACAAACAGGCATCGTCCTTAACTGCTGGAATGGGAACTTAATGTCGCCCATAAAAAAACACTTAACAAACTTGTGGTTTAGTTTTCCAAACTACATTTGCTCTAATTTCTCATACCAGATGAGGATATGTAGGCACAAGACGAAGATGTCTTGGCGAGAAACCTTCCCCCCATCACCTGTAGTTTCCCGAACTATGTTGACTCTGACTTTCCCATTGCACGAGGGAATACGTAGGCATAGGGTGGCGATATCCTATCGAGTCTCCTTTTTCTTTTCCCTTTCCCGTTTCTGTTTGGCAGTAGCTTTTAGATAACACACCCTTTGGTTAAACAATAAGCATGGATCCCATTGAGTACAACGGACGTGAGGGGTGCTCATACCTTCCCTATACGTAAGCAACTCCCGAACCCAAGATTTGGTTGCGATGACATTGTGTTCTCCTTTCTTTTAGGTTTTCTTCGATCATTTCCTTTCCCTCTCTTTGGGATAAATAACATTCGGTGGCGACTCTTTTGTTTGTTTCCACCGATTGTTTTTTCCGCAGTTACGATAGCTGGTGACTCGTTTGTTTTATGTCTTTGGGTGTTTATATTTGTGCATATATATGTTGTGTTTGTATATTTACCATTGTATTGCATTTACATTTCTTCCTTTTGCACTTTATCATTGCTATCCTATTATGTTGTTGTTGCTGTGTTGTTGGTTGGGTTGTTCCATGAGAGATAAACCCAATACCCAGGCTTGAGTATACATATAGGATTAGTGTGGAGAGTAGTGTGGACTTGTGTGGCATCTTGACACGTAAAAGTTCGCGCGAAATCCACATCCAGGCGAGGTTTTCTTTGGAGACATCCTATCCTATGCATTTTGGGCAGTCGAGGGGTGTTGAATTAGAAAGCTAACGACTCTGGAGACCGTTCATTAGGAAGTTAGTTGAGACCTCCTTGATTGACCATGGTGCCAAACCAGAAATGGTGAGCGTATCATTGTTTCTCGACCTGAGAGTCCGTGATACTGATAACATATTAGGATTGCCATGTCATCCAAGACTAAAACCCGCATGTGAGAGGGATGGGTTTTGCGGAAAACTTTGACCTCCAACCAACCCGGATTTCTGGTTTTCTTGTCAGAGCAGACTTTTGGTCTTGGATATTCTGGTTTTCTATCATCTCGGTGTTCTGGTTTTCTGGGTTTTCTTATTAGAGTAGAGTTCAGGTTATGTTTAGTCAACAACACAACAACTATCTTGAGCATTGGATACCTTGATCCCCTGTTTGCATCTTCATAATCATCCTACATCTCAACATTGCATGTTTATGTGTTTTACAAGTTCTTGTCTCTCCTTTGATTCTAGTTATTCGGTTCTGGTTTTCTATAGAGATGGAGGCTGAGAAGAAGAAGGTCATTGTATACAAGTTCCCGTCACCAGATTTGGGACCTTTATTTGGTCTGATTGCCATAGCTGATCCCAGTACTCTTGAGGTCGTCGGAAGGGATTATGAGAGAATTTTGAGTCTTGTCCGTAAGGTCACAAGCTATGAGCAGCGAGCCATTCATACTTTATTACAGTTTTATGACCCCCCGCTACGATGTTTCACCTTCCCATATAATATGTTGGTTCCTACTCTAAAAGAATATGATTTTATTTTGGGAGTTCCAGTCCAAGATGAGGTACCATTCTTTCATTCATAGGAAGAACCTAATCTCGAGAAGTTTGTCTACACTCTTTATTTGAGCACATCTGAGTTGGTTGATAATGTAGTTAGCAGAAATGGAGTCTCTGGCTTTACTTTATCTTTCTTGGTGGATAAAGCCCAGAAGTATGCTGAAGAGGGCTGTTGGATGGTCTTTAGTGCTATTCTGGCTTTGTGTGTTTATGGCATTGTATTGTTTCCCAATATACCAAATTTCGTTGATATGAGTGATGTTCATATCTTCACCTCCAAGAATGTTGTACCCATTCTACTAGGAGATTTGTACCATTTAGCACATTACAAGAACGAGAAGAGAAGAGGAAAGATGGTTTCTTGTTGTGCACCACTTCTTCACAGGTGGTTTATGGATCATCTTCCTCGTTCCGAAGCTTTCGTTAATTCGAGAAATTTATCTGAATGGTCTAAAAGACTAATGGGATTAACCACCAAAGATATTGTCTAGTTTAACCGAGATCTGCTTGGTAAAGAGATCATCTTCAGTTGCGGTAGCTTTCCTAATGTACCTTTGATAGGGAGGAAATGAGGAATCAACTACAACCCTTTTCTCGGCATCAGTCAATTTGGATATGCTTTAAGGGGACCATCAAAGGATGAAGAAATGCAAGAATATTTGTACTTTACTAGTATAGTTGACCCTGATATTTTGGCAAGAGTTGTTGATGCTTGGGGAAAAGTTCACAAGAAAGGGAAGCTTTCCTTGGGTAAAGGTGATTGTAGAGCCTTTGATCCTTACTTGGAGTGGATCTAGAAGAGGGTTTAGGATATGTTATTTCATTTCTTTGTTGAGGAAGCTTTGTATCATTTGGTAGTTGAGGAGCCTACGGTGGCTGATATCCTGAGGTACAATAAGCTTTGGGCAAAAAAGGAAGAGCTGTGCCAAGAGAATGAAGACAAAATCTTTAACCTAAAAGGAAAAAGAATTGGATGATGAGACCAAGATGAGGGAAAGAATTGGCAAGGATTTGAAGAGCACTAGCAGTCTCTTGTAGCATAGGAAGAAGGATTTAGGTAGAGCGTATTTGGAGATATCTGAATTCAATGAGCAATGGAATGCTACAGTAATTGCCAACAAGAGCAGGGAAGACCAACTTCACATTTATATTGATAAGCTGAAGGCGCAACTCAAGGTCAAAGAAAGAGAAGTGATGGTAGAATCATCCCGTAGATACACAAGTGAGCAGAGACTTCATGAGACTCTATCAGCGCTTGAAGAACTCAGGATCCGGGCAGATATGAAGAAACCCAGGTTGGAAAGTTCCTTTGGTGAAGATTCTTGGGAAGAATCCTATCATTGTCCCAGAGATGTTATACATAGAAGGGACACCCTCATTAGAGAGTTGGTTTCCATACCAGATCATCCAGATACAAAGACGATGCTCAAAGAGGCTCGAACCTGGAGTAAGGAGCATGGTAGTTGGGGAGGATCATCTTCTGATAAGTCTTAGTAGTTTCTCTTCTTTTGTATCTTGATCGTTACCATATCTGTTGGATGGGATCAATACTTTTTGTTTGTTGATATGTATTGAATCAACTTTACTTGATTTATGAGTAGATCGTTATTGTATTCTTATCCATCTCTACTGCTCATGTGTATTGAAACAAGAATCAAGGGGGAGATCTCTCTGTAAATACATAGGCGTGTTTTCTTACTACATTTACATATTCATTTGCATAACAGGTGTTCTCAATGACCTTTTATTCTTATCTCTACTTGGTTTTCTTCAACAGTAACAAGATTGCAGAATCAGGCTTCCATAGATACTCAACTCGAGGTAACCACCAAAGGATTATGGATCAAGTTCAAGTGGAGTTGCAAGAGGTCAGAACACGTATGGCTCAGTTTATGGAACAGATGCAGAATGTTGCTAATGGACAAGAACAATTAAGGACTCTAGTCCAGCCTCTTATAGCGCAAGTGGATGAAGCCGGTGTGTTACATGGTGGAATTGGTACAGTCTCTCCTCCTCCTCAGAGTAACGATGAAGCTCAGGTTACTAATGGACCCGTTGTTGTTATACCTTTGGGCGGAGGTGCTATTAATGAAACTGGTAATTTGCTGGTGGGATTGGTGTGTGCACTGTACATGGGGCTGCTGGCCCACACTGAGATGAGGATCGTCAGGATGATGTTTTCTATATGAGAGATTTGGATGGTGGTCTGCCATCTGAGGTTGACAAAAGGTTTAAGCTGATTGAGGAAAGGATGAAGTCTTATGAGAACAAAAATTCTTTGAGTCTTGATATGTCAGATCTTGGTCTAGTTCTCGTGGTCAGAATCTTTCCGAAGTTCAAGGTACCGGATTTTTAAAAGTACAAAGGGACGACTTGTCCTAGAGTTCACATCCGGGCATACTACAGAAAAATGTTTGCATACTCTGACGACGAGAAGCTGTTAATGCACTTTTTTTATGACAGTCTGGCGGGAGCGTCATTAGAATGGTATATGGGGTTGGAAAGAAACCATGTCAGAACCTGGAGAGAATTGGCAAAGGCCTTTGTTCGTCACTATCAGTACAATAGTGATATTGCATCGAGTAGGGTGCAATTACAGAGTTGTCGCAGAAGAACAATGAGAGCTTTAAAGAATATGCCCAAAGGTGGCGGGAATTGGCAGCAAGGGTGCAGCCTCCCGTGGTGGAGAGGGAATTGATTGACATGTTTATGGCTACATTGCCTGAAGTATATTATGAAAATTTGATAGGTTATATGTCAACAGGTTTTTCTGATTTGGTGATGGCAGGTGAGAGGGTGGAGAGTGAAATTAAGTCTGGAAAAATTCCAAATGGAAGTGGATCCTCTTCGGGAGGAATGAAGAAACCATATACAACAAATCATAAGAAAAGGGAAGGGGATGTTAATGCCATTTCTTATAAGGCTATGAGCAGAGCGTAGCCCCAATATAATCAACAAGTTGCAGCTGTGGCTATCCTGGCCGCACCCCTACAACAGATTAATGTTCCACGTTGTTACCCTGATAGACCATGGATGGAAAACAAACAGTTTGAGACTCCACCGATGTTGTACTTACAATTATTGGAACACCTGCTTTAATTGCAGCTTATTCAAAAGAGGACTTTGGCGCCTCTCACAGGTGCATCTTCTCCTAGTTATGAAGCTAATGCAAGATGCGAATTCCATTAAGGCACCCCAGGCCATCACATTGATATTTGTAAAGCCTTCAAGCACAAGGTTCAGGACTTGCTTGACTCAAAGGCTATTAATTTTACCAACGAGGGGCCTAATGTGAATAAAAACCCAATGCCAAATTATGGCGTGGCAAGAGAAAATGTTGTCATTGATGGAGAAAGGTTGAACTTGATAACTAATGTTGAGGATTTGAAGACACCTTTAAGTTTTGTGAAGGAAAAGTTGTTGAAGAGGGAGTATTCCCAGGATGTTCTACTGATTTTTCAGAATGTCAATTGCAACTCGAGGGTTGTAGCCTGTTGAAGAATGGTATCCAGAAGATGATTGATGATGGTTGTTTTAAATTTGAAGGAGTTATTGGGGAAGATGTTGATGATAGAGCTACTAATGCTGGAAGAGATATCTCCACGATTTCAATTCCTTACCAAACCATAAATATTTTAGCGCCACCTAGGCCAACACCAATAATAATCACTGTTCCAGGACCAGTGTCGTATGAGAGCACCAAATCCATCACATGGAACTATGGGGCAGAAGTTTTCTATAATGGATAGAAGAAAGATTTGACCAGTTCGTCATATGGTGGTTCTATTGTTGAGAACACAATCGGTGCAGATGGGATCACTCGAATTGGAAAGGTCTTTTCCCTGTGAAAAGTGAACATTGACAAAATTGATAACAGGAAAGGAAAAGCAATGGTTGAGGATGAGGGACAGCAATAGGCTGGTGGTGACAATTCATTTCCTAAGGATGTTGAGGAGTTTATAAGGTTAATCCGTAAAAGTTATTACAAGATTGTGGATCACTTGAATCAAACACCATCCAAAATTTCTATTTTGTCTTTGCTATTATGTTCAGAGACACACCAAAATTCTTTGTTGAAAATCTTGAATTCAGCATATGTACAGTAGGAAATTTTATTTAACCAATTTTAGTTAACCGAAATGCGCACGTAAATTCTAGAAATGGTTTAGGTTTCACTGACCTAGATTTAACTCCTGTTGAGAGAAATCACAACCATGCTTTGCACATTTCCATGGAGTGTAGAGGGTTATTATTGTCTCATGTACTGGTTGACACAGGATTGTCACTCAACATGTTGCCAAAGAAGGCATTAATGGAATTAGATACCCAAGGGTTGATATGTACACCAAGTGATTTGGTGGTAAGAGCATTTGACGGTTCAAAGAGGTCTGTGTTTGGAGAGATTACAATGCCTATTCAGGTGGGGCCTAAAGTTTTTGATGAAACCTTCTATATAATGGATATCCAACCGGAGTATAGATGTCTGCTTGGTCGGCCATGGATACATGTTGTGGGAGCAGTTACGTCAACTTTGCATCAAAAGATGAAACACATGATGGAAGGAAAGGTTGTTACAATATGCGGTGAGTAGGATATAATGGTTAGCTAGATGTCATCATTCAAGTACGTAGAGGTGGATGGGGAAATCCATGAAATGCTCTGTCAAGCCTTCGAAGCAGTATAAATTCAAGAGAAGCCTCCTGTCGAAGTTAAAGGCCCAGAGGTTTCAATGTCATCTTTCAAAGAAGTTCGTGCTATTGTTGAGTCTGGATCTTCTCAGAGGTGGGGCCAAGTTCTTAATCTTCCCGTCAAACAACATAAATTCGGCCTAGGGTACAATCCCTCCAATTCTTCTCAGGACCCTCCAATATACAAATGACTTGTTCAATTCACCAATGGTGGAGTCATATTTGACGGGATTCATGCCATAAGGGATGATGAAGGTGATAGTGATTGTGATATGGATGCTTGGATTCGTCCATGTGCTCCTGGCCAGGAGATATGCAATTGGACCACCAAGGAAGTCATTCATGTTACTACCAAAGAGTAATGTTCATTTGTTCTTAATTATGTATAGTCCTACGTCCTGCCCAAGGCGTAGTGACCTACTTGTAGGGCCCTTTGTTTTTCCAAGATCATTATCATAAATATAGGACGTTTTTGCATTTGAATATTCTGATCCATGGCTATTGTTTTTGGATTTATAAACAGAAAAATGGCAATGTGTTTGTGTTTGTTTGTTGCATTTCATAATAAACATAAAACATCAATCATGCAGGTCTTTTATCTCAGATACCACTGATTCATATTTAGCTATGGCTCAGTATGACTTTGATAATCCTATCTATCAAGTTGAAGAAGGGACTGACGAAGACTGTGAACTTCCTGAGGAATTAGCCAGACTTTTGAAGCAGGAGGAAAGGGTCATATTGCCTCACCAGGAGGATATTGAAGTCGTCAATCTGGGTACAGAGGATGAAAAGAAAGAAGTCAGAATTGGGGCTGTTTTGGAAGACAGTGTCAAGAGAAGATTAGTTGAAATGCTCCGAGAGTATAAAGATATCTTCATGTGGTCTTATCAAGATATGCCTGGGATGGATACAAATATTGTGGTGCACTGGTTGCCTCTCAGAGAAGATTGTCCACTAGTGAAGCAGAAGTTGAGAAGGATGAGGCATTACATGGTAGTTAAGATTAAAGAAGAGGTCCAAAAGCAGTTGGATGCCGGTTTTCTTGTAGTCACAAATTATCCTACGTGGGTCGCTAACATTGTTCTTATACTTAAGAAAGATGGAAAGGTCAGGATATGCATAGACTATAGAAATCTGAATAGAGCGAGCTCAAAATAGGATTTCCCGTTCCCCCACATTGACGTGTTGGTTGATAACACCGCTCAATATTATGTGTTTTCCTTTATGGATGGCTTCTCTGGGTATAACCAAATCAAAATGGCCCCGAGGACATGGAGAAGACTACTTTCATAACACCGTGGGGGACTTTTTGCTATATGGTGATGCCCTTTGGATTGAAAAATGCTTGGGCAACCTATCAGCGGGCTATAAGGACTCTCTTCCATGATATGATTCATCAAGAGATTGAAGTCTATGTTTATCACATGATTGCGAACTCACAGACAGAGGAAGGACATTTGGTTAATCTTCTGAAGTTGTTCAAAAGACTGAGGAAATTCAAGTTGAGGTTGAATCCTAATAAATGCACCATCGAAGTGAGATCTGGAGAGCTGCTAGGTTTCATTGTTAGTTAGAGAGGTATTGAGGTAGACCCTGCCAAAATCAAAGCTATTCAGGAAATGGCCAAGCCGAGGATGAAAAAAGAGGTTTGTGGTTTCTTAGGGATATTGAAATAAATTGCAAGGTTAATATCTCATCTTATAGCCACTTGCGAGCCTATATTTAAACTGATAAGAAAAGATTAAGCAGTCAGGTGGAACGGAAATTTCCAGAAAGCTTTTTAGAAGATAAAAGAGTATTTCCAGGAACCTCTGATACTAATGCCTCTAGTAGTAGGGAGACCTCTGATCATTTATCTAACGGTTCTTGAGAATTCAATGGAATGTGTGCTCGGTTAACACGATGAGACAGATAGAAAATAATATGCTATCTACTACCTCAGTAAGAAATTCACTAACTACGAGTCAAGGTACTCGATGCTAGAAAAAACATGTAGTGCACTTGCTTGGGAAGCCAAGCGCTTGAGACAATACATGTTAAATCACACAACCCTATTGATATCTAAGATGGACCCGATCAAGTACATGTTTGAGAAGTAATATCTAAAATGGTTCTGATAGAATATGATATCTAATATGTTTCCCAAAAAGCCATTAAGGGAAGTGTTCTGTCAGAATATCTTGCTGAATAGCCAATTGAAGACTATCATCCGATGAAGTTTGAATTTCCTGATGAAGACATCATGTTTCTAAAGATGAAAGGTTGTGATAAGCCTTTTCCTGACAAGGGTCCGGAGATTGGATCTCAGTGGAAGTTGGTTTTCAACGGTGCAGTCAACTCATATGGTAACAAAATTGGGGAAATCATTACAACTCCTCACGGTTCTCATATATTGTTCACTGTCGGTTGACGTTCGCTTGCACTAATAACAAAGCAGAGTATGAAGCGTGCATTATGGGTTTGGAAGAGGCCATTGATTTGAGGATCAAGAATCTTGACGTATATGGCGATTCAGCGCTAGTTGTTAATTAGATTAAAGGAGAATGGGAAACTCGTCAGGAAAACCTGGTGCCATATAAGAATTATGCTAGAAGACTTTTATCCTTCTTTGATAGAGTTGAGTTTCATCATGTGCCTAGGCTGAAGATCAGATAGCAGACACGTTGGCTACGTTATCGTCAATGTATAAGGTGAATTTCTAGAATGAAGCTCTAGTAATCACCATCATGCGTCTTGACAGACATGCCTTTGTGTTTTTAGTTGAAGAGGTATCATATGGAAAGCCATGGTATCATGACATCAAACACATTCTCAAGACTCAAGAGTACCCATCTGGGGCATCTAGCAAGGATAAGAAGACTCTAAGGAGGCTAGCCGACAACTTCTATTTGAAAAAGGATGATGTGTTATACCGTATAAATTTTGATATGGTCTTGTTGCATTGTGTTGATGAACACGAAGCAAACCTATTGATGGAAGAAGTTCACGAGGGTTCCTTCAGTACTCATGCCGATGGACATGCAATGGCTAGAAAATTGTTGAGAGCTGGGTATTATTGGATTACTCTGGAATTCGATTATTTCAAATATGCCAGAAAATGCCATAAATGCCAGACTTATGTTGATAAGGTGCATGTGCCACCTAAGCCTCTGAATGTATTAACATCTCATTGGCCCTTTACAATGTGGGGCATTGATATGATTGGGAATATTGAGTCGATTGCTTCTAACGGGCATCACTTTATTCTTGTTGCCATCAATTACTTTACCAAGTGGGTAGAAGCGACCTCATTTGCTAATGTCACAAAGCAAGTAGTTGCCCGGTTTATAAAGAAGAACATCATTTATCGTTATGGAATCCCAAAAAGAATCATTACTAATAATAGTTCAAATTTGAACAACAAGATGATGAAGGAACTATGTCAGGGTTTCAAGATCGAGCATCACAATTCTTCTCCGTATCGTCCAAAGATGAATGACGCTGTTGAGGAAGCGAATAAAAAGATTAAGAAGATTGTGCAGAAAATGGTAGTAACCTATAAGGACTGGCATGCAATGTTTCCCTTTGCATTACATGCTTATCGTACTTCGGTATGTACATCAATCGGGGCAACCCCTTTCTCACTAGTGTATGGTATGGATGCAATCCTACCATTGGAAGTTGAGATTCCTTCGTTAAGGGTGTTAGGTGATGTGAAGCTTGACGAAGCTGAATGGGTGCAATCTATATTGGATCAGTTGAACCTTATTGATGAAAAGAGATTGGCAGCCATTACGGATGGCTGGTTGTACCAAATTAGACTAAAGAAGGCCTTTGATCAGAAAGTGCGTCCTCGGAGCTTCTAGACAGGCGATTTGGTTTTGAAAAGGATCCTTCCTCCTTAAACAGATCACAGGGGCAAATGGACTCCAAGCTATGAAGGGCCATATGTAGTAAGAAAGGTTTTCTCTGGTGGAGCCTTACTACTATCAACTATGGACAACGAAGATTTTACATCCCCTATGAATGCAAACGTAGTCAAAAAATACTTTGCTTAAAAGAGACCCGCTGGACGACAAAAAGAAAATCCAGGAAAAAATGGGGCATCCTGACGAACCATAAAAGGAAAAGGTTTGGGAAAAATTAGAGATAAAAGAAAAAAAAAGAATAAACCCGCAAAGTTGAAAACCCGAAAGGGAAAATTTGGAAAAAATGGGTATCCCGGTGGTTTGAAAACCCGAAAGGGCGATCCAAGTAAAAGTTAGGGATTTGAAAGCAAACGGTTGCAGTCTGCATTTGATCTGTGAACTTATCTCAACACACGGTTATCCCGAAGGAAAGGAATCAGTCTAGTCAGTCATTTCAGAAGGCGGAGCATTTGTGAACATCGAAGACATACAAGTCATAGCTGAATCGACACCTGGTGGATATCTGTTCCCACATTGCTGACATTTGTATATTCATTTTGCTTTTTGCGCAATTACCTCTTTTCAAGATTTGCATCCAAATTCTAACTTGCCTATTTACATGCCACTTCAATCAATAAATATATTCATTTCATTCAAAGAGCTTTCCATTTATGTTCTTTATTTTTACTATTGTGTTTGCAAAAATGTCTGATATTTTTGATAAACAGCACAGGTGAAAACATTAGGGTTTTACAGAGCATATTGAAAACAATGAATTTACTTGAACGATAGGTGTCATGAATGGTAACTGAGGTAGCCATTTCGCAAGTAGAGCATCCTATCGTTTGTTTTTGTTTGGAGGATGACAAGATCCTCTCCCCAAAGGTGAAGTTCTAATAGTAGCAGCAGTACATGGTGAATCATTCCTCCCCTAGTAGGAGTTCATAAGGTTGTATTCCCCAACCAATTTGATTTGTACTCCTCAACGAGTGTTCAAGATTGGCTACATCACGGGATGGTGTTGATATATGCAGTCAGGTAGTGGTTTAGTAGATGACTTGTCCGCAACAGAGACTTTGTCTTCCCCACAAAGTCTTATTATCATATCAGAAGGATTTTCGCCAGCAATGGTGTGCATTTATCCATAGTAGGGTAAGTTTGAAGGGTATTTCTCTAGCAGCGGGGCAAGTTCATGTTGTTCCCTGACATGATTGGTATTATTGACTTCTCTCCCGAAGCAGAGTTTAGTGTTGGTTCCCTTGACGAATAAGTCATTGACGGTCACTATTCCCCAGCAAAAGTCCAATGATCATTAGCATCTTTCAGAGATCATATTTTTGGGACAATCTCCCAACAGAGGTTATTCACAATTCCCGGCAGAGTGGAGTTTTCTACAGAGGTTTTCAGGAAGTCCATCCAGTGCGTCTTCCTCAACATATTTATTTGTTGATCTTCTCAGCACTTATCTCAATGGTGTTCTTTTGCACATCATTTGCATTTGTGCATTACATTCTCAAATGCGTAGCATTTCTATTTCGTATGGAGCATTACGCCATATTCAAACATATGCATCCGAAGCATAAGCCATGTTTGATATCATTTGTAGCCAGTCGTTTCTCCAGCAGATAATGGCATTACCTATGATATTTTTATCCCCGGTAGAAGAATCATTGTTAGAGGTGTTCATATTACTTGTATTCCCCAACATAGTTGTTTTTTTAAACTTTTCTTTTCCCTAAGCGGAGTCTTCTTTCCAGGTCGTAAGTCGGTTGATTCTACTTCCTGTCTATCCTGGGTATATCCCAACTTTTGGTTGGTAATCACTTTTATATCCCAACTCTTGGTTGATAATCTGTTGTTATTCCAACTCTTGGTTGGTATCTTTGTGGTCATATCGCAATTCTTGATTGGTGTCCATTGTGGTGATCCTAACTCTTGGTTAGTACCCCTTTCGTTTCATCCCAACATTTAGTTGGTATCTTCTATCATTGAATTCGCCTTCGGTCGGCGTCTTGGTTATCCTAACTTTTGGTTAGTACCTGTTACATCCCAACTCTTGGTTGGTATCTTTATCCTTTGTATCCCAACTTTTGGTTGGTATCTTTCTGGTGAATTCGCCTTCGGTCGACATCTCGGTTATTCTATTAGTAGCCTTTATCCCAAATTTTAAGTTGGTACATCTTTTCAGGTCATCCCAACTTTTGGTTGGTACCCTCTCCAGTGAAATTGTCAATATGAATTTTTTCCTTATCCCAACTCTTGGTTGGTATTTCTCCCCACAAGTTTGCCTTCGGTCGGTGTTCCAGAAATTCTAACTCTTAGTTAGTAGCCTCTATTCCAACTTTTGGTTGGTATTCTTCATGGCGAGTTTGCCTTCGGTTGGCATTCTAGTGATTCTAACTTTTGGTTAGTAGCTTTCATCCCAATTTTTGGTTGATATCTTTTTATTGACACATTTATCATCTTTTGTCATCCCAACTTTTGGTTGGTATCTCATATCCATTGGCTATCTTAACTTTTTGTTGGTACCCACTGTCTTTAAGCCCACCTTCGCCTGGCAATCACTTTATCCCCACAGTTTACAAATTTCCGGGTTCTTTTTGTATTCAATCACCTTTTACCTTGAATGTTAAAAGCAGTTTCTTATCATTCCTACATGTCCAAGTTGTTTGAATATGGTAAGTTGTAACATCCCAAAATTTTCCAATACTTTCTTAAGTTTTTGGCTTATGTTTCATGTCATTTTCATATTCATTTATGCATAGCATAGTTTCTAAGCATGAGATCAAGGTATCATGATTTGATTTTCAAGAAGAAGAACATGATTCTTCAACCTCAAACAAAGTTTTCTTCTTAACTTTGTGGCATCCTTAAGCCCCAAGGTCCCTTTATAATCAAGTTTGCTTCAATCATTTCTAGATCATATGTGACTCATCATTCCTTAATTTGCCAGAATTGTTCAAGAGATTCAAAGTTGGTTTAAGTTGTTTGACCTAATTTAGAAAATTGTGGATGCTATGATAAAAAGGGAATAACTCTCTCAATTTTCAAAATTTTGAGGTGTTTCTTTTTCTAATGGACTCTTCTCATTATCCCCAAAAAAACTCTCTTTGTATGGAAAGGTCCAATTGTTCATGGAAAGCCATCAAAAGTATGGAGACATTATAGGTCATTTTGAGTTTTGAAGATATTTTCATGCCAACTTCCAAAGGTCATAGCTTGGTCAATTTTCATCATTTGAAGCCCACTCTTTTTAAAAAATGAACTTGAAGATGTCCTCTACAACTTTGATTCAGCATGAAAGTTCCAAAAACTCATGTAAGACCTTGGATTTTATTAAAATATTATAGGTCCTTTTTAGTCCTTAAAAAGACTTAAAATTTTTCTAAGTGTTTTGTAAATTTGAATTCCTTGATGCAAGCTACTTTGAAGATCAATATCTCTCAGTTCAGATTTCTAAATCAATAATTTCTTTTCACATTGCAAAGCTTGCAATCCCTTCTATCCAATGTAAGAAGAATTAGTTCATAAAGCCTCCTACATTGTGAGAACCATGGCTGCAAAATTGGAAGTTTAAAACTGAGATTGCCTTTGAAAACATAATTGAACTTGATTAATATGGCTTCTAATCACCAAATTAAGGCGCGAATTCAATCTAAACATGATTAACAAAGTTTCCTGGATTGATTAGACCCTTGAAACACATGTTTTGGATGAGTTTTGACACGCTGTAAGTCACATTTTACTCATGACACAGGTTTGCACGAATTCGTTTCAATTTGCATCCTTCACCCTCCCTCAACATTCCAAACTTCTCTTTTATAAGTAAGGGCTTCATTCCACCTATTTCCATAAGCTTTGATAGCCAGAATCACCCTGCTGAGATCACACTTGAAATCTTAACCTTGATTTTCTATTCTTCATTTCCACGCCCTAATCACTCAAAATCTTCACTCAGTTAGCTTCATCTACATCCAGTGAAGCTAACCAGCTCAAGAATTTGAAGAATCGTGGCCTGAATCATGCTTGTGAACTCCATTGACAGAGATTTAGAGTTTAGCTTCAACGGGTATAATTCTTCACCCTTTTGCTTCAAATTTGTTGTTATGATGTAGTCCTTCGTGCAAAGATGTTGTAAGTAGTGTTAATGTTTAGATGTGGTTGAATTTGGCATGTCTGTTTTCAAATCCATGTTTTCAACGTGATATAGTTTTTTCCAAATCGAGTAAGATGTGTGTAAAAGAAATTTGGCGCGATGATATGGTTGAGATCGTCTTGAAAAGACGCATCAAATGATACCAGTATGAGCACCTATGGTTATGATTTGATGGAACCATGATTTCCAACAATTCTCTTTGGATTTCAGATGGCTAGAGGTTGAAGATAATGAGCTGGCATCATCTGACCGTTCAGCCTGCCATGTGTTCTAATCCTGTGAGTCTGACTTTTAATGGCATGGTGTGATGAGTTTGACTCAGATCCACCATAGATGCGTGCTTCTAGGCCATTAGACCAGCCACATCATTTAATGAATGGAGATCCAACGCGCCAAAGTTTTTCTGTTTTATTTTCTTTTTCAAAATTTGTTTTAAATTCATTTTATTTTCGGAAACTCATAGAAAATTCATTTTTCATCAGAAAAATACCAAATTAGTTTCCAAAATTTCGTTTTATTTTTATCTTTCTGATTCTCATTTTTGTGCATTTTTATTTTTGATTTTGCTATTTTTCATGATTTTTTGTTTATTTAGTTGATTTTAATTAGTTTAAAATTATTTTTAGGCATCTGAAAATTATGAGAAAAATTGTAAAGACATGGCTTCTCAAACGGTTTTGATGACGACACACTCTACAACATACAATAATGGATAAAAGAATCTGAAAGAAATCCAGTTTGAAGAACTTCAATTTCAAATCAATATGTCAAGATTTGGTAAAGAATGAAGACAAAGTTTAACACAAATGAAGGTACAACATTCAGCTTTTATGTAGCTTGTACAAGTGTTCAACTTCATCTCTCATTCTTGCATATCATATTGAAAATGTTTTAAATCATTACAATGCATTTTTGCCTCTGTTTCAAAATGTTTTTGCAAATTCTGTTCAGAGTAACCAGTTACTACTTCCTAGTAATCGATTACCCTGTGTTATGTTTCAAAAATTTTAAAATGTTGAGGCCGGTAACCGATTACCCACATGTGGTAATCGATTTCCACTAGCGCAGTGAGCCAGAAAAGTGCATCTATTGGCATAATTTTGTTTTCTCATTTCTTCTTGAACCATGGAAACTCTTGGTCATTTGCACTCTTTTTAAAATGTGTTTAGAGGCATTTATATACCTCATAATATCAGACTTTGGGATTAACCTTCTTGCAAAATTCAAATTTTATTTTCATCTCTCAATTTCCAAAATTTTCACAAGTGTAAAAAATTCTTCATTTTCAAGAGTGAAACTATTATAATTTGAATTTCATTATTTCATCATAGTTTCATTCCTCTATCTTTGAACACTTGTATTTGATATATAAGAGTTTATATGTCAAGAAGAAGATCAATCGCAAGATTGCTATTTGAAGACTGTTGCAACTTACTCAAATCAAAAGTTATTTGCTCTTTGATTACATCTTATTTTTCCAAGATTGTTGGAAATAAGTTTGTAAGGTTGTAACCTTGTTGTCCAAGTTTGTTGGAAGCAAGATGTCCATTTTGAGAGGATTGTTCTCATTGGACTTAGTGAAAAATCCAAGAGGATTGTTCTTGGTGTTTGATTGGTTAGAGTCTGTATAAAAAGACTGGGTAGAAGTCTTGTCTTAGGATCTAACAATATTAAAAAATCTTTTTCATGTTGAAAGGGGACTGGAGTACTCTTGGATTGTGAGGGGAACCATAATATATCATCGTGTCCCTTTACTTTCCGTTTTTACTGCATTTATCACTTAGTAACTTTTAGGAAAGTAAAACAAGAAATCTACATCAAGACCGAAAAAAGATTTTGACTACCTAATTCACCCCCCTCTTAGGTGCAAATCTACTTACAATTGACATCAGAGCAGGTTATATGTAACCTATTCCTAAAAGATCAAGATGGCTTCCACTAGTGCGAACATGGTTTTCAAAGATGGCGGTAGCAGTAATAAACCTCCTCTGTTCTCTGGAGAATATTTTGACTTCTAGAAAATTTGCATGAAAGCACATCTAGAGACACAGCGAGAAGGCATATGGGATTCTGTTGAAACCGACCCTCTGTTAGCTCACAAATTCGACGCATCATATTTAGATTAAATATTTGAATAAAAATTAAGATCTTTAAGAAATGTAAAAGACTTCGAGTGTAGGGACCTTCGAGCAGGATGGGTTATTCAAGCACTTGGGACTTAGAGAAAATTTCCAAATATTAAGGAAACTACCTTAGATCGAGATGTTGGCTGAGTATTAGTGAAGTTTTGAAATTCAAATAAAGGAGGGAGTAGTTACGTTTTCTCATGACTAAGCAAGACAAGTGGAGTTCATCTAGCAAGTGACTACATGCAATATGACACTTGTTAGAGGATAATGATTTTAGGAAGTTATTGGTAGTTAGTTTTACTATTATAAATAAGAGTTCTAGACATAGAACTTAGTGTGTTGTAATTTACTATTTGTACAAGTTACTCCCAAAATTACTCAAAGTATCCGAGTGTAGAGAAACGAGTTCTAGGAGAATGTACGCTATGTAAACACACTATCTTTACTTTCAATGAAATTTAATTTACTTGCTTAACTTTAAATAGTATTTCTTTACTTTTCCTGCACTCTACATCGTCTAAGAATTTTGCTTTACTTTGTTAAATACTTTCCAAAGTTCTTTACTTCGCTTTCTGCAAACTTACATCCTTTTTACTTCAGTCGAACATTACCTTTGCATCAAGCCTTCTCCTCAAAACACTTTTGAAGTGTGTAGTTTAGATAAATTAAGTTCTCATAAATTATTTAGCACATGTCCTAGGATCAATCTGATCGATCCTGTGAGTCACCAAAGTTAGATTTGGAAGATCAGCAGTTGTTTTCCAATTTTCACAGGAAACAAAATGGCACGCCCAGTGGGACAGTGCTAAAAGATTTCGATAATTTTTTTGAAAAAAAGTTCGCAAAAACAACAGTTTTAATTTGTCTTTATAAAACTTTGTTATATGTTATTAAGAAGTGGCAAGATAGCTGCTATAAACGAATAAAGACCAAGAAGAAATTACGCCAGGGATATGGCTACATATGCAAATTAGCCAAATAACCCTAACCTTCGAGGAGATGGTTCTAATCTTCAGCCTAGCACCACTAACCCTCGTGATGGGTTAGGAAATGACGTAGTTCCACCATCAGTACCCTCGACTGGAGAGCAGATAACACCTCCCGTGAGACTAGAACCAGTGCCATCAGTATTGGGGATGGGATCAACAAGTATAAGGGCCTACACCCAGCCTGTGTTGGAATATATTGGACCTCAAGCGTCAAATCCCCAAACTCCGCCAGGATGAAATTCAACGTCTAGACAATTTGTCCTTCCAGGGTTTTCACAACTATTACCAAGAAACCCACCATATGGAATGCCAACAACGGTAATGCAAGGCCTCCAAAATGCTCCCCCAATATTCTCAAGCAACACGATGGCATCGCCATTACAGGGATCAGGGCCTAGGGTAAACATTGGTCGAAACAACCAAAGTTTAGGTTTGGGATATTCCACTCAAGGCTCTAATCTAACCAATACTTTGATAGTGTGCTTGACACATCAAATAGATGAGAGCAACTTGAAAATGGTCAAACTTTGTCCCAAACTATGGGGGAAATCTTTCAACATTTGATCCAAAATACCATTCAAACTAACCAACAGTTAGCAGTGCATTTGACACTGCTGGCAGAATTTATGGGTTTACCAGCCACTGTCAGAAACACAGCTGTTGTGAAAAACATTCCATAACAGGACTTGGGGAACCTACCTGGGGCCAATTTAGATAATCAAGGGAGGTTCGAACTCCCCAGACTCGAACCACACAGAGTTGAACCACCAAGGGCTCAAATACCAATCCCGGTAGACCGAGACCCAAAAGTAATTAGAGTAAATCGAAACCAAGATGCAGACAATATCGTCCAACAGGTTCGACGAAATAACATGGTTGTCGACAATAACCTAGAAGCCATGGTCGAAAGGATAATGACTCAAAACAGGGTAAACGCTGGTTTCACTAGGCCAAATTATACGTCACCAATAGTAGATTATATTCTCCAATCAGAGTTACCTCCCTGGACGAAGGTGCCTAAATTCACAAAATTTTCAAGAGACACGACGGAGTCTACTGTCGAACATGTAGCTCGTTATATGATTGAAGCCGGAGAAATAACCAATGATGAGAGCCTTAGGATAAAATACTTCCCTAGTTCTCTCACTAAAAACGCTTTCACTTGGTTTACGACTTTTCCCCCTAACTCAGTTTGTAATTGGACCGAGTTAGAACATTTATTCCATGAACAATTCTATATGGGGCAAACCAAAATCAGCTTGAAAGAATTAGCTAGTATAAAACGTAAGTTTTCTGAGCCAATAGAAGAATACCTGAATAGGTTCCGGCTACTCAAGGCTAGATGCTTTACTCAAGTTCCTGAACATGAGTTAGTCGAAATGGCCGCTGGTGGCCTCGACTACTCTATTAGAAAGAAATTAGACACTCAGTACCTGAAAGACATGGCCCAGCTAGCCGATAGGGTTCGACAGCTAGAGCGTCTTAAAGACACAAAGGCCAAATTCAATAAAAGTAAGAAAGTAGCTTATGTCGAATATAACAAAAACATCGAAGGTGTGGGTGAGGACCCATTATACTTCGAAGAAAATGAAGTAGATGTTGCTGAATTAAAACAGAGACCTCCTTACACTTGTAAAGTATTGCCTCCCCCACATGGAAAAAGTTTTGTCGAATCTGAAAAGAACGACAGATTCCCAAAGAAAACATACACTTTCGATATCACTAAATGTGACGAAATTTTTGATTTGTTTGTTAAGGATGGGCAAATGATAGTGCCACATGGCGCTAAAATGCCATCTTTAGAACAAAGGAAAAATATAGGGTTTTGTAAATATCATAATTTTTTGGGTCATAAAACATCTCAATATTTTCTTTTCGGGGATCTGGTTCAAAATGCTATTCAAGGGGGAAGATTGAAATTTGGAGAGAAAACCAACAGCCAGATGAAAGTCGACACTGATCCACTACAAGTAGTAGATGCTTACTATGCGAAACCCATGGAGGCACACATGGTCAATGCTGCTGACAGCTATGACTTCTCAATCAACATGGTAGAGATCACAGAGGACTTTGTCAATGAAGCTGTACTGGCCAAGGCCACTATAGGCTTTGGACATGACATCTCAAAAATACTCATGGAGGAGGATGCTGAGGGCCTCGACATGAGTGTTGATAACTCAAGTAAAAAGGACATAGAGGGTTCCAGATTGATACTGGTAACCAAAGAAGTTGCTGATAGTTTCATCAAGACCATGGAGGACGTCAATGTGAATATGGTGGAAATAACACCATACGAGACCATGGAGAACGATGGACTAAGTTGTCAAGAAGAACACAACAAAGTGGCATATCCAAGACACGAGGAGAACATCGTTGAATTCCTCCACCGTTTCCAGAAGAAGGGGTCCAGTGTCATGTTGTGTCCTAGATGTAGTCCAATCTTTGACCTGAAGGCTGCCCAAAAACTCGAGGGGGTCGGAAGGAAAAACTGAAGTGTGAGAGACCCAGTTGTGACCCTCAAAGCAGTGTCCAAAGAAAATCTGAACCTAACACTAGGGTGTTGCACCCTAAAATTTGACCAACCTTTTCCAGTAATTTGGCGTATGTTTCGTTTCATTTTCATCCTGCATATCATTTATCGCATACTGTGCATTTTGTCAGTCAGAATGAACTATCGGGATTACAACCACTTTGCTCGCGTTTCAGGCGATTCAAACCAGTTAGAATAAGGAGATTTATTTCGGAATCGAGTGGAGTTTGTTCTCATTCTAATGGTCCAGTCCGTGCTGGTATTTTCAGTGGCATGTGGTGTTCGCCCGATCTTTCCGTTGTTGTTTCACTGCTTTGTGTGTTTTTTATTCTTATTTCCTGCTTTATAGTTTTATTTAGATTTTGTTTAAAGAATAGGTTTTTATTTTTAATATATAGAATTTTTAATAGTTTTAGATATTCAGATTATTTTAGGATATATATAGACTTTTAAATAGAATTTCAATTAGGATTTGTTTTTAGAATAACTTAAATAGTTGTTTTTATTTAAAAATAGGAATAGATTTTATTTTTAGTTTTTATAGAAGTAGATTTATTTAGATTTTATTAGGATTTTATTTAATTTGGTTTTACTAATTTAAATAGGTTTTTAGTTTAGATTAATTATAGTTTCATTTAATTTAGACCAATTTGTTATATTAATTTGTTAATTAGTATTAGAATTATTATTAGTCTAATTAGGATTTATATTGTTATTAGATTAAATTAATTAGGACTTTAATTTGTATTAATATTTTAGAGTTAACATTGTCATCAGCTTTTGTTTAGCATGATTTATCATTTAATCAATCATCAGCACATCATTAATCATTGTTATCAGCAATTAATCAAATGATAGCCCTACCCCGTGTCAACATTTCATGGTATATAACACTATTCACTGTCTCCCTCCTTGGAGACTGAAACCCTACCCGCTACTGTTCACCCCAACCCACTTCCATGTCCGTTCATTAACCATCTTCTTTGTTGGCCACCACCCCCATCTTCTTCGCACCTTCAATCTTCACTTTCAACAATCATCTTCAATCTCTATTACAAAAACTCTACCACTCACATCCAAGAACACGTTCCAACTTCCTCCTCCATCATCAGTTTCCATCCAACTCTCACCTACGAATATCCCATTGAAACTTAAATTTCTCAACCTCACCTTTGACCTTCATCATCGAACAACACACACCTCAAACCGCCATGGATGAACCGTCCAGAAAAACCTTCAAATCTTCACATAAAAATACCCATTTCTTCCACTCCATCAACATTTCAATCAACAACAGGATTTTCAACAACAGATTCGGTGGAAGCATTGCACTAAAAATGAAACCCTTTTCATCATCGCTACAAAATGTCAATCTCTCAAACAACAGATTCACAAACCAGGTTCATCTTTCGTCTTTTCAAAAACCTTCAACCCTCTTCTCCTTCTAAACCCACCGCAAAACACTCAAACATCCCCTTCTTTGAACCACACCCAAATACCTCCGTCAAACCCATTTTCGCAACACCATCACCTCCGAATCCCTTTCCACCGTTAAATCAAAACTTCAAACGGAAATCTTCGAAACTCATCTCCGATTTGAAACAATCACTTCTCAACCTCTCAAATACTTTGTTCATCCAACAAAATCAAAACCCACAACCCAATCTTCAATCCAAAAAAATAATCAAGCAGAAAAAGAAATGAAAAATATGAAGTTGAATCAAAGAACAACGAATATGATACGGTAGGTTTGAAGCTATTCAAGATTTACGAGTTGGAGGTCGGGAGTCGATCCACTCTCTTCTTTGATTTTCCGGCCTTATTAACGATGAAAGAGAGAGATGAGGTTTCACGTGCTTACGGTGATTTCGTTGTTTTCATCTGATGGAAATTTTGGAGTATCGGGAAAAGGATCCTTTGTGAGGTCCATTCTTTTTTTGGATGGGTGCTTGGTTAGATGATGGGCCTCAAACAACCTAGATGATTCTCTGTTTAAGTCTGAACCCATCCTAGATCTACACTCCCACCGTGTTGTTCACTATCCCCCTCTGTTTTTTTAATTTAATTAATTATTTTGTTTGTAAATCATTTTGCTAACAATTGTTTAGTTTGGATATATTATATACTTTTTATATTAAATTTAAAATAGATGGTTATTATATGTTTATATTATATTATTATGTAAATATATTACAGTTTGGATTTCATTTCTCTTTTGTTAGTGGGCATTTTACTTCATTTTCATCTGTTTTTGGTAGATGACGAGACCTCCGTAATCCATTACCAGTCAAATTATTGATGAATAATCTTGGATCCGAGACCACTTCTTTCTCTCCTCATTTCTCTTCATCTTTTTGATTTTATTTTGACTTTTGGTGATCGATAAAGTCTTGTATCTGTAATACGAAATCACATTCTTTAGGTCCGTGCGACACGATTCAATTGGAGAACGATCCTCAATATCGTTTCTCTATCTTGTCCATAGCACGAATATCAATACGCGGCCTCTTGTAGATTGGCTTCTCTTATAAGTCGAGCTACGACGGTTCAGCGTCACATTGGTCCCGATTCGAAACATCATCATCAAGGATAAAAGTAGAGGAGCTTGGAAATGAGCATGCACGCAAGATCAAGGGTCAACGGAA
The DNA here is from genome assembly GCA_963859935.3 of Lathyrus sativus. Taxonomy (NCBI): domain Eukaryota; kingdom Viridiplantae; phylum Streptophyta; class Magnoliopsida; order Fabales; family Fabaceae; genus Lathyrus; species Lathyrus sativus. The sequence goes on from OZ012738.1 coordinate 225,822,920, forward strand.
CCACTCCGTTCGGTAACATTGTTTTAATTTCATCTTTTATTCAACTGTCGAGTGTTGTGAGTGGTAAGATATAGACACGTGGGAAATTATGAGTGGGAGGCCTCCTCTCTCTCTCTCTCTCTCGTCTAGAGTGTTTAGCGTATGTCCTTTGGATAATATGAAACGCATTCGCTCCTACATCTTAGGTTTTAGCGTTTGCGTCCCGATCGTTTCCTTTCTCTCGCGTCCTTGCGGTTGAGCCCCTTTTCTCTCGCCCTCGTGCGATTGAGACTCCTTTTCTCTCTCCCCTGTGCGATCGAGACTCCTTTTCTCTCGCCCCTGTGCGATCGAGACTGTCTTCCGTAGTTAGCCGAACTACGGCTGCTTTGATCTCTCATATCTATTAAGAGTACGTAGGCATATGATTGCGATAATCCTAGCGAGCACTTTTCCTTTTTCCCCCTTTAGGTTCCCCGTACCTTTAACCAATGACATGCAACGTCTGTTCTACCGCAAACAGGTAACACCTAAGTCTCCAATGGTCGATCAGCAATACACCTAACTGCTAGAATGCGTACGCTAGTATCGTCTACCTTTTCTCTTGCTCCCCGTGCGATCGAGAACACCCCGTTTACCCGTAGTTAGCCTGAACTACATTATGCTATGATTTCTCATACCAGATGAGGACACGTAGGCACGAGACACGATGTCTTGGCGAGCAATCCCCCTGTAGTTTCTCGAACTACGTTGACTCTGACTTTCCCATTGCATGAGGGAATACGTAGGCATAGGGCGACGATGTCCTATCAAGTCAATTCTTTCCGTTTAGTAATAGCAGTCGTAGATAGTTTGTTTCACACCCATAGACTAGATAATAAGCATGGATACCGTTGAGTACAACGGACGTGAGGGGTGCTCATACCTTCCCCTTGCGTAACCGACTCCTGAACCCAAGATTTGGTTGCGATGACCTGTCTTCTCCCTTTTTCATAGGTTTTCTCTGATCGTTTCCTTTCCCTCTCCTTTAGGATAAATAACGAATGATGGCGACTCTTCTGTGTTCCGCCAGTCTCTCTTTCGCAACAATGTGACACCTTGCGACTCTGTTGGGGACCTCTTTTATAGTCTCGCCTTATTTTGTTTCCTGACTGTCTGGGCTCCCCAGCAGCTGGCGACTCTGCTGGGGAAGGTTCCCATCCCCTATGCGAGTTAATCCTAGCGCTTGTTTGTTTGTCTTTGGGTGTGTATATTTGTGTGTTGTATTTTGTATATTGTTGTATTTACATTTTTCGCACTTTATTATTATATTGTTGCCGTTGTGCTGTTGGATGGTTGCTCCTTTGAGAGATAAGCAAAAACCCAGGCTTGAGGATACACATAGCATTAGAGTGGAAAGTAGTGAGGACCTTTATGTTTGGCATGCACCAGTCCTTGCGAAATCTGCGTTCAGACGAGGTTTTCTATTGAAGACATCCTATCCTATACTAGGTCGAGAAAGGGTGGTGGACCTGGAAACTATCGACTCTGGAGATCGATCATTTGGGAGTTAGCTAAGTGAGGCCACTTCATTAGACTATGATGTCAAACCAGAAATGGTGAATGTATCATCGTTTCTCAAAAGTCTATGACACTGACGACCGCATAGGATGTCGAACCTTATCAGATTAGGTCCATACCTGTGAGTGGGAGGGTTTTTGCAGGAAACTTGAGCTCCAGCCAACCCGATATTTTAGTTTTCTCTTCAGAGCGGACTTTTGAACTTACTCAGTCAGCAGCGCAGCAGTATTCAGAGCTTTGTGAAGGTTGTGATCCTGTGTTTGTTGCATCTTGTATTGCATTTGCATGAGCATCTCTGCATCATTTTGCATATCATTCTCCAGCTGGCCAGAGCTCTTATCCTGCCGTTGTTTTTTATTCATCCAGTTGATTCCCCGGTGTTTGTTCTGAACAAGTGGTGATTATTAGAAGACGACCAAGTGGTTGGAGCAGGATTAAGAAGTGTTAAGAAGTGAAGTCAAGTTGAGAGCTGTTGGTAGCTATGTCAGCGAACGACCTCCAGATTGTTGATACCCCGTCAGGTTTTACCGTGATGACCAATCCTCTGTATGATTCTTTGCTTGATGAAGATTCTCCGCAAGTGAACAACCTTACTGAAGCTCAGCCTGTGCATCCCCCTATTGAAGATCAGGACATACATGGACAGTTTGTTGTCCGAAGTGAACGTCCATCTTCTTATGATACCACAGATTGTCGTGATGTTGCTTTCTCTGTGCCGAATTCCCAAAGAGAGGTTCCGATAATAAAGACTAAGGACCCGAGAGCTCTTGAGTATGCTAAAAGGTTTCATATGTTGGATGAAAAACTCAAGGCCTTGGAAGTTAAGGATGCTTTTGGTCTCAGTGCTTCAAACATGTGCCTGGTTCCCGGCTAGACATTACCTCCAAATTTCAAAGCACCGAGGTTCGAGAAGTACAAAGGAGATAGCTGCCCGAGGCAACATTTGGTAATGTTTTGCAGAAGGATAGCTTTGTTTGTGTGCAACGACAAGCTGATGATTCACTGTTTTCAGGACAGTCTGATTGGGTCATCTCTGAGTTGGTATATGCAGTTAGAGAGCAGTCAGATCCAGTCATGGATGGATTTCGCTAAGGCTTTTCTGAAGCAGTACGAATATAATCTTAACATGGCTCCCAGTCACATGCAGTTGCAAAACTTGTCTCAAGAGAACAATGAACCCTTTAGAAGGTATGCTCAGAGGTGGAGGGGGTTTGCTTCCAAAGTGCAACCGCCGTTTCTAGGTCAAAAGTTAGAAGATATGTTCATAGACTCCTCGCAGAGCCCATATTTTGAATGGATGATTGGGATTACACAAAATTTCTCTGAATTTGTAATGGCAGGAGAACACATTGATAATGGCATAAAGACTGGAAAAATTTAAGATGACTCACGCAGTCAGGCCAGTGAAATTGAATCCTTCAGTGACTCCCAAGAAGAAGAAGAAAAGGTAATCAACATAGTCGTGGCAGATGTTGGTTATTCTCGGGGTGAATCGGTGAAATATTTTGGTTCTTCATCTTCTCAGCGGTCATTATCTTCTGTGTCACGTCATTCTGGACAGACAGTCGTGCCTAGGGCACCATATCAGAAACCTTGGGTCGCTCCTCATGCAAATCAACGAGCCCGTGGCCGAGGTTATCAGAATTAGCTCCAGAATCAGAATAGGCCTCATAACAACTTGGAAAGAAGGAATGCTTCTCTTCACCCAGTTCCTGTGTCGTACAGTCAGTTGCTGCCATATCTAGTTCAGAACTCATTGGTGGAACCTAAGACTCTTAAGCCTGTGCCAGAACCTTACCCTCCTGGGTACAATCCCCATGTTTAGTGTGGATATCATGGCGGATCCATGGGGCATTCAACCGAAGATTGCAAAGCCTTCCAAGCCAAGGTGCAACAGTTGATTGACAAAGGGTACATTTCCTTTCCACAAGGAAGTTTGGTTGTTCATGTCAACCTCTCAGCTATATGAGCTCGAAGATTTCAAGATTCATTTCCAGAAGCCAGTGGTCCAGACAAGCAGACATCCTTAACATTGGCAGTCCTTGGGCGTTTTTATCATTTGTATTTGTAGTTTCTTTCCTGTTAGTTGCTACTTCTTTTTAAACATTGTAGTTCTTAATGGTAATATTCATGAAGTGATTATGCATGTTTCTAAATTAATCATATCGCATTCGCTCATTAATCATAAAGCATAGACACATGCACATTTTATCCACTCCACTTCATCATTATTGTTTATCAAATATTGGAGGGAGGATGACGAAAACTGAATACTTATAACCGATGTTCGTATGCTTTCGGATAAAATCCTGCTGATTATGTACAGACATTGTTTCAAATCCCCTAAACACCGGAGAGATAAGGAGTTAGTCCCCAGTTAACCACTTCGAGCCTAGAAGTAGGAGTTTCTTTCGGACTTCCAAACCCTCACATCTTAACCTGGGGCAGGGTAGTTGTCAGTTAGCTTGACCGAGCGTTCAAGTTTTATAGAGGAGTGTCCCCATTCGAGGACCAATCACATCTTATCCCTTTCAAGAGGTCATCCCTCGTCAACCACAATGGTTAAACCTCACCAATCAGGAGTGAGACAGTTACAACCCTTTCGAAGAAATCAAGACAGTCAGTGTCACACAACTTATTTCAAAGAAAAAAAAAGAGAAGAGAAAAAAGTCTGCTAAGTTGAAAAGCTAGAAAGCAAAAACTTAGGCAAAATTGGGGCATCCCGCTGGACTTCAAAATCAAAAGAATTCAAAAAGAATCAGTCCAGGAAAAAACTTAGGGAATAAAATAATAAAAAGAAAGGATCTCAAAAGAGAAATCCTCAAACAAGGACAAAGTCGTGTGGCTACACACACAGAGGACAAAAGGGGCAATTGTCACTCTGAAAACCTTGTGAGTTCCTTAACCATTACTCCTGCCATTCAATAAACCTTCTGAGAGGTGAGCACTTGTGTTGGGTTAGCTGAACGTAGGATTGGAGATCATCACGGAGAAGTGGTGGGTACAAATCATACTTTGAGCCTAATATCCTTTGTTTCAATAACCGTGAACCAGACCATGATTCAACCCTTAAAAGACCTAATTGAGGTAGGATTTATTCTTAAAGCATACTACAATGAGGTTGAGTAACCTGACTCCTACATGATTTGCTAATCATATCCTTTTTGTGTCTTTCACTAATCAAATCAGCACTACGTTTGGACTTTTGGTTCATTCGTCACTCATGACACTTAATAAGTGACATCTTTTTCAAAATCTGCACGAACACTGCATTAAAATTACCATTCGTGAGCAAACAATTTTAATTGCAGGTCGGTAGTTGACGTGGATGAAATTCCAACAGGGAGTAGTCAAACAGGACTGAATCATTCAATAGTCTGGATCAGAATCGAGTGTATTTTGCAACCCTGTGGATCTGGGGCATTGACATCCAGTGAGTTGGGAATCAGTCAGTCTGAGACAAGTCCCAAAGCATCGGTTGATTATGGGGCAGATCATTCGAGAAGCAATTGATCAGGAGTGAGTAATCTCAAGACTACTAATCAGGGGTAGGTCACCCAGAGTTTCTTTGAGTTGAGGGTAGATCCCCTAGTGGTTAGTCAGGGCAAGTTAAGTCGCTTCAACGCTCAGTCAGGGGGCAACCACTTCAAGAGTATATTGAAGCCAACCACTCTGAGAGGTGTTTAATTAAGGGTGAACCCTTTCGTGGTACAGATTCTGGGGCAAGCCATCTCGAGGTCCTCTCATGGAAAGTTATTTTCTTTTCAAGGTGAATCACATTGGGGCAAGTTACTCAAGCAAGTTCCTTTTTGTCAGCAAAAGTTGAGTGTTGGGGAATCGTGTCATCACCCGTCATCCTATAACCCGAACCAGTTACCTGTCAGAACCTTGTAACCTGAAAACATTTCCAAAGCCCAGTTCTCGTCTGGCAAACCTTTAAACTAGTTCTCGTCTAGTCAACCCTTTAGTAAACACCAATTCCCGTCCGGTACATGTCAGCTTTTAACCAGTTCTCGTCTGGTCACCCATTCTTTAGCCCGTTGTTTAACCAGTTCTCGTCTGGCAAACACAGTTTCAAAGTCTAGTTCTCGTCTGACAAAACACAAAATCAGTTCCCATCTGATACCCAAACCAGAAATCAGTTCCCGTCTGATACCGAAACCAGAAGTCAGTTCTCGTCTGACAACTTAACCTTTTGCCACCAGTTCTCGTCTGGTAGTCTACCCTCGAATGCTAGTTCTCGTCTAGTATTTCCCTTTAAAATCCAATTGCATTGGTAACCAGAAATAAATCCCTGTCACCATAAACCTGGTCCTACCTAACCAAAAATCCTAACTGTACCTGGCACGATAATTTCTAGTGGCTCACATGCTATCATGTTCCCCGACACGAGGCTCGATGGATCTCATTTCTCCATAGTAGAGATTTTGTATTCCCTAGGGTGATGTTGTTAAATCAGGAGTATCTCGCCACTAATGCGCGGTTATCCCCAATAGGTTGAGATTGTTTCTCCCCAGCAGTTTAAGATTGCAGCCGGTTGAAATTGCATACAATCAAGGTTATCCTCAGTAGGTCGAGATTGATATCCCTGACAGAGTAAAGCCATCCCTAGTAGATGGATTATGTACAACCATCCCCAGTGGGTTGAGATTGAAGTTCTCCCCGACAAGCAGATTTGGGTTTATTTCCCCAGCAGTGGGACGAGTGCAGTGTTGTTGCCCCCATAGAGTCCAAGTCTTTTGCTCCTTTCCCCTTAGAGTCTAAGTTATTGACTCATTCCCTAGGAGGAGGTTGATGTTGTTGAGTTTATTTCTTGTTTCCCCAAGCAGAGGTCGATGTTGATTCCCTCATTTCCTAATTCCCAGCCAAGCCAGTGGAGTAGTTTTCTTCCCTACAGAGTGGGATTGATTCGAATATTATTATCCTCTATCTTCAGCAGAGAGAGTGTGGGATGATCTCCCAGTAAATCGTATCCCTAGCGGATAGTGGATTCAATCTCCAACAGAGCGGAATCTCCGGCAGAATGGAGCTATTCCTCAGCAGTCTGCTGTGATTTCCCCAGTAGAGTTGTCTGTTCCCTGGAATGTTATATTCTGGCAGACCATCCAGGGCTGATTTCCCCGTTAGAGCGGAGTGATTGGCTCCAGCCGAGTTGTTTCTTCCCTAGAAGAGTTGTGCTCTGGTAGGCCATCCAGGGTGTTTTCCTCAGCGAAGTTTGATTTGATCCCTAGCGGAGTGGATTTGCTCTTAGCAAAGCAGTTTTACCCAGACATTTTCAGAGGCCATATAGGGTTTGTTTTCCCTAGCATGGGTCTGTTTGTACTAGACGCGTCTAGTCTTTCCCCAGCGGAGTTTGGTTTCCTCTCTTTAGCATATATTTTCCTAAGGTGGTTCCTTTGCATTTGCATCGTGCATAGCATCCTCCCAAACGTGTAGCATTTCCATTTCGTATGGAGCATTACACCATATTCAAACATGTGCATTTGAAACATAAGCCAGATTGTTACCTCTTATTTCCAGTTGTATCTCAAGTAAACAATAGTGTTTTCTCTTGAGCTCGTGCGATATCCAAACCTCAGCAAATATCGGTGTTTTTCTCAGGCCTGTGTGGCATTCAAACCTCCAGCAAAATCATTGACAGACGTGTTCATCTTATCATTCTCCCTAACAGAGTTTATTTATTCAAGTTCATATTTCGCCAACGGATTTCTTTACCCTGACGGCGAGGTCAGATGTATTTACTGACAAGTTGTCGATGACTGATGGCGAGGTCAGATGTGTTTACCGACTTGATGTCGATGACTGATGGCGAGGTCAAATGTGTTTACCGACTTGATGTCGATGACTGGCAGCGAAGTCAGATGTTTTTCTCAATTTCGGAGTGAGTCGATCTTCGGGTTCGATGCTCGCTTTTATTTAGCGAATGCCTGGCGGCGAGGTCAGATGTTTTTCTCAATTTCGAATTGAGCCGGCCTTCGGGTTCGATGCTCGCCTTTATTTAGCGAATGCCTGGCGGCAAGGTCAGATGTTTTTCTCAATTTTGGATTGAGCCGGCCTTCGGGTTCGATGCTCGCTTTTATTTAGCGAATGCTTGGCGGCGAGGTCAGATGTTTTTCTCAATTTCAGATTGAGTCGGCCTTCGGGTTCGATGCTCGCTTTTATTTAGCGAATGCCTGGCGGCAAGGTCAGATGTTTTTCTCAACTTTGGTTTGGGCAGGCCTTCGGGCGCAGTGCTCGCTTTTATTTAATAGATGCCTGACGGCGAGGCCAGAGGTTTCTTCCACCTGCGGGTCGATGTTGTGTAATTGATAATCAGTTAGCTTGTTGTCGTTGCAACTATCAGATGCAGTTCTCTCTTGAGATTATATTCCAAAGGAGTTTATTCGGTTATAGTTTTTTTTGCAGTTGGCAAATTTCCGGGTTCTTCGGTATTCAACCGTCTTTTACCTTGATTGTGTGAAAGTCGTTCTCTTTTCACCCATTCAGGTCCAAGTCGTTTGAATAGGGGCAGCTGTTGCACCCCAAAATTTGACCAACCTTTTCCAGTAATTTGGCTTATGTTTCATTTCATTTGCATCCTGCATATCATTTATCGTAAACTGTGCATTTTGTCAGTCGAAACGGACTATCAAGATTACAACCGCTTTGCTCGTGTTTCAGGCGATTCAAACCAGTTCGAGTAAGGAGATTTATTTCGGAATCGAGTGGAGTTTGTTTTTATTCTGTTGGTCCAGTCCGTGCTAGTATTTTCGGTGGCATGTCGGTGTTCGCCCGATCTTTCCGTTGTTGTTTCACTGCTTTGTGTGTTTTTTATTCTTATTTCCTGCTTTATAGTTTTATTTAGATTTTGTTTAGAGAATAGGTTTTTTATTTTTAATATATAGCGTTTTTAATAGTTTTAGATATTCAGATTATTTTAGGATATATAGACTTTTAAATAGAATTTCAATTAGGATTTGTTTTTAGAATAGCTTAAAATAGTTGTTTTTATTCAAAAATAGGAATAGATTTTATTTTCAGTTTTTAAATAGAATTATCTTTCTTTGGTTTTATAGAAGTAGATTTATTTATATTTTATTAGGATTTTATTTAATTAGGTTTTACTAATTTAAATAGGTTTTTAGTTTAGATTAATTATAGTTTTCATTTAATTTAGACCAATTTGTTAGATTAATTTGTTAATTAGTATTAGAATTATTATTAGTTTAATTAGGATTTATATTGTTATTAGATTAAATTAATTAGGACTTTAATTTGTATTAATTTTTTAGAGTTTACATTGTCATCAGCTTTTGTTTAGCATCATTTATCATTTAATCAATCATTAGCACTTCATTAATCATTGTTATCAGCAATTAATCAAATGATAGCCCTGCCACGTGTCAATATTTCATAGTATATAACACTATTCATTGTATCCCTCCTTGGAGATTGAAATCGTAGCCGCTACTATTCACCCCAACCCACTTCCATGTCCGTCCATCAACCATCTTCTTGGTTGGCCTCCACCCCCATCTTCTTCGCACCTTCAATCTTCACTTTCAACAACCATCTTCAATCTCTGTTATAGAAACTCTACCACTTTCATCCAAGAACACATTCCAACTTCCTCCTCCACCATTAGTTTCCATCCAACTCTCACCTAGGAATCTCCCATTGAAACTTATCCAGATTTCTCAACCTCACCTTTGACCTTCATCATCGAACAACACAAACCTCAAACCGCTATGGATGAACCGCCCAGAAACACCTTCAAGTCTTCACATACAAATACCCATTTCTTCCACTCCACCAACAACAGGATTTTCAACAACAGATTCGGTGGAAGCATTGCATTCGAAATGAAACCTTTTTCATCATCACTACAAAATCTCAATCTCTCAAACAACAGATTCACAAACCAGGTTCATCTTTCGTCTTTTCAAAAACCTTCAACCTTCTTCTCCTTCTAAACCCACCGCAAAACACTCAAACATCCCCTTCTTCGAACCACACCCAAATACCTCCATCAAACCCATTTTCGCAACACCATCACCTCCGAATCCCTTTCCACCGTTAAACCAAAACTTCAAACGGAAATCTTCGAAACCCATCTCCGATCTGAAACAATCACTTCTCAACTTCTCAAATACCTTTTTCATCCAACAAAATCAAAACCCACAACCCAAACTTCAATCCAAAAAAATAATCAAGCAGAAAAAGAAATGAAAAATATGAAGTTAAATCAAAGAAGAACAAATATGAGACGGAAGGTATGGAGCTATTCAAGATTTGTGAGTTGGAGGTGGGGAGTCGATCCACTCTCTTCCTTGATTTTCCGGTCTTATTGATGATGAAAGAGAGAGATGGGGTTTTGTGTGCTTACGGTGATTTCTTTGTTTTCATCTGATGGAAATTTTGGAGTATCGGGAAAAGGATCCTTTGTGAGGTCCATTCTTTTTCTGGATGGGTGCTTGGTGAGTTGATGGGCCTCAAACAACCCAGATGATTCTCTGTTTAAGTCTGAACCCATCCCAGATCTACACCACCACCGTGTTGTTCACTATCCCCCTCTGTTTTTTAATTTAATTAATTTTTTTGTTTGTAAATCATTTTGCTAACAATTTTTTAGTTTGTATATATTATATACTTTTTTATATATTAGTTTTAAAATAGATAGTGATTATATGTTTATATTATATTATTATGTAAATATATTACAGTTTGGATTTCATTTCTCTTTTGTTAGTGGGCATTTTACTTCATTTTCATCTGTTTTTGGTCGATGACGAGACCTTCGTAATCCATTACCAGTCAAATTATTGATGAATAATGTTGGATTCGAGACCACTTCTTTCTCTCCTCATTTCTCTTCATAATTTCGATTTTATTTTGAATTTCTGCGATCCATGAAGTCTTGTATCTGTAAGACGAGATCCCATTCTTTAGGTCCGTGCGACACGACTCAATTGGAGAACGATCCTCAATATCGTTTCTTTATCTTGTCCATAGCACGGATATCAATACGCGGCCTCCTATAGTTGGCTTCTCTTATAAGTCGAGCTACGACGGTTCAGCGTCACATTGGTTCCGATTCGAAACATCATCATCAAGGATCAAAGGAGAGGAGCTTGGAACTGAGCAAGCACGCAAGATCAAGGGTCAACGGAACCACTCCATTCGGTAACATTGTTTTAATTTCATCTTTTATTCAACCGTTGAGTGTTGTGTGCAGTAAGCGATATACACGTGGGAAATGATGAGTGAGAGGCCTCTTCTCTTTCGTCTAGAGTGTTTAGGGTATGTCCTTTGGATAATATGTGACGCATTCGCTCTTACATCTTAGGTTTTAGCGTTTGCGTCTCGATCCGTTTCCTTTCTCTCACGTCCTTGTGATTGATCCCCTTTTCTCTCGCCCCCGTGCGATTGAGACACATTTTATCTCGCCTCCGTGCAACCGAGACTCCTTTTCTCTCGCACCCGTGCGATCGAGACTGTCTTTCGTAGTTAGCCGAACTACGGCTGCTCTAATTTCTCATACTGTTGAGAGTACGTAGGCATAGGATTCAAATAATCCTAGCGAGCACTTTTCCTTTTTCCCCATTTAGGTTCCCCGTACCTTTAACCAATGACATGTTACGTCTGTTCGACCGCAAACAGGTAACGCCTACGTCTCCAATGGTCGAGGACCAATACACCTAACTGCTAGAATGCGTACGCTAGTATCGTCTACCTTTTCTCTGGCTCCCCGTGCAATCGAAAACACCCCGTTTACCCATAGTTAGCCTGAACTACATTTTGCTCTGATTTCTCATACCAGATGAGGATACGTAGGCACGAGATGCGATTTCTTGGCGAGCAAACCCCCCGTAGTTTCCTGAACTACATTAACTCTGACTTTCCCATTGCACGAGGGAATACGTAGGCATAGGGCGGTGATTTCCTATCGAGTCAGTTCTTTCTGTTTAGCAATAGCAGCCATAGATAGTTTTCTTTACACCCATAGACTAAACAACAAGCGTGGATCCTGTTGAGTACAACAGATGTGAGGGGTGCTCATACCTTCCCCTTGTGTAACCGACTCCTGAACCCAAGATTTGGTTGCGATGACCTGTCTTCTTCCTTTTTCGTAGGTTTTCTCTGATCGTTTCCTTTCCCTCTCCTTTGGGATAAATAGCGAACATTGGCAACTCTTCTGTCTTCCGCCGTCCCCTCTTTCGCAGCGATACGACATAGGGCACCAAGGGCCAAGCCTGCTACCTTTAAGCCATTTGTCGAGATTTCTAACGGTAGGTGGGTCAGACCCAATGAAGACATACAAAAGGGATGGCAGAAGTGGAAATTTTTTGAATTCAATCGAGGATCATCAGTTACCTATCGAAAAGAATTCTAATCTTCCTAGACTGCACATATCTCTGAGAACTATAACGGAAAGAACCCAATGACACGGTCTTAGTGGAGAAGAGAGCAGCGAAGAAGGAAGGCCCTTAGGGAGGCCACATTAAAAAATTAGGCAGAATCTCGCACCAATATCCTTACCAAAAACTAAGGGGGTCAATCGAAGACTGCTGATGTGGGACGAAGATTGTTCCCTTATCAAGAGGTTGGACATAAAAGATCAGTCGAAATCGATGATGAGATGATTGATAACTTCGATTCTGACTCTGACACCTCTTAGATATACTAGTTAATATGGTATCAGTAATGCCTAGGGATTTAGACAAAATCACAGAGGTCGACAATCTGGATGCCTACACTGAGGCAGAAATGGCGGCACACAAACCTGTCTGTTACTATGTTATGAATAATGCCTGCGTGGAGGAGCATAATGCCTCCTTCGAGCGGCCCACGGAGGAAATGAAGAATCATTTGAAGCCTCTCTATATCATACGAAAAGTGGAAAATGTGCCAGTAAATAAGATTCTGGTAGACTGTGGCGCAACGGTGAACTTGATGCCACATTTCTTGCTGAATAAAATTGGCAAATATGACATCGACACAAAGCCACATAACATGTTATTGTCGAATTACGAAGGAAAGGTTGGTTCGACAATAGGGGTGATACAGGTGGACCTAACGGTTGGAACAATAACAAGACCTACCATTTTCATGGTGGTGGAAACGAGGGCCAATTATAATTTGCTGTTAGGACGAGAATGGATTCATGGCATTGGTGCAGTACCATCTTCAATGCACCAGTGAATTGCTATTTGGAGGCAAGATGGCATTGTGGAGAATATCGAAGCTGACCAAGGGTACTTCAAGGCGCCCATAAACCATGTCGACCGGAGGCAGTTCGACAAGCATCTGGCTCTCAAAAGCCCTTGTGCCCAAGCAGATTTTGAATTTATCCCAGACGATGAAACATTCTGCTCACTGTACTTACACCCCGTCGACGGTTTTCGTTGGGATAAAGAGGTTCCAAAAGAGAGACTCCCATACCTTGGCAACCCTGCAGTAGACCCCACAGGTTGGGGAAGCAAATTCAATGATAATGATTGAGTTCGAGGCACTACAAAGAATTTTGGCCTCCGTGGTCAAAACTAAACTTCAGGTGACTTTGGAGGCTGCTAGTAACCAGATGGCTGATAAATCCAAGTTAGAGTCTTTCCAAGAAGGTCCTGGCAAAGACTTCGACCCAGAACCATCTGACAAGGTTCACGATGGAGAGCAAGGCCAGAGGCTTGATGCCATCTATGATGAAGAGCCTCTGGGATTCAAAAAGGATCCACTAGCGAATGATATCAAGATGCTAGCGCAGGACCCATTAGAGGAGGTTGATCTGGGGAAAGGGGTGATCAAAAGGTCGACGTATGTGAGTGCCAACCTTGACCCTCAACTTAAGGTCGAAACCATCCAACTACTGCGAGAGTACAAAGATTGTTTCGCCTAGGCTTACGATGAAATGCCTAGTTTGAAGAGAGAATTGGTCGAGCACAAGTTGCCAATCAAGCCTGGGAAGAAGCCAATCAAACAAAATCCAAGGCGTTTCGCCCCAGGAATTCTCTCAAAAATAGAGGAAGTCGAAAGACTCCTTCGATGCAAGTTCATCTACACCGCCAGGTATGTCAAATGGTTGACTAATATTGTCCCTGTCACTAAGAAAAATGGGTCTTTGAGAGTTTGCATAGACATTAGGGATCTAAATTCAGCAACTCCTAAGGATGAATACTCCATGCCTGTGGCAGAAATGCTGGTCGATTCCGCCGCAAGACATGAGTACCTTAGTATGCTAGATGGATACTTTGGATATAATCAGATTTTCATTGCCGATAATAATATCCCCAAAACAACTTTTCGTTGTCCTGGAGCCTTAGGCACCTACGAATGGGTAGTGATGCCTTTTGGCCTAAAAAATGCTGGGGCAACATATCAACGAGCAATGAATTCAATTTTCCATGATTATATAGAGACTTTCATGCATATATACATTGATGACATTATGGTTAAGTCTTTTTCAGGAAAGGAACATGTGGACCATCTTCAACAATCCTTTATGAGGATGAGGAAATATGGTCTTAAGATGATGATAGGCCTAAAAATGTACTATATATTTGACTCGATTTGCACGTGTTCTTTAGGATTTTATTTTTGTTTTCTTGTATTATGCCTTTTGTTGCACCCCAAAATTTGCCCAACACTTCTTTACCTAGCTTATGTTTCATTCCATTCACATTAGCATTATCATTTGCATTTCATTGACATGTATGCAGGAGATCAAGAGGTAGGATTACCAATTGAGAGCTATACAAGACTATGAAGCTAGCTAAGAAGGTTATTCAGGTGCTCAAGGGTTGATATCCTTGTCAGAGAAGTTAAAAGATCCTCAGAGAGAATGGTTGAAACCAAGAGTGTGTAGGTCTCCTAACTTGAGAGTTATGGAAAGCCATCAGATGATTCTGAGGCCATGAGGATGGACTTGAGGTCTTGAGAGAGCTCATGAGAAGTTTTGAAGATCACTTTGATGCCTAGACAGGTCATTGTGCAAGATTAAGAAGGCTCAGCCATGAGTGGTGCAGTTAGGGTTTGACTGGGTCAACCCTAAGTCAACTGATGATTTGAAGAAGTTTGAGACCTAATCCAAGAGCCATGTAATCATGGATTAATACATTGATATGTTATAAGGATGATTCCAAGGTCAAATCATCATGATTGAAGAGTTTGAGAAGTTTCAAGCTAGGGTTTCTAAGGCTTGACAGTGTAAAATCCCCTAGTTTGACCCCTATCTTCAAGGCAATTTAACTCAAGATGTGATTGTCATATCATCTTGCCCCCAACATGAATGTTTAGAGAATGATCTTAGATTTAATTTTAGTGCTAGAAGTCCTTGATAGGATTTGTAGAACTCAAGTTATGACTTTGACAAGTTACAGGTCATCTGAGGTATGTGAATTTGGAGCTTGAAAGTTGTCCAACTTGCATGAAACGTTTTCCCTTGAAGGATGATTCCTATGAACTTTTGGTCAACATGAATGTTGTTCCTTATCCTCTTAGCTTTCTAGAGAGTACCATAAGTCCTTGATAGGATTTGTAGAACTCAAGTTATGGCTTTGACAAGTCAAGGGTATTTTGGTCATTTGGAGATTATAGGTCATTTCAATCATAAGGCCATAACTCCTATTTGCAGGCTTCAAATGGGAAAATGTTCAACATCAAACTTGTTCAAAATGATTTTTTAAGGCTATCTAAGGGGTCATGAGAGCTTGGAATAGCTTGCTTCACAAAATCACAAAAATGGCCTAAAATAAGGGTGAATTTCAAATGAACCAAAGATGGAAATTGGGATTTTTGATCTACATGTCCAAACCAAGCCATATGACATACCAATTTGATTGTAAAACACATTTTATGAACACTGACATTGCCACAATTTTTAATTGAGGGTTAATTTGAGGACTTGCTTTGAAAAGTGGTTACTTACATCATAAGTAACAATTGCCAAACCAATATGCAAGGCATAACCAAGGCTCTTTTCAATCCAAACACTTTCATAATATCATTTGGAGAGAATTTGGATGAAAAGCCTAATGAATACAAGCTGATGCAAGGACTGTCTTGGGTAAACCATGAGATTGGATTTTCAAGTGAAGTGAGATATTGAATTTCTCATTAGAGTGATCTAGAACTTTCTAGATCATTCATTCATGTTCTATATAAACATATGAAGGGATTCAGGGCCAAGGTTGGTGAGGATTGAGAGAGGAGAGTGAGATTGCATTTTGAGTTTGCACCTTGCAAATCAAAATCGGTTACAAGGTTTGAAGCCATTTCAATTCAAGATTTTGATCTCAGAAGCTTGCTCTAGCATTGGTGGATGATTCCAGATGGAGAATTGAGCAAGATTGGTGAAGAATCGTGTGATAGCCATTGAATTTTTCATCTGCAACTCAGAATCGAATTCAAGAATCCAAGTCGTTTCAATCAAGTTTGTTGCATACATAAGCTTGGTTATGCTCCATTGAAGGAGTCTGCAAGTTCTTGAGGGTTGATTTGAAGATTCAACCACTCTGTTTGCTCATTTTTACCAGGTATGCAGTTCTTATTCCATGGCTCAAATTAGGTAGAATCAATGGGAATTATTGTGTTAGATGCATTGTAGATTGATGTAGGAAGGTTTTTGGATCATCAATTGGGAGATTAGTGACCAATTAGGGTTGTTCCAATTTTCGGTTGAGATTGTGTTCTTGCGAATCTTGAGCTTTTAGACTGAATTAGTGGCATGAATAAATTCCTGAGGAAATTTGGGACAAGATTCATCAAGGAATCGTGGCCAATGGTGGATTCTATAGAGAGTTAGGATTGTGGAAGGTTGATCGGAGAAGTCACCGGCGGTGACTCTAGCGCGCGCAGAGGGAGATAACTCAGAAATTCAAAAGGTTGAAGATGACTGGATGGCCATTGGATTAGGCTGAGACCTTTGACCAGATGAGGATCCAACGGCCACGCGTGAAGGATTTTTGTGAAGGATTTCTGAATTATTATGAAACGCGGCGTTTCATTTATTTGCTGGTTTTGGGCTTAGTCCATAGTTGATACTCCCACCCCCCTTTTGGCCCAGTTTGGATATTGAACTGAATTCATTTGCTATTCACACCACGCGCCTATTATTTTCCTTGGATTTTTCATTTTATTTTTCATTTTATTCATAGTTATTGGAAAAATCATAAATAATGGAAAAATAACTCAATTAATTCCATTCTTTTTGCCATGGATTCATGATTGAATCTAGTATTTTTTTAGATAAAAAATATTAATATTCCATGCATTTTATGATTTTATGGGCATTTTTACATTTTAATTGACATTAAAATAATCATGGTTGATGCTTGATTTTGTTGAATTTGGTTTGATCATGTGATGGTGATTCTTGCCCTGATTTTTTGTGTATAGCTAGCATAGATATGCATGCTTCCCCTAGATATTTCTCACATTTTTGTGATGAATGTAAGTGGTAGTTCTAGGTTGAACTTTAAGAGCTCCATTTTTAAGGTTTATGGTTGATACCTTATGATTTAGGGTTTATTTCTAGAACTTGGTGGATGATTCAACCTCTAATTTTTGTATGGTATATTTATGATTGAATTAGGATCCCTTAGGAATTTTTGTAGGAATTTACAATGTAGTTTACTATTTTTGTTTGATTTTAGTTTAGATGCTAACTTTAGATGATCCTAATGCACTAATTCAACTAGAATGACTTCTTTAGTTCCCTTAGATTAGGGTTTTGTCTCTCTTGCTCTTGGATGATGTTGAAGGCAAGCTTGGGCTACCATGGATTGAATGAAGAAGCTTGGATGTGAGGATCTTCCCTTCTTTTGGTGTAGTGTTGATTAGGTGTTAAGATTAGGGTTTGTAGGCAGAGCTCCTAGATAGATTCTCTTCCTTCATAAACATGGAAGATGTTGATCACTTCCATTCTTCCCTATGATGTAAGGTCCCCTTGTGAAGGCCTCATCCCTCCTTTGGTAGGATGTGTGGCTCTTTGCAAGTTGGTAGAACCTTTGAGGGTCCCTTTCTCTGATGATAGGATGCTTAGTGGTGACCTTTGGTCTTCACTCTGCTATCAATCATCCAAACTTTGCTCTTGTTAGATGAATCTTTCTCCCTTGATAGAGGATGGGTTTCCTTGTGAGAAGATTGAAGATGCTAGAGGTTGCTACTTCTTTGTGTTTGGAGATTGCCCTTAGAAGCTGAAGCTTGTAGATGAAGAAGAACAAGTTGATACTGGTAAAGAGGAGAGAGCTGAAGCTTGAAGACCAAGTTGACACTTGTGAAGAAGATCAAATTGAAGTTGAGTGAGGAGCTGAGGCTTGAAGAAGAAAGATTGAGTTGATACTTATGTTGATACATTGAGAGCCTGAAGGAGCCAAGTTGATACTTGATATTAGGGGTGAAGCCTGAAGGTGGAATTTATTGAAGAGCTGAGGCTTGAGGGAGAGAGAATAAGTTAATACTTATGTGGATGTAGGAGAAGCAAGTTGACACTTGCTATTGAAGATGATGGTCTTGTAAAGCTTTTGAGGACTGAAGACTGAACTGCTGTCAGAAGGTTGCTTTGCTGTAAAGCTGTGGAAGTTGTTGATCTGCTTTCTTTTCTGTCTGTTTGCTTGTTGTGCAACTGTATTGGTGACTTGTTTGATTTGCTTGATGCATTAGAATAAGTTCATATTTAGACTGACTTAAGCTAGAAGCATGATTGCACTAGAGGTTGAGTTGCTCCCTCTGCTTGTATTTTTACTGTATGGCTTTGCTTGCGGGTATTCGGTAGAGCCCTGCTGCCTTGCCTATGTGGTTTGTGATTTGCTTGACGACATTTTATTTTACTTCTTCTGTATGATTGCAGTTTATTATATGTTGCTTGATAGCATGTTATTTCCTCTGTATGATTACAGTTATTCATATCTGGCTTGAGGTTGAGATGAGCTTGTGGAGGCTGATGCCCCACACACATTTCCTCCCTCACTTGCATTGCAGGCATTTTACAGTCGTTTACTGTTTACTGTTTAAGCTGATGCTTCATCTTTTTCTGTTTATCATTGACATGATCCCATAGGAATCTCATTTCCTTTGATACGGAAGTGATGATTAGAACTTTAGGTTGAAACCTATGCATGATAACTTCTAGGAGTTCCCCGTTTCAAACCTCAACTGTAGGATGAATCCTTGGCATGACAACATTAGGACTTGATAGTCTCCCCGTAGTTGAGCCTGTTCTCTCTTCTCATCTTAGAACAAATTAAAATACAGTAATAAAGGTTAACTGATGTTGTACGTTACGAGCCTTAAGCTATATGAGAAAGGATTGTTGGAGAGTTTCTTTTCAATAGTCTGGATGTTTAGTATGGCACCCTTTGGGTGACATGCGACGTGTTCAATTTCAGGTCATAGTCTCTAGTGCGATGTTGGTTGCAAACATCCATAAAAAACAGTTCTTTCGTAAAAGACAGAAAACGAACTTCAAACCTTTTGCCCCATGGGCCCATAATTCAAAGGAAGCTTTTCTGAAGAAAAGAGTGTCGTTAACTCCCAGTTCTACCGCAAACGGTAACGCCTAAGTCTCCAAGGGTCGAGCTGCGTACATCTAACTGTTGGAACTGTTTGTTAACCCTACTCGATAAAACAGATGAATCTGAAGTCCCGTAATCCGTATTATCCCGAACTACGTAAGCTCTGATCTCTGAAGCCTGTTGAGAGTACGTAGGCACAATACTAATGTATTGGCGAGCCACCTTCCCCGTAACCCGTAGTTAGTCGAACTACGTTGACTCTGATTTCTCATTCTCTGATGAGAATACGTAGGCATAAAGCGCGACGCTTTGCCGAGTCATTTTCTTTTCTTTTTAGACCAGCCTTGACAGGTACATAGTAAAACCAACCAGTCAGATAAACACAACAAGTGTGGATCCCATCGAGTACGATGGACGTGAGGGGTGCTAATACCTTCCCCTTGCGTAACCGACTCCCGAACCCAGACAATGGTTGCGATGACCTTGTCTTATACCTTTTCGTCAGGTTTTTCCGATCGTTTCCTTTCTCGTTCCGAGGGATAAATAACGAAAGGTGGCGACTCTTCTGTTTTGCCGACACCTTATTTTCGCGGAAGCGACAGCTGGCGACTCTGCTGGGGACTTGGTAGTTTCCTGGGATCCAACGTCCCTTATGCGAGTCAGTTTGGGGATCCAACGTCCCCCGCGAGAGTCAATCCTAGCGCTTGTATGATTACTTGTTGGGTTGTGTTTATTTATCGCATTTTATTTCCCGCACTTTATTTTCAGTATGATATGATTATCTGTGTTGTTATGGGAGGGGCATTCTGATGAGTGAGAAGCCAGACCCAGGCTTGAGTGTACTTAGCATTAGTTGTGGAAATTAGTGGGCGCGTGCTTGCTTTGCAGGCACTAGTGTCTCATGAAATCCACACTCAGACGAGGTTCTCCCGGTTGACTTCTTTTCCGGCCCTTTGGGCCTGAGGGGTTGTTGGTTTGGAGGATTGTCGACTCTGGGGACCGATCATTTGGAATTCAGCTGAGTGAGGCCGCTTCAGGAGATGGTGATGCCACACCTTCTGGGTATCGTATCACCCCTTTTGAATGTCTGTGACGCTGATGACCGCATAGGATGCCGAACTTGTGTCAGTTTAGGTCCATACTTGTGAGCAGGGCGGGGTTTGTTGCAGGAAGCCTTAACCTTCAGAATACCTGGTTTTCTTGATAGTGAATCAGTTTTGTTGGTATCAGAGGTTCTCATCATCAGATGTATATGTGTTCTTGATAGAGCAGATTTATGGTCCTGTATCAGAGGTCCTTATTATCAGATGTGTGTTTGTTCTTGACAGAGCAGAATTTATGGTCCGATACCAGGGTTTTCTTCTTATCAGAGATAGTGGTTGTTCTTCACAGAGCACTATTGTGGTTTTATTGATACAAAACCTTCTTCTCTGCAACAGCACAGTCGTCTTGATCTCCTGCTGCATGATTGCATTTTACATTGCTTTGTATACCCATTTGCATTTCATTAACGTGTGTCTGTGTTGCAGGTACTGTTTCCCCCGATTCAGGATTTCTTGCCTTCTATTGTGCTATTATGGGTTCTCTGAGGAAGACCGTGGCTTACAAGCTCCCCACTCTTAATGTTGTTCAGCTGACTGGTTTGATTTCTTTAGCAGATGATTCTGTGAGAGATGAATTCAGAAAGTCTTACGGTAAACTGCTCAGTTTGGTTCATAAACCCTCTGTGTTTGAGTTGAATGGGTTGCACGCCTTGCTGTAGTTCTACGATCCTCCGTTGAGATGCTTTACTTTCCAGGACTTTATTCTCGCACCCACACTAGAGGAGTATGTTGATTTGTTAGGTGTGCCTATTAAGAGTCAGATGCCCTTTGTTCATATGGATGTTGAGCCTAATCTGGCTAGTCTAGCTCCTTCACTTCACCTAGATGCCTCCGAGTTGATCTTGTCTAGTTGGAACAGGGTTCCTGGTTTCTCCTTGCAGTTCTTAGTGGGAAAAGCTCAGCAGTGCGCCAAAGACGGATGTTGGGTCGTGTTCAACGCCATTCTTGCTCTGTGCATATATGGAATCATTCTGTTTTCCAATATGCCTGACTTTGTAGACTTCGACGCCTTCCACATCTTTGCATCAGGCAATCCAGTCCCTACCTTGATAGGAGATGTCTATCATTCTATCCACTACAAAAACGAGAATAGAAGGGGCAAGAATGTCTCGTGCTGTGTGCCCCTACTCTATAGATGGCTTGATAGTCATCTACCCAAAAAGGGTCCCTTTCCTTCGTCTGCAGCCACAGCTGAGTGGTCTGAGCGTTTGATGAGTCTGTCAACGGAGGATATTGCCTGGTTTAATAGAGATAGGTTGGGTACTGAGATTATCTTCAGCTGCAGTGCCTTGTTGAGATTATCTCTACTGGTCTGGCAGTTTGCTTATACTTTGAGAGCTCTGTCGAAGGATGAAGAGGTGCAGGAATCTCTGTACCTCACTGGTCTTCTAGAAGGGGATATGTTATCTAAGCTTCAGCACGCTTGGAATGGTATCTGTAAGCGGGGAAAGCCGTTGCTGGGGAAAAGTAATAGCCAAGCCTACGCTCCGTATATGACCTGGATCAGAGCCCGAGCAGATATAATAGGGATGTCGTTTCCTCCTGCCAAGCCAGAACGCCCTCCAGTGATTGAAGAGCCTACCACCGTGCCTATTCAGCAGCATAATCAGGTGTTAGCTGAGAGAGACGAGCTGAAGAAGGCAAATGAAGAACTGGAGAAAGAATTGGCTCAACTCAGAAGCGAGAGAAGCGAAGCCGTCCATTCCTTCAAGAGGCAAACAGAGCTGCTGAACCAGTTAGGGACAGATTTGACTAAGCAGATAGCTGAGCGTGAGCGTTTGGGTCGGGATTTCAAAGTTGTCAATGATGTATTGGCCACTAAGAAGCAGCACTTGGATGAAGCGTACCGGAGAATATCTAAGTTTAATCAGCACTGGAAGGCCACCCTAGACAACGACAAAGAACGGGAGGATAAGCTGAAGCAACAGATATCAAAGTTGAAAGCCCAGGTGAAGGCTAGTGAGAAGAGGTTTGATGAAGAAACCGCTCGCAGATATGCCGCTGAAGGCCAGCTCAACAAGGCTCTTGCTAACCTGAAGGAGCGCAAGCTGACGTTTGAATCCAAGAAGCGGAAGTTAGAAGATTGTTTCGGCGAAGGAGCATGGGAAGACTCGGTTGAAGGTCTTCAATACACCATTATGCAGAGAGAGTTACTCGTCGAAGGGTTACTCACTCGGCCTGATCATCCAGAAACGAAGGGGTTGTTAGAAGAGTTTCGCGCCTGTGGCCGTGCTTGACTATTTGTATTCCTTTTGTTTTGATCATTGTTGTATGTTGACCATCACCAGGCTTGTTGGTTGAGGTCACGTTATTGATTCAGCTTGTATTCAGTGACGTTATGTACTGCCTTGATGGGCTTTCTTTATATATATGAGATGTTATTTCCATGATTGGACTCAGACTTTTTATTATCAGCACTGGTACTCAGGCACTAGGATCGGGGGATACATCCCTAACACACAGACACACGTTTGCATTTGCATGAAGCATTTGCATCACGAGCACTTTGTCGTTTTCTAACCCTTTGTGTATGCAGGTTGTTCCAGGATTGATCAGAGACCTATCCACCGCTATCCGACCAAAGCAAATCAAGCCAGAGTTATGGAGCAAGTGCAGACTGACGTTCAAGAACTCCGAGAGAGGATGGACCGCTTCATGGAGCTCATGCAAGTGGTCACCAACGGCCAGGATCAGCTCAGAACCTTGGTTCAGCCTCTGATTTCAAGGGTCGACAGCAATGCCGTACTCCATGGTGGGACTGTGCCAACCCGCCCACCTGTTGAAACTCCTCAGAATGGCGTCCCCGTGACCGGGGGGAATGGCAGTGCCAACGGCAATGTAATCTCTAACATGGGACTCAATGGTAATACGACTGGCGTCGGTAATGGGAATTTCGAAGCTAATATGTTGGGCTGGGCAACGACAACACAGGTGTTGGAAATCTGTATGGGCCTCAGCCATGGTTAGAAGACCGTCAAGACGATGTTTTCTCACAGAGAGGTGCTAAAGGTGAGCTGACTGCTGAAGCACGTCTGAGGTTTAAAGCACTCGAGGACAAGATGAGGAATTTTGAGAACCTGAACACCATGGGTGTTGACATGTCCAAGTTAGGACTGATTGCTGATTTCAAGGTGCCTCCTAAATTCAAGGTACCCGATTTCGAGAAGTACAAGGGCACCACTTGCCTTCGCGTCCACCTGAGATCATACTACCGGAAAATGTCAGCTCACTCTGAAGATGAGAAGTTGCTGATGCACTTCTTCCAGGATAGCTTGTCCGGGCCATCCTTGGAGTGGTACATGAGTCTGGAACCTACAAGTTTGCACACGTGGAAGGAACTTGCTGAAGCATTCGTGCACCACTACCAATATAACAATGACTTGGCTCCGAACCGAGTCCAACTGCAGAATTTGTCGCAGAGGAACAACGAAGGGTTCAAGGAGTACGCCCAGCGATGGCGTGAATTGGCAGCTAGGGTTCAGCCGCCGATGGTTGAACGGGAGCTTGTTGAAATATTCGTAGCCACCCTCCCAGGGGTTTATTACGAGAAATTGGTCAGCAGTATGTCTGGAAGCTTCTCAGATCTCATTATCACGGGTGAGCACGTTGAAAATGGGATCAAATTGGGGAAAATTCAAGGTGATCTGTCCTCAGCTGGAGGAGGAAAGAAACCATATGGTGGCAAAAGGAGGGAAGGAGAGACAAGCGCTGTGTCCAACGCTCGAAGGAAAGGCAAGGGCCAGCACCAGCAGGTGGCCAGCATAACCATCCCCGCGGTCCCACAGCCACAGCAGCAGCAGCAGCAGCCGAATCAGCAAGGGTACAGAAAGTATCAGAACAGGGCACCTTTGTCAAGCCGTCACCTCGAGACGCCGCCCATGTCTTATGCTCAACTGTTACAGACTCTGCTCCAGTTACAGCTAATCCAGAAGAGAACCCTGGCTCCCTTGACAGGGGCACCTCCGCCAGGTTATGATGCGAATGCGACTTGTGAATTTCACTCAGGGGCACCAGGCCACACGATAGAAAACTGCAAAGCCTTCAAGCACAAGGTGCAGGATATGATGGACGCTAAGATCATCAATTTCTCAGATAATGTGCCAAGCGTCACGAAGAACCCTATGCCGAATCATAGGGGAGGTGGGGTAAACGCCATTATTGAAGACGAGAGCTTGGATTTGTTGACTAACGTCAAGGATCTGAAGACACCGCTTAGCTTCGTTAAAGCCAAGCTAATGAAAAGAGGTTACTTCCCGGGCTGCGGAGAGCTGTGTATGGGCTGTGCGACTAGTCCTGATGGATGTGAACAGTTGATAGAGGGGATTCAGAGTCTGATGACCGAGGGAATCCTGCAGTTTAGCCGAAGGGCCGAAAGCGGATCGGGAGAGGTAATGCTGAAGCAAGGTGATGAGGTTGCTACCATCACCATCCCCCGCCGGACGATCATTATTTCTGCACCCAGACCGCCCATGATTACCATCACCAAGGCTGGGTCGATACCTTTTGAAAGCACCAATGCTGTCCCATGGCATTATGGGGCAGACGTCTACTGCAACGGACAGAAGTTGGAACTGGAACCATCTGGGTCGTCTGTGGATAACTTAGTGGGAATTGGCGGAATTACTCGCAGCGGAAGAGTGTTCGCTCCACCTGAGGTTGTGGCGGACAAAGCGGACAAAGCTGAAGTAACTGATAAGGGAAAGAGTAAGGTCGCTGAAGAAACCCCTCGTGGGGTAGAAAAATACTTAATTTTTAAAGACACCGAAGAGTTTATGAGGTTGATTAAAAAGAGTGACTACAAGATCGTGGATCATCTCCATCAAACACCCTCGAAAATTTCCATCTTGAATTTGTTGCTGTGTTCTGAGGCACATCGCAACGCGCTGCTGAAGGTTTTGAATGCCACGTATGTGCCGCAGGAAATATCGGTCAACCAGTTGGAAGGGGTCGTAGCCCACGTAAATGCTGGAAACGGGTTAGGGTTCACTGACCTGGAGCTGACGCCGAAGGGAAGAAACCACAACAGCGCCCTGCACATCTCGATAGAGTGTAGGGGAACGATTATGTCTCATGTGTTGGTAGACACGGGGTCGTCACTCAATGTTCTTCTGAAGAAAGCATTGATGAAGTTAGATACTCGAGGATTGATTTGCACCCCCAGTGATCTGGTTGTGAAAGCGTTCGATGGAACTAAACGTCATGTTTTCGGGGAAGTGACGCTACCAATCCAAGTTGGGCCGGAAACATTCGACGCAGTCTTCTACATTATGGACATCATGCCTGCCTATAGCTGTCTCTTAGGCCGGCCATGGATCCATTCTGCTGGCGCCGTGACCTCCACGTTGCACCAGAAACTCAAGTATGCCGTCGGAGGTAGCATCGTGACTGTTTGTGGCGAGGAAGATATAATGGTGAGCCATTTTTCTTCCTTCAAATATGTTGAGATGGATGGGGAAATCCACAAAACCCTATGTCAGGCGTTCGAAGCTGTTAAAGTCAAGAACGTGGCTCCTGTAATGACTGAAAAACCAGAGACAACTCTCTCTTCCTTCAAGGAAGCCCGGGCCGTTGTCCAAGCTGGATCCACCCCAGGTTGGGGGCGAATTCTAGAGATACCTAACAAGCAAGACAAGTTTGGGTTGGGATACTCTCCTGCGGCTGAAGCCTCCTCTTCTAGCAGTGCGTCGCGAGGTAAAGGGCCAATCCAGTTTACAAGCGACGGAGTAATATTTGAAAATGCCAACGCAATGTCTGAAGACGGCGAAGACAGCGACTGCGACCTGGACTCTTGGATCCAGCCAAGCAAACCAGGCGAGAGCCTCAACAACTGGTCCATCAGGGATACCATCCAAGTGACAGGCAAAGAGTAATGATTTACTTTCTCCAATCATTCTACAACCCTATGTCCTACCCGGGGCATAATGGTTTTATTGTCAGGGCCTTGTTTGATTATGTACATGCATTTTACCAATAAATCAAAAGGCGTTTTTCTTCGTATTAAAATGTTGTGATCTCTGTTATCCCTGTTTTATATTTGTTTTGAAAAACAATAAAATGGCAATGGGGTTTGTGCTAACCTGCATATCCTTGTTTTAAGCTTAACCCTTGTTATTGCAGGATCCACATAGCAGATGACATCGACTCTGGACCTTCTACGACTCACTTCGACTTCGATTGCCCGATCCATCAAGCCGAAGAAGAGATTGATGAAGACGAAGACCTTCCCGAAGAGTTGGCCCGCTTGTTGAAACAAGAAGAGAAAGTTATTATGCCTCACAAAGAAGAGATTGAGATTGTGAATCTGGGTTCTGAAGAACTTGTCAGGAACGTCAGGATAGGGGCTGCATTGCAGAGTGATGTCAAGCAGAGATTGGTCGAGATGTTGAGAGAGTATAGTGACATATTTGCTTGGTCATACGAAGATATGCCCGGACTTGACACTGACATCGTGGTCCATCACTTGCAGCTGCAAGAAGACTGTCCTCCCGTTAAGCAGAAGCTTAGGAGGACGCGGCCAGATATGGCCGTCAAGATCAAAGAAGAGGTGCAGAAACAGCTTGATGCTGGCTTCTTAGCAGTCACTACTTACCCTCCGTGGGTCGCCAACATAGTACCTATACCGAAGAAGGACGATAAGGTGTGAATGTGCGTCGATTATCGGGATTTGAATAGGGTGAGCCCTAAAGATGATTTCCCGCTCCCTCATATCGATGTGTTGGTCGACAATACAACTCAATTCTCTGTATTTTCATTCATGGATGGCTTCTCCGGTTATAATCAGATCAAGATGGCGCCGGAGGACATGGAGAAAACTACGTTTATTACACCTTGGGGAACATTTTGCTACAAGGTAATGCCTTTCGGTCTGAAGAACGCAGGGGCCACTTACCAACGAGCAATGGTTACTTTGTTTCATGATATGATTCATCATGAGATTGAAGTCTATGTTGATGACATGATTGTGAAGTCCCAAATGGAGGAAGGACATCTGGTCAATTTGCTGAAGCTTTTTGAGAGGCTTAGGAAGTTCAGGTTGAGGCTGAATCCTAACAAGTGTGCTTTCGGAGTACGGTCTGGAAAACTACTGGGGTTTATCGTGAGTGAAAGAGGCATCGAGGTTGATCCTGCGAAGATTAAAGCAATTTAAGAAATGCCAGCGCCAAAAACAGAAAAAGAAGTTCGTGGTTTCCTGGGCAGAATAAACTACATTGCAAGGTTTATCTCTCAGCTCACAGCCACATGTGAACCGATGTTCAAACTGCTAAAGAAAGATCAGGCGATTATCTGGAACGAGGATTTCCAGAAGGCATTTGATAAGATAAAACAGTATCTGCAGGAACCTCCTATCTTGATACCCCCAGTGGCCGGAAGACCCTTAATCATGTACTTGACAGTTCTTGAGAATAGTATGGGGTGTGTTCTCGGTCAGCACGACGAGACGGGCAGAAAGGAGCATGCCATTTACTACTTGAGTAAAAATTTCACAGATTGTGAATCTCGTTACTCGATGCTGGAGAAAACGTGTTGTGCACTAGCCTGGGCTGCCAAACGTTTACGACAGTACATGCTTAACCACACCACCATGCTAATTTCGAAGATGGATCCGATTAAGTACGTCTTCGAGAAACAAGCGCTTTCGGGCAGGATTGCCAGATGGCAAATGGTGTTGACGGAATATGACATTCAGTACGTTTCCCAGAAGGCCATCAAGGGAAGCGTATTGTCTGAATACCTTGCCGAGCAGCCGATCGAGGATTATCAGCCGATGAAATTTGAATTCCCTGATGAGGATATCATGTTTCTCAAGGTGAAAGATTGCGATGAACCGTTGCCCACCGAGGGGCCAGATAGGAAATCCCAATGGAAATTGATATTCGACAGGGCGGTTAATTCTTATGGAAGTGGCATAGGGGCGATCATCACGACTCCCCACGGATCCCATATCCCGTTCACTGCGAGACTGACGTTTCCGGTCACCAATAACGAAGCGGAGTACGAAGCATGCATCATGGGTCTAGAAGAAGCAATTGATTTGAGAATCAAGAACCTATATGTATATGGTGACTCGGCACTTGTGATTAACCAGATTAAAGGGGAGTGGGAGACTCGTCAATCGAATTTGGTGCCGTACATGAATTATGTCAGAAGGCTGCTTCCGTTCTTTGATCGAGTGGAACTCCATCATGTGCCCAGAGCGGAAAATCAGATGGCTGATGCCTTAGCCACGTTTGCTTCGATGTATAAAGTCAATTTTTAGAATGAAGCTCCAAGAATTGTCCTTTCTCGTCTTGATAGACCTGCATTCGTCTTTGCGGTCGAGGAAGCCTCTGACGGCAAGCCATGGTTCCACGACATCCAGACTTTCCTTATGACTAAGGAGTATCCTGCGGGAGCGTCAACCCAGGATAAGAAGACCCTGAGGAGGCTGTCTGGAAACTTTTATCTCAATCCTGATGGAGTTTTGTATAAAAGAAACCATGATCTCATGCTACTCAGATGTGTAGATGAGAAAGAGGCGAGTATACTCATGGAAGAAGTCCATGAAGGCACATTTGGTACGCACGCCGGCAGGCATGCTATGACGAGAAAGATCCTGCGAGCAGGATACTACTGGCTGACGATGGAGTCGGATTGCTTCAAATTTGCGAAGAGATGTCATAAATTCCAGATTTATGCTGATAAGATCCCTGTGCCGCCGTGCCCATTGAATGTCATGTCCTCCCCATGGCCGTTCTCCATGTGGGGCATCGACATGATAGGCAAGATCGAGCCCACTGCATCTAACGGTCATCGCTTCATTCTAGTAGCTATCGACTACTTCACCAAGTGGGTGGAGGCAGCCTCGTATGCTAATGTGACCAAGCAGGTGGTGGTTAAATTCATAAAGAAGGACATCATCTTTCGTTACGGAATTCCCGAGCGGATCATCACTGCTAATGGTTCGAATCTGAATAACAAGATGATGAAGGAGCTGTGCCAGAGTTTCAAGATTGAACACCACAACTCATCTCCTTACCGGCCGAAGATGAATGGCGTCGTTGAAGCGGCCAATAAGAACATTAAGAAGATTGTACAGAAGATGATTGTGACCTACAAAGATTGGCACGAGATGTTGCCATTTGCACTCCACGGTTATCGTACAACGGTGCGTACATCAACCGGGGCAACTCCCTTCTCACTGGTGTACGGTATGGAAGCTGTCCTACCGTTAGAAGTTGAGATTCCTTCTTTAAGAGTTTTGGTTGACGTAAAACTCGATGAGGCAGAATGGATTAAGAACCGACTAAACCAACTCAGCCTGATGGACGAGAAGAGGTTAGCATCGATTGCATATGGTCGCCTATACCAAAGCCGAATGAAGAAAGCTTATGATAAGAAGGTGCATCCTAGAAGCTTTCAGACGGGTGATCTCGTCCTGAAGAAAATTCTTCCTCCACACTCCGATCACCGGGGCAAGTGGACTCCCAATTACGAAGGTCCGTACGTCGTCAGCAAGGTCTTCTCGAGAGGAGCCTTGTTGTTATCCACGATGGATGGCGAAGATTTTGCATCCCTGGTGAACGCGGACGCAGTTAAAAAACACTTTGCTTAAAAAACGACCCGCTGGAAAGAAAAAGAATATCCAGGCAAAAATGGGGCATCCTGGCGAACCATAAAAAAGGAAAAAGGTTCAGGCAAAAATTAGGGATATAAAAGAAAAAATGTACACCCGCAAAGTCGAAAACCCGGATGGGCGACTTTGGCAAAAAAGGGTATCCCGATGAATTGAAAACCCGAAAGGGCGATCCAGGCAAAAGTTAGGGATTTGAAAAAGCAAATGACTGCGTTCCACGTGTGGACTGTATTTGTTTAGTGGTTTGGAGGACCTGAGGGCCGTTTATCTGAGTCAATCTCTTCTGAAGCTGAAACGTCGGAGAGGTATCGGAGTCGAGCGGGTCATAGAGGGATCAACTCATGGTGTTCGTCTACGCCTCATTGCCGACATTTGTGTATATACTGATGTATATTTATGTTCTTATATTTGCGCAGCTTCCTCATTCCAGGAGCTTGCATCTGTTGTAAAACATTTTTTCCCATTCAGGGGTTCGTTATCAATAAAATGTATACTATTCAGCAATTCTGTTTGTCTGTCTAGCATTTATCTGTTTTGTTTGCGAAAAAGAACGCCGATGTTTTTGATAAAATGCGCATACATAAACCTACTGGCCTAGGCCACTGATTGTTGAAACAACGAATTACTTAGACATTGTTGCAGGATGATAACCTTGATAGGTCCCTTTGAGAAGGGTATCTTGTCTGTTTGTGTTGTTACAGGTATAGCATATTCCAGGCAGTACGCCGTATGCGTTCCCAAGCAGGATGCTTCCTCCTTCTCCAGCAAGTTCAGCAGCACCTCCCCGTAGAGTTTGAACATGAGATCATAGGCATTGATATGTCTCCCCAGGCAGAGAAGAGTCTCTCCCCAACCAGATGTACACTGAAGGATCGTCGTCCCCCCAGCTGAGTCATATACTGAAGTGTGCAGCACTCGATAGTACAGACTGAAGTCTCCAGGAGAATCGAAATTCCCCACAGAGTTGTACTCTCCCCAGTAAGCAGGATGATTCCTTCTTCCCCAGCCGAGCCGGCCAATCCCCCAAGAGAGCCGAGTCCTTGGGAGCCATGCGGGCCATGAGTGGTTTTCTCCAGTAGAGTGTTGAGTAGCTGATGCTGTATTTCCCCACCGGAGTCGGTACCTCCAGGAAGGTTTAGCCGCGAATACCGTGCAGTTTATTTCTGTGATTGACATTGTTTTCCTCGACAGTTTGTGGTTTGAATACCTGGTTGAGCGGGTTCAGGTTCTCGTAGAGTTTTATGCCCCTGCAGCAGTCGACTGAAGTTCGTTTCCTCAGGCGGAGTCCAATTGAGATTGGTGTAACTTCTTCTCCTTGGCAGGATGGTTCCTCCTCTCCACCAGAGTGGTCCTTTCCCCTTGACATGAGGATTCTCCCTTCGGCATTAACTTTGCTGATGGGGTCGTAGCATTTTGCATGATTGCATAGCATTTACGCTAAATGCGTAGCATTTCCACCGTGTGGAACATTGCGCCATTGTCAAACATATGCATATGAAACATGAGCTAGGTTGTTACCGTTCTTGTTTTGCAGGTGTTCCCCGACAGGGTGTCCGCTCAGGATGATTCTTGAAATATCGGAAGAGTTATGTGGCTCAAGATGATTCTTGAATTCCCCCAGCAAAGTCGCTCGCCCAAGATGATTCTTGAATTCTCCAGCAAAGGTGTTTGCTTAAGATGATTCTTAAAATCCCCAGTGAAGTCGCCAAAGAGGGTTGCTCAAGTTGATGCGTAGAGTCCCCGACAGAGTGTTTGCGCAGGATGATTCCTGAAATCTCCAGCATAGTGATTGGTTCAGGATGATTCTTGAAGCCCCCGGTGGAGTTATTTATCCAAGATGATTCTTGAAGTCCTCAGCAGAGTCGATTCACCCAGAATGATTTTTGGATCCCCGAAGCAGAGTTACTTGATAGTTCTCCAGAATCCCCAACGGAGATGTGTCATCTCCAGCAGGTTCTAAACCGAGAAGTTGAAATTTCCTTGAAGACTTGATGATTGAAGTCTGGCAGTAGTGCCAAAACCCCTGACTTACTGATGAAGTCCAACTACAAGGTCAAAGCAGTCCCCCCCGCCGACGCGGAATGCCTGATGGCAATGGCTTAGATACCCCTATTTGGTTCATGATTGACCGAGAATCCTACTCCCGACTTACTGACGAAGTTTGGCTGACGCCCAAGAACTTCTTTGAATGCCCGATGGCATGATTAACTTGATTGTTGATCTGATGAGTCCCGAGGAATTCGGATGCCTGATGGCATGGTCGACTGTGTATCACCGGTTACAATGTGACCAATTCCCCAGCAAGTTGCCGTGCGACTGTCATGCTCAGTTTTGAAGATGTGTCTACCAATCAAAGTATCATTTACCTGTGCGTTGGCAGATCCCCTATTGCCGTGTAACTAGTGATCCCTCGATGATTTGAGGACGCAATGATAGCAGATAAATCAGAGAATCATCCTGACGGAGATTCAGATCAGTAATTCCCCAGCTAGTTGTCGTGCAGCTATTGTTTCAGTGTCCGAAGATTTGTCCCCGTCAGAGTACCGTGTACTTGTGCAGTTGGCAAATTTTCGGGTTTGTTGGTATTCAACCGACTCGTACCTTGATTGTTTGAGAACCGTTCGCTTCTCACCCAGTCAGGTCCAAGCCGTTTGAATAGGGGAAGCTGTTGCACCCCAAAATTTGCCCAACACTTCTTTACCTAGCTTATGTTTCATTTCATTCACATTAGCATTATCATTTGCATTTCATTGACATGTATGCAGGAGATCAAGAGATAGGATTACCAATTGAGAGCTATACAAGACTATGAAGCTAGCTAAGAAGGTTATTCAGGTGCTCAAGGGTTGATATCCTTGTCAGAGAAGTTAAAAGATCCTCAGAGAGAATGGTTGAAACCAAGAGTGTGTAGGTCTCCTAACTTGAGAGTTATGGAAAGCAATCAGATGATTCTGAGGCCATGAGGATGGACTTGAGGTCTTGAGAGAGCTCATGAGAAGTGTTGAAGATCACTTTGATGCCTAGACAGGTCATTGTGCAAGATTAAGAAGGCTCAGCCATGAGTGGTGCAGTTAGGGTTTGACTGGGTCAACCCTAAGTCAACTGATGATTTGAAGAAGGTTGAGACCTAATCCAAGAGCCATGTGATCATGGATTAATACATTGAGATGTTATAAGGATGATTCCAAGGTCAAATCATCATGATTGAAGAGTTTGAGAAGTTTCAAGCTAGGGTTTCTAAGGCTTGACAGTGTAAAATCCCCTAGTTTGACCCCTATCTTCAAGGCAATTTAACTCAAGATGTGATTGTCATCTCATCTTACCCCCAACATGAATGTTTTAGAGCACGATATTAGATTTAATTTGAGTGCTAGAAGTTCTTGATAGGATTTGTAGAACTCAAGTTATGACTTTGACAAGTTACAGGTCATCTGAGGTATGTGAATTTGGAGCTTGAAAGTTGTCCAACTTGCATGAAACTTTTGCCCTAGAAGGATGATTCCTATGAACTTTTGGTCAACATGAATGTTGTTCCTTATCCTCTTAGCTTTCTATAGAGAACTAGAAGTCCTTGATAGGATTTGTATAACTCAAGTTATGTCTTTGACAAATCAAGGGTATTTTGGTCATTTGGAGATTATAGGTCATTTCAATCATAAGGCCATAACTCCTATTTGCAAGCTTCAAATGGGAAAATGTTCAACATCAAATTTGTTCAAAATGATGTTTTAAGGCTAGCCAAGGGGTCATGAGAGCTTGGAATAGCTTGCTTCACAAAATCACAAAAATGGCCTAAAATAAGGGTGAATTTCAAATGAACCAAAGATGGAAATTGGGATTTTTGATCTACATGTCCAAATCAAGCCATATGACATACCAATTTGATTGTAAAACACATTTTAAGAACATTGACATCGCCACAATTTTGAATTGAGGGTTAATTTGAGGACTTGCTTTGAAAAGTGGTTACTTACATCATAAGTAACAATTGCCAAACCAATATGCAAGGCATAACCAAGGCTCTTTTCAATCCAAACACTTTCATAATCTCATTTGGAGAGAATTTGGATGAAAAGCCTAATGAATACAAGCTGATGCAAGGACTGTCTTGGGTATATCATGAGATTGGATTTTCATGTGAAGTGAGATATTGAATTTCTCATTAGAGTGATCTAGAACTTTCTAGATCATTCATTCATGTTCTATATAAACATATGAAGGGATTTAGGGCCAAGGTTGGTGAGGATTGAGAGAGGAGAGTGAGATTGCATTTTGAGTTTGCACCTTGCAAATCAAAATCGGTTACAAGGTTTGAAGCCATTTCAATTCAAGATTTTGATCTCAGAAGCTTGCTCTACCATTGGTGGATGATTCCAGATGGAGAATTGAGCAAGATTGGTGAAGAATCGTGTGATAGCCATTGAAATTTTTCATTTGCAACTCAGAATCGAATTCAAGAATCCAAGCTGTTTCAATCAAGTTTGTTGCATACAGAAGCTTGGTTATGCTCCATTGAAGGATTCTGCAAGTTCTTGAGGGTTGATTTGAAGATACAACCACTCTGTTTGCTCATTTTTACCAGGTATGCAGTTCTTATTCCATGGCTCAAATTAGGTAGAATCAATGGGAATTATTGTGTTAGATGCATTGTAGATTGATGTAGGAAGGTTTCTGGATCATCAATTGGGAGATTAGTGACCAATTAGGGTTGTTCCAATTTTCGGTTGAGATTGTGTTCTTGTGAATCTTGAGCTTTTAGACTGAATTAGTGGCATGAATAAATTCCTGAGGAAATTTGGGACAAGATTCATCAAGGAATCGTAGCCAATGGTGGATTCTATAGAGAGTTAGGGTTGTGGAAGGTTGATCGGAGAAGTCACCGGCGGTGACTCTAGCGCGCGCAGAGGGAGATAACTCAGAAATTCAAAAGGTTGAAGATGACTGGATGGCCATTGGATTGGGCTGAGACCTTTGACCAGATGAGGATCCAACGGCCACGCGTGAATGATTTTTGTGAAGGATTTCTGAATTATTATAAAATGCAGCGTTTCATTTATTTGCTGGTTTTGGGCTTAGTCCATAGTTGATACTCCCACCCCCTTTTGGCCCAGTTTGGATATTGAATTGAATTCATTTGCTATTCACACCACGCGCCTATTATTTTCCTTGGATTTTTCATTTTATTTTTCATTTTATTCATAGTTATTGGAAAAATCATAAATAATGGAAAAATAACTCAATTAATTCCATTCTTTTTTCCATGGATTCATGATTGAATCTAGTATTTTTTTAGATAAAAAATATTAATATTCCATGCATTTTCTGATTTTATGGGCATTTTTACATTTTAATTGACATTAAAATAATCATGGTTGATGCTTGATTTTGTTGAATTTGGTTTGATCATGTGATGGTGATTCTTGCCCTGATTTTTTGTGTATAGCTAGCATAGATATGCATGCTTCCCCTAGATTTTTCTCACAGTTTTGTGATGAATGTAAGTGGTAGTTCTAGGTTGAACTTTAAGAGCTCCATTTTTAGGGTTTATGGTTGATACCTTATGATTTAGGGTTTATTTCTAGAACTTGGTGGATGATTCAACCTCTGATTTTTGTATGGTAGATTCCTGATTGAATTAGGATCCCTTAGGAATTTTTGTAGGAATTTACAATGTAGTTTACTATTTTTGTTTGATTTTAGTTTAGATGCTAACTTTAGATGATCCTAATGCACTAATTCAACTAGAATGACTTCTTTAGTTCCCTTAGATTAGGGTTTTGTCTCTCTTGCTCTTGGATGATGTTGAAGACAAGCTTGGGCTACCATGGATTGAATGAAGAAGCTTGGATGTGAGGATCTTCCCTTCTTTTGGTGTAGTGTTGATTAGGTGTTAAGATTAGGGTTTGTAGGCAGAGCTCCTAGATAGATTCTCTTCCTTCATAAACATGGAATATGTTGATCACTTCCATTCTTCCCTATGATGTAAGGTCCCCTTGTGAAGGCCTCATCCCTCCTTTGGTAGGATGTGTGGCTCTTTGCAAGTTGGTAGAACCTTTGAGGGTCCCTTTCTCTGATGATAGGATGCTTAGTGGTGACCTTTGGTCTTCACTCTGCTATCAATCATCCAAACTTTCCTCTTGTTAGATGAATCTTTCTCCCTTGATAGAGGATGGGTTTACTTGTGAGAAGATTGAAGATGCTAGAGGTTGCTACTTCTTTGTGTTTGGAGATTGCCCTTAGAAGCTGAAGCTTGTAGATGAAGAAGAACAAGTTGATATTGGTAAAGAGGAGAGAGCTGAAGCTTGAAGACCAAGTTGACACTTGTGAAGAAGATCAAATTAAAGTTGAGTGAGGAGCTGAGGCTTGAAGAAGAAAGATTGAGTTGATACTTATATTGATACATTGAGAGCCTGAAGGAGCCAAGTTGATACTTGATATTAGGGGTGAAGCCTGAAGGTGGAATTTATTGAAGAGCTGAGGCTTGAGGGAGAGAGAATAAGTTGATACTTATGTGGATGTAGGAGAAGCAAGTTGACACTTGCTATTGAAGATGATGGTCTTGTAGAGCTGTTGAGGACTGAAGACTGAACTGCTGTCAGAAGGTTGCTTTGCTGTAAAGCTGTGGAAGTTGTTGATCTGCTTTCTTTTCTGTCTGTTTGCTTGCTGTGCAACTGTAATGGTGACTTGTTTGATTTTCTTAATGCATTAGAATAAGTTCATATTTAGACTAACTTAAGCTAGAAGCATGATTGCACTAGAGGTTGAGTTTCTCCCTTTGCTTGTATGTTTACTGTATGGCTTTGCTTGCGGGTATTCGGTAGAGCCCTGCTCCCTTGCCTATGTGCTTTGTGATTTCCTTGATGGCATTTTATTTTACTTCTTCTGTATGATTGCAGTTTATTATATGTTGCTTGATAGCATGTTATTTCCTCTGTATGATTACAGTTATTCATATCTGGCTTGAGGTTGAGATGAGCTTGTGGAGGCTGATGCCCCACACACATTTCCTCCCTCACTTGCATTGCATGCATTTTACAGTCGTTTACTGTTTACTATTTAAGCTGATGCTTCATCTGTTTCTGTTTATCATTGACATGATCCCATAGGAATCTCATTTCCTTTGATAAGGAAGTGATGATTAGAACTTTAGGTTGAAACCTATGCATGATAACTTCTAGGAGTTCCCCGTTTCAAACTACAACTGTAGGATGAATCCTTGGCATGACAACATTAGGACTTGATAGTCTCCCCGTAGTTGAGCCTGTTCTCTCTTCTCATCTCAGAACAAATTAAAATACAGTAATAAAGGTTAACTGATGTTGTACGTTACGAGCCTTAAGCTATCTGAGAAAGGATTGTTGGAGAGTTTCTTTTCAACAGTCTGGATGTTTAGTATGGCACCCTTTGGGTGACATGCGACGTGTTCACTCTCAGGTCATAGTCTCTAGTGCGATGTTGGTTGCAAACATCCATAAAAAACAGTTCTTTCGTATAAGACAAAAAACAAACTTCAAACCTTTTGCCCCGTGGGCCCATAATTCAAAGGAAGCTTTTCTGAAGAAAAGAGTGTCGTTAACTCCCAGTTCTACCGCAAACGGTAACGCCTAAGTCTCCAAGGGTCGAGTTGCGTACATCCAACTGCCGGAACTGTTTGTTAACCCTACTCGATAAAACAGATGAATCTGAAGTACCGTAATTCGTATTATCCCGAACTACGTAAGCTCTGATCTCTGAAGCCTGTTGAGAGTACGTAGGCACAATACTGATGTATTGGCGAGCCACCTTACCCGTAACCCGTAGTTAGTCGAACTACGTTGACTCTGATTTCTCATTCTCTGATGAGAATACGTAGGCATAAAGCGCGACGCTTTGCCGAGTCATTTTCTTTTCTTTTTAGACCAGCCTTGACAGGTAGATAGTAAAACCAACCCGTCAGATAAACACAACAAGCGTGGATCCCATCGAGTACGATGGCGTGAGGGGTGCTAATACCTTCCCCTTGCGTAACCGACTCCCGAACCCAGACAATGGTTGCGATGATCTTGTCTTATACGTTTTCGTCAGGTTTTTCCGATCGTTTCCTTTCCCGTTCCGAGGGATAAATAATGAAAGGTGGCGACTCTTCTGTTTTGCCAGCACCTTATTTTTGCGGAAGCGACACCTTTGTTTTGTTCCTTTTTCAAGATTTTGTATTTTCAGAGCTACTCGAGAAGAAATGAAGAAAAACGAGCAAAAAGACCAAATTTTTAGGATTTGTACACATGGCTCCCACCCTGGCGGGCGCCATAGGGGATATCATGAGTGGGATAAGAGACCAATTTCTGATGACTTCCACGTCTCCCACTTCTTTCTACTTTAGTACACATGGTGGGTGCCATGAGGGTATGGCGGGCGCCACCCTTGCATTTTGTTTTCCCTCCAAAAAGAAGTTTGGGGGCATTCTAGTCTTTCCCTGTACTTTCCTAGCACTATAAATAGAAGAGTTATGTCTCATTTCTAATCATCCAAGCTTAGAGAATAGAACTCAAGCCATAAATTTCACCTATTGAAAAGTGATAGACTTCTCACATCGAGGGGTTATCACACTATGTAATCGAGTTTGGAGCACTCAGGTAGAAGTTAAACCTACCTCCATTTTAATTCAGTCTTTTTACTTCCAGATGTTCAAGATTTTAAAGCCTCTCAGTTAGAGCAGGTTTCTGTCAATTTATTGCCTTTTATTTATTTACCCGCCTTTATTTTCTGCACCCTTTATTTCTCGCACCGCACTTTATTTATTTATTTACCCGCACTTTATTTACTCGCATTTATTTACCATGTCCGGCTAAATCTTAAGGGCTAAGATGCAAGGATTATAGTTATAATTAGTATTCCACACGGTTGTCAGTAGAATTACTTAGGGGTTGTTTTAACTTTTAACACTTATTTTCTGTACTTAAAATTTGTTGGGTAAGATCGAAAGCCGTCCAACCTTTATATAAATTTGGTTAGTTTTAACTGTTCCAAGGAAGCGAAAGCGCTTGGCTCAGTCAATTAGGGATCTTTAATGTTTAAGAAAACCAATTTTAAAACTATTTTCGGACGCGTTTGCGGATTTAAAAGCCCGGTTCGCAAGAACCTCTTTTTGTTAGAAATTCCAGGTTAAAATACTTTTCAACTAAGTCAAAAAACTATATTTCTTAAAAATAGGTTTATTAATCCTAACGCAATGCGCACCTTTTTATAAGTGACAATAAGAGGGGTCGATTAGGAATAAACTCGGTTCTGAATACGCGAAAGCGATAGTTCCCGTTAAATTAGTTCTTTTCATGAGTAGAAAATATTACCCCATAAGAAATCCTATATGTACACATCTAGAATATTACGTAGCTATATGAATTGTATCTATGCCTGTTGCTTTATTATTGAATTTATTTTTGCACTTTACTTTTATTTCGCACAACCCAATCCTTTATTTGATTTGCCTTAGATAAACATTGTAACAATAGTAATCGATAGATTAACGTTTGGTCTCTGCGGGATCGATAATTTTTTGTATTACTTTGACGCTATTCATGCACTTGTGAATCGCCCATCAGATGAGTCCTCTGAAATGTATGTTTGCCGCATCGCTGCGAAGAGGGGCCAACAAGGACAAAAGAGTCGCCACCGTTCGTTATTTATCCCAAAAGAGGGAAAGGAAACAATAAGAGAAAACCTACGAAAAAGGGAGAAGACAGGTCATCGCAACCAAATCTCGGGTTCGGGAGTCGGTTACGCAAGGGGAAGGTATGGGCACCCCTCACGTCCGTTGTACTCAACAAGATCCATGCTTGTTATCTACAAAAAAAGGGTGTCAATCTATAAGGCTGACCACAGGGACAAAAGAAAAGAAAAGAGACTCGATAGAGCATCACCGCTCTATGCCTACGTACTCCCTCGTGCAATGGGAAAGTCAGAGTCAACGTAGTTCGGAAAGCTACGGGTGAAGGTGGGGAAGGTTTCTCGCCAAGATATCACCGTCTTGTGCCTACGTATCCTCATCTAGTATGAGAAATTAGAGCAAACATAGTTCGGGCTGACATGACCACAGGTTGGTTCAAGCGTTTTAATTGAGTAGGGTTAAACCTTCGTTCTAGCAGTTAGGTGTATTGCTGCTCGACCATTGGAGACTTAGGCGTTACCTGTTTGCGGTACAACCAAGAGTTAACACACTCTTTCTGAAAATGATTTCCAATTAATCCCAAAGGATAAAAATATTTGATATTTTGTTTTGTGTTTTTTATGAAGAAGTGAATTGAATTAGATTTGTAATTCATGTTGCACTAAAGACTATGACTTGAGAGCGAATGCGTTGCATATCGCCCAAAGGGCCTATGCTAAACACTCTAGACAGTTGAGAGGAAGCCCCCCAACTATCATTCCCCAAGTACTTAAGGCTCGTAGCGTACAACATTTATTATCCTTTATTAGATATCTTGAAGGAGTTTTGAGATGAGAAGAGAAGACACAAACTCTAAGGGGAAACTAATCAACCCTAATGTTATCATGCAATGTGCTCCTAAGATTGAGATTAAGAGGGGAAAAGACTATCCTAATGTTATCATGCTTGAATTGAACACTTAATGTCTCTCCTACTTCCATCCTAAACGGAGGGACTAGGAATCCTAAGGGATCATGGCAAAGGACCAAGAAAACACAAGATAAATCAATCACAAATGAGATGCAAGAAATATATGAAGTTGACTTAAACAAGTCAAGTAATAAAGTAAACATAGTCGCTACTGCGAAAATCGAGGCCGGCAATGACAGAAGATTCGCCACCATGCGTTTTTTATCCCAAGAGAGGGAAAGGAAACGCTCATAGAAAACCTAACGAAAGGAGGGATAAGATCGGTCATCGCAACCAAATCTCGGGTTCGGGAGTCGGTTACGCAAGGGGAAGGTGTTAGCACCCCTCACGTCCGTCGTACTCAACGGGATCCACGCTTGTTGTCTATCTAAAAGGGTGATTGAATCTAACTAACTACATGCTTTAGGATAAAAGAAAAAGAAGTGACTCGGCAAAGCAACGACGCTTTGTGCTTACGTATCTCATCTGAAATGAGAAGTCAGAGCCAACGTAGTTCGGCCAACTACGGGTGAAAATGGGGGGAAGGTTGCTCGCCAAGACATCGCATCTTGTGCCTACGTACTTTCATCTGGTATAAAAGATCAGAGCAAACTTAGTTCGGGCTAAAAAGGAACACAGGTTTGTTCAACTGTTTTAAACCGAGTAGGGCTAACAATCAGTTCTAGCAGTTTGGTGTATGCAGCTCGACCATTGGAGACTTAGGCGTTACCGTTTGCGATAGAACTAAGAGTTAACAACACTCTTTCTTATGAAAATGATTTTCAATTATTAAAGGTCCCAAAGGGCAAAAAAGAAGTTTGAATGATTTGTTTTTGTGTTTTTTAGAGAAGAAGTGTTTTTGAATGGTTTACAACTTATATCGCACTAGAGACTATGAATTAGGAGTGAATGTGTCGCATATCACCCAAAGGGTGATATACTAAACATTCAAGCCATTGAAGAGAAACTCCTCAACAACCTTTTCTTAAGTGCTTAAGGCTCGTAATGCACAATAATCGTTAACCTTTATTTGGTGTTTTATGATTGTTTTAAGATGAGAAGAGAAAGGACACTAAAGGGGGACTAAATCCAAACCTAAAGTTGTCATGCAATGGTGATCCTAAGGTTGAGATAAATGAATGCTACCTAATGTTATCATACATGGTTAAGATCCTAAAGTCTATCATAATCTCCCTTGAACAAGAGAGATTAGAGGTCCTAAGGGAATGAAACAACAGAGGAACAACACGAAACAAAATAAACATACTAGAATGCAAACATGAAATGCAAATGAGGGAGGAAATTAGTGTGGGGCAGTAGCCTCCACAAGGTCATCTCAACCTCATGCAACAAT
Source organism: Lathyrus sativus (assembly GCA_963859935.3). Classification (NCBI taxonomy): domain Eukaryota; kingdom Viridiplantae; phylum Streptophyta; class Magnoliopsida; order Fabales; family Fabaceae; genus Lathyrus; species Lathyrus sativus. The sequence continues at coordinate 225,864,603 of OZ012738.1, forward strand.
ATGAAAAAAATTCAAGATATGAAAAGAAAGGAAATGCACCAAAAGAAACACAGAAGAGCATAAAAAATGGGATGAAATGGCCTAAATCAAACAACATCAACCACAATGCCAAAACATGAACATAAATGAAAGACAAGGAAAACCTAAATCAAAGTGAGGATGGGAGGCAATATGAGGACAACAAGGAACCCATAATGGCACTCAACCATGAGCATCACAAGTAGGGTGCATAAGAAAGCACAAAGAGGTCCTCATGGATTCATCATTTTAGGCATGCTTCAAATACCTCCAAAGGAGGGACCAAGCTACCTCAATTGAGATTCCAAAGTCATTGGACAGCAAGGGACATGAAATACAAGTGCTCAAAAGAAAAAGCAAGTAAACCACAAGAAAATGCAATCAAATTCCTAAAGGAAAGCACACATGTTTCACAATGAAACCCTAAATGGGAACTTAAAATCAAGCAATCAAATGAACAAGCAAAACCAAATGTTATGACCTAAAAATGAGCAAGCATTATCCTTAGCATGTTTAAAACATGAATTGATAGGCATTGAGAGCTCAAAGGATCCAAAAGTGTCATATCCAAGTCAAACTAGGTCAAGATGCATGTATGAACCTTCCTTTGGATAGCTTGATTTCCAAGTTACCCTAAAAATAGGAAAATGATTCAAAAATTATCAAATAAAATGCAAGAGGCTCATAAATATGTTGGCAACCAGAGGCCAAAAGAGTGCAATCAAAATCACTTCACAACATCACCATAGAAATTTATTCACAAGGGTGCTCCATTGTTAAGGAGGATTGTTTAGGGTCAAAAGAAAGCATCAAAAGTCAACTCTAAAGTCAACCAACCAGGGGCAAAATGGTCCTCAAAAACTCATAAACTCATTAGATCTAAAGGAAATGAGAAAAACAAATTCAAGAACAAAACATGTCAAGATTTAGATCACATAAAACACTTCCAATGTTAAATCCCATTTTTAATTGAAAAATAATTCATAAAATAAAATAAAAATTTCTAAAAATAAGAGGACATCACAAGGAATCCAAAACATATTTTTTTTTTGAGATTTTACCACGCTTGGAAGTATTTTAAAATAATTAAAATCTAAACAGTTATAAAGTAAAAATAAAAAGAAAAGAAAAGAAAATAAATAAAAGCCGGGGGTGCAAGAAGCAGCCCAGAAGCATTCAAATTCAAATGGCCCACTAAAACGGGGGGTGCCAATAGCACACCTAGCCCATCAGAAAAACAAAATAAAATAAAAACATGAGGATCCCATGGTACATGGCAAAGCAGGCGCATGGTGGAACTCAATAAAGGCCATCAGATCAAATGGTATGCACATCCAATGGACCAGAGTGTGCCATGTCAATTAATGAGATTTAAAATAGATTATGTGTAGCGTGGTCAACGTGTATGCAGCGTAGGTCTTAATCAAGACTGTCAAGACAAAAAGTAAACGGATCCAACGCCTGCCAAGGAGACACGCCATCACCTTCAACCTCAAGCAAGTGAGGGAAACCAGATGGCGGCCAGAATCCATCTCCGGTCGTCTTCCTCATCGTGACCGGCCACCACGAAATGCAGGTACACCAAAACTTAACCAAAATCAACAAAATAAAAGTGAAAACTCATCTACTCTTCAAGAGGATCATGAATACATGCTTAGTTTTCAATAAAAGTGCTTTAAAAAACCAAAACGAAAAGAAATAGGAAATGAGCTCAAATGAAAAAGTTCACAAACAGCCAGCAAATCATACCAGAAATCATCTATGATATGCAAGGATCATAAATATATAAAAATGGCGTATTAAAGTTGCATAAACAGAGAGATATTTTAAAAAGAAAGAAACCTTAATGCTCAGTTTGTTATCAATGCTTGAAATAAAATACTCAGAAACGCTCTATAGGTCTCAAGGAATGTTTTGCAATGTTTTGTTTTGATTGAAACTCAATAAAACTTGGAAACCGATTTTCACTTTTTTCTCTCTTTTTCTCAATCTGTTCTCTCTCTAACTCTCACCAAATCCAGTTCTGAAGGCATGTACACAATCTTGGGATTAAATATGATGGATTCAGATTGAAATAAGGCCCAATTCCCTGCTCCTTAAGCCCAACTGGATTTCAAAATTTTCTATTCATGGAAGCTTCCAAAAGTACACGAAAATATACTTGCAAAGCTGTCAAGATGGCTCAGCTAGCTGTCATCTGAGGTGAGCTAATCTAAAGGCTGAGAATGGCCCCTTCGTTTGGTCTTATGGCATGTTTTTGATATGTTGCTTAATCTTGAAGAAAGCTTGAAAATGGCCACCAAGATGCACTCAAATCTCTAATCCAAGGATGACATTGTATTTGAAATGTGTTTGGCACTCAAAAAATGCATAAGGTTGGTACAAAATGTTTCCAAATGAATTAAATATGATTTTCCCTTTTTAAAACCTTGTTCATAGAAATTTCATTAGGGATTCTTCAATCCAAGCCAAACCTTTGATGCCTTGATGTTTGGTTGAGCAAATGACCCTATTTGGAGCAAGTTTGATGTTGGAAAGATTTCCATTTGAAGTGCGCAAAGTGGTGAAATGGACCTATAATGAAAATGACCTGTAATCCTGCTTTTCCAAAATACCCCTGCCTTGCAAGCCTCATAACTTGAGTTCTACAAATCAGATGAAAGACTTCTAGTATCCTTTGGAAAGTTAAGATCACGAGGAACAACTTTAATGGTCATCAAAAGTTGAGGAGAAACATCCTTCTAGGTCAAAAATTGCTTGGAAGTTGGTTGACTTTTGTTGACCAAAATCACATTCATCTGATGACCTGTAACTTGTCTACATCATAACTTGAGTTTTAGATTTCATATGAATGACTTCTAGTACTCAAAAGAAAGCTAGAAATAAGCTCTGCAAGTTTCATGTTGATCAAAAGTTGAGGTGAGACTTGTATTTTGAGATAGGTGGTCTTGAAGTTAGGCACTAAACAGGGGATTTTACACAGAGAACCCTAATTCAGACACTCCTCACACTCTTGATTCTTGATGAAATGATCTTGAAATGATATCTCATGTATCTTAACGCAACATTCCATGACCATGAAGACTTAGAATTGAGTCTTAATCTCCTTCAATTTCACAGTTAACTTAGGGCTGACCAGATGAAAACCCTAATTGCACCACCTTCACCTGTAACCCTTCACACTTGGTATAAACACTTGAATGAACTCCACAATGACCCTCAAGGCCTCTAATGAGCTTAAATGACCATCTATCTCCATAACCATGGGCTTGTGATCCTCAGATGACCTTCAAATGGCCTCCTAGACAGGAGGTGAACCACATACACTTATCTGCCTATCCAAAGGGCATTGACTTATCTCTGATGATGATAACCACTCTGTTGACTTGAATACAAACTCTTGATTAGGCTTGGAACCCTTGGCAAAATCCTCTTGTTGAACACACGCATCTTGATCCCCTGTAAAATGCAAAATGATATGCAATGCAATATGCTAGAACAAATTAAATGAAACATAAACTAAGTAAAGAAAAAGTTGGGCAAATTTTGGGGTACAACAGCTGCCCCTATTCAAACGACTTAGACCTGAATGAGTGAAAAGTGAACGGTTTCACACCATCAAGGTAAAAGACGGTTGAATACCAAAGAATCCAGAGATTTTCCAACCGTAGAAAATAAAACTACAAACAAGAATCTCAGGAGATAACCGCTCCGATTACAAAAAATAAACCGCTGGAGAAAGGAGAAGCTTAACCAAACGAATATGTGGGGAACAATCATCCACCAGAAGACCAAATTCCAAGGATACCATCCAAAGATAGGATAAAAACAATCCCTGGGGATATAAATCAAACACTACCAACCCAATAGTTGGGATCACCGTAAAATTGAATAAAGCTAAACACAAGCTATCAACCTAAAGTTTAAATCGCCGAAAGCGCTAAACGGAAGCGAAATGACCACAACAAAGATTACCAATCTAAAGTTGGAATGTCGAACTATGTTGAGGAAAAACGAGGGTTACAAACCAAATGTCGGAATAACATCCAAACTACCAACCAACAGTTGGAATAAAGTCAACAGAATACCAACCAATAGTCGGGATAGGAACTAGAGGATACCAACCTGAAGTTGGGATAAAACAAGGCATACCAACCAATAGATGGAATAAAAGTCGAAGGATACCAACCTGAAGTTGGGATAAAACAAAGCATACAAACCAATAGATGGAATAAAAGCCGAAGGATACCAGCCTAAAGTTGGGATAAAAACCAAAGGATACCAACCTGAAGTTGGGATAAAACAAGGCACACCAACCAATATATGGAATAAAAGCCAATGGATACCAACCTAAAGATGGGATAAAACAAGAAGATACCAACCTGAAGTTGGGATAAAACAAGGCACACCAACCAATAGATGGAATAAAAGCCAAAGGATACCAACCTGAAGTTGGCATAAAACAAGAGGATACCAACTTGAAGTTGGGATAAAACAAGAGGATACCAACCTGAAGTTGGGATACAAGCCAGAGGATACCAACCTGAAGTTGGGATAAAATAAGAGGATACCAACCTGAAGTTGGGATAAAAGCCAGAGGATACCAACCTGAAGTTGGGATAAAACAAAGGATACCAACCTAAAGTTGGAATAAAACAAGGCAACGGAATCAACCGACTCACAACTTGTAAAGAAAACTCCAACGGGGAGAGGTTTAAACAAATGACTCTGCCAAAGAATATCAGTTCACCCACCACTCTGTTGGGGATAGTATAAAAATCTCCTGAATCAGACAACTTCTGTTGGAAAAGAAAACCGGCCTCCAAGGCAACAAACCTGGCTTATGCTTAAGATGCAAATGTTTGAAAATGGCGTAATTCTCCATACGAAATGGAAATGCTACACGTTTAGGTAGATGTTATGCACGATGCAAATGCAAAGGAACCGCTCTAGCAAAATAAATGCTAAAGAAAAAGAGCCCACTCTGCTGGGGAAAAGACTAGACACGTCTAGTGCAAACAGATTCATGCTGGGGAGTATAAGCCTTGGATGGCCTCCGAGAAGTCTTCTAGGTAAAACTTCCCTGCTAAGCACAAATCCACTCCGCTGGGAATTAGAAACGTGTATCGACCAACTGCTGGGGATAACCGTACGCCTACGCACACACCACCATGCTGGGATGAAGAAACCACTTTTAATTGCTAGGGAACAAACTTTGGCTGGGGAAAATGGCTCCATCCATACCTTCTTAAAGAGATGCCCCAAGGATAACAAACCTACAAAAACAACAGACAAGATACTACACAACATAGGCTATCTTGGTTATTATTTGTGACGTTGTTCAGTTAAGTCAAAGTTTTAACAGTTATTGGCCAAGGCCTGCAAGTTTATGTATGTGCAAATTCATCAAAAACATCGGGCGTTTTTCACAAACAAAAATTAAAAACCAAAACCAAACACACAAAGATTTTCTGAATAACATGTTTATTGATAAACGGCCTGAAAGTAGGAAAATTTACAAAGGATGCAACCCCTGAAATGAGAAAGTTGCGCCAAAGACAAATAAGAAATGCACAAAGATATACAAAATGTTGGCAATGTGGTACAAACAACCACCATGGGACGACTCATCTATGATTCGCATGAATTTGATGCTTTTCTGATGCTTCGTCTTCGGAAGAGATTGACTTGAACAATTTCCCGCGCGTTCTCCCATTATCTGTTACGTTCTGAAGACCAATACGCAGATCGTAGTTGTTTGCTTTTCAAATCCCTAACTTTTGCCTGAATTGCCCTTGCGGGTTTTCGATTCACCGGGATACCCATTTTTACCAAAGTCGCCTTTTCAAGTTTTCAACTTTGCGGGTTTACATCTTTTCTTTTTATCCCTAATTTTTGCCCAAACCTATCTTTTCCATGGTTCGCCGGGATGCCCTATTTTTGCCTGGATCTTCTTTTTTCTTTCCAGCGGGTCTCTTTAAGCATAGTATTTTTTGACTGCGTCTGCGCTCACAGGGGACGTGAAATCTTCACCGTCCATAGTCGAAAGTAGTAAGGCTCCTCTAGAGAAAACTTTCCTTACAACATACGGACCTTCGTAATTGGGAGTCCATTTGCCCCTATGATCGTTCTGTGGTGGGAGAATCCGCTTCAACACTAAATCACCTGCCTGAAAGGTTCGAGGACGTGTCTTCTTATCGAAGGCTTTCTTCATCCTGCTTTGGTATAGATGATCGTATGCGATGGACGCCAACTTTTTCTCATCCATCAAGCTGAGCTGATTCAACCTGTTCTTCACCCATTCTACTTCATCTAGTTTAATGTCAGCTAGAATTCTCAAGGAAGGTATCTCGACTTCTAGTGGCAGGACAACTTCCATACCATATACCAACGAGAAGGGAGTTGCCGCAGTTGAAGTACGCACCAAGGTGCGATATCCATGTAAAGCAAAGGGCAATATCTCGTGCCAATCTTTGTAAGTCACAACCATCTTCTGCACAATCTTCTTGATATTTTTATTAGCTGCTTCGACCGCGCCATTCATCTTCGGACGATAGGGAGACGAATTGTGATGTTCAATCTTGAAGTTCTGGAACAACTCTTTCATCATCTTGTTATTCAGGTTAGATCCATTATCAGTAATGATCCTCTCAGGTATTCCATATCGGCAGATGATGTCCCTTTTGATGAACAGGGTCACAACTTGCTTGGTGACATTGGCATAAGAAGCTGCTTCGACCCATTTGGTGAAATAGTCGATGGCTACTAGGATGAAGCGGTGTCCATTGGATGCAGTTGGCTCGATCTTTCCAATCATATCAATGCCCCACATGGAAAAGGGCCATGGAGATGACATGACATTCAAAGGACACAGCGGCACATGAATTTTATCGGTATAGATTTGGCATTTATGACATTTCTTCGCGAACTTGAAACAATCCGACTCCATCATAAGCCAATAATACCCAGCTCACAATAACTTTCGAGACATGTCATGTCCGCCGACATGCGTACCGAAAGTACCCTCGTGGACTTCCTCCATAAGCAGATTTGCGTCTTTTTCATCCAAGCATCTCAACAGCACCAAATCATGGTTTCTTCTATAAAGCACACCATCCTGATTCAGATAAAAAATGCCAGACAATCTCCTTAGAGTCTTCTTATCTCGACTGGATGCCCCAGTCGGATACTCCTGGTTCTTAAGGAAATTCTGGATGTCAAAATACCACGACTTGCCATCGGAGGCCTCCTCAATGGCGAATATGAAAGCGGGTCTATCAAGGCGGGAAATAACTATTCTGGGAGCTTCATTCCAAAAATTAACCTTGTACATCAAAGACAACATTGCCAGAGCGTCTGCCATCTGATTCTCCGCTCGCGGTACATGAAGAAACTCCACTTTGTCGAAGAAAGGTAACAACCTCCTTGCATAATTCATGTATGGAACCAAATTTGGTTTACGAGTTTCCCATTATCCCTTGATTTGATTCACAACTAGCGCAGAATTGCCATATACATCGAGATTCTTGATCCTCAAATCAATAGCTTCTTCGAGACCCATGATACACGCTTCATACTCAGCCTCATTGTTGGTGACCGGAAATGTCAATCTGGCGGTGAATGGGATGTGAGACCCATGGGGTGTTGTAATGATTGCTCCAATTCCACTTCCATATGAGTTGACGGCACCATCAAATATCAACTGCCATTGGGAACCAAATTCAGGACCTTCATCTGGTAGTGGTTCGTCACAATCCTTCATCCGAAGGAACATAATGTCTTTGTTAGGAAATTCAAACTTCATTGGCTGATAATCTTCGATAGGCTGTTCAGCAAGGTACTCTGACAAAACACTTCCTTTGATGGCCTTCTGATAAACATACTGAATGTCGTATTCTGTCGGTACCATTTTCCATATGGCAATTCTTCCTAAAAGCGCTTGCTTTTCGAAGACATATTTGATCGGATCCATCTTCGAAATCAGCATGGTTGTATGGTTAAGCATATACTGTTTTAAACGTTTGGCAGCCCAAGCAAGTGCGTAACACGTTTTCTCAAGCATTGAGTAACGAGACTCACAATCTGTGAACTTTTTACTCAGATAGTAAATCACATGCTCCTTCCTTCCAGCCTCATCGTGTTGACCGAGGACACAACCCATACTGTTCTCAAGAACCGGCAAGTACATAATCAATGGTCTTCCTGCTACTGGAGGTATCATTATCGGAGGTTCCTGCAAATACTCTTTTATTTTCTCAAACGCTTTCTGACAATTCTCATTCCAAACGACCGCCTGATCTTTCTTTAATAACTTAAATAATGGCTCACAAGTGGCGGTAAGGTGAGATATGAACTGAGCAATGTAGTTCAATCTACCTAAGAAACCATGAACTTGTTTCTCGGTCTTTGGTGCTGGCATTTCTTGAATTGCTATGATCTTTGCAGGATCAACCTCAATACTTTTCTCATTGACAATAAACCCCAATAACTTTCCTGACCGTACGCCAGAAGTACACTTGTTTGGATTCAGCCTAAGTTTGAACTTCCTTAATATCTCAAACAGCTTTAGAAGATTCACCATATGCCCTTCCTCCGTTTGGGACTTCACAATCATATCATCGACATAAACCTCAATCTCATGATGAATCATGTCATGAAAAAGTGTCACCATTGCTCGTTGATAAGTTGCCCCTGCATTTTTCAAACCAAAAGGCATTACTTTATAGCAGAACGTCCCCCATTGCGCGATGAAAGTCATTTTCTCCATGTCCTCCGGTGCCATCTTAATCTGATTGTATATGGAAAAGTCGTCCATGAAGGAAAACACTGAGAATTGTGCGGTGTTATCAACAAGTACGTCAATATGAGGGAGCGGGAAATCATCCTTTGGGCTTGCTTTATTCAAGTCCCTATAATCAACACACATCCTGACTTTTCCGTCCTTCTTAGGCACAGGCACAATGTTTGCAACCCACTGAGGGTAGTTGGTCACATCAAGAAATCCGGCGTCCAACTGCTTCTGGACCTCTTCCTTGATCTTCACTGCCATACCAGGCCTGGTTCTTCTTAATTTCTGTTTAACAGGAGGACACTCTTCTCGAAGAGGCGGGCGATGAACTACAATATCCGTGTCGAGTCCAGGCATATCTTCAAATGACCAAGCAAAGACATCCTTATACTCTCGGAGTAACTCAACCAGTCTTTGCTTGACATCACATTGCAGTGCGGCCCCTATTCTGACTTCCTTCTTGTCTTCTTCAGTTCCCAGGTTGATGACTTCAACTTCCTCCTTATGAGGCAGGATGACCTTCTCCTCTTGTCTCAATAATCTAGCAAGCTCTTCGGGTAGGTCTTCGTCTTCATCAATCTCTTCTTCTACTTGAAAGATCAGATTGTCAAAGTTACACTGAGTCATAGACGAGTCTGAGTAGATGGTATCTGAAATGTGTAACCTGCAATGATGATGATTTTATGCTTAAATGATATGCAAAAAAAAAACAAACACAAACCACATTTCCATTTTATTGTTAGAAAACAAAAAAGAAGAAAAACATGGATCACAAAATTGAATGAGAAAAAATGCCTTTTGATTAATGATAAAAGATGTTTCAAACATAAACAAGCATTCCCTGAACAAAATACCGCTATGCTCCGGGTAGAACATAGGGTTACACAATAACTGAGAAAACAAAATATTATTGTTCACGTGTCACTTGGACAAATTCCTCAATGGACCAATTGCATAGTTTCTGTCTGGGAGCACTCGGCTGGATCCAGGCGTCCATGTCACAATCACTGTCTCCGGCTTCATCATCTAAAATAACATTGATTCTCTCAAAAATGACGCCCCCACTGGTAAACTTGACGGGCCCCTTGTAGCGCGGCACGCTCTGAGAAGATGATGCGTATGTTGGGCGGTATCATAGACCAAACTTGTCCTGCTTCTGAGGTATGTCTATCACTTATCCCCATCCCTGTGATGCCCTTGCCTGAACTGCAGCTTGAGCCTCCTTGAAAGATGACATAGCCACTTCTGGTTCTTTGTTCACAACCGGAGATTCATCCTTCACCTGCACAGCTTCGAAGGCCTGACACAAAGTCTCATGAATTTCTCCTTCTACCTCAACATACATAAACGTTGACAGGTGGCTAATCATGATATCCTCTTCTCCACAGGCTGTCACAACACTACCATCAACCATATATTTCAGCTTATGATGTAATGTGGAGGTAACAACCCCAGTAGAATGTATCCATGGACGACCCAACAGACAGCTGTAAGCAGGCTGAATGTCCATGATGTAAAATACTGCCTCAAATACCTCTGGGCCCACTTGGATAGGCAGAGTTATGTCCCCAAAAACAGATCTTCAAGTTCCATCAAAGGCTCGCACAACCAAATCACTTGGTGTACAATAAAGGTCGTGATGATCTATCTTCATCAATGCTTTCTTTGGCAACACATTCAAGGACGAACCTGTATCAACAAGGACGTGCGACATCACCGTTCCTCGGCATTCAAGTGAAATATGAAATGCCAAATTGTGGTTTTTTCCCTTTGGCGTTAAGTCTAAATTTGTAAACCCCAGACCACTTCCCGCATTGACATGCGCCACCACTCCTTCGAGCTGGTTAATTGATATTTCTTGTGGTACATAAGCAGTGCTTAAAACCATCAACAACGCACTTCGATGCGCTTCTGAACAAAACAGCAACGATAGTATAGAAATCTTTAAAGGAGTTTGTTGCAGATGGTCGACTATCTTATAGTCGCTTTTTCTAATCAGCTTCATGAATTCTTCCATATCTTTTGCCAGAGGCTCCTTCTCGCCCACCCGAGGAATTTCTTCTGCCAGTATCTTGCCTTTCCCTTTATCAACTTTCTCAGCCACCACTTCGGGCATTGAAAAGATTCTACCGCTTCTGGTAATTCCTACGACTCCAACAAGATTATCAATTGAGTCGACAGGTAAATTCTTCAATTCCACCTTCTGTCCATTACAAAACACCTCGGCTCCGTAATTCCATGGGATGGCCTTTGAAATTTCGTACGACACAGGTCCTGCTTTAGTGATGATGATTGTAGGTGGCCTTGGAGGCACTGGAATAGTGATAGTTTTATATGGGATAGAAATCGTCGCGATTTCATCCTGCTCCTCCTCTACTACTTCCATGGGTTTCCTTTCAGCGGTCCGATCGAATTGTGACATTCCTTCATCCACCATGCTTTGAATATACTTCTTTAGATCATCACATCCCTCGGGATGGCTCAAACAGTTGTCACAGCGTTCACTACAGCCCGGGAACACTCCCCCCTTCAACAGGTTTTCCTTCACAAAACACAATGGCGTTTTCAGCTCATTCCCATCGGTTATCAGATCTAACCCTTCCTCTACAAGAACAGCACCAACCCTACTCGGCCCATGATTTGGCATAAGGTTCTACACAACATCTGGTGCATCATGTGAAAAATATATTGCTTTACTACCAATCAGATCTTGTAACTTATGTTTGAAAGCCTTGCAATTATCAATGTTATGACCAGGTGCCCCGAAATGGAACTCGCATCGTGCATTCGCATCATAACCAGGTGGCAGTGTACCTGTCATAGGAGCCAGAGTCCACTTTTGGATCAACTGTAATTATAGCAAAGTTTGAAGCACTTGGGAGTATGGCATCGGTGGTGGATCAAACACTCTATTTGCCATCTTGGGCCGTTCTGGGTATCTTCTATAACCTTGCTGATTTTTTTGTGGTGGCTGCTGCTGCCGTTGTTGTTCCTGTTGTGGTTGTTGTGGTACGGGGATCGTAATGCTAGCGACTTGTTGTTGATGATATTGATGATATTGATTATGAGGCTGCCTCCATCTTCCTCGAAAACTAGATACTGAATTGGTTTCTCCCTCGCGACTTTTGTTGCCAAAGACCTTCTTTCCTGGTCCTCCGGCTGAGGATCCTTCGCCTGCTTGAATCTTCCCAATTTTGATACCATTCTCTATGCATTCCCCTGTGATTATCATGTCAGAAAAGCTGCCAGACATGCAGTTGATAAGCTTCTCATAGTATTGTTGCACCCCAAAATTTGCTCAACATCTTTTACCTGGTTTATGTTTCATTGCATTATCATTTGCATAGTTCTATCATTTGCATATTGTTGCGGTGAAATTTGGATGTCAAGCTATTGATTAACTTGAATCTTAATTCATTTACAACCGGTCTTTGATTTATCCGAAGGAAAGGTTAAAGAAAGGAAAAACCTAAAAGGGAGAGATCTAAGGTTCGGGGGTTGGTTAAATTTAGGGAAGGTATTAGCACCCTAAACTTCCGTAGTACTCTACGGGAACCTTTTGTTTATTTTTTTTATTTATTTCATTAATTATTTTGCTTTAGGGTATATACAAAGGATTGAAAATTAAAAAAGACCTAGGGGTTAATTCTAAGTTTACTCGGCAAGACATCGCATCTTGTGCCTACATATCCTTACGGGAATGGAATCAGAGTAACTGTAGTTCCCCTCAAAAGGGAGGTTAGAAACGTCTTGACTGTGGCTAAGGTTTGTTCAGATACTCCAATCTCTATGTTAAAAAATGTTAATTAAAATTAAAATAGGGTTAAATTAGGGATTCCACGGCGGAAAACCTTAAAACAGAGTACGGCGACTCTTTTGGCCTAACACTAGGATAAAAGCAATTTTGCCCACGGCGGGACACCTAGGCTAAACAGGGTTTGATCCATTAAAGGGGTAAGGCTATTGACTCGGCGGCCAAAAGGCTGGGCCTAATCCTTCGGAAGGATAAAACTGTAAAAAATGTGAAAATATGACAAATCATTATATGGAGGAATAACTAAAGTACAGAAATAAGAAAAGTAATAAAGGCAGAGGGTATAAAGAAACAAAGAAACATTTCTGAAAACATGAAGAATATGAAAATATGTAATGACACTTAGAATGAAGTGAGGGAGGAAAATAGTGTGGGGCTGTGGCCACCACAAGCACATCTCAACCTCGAGCATGCACATGAAATGCCCAAAGAAAGAAAAGTAATAAAAGGTACATAAAATGACACGACAAACATCAAACATCAGGAGTTCCTTACGAAAAGGTTTTAATTTTTTAATATTTTAATTATAAAAAAAGGTTTTAATTTTTTTAATATTTTAATTATAAAAAAAAGGTTTTAATTTTTTAATAAAAAATATTTAAGTTAAAATTATAAAAAAAATTAAGTTTAAATTATAAAAAAAAGTTTTTTTTTGGAGGAAAAGTCTTTTCAGTTTTTTTTTAGAACAAAAAAGGCTTTTCATCCAAAAAAAAGGCTTTTCAGTTTTTTTTGGGAAAATGCTTTTCAGTTTTTTGGGAACAAAAAGGTTTTTTTTTCTTCTTGGGAACAAAAAGGCTTTTCAGTTTTTAAAAAAAGGTCTTACTAAAAAAAAGGTTTTAATAATAAATAAAAAAAAAGGGTTTTGATTTTAAAAAAGGTTTTGATAAAAAAAGGGTTTTGATATTAAAATCTACGGACCTAAACACACATGGAGATATTTCCTTGAACAAATCTTGAGCTGATTCTTTGACAGGATGTAAAAGGAACTTGCCCCTGATAAGATCACTTGACCAAGTTTCTCATTGTTTGAAAATTCCTTAGAGGAAAACCAGTTTGCAAACAAAAATATTCATACAAACATGGTAATGCAAAGTTCATGCGACTTTTGAAATCAAAATTATTTTTGAAAGATGGAAAATACATGAGTCGTTAGTCAGAACACAACGGTTCAAGATGCTCAAAGTTTAAAACAAAAGTGTACTGCCAAAATAAATGATTCACAAAGATCTTTAGGAGTCAGGTTACGCAACCTTGCTGTAGTATACTTTCAAAATAACCTTGCTTCAATTAGGTCTTTTGAGGGTTGTAATGTGGCCTGGTTCACGGTTTATGAAACAAAAGATAAAGGCTCAAAATTTATTTGTACCCACCCAATCTACGTGATGATCTTCAGTCCTATGCTCAGTTAACTCATATTATGCATTCAGGTTCCCATAAGTTAGGAATTTCATTGATCGTAGCAATGATGACTCAGAAGTCAAAGGGACCTATGAAAAGGCAGCCACTACTCCGCTATAACATTTGATTGTTTTGACATTGAGGATTTTCAAGATAAGGATTTAAAAATCTCTTTGTATTATCCCTAAATTTTGCCTGAACTGTTTATTTTAGAGTTTACAGTCAGCGGGATGCCCCAGTTTTGCGTAAGTCTCCTTCATAGGTTTTGACTTAGCGGGCTTCTTTTGATTTTTTTATATTATTTTTTTGTGTGAAGGAAAGTGACTGTTTGATTTTAATGATTACGGTGAACCATCATCGACCTTTGATTAGAAAACATCTTCGACACTTATTTGACGTGTGCGAAGGAAAATTTGTTAATGAAAGGTGTATCGTATGAACACACAACCAAGTTAACTGAGAACTACCCATCCCAAGGTTAAAATTGTGGGTTTTTTGTAACGAAAGAAACTCCAACTTCTAGGCCCGAAGGGGGTGACGAGGGATTAACTTCCTTATTTCTCCAGTGTTTGGGAATTGAAACAATGCCTTACATCATCAACAGGGTTTAATTGAAAGCATACTGACAGCAGTTATGGGTATAACATTTTCGTCATCCTCCCTCCAATCTTAGCATATCAAAATTTTGGACAAGAAGTAAACATTTGAAAAATAAAGCATAAAGATGCAAATAACTGGACGAAAATGAATTGAATCAAAAGTCACAATGCTTATTTCATTAATGAAAGTACAAACATAATTAAAAGCAAACAACTTAAACAAAATAAGGAAAGTGCAAACAACGAGAAAAAAAGGGCTCAATGACAAAGCTTCAATTCTAATGTGTTGGCAAGGGATCTGTCTGGACGCTCGGACGACTATCCGTAAAATCAAGTATTCCGGCTCTAATCAGTTCACGCACCCTAGCTTTCAATGCAAAACAATGCTCCAAGTCGTGGCCTAAGGCACCCTCATGAAAAGCACACTTTAGATCAGCCCTAAATCCAACTGGAGGATTAAGAGGAGGTGGTAAAGCCTTTGTAGTGATCAGCCCTTGTCGAACTAAGTCAGGATACAGCTCTGTGTAAGTCATGGGAATAGGATCAAAGTGATCCTTATTCCGATTCTGGTCTTGTTTGATAACTGGGCGTTGAGGAGTCTGAGCTGGCTGTGGAGCACTAACAGGTTGAGATCCCTGACGAGGCTTCCTTGATTCAGTTATGACAACATTGGCCTGTTCATCCTTCTTCTTATGGAAATTACCGTAGGGTTTCTTTGCACCATTAGAAGATTCAACAGCTTTGGATACTTTACCATTTTTCAAACCTTCTTCTAACCTCTGACCAATAGTCACCAAATCTGCAAAACTTGAAGAGACATTCCCGATCATCTTTTTCCAATAGAAAGGGGACAAAGTATCCATGAACAATCCAGTTAATTCCTTTTCTGCTATAGGGGGTTCAACTTGAGAAGCTAACTCTCTCCAACGCTGAGCATATTCCTTGAATGACTCTTTTTCATTTTGAGACATATTTTGTAATTGACGGTGATCGGGAGTCATATCCAGGTTGTATTTGTATTGTTTCATGAAAGCGTTAGCGAGATCTTGAAAGCAACGGACACTGTTATGATCTAAGTTCATATACCATTTGAGAGAAGCACCACTCAAACTGTCTTGAAAGCAATGGATGAGCAATTTATGATTGTTGGTGTAGGCCGCCATCTTTCGAAAGTACATGACCAGATGAGCTCTTGGACATGAGTGACCTTTATACTTCACAAACTCAGGAGTCTTGAATTTGGCAGGCATAACGAGACCGGAGACTAGGCACATATTGTCGGCATCTATATTGAAGAAATCAGTACCCTCAACAGCTTGGAGTCTCTTATTGATGATTTGATACTGTTCACGGGTAATCTCAGGCTCAACAAAATCTTCATGGTCTTCCCCTTGAACACTGGCAACATTGTGCTCATATAGAGGATTCTCAAAGGGAGCTCAGATAGTTTGGTTAACAGTGTGGACCACAGGTCTAGTCTCGGTAAGGACGGGAGCTTGAAAAAACGGTCTGACAGTCTGACCAATTGTAGCAGACGATGCAATAGGCGGAGAGTAGTTAGGAGGTAAACCAAACTCGGGCCAAGTAGATGGTGGCACTGGAACAAGAGGTGGATCAACATCCGAAACTTCCTGAATGACGGTCCTTTGAGGTGACTCTCCTTTGGAAATCAGTACTTAGAGCATCTCGATGAGTTTGGTCATGCCTGATTTCAACTCATCGATCTCCATTCGGATCTCTACATTATATGCCTCTTGCTCTGACATCTTACGTCTATAATTAGCCCTGGTCTGATATCTGTGTCGAGGAATCAGCTTGACGACTCAAAGGTACACTGGAAGACGAGAGAACCGAGAATGAGAAACCGGGGGACAAATGCAATGCAAAAATGTGATGATGATGCCATGCAATGGTTTCAAGAATTTCAACGGTCGATTGCGAATATTGCTTTTTAAGAAAGTTGGAAAAAAATTTAGACTTTAAAATGTAAGGCTTTTCGAATTTGCAAAGGACTGCTGAATTCCTTGAAACTAGAAATGATATGATGCTTTATGGATGCGAAGCACAAATACACATAAGCAAACAAAAGGTCCTAAGTTAGAGGAACAACGAATGGAGTCAAGGTCTACCCTTCCCAAAGAGGTATGTACTATAGGTTGATTGTACCTGCAGAACAAGGGTTCTAAATCAGTGCCCAAAGTCATCAGTCCATCTTTCGGATATTATCGACTTCCCGACTGACTAGAGGGTCAATAATATTCTCAAGAGAACCTCGTTCGAGTGTAGTATCGCGTAGCAACCATTGTAGGACTACTCCTACATAGTTCCCGCACTACGTCCTATATAAGGTCAAGATGGTGTAAAGGTACTACGGTTCCCAGTATCACAGACTCCAATCGATAACGGTAAAAGTTTTCACGACTACACTCGATCAACCGAACCATTTTCGAAAGTGTCTCAACTGAGCGGTGATTCTCGATTTAGCTTAGTCGGGACTCACTCCTTATAAGCCTCGTCGAATATATCAGCCATCCTATCATAAGGTCGCTCAAGTCCGGGTGTAGGACTTATCTCACAACACAGTAACTCCAAGTAAGGTACCCCAATATATACATACAAGTGAGCAAAATATATAATAAAACAAATATATAAAGAAAAATAAACAAAATAGGGATAACCCTCAATAGTTAGGACTCCCTAGTGAAGTCGCCATTTTCTGTTGCGGTGAAATTTGGATGTCAAGCTATTGATTAACTTGAATCTTAATTCATTTACAACCGGTCTTTGATTTATCCGAAGGAAAGTTTAAAGAAAGGAAAAACCTAAAAGGGAGAGATCTAAGGTTCGGGGGTTGGTTAAATTTAGGGAAGGTATTAGCACCCTAAACTTCCGTAGTACTCTACGGGAACCTTTTGTTTATTTTTTTTATTTATTTCATTAATTATTTTGCTTTAGGGTATATACAAAGGATTGAAAATTAAAAAAGACCTAGGGGTTAATTCTAAGTTTACTCGGCAAGACATCGCATCTTGTGCCTACATATCCTTACGAGAATGGAATCAGAGTAACTGTAGTTCCCCTCAAAAGGGAGGTTAGAAACGTCTTGACTGTGGCCAAGGTTTGTTCAGAGACTCCAATCTCTATGTTAAAAAATGTTAATTAAAATTAAAATAGGGTTAAATTAGGGATTCCACGGCGGAAAACCTTAAAACAGAGTACGGCGACTCTTTTGGCCTAACACTAGGATAAAAGCAATTTTGCCCACGGCGGGACACCTAGGCTAAACAGGGTTTGATCCATTAAAGGGGTAAGGCTATTGACTCGGCGGCCAAAAGGCTGGGCCTAATCCTTCGGAAGGATAAAACTGTAAAAAATGTGAAAATATGACAAATCATTATATGGAGGAATAATTAAAGTACAGAAATAAGAAAAGTAATAAAGGCAGAGGGTATAAAGAAACAAAGAAACATTTCTGAAAACATGAAGAATATGAAAATATGTAATGACACTTAGAATGAAGTGAGGGAGGAAAATAGTGTGGGGCTGTGGCCACCACAAGCACATCTCAACCTCGAGCATGCACATGAAATGCCCAAAGAAAGAAAAGTAATAAAAGGTACATAAAATGACACGACAAACATCAAACATCAGGAGTTCCTTACGAAAAGGTTTTAATTTTTTAATATTTTAATTATAAAAAAATGTTTTAATTTTTTTAATATTTTAATTATAAAAAAAGGTTTTAATTTTTTAATAAAAAATATTTAAGTTAAAATTATAAAAAAAAATTAAGTTTAAATTATAAAAAAAAAGTTTTTTTTTGGAGGAAAAGTCTTTTCAGTTTTTTTTTAGAACAAAAAAGGCTTTTCATCCAAAAAAAAGGCTTTTCAGTTTTTTTTGGGAAAATGCTTTTCAGTTTTTTGGGAAAAGGTTTTTGGGAACAAAAAGGTTTTTTTTTCTTCTTGGGAACAAAAAGGTTTTTCAGTTTTTAAAAAAAGGTCTTACTAAAAAAAAGGTTTTAATAAAAAAAAAAAAAGGGTTTTGATTTTAAAAAAGGTTTTGATAAAAAAAAAAGGGTTTTGATATTAAAATCTACGGACCTAAACACACATGGAGATTAACATGGCAAAATATGCACATAAACATGAAAAAGCAAAAGGTTTAATAATTTAACGGACCTAAACACATTAACATGGCAAAATATGCACATAAACATGAAAAGGCAAAAGGTTTAGTAATTTAACCTACGAAGCGGAGGTTTGCTTCGGTAAATGTGAAAAAGGTTTGAATAAAGGAACACTGGAGAGCTCCAATCCTTCTGACGAGTTGTGGGAACGACCGTCTTTCTTCTCTGGGGATCTCCTTTGTTTCTCCCTTTCTCTCTCCTCTTTCCTGAAGAAAACCTTCTGACCCCTTTTCAATAAGGCAACACATGTATATATAGGGAACAAATTAGGGTTAACACCAAATTGTCAATAATGTCCTTAAAGCCCATTTTAAAGCCCAAACTAAATAATTAGTTAAGAAAAAATATAATTTAAATAATTTAAAATAATTAAAATAAACTTAAAATAAAAACTAATAATCCTATTGATTGTTAAAATCAAAAATATTATAAAAAGAACAAAAATTTTTTCAATATTTTTTTATTTTATGATTTTTTGGATATTTTTATGAATAATTTAGAAAAAAGTGAAAAAAATAATATTTTAAAAAATGATTTAATTAAAATACGAAAATAATAATTAAATAATAATAAAAAACTATTTTTGTTATTTTTTAATGAAAGATAGAAAAATTTGGAGTAAAAATAATAATAAAAAACAAAAAGTGACAAAGGTGAGATTCAAACTCTCAACCTCCCACACTCACAACTCCTTACACATGTCCTCTTGCCAATTGTGCCATTTTTACTTTTTAAAAAAAAAATACATGCCATATGATATTTACCTGCAAAAAGTCAAACGACTACACAAATTTGTTAGTAATTGATTAAATGCAATAAAAATGCAATGAAATGCGACGACAAATCTTAGGGCAAAATTTGGGGTATTACACATATCATGGCATACCATTCATCCAATAGGAGATCAAGTGTGATTAATATCAAGAGAAGCCTAGCAAGAAATCTTATCCAAGCTTGAGATGTCATCCAAGTCATCAGGAGATGGTGGGAGGTCTTGATCAGTTGAAGACTATCATTGAAGGGTGAATATGAGATGTGTATAGAGCTCATGGAGTGCCTAGAGGGCCATATTGGAGCTAAATCAAGCCATTGTGTCAAATGCAAGAGCCACAGTTGAGGTGTAAGCAATTAGGGTTTCATATGGATCAACCCTAGGTCAATTATGCAATTGAAAAGCATTCAAGCCTAATTTGAGGTCATGAAGTTCAGGAAATGATGTGATAAGACATTTGTGGTGTTGTGCCAAAATCAAATCAAGAAGAGTCAAGAATGTGGGAAGTTGCTAAATTAGGGTTTCAGTGCAAATTACCCTATTTAGTGCCTAACTTCAAGGCCACATAAGTCAAGATACAAGTTTCAAATGGATCTTTGGACAACATGAAACTTGTAGAGCATCCTAATACCTTTAATTTGAGTACTAGAATTCCTACATTGGATTCGTAGAACTCAAGTTATGGTCCAGACAAGTTACAAGTCCTCAGATGACACTGAAATTTGTCTGTGAAAATCATCTGACTTCAAGGCTATTTTTGACCTAGAAGGAGGTTTCACCTGAACTTTTGGTAAACATGATAGTTGTTCCTCATGATCTTAGCTTTCTAGATTGTACTAGAAGTCATCCATCTGATTTGTAGAACTCATGTTATGAGGTTTACAAGTCAGGGGTATTTTGGGAAAGTGAGATTATAGGTCATTTTCAAGCATAGGCCAAAATCTCCAACTTGCAAGCTTCAAATGGAAAATTGCTCAACATGAAAGTTTCTCAAAATATGGTTTTTAGGCTAGCCAAGAGGTCATGAGTGATTGATTGAGCTCATAGCAAGAGTTAGTTTGAAATGGTTTGAAAAGGAAGAAAATTCAAATGATTAAAGGAGGGAAAAATGGGATTTTGTGTAACAAAACCAAAACCAAGCAAATAAGTACACTTTTTGATTGGAAATTTCATTCTAAGATCATTGGCAATACCAGAATTTTGAGTTTAGTTCAAGTTTTGAGAGATAGCATATGGTTACTTCACTTGTAAGTTACATATGCAAAATCAATGCACAAGGCAATTCAGGCCAATTTCTCCATCCAAACTCATTCTAAATGACATGTGCAAGGTGTTAGAAACTTCTAGAACCAATGCCAAGCTTACAATGCACGACTGTCATATTGAATTTTGAAGGAAAAATTAGAAAATGCAAATCACTGTTTTGGGCTTCAACTTGGATCCAAAGGCCCATGAAACTCTTCTATATATTCATTAGAGTGAGTTCAGATCAATTTGGAGCATCATTTCGCGCCAGAGCAAGCAAGAGCACTTGAAATTTTACAGCTGCAAGTTCAAATCGGATTCTGAGTTTGGAGCCAATTCAAGCCAAATTGAGGTGTGCAATCTCTTCCTTGTGGATCATTGAAGTTATCTGGAGCATTTGGAAGCAAGCCACGAGCTCTAAGGACCTCTGTTTCAAGATCTATATCAGGTTTGCATTTCTCAAAATTCAGCATGATTTAGCATGAGATGATTAGATTTAGACTTGTAGTTAGGATCTACACATGACATAAATCGTTTTAGGCTTGATTTGAACTCAATTGGTGATGATTGAAGATGACATGTAAGATCTGTTTGGACTTGAATCTCTTGATTCATAAGGTTTCAATGCTAGTTGTTTAGATCAGATTGATGTACGCAACAAGATGAAGAGATCTATACTATTAATTTCAAGTTTAGTGATAGTTGTGAATGATGCCATTTCTGAACTTTGATTCGTGTTTGCTTACTGGCTAAGAATTGGATAATTTTGAGTGGATATTTGGAATGTACGTGAAAAACTAAGTTGATTTGGTATTTTGTTTGTCATTTTTGGTTGTCTGAACCTGGACCTTCGCCAGAGAAGACAACCGGAGTCTTCTCCGGCCACCATGAACCACCATCTTTGATCTCCACTCTGATGACCTGAGATTTGGAGAAGATGACTTCATCATCGTTGGATCATTGCTTGACCTTTGACTACAACCAAGATCCAACGCACACGACTTAAAGTTTGTTTTGAATTTCTGATGCCAAAATGCAGCGTCTCACTTAATACGCTGGAAAGCTGTGGCGCGTCCAGATCTTTGACCAGTCTCCAGATCCTAGGGTTCTTGTTTTATTTCTATTTTTAATTCATTTTTGTTTCATTTTGTTTTATTTTAATTGCATTGTTATTCCAAAAATCATATAAATTCCAATTTTGATCACAAAATTATTTTAAAAATATCCTCATGATCCTTATGGAATTTATGATTTTCTAGGATTAAAAAATTACAATTTCATGTATTTTTCAATTTTTATTTGATTTTTCACATTTTATTTTGTTCTTTATTTTTGCATAATTGGTTATCTGTTTTGTTGATTTTAGTTCTCCCAATTGGTTTAGAGTTTGGCCTTGATTTTTTAATATGTGTTAGGGTAGACATGTATGTTCCCTTAGAATTTTTCTTGGTTTTTTAGAACAATATTAGGATCTGTTTTAGGTATTGAGATTAGGACCCTCCCGAACTTGTGGATTCCCTTGAACTATCTCAATATAGGAATTGTTTAGATAACTTAGAAGCTGATTTAGGTTTCAATCTTTTTACATTAGATTTTTCAAATATGCATGTTCCCCTAGGAATTTTATTAGATTTTTGCAACTTCATTTTCTATTTTTGTTGTATTTTGCAAGTGGCTTGTGTTTATGAATTCCTCTCTTGAGTGCTTTGGTTTGTTTGGCTTGGTTGGCTGCCTTAAAGTTGGTTTGAGCTTGAGTCATTTTTGGTGGAGCTTCTGGATTCATTGAAGATGCTTGAGATTGATAATTGGAGCTTGGAGTTGAAGGCTTTTCCTCTTGTGGAGCTTTTGTTTAGGAGCTTAGAGAATTAGGGTTTTAGGAAGTGCCTTAGACCTAGTTTTGATTCTTTCTTCAAACATAGAGTGCATTGTTTTCCTCTATTCTATCCAATGACACAAAGTCCTTCTTGGGAAGCTCCATCTCTCCTTAGGGGGGATGAGTGGTATGCCCAAGTGAGTAGAACTTTGAGGATACCTTTCATTTGCAATGTTGAGTTCTTAGTGATTTCCTTTGGTTGTCATTAAGTTCTTTAACATTATAACTTGATCTTGATGATTAATCCTCCTCTTGGAGTGTGCTTGTGGGAGCTTGAAGATTGATGAAGGTTGAAGATAGAAGCTTGATTGAAGATGAGGCCTTTGCTGTCCATTCAACTTTGCTGTTTAGAGTTGTTGTTGTTGTTTGCTGTAGGAGTTTGGTACTGCTGTTTAGGCTGCCTCCTCTGTGTCTTTTATTTTTCTCTGTATTGTCTTTTGCTTGTGTTTATTACCTCTAGGTTTGAGGTGGAGCTTGTCTCCTCTTGCCTATTGTTTTCTCTCTTGCTTCATTGGTATTGCTGCATTGCATGCATGTTTACTGTTTACTGTAATTGCTTGTTGTCTTTTGCTGTTTATCCCCTAGGATCTCTGATTTCCTCTGTGCAAGAGGAAATTATGATAGACATTAGGTTTGTAAACCATGCATGATAACATTAGGTTAGTTCCCCTTTCAACCATAGTTTTAGGGTCTTTCTCTTCTCATCTCAAAACACTTCAAAAACACAGTAATAAGGATAACGAGTGTTGTGCGCTACGAGCCTTAAGCTATTTGAGAAAAGGTTGCTGGAGGGTCACTCTTCAGTAATCTGGCTGCTTAGTATGGTACCCTTAGGGTGACATGCGACGTAGTCACTCTCAGATCACAAGTCTTTAGTGCAGTATAAGTTACAAACAGACTAAAAAACATTTCTTTCGTAAAAAACTCAAACAAACATTCAAACTCTGCTTTCGTCCTCTTGGACCTTTAATCAGGAAAACCCTTTTCAGAAGGAGATAAAAAACTGTCAAGCAAGCTTGTGTCTTCCGTAGCCCAAACTACGTTTGCTCTGATCTTTCATACTGTATGAAAGTACGTAGGCATAGGAGGCGATATCCTAGCGAGCAACCTTCCCCTCATAACCCGTAGTTAGGCGAACTACGTTGACTATGATTTCTCGTTCCAGACGGGAATACGTAGGCATAAAGTGCGATACTTTGCCGAGTCATTTTATTTTCTTTTTAGAACAGACCTTTAGAGTAGATAGATAAACACACCCTTAGATAGAAAACAAGCATGGATCCCGTCGAGTACGACGGACGTGAGGGGTGCTAATACCTTCCCCTTGCGTAACCGACTCCCAAATCCAGGATTTGGTTGCGATGACCATTCCTTTCCCTCTTTGCGTTAGGTTTTCTCTGAGCGTTTCCTTTCCCTCTTTTGGGATAAATAACGCACGGTGGCAACTCTTCTGTCATAGCCGGCGCTGATTTTCGCAGTAGCGACAACTGGCGACTCTGCTGGGGACTCCAACGGTTCCCTATGCGAGTCAGTCCTAGCGCTTGTTTTCCCGTCTGGGGTTTTGTATGTATTTATCTTTCTGTCTTTACTTTCAGTACTATATATTTGTTATTATGCTGTGGGTAGAGGGTTAGTTTGAGAGATAAGCCGGACATGGGCTTGAGTTTGCACATAGACTTAGAAGTAGAGAGTAGTGGTTAGCCTGCTTGCTTAGCTCGCACCAGCTAGCCGCGAAATCTGCGCTCGGACGAAATTCTCTTTGATGCTTCTTGCCTGGCCCTTAGGGCTCGACAAGTTGTCTGACCCGAGGGTTGTCGACTCTGCTAAGTGAGGCCGCTTCAAGGGATGATGATGCCACACCTTCTGGGTATCGTATCATCGCTCTTGAAAGTCTGTGACGCTGATGCCCGCATAGGATTCCGTACCTCGTCTGCGAGTTAAGTACATACCTGTGAGGGGTAAGTAGGTCTGTTTGCAGGAAACCTTTAACCTCAGAGTACCTGGTTTATCTCTGTCAGTGAGATGTGGTCACAGGGTTCTTTTGAGTGGTTGGTTTGGTTTGAGGCGAAGATCTGATGGTTCTCAGGCTTCAGTACAAAGCAACACAGTTCATCAGCATTGCACTTGATCTCTTGTTTGCATATGCATGTGCATTTTCATGTTTGCATTTCATTAACGTGTATTTATGTTGCAGGTGTGATCATTCCCCTTTGATTCTAGTGTATCTTCTGGCCAGACATGGAGTCCATGAAGAGGACAGTTGCTTACCGGTTGCATTCGCCAGATATCAGTTCCTTGCTGGGATTAGTTGCTCTAGCAGATGAAGGAGTGGGGGCTGAGTTTAGAGTATCTTATGGGAGATTGCTTAGTTTGTTGTACAGGCCTTCAGCATTTGAGACGACTGGGGTGTATACTTTGATGCAATTTTATGAGCCTCAGCTGAGATGCTTCCTATTCCCCGACTATATTCTGGCACCCACTTTGGAGGAGTATTCTGCTATGTTGGGAGTTCCTGTGTTAGACCAGATGCCCTTTATACATGTTGATGCTGAGCCTGAGATGGCTACACTTGCTGAGATTGTCAGTTTAGACGCTTCTGAGTTCCCTGGAGGGTTGGTCAAGTTGAACGGAGCCTATGGTTTTCACCTGTCTGTCCTGGTTGAGAAGGCTACACAGTGCGTGAATAGCGGATGTTGGGTTGCCTTCAGTGCCATTCTAGCTGTCTGCATCTATGGGATTGTCTTGTTTCCCAATGTGCCAGATTTTGTCGACTCAGATGCTTTCTTGATTCTTGCCTCGAAGAATCCAGTTCCTACTCTCTTGGGCGATGTTTATCATTCTATTCACTATAAGAATGAGAAACGTCGTGGCAAGAATGTTTCCTGTTGTCTTCCTCTTTTGTACAAGCTGTTCCAAGGGCATCTTCCGAAGACAGGGCCTTTTGTTGATGTTGTTGATACTTTGGATTGGTCTTCCTGGTTGATGGGGCTGTCTACTGAGAACATCATTTGGTTTGATCGGAGTATGCTTGGCAATGATATTATATATAGTTGTAGTGGCTTTCCAAATGTCCCTTTGATTGGACGAAAAGGCTGTATCAACTATAACCCTTCTTTGCTGGTGAGACAGTTTGGTTATGCCTTGAGAGATGCTCCTATTGAGGTTGAGATACAGGAATCTCTGTATCTCACGGGCTTATTAGACGAGGCCATTTTGATCAGGTTGAGACATGCATGGGCTAACATCCATAGGAGAGGGAAAGCTTTGCTTGGTAAGAGCAATAGCAAAGCTTATGATCCTTATTTGGCTTGGATCCACGAGAGAGCTAGTATTTCCTTGATGCCATATCCTGCTGTGGAAACTCTGTATCTTCCGATGATTGAGGCACCTACTTCGGTAGAGATTGAGAAATATAACAAATTGTTGGCTGAAAACGGAGAATTGAAGAAAGCCAATGACGAGTTAGAGAAAGAGATCTTCCGGTTGCGTCATGAGAAGAATGAAGTTACCTTCACTGTGAAGGAACAGACGGAGTTGATTAATAGGTTGGGTTTAGAGTTGAATGAGGAAACCAACAAGAGGGAAAAAGTGGGAGTAGCCTTGAACGGTGTTAGCAAGGTGCTTGCTTCCAAGAAGGAACTATTAAACAAAGCTTATTCCCGACTCGGCAAGTGGGAAACATTGTGGAATACCACGCTTACCAAACGGAAGGAGCGTGAGGATGAGCTGAAGCTGCAGATTGCCACGCTAGAGGCGCAGATTAGAGCCCAGGATGCGAAGATTGCTGAAGAGACATCACTTAGGAGCGTTGTTGAGCTTAGAGTAAGTGACCTTGGCAAGGAGCTGAGAGGTTGGGAATCGAAGGCCGGCTCCAAGAGATGCAGACTCGACGAATGTTTTGGCGAAGGAACCTGCAAGGACGATGCCAAAAAGCTGAGATCCATGGCTGAGAAACATGCATTACTGATACAGGAGCTGATCTCCCGACTAGGGCATTCGGAGACATTGAGGATATTGGAAGATGTCAGAGCGCGTCATTTGGCCTGATTTATCTTTGCTTCGCTTTTGTTATCTGTACTTGTATTTTGACCATCGCCAGGCTTGTTGGCTGAGGTCTTTTCAGCTGTATTCAGTTATATCTTTGTACTCTGCCTCTTGGCATTTGTCTATGTATGAGGGTTTTTTGATTCTTTTCTTGCTTGGGACTCCATTGTCGTGATGGCCTTCTCTCTGAAACTAGAATCGAGGGGAAAGATAACCTGTAGCATATTTATACATTTGCATCTGCATACTCATATTGCATGACCGTTTTTTTTGAATCTGTATCTTATTTCCTGCATCTCACAGGTTTCAGGATTGACAACCCGAGAACGCATCATTATTCTACCAGGAACAACTGCAAGAGAATCATGGATCAAGTTCAAGTCGAGATGCAGGAAATTTGTGAGAAGTTGGCACTTTTCATGCAAGCAATGGAAACCGTGGTCAAGGGCCAAGAGACTCTCCAAACTCTGGTGCAACCGCTGCTGGTGCGGGCGAATGGAAATACTGATTATCACTCTGTTGGAACTGCTCACAGGGAAGATGGGATACCTACAGTGGTCGTTCCCACAAGCGGTGGAGTTGGTGCCAGTGATGGCAATGGAAATGGAAATACTGGTGCTGGTGCTGGTAATGGTAACACTGGTAATGGTAACATTGGTACTGGAAACACTGAAAATGGTGATGGGAATGTTGTTAACAATACCGGCAATGCTGGAGATGCTGATCAAGGGTTAGGTGACAACACTGGTTTTGGGAACAATAACCAAGGGTTTGGCAATGGTAATCGTGATGGTAATTTTGGTTTCAACAATCAAGGCTTTGGCTACGATGGCTATGGTAACAACAATCAAGGGTATGGAAACGGTGATGTTGGCTTTGGTAACATAAACAACAACGGTGTTGGGATGGTGCCTTTCAACACTGGGTATGGACTAGGTGGGGTCAACCAAGGATTCGGTAACAAAGGACGGGGTCCTATTTTCAATCAACAGGGATATGGCCGTAACGCTGGTTACGAAGGATATGGCAATGAGAATCTGAACTGGGGCGAGGATCGCCAGGAAGACGCTTTCTCTGGACAAGGCGTGGGATTTGAAAGGCCTAATGACAATGATAGGAGGTTCAAAATGCTGGAAGACCAGATCAAAGGGATAGCCAATCAAAACTTTGCTGGATTAGATATGACTACCATGGGACTAGTGCCTGGGCTGAGGGTGCCTTTGAAATTCAAAGCTCCGACATTTGACAAGTATAAGGGGGATACATGCCCTAGAGTTCATGTAGGTTCTTATTACAGAAGAATGTCTGCATACTCCGACAACGAGAAGATGCTCATGCATTTCTTTCAAGACAGTCTATCGGGACCATCGCTGGAATGGTATATGGGGCTGGAGCCCACCCAAATTAGAAGCTGGAAAGAATTGGCTGATGCTTTTGTTAAACATTACCAATATAATAGTGACTTGGCGCCAAACAGGGTCCAGCTGCAGAGTTTGTCTCAAAAGAATGGTGAGAGCTTCAAGGAGTATGCGCAGCGCTGGCGTGATATTGCGGCTAGGGCTCATCCCCCTTTGGTTGAAAGAGAGTTGATTGATATGTTTATTGGAACATTCTCTGGAATGTATTATGACAAATTGCTCAATGTCTCGATGGGTAGTTTCTCCGACATGATTCTCATGGGAGAACGGATTGAAAACGAAATTAAGATTGGGAAGATTCAGGCAGGTGAATCCACCTCAGCGGGAGGTGCAAGGAAATCCTTTGGTGGAAGGAGACAAGGCGACGCCAGTGCGGTATATGGTGGTCGAGGTCGTGGAAGAGGTAGGAATCAGTATCAGCCACAGCAAGTTGCTAGTGTTACTATCCCGATACCTCAGCAAAAACAACAACAACAACAACAGCAACGGCAACAACAGCCACAACAACAGAGAATGCACCCTGCTCAGCATAGAATTCAAGAGGGTAGGCCGAAGAAAGTATTTGAAGCACCTCCTTCAACTTATGTTGAACTTCTTCAAATGTTGTTGGGTTTGAATCTGGTTGAAAAGAGAACGATGGCCCCGTTGACGGGCACTCCTCCATTTGGTTTTGACGCTGGTAAACATTGTGATTTTCATTCCGGGGCGCTCAGACATGACATTGAAGGTTGCCATGCTTTCAAACATAAAGTTCAAGATTTGCTTGATAGTAAGGCCATTAACTTTGGTCAGGATGGTCCCAATATTGTAAAACAACCCATGCCGAATCATGGAGTGAATGCTATCATAACGGAAGAGAATTTGAGCTTGGTTATGGATGTGAATGAATTAAAGACACCATTGAGTTGTGTTAAAAGTAGACTGTTGAAAGGGGGCGTATTCCCCAGATGTGACGAATATTGTCTGGATTGCTGGACCCAACCAAAGGGTTGCGCTGATTTGAAAAGAGGTATCCAAGCCATGATAGATGAGGGGATTTTGCAATTTGATCAGACAGCTGTTGAGAAGCCTGTTGAGGTATTGTTTGAAAAGCAGGATGAGATTGCAACTGTTACGATCCCAAGGAAGACTATTACGATATCAGCGCCCGCCAAGCGGCCGACTATCACAATAACAAAAGCAGGACCTGTTCCTTTCGAGAGTACAAAAGTTGTTCCATGGACATATGGGTTAGAAACATATTGTAATGGAGAAAAGATTGAGGTGAATAGCCGGCCGGCAAGGGCAGTTGACAATGTTGTTGGAACGGGAGGCATAACCCGTAGTGGAAGAATATTCACCGCACCTGAAGTTGAAGCATAGAGAATTGCTAAAGGCAAGGCCAAGGTGAATGAAAGTGGACCATCCCAGTTGAAAGAGAAAGACATGTCGCTCAAGGACGTAGAAGAGTTCATGAGGCTAATTCGCAAGAGCGATTATAAGATTTTTGAGCACTTACAATAGACACCCTCAAAAATTTCAATCCTATCTTTGTTGCTTTGTTCTGAGGCTCATCGAAACGCTTTGTTGAAGATATTGGACACGTCGTTTGTACCTCAGGAGGTTTCTGTCAACCAGCTAGAGGGGGTACTGGCACATGCCAATGCTGGACATAGTTTGGGTTTCACTGATTTTGATCTAACACCCAGAGGCCGAGAGCATAATATGGCTTTGCACATATCGGTGGAATGTCGGGGCACCATAATGTCGCATGTTCTTGTGGATACCGGATCATCTCTGAATGTATTGCCTAAGAAGGCTATGATGAAGTTGGATATCCGGGGAATTATTTGCACGCCAAGTGACTTGGTTGTGAGGGCGTTTGATGGAACGAGAAGGTCGGTGTTTGGATCGATAACGTTACCGTTGCAAGTCAGTCCGGAAATATTCGACACTGAATTTTATATCATGGATATTCATCCAGCTTATAGTTGTTTACTTGGGCGTCCATGGAAACACTCTGCAGGGGCTGTGACGTCCATGCTGCATCAAAAGCTTAAGTTTGAAGCCGGTGGTGGCATTGTTACTATTTATGGGGAAGAGGACATCTTGGTCAGTCATCTCTCATCATTCAAGTACGTTGAAGTGGATGGAGAAATCCACGAAACGCCCTGCCAAGCCTTCGAAGGGTTGCAAATCAAAGACAAGTCCAGTGTTCTCAGCAAAGTGTCAGAGGTTGCTGTGGCTTCGTACAAAGACGCTCAAGCGTTGGTTCAGACTGGTGAGACCAAGGGTTAGGGTCAAGTGCTGGAAATTCCCGTCAAGATGGACAAGTTTGGACTAGGGTATCGCCCAACATCAACATCTTCTTCACAGAAAGCACCCAAGTTCAAAGGACCGGTGGTGATTACTCCAAAGGGAGTCTGCTTTGAGACGATTAATGTTGTTTCCGACTCTGAAGACGGAGATAGTGATTGCGACATGGACGCGTGGATCAAGCCTAGCGTGCTAGGACAAAGTCTCTGCAACTGGTCCATCCGAGAAATTGTCCCAGTGACTACAAAACAGTAATGATTTGTTTTCTTGATTATTGTATAATCCTGTGTCCTACCCGGGGCATAGTGATTTTGTTTTAGGGCCACCTGTTTATGTGTATGCACTGTTTAATCATTGAATAAAGGCGTTTTTCTCATACAAAATTTGTGTTCCCTGTTTTTTCCTGTTTTTATTTTAACAATAAATGGCAACGTGGTTATGAGCTTTGTTTTCACTCATTTGAAGCATTTAACCATTTCCTTTGCAGGATTCATATTTTAGATGACACCGAACACGAACTTCCTATGACTCGCTTTGACTTTGAGCACCCGGTATTTCAAGCTGAGGAAGAGATTGTTGAGGATAGCGACTTGCTAGAAGAGCTGACTCGATTGTTGAAACAGGAAGAAAGAATCATTCTGCCTCATCAGGAAGAGATTGAGATTATCAACGTGGGGTCAGAGGGAGTTGTCAGGAACATCCGGATAGGGGCTGCGCTGCAAAGCGACATCAAGCAAGGTCTGATTGAGATGTTGCAGGAGTACAGTGATATCTTTGCTTGGTCGTACGAGGATATGCCAGGATTGGATACTGACATGGTTGTTCATCGTCTGCCATTGCGAGAAGAATGTCCGCCTGTTAAGCAGAAACTTAGAAGAACCAGACCAGATATGTCTGTGAAGATTAAGGAGGAAGTTCAGAAACAGTGGGATGCTAGTTTCCTTGTTGTTACAACTTATCCATCATGGGTCGCCAATATAGTACCGGTACCAAAGAAAGATGGGAAGGTGCAGATGTGTGTGGACTATCGTGATTTGAATAGGGCGAGCCCAAAGGACGACTTTCCGCTTCCTCATATCGATGTGCTGGTCGATAACACTGCTCAATTCTCTGTGTTTTCCTTCATGGATGGCTTCTCGGGTTATAATCAGATAAAAATGGCGCCAGAAGACATGGAGAAAACAACCTTCATTACCCCATGGGGAACATTTTGCTACAAAGTGATGCCCTTTGGTTTGAAGAACGCTGGGGCAACATATCAACGTGCTATGACGACGCTCTTTCATGACATGATGCATAAAGAGATCGAGGTTTATGTTGATGATAAGATTGCCAAATCCCAGACGGAGGAAGAACATTTGGTTAATCTTCTGAAATTGTTCAAGAGGCTTAGGAAATTCAGGCTGAGGCTGAATCCTAACAAGTGCACCTTCGGGGTGAGATCCGGTAAACTATTGGGGTTTATTGTGAGCGAAAAAGGAATTGAGGTTGATCCTGCTAAGATAAAAGCAATACAAGAAATGCCAACGCCTAAAACAGAAAAAGAAGTGCGTGGGTTTTTAGGGAGGTTGAACTACATTGCTCGGTTCATATCTCACCTAACCGCTACATGCGAGCCATTATTCAAATTGTGGAAAAAGAATCAGGCTGTGACCTGGAATGAAGATTGTCAAAGGGCGTTTGAAAAAATAAAAGAATATTTGCAGGAACCTCCAATATTGATACCCCCAGTAGCAGGGAGACCATTGATTATGTATTTGACGGTTCTTGAGGAAAGTATGGGTTGTGTTCTCGGTTAACATGACGAGACTGGACGTAAAGAGCATGCGATTTACTACTTGAGTAAAAAGTTCACAGATTGTGAATCCCGTTACTCAATGCTCGAAAAGACGTGTTGTGCGCTAGCCCGGGCTGTCAAACGTTTGAGACAGTACATGTTAAACCATACAACCATGCTAATATCAAAGATGGATCCGATCAAATACGTATTTGAAAAGCAAGCACTCTCTGAGAGGATTGCCCGATGGTAGATGGTGCTGACAGAATACGATATTCAATATGTTTCTCAAAAGGCTATCAAAGGTAGTGTTCTATCAGAGTACCTAGCGGAGCAGCCGATTGATGATTACCAACCAGTGAGGTTTGATTTTCCTGACGAGGATATCATGTACTTGAAAATGAAAGATTGTGATGAGCCGCTGCCGGATGAAGGTCCAGAGTTGGGTTCCAAATGGCAGTTGATATTTGATGGCGCTGTTAATTCCTACGGTAGTGGAATAGGGGCAATTATCACTGCTCCTCAAGGGACGCACATTCCCTTTACTGCCAGATTGACCTTTCCAGTTACCAATTATGAGGCTGAATATGAGGCGTGCATTATGGGTCTCGAGGGGGCTATTGATTTGAGAATCAAATATCTTGATGTATACGGGGACTCTGCTCTAGTGGTCAACCAGATTAAAGGAGAATGGGAGACGCGTCAGCCCAATCTAATACCCTATATGAATTATGCAAGGAGATTGTTGCCTTTCTTTGACAAAGTAGAATTGCATGACGTGCCACGAGCAGAAAATCAGATGGCCGACGCTCTTGCGACGCTGTCTTCAATGTATAAAGTTAACTTCTGGAATGAGGCTCCCAGGACTGTTATCTCTCGCCTTGATAGGCCCTCCTTCATATTCGCCATTGAGGAAACATTCGATGGCAAACCGTGGTATTTCGATATCTAGAATTTCCTGAAGAACCAAAAGTATCCGGCTGGGGCATCCAGTCGAGATCAGAAGACTCTTAGGAGGTTGGCTGGCAATTTTTATTTGAATCTGGATGGCGTCCTGTACAAGAGAAACCACGACTTGGTGTTGTTGCGATGTGTGGACGAGAAAGAGGCTAAGTTGCTCATGTAAGAGATCTATGAAGGTACATTTGGCACACATGCCGGCGGACATGCAATGACGAGAAAAATGTTGCGGGCAGGTTACTATTGGCTAACGATGGAGACAGATTGTTTCAAGTTTGCAAAGCGGTGCCATAAATGTCAAATTTATGCGGACAAAATTCATGTGCCTCCGAGTCCTTTGAACGTTATGTCATCACCGTGGCCTTTCTCGATGTGGGGAATTGATATGATCGGCAAGATTGAGCCCACGGCATCAAACGGACACCGGTTCATTTTGGTAGCTATTGATTACTTCACCAAATAGGTTGAAGCAGCGTCATATGCTAATGTCACCAAACAAGTGGTAGCCAGATTTATCAAAAGAGATATTATCTGCAGATATGGAATCCCAAAGCGGATTATCACCGACAACGGTTCAAACTTGAATAACAAGATGATGAAAGAGCTGTGTCAGAATTTCAAGATCGAGCATCACAACTCTTCTCCTTATCGGCCCAAGATGAATGGCGCTGTCGAAGCGGCCAATAAGAACATAAAGAAGATTGTTCAGAAGATGGTTGTGACCTATAAGGACTGGCATGAGATGTCGTCTTTTGCTTTGCACGGTTATCGTACGACGGTACGCACATCAACCGGGGCAACCCCTTTCTCATTGGTGTATGGCATGGAGGCAGTGTTACCATTGGAGGTTGAGATTCCTTCTTTGAGGGTTTTACGCGATGTTCAACTTGATGAGGCAGAATGGGTAAAAGATAGACTAAACCAGCTCAGTTTAATGGATGAGAAGAGACTGGCTTCTGTCGCCTATGGTCGGTTGTATCAGAGCCGGATGAAGAAAGCTTACGATAAGAAGGTATGTCCTCGAAGCCTTCAGACGGGCGATCTTGTGCTGAAAAAGATTCTCCCACCACAATCAGATCACAGGGGCAAATGGACTCCCAACTATGAGGGTCCATATGTCGTCAGAAAGGTTTTCTCTGGAGGAGCCTTGTTGTTATCCACCACGGATGGTGAAGACTTTACGTCTCCTGTGAATTCGGACGCAGTTAAAAAATACTTTGCTTAAAGTGACCCGCGGGACAGAAAAAGAGAGTCCAGGCAAAAATGGGGCATCCCGGCGAACCGTAAAAAAGGGAATAAAAGGTTCGGGCAAAAATTAGGGATAAAATTGAAAAGATGTACACCCGTGAAGTCGAAAACCTAAAAAGGGCAACTTCGGAAAAAAAGGGTATCCCGGTGAATTGAAAACCCGCAAAGGGCGATTCCTGCAAAAGTTAGGGATTGGAAAAAGCAAATGACTACGGTCCGAGTTTGATACTGCGTTGCTTAGTGGTTTGGGAGTACCTGAGGGTCGTATATCCGAAACGATCTCTTCCGAAGATTGAGTATCGGGAAAGCGTCAGAGTCTGGTGAGTCATAGGAGAATCAGCTCATGGTGTTTGTCTTTACCGCGTTGCCGACATGTATATCAAATTTGTTTTGTATCTTTCTTTGTGATTCTTGTGCATATATTGTATTTTGCTTATGCGTAACTTCCTCTTTTCAGGAGTTACATGCAGTGTACAAAGCTTTGCCTATTTACAGGCCCATTCAATAAAGCATGTTATTCAGTACCTGATGCTTGTTCTTTACTGGTTTGTTTGTGAAAAACGCCTATGTTTTTGATGAACTGGCACTTGCATAAACTTGTTGGCCCTTGCCAATAATTGCTAAAACTTCGAATTGACTGAATGAACGTCATGGATATTAACTCGGACAGATTTTGTTGTGTAGATTTGTTTTGTCTCGTTTGTGTTTTGCAGGGTCCTTACCTTTGAAGCAAACGGTCAGGAAGTGTATTCCCTAGCCAAAGTCTCTTGACGTAGGGCCTGACTTCAGTTGATGTCGTTCCTTAGCAAGTCGTATCTCATCCCCATAGAGTGGAGATAGCGCTTATTCCTACCAGATGTGGAATTGTCCTCCCTGAGAGAGTATCACCAAGAATGTTGCCTGAAGAGTATCCTCATGGAAATGGTCTATAGGATATCCCCAGCAAGTCAAAATCAATATCCCCGGCAGAGGACGCCTCCCCAAAGGATGGTTATTCCCTTTCCCCGCAGGTCATCATTCTTTCGTCAGGAGGTTTATCCTCAGCAGAGTTTGTAGTTTCGAGTTTGTAGGCTGTGTCCCAACAATGTAGTTCTTCCCAACCAGAAAGGTCGCATCTTTCCCCAATAGGGTTTGTGTTTTCTTCCCAAATGTCTGATCTCTCCCCAGCAGAGTTTGTTGTTTCCGGCATTTATTTTGCCGGAATACTTTGTGATACCCGTTCATCCCCAGCGGAGTTGGTTTTGTTCTTGGCTTTTTATACCAGGGTGTTTCTCTGCAGTTGAGCTTGCATTTGCATATATCATCATATTTGCATCTACCCAAACGCGTAGCATTTCCATGTCGAATGGATCATTACGCCATTGTCAAACATACGCATTTTAAAACATAAGTCAGGTTGGTTAACCTTTGGTTTTCAAGTGTTGTTTTCCCTGCAGGTGGAGGGAGCTCTTGCTCAGATTAATTACCAAACATTCAAGGTCTCGGCGTGAGATGTATAATGATAATGTTCTTTTTGTCATTATTCCCCACAAAGTTTCTTGGATTAGTTTCTCTTATCCCTCCAGCGGAGTATTTCTTCAAAATTGTTGTTTTGGGAAGTTGCCGCCTATGTCGAAATTTGTCTGGCAGTTTGGGGTTCAGAAAATCCCCAGTAGAGTCCTTCTCAGATTTGTTGCCATGTTTGTGCTAAAAGTTTGAAGATTGGACCAGTATTTTGTTACCCATTTGATTGATGAAGTTGGCTACTGCAAAGATAGGCAGAGAAGCTGTATTCGAAGTTATCCCCCGTAGTGGTGGCAGAGTTATCCCTCGTAGTGGTGACGGAGTAATTTTCCAGTATTGGGCGGAGTTATTTCCCGTAGTGGTGACAGAGTTATTTTCCTGTATTATTGGCAGAGTTAACGCCCGTAGTGGTGACGGAGTTATTCCCCATAGTGGTGACGGAGTTATCCCCCGTAGTGGTGACGGAGTTATCCCCCGTAGTGGTGACAGAGTAATTTTCCTGTATTTGGCAGAGTTATTTCCCGTAGTGGTGACAGAGTTATTTTCCTGTATTATTGACGGAGTTATTCCCCGTAGTGGTGACGGAGTTATCCCCCGTAGTGGTGACGGAGTAATTTTCCTGTATTTGGCAGAGTTATTGTCTTGTATTTGGCAGAGTTATTTCCCGTAGTAGTGACGGAGTTAGTTCCTGTGTGTTGGCAGAGTTACTTCTTATTTGGTGATAAAACTATTTCCTCAGTGGAAGTCGCCAAAGTTAGTCCCTGTGTTGTTGGCAGAGTTGTTTCCCCAGTAAAAGCGTCAGAAAAGATTGTTATCTGTAATTGACAGAGATTGTTACCTGTGATTGACAGTGATTTGCACTTATGTTGACAGTGATTGCTACCCGTGCGGACGGAGTTATTATCCGTAATCGATGGATTATTCCCAGTGGAGTTGTCACCTGTGACTGGCAGAGATCGTTATTTCAATTGTAGACGAAATTGTACCCATGTTGATGGAATCCTTCCTCGTGTTGACGAAGTTTAGTCCCGTTGTGGATGGAATTGTTTCTCGTAAAGTTAATTCGATGCCTGTGGCGTCACACAGGGAGTTAACGTTGAAATCAAAAGTTTTATTAGAAGATTGATCAGTTGTTGTCGTAACAACTGGGTTCAACCCAACGGATGTTGTTCACTAAGAAGTTTTTGCAGTTCATGTATGCAGTTGGCAAATTTCCGGGTTTCTTGGTATTCAACCGTCTTTTACCTCGATTGTTTGAAGGCTGTTCGCTCTTCACCCAGTCGGGTCCAAGCCGTTTGAATAGGGGCAGCTGTTGCACCCCAAAATTTGCTCAACATCTTTTACCTGGTTTATGTTTCATTGCATTATCATTTGCATAGTTCTATCATTTGCATATCATGACATACCATTCATCCAATAGGAGATCAAGTGTGATTATTATCAAGAGAAGCCTAACAAGAAATCTTATCCAAGCTTGAGAAGTCATCCAAGTCATCAGGAGATGGTGGGAGGTCTTGATCAGTTGAAGACTATCATTGAAGGGTGAATATGAGATGTGTATAGAGCTCATGGAGTGCCTAGAGGGCCATATTGGAGCTAAATCAAGCCATTGTGTCAAATGCAAGAGCCACAGTTGAGGTGTAAGCAATTAGGGTTTCATCTGGATCAACCCTAGGTCAATTATGCAATTGAAAAGCATTCAAGCCTACTTTGAGGTCATGGAGTTCAAGAAATGATGTGATAAGACATTTGTGGTGTTGTTCCAAGATCAAATCAAGAAGAGTCAAGAATGTGGGAAGTTGCTAAATTAGGGTTTCAGTGCAAATTACCCTATTTAATGCCTAACTTCAAGGCCACATAAGTCAAGATACAAGTTTCAAATGTATCTTTGGCCAACATGAAACTTGTAGAGCATCCCAATACCTTTAATTTGAGTACTAGAAGTCCTACATTGGATTTGTAGAACTCAAGTTATGATCCAGACAAGTTACAAGTCCTCAGATGACACTGAAATTTGTCTGTGAAAATCATCTGACTTCAAGGCTATTTTTTACCTATAAGGAGGTTTCACCTGAACTTTTGGTCAACATGAAAGTTGTTCCTCATGATCTTAGCTTTCTATATTGTACTAGAAGTCATCCATCTGATTTGTAGAACTCAAGTTATGAGGGTTACAAGTCAGGGGTATTTTGGGAAAGTGAGATTATAGGTCATTTTCAAGCATAGGCCAAAATCTCCAACTTGCAACCTTCAAATGGAAAATTGCTCAACATGAAAGTTTCTCAAAATATGGTTTTTAGGCTAGCTAAGAGGTCATGAGTGATTGATTGAGCTCATAGCAAGAGTTGGTTTGAAATGGTTTGAAAAGGATGAAAATTCAAATGATTAAAGGAGGGAAAAATTGGATTTTGTGTTACAAAACCAATACCAAGCAAATAAGTACATTTTTTGATTGGAAATTTCATTCTAAGATCATTGGCAATACCAGAATTTTGAGTTTAGTTCAAGTTTTGAGAGATAGCATATGGTTACTTCACTTGTAAGTTACATATGCAAAATCAATGCACAAGGCAATTCAGGCCAATTTCTCCATCCAAACTCATTCTCAATGACATGTGCAAGGTGTTAGAAACTTCTAGAACCAATGCCAAGCTTGCAATGCACGACTGTCATATTGAATTTTGAAGGAAAAATCAGAAAATGCAAATCACTGTTTTGGGCTTCAACTTGGATCCAAAGGCCCATGAAACTCTTCTATATATTCATTAGAGTGAGTTCAGATCAATTTGGAGCATCATTTCGCGCCAGAGCAAGCAAGAGCACTTGAAATTTTACAGCTGCAAGTTCAAATCGGATTTTGAGTTTGGAGCCAATTCAAGCCAAATTGAGGTGTGCAATCTCTTCCTTGTGGATCATTGAAGCTATCTGGAGCATTTGGAAGCAAGCCACGAGCTCTAAGGACCTCTGTTTCAAGATCTATACCAGGTTTTCATTTCTCAAAATTCAGCATGATTTAGCATGAGATGATTAGATTTAGACTTGTGGTTAGGATCTACACATGAGATAGATTATTTTAGGCTTGATTTGAACTCAATTGATGATGATTGAAGATGACATGTAAGATCTTGTTTGGACTTGAATCTCTTGATTCATAAGGTTTCAATGCTAGTTGTTTAGATCAGATTGATTGTACGCAACAAGATGAAGAAATCTATACCATTAATTTCAAGTTTAGTGATAGTTGTGAATGATGCCATTTCTGAACTTTGATTCGTGTTTGCTTACTGGCTAAGAATTGGATGATTTTGAGTGGATATTTGGAATGTACGTGAAAAACTAAGTTGATTTGGTATTTTGTTTGTCACTTTTGGTTGTCTGAACCTTGACCTTCGTCGGAGAAGACAACCGGAGTCTTCTCCGGCCACCATGAACCACCATCCCTGATCTCCACTCTGATGACCTGAGATTTGGAGAAGATGACTTCATCATCGTTGGATCATTGTTTGACCTTTGACTACAGCCAAGATCCAACGCACACGACTTAAAGTTTGTTTTGAATTTCTGATGCCAAAACACAGCGTCTCACTTAATGCGCTGGCAAGCTGTGGCGCGTCCAGATCTTTGACCAGTCTCCAGATCCTAGGGCTCTTGTTTTATTTCTGTTTTTAATTCATTTTTATTTCATTTTGTTTTATTTTAATTGCATTGTTATTCCAAAAATCATATAAATTCTAATTTTGATCACAAAATTATTTTAAAAATATCCTCATGATCCTTATGGAATTTATGATTTTCTGGGATTAACAAATTACAATTTCATGAATTTTCAATTTTTATTTGATTTTTCACATTTTATTTTGTTCTTTATTTTTGCATAATTGGTTATCTGTTTTGTTGATTTTAGTTCTCCCAATTGGTTTAGAGTTTGGCCTTGATTTTTTAATATGTGTTAGGGTAGACATGTATGTTCCCTTAGAATTTTTCTTGGTTTTTTAGAACAATATTAGGATCTGTTTTAGGTATTGAGATTAGGACCCTCCCAAACTTGTGGATTCCCTTGACCTATCTCAATGTATGAATTATTTAGATAACTTAGAAGCTGATTTAGGTTTCAATCTTTTTACATTAGATTGTTCAAATATGCATGTTCCCCTAGGAATTTTATTAGATTTTTGCAACTTCATTTTCTATTTTTGTTGTATTTTGCAAGTGGCTTGTGTTTATGAATTCCTCTCTTGAGTGCTTTGGTTTGTTTGGCTTGGTTGGCTGCCTTAAAGTTGGTTTGAGCTTGAGTTCTTTTTGGTGGAGCTTCTGGATTCACTGAAGATGCTTGAGATTGAGAATTGGAGCTTGGAGTTGAAGCCTTTTCCTCTTGTGGAGGTTTTGTTTAGGAGCTTAGAGAATTAGGGTTTTAGGAAGTGCCTTAGACCTAGTTTTGATTCTTTCTTCAAACATAGAGTGCATTGTTTGCCTCTATTCTATCCAATGACACAAAGTCCTTCTTGGGAAGCTACATCTCTCCTTAGGAGGGATGAGTGGTATGCCTAAGTGAGTAGAACTTTGAGGATACCTTTCATTTGCAATGTTGAGTTCTTAGTGATTTCCTTTGGTTGCCATTAAGTTCTTTAACATTATAACTTGATCTTGATGATTAATCCTCCTCTTGGAGTGTGCTTGTGGGAGATTGAAGATTGATGAAGGTTGAAGATAGAAGCTTGATTGAAGATGAGGCCTTTTCTGTCCATTCAACTTTGCTGTTTAGAGTTGTTGTTGTTGTTTGCTGTAGGAGTTTGGTACTGCTGTTTAGGCTGCCTCCTCTGTGTCTTTTGTTTTTCTCTGTATTGTCTTTTGCTTGTGTTGATTACCTCTAGGTTTGAGGTGGAGCTTGTCTCCTCTTGCCTATTGTTTTCTCTCTTGCTTCATTGGTATTGCGGCATTGCATGCATGTTTACTGTTTACTGTAATTGCTTGTTGTCTTTTGCTGTTTATCCCCTAGGATCTTTGATTTCCTCTGTGCAAGAGGAAATTATGACAGACATTAGGTTTGTTAACCATGCATGATAACATTAGGTTAGTTCCCCTTTCAACCATAGTTTTAGGGTCTTTCTCTTTTCATCTCAAAACACTTCAAAAACACAGTAATAAGGATAACGAGTGTTGTGCGCTACGAGCCTTAAGCTATTTGAGAAAAGGTTGTTGGAGGGTCACTCTTCAGTAATCTGGCTGCTTAGTATGGTACCCTTAGGGTGACATGCGACATAGTCACTCTCAGATCACAAGTCTTTAGTGCAGTACAAGTTGCAAACAGACTAAAAAATATTTCTTTCGTAAAAAACTCAAACAAACATTCAAACTCTGCTTTCGTCCTCTTGGAACTTTAATCAGGAAAACCCTTTTCAGAAGGAGATAAAAAACTGTCAGACAAGCTTGTGTCTTCCGTAGCCCGAACTACGTTTACTCTGATCTTTCATGCTGTATGAAAGTACGTAGGCATAAGAGGCGATATCCTAGCGAGCAACCTTCCCCTCCTAACCCGTAGTTAGGCGAACTACGTTGACTCTGATTTCTCATTCCAGACGGGAATACGTAGTCATAAAGTGCGATACTTTGCCGAGTCATTTTATTTTCTTTTTAGACCAGACCTTTAGAGTAGATAGATAAACACACCCTTAGATAGAAAACAAGCGTGGATCCCGTCGAGTACGATGGACGTGAGGGGTGCTAATACCTTCCTCTTGCGTAACCGACTCCCGAATCCAGGATTTGGTTGCGATGACCATTCCTTTCCCTCTTTGCGTTAGGTTTTCTCTGAGCGTTTCCTTTCCCTCTTTTGGGATAAATAACGCACGGTGGCGACTCTTCTGTCATAGCCGGCGCCGATTTTCGCAGTAGCGACAAGTACATGCCAGATAAAGTGGCTACGAACATGTCGATTAGCTCACGCTCCACCATCGGAGGTTGAACTCTTGCAGCCAATTCACGCCACCTCTGGGCGTACTCTTTGAAGCATTCGTTATTCTTCTGGGTATGATTTTACAATTGGACCCTGTTTGGAGCAAGGTCACTATTATATTGACAATGCTTCATGAATGCCTCAGCCAAATCCTTCCAGCTACGGACATTAGTGGGCTCCAACCCCATGTACCACTCAAGGGAAGGACCAGACAAACTATCTTGAAAAAAAGAATTAACAACTTTTCATCGTCTGAGTAAGCAGACATTTTCCTGTAATATGAGCGAAGGTGAACTCCAGGACATGTAATACCCTTGTACTTATCAAAGTCAGGGACTTTGAATTTTTGCGGTATCCTTAGGTCAGGAATAAGTCCTAGGTTGGCCATATCAAGGCCCATAGAGTTCTGACTCTCAAAGCTCTTTATCTTATCTTCCAACCATTTGAATCTTCTATTAGTCTCAGAAGGCACTTCGCCACCAAAATCTCTCACCTAGGAGATGTCATCCTGTCTGTCCTTAAACAACTGTTGATTCAAGTTGCCATGAATAGCGACGTTGGCTTTAGGCCCATACACAATGCCCTGACCAGTAATTCCAACATTACCTAATCCAGTGTTACCATTACCTCCACCAGCATTTCCATTACCATTCCCAGTTGCGTTCCCGTTTCCGGCACCATTGCCATTTCCAACCCCGCCAGCATTGGGGATAGCATTATTAACATGCTGAGTCTCACCATGAGGTGGGTTGGTAGCTACCCCCCATGTAACACGCCGTCATTATCAACCCGTGCAATCAAAGGTTACACCAAAGTCCTGAGTTGGTCTTGTCCACTGGCTACAGTCTGTATAACTTCCATAAATTGAGTCGTTCTATCTCTCATTTCCTACATTTGCTCTTGCATCTGTTCCATGATTCTTCTCTGATTGCCTCTAGTTGCGTAC
The DNA here is from genome assembly GCA_963859935.3 of Lathyrus sativus. Classification (NCBI taxonomy): domain Eukaryota; kingdom Viridiplantae; phylum Streptophyta; class Magnoliopsida; order Fabales; family Fabaceae; genus Lathyrus; species Lathyrus sativus. The sequence goes on from OZ012738.1 coordinate 225,907,440, forward strand.
CGGTGACCTGCTTTATCAGCAATCCTGAAATACACTAAAAAAATATAGGAGATAAGAAAACAGTTTTGATGCACCTGCAATGCGAAAAAGATGCTAAATGCAGACATGTATATATGCAACAGGCAGATTTCCCCCTCGATTCTAATTTTTGGAAGAAGAAGCGGCCATGAAAAACCCCACAGACAAGTGAACAAAGTAACAACTCCTCGTATAATCCTTCAGATCTGTGATAGCTTGGCTCAATATGTGCTCACTGTTGTATGTGAGTGATTCTTCCGCTGAGATCTTCTCATCCTTCGCTTTGAGATGAATCTTCAACTTGGCAATCTGTTGTTTCAGCTTGTCCTCGCGCTCTTTGTTGTTAGTGAGCATGGCATTCCATGCTGATTCAAACTTAGAGATCTCCAAGTAAGCCTTGTCTAGATCCTTCTTTTTGGTAACAAGCACACTATGGACAGCGTTCAAATCTCGGGCTGTGCGTTCTCTGTCACTAGTCTCCTTTGTCAAATTCGTACCTAGCTTGTTGACAAGTTCAGTTCTTCTCTTGAAGGCATGAACATCATCGACCTTCTCACTTCGGATTAAGGTAATTTCTTTCTCTAATTCTTCATTTGCTTTTTTCAACTCTTCTTTCTCACGCAACAGTTGGTTATACTTCTGGATATCCACAGTAGTGGGTTCTTCAATCACGATGGGGTACAAAGGCGCAACTGAAGGAAATGGCATTAGAGACCTAGCAGCTCTATCTTTGATCCAAACCACGTAAGAGTCATAAGCTCGGTTGTTGCTCTTTCCTAACAATGTCTTACCTCGCCTGTGAATGTTACTCCACGCATATTCCATTCTAACCAAAGTATCAGCTTCCAGCAAGCCAGTGAGATACAGAGATTCCTGTATCTCTCCTTCCTTAGGAGGACTCTTCAAAGCATATCCAAGTTGTCTAATCAACAAAGAGGGATTATAGTTAATACAGCCCTTCCTTTTGACCAATGGGATGTTCAGAAAACCACTGCAACTATATATGATTTAAGTGCCAAGTATATCCCGATCAAACCATATAATGTTTTTTGTAGATAAACCCATTAACCTAGCAGACCAATCTGAGGTGCCAGCAGTAGCAACAAACGGACCTGTCTTCGAAAGGTGACTGAAGAACCACCTATACAGCATGGGTACACAACAAGACACATTTTTACCTCTTCGCTTCTCATTCTTGTAATGGATAGAATGGTAAACATCTCCTAACAAGTGTTGCACCCTAAAATTTGCCCAACTTTTCTTTACCTAGCTTATGTTTCATTTCATTCACATTAGCATTATCATTTGCATTTCATTGACATGTATGCAGGAGATCAAGAGGTGATCACCAATCAAGAGGTACACAAGACTATGAAGCCAGCTGGGAGGCTTATTCAGGTGTTCAAGGGTTGATATCCTTGTCAGAGAAGTTGAAAGATCCTCAGAGATAATGGTTGAAGCCAAGTGTGTATGTCTCCTAACTTGAGAGTTGTGGGAAGTCATCAGATGATTCTGAAGCCTTGAAGTTGGACTTGAGGTCTTGAGAGAGCTCATGAGAATTTTTGAAGATCACTTTGAGGCCTAGACAAGTCATTGTGCAATAATAAGAAGCCTCAGCCATGAGTGGTGCAATTAGGGTTTGACTGGGTCAACCCTAAGTCAACTGATGATTTGGAGAAGGTTGAGACCTAATCCAAGAGCCATTTGATCATGGATTGATGCATTAAGATGTTCTAAGGATGATTCCAAGGTTAACTCATCATGATTGAAGAGTTTGAGAAGTTTCAGGCTAGGGTTTCTAAGGCTTGACAGTGTAAAATCCCCTAGTTTGACCCCTATCTTCAAGGCAATTTAGCTCAAGATGTGATTGTCATCTCATCTTGCCCCCAACATGATTGTTATAGAGAATTATCTTAGCTTTAATTTGAGTTTTATAAGTCCTTGAGAGGATTTGTAGAACTCAAGTTATGGCTTTGACAAGTTACAAGTCATCTGAGGAATGTGAATTTGGAACTTGAAAGTTACCCAACTTGCATGAAACCTTTGCCCTAGAAGGATGATTCCTCTGAACTTTTGGTTAACATGAATGTTGTTCCTTATCCTCTTAGCTTTCTAGATATTACTAGAAGTCCTTGATAGGATTTGTAGAACTCATGATATGGCTTTGACAAGTCAAGGGTATTTTGGGTATTTGGGCATTACAGGCCATTTTGAGTCATGAGTCCATTACACCATCTTGCATGCCTCAAATGCATTTTTGTTCAACATGAAAGTTGTTCAAAATGATGTTTTTAGCTTGTCTAAACATCAAGTGTTCATTGACATGGATTATATCAAGCATTGGTGGAAGAAACTTCACATAAGATCCATTTTAATGAATTAAAATGAGAAAATTCAAAATAATTGAGATTAACATGTTTTCAAGTCAAATTTGTGGTCATTTTGAATGGAATTAATGTTTTAGAAATATTGGCATTGTCACATTTTTTATTTGAGGTCCATAACATAGCCATTTGAATGATTACTTCACAGGTAAGAAACATACCCTATACACTCCATATGTTGAAACCAAAGGGAGAAAACTACTTCATTACACTCCATGATGCTTAAGTGAGTGTTTTGGAATGATTGTAGAGAATGACCAAGGCTTGAAGGCACATATCCATATTGAAATTTGGAGGAAAAAGTGAAGATCCAAAATCCATAATTGGGCCTAGTTTGGGCTTCTAATCCATTGAAACAAAACATAAATAGGATAATGATCATTCTAAGAAGCTTCTAGTGCAGAATTCTGTTGAGAAACCATTGGAGTAAAGTGAAGAAAAAATCTTGAAAGTGAAAATTCATTCTAGAGAATCAAGGGGTTTCAGCCAGAGTGAAGCATCAAGAAACATTCTCCATTAATCCTTGAAGAATTCTGCAAGGTTTGGAAGAGAATTGAGGCGTGTAACCACTGCAATTCAAGCTCCAAGGTAGGTTCTAACTTCTTGGAATTTCTCACTGATTATGCACTTTTAATGAGTTAGAAGCATGTGGTTAGGTTCCCCTTAGGATATAGATGGATTCTGGATAATTAATTTGAAGATTAGTGACAATTTAGGGATGATGCCATTTTCGGTTGAGAGTAATATTTTTTGATTCTTGTGTTTTTAGCATGATTGGTTAGTGTAATTGAATTCCTTGTGAAAATTCGAGCAACTTTGGTTTAGAAATCGTGGCTAATGGTGGAGTATAGAGATAGTTAGGGATCCACGAACTTTTCCGGTGAGGCTCCGGCCGCCCTTGCCGGATTCTGCATTTTTCCCACCATCTGCACATTTGAATTGGAGAAGATGCAATCTAGGACGTTCATTCGTGAGGGAGACTTTGACTCAGGCGTCCATCCAACGACAGCGATTGCGCCACATACCCCTTCCCCTAAACACAGCTTTTTGGTTAATGAAGTTTCCCAGCTTGTGTTCTTCGATGTGTGCACCAAGAAAGCGTAGGTTCGATACCTCACGCATGCACTTTTTTAGAATAATTTGAGAATTGAATAAGCTGAACACAAGTGAATTGGAGCGTTGGGCCTTAGTGATTTCCTGCTATCCTCACCCCCCTCTCCAAGCCCAACATGGATTTTCAAGGCAAATTGCTTGCTCAACACACCCCCTCATGGCACTATTTTTCTTGAACTGAAGTGATGTTCAGATGGGCCTCACGCCCAGTTGCTATGTGCACCCCCAGGATGAAGGGCCCAAGCAAAACTAGTGGGAATTGTTTGCTGATCACACCCTCTGGCCATATTCTCCATTTTATTGTTTTATTAATTTCATTGTTTCATGTGACTTATAAAATAATTCATAAAAATTAGAAGACTAACTCAATTAATTCCAAATTTTTTTCCCTTGATTTATGACTGAATCTAGAATTTTATAGATAAAAGATATTAATAATTCATGCATTTTTTTATTTTATTTGCATTTTTAGAATATTAATTGATATTAAAATAACCATGGTTGATACCTTGTTTTGGTGAATTTTGTTTGAGCATTTGGTGATGATTCTTGCCTTGATTTTTTGTGTGTAGCTAGCATAGATATACATGTTCCCCCTAGATTTTTCTCACATTTTTGTGATGAATGTAGGTGGTAGTTTTAAGTTGAAACTTTAGGGGCTCCATTTTTAGGGTTTATGCTTAGTACCTTGTGATTTAGGTTCTATTTTTAGGACTTGGTGGATGATTCAACCTCTGAATTTTGTATGGTAGATTCATGATTGAATTAGGGTCCCATAGTTATTTTTGTAGGATTTTACAATTGGGTTTAGTATTTTAGTTAGGATTAACTTTAGTACTAGGTTTTAGGTGATCCTAACTTGCTAATTCAACTAGAATGACTTCATTAGTTCCCTTAGACTAGGGTTGTGCTTCTCTTGCTCTTGGCTGATGTTGAAGACTTGTGTGGGCTTCCATGGACTGCTTGAAGAAGCTTGGATGTGAAGATTTCCCTTCTTTTGGTGTAGTGTTGATTAGGTGTTAAGATTAGGGTTTGTAGGCAGAGCTTCCAGATAGATTCTCTTCTTTCATAAACATGGAAGGTGTTGATCACTTCCATTCTTCCCTATGATGTAAGATCCCCTTGTAAAGGCCTCATCCCTCCTTTGGTAGGATGTGTGGCTCTTTACAAATTGGTAGAACCTTTGAGGGTCCCTTTCTCTGATGATGGGATGCTTAGTGATGACCTTTGGTCTTCACTCTGCTACCAATCATCCAAACCTTGCTCTTCTTTTTTTTAGATGAATCTTTCTCCCTTGCTAGAGGATGGAGTTCCTTTCTAGAAGATTGAAGGCTAGAGGTTGAACTTCCCTTTCGTTTGAAGACTACCCTTGGAGCTGAAGCTTGAGGATCAAGAGGAACAAGTTGACACTTGTGGGGAGGGGATCAAGCTGAAGCTTGAAGAAGATGAAGAACAAGTTGATAATTGTGAGGGGAATCCATTGGAGATTGAATGAAGAAGCTGAAGCTTGAGGTTGGAAGGCAAGTTGATACTTGTGAGTTCAATGCTGGGAGTGCCTGAAAGGACAAGTTGATACTTGCAATTGGGATTGAAGCCTGAAGGTGGAGTTTACTTTGGAGCTGAGGCTTGAAGAAGGGAGATAAGTTGATACTTATGTATGATGTGTTAATAGCTTGAAGAAGCAAGTTGACACTTGCTATTAAAGATGAAAGACTGGAAGGGCAGTTGAAGGCTGAGGACTGAACTGATGTCAGGGGAGCTTTGCTGTGAAGCTGTGGAAGCTGTTGATTTGCTTTCTTTCCTGTCTGTTTCCTTTCTGTGCAAATATGTTGATGTGACTTGTGTGATTTTCCTGATGCATTAGAATAAGCTCATGTTTAAATTCTTTTAAGCTAGGAGCATGATTGCACTAGAGGTTGAGTTGCTACCTCTGCTTGTATTTTTACTGTATGGCTTTGCTTGTTGGTATTTGGTAGAGCCCTGCTCCCTTGCCTATGTGGTTTGTGTTTTGCTTGATAGCATGTTATTTCCTCTGTATGATTGCAGTTATTCATATCTGGCTTGAGGTCGAGATGAGCTTGTGGAGGCTGATGCCCCACACACATTTCCTCCCTCACTTGCATTGCATGTATTTTACAGTCGTTTGCTGTTTACTATTTAGCTGATGCTTTATCTGTTTCTGTTTACCTTGACATGATCCCCTAGAAATCTCACTCCCTTTGATAAGGAAGTGATGATTAGAACTTTAGGTTGAAACCTATGCAAGATAACTTCTAGGAGTTCCCTGTTTCAAACCTCAACCATAGGATGAATCCTTGGCATGACAACATTAGGACTTGATAGTCTCCCCTTAGTTGAACCTATTCGTTCTCTCTTCTCATCTCAAAACAAATTAAAATACAGTAATAAAGGTTAACTGACGTCGTACATTACGAGCCTTAAGCTATCTGAGAAAGGATTGTTGGAGAGTTTCTTTTCAACAGTCTGGGTGTTTAGTATGGTACCCTTTGGGTGACATGCGACGCATTCACTCTCAGGTCATAGTCTCTAGTGCGATATTGGTTGCAAACAACTAAAAAAACAGTTCTTTCGTAAAAGACAGAAAACAAACTCCAAACCTTTTTGCCCCGTGGGCCCATAATTCAAAGGAAAGCTTTTTTTGAAGAAAAGAGTGTCGTTAACTCCCAGTTCTACCGCAAACGGTAATGCCTAAGTCTCCAATGGTCGAGATGCGTACACCAAACTGCTGGAACTGTTTGTTAACCCTACTCGGAAAAACAGATGAATCTGAATCCCTGTAATCCGTATTAGCCCGAACTACGTAAGCTCTGATCTCTCATACCTATTGAGAGTACGTAGGCACAATATTGACGTATTGGCGAGCCACCTTCCCCGTAACCCGTAGTTAGGCGAACTACGTTGACTCTGATTTCTCATTCTCTGATGAGAATACGTAGGCACAAAGTGCGACGCTTTGTCGAGTCATTGATAGGTAGATATTAAAACCAACCTGTCAGATAAACACAACAAGCATCGATCCCATCGAGTACGATGGACGTGAGGGGTGCTAATACCTTCCCCTTGCGTAATCGACTCCCAAACCCAGACAATGGTTGCGATGACCTTGTCTTATACCTTTTCGTCAGGTTTTTCCCGATCGTTTCCTTTCCCGCTCTGAGGGATAAATAACGAAAGGTGGCGACTCTTCTGTTTTGCCGGCACCTTATTTTCGCGGTAGCGACAACAAGGTAGGCACTGGATTCCCTAAAGTAAGAATATAGAAGGCATATGTGTCCACAAAGTCTGGCAAGTTAGGAAACAAAATGATACCATATATGCACAGAGCGAGAATGGCATTGAACACAATCCAACAACCGTCTTTTGTGAACTGTAAAGCCTTGTGAACCAGAAAAGGTAGGGGAAACCTATACACTCCATTCAACTTTGTCAATTTTCTTGAGAGCTCTGAGGCATCAAGATGAATAATTGCAGCAAGCTTAGCTAGGTCAGGCTCAATATCAACATGGTAAAAAGGCATATGATCCAATACTGTAACTCCTAGTAACGCAACATACTCTTCCAAGGTCGGCGAGATGACATAGTCAGGAAAAACGAAACATCTCAACTGAAGGTCGTAAAACTGAAGTAGAGCATATAAGACGTTCAACTCGAATACTGAAGGTTTGCACACCAAACTGAGTAACTTCCCATAAGATTCCTTGAACTCTCCTCTCACTTTCTGATCTGCTAAAACAACCAAACTCAACATGGAACTAATATCAGGAGAAGGGAGCTTGTAGGCAACTCTCTTCTTCAAAGTCTCCATGTCAGACGAAATCACTAGAATCGAAGAGGAAATATGCACCTGCAACATAGATACACGTTAATGAAATGCAGATGAAAATGCAAATGCACATGCAAACAGGAGATCAAGATTGTTGTGTTGTAGTTCAAGAAGACCAGCGCTTCGCTTTAGTCATAACCAATCACTGATACTAGAACCCCTTGGTATCAAGACTCCAAACTGTAAAGAACTGGGTAATCTGAAGGCCAGAGTTTCCTGCACAACCCCATCCCCCTCACAGGTAAGGACCTATCCATTCATAAGGTTTGGCATCCTATGCGTTTGTCAGCGTCACAAACTTTCAAGAAATGATGATACGTTCACCATTTCTAGTTTGGCATCATTATCTCCTGAAGAGGCCTCACTTAGCTGACTCACAAATGATCGGTTCCCAGAGTCGACAATCCTTCGATCCAAAATTCCTTCGGGCCCAAAGGGTCAGAAAGAAAATTGTCAAAGAGAATCTCGTCTGAGCTTATCTCCACTAATCATACAGGCTAGCTGGTGCATGCAAAGCATACAGGCTCACCACTAATCTCCACTTCTAATGCTAAGTCTATACTCAAGCTTGGGTCTGGCTTATCTCTCAATGGAACAATCCCTCCCCACAGAATAACAATATGCAGAAAGTAAAATGCGGAAAGCAAATAAAGATAAAGCACATATGTACACACCCAAAAATAAACAAACAAGCGCTAGGATTGACTTGCATAGGGGATATTCCTGTCCCCAGCAGAGTCGCCAGCTGTCGCTACTGCGAAAATCAAGGCCGACAATGACAGAAGAGTCGCCACCGTGTGTTATTTATCCCAAAAGAAGTAAAGGAAACGCTCAAAGGAAACCTAATGAAAAGAGGGATAAGATCGGTCATCGCAACCAAATCTCGGGTTCAGGAGTCGGTTACGCAAGGGGAAGGTGTTAGCACCCCTCACGTCTGTTGTACTCGACGGGATCCACGCTTGTTGTCTATCTAAAAGGGTGATTGAATCTATCTAACTAAAGACTTGAGGATAAAAGAAAAAGAAGTGACTCGGCAAAGCAACGGCGCTTTGTACCTACGTATCTCATCTGAAATGAGAAGTCAGAGTCAACGTAGTTCGGCCAACTACGGGTGAAAAAGGGGGGAAGGTTGCTCGCCAAAACATCGCGTCTTGTGCCTACGTACTTTCATATGGTATGAAAGATCAGAGCAAACGTAGTTCAAGCTAAAAGGGAACACATGTTTGTTCAACTGTTTTAAACCGAGTAGGGTTAACAATCAGTTCTAGCAGTTTGGTGTATGCAGCTCGACCATTGGAGACTTAGGCGTTACCGTTTGCGATAGAACTAAGAGTTAACAACACTTTTGCTTATGAAAATGATTTTCAAGGATTAAAGGCACCAAAGGGAAAAAAAGAAGTTTGAATGATTTGTTTTTGTGTTTTTTAGAGAAGAAGTGTTTTTGAGTGGTTTGCAACTCATATCGCACTAGAGACTATGACTTAGGAGTGAATGCGTCCCATATCACCCAAAGGGTGCTATACTAAACATTTAAGCCATTGAAGAGAAACTCATCAACAACCTTTTCTTAAGTGCTTAAGGCTCGTAACGCACAATAATCGTTAACCTTTATTAGGTGTTTTATGATTGTTTTGAGACGAGAAGAGAAAGGACACTAAAGGGGGACTAAATCCAAACCTAAAGTTGTCATGAAATGGTGATCCTAAGGTTGAGATAAAGGAATGCTACCTAATTTTATCATACATGGTTAATATCCTAAAGTCTATCATAATCTCCCTTGAACAAGAGAGATTAGAGGTCCTAAGGGAATGAAACAACAGAGGAACAACACGAAACAAAATAAACATACTAGAATGCAAACATGAAATGCAAATGAGGGAGGAAATTAGTGTGGGGCAGTAGCCTCCACAAGCTCATCTCAACCTCATGCAACAATATGACAAAAATGCAAGATATGAAAAGAAAGGAAATGCACCAAAAGAAACACACAAGAGCATTAAAAATGGGATGAAATGGCCTAAACCAAACAACATCAACCACAATGCCAAAACATGAACATAAATGAAAGACAAGGAAAACCTAAATCAAAGTGAGGATGGGAGGCAATATGAGGACAACAAGGAACCCATAATGGCACTCAACCATGAGCATCACAAGAATGGTGCATAAGAAAGCACAAAGAGGTCCTCATGGATTCATCATTTTAGGCATGCTTCAAATACCTCCAAAGGAGGGACCAAGCTACCTCAATTGAGATTCCAAAGTCATTGGACAGCAAGGGACATGAAATACAAGTGCTCAAAAGAAAAAGCAAGTAAACCACAAGAAAATGCAATCAAATTCCCAAAGGAAAGCACACATGTTTCACAATGAAACCCTAATTGGGAACTTAAAATCAAGCAATCAAATGAACAAGCAAAACAAAATGTTATGACCTAAAAATGAGCAAGCACTATCCTTAGCATGTTTAAAACATGAATTGATAGGCATTGAGAGCTCAAAGGATCCAAAAGTGTCATATCCAAGTCAAACTAGGTCAAGATGCATGTATGAACCTTCCTTTGGATAGCTTGATTTGCAAGTTACCCTAAAAATAGGAAAATGATTCAAAATTTATCAAATAAAATGCAAGAGGCTGATAAATATGTTGGAAACCAGAGGCCAAAAGAGTGCAACCAAACTCACTTCACAACATCACCATAGAAAATTATTCACAAGGGTGCTCCATTGTGAAGGAGGATTGTTTAGGGTCAAAAGAAAGCATCAAAAGTCAACCAACCAGGGGCAAAATGGTCCTAAAAAATTCATCAACTCATTATTGATATGAGGATTGAATCTTACTCATTGGATCTAAAGGAAATGAGAAAAACAAATTCAAGAACAAAACATGTCAAGATTTAGATCACATAAAACACTTCCAATGTTAAATCCCATTTTAAATTGAAAAATAATTCATAAAATAAAATAAAAATTTCTAAAAATACGAGGACATCTCAAGGAATCCAAAACATATTTTTTTGGGATTTTACCACACTTGGAAGTATTTTAAAATAGTTAAAATCTAAACAGATATAAAGTAAAAACAAAAAAAAAATAATAAAATAAATAAAAGCTGGGGGTGCAAGAAGCAACACAGAAGCGTTCAAATTCAAATGGCCTATTAAAAGGGGGGGGGGCAACAGCACGCCTAGCCCATCAGAAAAACAAAATAAAACAAAAACGTGAGGATCCCATGGTACATGGCAAAACAGGCGCATGGTGGAACTCAATAAAGGCCATCAGATCAAATGGTATGCACATCCAATGGACCAGAGTGTGCCATGTCAATTAATGAGATTTAAAATAGATTATGTGTAGCGTGGTCAACGTGTATGCAGCGTAGGTCTTAATCAAGACCGTCAAGACAAAAAGTAAACGGATCCAACGCCTGCCAAGGAGACACGCCATCACCTTCAACCTCAAGCAAGTGAGGGAAACCAGATGGCGGCCAAAATCCATCTCCGGTCGTGTTTCTCATCGTGACCGGCCACCACGAAACACAGGTACACCAAAACTTAACCAAAATCAACAAAATAAAAGTGAAAACTCATCTACTCTTCAAGAGGATCATGAATACATGCTTAGTTTTCAATAAAAGTGCTTAAAAAAATCAAAACGAAAAGAAATAGGAAATGAGCTCAAATAAAAAAGTTCACAAACAGCCAGCAAATCATACCAGAAATCATCTATGATATGCAAGGATCATAAATATATAAAAATGGCGTATTAAAGATGCATAAGCAGAGAGATATTTTAAAAAGAAAGAAACCTAAAAATAAGTTTCCTCAATGCTCAGTTTGTTATCAAAGCTTGAAATAAAATGCTTAGAAACGCTCTATAGATCTCAAGGAACATTTTGCAATGTTTTGTTTTGATTGAAACTCAATAAAACTTAGAAACCGATTTTCACTTTTTTCTCTCTTTTTCTCAATCTGTTCTCTCTCTAACTCTCACCAAATCCAGTTCTGAAGGCATGTACACAATCCTGGGATTAAATATGATGGATTCAGATTGAAATAAGGCCCAATTCCCTGCTCCTTAAGCCCAATTGGATTTCCAAATTTCTATTCATGGAAGCTTCCAAAAGTACACGAAAATGTACTTGCAAAGCTGTCAAGATGGCTCAGCTAGCTTGCATCTGAGGTGAACTGATCTAAAGGCTGAGAATGGCCCCTTGGTTTGGTCTTATGGCATGTTTTTGATATGTTGCTTAATCTTGAAGAAAGCTTGAAAATGGCCACCAAGATGCACTCAAATCTCTAATCCAAGGATAGCATTGTATTTGAAATGTGTTTGGCACTCAAAAAATGTATAAGGTTGGTACAAAATGTTTCCAAATGAATTAAATATGATTTTCCCTTTTTAAAAACCTTTTTCATAGAAATTTCATTAGGGATTCTTCAATCCAAGCCAAACCTTTGATGCCTTGATGTTTGGTTGAGCAAATGACCCCATTTGGAGCAAGTTTGATGTTGGAAAGATTTCCATTTGAAGTGCGCAAAGTGGTGAAATGGACCTATAATGAAAATGACCTGTAATCCTGCTTTCCCAAAATACCCCTGCCTTGCAAGCCTCATAACTTGAGGAGAAACATCCTTCTAGGTCAAAAATGGCTTGGAAGTTGGTTGACTTTTGTTGACGAAAATCACATTCATCTGATGACCTATAACTTGTCTGCATCATAACTTGAGTTCTAGAAATCAGATGAATGACTTCTAGTACTCAAACGAAAGCTAGAAACATGCTCTACAAGTTTCATGTTGATCAAAAGTTGAGGTGAGACTTGTATCTTGAGATAGGTGGTCTTAAAGTTAGGCACTAAACAGGTGATTTTACACAGAGAACCCTAATTCAGACACTCCTCACACTCTTGATTCTTGATAAAATGATCAAGAAATGATATCTCATGTATCTTAACACAACATTCCATGACCATGAAGACTTGGAATTGAGTCTTAATCTCCTTCAATTTCACAGTTTACTTAGGGCTGACCAGATGAAAACCCTAATTGCACCACCTTCACCTGTAACCCTTCACACTTGGCATAAACACTTGAATGAACTCCACAATGACCCTCAAGGCCTCCAATGAGCTTAAATGACCATCTCTCTCCATAACCATGGGCTTGTGATCCTCATATGACCTTCAAATGGCCTCCTAGACAGGAGGTGAACCACATACACTTATCTGCCTATCCAAAGGGCTTTGACTTATCGCTGATGATGATAACCACTCTATTGACTTGAATACAAACTCTTGATTAGGCTTGGAAACCTTGGAAAAATCCCCTTGTTGCACACACACATCTTGATCCCCTGTAAAATGCAAAATGCAATGCAATGCAATATGCTAGAACAAATGAAATGAAACATAAACCAAGTAAAGAAAAGGTTGGGAAAATTTTGGGGTACAACAAACATGATATGCAAGATTCAACACAAACAAAAGATGAAGCAAAATGACTTAAACAAGTCAAATAACAAGTGAGATCAAATGGGAGAAGTTACAACTCCTACAAGCATTCATGCATCAATCAACAAAACCAAAAGGTAAACAACAAAACCAAAGAGAGAAGCCATGATAAAAATGGAGATGGGAGAATAGGCTTGGGCAGCAAGCAACATGCAAGATATCTCAACCAAAGACAACACATTGATCATGCAAAAGAAAGGAGCAAGCAAGTGCTCAAAGTAATCCCTCATTCAAAGCAAACAGAAAGTATGAACAAAGGATACAAATTGCTTTAAATGAGTATCAAAAGCCAAAGGACAGAAGCATAAACACAAGACGAACATGCTAAAACCAAATGGAAACCAATGCACAAACAAGTTACAAGTCAAGGAAAAAGAAAGAACCAAAGTTCAAACCACATCAACACTTATAACCAAGTGGAATGCCCTAATTCAAAGTGACTTGTAACACAAACTACACAAGTGTGTGACCTATAAATGGAAAGCAAACACCTTAATCATGTCAAGAATGAGAATCAAGAGTTATAGGGTGCATATGGGATCAATCAAATTCATTTCCTAAAGAAACTGGGTCAACTAGTTTGTATGAACTTCATCTAGGGTGACTTGACTTGCAAGGTTCACCAAAAATAGAACAAATGTTGAATAAGTCTCAAATAAAATACACAAATCAACTAAGTATGTTGGCACACAGAGGCCAAAGTTTCAAAACCAAATTCAATTCAAGGTATCACCAAATGATTTGATCAACTAGGGTGTTCCACCTTATTGAATTATAATCGAGGGTCAAACAAAATCAAAGCAAAGTCAAACAAAAAATGATCAAATAATGACCAAAATTAGCGTCAAAGGTACCTCAATCCATCCTCTAAATGGAGAGGAAACCTCACTGATTGGTGATATCAAATGGTAGCTCAAGCATGGATGATCAAACAAGAACAATATTAAAAATACCTCACTTTGCAAAATTAAAATAAAACTGCAAAATAAAATAAAATCAGAAACAAAAATTATGAAAAATTAAATAAGGTTTTGAAATGTTTGAAAAAAAAATTATTTAATTTTTGGACAACTGGAGGTATTGTTAATAGTTGCAAATGAAAACACCAAATGAAATAAAATAAAATAAAATGGAAATGAGAAGGAGGTGCAAAAGCAATTCCCAGAACAACTGAAACCAAGAACAAACACGTTTGGGCTCCAAATGAGGGGGGGGGGGGGGGGGGCGAATATCAATTCAAGCCCAATCCACCAGCTCAGTTCACTTACTCAAAATGCTTCGTTTCATTAAACGGACATGGAGTCAACAAGCCACATGGATCCAGTCAAGCAAATGAGAGCCAAACACGCATGCAGTCAAACATTCAAACAATGCCACATCAGATCTGATCTGAAAAAAACCAGACGCCAGAGTTAGGGTTCCGGTCGTCTTCTCCAGTGAGCTCACCGAAGCTCAGGTGAAAAACCACCATAAAAAATGTTGATCCTCATACCAATGGAAAGCTGAGCTCACAAGGATCATGAATCCAACCTTAGAATTTCAAAAAGGCTCATGAAATAAGAGAATCAAAAGGTTGAAGTTTGAGATGCACAACTGAAAACTTGATCAAACATGAACAACAACTATGCAAACATGGCCTACTCAACGTAGGACTTCAGATGCAGCCAGTATGAGCCTAAATCATGGTCTAGAATGAGAGAAAGTGGAAGACGAAACTTACTGAACGGAGCAACTCTGTTGGTTCTTCAGATGTGTGCAACCTTCACTTCTTTGCTTCAATTACACTCTGAATGCTCCCAGGAAGAAGAATCAGGCCTCAATTGAAGTTAATTTGCAGAGAAAAATGGAATACGAATTTGAAAAATTCTTGAGAAATTTGAATCTGAAATAGCTCTCTCTAGCTCCAAATGCGCGATCTGAGCTTCTAGGTCAAGCTCTTTATTTATATATGATGGATTAAATGACTTCATGCAGGCCCATGAAGCCTCAAATGTGATATTTGAAAATTTGCCCAAAAACGAAACCTCCCTTCATGCAGACGAGTTTTGTTTGCTTCACACATGATAAGTACACTAATTTGCAGCATGTGAGGTGCATTTTGCAATTGAATTGGATTGGGCTTTTAATTTGATCCACGTTGTGAGTTTGAAATGAAAACTTCTTAGTGAAGAAACTTGAAAATATTACATTTCAATGCATTTGGTACCAATCCAACTTGTGGAAAACTTCTCATGATCATACTTTGGTGTGAAATGATTAAAAAATGAAGTAAAATGGGACCTATAATGTATCAACTTCATCTCATGACTAAAAGTTCAAATTTCAGTTAAAAATCTTCCCATGTGGCCATATTATTCCACAATTCAAATGATTCTTGAGTTCCAAGATGTAAATGAGATCTTTATGAACAACTTTCATGTTGGTTGGAAGTACATTTGAGGTACACAAGTTCATGAAAATGACCTATAAAACAAATGACCTAAAATGAAACTTTCCCAAAATACCCTTGCCTTGCAAAAACAATCACTTGAGATGTAAAAATTATATCAAGGACTTCTAGGACTTTTTGGGAAGCTAAGATCATGAAGAACAACTCTCATGTTCACCTAAAGTTAAGGAGAAACTTGATTCTAGGTCAAAAGTGCCTTGGAAGTGAGTTGACTTTTAGTTGACCAAAAATAAGTTCATCTGAGACCCCTAACATATTGGCATCATAACTTGAGTTCTGCAAACTCAACGGATGAGTTCTAGTACTCAAAATAAAGCTAAGAAATGCTCTACAAGTTTCATGTTTGCAAGAAAATGAGATTGGACTTGTATCATATGGTAAATTATCCTTGAAGTTAGGCACTAAAAGAAGGGGATTTTACACTGAGATCTTCTGAAACCCTAATTTATTAACTCCTTGAACTCTTGATTCTTCTTGATTTGAACTTGACGTGACATCCTAAATGTCTCCAGATAACTCCCCATGGCCTCAATGACTTAAAACTAAGTCTCAAGCTCTTTCAAATCCATAATTGACCTTGAGTTGACCAGATGAAACCCTAGATTCACATCCTTTGACTGTGACCTCTTGCAGATGAAATGAAAGCATAAACAAGCTCCATAATGACCTTCAAGGTATCCAATGAGCTTCTCAATCACATTTTATCCTCAAAATTGATTTTATGAACCCCGGATGATCCTCTGTTGACCCCCAAGATAGGAGACAAACAACACACATCAATCCTTCCTTTCAAGGAGCTTTGACAACCTCATGGTGATGATAAACACTTGATGATCTGAATAAACACTCTTGCTTGAGCTTGAAACCTCTGAGACTCTTCTCTTGAATGGAACATCACTCTTGATCCCCTGTTAAGAACAATGCTATGCAAATGCAAATACTAAAATGAAATAAAACATAAGCCAAGTACAAGAAAAGGGTTGGTCAAATTTTGGGGTATAATAGCGTTTTGTGTGCAGGCGGGGGATTTTTTAGGTTTCGTGGTCCACAAAAATGGGATCAAAATCAACCAAAATAAGACCAAAGCTATCATGGAAGCGAAAGCGCCATCGACTAAGAGGGAGTTGCAGTCACTACTGGGCAAGATAAACTTCTTGAGAAGGTTTATATCAAACCTAAGTGGCAAAATGAAAACCTTCTCACCATTGCTCCGATTTAATAAAGAAGGGTTCGAATTGGGGGAGGATCAACAAGAAGCTTTCGACAAAATCAAAGACTACCTGAGCCACCCTCCAGTACTTTCGCCACCTTGCAGGAGCAAGAGTATGAGGCTGTACGTAGCAGCGTCAGACAAAACTTTAGGGAGCATGTTGGCTCAAGAGGATGAGAGTGGCGTCGAAAGAGCCATTTACTACCTCAGTAGAGTTTTGAATGATGCAGAAACTAGATATAACATGATAGAAAAGTTATGTTTATGCTTGTATTTATCTTGTACGAAACTGAAGCAATATATAAAACTAGTTGATGTGTATGTCTCTTCGCACTTTGATATTATCAAAAACATGTTGTTTAAAGCTATTTTGCATATTCGAATAAGAAAGTGGGCAGTAGCATTAACTGAATATTCTTTAACTTATAAACCTTTGAAGGAAGTTAAAGGAAAAATAGTGGCAGACTTCATTGTCGACCATTCCATAAATGAAAGTGTTTTAAATTATGTCGAACTAGAACCCTGGAAGTTATACTTTGATGGCTCCAGCCATAAAAATGGGACAGGCATTGGCTTGTTAATTATTTCTCCTGATAAAATTCCAACAAAATTTAAATATAAAGTCGAAGGGCTTTGCTCCAATAATGAGGCTGAATACGAGGCCTTGATAGCAAGACTTGAAATTTTGTTAGAATTGGGGGAAACCCGAGTCGAAATAATGGGAGACTCAGAGTTGGTGATAAAGCAAATAACAAAGGATTACAAATGTGTTAAAGAAAATCTCATTATGTATTTTGTAATAGCCAACAGGTTACTCAAAATATTCGAAGTATCAACCATTCGACATATACCTCGACTAAAGAATCAAATAGCAAATGACTTGGCACAAATTTCCTTTGGGTATAGGATTTCGAAAGAAAACCTACAAGAAGAAATCGAAGTTAGAGGTAAAGTTGTGTCTGTTGGGTTGCGGCCGTCAGATTTAGAAGCAACAAAGTTTGGGTACGTTGACGAAGAAAATTTTGAAATTTTCGCAGTAGATGGTTTGACAGATAAAGATTGGAGGAAACCTTTGGTTGAGTATCTATGAAGTCCATCAGCATCTACAGAGCAAAAAATTAAGTATCAAGCTCTAAACTACGTTCTTATAGGAAATGAGCTATTCAAAAAGACCCCTGAGGGGGTCTTGCTTAAATGCCTTAGCGAATCTGAGGCATATTTGGCCCTATCAACAGTCCATAGTGGGACATGTGGGGTGCACCAAGTAGGCCACAAGATGAAATGGTTATTATTTCCTCAAGGCATATATGGCCTACTATGTTAAAAGATTGCATCAAATTCACCAAGGGATTCCAGGAATGTTAGGTCCACACTGGTAGACAACACGTCCCAGCAAGTGAGTTGCACTCTATAGTTAAACCTTGGCCTTTCAGAGGATGGGCCTTGGACTTGATTGGAGAGATTCGACCAACGTCCTCCAAAAACCAAAAGTGTATCTTGGTTGGGATAGACTACTTCACGAAATGGATCGAAGCGATACCTATACCAAAATTGGATCAAGAGGACGTTATCAAGTTCATTCAGAAGTATATTATTTACAAGTTTGGAGTACCAGAAACAATCACGACAGATCAAGGGTCAGGGTTTACTGGTTGCAAGATGCAGGAATTCTCTAAAGAAATGGGATTCAAACTCCTAACCTCAACACCTTATTATGCCCGGGCGAATGGTCAAGTGGAGGCAGCAAACAAGGTAGTGATTGGGTTGATAAAAAAGCAGGTAGGGAAGAAACCTAAAAATTGGCATAAAACATTGGACCAGATCCTCTAGGCATGTCGAACATCCCCCAAAGAAGCTACCAGTAGCACCCCCTTTCGACTAACTTTTGGCCATGATTCAGTGTTACCTGTTGATATCTACATACAATTAGTTAGGATTCAAAGACATCACGAAATCCCTCACGAGACTTATTGGGATATGATGTTGGATGAGTTGGTAGATCTGGATGAAGAAAGCCTCAAAGCTCTAGAACTCTTGAGGAGGCAAAAGAGGAGAGTAGAGAAGTCATATAACAAAAAGGTTAAAGCTAAGACCTTTTTACTTGGAGATGTAGTTTGGAAAGTGATTTTGCCTATGGATCGAAAGGTTAGGTCTTTGGGAAAGGGGTCTCCAAAGTGGGAAGGCTCGTTCCAAGTCACGCAAGTGTTCTTTAATGGAGCGTATAAAGTCGAAGAATTAAACCAAGATAAGAGAATTTTAAAAGTAAATGGCAAGTATTTGAAAAAATACAAACCAACGCTTCAAGATGTTAAATCTCTACAGAATAATGCAGCATACAAAGCAAAGCCATAAATGGTATTTATACATGCCAAAATGGCTCAAGTCATTACATAATCAAGCCAAAAGACTATGGCACGTGAGGGCCAAAAAAAAAAAAAGCATTACAAAAGTTACAATAAACTAAAAAGGGAGATTCTCCTTCATTCTCAAGTATCTCGACTTCTGGAGTTTGAGGCGCCTTTAACACAAGTTTTTGTCAGATTCCAAATGGGCAACCTCTGCTTCCAGCTGTCGAGCCTCCTCAGCGAAAGTAATGGCGTGGTTAAGCTCTGTTGAAAGGTTGGAGTCATCGAAAGTAGATAGTTCAACATTCTGTTTCTTAGCCTTTGATATCTTGCTACGAAGTTTCTTAATCTTTCGTTCCCAGGAGGAGATGTTCTTTTCATTGGAAGAAATCTCTTGTTGATTCTTGTCCTTCGCCTCCTCCAACTCCGCTATCTTACTTTCAGATTTAGCAGCGGCAGTCCAAGCAGTAGCTTCACTGCCAGCTTTAGTTGAAATGGCTTTCTCGATCTGAGGCAGCAGTCTGAGGTTACCATAGACTTGGTCGATTATGGCGCCAACTTCCAGGATGAAAGTAGCAGATTCGGAGGAGATGGAATGAATATCCACCTTTTGAAGAAGATTCTTCAGGGAAAGATGGGTAACTTGGTCCATTTGCAAGATTGAAAAAAGATCACCCTTAAAGATTTTCTCTTTGATCTTCTCGAGGATGTTCTTCTTTGGCTTGCTCAAGGCTTGATCTTCAGAATTCGAAGTGCTGAGAGCCTTGCCAGAAGAACTGCCTCGACTCCCAAGAAGAATCTTGACATACTATCGAGGGTTGCTAAGTTTTAGGGCATTAAGTTCTGCACTAGTGAGACTTGCTTCACATATGGTGGGCATTGCTTTGCTTTCTTTAACCGCAATAATGGTTGGAGTAACAATCACCTCGACAGGGGCGGATTCGTTGGCTGGACCTCTCTCGAGTTTCTCTTCCTCACTCTGGCCATCACCTGCTTTATCTTCATCCATCTCATCCCCAGTATCCTCATCACTAGGGCCATCCAATTCTGATTGGTGCATGGTTTCATCTTCGACAACAAGGGTATGGCCCAATGGAGAGTTACTTGCGTCAGCTAAGGTGGTATCCTCCTCCATAGGAACTTCTTTTGCATCGGTTGCCTCTAGAGTCTATGGTGCATCATCTTCTTCGTGATCAGACCTAACAATTTGGGATTATTGGGTAGCAGTTTTGGTGGGCGAAGGTGGAGCTGTTGCAAATCCAGGCTTGTTAGTTTCACCAAGAGAACTCATACCAGAGCCCAAGTCAGATGTGGGATGGTAGGTAGGCTCACCTTGGCTATTTAAAATGGTGGACGGGGAAGGAGACTTGTCCAATGGAGGTTTTGAACCACCAACATCAACCTAGATAAAGAGGAATTAAATATGAGAAACAGGAACAAGGAAAAAGTGAACCCGAACCTCAAGAAGAATTGAGGCATAAATGTACCCTGGTGCCCTCATCAGCAGGGCTAGAATTGTCGCTTTCGATAGGGACTACGACTGGGATTGAGGTGCCCTCGGTGGAGATCTCAACACTATCATGGATATGGGTAGTTAGCTTCAAGGTTTTGGCCGTCGAAGGTTCAGATTGGTTGCCAGCAGCGTCTGTCCCTTGGTTGGTTCTCTGCCGTTTCTTCAGCTGTAATTCCTCAGGAGGAGATTCGTCATCATCCCCTGAGTCAATGATAATCTGGGCAGAGGCTCTTTTTAGCTTCTTTTGGGGTGTTGAGGGTGGCTTGTGAAACACGTAAGGCATTAGAGAATATTAGATACAACCAAGAACGAGAAGAATCAAACAACAGAGGCATATAATCTACCTTATGGCCTTCGACCTTTGCTTCAACTCGTGGCTGGGGATCACTCCTTTTAAGGGCAGCTGCAAAACAAATCATGTTATTACTAGTTAGTAACAATAGCGTTCAGTTAAAAGATTCCAAAACCGAAGGGTGACGACCTTCATGGATTTCAGATTCGATACGAACATCTTCGGTACCAACATGAAGGTGCCCTTTGAAAGTATCGAGTGTATGTTTAGTTGGAACCGCCCACCGGGCTTTCGGTTTCGACTGTTGTCAAAGGATTTTTATAGAATCCCCACAAATAAACCAATTTGGAAATGGAGGGGCAAGAGCCACTCCAAAGTCAGCAGTTGGCAATCAAGGGATCTTCGGGGGAAATAAGGCAATCAAGCGAGTGGATGTACCTTTCTGGACGGCTTGGATCTCTTTGATGTGAGTGGATGTACCTTTCTTGATCTTCTCCTACACATCAATGAAAGTTTGGTCAATCAAGCGAACAAAGCTCGAAATGTCAAGAAATTCTGAAGTATAGTATCTGGACCACCAATTGTAGAATTCTTGGGAGCAGAGGTAAGACAGTTCAAAATAAACAGGTGTTAAAAGGGATTTGTGAGCATGTCGAGCTAGGTGCGTCGAACTCTCAAGAGTGTTGAAGACGGTGTTGGGGAGGATAAGTGGGCTTTCTTGTCATACAAACATTTAGGCAACGTTTGGATTAAACTAAATTGTCGGGATACAAGGTTGGTTGATAAGCCATCAGAGCTGCCTGACCTCTTAAGAGGTTGAGTTTATGGATTATTAATCGAGGTATCAAGAAACCTTCCCACACAAGTTTCGACTCTTCTTCATGTTTTTTGAATGCAGGAGGAAAAGGTCTGGTAAACCATTCAGGACCATATTTCCTATCTGCAAAAGGAGCCATCCTTGGGGGTGAACTCATGGCGTTTGGCAAACATTTTAATGAAACCTGAGAGATTCGCTCTGAGCGTGTGACCTTCTTTGCTAGGGGTTAGCTTGATCAATCGAGTCCATTCAACTCATATTCTTGTGATGGCAGAGTCTTCTTCATCGACTTCCCCTTTATTAGGAAGGTTGGTTTCAAATGTAGCATTGAGCCACAATTGAAGCAACCAGAAGGGCTCTGATAGTAATAAGTTCTCGTGGCTTTCTTTGTTCTTTAGTCTACCAGCACCTTCACTTAAGGATTCATATAAACTGGCCAAAATTATCTCACTCAGGCAGATGCCTTGATTCAAGTGTAGCTGATTGGCCAAGGTAAGGTACTTCCTCGCCACCTACAAAGATTTTGTGCAAAAGACACAACGAGACAGCCACATGGCTAGAAAGGCTATATGTTCCTGATCATCGACTGTTGTTTTTTTCTTGTTATGGTAATGGTTAATGAAATGGGTGTAGGTATGGTTGGTGGTGGAAAATCCTATAGAATCCTGCAATCCACTTCAAGATCATATACTAGCCCATAGGGTTTTAGCCCTGTGATAACGGCTAGGTCGAAAAGGGTGGGTGTCATTATCCCACAGGGAAGGTGGAAAGTGTAGTGGGTGCTATCCCGAAAACACGGTGAGGAGGCCAGCATGAGAGGGCAGTAGGTTGGACCGACCTTCGACATCATGATTAAATCATATATACCAGTTTCCTTTCAGTCGTTTGCTTTGACCTTTTCCACTTTGGTCATCCAGTTCAGGTAGAGATCAAAATCCTTGAAATAAGTGGTGGCTCTGAATAACCTGGATACGTCATTAAGGTACTTAAGGTCCACATTATGTAGTGTCAAGCTATCTGGACCTTCAGTAGGGACTTTGGAAGAATCTTTTTTCCCTAGAGGTTTTGTTTTGCAATAAGAAGGGAAAAATCACTAAGGGTTGAATAGTTGGTTCCTAATGGAGACAGTGGGCCAGACAGTGCTAAGGAATTACCTGCAAAGGTGATAGGGATTATTACCTGAGATTCATAAATGTGCCTTTTTTCTTCTATCAAAGGTTCAATGATGAACTGTTGATTCTTCACCATCTTGGGTCCACTCAGTGTGATGAAAGGAGGAAGGAGTAGCGCAGATGATGTCCCTTTGGCTTGGGGTTTTCTCTTTTGATCTTTGGTTGTAGCAATGGAAGAAACCATTGATGGAAGTTAGGGAAGAAATTTTTTTCTGAAGAGAGATGGGAGTTGTTTGGAGAAGGTGCGTAAGTATTTGCTAAAGGCCGAAAAGTTTAACATGATTTATGGGGAAATTATTTATAAGGAATTTTGAAGTAAATCAAAAGCCACTATTCATCATTAAGGGCTAGGGATAGTGGGCCACACGGTGTCCCAAGGTGGAAGATGGGGGCGATGCCAGTTACTGCCTAGACCTACAATTTTCTTAGGTCCTAAAAGAATAATGATGGTCTGAAGATTTTGTGAGAGTTCCAAGAAATTGCTCATAATGGCCCATGACGTCATGAAAATGCGTAGAGATAGTTGAAAAGTTTTTCTTTCAAGTCTTGGGTAGTCAGTTGTATTGATACCTACGTGGAGGTCGAGAGATGGCGTCGAATTGGATGCTGTCAAAAAATGGTCCTTTTTCTATAGTATGGTCGAAAAAGACATTTTTGGGGGGCAATTTGTTAGCTCGCCAATTTGACGCATCATATTTAGATTAAATATTTGAGTAAAATATTAAGATCTTTAGGAAATGTAAAAGACTTCGAGTGTGGGGACCTTCGAGCAGGATGGGTTATTCAAGCGCTTGGGACTTAGAAAAAATTTCCAAATATTAAGGAAACTACCTTCGACCGAGATGTTGGCTGAGTATTAGTGAAGTTTTGAAATTCAAATAAAGGAGGGAGTATTTATGCTTTCTCATGACTAAGCAAGACAAGTGAAGTTCATCTAGCAAGTGACTACATGCAATATGACACTTGTTGGAGGCTGATGATTTTAGGAAGTTATTGGTAGTTAGTTTTACTATTTTAAATAAGAGTTCTAGACATAGAATTCAGTGTGTTGTAATTTACTATTTGTACAAGTTACTCCCAAAATTACTCAAAGTATCCGAGTGTAGAGAAATGAGTTCTAGGAGAATGTACGCTATGTAAACACACCATCTTTACTTTCAATGAAATTTAATTTACTTTCTTAACTTTAAAGAGTTTTTCTTTACTTTTCCTGCAGTCTACATCTTCTAAGCATTTTGCTTTACTTTGTTAAATACTTTTTAAAGTTCTTTACTTCGCTTTCTGCAAACTTACATCCTTTTTACTTCAGTCGAACATTACCTTTGCATCAAGCCTTCTCCTTAAAACACTTTCGAAGTGTGTAGTTTAGATGAATTAAGTTCACATAAAATTTTAGCACATGTCCTAGGATCAATCTGATCGATCCTGTGAGTCACCAAAGTTATATTTGGAAGATCAGCGGTTGCTTTCCAACTTTCACAGGAAACACCCTCATGTACCAACTAGTGTTGTAAATAGTGTCGGTACTCCAAAGATTCAAAGTGCATGGGACGATGATGATAAAAAGAGAGTTCTAAATGGGAAGAAAACTATTAATATTTTACAAAGTGCTTTAAGTATGGATGAGTTCTTCTGAATTTCACAATGCAAATTGGATAAGGAAATCTGGGATACTTTGGTGGAGACTCGTGAAGGAACCTTCGAGGTTAAAAGATCAAGCCTGAACACATTAAGTCAAGAATATGAAATATTTCGTATGCTGCCCGGAGAATGCATTGTTGCTCTCCAGAAAATATTTGTTCACTTGACCAATCATTTGATTGCATTAGGTAAGACATTCTCCAATGATGAACTAAATCTAAAAGTGTTAAAATCTTTAACAAGAAATTGATAACCTAAAGTTATGACAATATCGGAGAAGAAAAGTCTCTCAACAATGACTTCCGCATCAATTTTTAGAAAGCTTCATGAACACGAGTTAGAACTTGGACGCCTTGAAAAACATGAACATCAAGAGAAAAAGTATAAAGGTATCATATTAAAGGTAGACTCGAAAGAAGGACCAGACGATGATGCATCGGAGGAAGATGAAAACTTTATGCTACTAGTTAATAGACTTGGAAAATTTTTCAACAAAAATGACAAACCCTTCAACTATTCAAAAAGGAAGAAACACTTCAAGAAAATGGAGGCTTCTATATCAAATCAAGATGTCACATGATATGAATGTGATAAGAAAGGTCATATTAAATCGGGTTGTCCAAAACTTACTAAGAAAAATGGATTGAAAGGTAAGAAGGAAACAAAGAATAACAAGGCTTATGTTGCGTGGGAAGACAATGACATAAGTTCATCATCCAAATCAGATAGTGACGAAAGTGCGAATTTGGCATTGATGGCTTCTCATTGTTAAATGATGGTGCAGATCTAGAAGGGGGGTTGAATAGATTGGTTGCTTAAAAGAGTCGGCACTACCAATAAAATTGGTTTTTAAAAAATTGTTTAATTTGCGGAAGCGGCCAAGGAACTATACCGTCTAAAACAAACGGTTACTAGAAAACTGGATATGCGTTAAGCCTATAGAATCCGATAACGATATATGAGAATTACTATGTTAATCACACTATCAATTTGATTTAGCTCACTATATGGTGTGACTAGTTCCAATGCCTTAAAAATATTAACACAATGAAAGGACAACACACTAGGCTTTTTGTTCAGACAATTTATCAAACACTTGGCGTGCAGAGCACTACAAGTGAGTTCTGCTTTGAGAGTGTATTACTCAAGTTTCCTCTTACAATCAATGATTGTACTAGGTTCAAAATCCGTTTAGCACTACTCAAACCAGACCTAGATTGATAATCATTTGCACTAAAAACACAGATATTAAGCAATATAAATGTAAAGCAAAATACACAATGATTTGTTGAGGTAGTTCCCCCGTCGTCCTTGCTCGGGGTACGTATGCCCTCAATTCTAATAATAGAATTGAGACCTGTTAATAGATAGATATAACCTATTGTTGAAATTTTATACCAGAAGCTAATAGCTATCAAACAAATGAACACTATTGTTGTTGTAGATCCTATTTCTTCTTTCCCATTGATTCGAGTCGAATCAAGCATTTCGACAGATGTGAATAAACATCTGATTGCGACACTATCTTTGAACAACCTTCAGTCTTCAAAATCTGGCCCGGCTAATTTCAATCACCACGTGTCGAACCCGAAACTCCCACTCACAATCCTCCATTTACCATTAGTAAATCGACGAAACCTTCAGCTGCTCGATTACCTTCACTTGGTTGAATATGTGATGAGACGAATCATGCAAAAACCCCCAAATTCAGAGAATCTTGGAGGACAAAACCCTAGAAGTTTTATTCAAGAAAAACTTGTTGATTCCTCAACCTGAACTGGATAACTAAATCTTCAGCTTCGAAAGTTATCACCTCTAACAATGCACAATGCACAACAAAGATAATTATGTGTAATTGTTGTGATATGCTATGTCATAACAACCAAAACCACTTCACAAAGACAGTTGACATAACCTAAAATTGACATAAAACAACGAGTGGTCGACCTATGCAGAACAGAGGGTCGACCTAAGCTGACTTGATTGTAAACTTGTGCAAATCACAGAACCATGCGTCGACCGAAACAAGGTATGTGTCGGCGCATAACATGCATTTTTAGGAAGATTAAAATGCTTACAGCATGAGTCGACCGGTGGGTCGACGCGAGCCCACCTGAAGCAAATTCACAAAAATGACTCACAGTGTGAGTCGGCCGAAACAGATCTTTGGTCGACTCAAAGCCCTAAAATTTTCAAAAATGCCTACTTTCATATTCTTCGACACTTTTGATGACATCTATGATATGACAACCGACACCAATAAAGTCTAACTCATATGACACATATTTTTGACAATCTATATGCAACAACTGAGATTTTTTTTTGCGAGCATTTGAATCATGAGAAACAAGACATGCAAATGCAACATGGTGATAACGCTCAACATATATTCTTCTGTGGAACAGAGTTTTTGACATCATCGAAACGAACACATCTATATATGAGGCTTTTCCCTTACATACTCCCCCTTTTTGATGATGGCAAAACACATAGAACCTGACTGTATGATATGTGACATTATCCTCCCCCTTGCTTGATGCCTTCATCCCTACTCACTCGTTTGTGTTAATGCTAAGTCTTCACCTTTGGTCTTTCTAGTTCTACTGCAATGCTTGACACTTTCTCCCCCTTTGACAACATCAAAAAGAAAGAAACCCCTGTCAATAAATGGTATAAATGTAACAACAGATGCACATATCAAAACACCCAAAACAGGCTATACATTAACATACATCCACACATAACGTAGTTAATGATCAAATAACAGGTAGATAAATAGAGCCACGCACAGACAAAAACAATAAATATTGCTAGGTTAAACAAACAAGTAACCATATATAAGTTCATAATCCATGACATTAACAAATTATAAGTGCAATAATAGATAGCAATATTGAAAACAGAATGGTGAGATGCAATATGCAGTATGCAAAGCAACTTCAAGGTCTCCTCCCTCTAAAATGGTGGCCTCGCCCTCGAGAGGGATACTCCGGAGGTAAATGGGCATCGACTCTTATAGTGAACTCCAAAACTACTCTATTTAGGGTATTGAAGCTGGTGGCAAGAGCCTTGTGTTGATTGTCGGATGTTTCAACAAAACCATCGAATCGTCGCATGACACTAGAGGAAAACACATTAAAATTTTCAGTATGAGTCTCAAATTAACTTTGGAGTTGCGAGATACGCTCATCCTGAGCAGTCATGAAGGAGCATTGTTCCAGTTGCATAGTCCTTATCATCTCGAGGAGTTCATCAGAGTTTTATTGTGGCAGATTCGTGAATAGTGGAGACTCATAGCTCTAGTTCGGAGTTTCTTGATACTCTGAATGGTGTTGAGGCCTATAATTGTCGCCCAATGATGTCCAACCAGTATGTTGTCATTCGCCTCACCCTTGGTCATTCGCATGATCCGAGGGAGAAGGTTGGTCAAATCACCTTCCATCATATTGGTCTTCAACCTCCATTGTCTGCCAGCTTGTTCATCTTGGTCTTCTTCCTGTGTCTCTTTGTTTGGATCATCACTCTCGTCTGACTCCTCCAGCCGAGAGGTAGTTGCCTTGACAATAAACCCATAACAACGATCGGTCGTATCCCAGATATATCCCATCATTGTAAGAGTCTTTAGACATAACTCTTTATCAGAGGTTATGGATTCATACGGAATACCCGAAACTGTGATTTTGGCATGATTGAGAACTTCTTAAATGAAAGAACCATACGAGAGAGTAGTCCCGATACCCGAGTCCTTGAGTGCATAAATCCGACTTGCTATATAATGAGGCTATTGCACCCTAAAATTTGCCCACCAGTTTTCTAGCTTTGACTGGATTTTGCTTCGTTTTTATCTGCATATCATTTAGGTTGCATTTTTGCCCGTGTTATCGGCCGGATTGAATTTGTCAGGATTTTAGCCGCTTTGCTCGTGTTTCAAGCGATTCAAATCAATTCAAATGATAAGTTCAGTGTCGAAATCGAGCGAAAGTCGCTCTCCTCTTGAAAATTCAATCCATGTGGATAATATCGACGCTTTTCGGTGCTCCCCTGTTTTTCATAGCATTTTTGCATTTTTGTTGCTATTTTTGTCTTATTTAATTGTTTAGAATAGTTTTGTTTTAATTTTGTTTTTAAAAAATAGTGAATAGATGTTTATTTTTAATATAGATTTTTATTTGTTAGATTTTTATTTATTTTAGAATATAGTTTGTAATTTGATTTTTATTAGGTTTTTTAAAATATTTTCTAGAATTGAGTCTTTTAAAAGTTCGTTTTTTGAAAATAGGTTTTTAATTGGTTTTATTTAGAAATTTAATTGGTTTAGATCATTTCATTTTTTAAACAGAAAATAGAAATAGAGTTTCATTTTTATTTTTAGATATAGATTTTTATTTTCATTAATAGATATTAGATTTATTTCTTTTATTATTATTAGATTAGTTTTATTAAGTTTTAGTTTAATTTAATTAAAGTTAGATGTTAATTATTATTAGTTAACCAGATTTTATTATTAGTTTTGTTTAATTAATTAGCTATTAGGATAGTTTATAATAATTAGGATTTTAGTTAAGTTTTTTTGAGTCAGCTTTAATTAACCACTATCATCATCATTTTCGTTAAACATCATCAGCATTGTAATTAATCAGTTTCAGCATTGTCATTAGTCAACTTAAGCTGCCACTTGTCACTTTCTGAGGGTATTTATACCCTGTTCATTGTCTCCTTCATTGGAGACTGAAAACCCTAACAACCGCTATACACACAGCCCTAACCCTAACCCTAGCTATAGTAGCCTCCCCCATCATCACCAGAAATGTTCATTGTTTCATCATCTTCAACCTCTCTTCCACCATTGATGAACCAAACTGAAGACCTTCAACATCCATTTCCAGAAAATCCAACAAGAACATCTTCAAACTCAAACCATCTTCAAACCACCACGTTTTCCAAATCTTCATCATCATCCAACCTCCAACTTCATCATTTCCAGAACAACCCAACAAACTCCATTCTTCATCAGTAACCCTTTAAGCCATGTCCTCTTCTTCAACAACTCCATGGAAACGAGCCCAACTCAACTTCATCAACTCAGATTTTCCAGATTTCCTCAGCCAAACATCAACCAAAAACGTTCCCACTCAACATCTTAAAACAATCTCCATGGAACCCAACCTTCAGATCGAAAATACCCACAGTGCAGAATCCAGAAACTTTTCATTTCCATCATAACCGTTATCAAAACTGTCAATAAGCTCCGAAACTCAAACCCTCTTCAATTTCCAGATCTTCTTCATCTCAAACCCTTCCTCACAGAAACGCAACACTTAACACCAACTTTTTCCCATCCCAATCCTTCTTTTCCAAACCGCATGCATTTTAAAACATCCAAACCAATTTCCTATGTCTTCCATCTTCTTCAACCCTGTTCTTCTCCGTCGCGTCATGCATCCCTCTTCGACGAGGCACCTTCGTCCCACTCTCATTTTCCAATCGCTCTCGACCTCTCTTCACTCGATCCTCTGCTATTTTCTTAAATGCTATCACTAGAACGACAGCTTCCTCCGTCACGCTGGAGCTCATTGTCAACGGCGGTGGAGCATGACCTGCAAATCACATACGAAGGAGAAAAGGCTTATTTGCTTTTGAGATTGGAAGTGAAGATAGGGTTATAATGGAGCAGACGTCATCGTGTTATTGGCTTTTGAAAAACTTCATCAAACTGATTGTTGGTCTTGGAGAAGGTTGACCGAGTTTGGCTGTTGGGTTTTTCACAACTCTTGGATTTTGATCAGAAAAACAAGAGCAAAGCTTTGTGATGCTCGACTCAGTTAAGCCAACTTCATTACTTCATCACCCTGTCAATCACACACACCCATTGTTTCTGTTTCACCCCTGTTTTCTTAACTTTTCACATTATTTTTAAGAAATATCGTACATATTTTTATTAGCTATTACAATTTGGTTTCTTTTTAGTTTGTAAATATATCCATAGTTTATATATTAATTTTTAAGTTTTATATTCCATTTTCTTGTGAATTTTTTACTTTATTTAGAGTTATATATTATTAGTTTCTTTAGAGCTTATTATGTATATTTTTTTTCTAAGTTTTATTTAATATTTCTTTTAGATTTTTTATTTCTTTTTTTAAGATTTTTTTCTATTTTGATTCATTTTCTCTCTTAGAAGTTGATCTTATTTTTCATTTGTTATTGGACATTTTGTCCCATTTTCATCTGTTTTGGTCGATGAAGAGACTTCCTTTGATTCTCCGTCAAATTATTGATGACAAATGAAGGATCGGAGACCGACTATCTCTCTTCTTTCTCATTTTCGAATTTATGTCATCTCATCTGTTTTAGGTCGATGACGACACTTCCGTAATTCATTACGAGTCAAATTATTGATGAATAATGTTGGATCCGAGACCACCTCTTTTCCTCTCCTCGTTTCTTCATCTTTCGATTTTATTTTGACTTTTTGGATCGATGAAGTCTTGTAAGACGAGATCCCACTGTTTTGGTCCGTGCGACACGATTCATTTGGAGAACGATTCTCAATATTGTTTCTCTAACCTGTCCTTAGCACGGATATCAATATGCAACCTCATAAAGTTTTACTTCCCTTATAAGTCGAGCTATGACGGTTTAGCGTCACATTGGTCCCGATTCGAAGCATCATCAAGGACTAAAAGAGGAGAAGATTGGAATGGAGCCTGCACACAATGTCAAGGGTCAACTGGACCACTCCGTTCAGTAACATCTTTCTAATTCAAGTCTCTTAATCAACCGCCAAGCGTTGTGACTTCTAAGTAATTGATATATGGGAAATGATGAGTGGGGGCCTCCTCTCATTCGTCTAGAGTGTTTAGTGTATACCCTTTGGGCAATATGCGACACATTCGCTCCTACGCCTTAAGTTCTAGCGTGTCTTTTGTAACACCCCACTTTCCCGAATTAAAAATAAAATACGATTAATTCAAATAAACATCATAGTTCTCCACCAGAGTGGGATATCACATCACATAACTCGACATACTCTTCCTTAGAAGGTTTTCAAAACAAAACAGCGGAAAATATTCATTAGTTCATCAACCTCGGCCATCCGCCAATACATGAAAATATTCATTAATAAAATCCACCAACACATGATACGTCACAGGAAAGTAACACAAGATCAACTAAATCAAAAGAAAATGCCAAGTCCCGTGCTACGTATCAGAGCATCCTAAGACTCGACTCGCACACCCCTATCTAAGCTAGTTAAGTACCTAGATTGTCTGTACTTCCGAAGAAGCACAGACCACAACAACAACAACAAAGGGGTAAGAAAACATGATCAAAATTATCGGTAATACAGTACATGATATAAAGGTAGTAATCATATAATTCATCACCCAACATTCATTAAACACGACCTGCTGTCCAACATCAACACAACAAACCATAATGCAATTATGCAACTCAACTCCATGCATGCGGTACCGACTCATTGGTTCATTCAATCGAACCCCAGATAGATCACATACACCTGTCCTTGGCCATGATCTGTCCCCACCATTCTCCACAAGGGAGCACGGATGAATCACATACACTCCACTTGAGCAATGATTCGTCCCACCAAACACCATGATATGTATAGCACCAAATGCACAATAAATGAACTCAAGTACACAAGGTGCACACGATCCCCTGATCACATCACCATACATCATACATACGTATTGTTCATCAATTAATTATTTTAATTAAAGTCACACGATCCCCCTAATCCCATCACCATACCCCATACATATCTCACACCACAATCTACTTATTTCAATTAACTTCAATCACTACATAATTTCACCTTTTAATGTCAAGTATACACTCTTCACCACTAATCACCATATATATATTGGTCGCAACTCAAGGGATACTACAAAACGAGCTCACAAGGCAAAACAACACAACATCACTTTCGGTCACGCTCGCTGGCTCGTTCGCTTAGCGAAGCCCTAGAGAACGCTTGCTAGCTGCTCGCTTAGCGAACTCCCTAGCGAAGGCAGACAATAGCTATTGGAAGGGTTCGCTACCCCACTCGCCTAGCGGCCCTGCTAGCGAATGCTCGCTACTAGCTCGCCTAGCGAAAGTGCTAGCGGGCGTCTGCGATCTCTCGAAACCCTCACTGTCCAACAATGCCATCTTGCTCAATTCCCAACCTATCACTTTACTTCCATATCCCATCCTATTATTACTATAACCAGTACACACTACTCTAGTCATTATTCTATCAATTTATCTCCAGAACCCACACCTATGCCCATCAAAAGAACTACAGAAGTTACTCAGAACCTCACCAAATCACACAATATGGGCACCCATTCATCAATGGCAGCAACAATCATAACCACATCAAAATGCACACAAAATTCAACATAATCAATAACAATCAAAGACATATCAACATAACAAACATGTTTATCGAATCCCTACGGGGTTAAGGAATCCCCTCTACCCAATTTCATGTAAACACCAATCCCAATCAGGTTTTCCCCCTTACCTCAATTGATGCTCCGATTGACGAAGAACCTGAAGAATCGTTAGCCCTAGCCTTCTTCTCTTCCTCCTTGTTCTTCCTCTTTACTCTTCTCTCTAAAACTGGTTTATCGTGTTCTAATCTCTCCCTTTCCCCCAAACTCTTCTAATACCCCTTTTTAATCCTTGTTTCATCTTATTAGTCGAATAATAATAATACTAATAATAATAATGCAAATAATAATTATAATAATAGTATGATTAATAACATAACCACATTACTATAAAGTATTATATTATTATCATTATTAATTATATTACATTAATATTAAACTCTACATTTTATTAAATAATCCCCATAAACTAAGGGTACCCACCAACACTCTCAGACACATCCCCACACAAAGGACACACCAAAATAAAATAACACCAAAAGACTAAATAATTAAAATGGGTGTTACAACTCTCCCCCACTTTAATTATTTTCGTCCCCGAAAATTACCTGATGGAAACAATCCCGGATACGCTTCTCGCATCCTGCTTTCCAATTTCCAGGTCACACTGCCTCCTGCAGCACCTCCCCAAGCTACTTTCACCAAGGATATCTCCTTCCCTCGGAGTTGTTTCATTTTACGATCTTTGATCCTCAATGGCATCGTCTCAACAGTAAGATTCTCACGGACTCAAACTTTATCTCTCAGAATCACATGAGATGGGTCCGAGACATACTTTCGAAGTTGCGAGACATGAAACACGTCATGTGGATTCGAAAGCTCAGGCGGTAACGCCACTCTATAAGCTACAACACCAATTCTCTGCAAAATCTGATATGGTACAATAAACTTAGGATCCAACTTCTTGGATTTCAAAGCACGACCCACATCGGTCACTGAGTTAACTCTTAGAAACACATGATCACCTTCACTGAATTCCAGTTCCTTCCTTCGGTTATCATGGTAACTTTTCTGCTAACTCTGAGACGCTTTCATTTTCTCACGAATCATCTGAATGGTCTCAGTAGTCTGCTGCACAATTTTTGGTCCCAATACCACATTCTCACCTGTTTCATACCAACATAGAGGAGTTATGCACCTCCTACCGTATAAAGCCTCAAACGGTGCCATTCCGATGCTAGAATGGTAACTGTTGTTGTACGTGAACTCTATCAATGGTAAATGAGTATCCCACACACCACCATTTTCCAACACACAAGCTCTCAGCAAATCTTCCAGCGAATGAATAGTCCTCTCCGACTGACCATCAGTTTGCGGATGGTAAGCTGAACTCAACTTCAACTTAGTGCCCAAAGCTTCCTGTAAACTCCTGCAAAATTCTGAAGTAAACCTCGGATCTCTATCCGACACGATACTCGATGGAACACCATGTAGCTTCACAATCACCCGAATATATATCTCTACAAGCTTCACCAACAGAAAGTTGATATTAATCGGCACAAAATGTGCAGACTTCGTAAGTCGATCCACAATTATCCAAATAGCATCAAATCCTCTCGCCGTGTTCGGCAAACCCGTAATAAAATCCATAGTGATACAATCCCATTTCCAAACCGGAACTTCCAACGGTTGCATAAATCCAGAAGGTCTCTGATGCTCTACCTTCGACTTCTGACATGTCAAACAGGCATAAACAAATTGAGCTATATCTCTTTTCATATTGCACCACCAAAATAACTTCCTTAAATCATGGTACATCTTCGTAGCTCCCTAATGAATACTCAGACTACTACGATGTCCTTCGCTCAGAATTGACTTCTTCAGTTCGTCATTATCCGGCACACAAATCCTGCCTCTGAATCTCAACACACCTGCACTATCCAACTTAAAATCACTACTGGGGTCGCTCTCTACTCCAGGCATCAAATCTACTAACTTCACATCTAGCTTTTGGCTTTCCTTAATCAAATCCAAGAAATCATTATTTACCTACAACTTGCCTAATATCACACCATCGGCCGTAGTCTCAAAACCATGCTTAGATCTCTGAACTGCTCAATTAGTTTCATCTCTTTCACCATTAAATCCGATATATGAATCGTTTTCCTGCTCAAGGCATCTACTACTACGTTCGCCTTTCCTGGATGATAACTCAAGTTGAAATCATAATCTTTCAAGAATTCCAACCATCTTCTCTGTCTCATATTTAGCTCTTCCTAATCGAACAGATATTTCAGACTTTTATGGTCACTGAACACCTCAAATCTCGAACCATACAAATAGTGCCTCCAGATCTTTAACAGGAAAACTACCGCAGCCAACTCAAGGTCATGAGTAGGGTAATTCCTTTCATGCACCCTTAGTTTCCGTGAAGCATACGCTACCACCTTACCATCTTGCATAAGAACCCCGCCTAATCCCATCTTAGACGCATCACAGTACACCACAAAAGGTTCACTCGGAGTCGGAAACACTGACACCGGTGTCGTAGTCAATTTCTTTTTCAGTTCCTCAAAGCTTTCTTCATGAGCAGCATCCCACACGAAAACTTGATTCTTTCTCGTCAACTGAGTCAATGGCAACGCCAAATTAGAAAACCCTTCAACAAACCTTCGGTAGTATCCTGCCAAACCCAAAAGCTTCTAATTTCCGTCGCTGTCTTCGGCGGTTCCCACTGCAACACTGCACTCACTTTCGATGGGTCCATCGATATACCATCACCGGATATTACATGCCCCAAGAAACTTACTGTCTTCAACCAGAACTCACACTTTGATAGCTTAGCAAACAGCTTATTATCTTTCAGCATAAATCAGTATATCATCAATAAACACAACAATAAACTGATTCAAATAAGAATGGAAGATTCGGTTCATATACTCCATAAATACTCCCGGCGCATTAGACACTCCAAAAGGCATTACAACATATTCGTAATGTCCATACCGAGTTCTAAAGGCCGTCTTCTGAATATCACCTTCTTTCACTCTAATCTGATGGTAACCCGACCTCAAGTCAATTTTACTGAACACCTTAGCTCCCACCAACTGATCCATCAAATCGTCAATCCTTGGAAGAGGATATTTATTCTTAATGGTCACTTTATTCAACTGACGGTAATCGATACACAGACGCATACCGCCATCCTTCTTCTTTACCAACAGCACTGGAGCTCCCCACAGCGACACACTCGGTCTGATAAACTTTCTATCCAACAATTCTCCAATCTGAGATTTCAATTTAGCCAATTCCACTGCCGAAATCCTGTACAGCGCCATAGATATAGGCCTCGTACCAGGAACAAGGTCAATGCTGAATTCAACTTCTCTCGTCGGAGGTAATTTCGTGATGTCATCAGGAAATACTTCAGGAAATTCATTCACCATTGCCAACTCTTTCACTTATGTCTTGTTGTCAACAGACAATGACGCAAATAAAGCAAACATCTTAGCTTCGTCCTCCAACAGGGTCTTCAATTCCTTATTAGACAAGGAATCCGCCAACGCTTCCTCTTATGGAGTAAGAAACAACAACACCTTCCGAAAACAATCGACGTAGACTCGGTTGAACTCCAACCAGTTCATACCCAGAATAACATCCAAATTACCAAGTGGAAGACAAATCAGATCTACCCCAAAGTCCCTACCGAAAATAGTCAATGGACACTTCAAACACACCAAAGAAGTAGTCACTGAACCAATAGAGGGAGTTTCAATAGTCATCCGTCGCTCAAGAGTAGACGGCACCAATCCTAACATCTTCACACAATCAACAGAATGAACGAGTGGGTTGCACCCGTATCAACAATAGCAGTCAAAGGAATATTATTGATGAAACAAGTACCTTTGATAGAACGCTCTTCACTGGCAGCTTGAACTCCCACTACAACAAACACTTTACCACTGGCCTGAGACTTCTTCGGCTTCTCGCAATGCGTACTGATATGACCCTTCTCACGACAGTTATAACAGGTAGGCATAGTGGCCCTGCAATCAGCTATTAGATGGCCTGGCTTACCACACCTGAAGCACTTCTTCACCTCATTAAGACATTCATTAGCACGGTGACTCGCGCCACTGCACCGGAAACATTTCAGATCAGCAGATGCTTTCCCTTCTCTGGGCTTCTTATCAGTAGCAACCTTATGTTTTCCCTTATCAGTAGGAACACTGTACGGAGTACCACCAAACCTCTACTTACCTTTACGGTCATTCACAACCTTATAATGTGCAATCCTGGCCCTGTTATCATTATCGTAAATCCTTCTCCTGCTTACCAGCTCCGGATAATTCCTGATCTTCTGACAAGTAATCCCCAACTTAACTTCCGGACGCAGCCCATTCTCAAATTTCAAACACTTAGAGGTCATCACATCTTCAGTATTGTAATAAGGACAATACTGCACCAGCTCTTCAAATTTTGTAGCATACTCTGCTACGGTCAAATTACCCTGCTTCAGCTCTAGGAACTCTACCTCCTTAGCACTTCGTATGTCTTCCGGAAAGTATTTCTCCAGAAAACCCTTTCGAACTACATCCCAAGTAATCGCAGTTCCTGCAATCACCCATCTTTAGCGACTGTTGTCCTACCCAACCTCAGCTTCACCTTCTAGCATGTGAGTACCAAACCTCACCTTTTGCTCATCACTACAACCCATTGTCCTGAAAATTTTCTCAATCGCCTTCAGCCACTTCTGTGCAGCTTCAGGATCCAAAATTCCTCCTTCAAACGTCGGCGGCTTGTTACTCCGAAATTGTGCCAAATCCCCAAATTGCGCACCCGCAACTTGGTTCTGATTAGCAACCACCTGCGCCATCGCTTGCATAGCAGCAGCCAAAGCAACATCATTCCTTCCTGTCATACTGCTCAACAATAACAACACCAGGTTAACAAATACACAATCTCTATCCTAAGGATAGACTCAACAACTACACTGGCCGGACGGCCGACCTGCTATGATACCAATTGTAACACCCCACTTTCCCGAATTAAAAATAAAATACAATTAATTCAAATAAACATCAGAGTTCTCCACCAAAGTGGGATATCACATCACATAACTCGACACACTCTTCCTTAGAAGGTTTTCAAAACAAAACAACAGAAAATATTCATTAGTTCATCAACCTCGGCCATCCGCCAATACATGAAAATATTCATTAATAAAATTCACCAACACATGATACGTCACAGGAAAGTAACACAAGTTCAACTAAATAAAAAGAAAACGCCCAAGTCCCGTGCTACTTATCAGAGCATCCTAAGACTCGACTCGCACACCTCTATCCAAGCTAGTTAAGTGTAAGTGCTCTTGATTGGCTGCATTTTGTGGCAAAATATTAGTATATGTATGAATGTCATGTCTGATGTTGTTACATTCATAATATAGACTGTGCAGGGTAAGTTAACTAAGCTAACTATAAGTTAAGCTTGATGTCATACTCAATGTTATCACATAGGTCGTATGACATTAAGAGGAAGTTTGTTATTCTGGTAGCTAGAACTCAGGAAACAACTCAGAAGCTCAAGCTGGAATGCAGGAGACATTTTAGACGCCCTAGGGGAACTAATATGTACCTGATTAAAGTGGAAAATGTGCAAAATACTAAAGAGAGGGTTTATGAAACCTAATGTATACGCCCATGCCCAAGGACTGATCTGCTGCTATAAATAACAAGAGAAGCAATCCTAGAAGGCAGCAGTTGGAGATAGAGAAGCATAAATATCACCATAGTGGTTTAGAAGTGAAGAGGTTATTCTTCACGATTGTGTCTTAGGAACACTTGTAATCCAAGCAACTATTGATTGCAATGGTTAGGTAGTTTCTAGGTTGTGTATCACTCGAAACTGTTAAGCAAGAGTGTGTGTCACTTGATCAAAGCTTTGAAGCAAGATCAAGGTGTGTGTGTAGCTGAAGTGTCTCTTCAATCTACTGTTTAATTTGTAACTGTTTGTTATCACTGGTGTGTGATTGTAGGGAGTGAGTGGGTATACTCAGGTCTAGAGTGTCTCTAGGTTAAATTGTCATTGGGTAGGTTTTAAGTGAGGAGTGCAAACTGGAGGTTTGACTCTGAATTAATTCTACTGATAGTGAAATTTCTCCCTGGCTTGGTAGCCCTCAGATGTAAGTGTGTTGCACTATACTGGGTCAACGACCAACTATGTTATTTACTGCTTTGTTATTGCTGCATAATAGTAGGCCTGTAGTGAATGTCACAGTGGATGTTATAAATTCTGTTAGAACATCCATCGTGGGCTGGCCAGAATTTTCAATTGGCATCAGAGCAGGCACCCTTCCTGTTTATTACTGGGTGAAATCTAGGGAAACAAAATTTTGGTACTATGGATAAAGATATTGGATTCACCAATAGACCTCCAATTCTAGATGGTTCTAATTATGACTATTGGAAGCCTAGGATGATTGCCTTCCTAAGGTCCTTAGACAACAAGGCTTGGAGAGCTGCAAACTCTGGCTAGGAACATCTTGTGAAGACTGACAAGGATGGAGTATCTGTGCGAATTCCTGAAGAGGAATGGACCAAAGAGCAAGAGGCATTGGCTCTTGGAAACTCTAAATCATTGAATTCACTCTTCAATGGTATAGACAAAAAACATCTTTAGACTGGTCCACCACTATGAACTAGCAAAGGATGTTTGGGACACTCTCAGAACCACTCATGAAGGAACCTCCAAGGTCAAAATGTCAAGACTTCAAATGCTGACCACAAAATTTGAAAGTCTAAGAATGAAGGATGATGAGACCATTCATGACTTTTACATGAATGTTCTTGAACTAGCTAACACCGTAGGAGCTTTGGGAGAAAAGATGGCTGAAGAAAAGCTTGTAAGAAAGATACTAAGGTCACTACCTAAAAGGTTTGCAATGAAGGTAACAACCATTGAAGAAGCTCAAGACATATGCCACATGAAAGTGGATGAACTCATTGGATCCCTTCAAACTTTTGAGATGGGGATGTGTGATCAGGCTGTGGAGAAAAAGAGCAAAAGTGTAGCTCTTGTCACAATCTCTGCAGAGGAGTCAGATGATGAAGAAGTGGAGAATCTATTAGAGGCAATAGCCCTACTTGGGAGATAGTTCAACAAACTGGTCAAAAGGATAGATACCAAGTCTAAACTTCATTCCAAAAGCTTGCCTGCTGACAGAGAAAAAGCTGAGGAAAAAGTCAATACAGTTCAGTGCCATGAATGTGAAGGGTATGAGCATATCAGAAAGGAATGTCCAACATACCTAAAGAAAAAGGGAAGAGGCCTGACTTTCACATGGACTAATTCTGACAGTGAATCAGAAGAAGAAACAACCAAACATGTCACTACTCCCACCAGGGTGTACTTACCTGATGGTGATTCAAGTGAAGAGGAATTGAGTTTTGAAGACCCTACAACCTCATATCAGAAGCTTCACGTCAGAAGTGTAGAATTGTACCAACAAGGAGAGCTTCAGAAGGAAATCATCAAGGTCCTAGAAGCTGAAAGGAAAGAGCACCTAGCCACAATACACTCCCTCAGAGGTGAGGTAAATGATCTGAAAAATGAGAAGGATCAAATGGCTAAATCCATAAGGATGCTCAACTCTGGGACTGACACCCTAGAGGAAATCCTTTAGAGTGGGCAGACTGCAGGAAATAGGTCTGGCATAGGATTTGTTGAGAAACAAACTTCTGTCTTGAACTTCAAGAGGTTGCAGCCTGAGTCTCAAATGTTAAACAGGATGTCACGACCAATGACACAACATTCACCACACAGAAACTGGAAGCAAATCAAGAGAAAATTCCAAGGGCATAGATGCTACCACTATGGAAAACTTAGGCACATTAAAGTTGTGCGCTTCTAGCTGAATGGATTCCCCGGCCAAAGAAAAACCAAACAGGGTATGCATGGCAACAGCCATCGTCATGCCAAACCAATGAGGGAAGTGCCTAACAAGCAAAGAAAATGGGTAGCCAAGACGGTCGCACACATAGCTCACACTTCTCTAAGAGTATCAGCCAAAGAAGACTGGTATTTTGATAGTGGCTTCTCTAAGCACATGACTGGCATAAAGAATCTGTTGATAGACATCAAACCACACTCCACCAGTTATGTGACTTTTGGTGATGGAGCAAAAGGAAAGATCAAAGGTGTTGGAAAACTGGAGTGCCCTGGAGTCCCTACTCTAGACAATGTGCTGTTGGTAAAAGGGCTAACTGCCAACTTAATCAGCATCAGCCAGCTCTGTGATCAAGGACTAAGTGTGAAGTTCTCTAAGGAAGCATGTGTGGTCACTAATGATGGAAATAAAGAAGTCATGAAAGGACATAGATCCAATGATAACTGCTAGCTGTGGTAGCCTCAGGATACGAGTAAATCCATAATTTACGCTATGGCAAGAGAGGAAAAGGAAGTAAAATTGTGGCATCAAAAACTTGGACATCTTCATTTAAGGGGAATGAAGAAGATCATCTCCAAGGAGGCTGTGAGAGGGATACCTAAACTGACTATTGATGAGGGAAAAGTGTGTGGGGAATGCCAAGTGGGCAAACAAACCAAGACTTCTCATCCTAGAGTTGGACATCTAACCACCTCCAGAAGTCTGGAACTACTGCACATGGATCTGATGGGACCAATGCAAATAGAAAGCCTTGTGGGAAAAGATATGCATATGTGGTGGTTGATGATTACTCCACATTCACCTGGATAAGATTTATCATAGAAAAGTATGATGTGTTTGAAGTCTTCCAAGACCTGTGTAGCAAACTCCAAAGAGAAAAAGAGAGTGTGGTTATCAGGATCAGAAGTGATCATGGAAAAGATTTTGAAAACTCTAAGTTTGCTGACTTCTGTGAAGCTGAAGGCATAAGCCATGAATTTTCCTCGCCTATCACCCCTCAACAAAATGGAGTAGCTGAAAGGAAGAACAGAACCATTCAAGAATCTGCTAGAGCCATGATCCATGCAAAGAAGTTGCCTATGCACTTCTGGGCTGAAGCTATGAATATAACATGCTATGTACACAACAGGGTAACTCTAAGAAAGGGGACATTCTCCACTCTGTATGAATTATGGAAAGGAAGAAAGCCTAATGTGAAGTATTTTCATGTGTTTGGAAGCAAATGCTACATCTTGGCAGATCGTGAACAAAGAAGGAAAATGGATCCCAAAAGTGATGAAGGAATATTCTTGGGATATTCTACCAACAGCAGAGCCTACAGAGCATATAACTCTAGAACTAAAGTGTTAATGGAATCCATAAATGTTGTCATTGATGATCAGATTGATGAAATCAATGTCATAGAGGATGTGGAAACATTGGTTGAGACTCCATCTAAGGAGACTGAAGATTCCCAAGCAAGTCCAAGTACTGAATCAGATATAACCACCAAGGAACCTTCCATTAGGCTTCTGAAAAATCATCCCAAAGACCTGATCATTGGAGATCTCAACAGTGGAGTAAGGACCAGAA
Source organism: Lathyrus sativus (assembly GCA_963859935.3). Lineage (NCBI taxonomy): Eukaryota > Viridiplantae > Streptophyta > Magnoliopsida > Fabales > Fabaceae > Lathyrus > Lathyrus sativus. The sequence continues at coordinate 225,949,672 of OZ012738.1, forward strand.
CAAGAGATTCCATCTCAAACTCTTGTTTTGTGTCCAAGGTTGAACCCGAAAATGTAAAGGAAACCCTCTCTGATGAATACAGGATCAAGGCAATGCAAGATGAATTGGAACAGTTCAAGAGGAATGAGGTATGGGAATTGGTGCCTAGACCTGAAGGAACCAATACCATTGGAACAAAATGGATCTACAAGAACAAGTCAGATGAAGAAGGAATCATAGTCAGAAACAAAGCTAGACTAGTGGCGCAGGGATACACTCAAGTTAGAGGAATTGATTTTGATGAAACCTTTGCACCAGTTGCAAGGCTTGAGTCTATCAGGATGATGTTAGGAATTTCCTGCATCCTGAAATTTAAACTCTTTCAAATGGATGTGAAGAGTGCGTTTCTGAATGGATATCTAAGTGAGGAAGTGTATATGGCACAACCCAAGGTATTTAAGGACCCTAACCTGACAGACCATGTCTACAAGCTAAGGAAGGCTTTGTATGGATTGAAACAGGCACCTAGAGCATGGTATGAAAGGCTCACTGAATTTCTCACCACCAATGGATACAGAAAAGGGGGAATTGACAAGACTCTGTTTGTGAAAATGAAGGTGGAGAAATTATGATAGCACAGATCTATGTAGATGACATAGTGTTTGGTGGAGTATCAAGAAGAATGGTGAAGCAATTTGTCAATCACATGCTGTCTGAATTTGAAATGAGCATGTGTGGAGAATTGACATATTTTCTTGGGCTACAGGTCAAACAAATGGAAGACTCCATCTTCCTCTCCCAAAGCAAATACACCAAAAATATAGTAAAAAGGTTTGGAATGGACAATGCCAGTCACAAGAGAACACCTGCCCCCACTCATCTAAAGTTGACCACAGATGAAAATGGTACTAGTGTGGACCCAAGGCTATACAGAAGCATAATTGGAAGCCTACTATACCTAACAGCCAGCAGACCAGACATTGCATTTGCTGTTGGAGTGTGTGCCAGATATCAAGCTGATCCTAAAGTCAGTCACATGAATCATGTGAAAAGGATTCTCAAATATGTGAATGGAACATGTGACTATGGCATACTCCATTATCATGGGTGTACCCCTATTTTGTCTGGTTACTATGATGCAGATTGGGCTGGCAGTGCTGATGATAGAAAAAGCCCATCTGGTGGATGCTTCTTCTTAGGTAACAACCTAATATCCTGGTTCAGCAAGAAGCAAAATTGTTTTTCACTATCCACTGCTGAGGCTGAATACATCGCAGCTGGTAGCAGTTGTTCTCAGCTGGTCTGGATGAAGCAAATGTTAACTGAATACAATGTCACTCAGGATGTCATGAAATTGTACTGTGACAATCTTAGTGCTATTAACATTTCCAAGAACCCTATCCAGCATAGCAGAACCAAGCACATTGATATAAGGCATCACTTTATAAGAGACCTTGTGGAAGACAAAGTCATTGCCTTGGAGCATGCGTCCACTGAGCTACAGCTAGCTGACATCTTTACAAAGGCTCTAGATGCTTCCCAATTTGAAAATCTTAGAGGGAAGTTGGGTATTTGCATGTATGAGGTTGAATAGCAATTAATGGCACGAGAGAGTTTTAGGACATCAATGCAGTCAAAGTCTTTGAACAACAAAACTCTCCATCCCACACAAACGTGCCTCTCTGCCCCTATTACCGTTCAGCATCTCTTCCAGACCCTAAGTCTCGACAACAACATGGCCTCGCATCATGAAGGATCTTCGTCTAAGTCCCCTCCCAAATTCACCAAAGATTCACCTCCCTCGACTGAGAAACCAACCCACAAGTATCCCCCTACCACTGAAGAAGAAATGAGGAGCATTATGAACAGGGAAGGCACAACTTACATGAATAAATCCATGGGGGAAATTGCTGATAATATCATCAGGGAAGGATTGCTTGTTAAGGGCTTCACCATGCCCCTGGCTCGTCGGGGTCCAGATGTGGAAACCAAGACATCTCTCTCTCAGACTTGGATAGCAGTGACTCTAGTTCTTCCTCTGACGAAGAACCTTGAGACTTAAAGTATGCTACTGCTGGTAATGAAGTGTGCTACTGTTCAATTTTTATTTGCTCTTGCATGAATATTTGGTAATGCTCTTTGTGAGCAGTTTTGTAATGTTACACTATACTTATGTATTGGTACACTTATGGTCTATGCTATGTATTAGTTGGATCTTAATTTATGGCTAAAAAGGGGGAGAGTGTGATAGATAACAGTCTGTTACAGCAGGTACAACAGATGCATCACAGGTTATTGCAGGTACAACAGATGCATCACAGGTTATGTGGAGTGTGAGAACAGTTTGTAACAGCAGGTACAACAGATGCAGGTGGAAGAACAAGGCTGCCATGAGCAGTGATTATGCTTGAGCATATGCACCATAGTGCTTATGAGATTAGTGGAAAGGTGTTGCTAATGAGAGCTGCTAATGAGATGTATGTGTGTGATAACAGCTGTTTGGGCTGTTACTGATATGATATGTATGCCATGTATGTTAGAACTAGGACTGACATGCTATAGGTACTAACATGGGTGATCCTAACAAGATGCTTAGGTGTTCTGTGTATGTCTGCAAGGAGCAGAATGCATCCCTTCAGGGGGAGTTGAACAACTGTGTGACAGGATGTTATCCTGAATGTCATAACATCCAGAGCAGGCTGGAGGAATATATGTAACTGCAGGTTGTTTGCAGGTAAAGTGTACAACTGATGTGCATCAGTTGAGGGGGAGTAACTCTGTCACTCAACTAGCAAAGGGTGACATCTGTAGTAGAAGTCTACAGAGAGTTAACAAAGTGAGTGTTAACAGTGTTGAAAGCCAACTGTGAGGATTCTGAGAGCTTGAGAAGCAAGTGACTTACCTACATGATAGGACCTATGTTAAGTCTTCTGCTGTGTGGAAATCTCTGATGTAAGTACAGAGTGTTTTAGCCAAAAATTTGCCAAAGGGGGAGTTTGTAAGTGCTCTTGATTGGCTGCATTTTGTGGCAAAATATTAGTATATGTATGAATGTCATGTCTGATGTTGTTACATTCATAATATAGACTGTGCGGGGTAAGTTAACTAAGCTAACTATGAGTTAAGCTGGATGTCATACTCAATGTTATGACATAGGTCGTATGACATCAAGCGGAAGTTTGTTATTATGGTAGCTAGAACTCAGGAAACAACTCAGAAGCTCAAGCTGGAATGCAGGAGTCATTTTAGACGCCCTAGGGGAACTAATATGTACCTGATTAAAGTGGCAAACATGCTGAATACTAAAGAGAGGGTTTATGAAACCTAATGTATGCGCCAAGGCCCAAGGACTGATCTGCTGCTATAAATAACATGAGAAGCAATCCTAGAAGGCAGCGGTTGGAGATAGAGAAGCATAGAAATCACCATAGTGGTTTAGAAGTGAAGAGGTTATTCTTCACGATTGTGTCTTAGGAACACTTGTAATCCAAGCAACTGTTGATTGCATTGGTTAGGTAGTTTCTAGGCTGTGTATCACTCAAAGCTGTTAAGCAAGAGTGTGTGTCACTTGATCAAAGCTTTGAAGCAAGATCAAGGTGTGTGTGTAGTTGAAGTGTCTCTTCAATATACTGTTTAATTTGTAACTGTTTGTTATCACTAGTGTGTGATTGTAGGGAGTAAGTGGGTATACTCAGGTCTATAGTGTCTCTAGGTTAAATTGTCATTGGGTAGGTTTTAAGTGAGGAGTGCAAACTGGAGGTTTGACTCTGAATTAATTCTACAGATAATGAAATTTCACCCTGGCTCAGTAGCCCCCAGATGTAAGTGTGTTGCACTGAACTAGGTCAACAACCAACTGTGTTATTTACTGCTTTGTTATTGCTGCATAATAGTAGGTCTGTAGTGAATGTCACAGTGGATGTTATAACTTCTGTTAGAACATCCGTTGTGGGTTGGCCAGAATTTTCATTAAGTACCTAGATTGACTGTACTTCCGAAGAAGCACAGACCACAACAACAACAATGGGGTGAGAAAACATGATCAAAATTATCGGTAATATAGTACATGATATAAAGGTAGTAGTCATATAATTCATCACCCAACATTCATCCAACACGACCTGCTGTCCAACATCAACACAACATACCATAATGCAATTATGCAACTCAACTCCATGCATGCGGTACCGACTCATTGGTTCATTCAATCGAATCCCAGATAGATCACATACACCCGTCCTTGGCAATGATTTGTCCCCACCATTCTCTACAAGGGAGTAAGGATGAATCACATACACTCCACCTGAGAAATGATTCGTCCCACCAAACACCATGATATGCATAGCACCAAATGCACAACAAATGAACTCAAGTACACAAGGTGCACACGATCCCCTGATCACATCACCATACATCATACATACGTATTGTTCATTAATTAATTATTTTAATTAATGTCACACGATCCCCCTGATCCCATCGCCATACCCCATACGTATCTCACACCACAATCTACTTATTTCAATTAACTTCAATCACTACATAATTTCACCTTTTAATGTCAAGTATACACTCTTCACCACTAATCACCATATCTATACTGGTTACAACTCAAGGGATACTACAAAACGAGGTCACAAGGCAAAATAGCACAACATCACTTTTTGTCACGCTCGCTGGCTCGTTCGCTTAGTGAAGCCCTAGCGACCGCTCACTAGCTGCTCGCTTAGCGAACTCCCTAGCGAAGGCAGACAGTACCTACTGGAAGGGTTCGCTACCCCACTTAGCGACCCTGCTAGCCAATGCTTGCTACTAGCGAAGGTGCTAGCGAGCGTCTGCGATCTCTCAAAACCCTCATTGTCCAACAATGTCATCTTGCTCAATTCCCAGCCTATCACTTTACTTCCATCTCCCATCCTATTATTACTATAACCAGTACACACTACTCTAGTCATTATTCTATCAATTTATCACTAGAACCCACACCTATGCCCATCAACAGAACTACAGAAGTTACTCAGAACCTCACCAAATCACACAATATGTGCACCCATTCATCAATGGCAGCAACAATCATAACCACATCAACATGCACACAAAATTCATCATAATCAATAACAATCAAAGACATATCAACATAACAAACATGTTTATCGAATCCCTACGGGGTTAATGAATCCCCTCTACCCAATTTCATGTAAACACCATCTCAATCAGTTTCTCCCCCCATACCTCGATTAATGCTCCGATTGACGAAGAACCTGAAGAATCGTTAGCCCTAGCCTTCTTATCTTCCTCTTTACTCTTCTCTCTAAAACTGGTTTATCGTGTTCTAATCTCTCCCTTTCCCCCAAACTCTTCTAATACCCCTTTTCAATCCTTGTTTCATCTTATTAATCTAATAATAATAATACTAATAATAATAATGCAAATAATAATAATAATAATAATAATAATAGTAAGATTAATAACATAACCACATTACTATAAAGTATTATATTATTATCATTATCAATTATATTACATTAATATTAAACTCTACATTTTATTAAATAATCCCCATAACCTAAGGGTACCCACTAACACTCTCAGACACACCCCCACATAAATGACACACCAAAATAAAATAACACTAAAAGACTAAATAATTAAAATGGGTGTTACATGTGTCCTGAGTTCCTTCCCGTTTGGGCGTGTCTTGGCCCACTTCCGAGACCACCTCTTTTCCTCTCCTCATTTCTTCATCTTTCGATTTTATTTTGAATTTTTGGATCGATGAAGTCTTGTAAAACGAGATCCCACTGTTTTGGTCCGTGCAACACAATTCAATTGGAGAATGATCCTCAATATCGTTTCTCTATCCTGTCCTCAGCACGGATATCAATATGCAACCTCATAAAGTTTGACTTCCCTTATAAGTCGAGCTATGACGGTTTAGCGTCACATTGCTCCCGATTCGAAGCATCATCAATGACCAAAAGAGGAGAAGATAGCTTGCACACAATGTCAAGGGTCAACGGAACCACTCCGTTCGGTAACAACTTTTTAATTCAAGTCTTTTAATCAACCGCCAAGCGTTGTGAGTTCTAAGCAATAGGTACGTGGGAAGTGATGAGTGGTGGGCCTCCTCTCATTCGTCTAGAGTGTTTAGTGTATACCCTTTGGGCAATATGCGACACATTCGCTCCTACACCTTAGGTTCTAGCGTGTGTGTCCCGAGTTCCTTCCCGTTTGGACGTGTCTTGGCTCACTTCCTCTTTTCTCTCGCCCCCGTGCGATCGAAACCCTTTTCTCTCACCCTCGTGCGATCGAGACTCCTTTCTCTCGCATCCTGGCGATTGAGATCCCCCCTCTTGCCCCCGTGCAATTGAGACCCCTTTTTTCTCTCGTCTTCGTGCGATCGAGATTGTTTTTCGTAGTTAGCCGAACTACGGCTGCTCTGATCTCTCATATCTATTGAGAGTACGTAGGCACAAGATTGTGATAATCCTAGTGAGCACTTTTCCTTTTTCCCCCTTTAGGTAACCCATACCTTTAAACCAATGACATATTACGTCCGTTCTACCGCAAACAGGTAACGCCTAAGTCTCCAACGGTCGAGCAGCAATACACCTAACTACTAGAATGCGTACACTAGTATCGTCTACCTTTTCTCTCACCCTCGTGTGATCGAGAGCACCCCGTTTACCCGTAGTTGGCCTGAACTACATTTTGCTCTGATTTCTCATGCCAGACGAGGATAAGTAGGCACAAGACGCGATGTCTTGGCGAGCAATCCCCTCGTAGTTTCCCGAACTACGTTGACTCTGACTTTCCCATTGCACGAGGGAATACGTAGGCATAGGGCGGCGATGTCCTATCGAGTCACTTCTTTCCGTTCTTTTCAGTTTCTTTCCGTTTAGCATTAGCAGCCATAGATAGTTTGTTTTTCACCCATAGACTAGACAACAAGCGTGGATCCCGTCGAGTACGACAGACGTGAGGGGTGCTCATACCTTCCCCTTACGTAACCGACTCCCGAACCATAAGATTTGGTTGCGATGACCTGTCTTATTCCCTTTTCGTAGGTTTTCTATTATCGTTTCCTTTCCCTCTCTTTGGGATAAATAACGAATGGTGGCGACTCTTCTGTCTTCCGTCGGCCCCTCTTCGTAGCAATGTGACAGCTGGCGACTCTACTGGGAAACAATTCCCATCCCCTATGCGAGTCAATCCTAGCGTTTGTTTGCTTATCTTTGGGTGTGTATATATTTGTTGTTGTATTTTGTATATTGTTGTATTTACATTTTTCGCACTATATTATTATTTGTTGTTGTTGTGCTGTTGGGTGGTTGTTCCTTTGAGAGATAAGCCAAAACCCGGGCTTCAGGATACACATAGCATTAGAGTGGAAAGTCGTAAGGACCTGTATGTTAGGCATGCACTAGTCCTTGCGAAATCTGCATTCAGACGAGGTTTTCTGTTGAAGACATCCTATCCTGTGCATTGGTCAGGAAAGGGTGTTGGATCTGAAAGTTGTCGACTCTGGAGACCTATCACTTGAGAGTCAGCTAAGTGAGGCCGCTTTGTGAGCCAATGATGCTAAACCAGAAATGGTGAACGTATCACCGTTTCTCGAAAGTTTGTGATGCTGATGACCGCATAGGATGTCGAACCTTATCCGAGATTAGGTCCACACTTGTGAGAGGGATTGGGTTATGCAGGAAACTTGACCTCCAACCAACCCGGTATTTTGGTTTTCTCTTCAGAGCAGACTTTTGAACTTGTCCAGTCAGCAGTACAGCAATTGTTCAGTGATTTGTGGGATCTTTGATCCTTTGTGTGTTGCATCAGCATTTTGAATTGCATTTCATGTGCATCTCATGTTTGCATGTCCATCCTTGGTCGGAACAGAGAGCTTACCTGTCTTTTGTCCAACCCACAGTTGATTTCCCAACATTCGCATTGGATTTGAGTTAGCTTCTAGAAGGATCATGGACTCAGGAGAGAAGAATTTGGTTGTTACGAGGGCAGAGTTTGAGTTGATAAAGAATCAATTGGATTAGCTCATGGAAGCCATGACAGATATGACCAGAGGAGAGGTCAATATTCAGAGGACTCCGGTGAACAATGTTGCTCAAGCTCAGCCTGTGCAGATTCCTGTTGGAGAGCATACTATTGTCAGAGATATCGATTCATCTTCTCTTCATGACTCAGATTATCAGAATTTCACTTTCCCTGTACCAGATCTTCGAAGGGTTGTTCCGAAGATTAATCCAAAGAGCTCACAGACTGTTGAATTTATGAGAAGATATCGTATGTTGGATGAAAAACTTGACGCCTTGATGAGTCGGGATACTCTTAATCTGAATGTTGCGAGCATGTGCTTGGTACTAGGTCTTGTGATGACTCCGAAGTTCAAGATGCCAAATTTTGAGAAGTACAAAGGAGATAGTTGTCCGAAGTAGTATTTGGTGATGTTTTGCAGGAGAATGAACTCATATGTTCACGATGACAGGCTTATGATTCACTGTTTCCAAGACAGTCTAAGTGGGGCATCGTTGAGTTGGTATATGCAGTTGGAGAGTGTTTGCATCCGTTCATGGTCAGATTTAGCTAATACCTTTGTGAAGCAGTACAATTACAATTTCGACATGGCTCCGAGTCGCGTGCAGTTGCAATAACTATCTCAGGCGGACAATGAATCTTTCAGAGTGTACGTGCAGAGACGGAGAGAGTTAGCTGCTCGTGTTCAACCTCCCCTTTTGGATATAGAATTGGTTGACCTGTTCGTGGATACCTTGCAAGGCCATTACTTTGATAAGATGATTGGTAGTAAGGTAGTGAACTTTTCTGACTTGGTGATGGCGGCAGAACATATCGAGAGCGAAATCAAGAGTGGAAAGATTCGAGACATCTTAGATAGCTCTGTTTATGAAAGCGAATTAATTGTCAACTCTAAAGAGGAATGTGAGAAAGAAAGTAATGCTATCCCGGAATCTCTATTACCTCAGATTCAGTTTTCATACGTTTCGAGTATTTAGAGTCAGCAACCTGTTGGGTCTGTGTATCAGATGTCTGTTCCCCTTCAGAGTTAGCAGTCATACCGTTATCAGCCGCGTCAGCATGCCCAACAAAGACCAAGGAAGCCAAAGAGGCATTTCACTCAGCTGCCAATGTCGTATAGTCAGATGTTGCCAGATTTGATCAGAGGTGGGTTGATAGTGCCAAAGAAGATTAATCCAGAGATTCCTCCGTATCCGCCAGGTTTTAATGTCAACGCCCACTGTGAGTACCATGCTGGGGAACTGGGGCATTCAACTGAAGACTGTAAGGTGCTAAAGAGAAAGATTCAGACTCTGCTTGACTCCAACATGTTCTTTGTCGCACCTCGGGGTATTCAAATCAACGATCCTCCTTCATCCAGTTATGTGGGTTCAGCTGTTAATGTTATGGGAGAATGCACCGAGAGCAGATGTTCAGAAGAGTATCAGACTGACTTCGACGAGCAATTCTAAAGATGACTGGTTCAACAGCAAATCAAGACTTGAAAGCCCAGTTCCCTGAAGCTGGCAATCTTTTTATCATGTAATTTCTTTGCATTTGTAGTTTCTTTTCTGTTTAAGTGCGAACTTATTTGCAAATCTTATATGTAAAACGTGTTTGTTTTTTATTGATAATGAAAATGAAATGAATATGCATGTTTTGATTAAATTCATTCGTGTTCACTCAGTATTACTTTTTATTGATGTCAAACGCTCGTTTAAGCGGAATCCGAGGGAGGATGACGAAATTGAAAGACGCAGAACTTCAAATTGTATGCTTTTGAATAAAACCTCTGCTAATGATGTACATGCATTGTTTCAAATCCCTAAACATCAGAGATATAAGGATGATAACCCCTTGTCAACCCCTTTGAGCCTAGTAGTAGGAGTTTCTTAACTTGGGGCAGGGTAGGTATCAGTTAATTAGACCAAACATCCAAATTGTAGAAGGAGTGTTCCCGTTCGAGGATCAATCACACCTGTAGAGGTCGTACCTAAAAAGCCGGAGAGTGAAACAGTCACAATCCTTTCAACAAGTTAGACCAGCCGGTGTCACACGATTTGTTTCGAGAAAGAAAAGAAAAGAAAAAAGTAAAAAGCCCGCTAAGTTGATAACTTGAAAACAAGTGACTTAGGAAAAATTAGGGCATCCCACTGGACTTCGAAATCAGAAGATATACTCAAAAGAATCAGTCCAGGAAAAATAGGGAAATATAAGAAAAACGATATAGAACAAGTCGTGTGACTCCAGACACCAAAGACGAAAAAGCGAGTGACTGTCACTCCGAAAACTCGTGGTTTCCTGAACCATCACTCCTGTCATTCAACCTTTGAGAGGTGAGCGCTTGTGTCGAATTAGATGAATATAGGATTGGAGAATATCAAGGAGAATGGGTGGATTAAACAAAACTTTGAGCCTTATATCCTTTCTTTCAAACTGTGAACCTGACCACGTTACAACCGTCAAAAGACCTAATTGAAGCAGGTTTGTTTTGAAAGCATACTTCGGTAAAGGTCGCGTCGAAACTGACTCCTAAAAAGGATTTTCTTACCCTATGGCTATTGATATTGACATTCTGATAAGTGATTCGTTCATTATATGTCACAACTCTTTTTTTCCAGTGAACAGACTTGGATTTCAAAACTGTCATATGCATCGCATTAATATTATCTTTGCAAAACAATTTGTTTTACTTGCGAGTAAGCACTTGACATCAGGAGAGTTCCTACAGTGGAAAGATCCGTCGAGATAAGATGCAGAGCACCAGAGTACTCTGTTGAGTAGGGGCAAGCCATATCAAATGATCATAAAAAGGGAGTCAGCCATTCCAAGATGCAGTTAATCTGGGGCAATCAGGTCGAGATTCGGTAAATCTCTCGAAGTCAGCTAGGGGAACTTCTCTACAAATCAGCCAATCAGGGGCAAATCACTTTAAGGCTGGGGCAGGTCACCCCAAGAGCACATATATTATCCTTACCCAGAAGGCAGTTAATCCAAAGCACCTCTCCGAGGTTCATGATACTGAGGCAGTTCATTTCAAACCAGCAAGGTACATAGCTTTCAGATCTCCTTTCGAGGAATATTTATACAGAGAACCCACAGGTTGGGGCAAGTTTTGAAATAAAGGAATTTTTCCTCTCCATATCTTCAAAGCCACTCAGATTTATTCAAGCAGGTGCAGTCAATCTTCAGGTTCAAGATGAATGTCGGGAATTCGTAACCCTTCACCTGTCTTCCCCAACAAAAGTCCAATCATACTTGGCACATCCGGTTATTCCCAGCGGAGTTGGCTTCACCTCTTCAGCATTTATTTTGCTGGAGTGGTTCTTTCACATCCATCTTTCCCCTAGCAGCCCGAGCCTGCATCTGCATTTTTGCATATAGTTATCATATTCGCATCATCTTTGCATCTCATCCTCAAATGCGTAGCATTTCCATTTTGTATGGAGCATTACGCCATAGAAAAATTTAAACATGTGCATGCGAAGCATAAGCCAGTTTTTGTTAGCCTTCTGTGGCAACCTGAATCAACTCTTCAATCAAGACAGTGGCATAACTCCAATGGCCTGGTTCAGTCAACTCATCTGCTTGCTTACTTTTGGGTTCCAGATCGTACGTCAGTCGTTCTTTGTCCGTCAGCCCTCTCATGATGACATCTCCAAGCAGATTTTCTTTGTCCGTCAGCCCTCTGATGATGACATCTCCTAGCAGATTTTCTTTGTCCGTCAGCCCTCTGATGATGACATCTCCCAGCAGATTTTTGTCCACCAGCCCTTTGATGATGACATCTCCAAGAAGATTTTCCTTGTCCGTCAGCCCTCTGATGATGACATCTCCAAGAAGATTTTCTTTGTCCGTCAGCCCTCTGATGATGACATCTCCAAGCAGTTTTTCTTTGTCCGTCAGCCCTCTGATGATGACACCCCTAGCATATGGTTTTCTCTCCGTCTACTCTTAGACGATGTGATTTTGGATATGGTTCCTCTTCGTCTACTCTTAGATGATGTGAATGATTTGGATATGGTTCCTCTCCGTCTACTATTAGACAATGTGATTTTGGATATGGTTCCTTCCCGTCTACTCTTAGACGATGTGATTTTGGATATTGGTTTTCTCTCCATCTATCCTTAGACGATGCAAGATTTGGATTTGGTTTTCTCTCCGCCTATCCTTAGACGATGCGAGTTTTGGATAAGATCTTCTCAACTTTGGGTTGAGCCGGCCTTCGGGTTCGATGCCTGTTTTTATTTAACAGATGCCTGACGGTGAAGTCAGATGTTCTTCTCAACTTCGTGTTGAACCGGCCTTCGGGTTCGATGCTTTCTTTTATTTAGCAAATGCCTGCTTGGATTAACAGATGTTTCTTCCGACTGCATGTCGATGCATTCTGTATTGGTGATGAGTTAGCTCATTTTCCTCAGCTTTAAGATACTTTTCTCATGTGAGCCTGATTGACAGATTCTACAGTTTACCATCCGGATCAGACTGCAAATTTCCGGGTTCTTTTGTATTCAATCATCTTCTACCTTGAATGTATGAAAGTGGTTGTTTTTCATCCCTTCTGGTCCAAGTCGATTGAATAGGGGCAGCTGTTGCACCCTAAAATTTGCCCACCAGTTTTCTAGCTTTAACTGGCTTTTGCTTCGTTTTCATCTGCATATCATTTAGGTTGCATTTTTGCCCGTGTTATCGGCCGGATTGAATTTGTCAGGATTTTAGCCGCTTTGCTCGCGTTTCAGGCGATTCAAATCAATTCAAACGATAAGTTCAGTGTCGAAATCGAGTGAAAGTCACTCTCCTCTTGAAAATTCAATCCATGTCGATAATATCGACGCTTTTCGGTGCTCGCCTGTTTTTCATAGCATTTTTGCATTTTTGTTGTTATTTTTGTCTTACTTAATTGTTTAGAATAGTTTTGTTTTAATTTTGTTTTTTAAAAAAAGTGAATAGGTGTTTATTTTTAATATAGATTTTTATTTGTTAGATTTTTATTTATTTTAGAATATAGTTTGTAATTTGATTTTTATTAGGTTTTTTAAAATATTTTCTAGAATTGAGTCTTTTAAAAGTTGGTTTTTTTAAAATAGATTTTTAATTGGTTTTATTTAGAAATTTAATTGGTTTAGATCATTTCATTTTTTAAATAGAAAATAGAAATAGAGTTTCATTTTTATTTTTAGATATAGATTTTTATTTTCATTAATAGATATTAGATTTATTTTCTTTTATTATTATTAGATTAGTTTTATTAAGTTTTAGTTTAATTTAAATAAAGTTAGATGTTAATTATTATTAGTTAACCAGATTTTATTATTAGTTTTGTTTAATTAATTAGCTATTAGGATAGTTTATAATAATTAGGATTTTAGTTAAGTTTTTTTGAGTCAGCTTTAATTAACCACTATCATCATCATTTTCGTTAAACATCATCAGCATTGTAATTAATCAGTTTTAGCATTGTCATTATTCAACTTAAGCTGCCACTTGTCACTTTCTGAGGGTATTTATACCCTGTTCATTGTCTCCTTCATTGGAGACTGAAAACCCTAACAGCCGCTATATACACAGCCCTAACCCTAACCCTAGCTATAGTAGCCTCCCCCATCATCACCAGAAATCTTCATCGTTTCATCACCTTCAACCTCTCTTCCACCATTGATGAACCAAACTGAAAACCTTCAACATCCATTTCCAGAAAATCCAACAAGAACATCTTCAAACTCAAACCATCTTCAAACCACCACGTTTTTCAAATCTTTATCATCATCCAACCTCCAACTTCATCATTTCCAGAACAACCCAACAAACTCCATTCTTCATCAGTAACCCTTTAAGCCATGTCCTCTTCTTCAACAACTCCATGGAAACAAGCCCAACTCAACTTTATCAATTCAGATTTTCAAGATTTCTTCAGCCAAACATCAACCAAAAACGTTCCCATTCAACATCTTCAAACAATCTCCCTGAAACCCAACCTTCAGATCAAAAATACCCACAGTGCAGAATCCAGAAATCACCCTTACGAACTCCTAAAACACCAACACTCAACTCGTCTTCCTCAACTTCCAAACTCCAAAAAAAAACCAGAAACTTTTCATTTCCACCATAAATGTTATCAAAACCGTCAATAAGCTCAGAAACTCAAACCCTCTTTAATTTTCAGATCTTCTTCATCTCAAACCCTTCCTCACAGAAACGCAACACTTAAAACCAACTTTTTCCCATCCCAATCCTTCTTCTCCAAACCGCAAGCATTTCAAAATATTCAAACCCATTTCCTTTGTCTTCCATTTTCTTCAACCATGTTCTTCACCTCCACGTCGTGCACCCCTCTTTGACGAGGAACCTCCGTCCCTCTCTCATTTTCCAATCGCTCTCGATCTCTCTTCACTCGATCCTCTGCTCTTTTCTTAAACGCTATCACCGGAACAACAGCTCCCTCCGTCGAGCCGGAGCTCATTGTCGACGGCGGTGGAGCATGACCTGCTAGTCACATACGAAGGAGAAAAGGCTGATTTGCTTTTGAGATTGGAAGTGAAGATAGGGTTAGAATGGAGCAGACGTCATCATGTTATTGGCTTTTGAAAAACTTCATCAAACTAATTCTTGGTCTTAGAGAAGGTTGACCGAGTTTGGCTGTTGGGTTTCTCATAATTCTTGGATTTTGATCAGAAAAACAAGAGCAAAGCTTTGTGATGCTGGGCTCAGTTAAGCCCATTTCATTACTTCATCACCCTTTCAATCACACACACCCATTGTTTCTGGTTCACCCCTATTTTCTTAACTTTTCACATTATTTTTAAGAAATATCGTACATATTTTGATTAGCTATTACAATTTGGTTTCTTTTTAGTTTGTAAATATATCCATAGTTTATATATTAATTTTTAAGTTTTATATTCCATTTTCTTGTGAATTTCTTACTTTATTTAGAGTTATATATTATTAGTTTCTTTAGAACTTATTATGTATATTTTTTTTCTAAGTTTTATTTAATATTTCTTTTAGATTTTTTTTATTTCTTTTTTTAAGATTATTTTCTATTTTTATTCATTTTCTCTCTTAGAAGTTGATCTTTATTTTTCATTTGTTAATGGACATTTTGTCCCATTTTCATCTGTTTTGGTCGATGAAGAGACTTCCTTCTATTCTCCGTCAAATTAATGATAAGAAATGAAGGATCCGAGACCGACTATCTCTCCTCTTTCTCATTTTTGACTTTATGTCATCTCATCTGTATTAGGTCGATGACGACATTTCCGTAATTCATTACCAGTCAAATTATTGATGAATAATGTTGGATCCGAGACCACCTCTTTTCCTCTCCTCATTTCTTCATCTTTCGATTTTATTTTGAATTTTTGGATCGATGAAGTCTTGTAAGACGAGATCCAACTGTTTTGGTCCATGCGACACAATTCAATTGGAGAACCATCCTCAATATCGTTTCTCTATCTTGTCCTCAGCACGGATATCAATATGCAACCTCAAAAAGTTTGACTTCCCTTATGAGTCGAGCTATGACGGTTTAGCATCACATTGGTCCCGATTCGAAGCATCATCAAGGACCAAAAGAGGAGAAGATTGGAATGGAGCTTGCACATAATGTCAAGGGTCAACGCATCCTGGCGATTAAGATCCCCCCTCTTGCCCCCGTGCAATCGAGACCCCCTTTTTCTCTCGCCTCCGTGCGATCGAGATTGTTTTCCGTAGTTAGTTGAACTACGCCTTCTCTGATCTCTCATATCTGTTGAGAGTACGTAGGCACAGAATTGCGATAATCCTAGCGAGCACTTTTCCTTTTTTCCCCTTTAGGTAACCCATACCTTTAAACCAATGACATGTTACGTCCGTTCTACCGCAAACAGGTAACGCCTAAGTCTCCAATTGTCGAGCAGCAATACACCTAACTGCTAGAATGCGTACGCTAGTATCGTCTACATTTTCTCTCACCCTCGTATGATCGAGAACACCCTATTTATCTGTAGTTAGCTTGAACTACGTTTTGCTCTGATTTCTCATGCCAGATGAGAATATGTAGGCACAAGACACGATGTCTTGGTGAGCGATCCCCCCCGTATTTTCCCGAACTACGTTGACTCTGACTTTCCCATTGCACGAGGGAATATGTAGGCATAGGGCTGCGATGTCCTATCGAGTCAGTTCTTTCCATTCTTTTCAGTGTCTTTCCGTTTAGCATTAGCAGTCGTAGATAGTTTGTTTTTCACCCATAGACTAGACAACAAGCACGGATCCCATCGAGTACGACGGATGTGAGGGGTGCTCATACCTTCCCCATGCGTAACCGACTTCCGAACCCTAAGATTTGGTTGTGATGACCTATGTTATTCCCTTTTTGTAGGTTTTCTCTGATCGTTTCCTTTCCCTCTTTTTGGGATAAATAACAAACGGTGGCAACTCTTCTATCTTCTGCCGGCCCCTCTTCGCAGCGATGCAATAGAGGCCAATTGATATTGATCTGTTTCTTCAAAATGTAGATCAAATGTACCTCAGCTTGATCAACTCGTAAATATCCTCCTTTCTTTGGCCGCAAAATGTGTGCCACAATCCACTGTAAAATTCGATCCATTGGTTTCAATTTTCCCGTAGTAATAGTCTTGGGAAAAAGATCACTTGCCACAATGTCATCTGCATAAGGTTTCTTCAGCATTTAGTTCAAAGCCTCTTTGAACTCGTAACCAATGACAGTTTTAGTGTATGTGGCCTTAATGATAGGCTAAGCAGAGACAGGAGACATATTAAACAATGTTTTCCAAAAGGAGTCGTTAACACATACCTTTGTAGTTCCGACTTTCGTTTTAAACTCAAAATCTTCAAACTTTCCTTGAACACCGGTGTAGAATACCCTTACCAAGTCTTCACTGTATTTTGTGTTGCACTCCAAGAAGTTGTTAAACCCTTGAGCATCAAGAAGGTTGATAATTTGTGGGATGTGAATACGCTCAGCAGACAACCGGTAGTACGCATGCTGCTTTACGACAGAATGTTTCCTAAAGTTTTTGTCATAGATCTCAGCAAATTCTGGTGGAACAAGTAACACAGCCATTGTCGGAAGACCTACAGATGATAGACCTACATGAGATGAAAAGGCTCTAGTGGATCTTTTGCTGGTAATTCTGCGGGTGGACATGTTCACTTTCAAAGTTGGAGAAGAAGAATGTGTGATGAAGATTTCAAAATTTGAAATAGAGAAATGATGATGACTTTATCCCTTTGTAGTAGATACTAGTTTTTGGGAAGAGAGGAAGAGGAGAGTAGCCTTGATGTAGGTTACAAGTTACAATGCAATATGTCTTAATGCAAATGAATTTGAATGAACAAAGTAATTAAATGAGAAATGAACAGTTACAACAGAAAAATTTGACCAAATTTGCGCGATGCGTCGACGTATACTGATCATAAAACAACATGTTCACAATATCAGGGGTATGCAACGACTGGTTGATCGACTTAAGCATACCCGAATCTAATGCAGCGAAACATTCATCTGTGTGAGTCGACCGCTACCTTGCATAGGTCGACTCATGCATATAAAACCAGCAATTTTGACATTTTTGACTACATTGGCATACATTAAGAGATAGACACAAAGCCAAAGCATATTTTAAGCATTCAATGGAGTGAAATACATACAACTTGATATATACGACAAAAATTACACATAATTTGTTACATTTCATTTTTGTGAACATGAAGATTGTGAGAGATGTTAGTTGAGGAAGGATATTACCTCAACTCCAAAAGTAGCTAGATGCACACACATATGGCTTTCAACATCTTCATTTGTTAGATATCAGATGAACAAAGTACATATAGACATAGACATATATAATGTGCGAGAGATATTACTAAACACGATCTGAAATATCAAGAACACCTAGTTCTCGTCAGATATGAAAGAAAGGCTTAATAGCAAGAGGTTTTGTAAATATATCAGCTAGTTGATTTTTAGTATCAACATGCTCAAAAACCACGTCGCATTTCTCCACATGATCCCTAAGGAAGTGGTGCCGAATTTCGATATGTTTGGTGCGTGAATGCAGAAGAGGATTCTTGGTGAGATTGATGGCACTCGTGTTGTCACAGAAAATTGGAATACGCTCGAGTTTGAGATTAAAGTCGAGCAATTGTTGCTTAAGCCATAAGATGTGAGCGCAACAACTTATGGTTGCGACGTATTTCGCTTTGGCGGTTGACAAAGCTACGTAAACCTGCTTTTTGCTATGCCAACTTACCAAAGAGTTTGAAAATAAATGACATGTGCCACTCGTACTTTTCCTATCCAATTTGCACCCTGCAAAATCAAAATCGGAGAAGCCAACCAAGGAACAATCGTTTCCCTTAGAATACCATAACCCATACTTTGGAGTACCCGAAAGGTATCTAAGTATGCGCTTAACTGCTTTTAGATGGGATTCTTTAGGAGAGGATTGATACCTAGCGTACATACATACACTAAACATAATGTCGGGTCTAGAGGCAGTAAGATAGAGGAGGGATCCGATCATACCTCGATATTTCTTTACCTCTACATCCTTACCACTTTCATCTCGACTGAGATTCGCACATGTTGGCATTGGTGTATCGATAGCTTTGGAGTTTGCCATGTCAAATCACTTGAGAAGTTCTAGACAGTATTTCGTCTGGCTCACAAAAGTACCCTCCTCAAGTTGCTTGATTTGTAACCCGAGAAAATATGTGAGCTCTCCCATCATACTCATCTCGAATTCTCCCTGCATTAGATTAGAAAACTCCCTTACAAGATTCATGTTAGTTGACCTAAAAATGATATCATCAACATAAATTTGCACCAAAATTAAGTGTTTTCCTTGACGCTTAATGAAGAGGGTTGTGTCGACCTTTCCTCTTGAGTACCCTTGATCAAGGAGAAACTTGCTTAGATGATCATACCAAGCCCTAGGGGCTTGCTTGAGTCCATAAAAGGCACGTTTTAATTTGTATACATGATCAGAATGCTCATGGGATTCAAATCCCGGAGGTTGGGCAACATAAACTTCTTCATTTATATAGCCATTAAGGAATGCACTTTTCACATCCATTTGAAATAGCTTAAAAATTTTCGCACAAGCGAAGGCAATTAAAATGCGTATAGCCTCGAGTCGGGCAACCGACGCATAAGTCTCCTCATAGTCGATGCCTTCTTCTTGGTTATACCCTTGCGCGACTAAAAGCGCCTTGTTACGAGTTATTACTTCATTTTTGTCCAGTTTATTCCTAAACACCCATCAGGTGCCAATTACTCGTTGACCTCGCAGAGGAGGGACAAGGTCCCAAACCTCATTTCTCTTAAACTAGTTAAGTTCCTCTTGCATTGATAGGAACCAATGTTCATCGAGTAAAGCCTCTTTTGGGTTTTTAGGTTCTACCTGAGAAACGAAAGCGAAATAATAACAAAAATTACTTAGTTTTGATTGAGTCATCACTCGCTTTGATATATCACCGAGGATATTATCGATGGGATGGTCTTTGCAGGACTTTCAAGCTGGAGGAAGATCATCTTTTTCAGAAGGATGAACTGCCTCAGTTTCTTCATGACGGTCACCTTTTTCCTCCTCAATTTTGGCTAGGTCAGGTTAATCAATTCCCGGCTCAGCACTTTTGAGTATGTCTTCTGAAGATACCCCTGCACCATGAACAAAACTACATTTTCCGACATTTCTCGGATAAGATTCATCAAATGTTACGTGAACGGACTCTTCGATAGTAAGTAATCTCTTGTTGTATATTCTATAGGCTTTACTTGACTGAGAGTATTCGAGGAAGATACCTTCGTCGGTCTTGGAATCAAATTTACCTAAACTTTCTTTTCCATTATTTAACACGAAACACTTAAAACCGAAGACATGTAGATGAGACACATTTGGCTTGCGCCCTTTTAAAAGTTCATATGGTGTTTTGTTTAGAATAGGGCGAATGAGCACCCTATTCAATACATAACATGCCGTACTGATGGCGTCAGCCCATAAATACTTAGGTAATGCACTTTCGATTTTTGCGCTCCACAACCCCGTTTTGTTGAGGGGTACGCGGAGCGGAGAAGTTATGATCAATTCTGTGTTGTAATACCCCAAATTTCCCCCCGAGATTATTAGGTTCATTTCTCACGTCATCTCATTTGCATTGCATTTAACTAATCACTAACGGGTTTGTGTAGTCTGTTGATTTTGCAGGAAAAATCACATTGTGCGCAATTCAGGCGGTGAAGGGAAAAATGGTCATTTACTGGCAGTCTGGCGACAATTCATGAGTTTGGGCATGTTTGCTATTGTTGCTGTGAGTCGGGGCCGAGGTTGTAATTGGAATTTAATCGTGAAGAATTTGAGCCGTTGGAATCAAATCAATTCAATTTAGTTGGATGGTGTTAACTGGGAAATGTGGACATTTGAGTTTACTCAGACAGTTGGATTTATCCAGATAAAGTGGCTCATTTTGGGATTGCAGGAAGGTTTAATTGGAAATTATTTCGGAAACGGGTTTAGTCGGATAAATTGGAGGAATTAGGAATTAATAAAAAATATTGGAATTTTATTTCATTTTCATTTCATTTTAATTCTATTTCATTTCATTTTTATTTTTATTTTAAATCAATTGGTTTTCATTATAAAACAATTCATTTCATTCTTTAAGTTTATTTTCATTTCATTTTTAAATGACTTTATTTCATTATTCTCATTTTTTTCATTTTAAATTGATTTTATTTTCATTTTTAACACTATTTTCAAAAGCATATGTTTTTCTAATAATTTTCATTTTTTTTAAATTGCATATCAAAAACAAATAACAAATGAATAAGTTAAAGAGTTTTATTAATCATATTAATCCTTTACAAAAGAAAATGTAATAAAAAATAATAAAATAACAAAAAGATAAAATTTACATTTTTCTCTAAAATTCCTAAAAAAATTCCTAAGTTTCTTCTGATTTTCTTTGACTTTTCCTGAGCTTCCAATTTCTTCGAGCCGGTAAAATCAACAAATAAATGGCAATTTAATCGGTTAGTTTTTTCCGACACCCTTAGAACATTGTCTTCATCGGATGCGTCGGGAGGGTAACTGATTGCTCCGAAACCAACTCCTGACTCATTTATCGACCTCGGTAAATTCGGTAATAATATGTTCTTATTTCCGATGGCATCCAAAAGAGAGAGTAAAAGAGTTTAAAAAAGAGTGATTCCTATTAGAAATAGTGATTCTGGAAAAGCACTTTTCTGGAAAATTGAGTTTTAGCCAAACAGGGCGTTAACGCCAATTCTCCTAGAAAATTCCAAGGCCCATGGATCCAAGCCGCGACTTGGAAACACAACAGCAACAATCAACGAACCAACAAGAATGAGTCAAACCACAAAGCCTGAAAAAATTCCTGAAAGATCTCAGTCAGAACGTAACAGGTTCATCAAAACAGGCAAACTTTCAAAATCATAAGCCATCAACGGATCTATCAACAAACAAACTTAGCAGCAACATTGAGTCAAAGGTATCCAACAAAATTGCAACCAAAGCCGCAAACATTTTCGCATCCGCCAAATCATCAAATCCAGCCCAAAAACAAAATGATATAAATCAAAGTTCATCAGATAAGGAAGCTGAAGGATAAAAGAAAAAACGGTGGTTCATCTGAAAAAAGGAGAGAAGTTCATCACAAACCTTCGTCAAGTGAGAAGGATGGAGGATTCAGAAACCCCACGGTTTCATCATCATCCTCAAATCAAGAAGACGAAGGGACGGCGGCTCAAAATCCGTTGAAGGCTTCATCATCATTGCCGAAGAGAGGTTCAGAGGATCATAGATCCTTCATCATTACCCCATCAGAGGGAAGAAGCTTCAAATCATCATCATCGGTCATCAACTACGAACGAACATCAATCGTCACCAGGAGGACGAATCCTTAGCCTCAGACATTCGTCATCATTGGTGCAACCAACACCAGAGTCGCTACTTCCAACCTCAAACGAGGTGAGCAGCAGTTTTAACCGTCATTTTTCTTTTTTCGTTTTGCAGGGAAAGGAAAACGGAACACGAATCAGTCAAGAGAGACGGTATGCAAGCCGCCACCGCCGTCTGAAGAAGATGAAGAAATTTTGAAAGGGAGAAGTCCGCCGCAGCGGTAGGAGGAAGAAGAAGAAGAGGGGAAGTTTAAACCCTAGAAGCAAGACACAAACAAGTGCCCTTTTATTTCGTGATTCATTTGCTATTTATTTATTTTGGTTTTTCTTTTCTTTTTTATGTATTAACTGTCTCTAACATACTAATTATCTCTAAACAAAAAAAAAAGTACTAACGATTAACTTAATTTTTTAACAGCCATTAATTGAAAGTTTTAAAAAAATAATAATAATTTTTTTCTAAAGTTATTAACTTATAGCTGAAAATTTAGAAATAATTTTTAAGCTTCTAATTAGTAAATAACCAGCTTTTCAAAAATTAACAAGAACTCTTTTAAACTAAAGGCATGTTAATAAAAATTTGGCTTCACAATTAAAGGCAATTTTCTTCACATTTTGTAATAATATTCTAACGTCAAGAAATAAATTTACTTAACTAAATTTAATTTTAGTTTAAAAGTGAGACTTTTGTAAATAAATGAGAAGTAACATTTAACAAAAACATCAAAACCTAAAAATCTTTCCGATTTGATTCTGAAGTCTTCGACTCACAATAATTCTAACCTAAAACATGCTAGTTGCTTGACATTTTCGATAATTGTCATTTGGTGTTTGTTTTTCTCAGTTTATACAATTACAAATTTCTCATTTTTCGTATTTCATTTTTCACAATTGTAGTTATGCGAGGCCATTGTCGCAGTTATTTTTATTTTTATATTTTTTTGGAGATTTGTAATTTACGCGAGCGATCGTCGCGATGCTTTCTTTTACTGCTTTAATTATTTTTTTTCGTACTTTAATTCTTCCATGTAATAATATTCGTTGTTTGCATATTTTTACCATCAAAATCTTCCGAAGGATTAGGTCTAGCAGTTTGATCGCCGAGTCAATAACCCTAACCTTTGACTTTTTCAAACCCTAATTTACCTAGGCGTCCCACCGTGGACAAATATACCCTAGCATTATGTCAAAGAGTCGCCGTACTCTGTTTTAGGCTTTCCCGCCATGGAATATTTAGTCAACCCTAATTTTCAATTAAAAATTTCAAACGTAGAAATAGGAGTTTCAAGACTCCACGTAAGCGCTTCCCTATGAACGATTATTCCCCATTGAAACCTTGACCACAGTCAAGAAGTTTCTAACCTCCCTTTCGAGGGGAACTACGATTACTCTGATTCCATTCCCTATCCAGGATACGTAGGCAAAAGATGCGAATCTTGCCGAGTAAACTTAGGACTAACTGTTAGGTCTTTCTTTCACCTTTAACCCTTAGCAATATAGCCTAAAGCAAATAATAAAGCAAAAATAGTAAACAATAAACAAAAGGTTCATGTAGAGTACTATATAAGTTTAGGGTGCTAGTACCTTCCCTAAGCTTAACCAACCCCTTACCTAGATCTCTCCCTGCATTGTCTTTACGATGCAAAATTAAGTTCTCCCTCTTTTGACCTTTTCCTTCGGATAAATCAAAGAGCGGTTGTGAACTAAAGATGCGATTCAAATTAATTAATAATTTGATTAATTTAAGGGTTACCCCTATTTTTGTTTATTTCTTATTATTCGCCTTATTATTTACTTGCTTGTATATAATATATATCTTGTACCTTGCTTGGGGTATCTGCTGTTGTGAGATAAGTCCTACACCCGGACTTGAGTGAACTTATTATAGGAGGTGATATATTCGACAAGGCTTATAGGGAGTTGAATCTCGACCAAGCTGACTTGAGAATCACCTCTCAGTTGAGACCCTTTCGAAAATGGTTCGGTTGAACGAGTAATCGTGAAAACTTTTACTATTGTCGATTGGAGTCTGTGATATTGGGGACCATAGTACCTTAACACCACCTTGGCCTTATATAGGACGTAGTGCGAGGACTATGAGGGAGTAATCTCAAAATAGTTGCTACGCGATACTACACTCAAAAGAGGTTCTCTTGAGAATATTATTAATCACCGAGTCAATTGGGACATTGATAATATCCAAAAGATGGACTGATGACTTTGGGCACCGCTTTAGAACCCTTGTTCTGCATGTACAACTAACCTATAATACATACCTTTTGGGATGGGTAGACCTTAACTCCATTCATTATTCCTTTAACCTAGGACTTTCGTTGTTTGTGTGTATTTATGCATGACATTCATAAAACATCATTCCTAGTTTCGAGGAATTCAACAGTCCTTTGCAAATTCAAAATTCCTACATTTTAAAGTTTAAAACCTTTTCCCAACTTTCCTAAAAATGTTTGCAATCGACAGTTGAAGTTCTTAAAACCATTGCATCGCATTAACATCATGTCTTGCATTGTAGTTTTCCCCCGGTTTCTCATTCCCAGTTGTCTTTATCTTCCAGTGTCTCTTTGAGTCATCAAGCTGATTCCTCGACACAGATATCAGACTAGAGCTAACTATAGATGCTAGATGTCAAAACAAGAGGAACATAATGCGGAAGTCCGAATGGAGATCGATGAGTTGAAAGCAGACATGACCAAGCTTACCGAAATGCTTCAAGTACTGATTGCCAGAGGAGAGCCACCTTAGAGGATCGTCATTCAGGAGGTTTCAAGTATTGATCCACCTCCTGCTCCACTGCTGCCTTCTACTTAGCCAGAGTTCGATTTACCTCCTAATTACTCTCCACCTATTTCATTTGCTGCTACAATTGGTCAGACTGTCAGACCGGTTTTTCAAGCTCCTGTCCTTACCGAGGCCAGACCTGTGGTCCACACTGTTAACCAGACTGTCCAAGCTCCCTTTGAGAATCCTCCCTATGAGTACAATGCTACCGGTGTTCAAGAAGATTTTGTTGAGCTTGAGATCACCCTTGAACAGTTTCAGATCATAAACAAGAGACTCCAAGCTATCGAGGGTACCGATTTCTTCAACGTTGATGCCGATAATATATGCCTAGTTTCTGGTCTTGTTTTGTCTGCCAAGTTCAAGACTCCTGAATTCGTGAAGTATCAAGGTCACTCATGTCCAAGATCCCATCTAGTCATGTATTTCCAAAAGATGGCGGCTTACACCAACAATCAAAAGTTGCTCATCCATTGCTTTCAGGATAGTTTGAGTGATGCTTCTCTCAAATGGTATATGAACTTAGAGCATAACAGTGTCCACTGCTTCCAGGATCTTGCCAATGCTTTTATGAAGCAATACAAATACAATTTGGATATGGCTCTCGATCATCGTCAACTTCAAAGTATGTCTCAGAAGGAAAAAAAGTCGTTCAAAGAATATGCGCAGCGCTGGAGAGAGTTAGCTTCCCAAGTTGAACCCTCTATAGCAGAGAAGGAACTAACATGAATGTTCATGGATACTTTGTCTCTTTTCTATTGGGAAAAGATGATTGGGAGTGTCTCTTCAAGCATTACAGATCTGGAAACTATTGGCCAAAGGTTAGAAGAGGGTTTAAAAAATGGTAAGGTATCCAAAGCAGCCGAATCTTCTAATGGGGAAAAGAAATCCTATGGGAATTTCCATAAGAGGAAGGATGAGCAGACCAATGCTGTCATGACTGAATCAAGAAAGCCTTGCCAGGGACCTCAACCTGTTGTTACTCCACAGCCAGCTCAGGCTCCTCAACGTCCTGTTATTAGTCAAGACCAGTATCGAAATATGAATCAATTTGATCCTATTCCCATGACTTACATAGAGCTATATCCTGACCTAGTTCGACAAGGACTGATCACTACAAGGGCTTTACCACCTCCTCCTAATCCTCCTCCTGTCAGATTTAGGGTTGATCTACAGTGCGCTTTTCATGAGGGTGCCCTAGGCCACGACATGAAGCATTGTTTTGCACTGAAGGCTAGAGTGCATGAGTTGATGCGAGATGGAATACAAGATGGAGTTTCTTTCTTTACAATAAAACTGCAATCTTAACCTAGGGCATGGGTAGTTCTCAGTTAACTTGGTTGTGTGTTCCTACAATACACCTTTCCTATAAAGGTTGCTTTCACAAATTTTCCTTCGCATACAACAAGTAAGTGTTGAAGATGTTTTCCAAGTCAAAAGCCGATGATGGTTCGCCGTGATCATTAAGCTAGGCAGTCCCATTTCTTAAAAAAAACAATCAAAAGAAAAAGCCCGCTAAGTCAAAACCTATGAAGGTGACTTAGACAAAACTGGGGCATCCTACTGACTGTAATCTTCACAAGAAACAGCTCAGGAAAAAGTTAGGGATAATATAAAGAGGTGACTTTTAAACTCTTTACCATGTAAATCCTCAATGCTAAAACAACTAAATGTTATAGGGAAGTAATGGCTTCCTTTTTAAAAAGGTCTGTTGACTTCTGAACCAACGTCATTATTATCAGTGCAACTCCTAACCTATAGGAACCTGAGTGCATATTCTGAGTTAGCTGAGCATAGGACTGAAGATCATCCGTAGATTGGGTGGGCACAAATAAACTTTGAGCCTTATCCTTTGTTTCTTAAACCGTGAACCAGACCACATTACAACCCTCAAAAGACCTAACTGAAACAAGGTTATTTTGAAAGTATACTACAACAAGGTTGCGTAAGCTGACTCCAAAAGATCTTTGTGAATCATTTATTTTGGGCATTACACCTTTTTCTTTAAACTTTGAGCGTCTTGAACCACCGTGTTCTGACCAACGTCTCATTTATTTTTTCATCTTTCAAAAATGATTTTTGATTTCAAAAGTTGCATGAACTTTTCATTACCGTGTTTGTATGAACACTTGTGTTTGCAAACTGGCTTTCCTCTAAGGAATTTTTAAACATCGAGAAACTTGGTCAAGATTTGTTCAAGACAAGGTCTTCTCAGATTTGGTTTATCCAGAAGTTTTTTTTCAAGACTCAAACTGGGGCAAGCTTCCAGGGGCATAGTTAAGCAGCCATTTTCAGAATCAGACAAGTTGAAGCAATTATCAGTTCATCTATAATAGACGGCTTAATCTGGTGCAGTTTACTTGAAGGATCCCCATGCAGCTTTTCATTCTTCCTACAAGAGCCATCAACTTGATACAGTTTAGAGGTGTGGCAGAGATGTGTTCAGCAGTAACATCTTTATTCCCTAAAGCATAAGGATAGTGATCTCGGTGTTGAGGAATCTGTTTTCCAGTCTTGTCATCTTACCAAAAGAGTCGAGTCTTGTCGTCGGCATCTGCATTTGCATTTGATCATATCTCATAGCATCATTCATATACATATGCATAGCAGGAGTGCTTCATCCTCATTTTCATTTCTCCCGAGGATGTGCTTTATCCATGTCTTACCTTCTGGTCGAAGTCCAACTTACTTGGCACCTACCAAACAACCATTTTTGTCACGTCTATCTGATGTTCTTCCAGATATGACAGTTTTCTTATCCGATTGTTCTTCCGGATATGTTTGTTCCTCCTATGTTCCATACTCTCCTCATATATTGTGTTTATACCTTTCATTCAAAGCCATTATTGGATGTCTGGTACTCTTATTTTTTATTTCTCATTCTGATGGTTTTCCAGATTGAGTCTCTTTGTTCTGATGTTTTTCCAGAACTTATCTGATGGTTTTCTAGATATTTTCCTTCGATTCTGATGGTTTTCTAGAATCTTTCCAATGGTTTTCCGGATTTATTCCTCTTTCTGATGGTTTTCCAGACTGAGTCTTTGTCCTGATGTTCTTCCAGAACTTTATCTGACAGTTTTCCAGATACCCCTATGATTCTGATGGTTTTCCAGAATCTATCTGATGGTTTTCCGGATATATTTCTCTCTCTGATGTTTTTCCAGTTTAGGCCTTTGTTCTGATTTTATTCCAGAACTTATCTGATGGTTTCCCAGATATTTTCTTTCGATTCTGATGGTTTTCCAAAATCTTTCCGATGGTTTTCTGGATACGTTTCTCTCTATGACGTTTTTCCAGATTGAGTGTTGTTTATCATGTTTCTTCCAGAACTCCTTTGTTGCTTATCTGATGTTCTTCCAGATAGGTCTTCAAAACTTGTCCCGTACATTTATTGCTTTCCTAAATGTTTTGGATGTACCTTCAAAGACCTTGTCGTCATCTCATGCTCGTATAGGTGTTGTCATTTTGTTTCTGGATACAGCCTAGAGTTTATTCGATGGTTTTCCAAGTATCTCTGGTGTGTTTCAGAGATCATTCGATGTTCTTCCAGATGTCCCTGAAATTTGTGTCTCTGTCCCAGAGTTCATTCGATGTTTTTCCGAGTGTTTCTAGTGTGTTTCAGAGTCCATTCGATGGTCTTCTGGATGTTTCTGATGTTTGTTTCTCTCTGTATAATTTCCGACGATTCCTGAAGATCCCACTCGATCTCTTCGTTTAAAGGAATGTTCCGAAAACTCCAGCACTTGTCGTTTACCTAATCCTACGGTTGTGTCGGTCCTGTGTTGTCGTTTCATCCTAAAGTGACAGCTGGTCACGCTTGCACCAGTTGCCCATCGCTTTAGAATTCCCTATTATCGTGTTGTTTCCCCAGTATGTCATTTTCCACATTGTGGTTTGGTCGTCACGTATGTCTCATGTGTCGTCGTGTTGTCTACATCCTTGAATTTGTCATTTTCATCATATGCATCATATTAAATTCATGGCATTCCCAGCATTACAAGTTCGTTTCGTGTTGTCCTTAGAATTGCATAGCACTGCGTCTGAGGGGAAAAATTTTGGTATAGCTTCACCGGATGATTTGAGCGATAGAGACTCGAGGAATCACGGTGGAGGGATTTAAATACGTGTCTACCACAATATTCCTCAAACAGATAATTCTCAAACTCACCTCCATGATCACTTCTAATTGATATGATGTTTGTATTTAACATGTTTTGAGAAAGCTTAGAAAATTTTTCAAAGGCTGCGAATGTATCACTCTTGCTAGCCAAGAAGATAGTCCAGCAAAATCTAGAAAAATCATTGACTATTACAAAACCATAATAGTTACCACCTAGACTTTTAATTCTAGATGGCCCAAATAGATTCATATGGAGAAGTTCAAGAGATCTCGTAGTTGAAACAATATTTTTAGATTTAAATGAAATCCTTGTTTGCTTCCCCACTTGGCATGCATCACATAAGTGATCCTTGGTAAACTTGATTTTGGGCAGGCCTATGACTAGATCTTTTGAAACTATCTTGTTTAGCAAGTCAAAATTGACATGCGCTAAACGTATATGCCATAACCATGAGTCTTCACTCATTGTCATGAGACATTTATCACTAGTCAATGATACTTCATTCAAATCCAGCATATAGACATTATTTACTCCTATACCATAAACACATCCTTCATTTTATCATTATGTTCAATTAGGCAACAATCTTTTGAAAACGATATTTTGTATCCTTTGCCGCATAATTGTCTAATGCTAATGAGATTATGTTTAAGACCCTCGACTAGCAACACATCGGAGATAGTAGTGGATGAGGGATTACCTACACCACCTTTTCCAAGTATTTCACCCCGGTTGTTGTCTCCATAGGTTATAAATCCCTTCTTCTTTGCCACAAAGTCAATGAAGAGAGATATGTCTCCGGTCATATGTCTTGAGCAGCCACTGTCGAGAACCCATCTTCTCTCGGTAGTCTCAAGACGTTGTACCTGTGAACACAATTAGCAAGAATATGTACCCCAACTGTTTATTGGATCCTAGGTTGTGAGTGAAAACATGGTCTCATTTAGGCAACCATCGATAAACCCCTTTAGGAACCAAAAATCTCCTAAAGCGATATTTAGCAATGGTCTGACCTTTCTTGCAACAATACAAACAAGAAAAGTTAGCTTTTGATATGGATTAACCATACTCTTTCTAAAATAAGCTTTATCAATGGAAAAAGTAATTTTGGGCTCTAGAGCCTTGTTAAGTTTGGCATTTAGATTTCTAACTTCATTTTGCCAAATGTAACAAGTATCACACCCAAAGTTAACAACTCTCCTTCTTATTTCCTCACAATCTACTTTTGTACTTTCCACTATGGAAGCTTTTAATCCTTCTAGTTTCTTTTCAGAATCACAAATCTTTTTCTCTAGGTGAGAAAAGATTTGTTTATTTGAGGCAAGCATTTTAAACTCTTCTTTTGCTTCATAATGTAAAGTATTAAAAGCAGTTTGCAATTCAAAATGAGACAATTTAGAGGAATTTTCATACTTCGCATTTCGTACCTTTTTCTTTTTGTTCTTTTGATTGGCGAAAAGGCAAATATTGACGAATTCGTCTTCGTCACTAGAGTTGTCATCCTCAGATGACTCGCTATCGCTTTCCCAAGCGATATCCACTCTCCTTGGCTTAGGTTTCTTCTTATATGAACGACTTATTTCCTTCCCTTTGTCCTTTTTCATCAAGGGATAATCTGGTTTGTAGTGTCCGGTCTTTTCGCAGTTATAACACGACCCTTTTGTTTTGCTTCCTTTATTGTTGTCATTTTTGGAGTATCTTGATTGTTTTCGAAAGTTGACAAGATTTTTCTTAGAATGTTGGATACCGTTCTTTTTGACATAGCGATTGTATCGCTTCACAAACAGTCCCATATCCTCACTCTTATCATCATCTTCGTCATCACTCGTGGTGTAATCACTATGCTCTTTTGTTTGGCACTTTGAGCAAGAAGTCTTGAGAGAGATAGACTTCTTTCCAATATTTTCCGTTTTCTCCTTCTTTTCCTTTTTCTCATATTGCTCTAGACTATGAAGCACTTGCTCGTGCTCTTGCAGCTTTCCAAACAATGTTGTGAGATCCAAAATCATGAGATCTTTAGCTTCTTTTATGGCGGTTATCTTTGGTTGCCATTCCCTGTTAAGAAATCTCAAGATTTTGCTAGTAGCAACATCATTGGCAACTGGCCTACCTAGTGAGTATAGTCTATTGATGAGATGAATTAATCTCTTTTGCATGTCAGCAATGGTTTCCCTTTGCTCCATGTGAAAGAGATCAAACTCTTGCATTAATGTATTGATTCTCGCTAGTTTACCATCATTGGTTCCCTCATGGGCAACTTGCAATGAGTCCCACATAGCCTTTGCAGTTAAACAACGAGAAACCCTATAATGTTTGTCAACTCCCAAAGAGGAGATCATAATATTTTTGGCTTTCTAATCATAATTATACTTCTTCTCGTCATCATCATTCATTTGTGCTTCAGGCTTAGGCACAATCATGTTATTTTCATCAGTCATGGTTATTTCCATTGGACCATTTAGAATAACATTCCACACCTTCCTGTCAATGGAATTTATATGCATATGCATACAGTCTTTCTAGTAACTATAGTTTTCTCCATTAAAAACAGGTGCTTTATTATAAGCCCCTTTAGGTTCTTTAGCCATTTTCTAATAAGTTATACTTGAAGCACAGAATGAATCGGTGCTCTAATACCCCTTGCTAGACGATTGCGCAGATCTAGAAGGGGGGTTGAATAGACCGCTTGCTTAAAAGAGTCGGCGCTACCAATAAAATTGGTTTTTAAAAAATTGTTTAATTTGCAGAAGTGGCCGAGGAACTATACCGTCTAAAACAAACGGTTATTAGAAAACCGGATATGCGTTAATCCTATGAAATCCGATAACGAGATATGAGAATTACTACGTTAATCACACTATCAATTTGATTCAGCTCACTATATGGTGTGACTAGTTCCAATGCCTTAAAAATATTAACACAATGAAAGGACAACACACTAGGCTTTTAGTTCAGACAATTTATCAAACACTTGACGTGCAGAGCACTACAAGTGAGTTCTGCTTTGAGAGTGTGTTGTTCAAGTTTCCTCTTACAATCAAAGATTGTACTAGGTCAAAATCAGTTTAGCACTACTCAAACCAGACCTAGATTGATATAATCGTTTACACTAAAAACACAGATATTAAGCAACATAAATCTAAAGCGAAAGACACAACGATTTGTTGAGGCAGTTCCCCAGTCACCCCTCCCCCCCTTAGGTGCAACTCTACTTACAAAAATATCATATGATCCTATGATGGTCTTTGACCTATGGTGTTTTTCTTTGTTTTTTATTTCTGGTTTTGCTATTTTCCTTGAATTTTTGGTTTATTTGCTTGATTTTATTTGTGCTTTAACTAATTTCTATCCTTTTATAGGCTTTATTTGAATCTTTAAATAACTTATTTTCAATAGTTTTAAGGTTAAAAATTTGTTCAAACTTGATTCTAAATCCATTTTTATGGTATTCTGATTTTCTTTTAGTCTCATTTGAGATTCCTTTGCTTGTTTGAATGTTTCTTTCCTTTTGAAATTAATTTTGATGTATGGTAACCTTTTGATGCATGTCATTAAATTCAACCTCTGTGATCTCTCTTGTGTGTATTATGAATGAATATTTAACTTGATGTTCATGTAGAGATTGTTGTTTCATCTTGGTTTCATGTACTAATCCCATGCCTTTTCCCTTAGGGTTATGTCTTGCATACTTAGTTTGTATGGCTTTTGATTTATTTTTGAATGAAGTTCATGTTTGATCTTCTTTGTACTATTTCTTTGTTTTTTTATTAGAGTTGAACATGACATGATGTGCTACTGCCCTATCTTACTTCTTTACTCATTTGATCTCATTTGGTGTTGTTTCTTGTAAGTCGTTTAGGTCATTTGAATGTGTGTGAGCACTTTTGTTTTGCCATTGTGTTTTGATTTCAATATTTGAATATGGATTAGCATATGGTTTTTTCCTTGGTTGCTTTGTGTTGCAACTATGAAAAGGGCCAACAAAAACAAAGAGAAGAGACGCCACCAAATGTTATTTATCCCAAAGAGAGGGAAAGGACACGATTGAAGAAAATGTAAAAAATGGAGAAGACATGATCATCGCAACCAATTCTTGGGTTCAAGAGTCTGTTATGCAAGGGGAAGGTATGAGCACCCCTCACGTCTGTGTTACTCAACAGGATCCACGCTTGTTGTCTAACCAAAGGGGTGAGTTATCTAAAAGCTACTGCTAAACAGGAAACAGAAAAGAAAAAGGAGACTCGATAGGACATTGTTGCCCTATGCTTATGTATTTCCTTATGAAATGGGAAAGTCAGAGTCAACGTAGTTCGGGAAACTACGGGTGATGGGGGGAAGGTTCCTCGCCAAGACATCACCGTCTTGTGCCTATGTATTCTCATCTAGTATGAGAAATTAGAGCGAACGTAGTTCAAAACCTAGACCATTGGTTGGCTAAGTGTTTTTTATGAGTGGCATTAAGTTTCTATTCCAGTAGTTAGGGTCGATGCCTGTTTGCGGTAGAACGGAAAAACAACGTACTCTTTTCTAAAAATGATTTTAAGAACATTCCGAAGGACAAAATGGTTTGGATTTTGTTTAAGAGTTTTAGTGAAGTGAGTTGAATTTGTTTGAGATTCACGTTGCACTAAAGACTATGATATAGGAGTGAATGCGTCGCATATTGCCCAAAGGGCATACACTAAACACTTTAAGCAAGTGAGGAGAGACCCCCGACTCACCATTTCCCATATACTTAAGGCTCGTGGCGCACAATGTACATCATTCTTTATTAAGTGTCTTAGAGTTGTTTAAGATGAGAAGAGAAGACACAAACGAGAACACTAAAGGGAAACATAAAAACCATAATGTTATCATACAAAATGGTCCTAAAGTTGAGGATGAAAAGGAAGTCTACCTAATGTTATCATACAAATGATGAACCTAAAGTTGAGGTGAAAGGGACTATCGTAATTGTTATCATGCAAATGATTAAAAGACTAATGTCTCTCCTACTCCCATCTTAATAAAAAATTAAGAGGGACTAGGAATCCTAAGGGATCATGTGAGAAAGCACAAGTAAACACCAATCAAATCAATCACAAATGAAAACAAGGATGAAATTAAACAAGTCTCAAAGAGAAAAGAAGAAAAAAGATGAAGAATGAAGAATAGGCAAACAAGAAGTCATTATCAAACCAAGATAAAGGCATCAAACACATTCATTTCAATCTCAAACAAAGTAAGCATCAACATCAAGTCAACATCAAACAAACATTCACAATCACAAAGCAAGATGAGATGAAGTCAAATGGCACAAGAAACATGGTAGGGAAGTAGCACAACACATCATGCTCAAATCATACCAATGATCAATGAGAGAGCACCAAGAAACAAGTCATACATCTCATTTACAAACAAGCCAAAACCATACCAAATAAGCATGCACACAAACAACCCCAAAGAGAAAGGCAAATGACTAAGACATGAAACCACAACATCCAACATGATCAACAAATTTGACATCCAACCATGAACACACAAGAAAGATCATACAAGTGGAATCACACAAGTGGAAATCAAGAATATGCCTTAAGAAGAATCAAACATCCAAACATCCATAAAAGGGAAAACAACTCAAACAAGCATCAAAATCCCAAGTGACTTGAAGAAAAACAGAATTTCATCTAAACATGGACTAAAAACAACATCACATCATTTTGCAATTTTAAAATCAAAATAAAAAAACAAATAAACGGTAAATAAAACCTATAAAAAGATGAAAATGGTTAAAACACAAAAAAAAATCAAGTAAATCACCATATATAAGAAACCATTATAGAATCATGTAACAATTTTCTCACAATTTTAAATGGCTCACAAATAATATTAAAAACCAATTAAAATTAACCAAATAATCCAAAAATACAAGGAAAATAGCAAAGCGAAAAATAAAAATCAAATAAAATCAACATAAGTCTAAGACCATCATAGGATCATATAATATTTTTCTCATATTTTAAAATGCTTAAAAACAATTTTAAACTAATTAAAATTGGCTCTAACAAATTAAAATTCAAGAAAAATAGCAAACTGAAAAATAAAAATGCATAAAAACAAATTAATTTTTGAAAATGAATTTTCTAATTAAAAATGCATAGAAAATATTTTGGTATTTTTCTGATTAAAAATGAATTTTCTATGAATTTCTGAAAATAAAATGAATTTAAAAACAAATTAGGAAAAGAAAATAAGGTTGAAAAAACAAGGCGCGTTGGATTTTACCTCATTAAATGATGTGGCTTTTCCAAGGGTTAGAAAGCGCGCATCCATGATGGATCTGAGTCAATCTCATCATATCCATTCAACAAAAGTCAAACACGCAGGACCAAATCAAGTGGCATGATGGACGGTTAGATCATCATCTTCAACCTCCATCCACTTGAAATTTTCAGAGAATTGCAAAAATACGAAGATCCTTTAAACCATAACCATTGGAGCTCATAGTGCTTTCATCTGATGCGTCTTTTCAAGATGATCTCAACCATCGCGCAAAATTTCTTTCAAGCACAACTCACACGATTTGAAAAAAACCAAAAGAAAATTCAAATACAGATTTGAAAATTAACCAACAAAACTCAACCAAAACTAAAATCTAAAATCCTAACAACATCAAAACATCAGGGACTACATCTTAGCAATAAATTTGAGTCAAAATGGTTGAGAATTATACCTGTTGAAGTTCAACTTCGAAGCTCTAAAAATGGAGTCCTCAAGCTTGATTCAGGTCACGATTCTTCAAGTTCTTGAGCTGGATAACTTCACTGAATGTTGGTGAAGCTAACTGAATGGAGAATTTGAGTGATTAGGGTGTGGAAATGAAAATACGAAGTTCAAGATTAAGAGTTCAAATGGTATCTTAGCAGCGTGATTCTGGCTATCAAAGCTTGTGGAAATGAGTGGATTGAGTCCCTTATTTATAGGAGAAGTGTTTTAAATGCTGAGGGAGGGTGAATGATGCAAATTGGAGCAAATTCATGCACACCTGCATCATGAGAAAAGTGTGACTTGCAGCTTGTCAAAACTCATCAAAAACTTGGGTTTCAATGCTTTAATCCACTCAGGAAAGTTGGTTAATCATGTTTAAAGAGAATTTGCGCCTTAATTTGATGATTAGAGGCCATATCAACCAAATTCAGTTCTGACTTGAAGTGAAATTTCAGCTTTGAAATTTCAAATTTTGCCACCATGGTTCTCACAATGCATGAGGCTTTATGTGGTGATTCTTATTGCATTGGATAGAGGGTGATACAATCTTTGTAATGAGAAAAGAAAGTATTGATTTGGAAATCTAGATTGAGAGGTATGATCCTTCAAAGTAGCTTGCATCAAAAGGTTCAAAATTACAAAACACAGAGAAAAATTTCAAGTCTTTTAGGGAACAAAAATGACCTATAATGTTTTGATAAAGTCAAAGGCCTTCCATGGTTTTTTTTCACTTCGACGTTTAATCAAAGTTGTAGAGGACATCTTCAAGTTTATTTTAGAAAAAAGAATGGGCTCCAAATGTTGAAAGATGACCAAGTTATGACCTTTTGAAGTTGACTAGAAAATCCTTCTAAAACTCAAAATTACCAATAATGTCTTCAAACGTTTGAAGACTTTCCAAGCATAATTGGATCTTTCCTTGCAGAGAGAACTTGTTGGGGATGATGAGAAGAGTTCATTAGAAAAAGAACCACCTCAAGACGTTGAAAAATGAATAATTTATGCCCATTTGATCATAGCATCCACAAATTGCTAAATTAGGTCAACGACCTTGAACCATCTTTGAATATCTTAATCATTTCTTGCAAATTAAGACATGGTGGACCACATATAATCTTGAAAAAAAATTTGTCTTGAATCAAACTTGATGATGAAGGACCTTTGGAGCTTGAGAATGCCATAAAATCAA
Source organism: Lathyrus sativus (assembly GCA_963859935.3). NCBI lineage: Eukaryota > Viridiplantae > Streptophyta > Magnoliopsida > Fabales > Fabaceae > Lathyrus > Lathyrus sativus. The sequence continues at coordinate 225,986,453 of OZ012738.1, forward strand.
GAAGAAATCCTTGCTTGGTCACATGATCCCTAAGGATTTTTAGCCCCATTATATTTCTGATTAAGGTTGGAATAGGAGAGACATTAGGCTTTCAATCATTTGCATGATAACAATTAGGATAGTCCCTCTTTGACCTCAACTTTAGGTCCATAATTTTTATGATAGCATTAGGTAGACTTCCTTTTTATCCTAACCTTAGAACCATTTTGTATGATAACATCAGGGTTTCAGTTTCCCTTAATTGTTTTCTTTTCACCCTTTGAGTCTTCTCTTCTCATCTCAAAACAATTATAAGACACTTAATAAAAGACAATGAACATTGTGCCTCACGATCCTTAAGCATATGGGAAATCATAAGTGAGGCGTTTCTCCTTACTTGTCTAGAGTGTTTAGTGTACGTCCCGTCTGGGGGCAATATGTGGCGCATTCATTCCTATATCATAGTGTTTAGTGCAACTTTAATCATAAATCAAATCAATTCACTTAATTAAAACTCATGAATGAAATTAAAACCTTTTTATCCTTCGGGATTTTTGCTTCAAACTTATTTTCAAAAAAGAGTACGTTATTTTTCCGTTCTACCGCAAACAGGCATCGTCCCTAATTTCTGAAATGGGAACTTAACATCGCTCATAAAAAAAACTTAACCAACATGTAGTTTAGTTTCCCGAACTATGTTTGCTCTGATTTCTCATACCAGATGAGGATACGTAGGTGCAAGCCAACGATGTCTTGGTGAGCAACCTTCCCCCCATCACCCGTAGTTTCCCAAATTACGTTGACTCTGACTTTCACATTACACGAGGGAATACGTAGGCATAGGGTAGCGATGTCCTATCGAGTCTCCGTTTTCTTTCCCCTTTCCCATTTCCATTTAGTAGTAACTTTTAGATAAAACACCCTTTGATTAAACAACAAGCGTGGATCCCGTTGAGTACAACGGACGTGATGGGTGCTCATACCTTCCCCTTGCGTAACTGACTCCCGAACCCAAGATTTGGTTGCGATGACCTTGTCTTCTCCATTCTTTTAGGTTTTCTTAGATCGTTTATTTTCCCTTTCTTTGTGATAAATAATGTTTGGTGGTAGCTCTTCTATTTGTGTCCGCCGGTTGTTTTTTCGCAGTTACGACATCAGCCTAGTTTTAAATCACAGTTGTAATACCCTAATTTTTACCCCTAATATCCCACATATCATTTGCATCTCATTATACAAACAAGATCGTAAACTTTGGTTCCCTTACCTTCCTCTGTGTGTTTATTCTTGATATATCATCGGGCACCCTTGCTTTCTGGTTTGTTTGATATTTGTTTATGTTTATGTTTACTAACCATTGTTAAAAATCCAAAAAAAAATGTTTGCCTTTCCTTTAATAACTTTTTCTGGAAGAATTTGGATCAAAGATATAAAACACCAGCCCCTCAGCTCGAATGAATTTCATCTGAACAAATTCAAAGTTGATTCGCAAACAATTAGGATAGTCCCTCTTTGACCTCATCTGATCCAAGATTCATGTGTTTATTTCCATGCCTTCTTTGACAAGCAAAAGAATCCAGTAAGAGATAAGACAGCACATCAAAAAGCAATTTTTTCACAATTTTTGCATGTGGTAATCGATTACCATGTGCGATTTTTGTGAGAATTTGTCAAATTCAAATTCTGCATCATTTTTGACACCAAATTCAAATGTTTCATCATGAGAATATTCTAGATAACTTTATTTTAATTCCCTTACCTCATCATAATTAATTCCCACCATTGACCTTCGCTAATCACCATTTGATCTTAATTTTGCCTCCAAATTCAAATTCTAAGCCTAATTTTGGTTCCAAATCAAACTCTAATGCACCAAAATTTCCAAGCTTAAATCACATAAATAGAGGCCTCATTTTACTCATTTCAGAAGCTTTTCATAGCCAAATTCACCTTGTCAAATTCTTTCTTAACTCTCTCAATTTTCTCCAACTACCAAATTCACCAAAGCTCTTTATTCCTTTAAAAGTTAGTATGTTCATCATTAGAACTTACTAATCTTTGAGCTAAACCTTCATCCATTCACTTTATCATCATCAATTTCAGTAGATCAAGGCTTTGTAGTATGGTTTTTTGGAGTTGATTTGAAGAATTTTCAAATTTTAAGTGGTAATCTCTTGATCCATCATTGTTGTTCTTGATACATCCTTCACAATGTGATATGTTGTTGATTCATGTTGTTTGATCTTTGGATCTTGCAAATTGTGTTCTATTGGTGTTGTTTGCTGTTATTTTACTTGAATTTTCATGCTCAATTGCATCCTTGAACATGAGGTGTTTGAAGAAATGATTGATTAAGTTTTTGCTCATTTTCAACTTGTTTTGTTGTTGTTTTAGCAGGTGTAATCGATTACCTTCCTTATGGTAATCGATTACACAATGTTCATTTTTCCATTTTGGCTTTGTTTTGAGACTGTTTTGGTTCTTTTCTCTTCTTCTTCCATTTCCATTTGGTTTTTTTCTTTGGAATAAACTTTTAAATGTCTTATTCCTCTTTAAATTCATTGGACTTAGGGTGTAGATGAAGTTGGATAACAATTTACTAATTTAAATCTATCTTTAAAGTGAATTATTCAATTCATTTTAGGTGCTTTGAGTTAATGATATGTTTAGTGCTTTAATCCACCAAGATGAGTGGATGAACTTAAAGATGGAATGACTTTGAAATTGTAATTCAATTTGGCTTTCCCTTTCCTCTTCTCCCTTTTCTTTTAATCGATGAAATATTCGATATCGTTGGAACTTGTTTTAAGTTCTTGATGAAGATGAAATCGTTACCACTTTTCTTTTCGTGCGTATTACTTTCGAAGAGTGATCTACATATCACTTCTCTAGCATGCATTAGTGTCGCTTGCGCGAAAATAAGGTGCCGGCATGACAGAAGAGTCGCCACCTTTCGTTATTTATCCCTCAGAACGGGAAAGGAAACGATCGGAAAAACCTGACGAAAAAGGGTAAGACAAGGTCGTTGCAACCGTTGTCTGGATTCGGCAGTCGGTTACGCAAGGGGAAGGTATTAGCACCCCTCACGTCCGTCGTACTCAACGGGATCCTCGCTTGTTGTGTTTACTTGGACGGGTTGGTTTTATTCTATCTACCTATCAAGGCTGGCTGAAAAAGAAAAGAAAATGACTCGGCAAAGCGTCGCGCTTTATGCCTACGTATTCTCATCAGAGAAATGAGAAATCAGAGTCAACGTAGTTCGACCTACGAAGGGTTATGGGGGAAGGTAGCTCGCCAAGACATCGCCATCTTGTGCCTACGTACTCTCAACAGGTATGAGAGATCAGAGCTCACGTAGTTCGGGAAACTACGGTTTATTTCCTGTCTTTCACGAAAGAAGTGTTTTTTATTGTGTTTGCGATTTCAATCGCACTAGAGACTATGACCTGAGAGTGAATGCGTCGCATGTCACCCAAAGGGTACCATACTAAACATCCAGACTGTGGAAAAGAAACTCTCCCACAATCCTTTCTCAGATAGCTTAAGGCTCGTAACGTACGAAAGAAATCATTCATGATTACTGTATCTTAAACTGTTTTGAGATGAGAAGAGAACAGGCCCAACTAGGAGGGAGACTATCAAGTCCTACTGTTGTCATGCCATGGATTCATCCTATGGTTGAGGTTTGAACAGGGAACTCCTAGAAGTTGTCATGCATAGGTTTTAACCTAAAATTCTATCATCAATTCCTTATCAAAGGAAATGAGAGTCCTAAGGGATCATGTCAATGATACACCAAAACAGACAAAGCATCAACTTAACAGTAAAATGCATGCAATGCAAGTGAGGGAGGAAATGTGTGTGGGGCTTCAGCCTCCACAAGCTCATCTCAACCTCAAGCCAGAATGGATAACAGTAATCATACTGAAATATAAAACAACATGCTATCAAGCAATACACAGTAAACTGCAATCATACAGATAAAATGAAATAAAATGCCATCAGGCAAACAAACCACATGGGCAAGGGAGCTGGGCTCTACCGAATACCCGCAAGCAAAGCCACACAGTAACAATACAAGCAGAGGGAGCAACTCAACCTCTAGTGCAATCATGCTCCTAGATTCTACCTATTCTAGAAATGGACTTATTCTAATGCATCAAACAAGTCAAGCAAAACACATCAATACAGAGAAAGAAAAAGAAAGCAGACCAACTCCTCTCTCAACTCCAAGCTTCAGCTTTTCCACCAGCAACTCAGTCTTCAGACTTCCAATTACTCTTAACAAATATCAATTTGCTTTTCCAGGTTTCAACCCTTCAACATAAGTTTCAACTTATCTTCTCCTTTTAAGCTTCAGCTTCTTGATCAGCTCCACCTTCAGGCTTTACTGGATCTTCAGGGGTCTTCAAGTATCAACTTGCTTTTGTTGCTCTTTAAGCTTCAGCTATAATGGCAATACTCAAGGATTCATCCTCTTCAATACTCTCCAATGGAGTCTTCATATTCAAGTCCAAGCTCAACATCTCTCAAGATAATCAAACCAGATGAAATCACTTACTGGATAAGCTGGGGGATATTGAACTGCTTATTTGACCACCAAAGGTGACCTATAAAGGTTCAACATCAGAGGAATGATTCCCTCAAAAGTTCTACTTCCTAGGTACATCACTTATCCCTCCAAAGGAGAGAGGTGTATACCATGGAAGGACTTTGAATCATAGGGAGGAATGAAGGTGACAGATACCATCCATGCTTAAGAAAGAAGTTATCTACATCTAAACTCTTCCTAATCCCTAACCCTAAAAACAACAAAAAGGAAATAAGATCAAGCTCTCAAGATCCTCAATGCATCTTCAAGTCTTCTACTATGCTCCTCAGTGCTCCACAATGAGATACCAAGCTCTCCAAGCCCACAAAGAAAAGCAACTAACGCAAAAATGCCCTAAAGGCAACACAAACAATCAACCAATACAAAAATCAACTAAAAACAGCATACCACTATATTAAATTCTAATATAATTTCTAAGGGATCCTACATACCTACCCTTAATACCCATATATGTCCCATAGTCTAATTTGTCCTAAAAACCCAAAAATCTAAAGTTATTGTGGACCTATGTTGAAGTTTAACCTAATTCTACACAACCTAGAATCAACTAATCAAAACTATCCTAAAAATCATCACAAAAATTTGGAATAAATCCAGGGGGAAGCTAAAATATATATCTAATTATCCTAAAAAGATTGACCTGAAAATACTAAGGTAACTATCTAAACTAAATTCTACAAAATCATACATCAACATAAAAGGAATAAAATGCAATTAAAATGAAAAATATACAAAAAATATCAAAATGCATGATATGAAAAATGTTTTTGTTTTATATTTTTCTTGACAAAAATATGAAGTGGGAGAAAAAACTCTCATGAAAAAATCATTAACTTTCAATTTAATATGGATTTTCAAAGTATGACATAAAATGGAATAAAAATAAAATGAAAAATGAAGCATGGGTGCAGATAGTAAACAGCCATAGTTCATAATGCGCTTGGGCCCAGAAGTGGGGGGTGTAAACAGAAAAGCGCCAGGTCCAATGTTCAAATCAGAAATTAAATGGAAAAACATAAAGAAAATAAAAAACAAGCGGTGCAAAGAGTAATGGTTTTCAGTTATAAAATGAATGGGCCTCACAAAGGGGGTGGGGATAGAAATTATCACTTAAGCCCAGAATTTTCTTTAATGAAACGCGGCGTTTCAGCGTGTTTCTGATTCCCTCCAAAATGAGATTGAATATGGCGCGTTGGATTTGGCCAAAGTCAAAAAGTCTGCTCCTCATCCAACGGCCGTGGGATCGTCTTCTTCCTTGGGCTAGGGTTTTAAGAAACCTCCATGGAAACCAGAGTTCATGCACTCAGATTTCTACCAACTCGTGTTGCCTCATTTCTTCATCAATTCTCAAAATGTAAAACACAAACTTGCTTAGTTTTTCACGCTGAACACGATCATGGCCTTGGTTTTCATTGAAAGATCCTCTATCATCAAACCCGATGGTGCAACTCCATTAATCTCAAAATATGATCCATCCTCAACTGCAACCAACCTTAGATTTCTCTACATCAAAATGATCCTCACATTCCACTGGTTAAAACAAGCTATTAATCTTGCATTATCACTCACTAAATTATACGTTCTTGCTCATCCAAGAAATGACGTCCATGACTAAAACTTCACCAATTACTCTCTAAGTCTTCAGAAATGATCACCTATTGGTCTCTAACAATTCTAAACTAATAACTTAACCTAACCATGCCTAAATGATGAGGTGGAAGAGATTTTGCAAACCTGGCTTCTTGGTATGGCAGATGTAGTAGATCTTCAATTCAAGGCTTGAAACTCTTCAAGAATGATCCTTGGATGATGAAAACTCTATTGTTTGCAAGAATTCTGAGGGAGAGAGCTTGTACTTCAAGATTCGATGATAATTGCTTCTTTGCAAATCCAATGGGAACACCTTCAATCCTTCATCAATGGAGCTTCAATTCAGCATGCACACACTCAGAAGGATCTATGGAAAAGGTTTGTGAATAAAAAAGGGATGGGAATGAAGAAGAATGAAGAGATTGAATGTGACTTGCAATGGAAGAATTTGGATCTCACTCTCTCTTCTCTACACCAATTAACACCAACCTTGCATCTGAGCAAGTTAGACTTGTTATATAGAGTGGTTTAGAATCATCTAGAACCCCCTAGAACAATCCAATGAGAAATTGATCTTTTCATGTCATGGTATTTTGATTTCTCATTCTCCTTACATGCTATCTCATGCCAAGCATCTCATAACTACCAATTCTGACTTGAATTTATCCCCACATGAGATTTAGGGTAAGTTACAATGCATAACCACCTTGCTTGTTGAGTTATTTTGAGTTTTGGTTTGGTATCTTCATATGCAAGTAATCCAATTCCAAAGAAGCCCTATGATACAAGCCTCAAATCAAAATTGTGGCTGAACCATTGTTCTTAGAATGTCATTTGGAGTCAAAATGACCTATTACATGACATGGTTTGGACTTATAACTTGGGATTTCCATTTTTCAAATTCAACTTAATTAACTTATGCCTCATTTTTAGGCCATTTTCATCACTTTTTGATATAAGCCTTTTCAACATCTCATGACCTCCTTACTAGCCTTAAAACATCATTCTAAGCATGTTTTATGTTGAAGATTTTTCCATTTGAAGCTTGGAACTAGGAGATATGGCCTTATGCTTGAAATGACCTATAACCTCCAAATGACCAAAATGCCCTTGACTTGTCAAAGCCATAACTTGAGTTCTACAAATCCTATCAAGGACTTCTAGTACTCTATAGAAATCTAAGAAGATTCCCTTCAACATTAATGTTGACCAAGAATCCATAGGAATCATCCTACTAGGGCAAAAGTTGTCTGCAAGTTGGGTGACTTTCAAGGACCCAGATTCACATACCTCAGATGACCTGTAATTTGTCAAAACCATAACTTGAGCTCTACAAATCCTATCAAGGACTTCTACTACTCAAATTAAATCTAAGAACAAGCTCTACAACATTCGTGTTGTGGGGAAGATGAGATGACAATCACATCTTGAGCTAAACTGCCTTGAAGATAAGGATCAAACTAGGGGATTTTACACTGTCAATCCTTAGAAACCCTAGCTTGAAACTTATCAAACTCCTCAATCATGATGAGTTGGTCTAGGAATCATCCTTATAGCATCTCAATACATCATTCCATGATCACATGGCTCTTGGATTAGGTCTCAACCCTCTCCAAATCATCAGTTGACCTAGGGTTGACCCAGTCAAACCCTAATTCCACCACTCATGGCTGAATCTTCTGAATTCTTGTACAATGACCTCTCTAGGCTTCATGATGGCTTTCAAGACATCTCATAAGTTTTCTCAAAGCTTCAAGTTCATCCACATCGTCTCAGAATCATCTGAGGAGCTCCCACAACTCTCAAGTTATGAGACACACAACCTTGGTTTCAACCAATTTCTCTGAGGATCTCTTGAGTTCTCTGACAAAGGTATCAACCTTTGAGCCTTTGAATAACCTTCTTGGCTAGCTTCAAAGCCTCATATAACTCTTGATGGATAAATAAATGTTGGTCAAATTTTGGGGTGCAACAGCTGCCCCTATTCAAACGGCTTGAACCTGACTGGGTGAGGAGCGAACGACTCTCAGCCAATCGAGGTGCGAGACTGTTGAATACCGATAAACCCGGAAATTCGCCAACTGCACACATACACGGTCCTCTGGCAGGAACGAATCTTTGAACACTGAAATAATAGCTGCACGGCAACTAGCTGGAGACATACTGATCTGACATCGCCGTCGGACAACCAAAACACCCAACATCGCCGCTGGAGAACTAAAGAATCTGACATACCCAACATCGCCGCTGGAAAACTGAAGAATCTGACATACCCAACATCGCCACTGGAAAGCTGAAGAATCTGACATCACCGTCATACAACCATCCAACATCGCCGCCGGAAAACTAAATCACCTGACATCGCCGTCAGAAACAACCATCCAACATCGCCGCTAGAGCAACAAAGAATCTGACATCGCCGTCATGAACAAACATCCAACATCGCCGCTGGGGAAATAGAGGATCTGACATCGTTGTCAACCAACTATAACTTTGGGGAAACACCCGACATCACCGTCAAGCACTCAACATAATTTGACTTCGCCGTCAACTCCAACATCCAACATCGCCGCTGGGGAACTCAGAATGATCTGACCTCGCCGTCAAACACAAACATTCCCTGACCTCGCCGTCGGGGTGAAGAAAATCCATTGGGAAATTGGTCACACGGTAACCGGTAATACATAGTCGATCATGCCATCAGGCATTCAAAGAGCACTGTCGGGCATCAGCCGGACTTCACCCGTCAGGTTGATCATGCCATCAGGCATTCAAAGGAATTGTCGGGCATCAGCCGAACTTCAACCATCAGGTTGATCATGCCATCAGGCACTCCGCATCGGCTAAGAAAACTGCTTCATTAACACGGTCAGACCTCAATCATGGAGTCTTCAAGGGAGATTTCAACTTCGCCGTTAGAAAACCTGCTGGGGAGGACGCTTCGCCGCTGGGGATCTGGAGAACTATCAAGTAACTCCGCTCCGAGGGTCCAGAAATCATTCTGGAGGAATCAACTCTGCTGAGGGCTTCAAGAATCATCTTGGACAAATAACTCCGCTGGGGACTTCAAGAATCATCTTGAACCGATAACCATTCGGGAGATTTCAGGAATCATCCTGAGCAAACACTCTGTTGGGGATTCCAGGAATCATCATGGGCAACTCTTGCGGGGGACAAACCAATCATGGCTTGAGCAGCTTCCAAGGATTCGGCTCTCTTGGGGCTTCAGGAATCATCCTGGGCAACCTTCACTGGGGGCTCTACTGGGGAGCTTAAGAATCATCTTAAGCCAATGCCCTGCTGAGGAATTCAAGAATCATCTTGAACCGAAGACTTCGCTGGGGATCTCGAGAATCATCTTGAGCAAGCGACTTCGTTGGGGAGAATGTCAGGAATCATCCTGAGCAACTGATCCTTCGGCGACACACCTGCAAAACAAGAACGGTAACAACCTAGGTCATGTTTATTATGCATATGCTTCGGCAATGGCGCAATGCTCCACACGGTGGAAATGTTATGCGTTTATGATAAATGCTATGCAATCATGCACCATGATGCGATCCCGTCAGCAAAATAAATGCTGAAGGGAGAATCCTCCAGTCAAGGAGAAAGAACTACTCAGATAGAGGAATCATCCTGCTGAGGAGAAAGGAGTCACGCCAATATCAATCGGGACTCCGCAAGGGACACAACTTCAGTTGACTGCTGCGGGGGAAACAACTTCAGTTGATTACTACAGGGGAACGAAGCTCTACGAGAACCTGGACCTGCTGAGGGAACGCGATGTCAATCGCGAGGATAAACTGCGTGGCCTTCTCGGCTACTCTTCTGGGGATAAGAGCTATGTGGGGAAACAACTTCAGCTGTTCAACACTCTCACTGGGGAAACCAATCATGGTCTGAGCAACTTCTAAGGATTCGGCTCTCTTGGGTATCTGCAAACTTGGCTGAGGAAGGAGAAATCATTCTGCTTCGCTGGAGAGAGTACGACTCTGGGGGAAATACAACATCAGTTGTTCAACGCTCTACTGGGGAAAACCACTCATGGTCCCAACTGCTTCACTGGAGAGGGTACGTCTCTGCGGGGGAATCTCAATTCCACTGGGGAAGAGGGAATCATCCGACTTCGGGGGAGAGTACAACTCTGGTGAGGAATTTCAACTCCGCTGGAGACTTCAGTCTGGCACCATCAGTTGCTGCATACTTCGGCGTACGAATAGTTTCCTACGAAACCTGCACTTGTGACCCGATGCTGGGGGAAGAAATCATGCTTCGGCGCCTGATTCAGCTGAGGAGATGGCGTTCCTTCAGGACGCATCTGGTTGGGGAGAGAATCATCTCTGCGTGGGGAGACATATCAATACTCACTATCTTGTGTTCAGACTCTGCGGGGAGAGGCGACTGAACTCTGCTGGAGAAGGAGGAATCATCCTGCTTCGGGGATGCGCACGGCGCACTGTCTGGAATATGCTACACCTGTAACAACACGAACAAACAGACAAGAAACCCTTCTCAAAGGGACCTATCAAGGTTATTATCTCGTGACAATATTCAAGTATTTAATTGTTTCAACAATCAGTGGCCCAGGCCAGTAAGTTTATGTATGCGCATTTTATCAAAAACATCGGCGTTCTTTTTCGCAAACAAAACAGATAAATGCTAAACAGACAAACAGAATTGCTGAATAGTATGCATTTTATTGATAATGAACCCCTGAATGGGTAAAAATGTTTTACAACAGATGCAAGCTCCTGGAATGAGGAAGCCGCGCAAAATAAAACATAAATGTACATCAGTATATACGAATGTCGGCAACGAGGCGTAGACGAACACCATGAGTTGATCCCTCTAAGACCCACTCGACTTCGATACTTCTCCGACGCTTCAGCTTCGGAAGAGATTGATTCAGATAAAAGGCCCTAAGGTCCTCCAAACCACTAAACAATGAAAGTCCACACGCGGAACGCAGTCATTTGCTTATTCAAATCCCTAACTTTTGCTTGAACCGCCCTTTACGGGTTTTCAGTTCACCGGGATACCCTTTTTTTCTGAAGCCGCCCAGTGTAGGTTTTCGACTTCGCGGGTGTACATTTTTTCAATATATCCCTAATTTTTGCCCGAACCTTTTTATTCTGTTTTTGGTTCGCCGGGATGCCCTTTTTTGCCTGGACTTTTCCTGTTTTGTCCAGCGGGTCGCTTTCAAGCAAAGTATTTTTTAACTGCGTCCGCGTTCACCGGGGATGCAAAATCTTCACCATCCATCGTGGATAACAACAAAGCTCCTCCCGAGAAGACCTTCCTGACGACGTACGGACCTTCGTAATTCGGAGTCCACTTGCCCCGGTGATCGGAGTGTGGAGGAAGAATCTTCTTCAGGACGAGATCACCTGTCTGAAAGCTTCTAGGACGCACCTTCTTATCATAAGCTTTCTTCATTCGGCTTTGGTACAGACGACCAAACGCAATCGACGCTAACCTCTTCTCGTCCATCAGGCTGAGTTGGTTCAGACGATTCGTAATCCATTTTGCCTCGTCGAGTTTCACATCAACCAAAACTCGCAAAGAAGGTATCTCCACTTCCAACGGTAGGACAGCTTCCATACCGTACACCAAGGAGAAAGGAGTTGCCCCGGTTGACGTACGTACTGTCGTACGATAACCGTGCAATGCAAACGGTAGCATCTCGTGCCAATCTTTGTATGTCACAACCATCTTCTGAACAATCTTCTTTATGTTCTTGTTGGCTGCTTCAACGGCGCCATTCATCTTCGGCCGGTAAGGAGACGAGTTATGGTGTTCGATCTTGAAACTCTGGCACAGCTCCTTCATCGTCTTATTATTCAGGTTCGAACCATTATCAGTAATGATCCGCTCGGGAATTCCATAACGACAGATGATGTCCCTCTTTATGAATTTAGCCACTACCTGCTTGGTCACATTAGCATACGAGGCTGCCTCCACCCACTTGGTGAAGTAGTCGATAGCTACCAGAATGAAGCGATGACTGTTAGATGCAGTGGGCTCGATCTTTCCTATCATGTCGATGCCCCGCATGGAGAACGGCCACGGGGAGGACATGACATTCAACGGGCACGGCGGCACATGAACTTTATCAGCATAAATCTGGCATTTCTGACATCTCTTCGCGAATCTGAAGCAATCCGACTCCATCATCAGCCAGTAGTATCCTGCTCTCAGGATCTTTCTCGTCATGGCATGCCCGCCGGCGTGCGTACCAAATGTGCCTTCATGGACTTCTTCCATGAGCATATTCGCCTCTTTCTCATCTACACATCTGAGTAGCACGAGATCCTGGTTTCTCTTATACAACACTCCATCAGGATTGAGATAAAAATTTCCAGACAACCTCCTCAGAGTCTTCTTATCCTGGGTTGACGCACCTGCAGGATACTCCTTAGTCATAAGGAAGGTCTGGATGTCGTGGAACCATGGCTTGCCGTCGGCGGCTTCCTCGATTGCAAAGACGAACGCAGGTCTATCAAGACGAGATAGTACAGTTCTTGGAGCCTCATTCCAAAAATTGACTTTATACATGGAAGCCAACGTGGCTAAGGCATCAGCCATCTGATTTTCTGCTCTGGGCACATGATGGAGTTCCACTCGATCAAAGAACGGAAGCAGCCTCCTGGCATAATTCATGTACGGCACAAAATTCGGTTGACGAGTCTCCCGCTCCCCTTTAATTTGGTTGATTACAAGCGCTGAGTCACCATATACGTCTAGGTTCTTGATTCTCAAATCAATAGCCTCTTCTAGACCCATGATGCATGCTTCGTACTCCGCCTCATTGTTGGTGACTGGAAACGTCAGTCTCGCAGTAAACGGGATGTGGGATCCGTGGGGAGTCGTGATGATAGCCCCGATGCCACTTCCATAGGAATTAACCGCCCCATCGAATATCAACTTCCATTGGGATTTCCTATCTGGCCCCTCGTCGGGCAACAGCTCATCGCAATCCTTCGCTTTGAGAAACATAATATCCTCGTCAGGGAATTCAAACTTCATAGGCTGATAATCCTCGATCGGCTGTTCGGCAAGCTAATCAGACAATACGCTTCCCTTAATGGCCTTCTGGGACACGTACTGAATATCATATTCCGTTAAAACCATTTGCCATCTGGCAATCCTGCCCGAAAGAGCCTGCTTCTCGAAGACGTACTTGATCGGATCCATCTTCGAAATTATCATAGTGGTGTGATTGAGCATGTACTGTCGTAAACGTTTGGCATCCCAGGCTAGTGCACAACACGTTTTCTCCAGCATCGAGTATCGAGATTCACAGTTAGTGAACTTTTTACTCAAGTAGTAAATGGCATGCTCTTTTCTCCCTGTCTCGTCATGCTGACCGAGAACACACCCCATACTATTCTCAAGAACGGTCAAGTACATGATTAATGGCCGTCCAGCCACTGGGGGTATCAAGATTGGAGGTTCTTGGAGATACTGCTTTATCTTTTCGAATGCCTTCTGGCAATCCTCATTCCAAGTAATTGCCTGATCTTTCTTTAAAAGCTTGAACATCGGTTCACAAGTGGCCGTGAGCTGAGAGATAAACCTTGCAATGTAGTTTATTCTGCCCAAGAAACCACGAACTTCTTTTTCTGTTTTCGGCGCTGGCATTTCTTGAATGGCTTTTATTTTCGCAGGATCAACCTCGATACCTCGTTCGCTAACGATAAACCCCAGTAACTTTCCGGACCGCACTCCGAAAGTGCATTTGTTAGGATTCAGCCTCAACCTGAATTTCCTAAGCCTCTCAAAAAGCTTCAATAAGTTGACCATATGCTCTTCCTCCGTTTGGGACTTCGCAATCATGTCATCAACATAGACCTCGATCTCATGATGAATCATATCATGAAACAAAGTTACCATTGCTCGCTGGTAAGTGGCCCCTGCGTTCTTCAGACCGAAGGGCATTACCTTATAGCAAAATGTTCCCCAGGGGGTGATAAACGTCGTTTTCTCCATGTCCTCCGGCGCCATCTTGATCTGGTTGTAACCGGAGAAGCCATCCATGAACGAAAACATGGAGAACTGGGCTGTGTTGTCGACCAACACATCGATATGAGGCAACGAGAAATCATCTTTAGGGCTCGCCCTATTCAAATCCCGATAATCGTCGCACATGCGTACCTTACCATCCTTCTTTGGTACAGGCACTATGTTGGCGACCCACGGAGGGTAAGTGGTGACCGCTAAGAAGCCAGCATCGAGTTGTTTCTGCACTTCTTCTTTGATCTTAACGGCCATATCTGGTCTCGTCCTCCTAAGCTTCTGCTTGACGGGAGGGCAATCTTCTCGTAGCGGCAAGTGGTGGACCATGATGTCCGTGTCAAGTCCGGGCATATCTTCGTATGACCAAGCAAAGACGTCACTATACTCTTGAAGCATCTCGACCAGTCTCTGCTTGACATCACTCTGCAGCGCAGCCCCTATCCTGACATTTCTGACGAGCTCTTCAGAACCCAGGTTCACGATCTCGATCTCCTCCTCATGAGGCAGAATAACCTTTTCCTCTTGTTTCAACAAGCGGGCCAACTCTTCAGGAAGGTCTTCGTCTTCATCAATCTCTTCTTCGGCTTGATAGATCGGGCAATCGAAGTCGAAGTGAGCCGTAGAAGGTCCAGAGTCGATGTCATCTGTTATGTGGATCCTGCAATAACAAGGGTTAAGTTTAAAACAAGAATATGCAGGTTAGCACAAACCCCATTGCCATTTTACTGTTTTTCAAAATAAATATAAAACAGGAATAACAGAGATCACAATATTTGAATACGAAGAAAACGCCTTTGATTTATTAACAAAATGCATGTACATAATCCAACAAGGCCCTGACAATAAAACCGTTATGCCCCGGGTAGGACATAGGGTTGTACAATGATTGAAAAAAGTAAATCATTACTCTTCACTTGTCATTGGGATGATTTCCTTGATGGTCCAATTGTTGAGTCTCTCGCCTGGCTTGCTTGGCTGAATCCAAGAGTCGAGATCACAATCGCTATCCCCGCTGTCCTCAGACGCCGCGTTGATGCTTTCGAAGATCACTCCGCCACTGGTAAATAGGATCGGCCCCTTACCCTGTGACGTGCTGCTAGACGAAGAAGAAGAAGCTTCAGCTTCAGGAGAATACCCCAATCCAAACTTATCCTGCTTGTTTGGTATCTCCAAAATATGCCCCCAGCCTGGGGTAGATCCAGCTTGGACGACGGCCCGAGCTTCTTTGAATGAGGAGAGATTCTTCTCTGGATTTTCTGTGACTACAGGAGCTACCTCTTTCACTTTGACGGCCTCGAATGCCTGGCAGAGAGTTTCATGTATTTCGCCATCCATTTCCACATACTTAAAGGATGACAAATGGCTCACCATTATGTCCTCCTCACCGCACACGGTTACTATGCTTCCCCCGACAGCATATTTGAGCTTTTGATGCAACGTAGAGGTCACGACACAAGCAGCCTGGATCCATGGCCGACCCAAGAGGCAACTGTAGGCAGGCATGATGTCCATGATATAAAATACCATGTTGAACGTTTCCGGACCAACTTGGATCGGCAGGGTCACTTCCCCGAAAACGTGGCGTTTAGTTCCGTCGAATGCTTTCACCACCAGATCACTGGGCGTGCAAAGCAATCCACGAGTGTCCAACTTCATTAATGCCTTCTTCGGAAGTACATTAAGCGTCGAACCCGTGTCCACCAGGACGTGCGACATGATTGTGCCCCTACACTCTATCGAGATGTGCAGGGCGCTATTGTGATTCCTCCCTTTTGGCGTCAGCTCCAAGTCTGTGAAATCTAGCCCATTGCCAGCATTAACATGGGCTACCACCTCTTCTAGCTGATTCACCGATATCTCTTGCGGTACGTAGGCAGCGTTCAATACCTTTAGTAGCGCGTTGTGGTGCGCTTCAGAACACAGCAACAGGTTGAGAATAGAAATCTTCGAGGGAGTTTGGTGGAGATGGTCTACAATCTTGTAGTCGCTCTTTTTGATCAACCGCATAAACTCCTCGGCATCTTTAACCAGCAAATCCTTCTCTACCCCACACGGGACTTCTTCGACGACTTTGCTTTTACCTTTGTCGACCGCATCAGCTCTGACCGCTTTCTCTGCCACGACTTCTGGCGGTGCAAATACTCTTCCGCTACGGGTAATACCACTGATTCCTGCGAGATTCTCCACAGTCGACCCATACGGTTCCAGCTCCAACTTTTGACCGTTGCAATAGACTTCAGCCCCATAATGCCATGGAACGGCGTTAGTGCTCTCGAAGGGTATCGGCCCAGCTTTGGTAATAGTGATTATAGGCGGTCTGGGCGCAGAAATGGTTATTGGCCGGCGAGGAATGGTGATGGTGGCGACTTCATCGGCGTGCTTCAACACTACCTCTCCTGATACACTTTCAGCCCTCCGGCTAAACTGCAGAATCCCCTCAGTCATCAAACTTTGGATTCCTTCAACCAACTGCTCACATCCATCAGAATGTATGGCACAGTCCATGCATAACTCTCCGCATCCTGGAAAGAACCCTTTCTTCAGCAACTTAGCTTTGACGAAACTAAGCGGCGTCTTGAGGTCTTTGACATCAGTCAACAGATCTGCGCTCTCTTCTTCGATAATGGCGTTCACTCCGCCTCCCCTATAATTCGGCATAGGGTTTTTCGTGACATTGGGCACATTATCAGAGAAGTTAATAATCTTGGCATCTACCAGGTCCTGCACCTTGTGCTTAAAGGCTTTGCAGTTCTCGATTGTGTGGCCTGGTGCCCCTGTGTGGAAGTCGCAAGTGGCATTTGCGTCGTACCCTGGTGGAGGTGCCCTTGTCAAGGGAGCCATCGTCCTCTTCTGAACCAACTGAAGTTTAAGCAAAGTCTGCAAGAGTTGCGCGTACGACATGGGCGGTGCCTCAAAGTGACGGTTTGTCAGAGATGCCCGATTCTGGTATTTTCTATATCCCTGCTGATTCGGTTGTTGCTGCTGCTGCTGCGGAGCTGCTGGGATATTTATACTGGCTATCTGCTGCTGAGGGCCTTTGCCCTTTCTTCGAGCGTTGGTCATAGTGCTCGCATCTCCTTCTCGTCGTTTACCAGCATAAGGTTTCTTTCCACCTCCTCCAGCTGAGGATGATTCACCTTGAATTTTCCCGATCTTGATACCATTCTCGACGTGCTCGCCCATGATAATGAGAGCTGAGAACGTCCCAGACATACCGCTGACTAGCTTTTCATAGTAAACCCCTGGGAGGGTAGCCACAAACATCTGCACGAGCTCGCGTTCAACCATCGGCGGTTGAACCCGGGCTGCCAACTCACGCCACCGCTGGGTGTACTCCTTAAATCCTTCATTATTCCTCTGCGAAAGGTTCTGGAGCTGAACTCGGTTCGGGGCCAAGTCGCTATTGTACTGGTAATGGTGGACAAACGCTTCAGCAAGATCCTTCCAGGTACGCACGCTAGTGGGCTCCAGACCCATGTACCACTCGAGGGATGGCCCAGAAAGACTATCTTGGAAGAAGTGCATCAGCAACTTCTCGTCTTCGGAATAGGCAGACATCTTCCTGTAGTACGATCTGAGGTGGACCCGAGGGCAAGTGGTGCCCTTATATTTCTCAAAGTCAGGCACCCTGAACTTAGGAGGTACCTTGAAATCAGCAATTAATCCCAGCTTCAACATATCAACGCCCAAAGTATTCTGATTCTCAATATCTCTCATTTTATCTTCAAGTGCTTTGAATCTGAGCCGCGCTTCAGCATTCAGCTCCCCTTCAGCACCTCTTTGAGAGAACACATCATCCTGATGATCCTCAAGCCATGGTTGAGGCACCAACAGATTCCCGACGCCTGCATTGCCGTTGACCGGCCCGATGTTGACATTAGCTCCCAGACTCCCATTAGCGACGCCCATCGCATTGAGTCCGATATTGGCCATCACATTGCCATTAGCACTGCCATTGCCCCCGGCCACGGGTACACCATTATGTGGAGTATCAACTGGTGGAGGAGTAGGCACGGCCCCGCCATGAAGTATGCCGTTGCTATAAACCCTGGAGATCAAAGGCTGAACCAAAGTTCTGAGCTGGTCTTGACCATTGGCGACCACTTGCATCAGTTCCATAAAGCGATCCATCCTTTCGCGGAGCTCCTGGACATCTGTCTGCACTTGATCCATGATCCTGGTTTGATTAGCTCGAGTTGGATAACGGTGAATTAGCCTCTGATCAATCCTGGAATCCGGAAACAGCCTGGGACCTGTAAACCTGAAAAACCTGTAAACACTAAAGGTTAGGAAAAACAACAAAATGCTCGCCATGCAAATGCTTTATGCAGATGCATGCGTGTGTCTGTGTTTTTGGGAGATTTCCCCCGATCCTAGTGCCTGAGTGCCAGTGCTGATAATAATAATAAGAAGAAGTCCGAGCCCAATCATGGAAACAACAATCTCATATATAAAGGAAAACCTATCAAGGCAGTACATAGCATCAGCAAGTACAAGACGAATCAACAGCGTGACCTCAACCAACAAGCCTGGTGATGGTCAGCATACAACAAAGATCAAAACAAAAGGAATACAAATAGTCAAGTACGGCCACGGGCGCGATACTCTTCTAACAACTCCTTCATCTCTGGATGATCTGGCAAAGTGAGCAACCCCTCGACGAGTAGTTCTCTCTGCACAATGGTATACTGAAGTCCCTGAACTGAACTTTCCCATGCTCCTTCGCCGAAGCAATCTTCTAATTTCCGCTTTTTGGACTCAAACGTCAGCTTGCGCTCCTTCAGGTTAGCAAGAGCTTTGTTGAGTTGGCCTTCAGCGGCGTATCTGCGGGTGGTTTCTTCATCAAACCTCTTTTCACTGTCCTTCACCTCGGCTTCCAGCTTGGAGATCTGCAGCATCAGCTTATCCTCCCGCTCTTTCCTGGTGGCCAGGGAAGCCTTCCAGTGCTGGTTGAACTTGGATATCCTCCGATATGCCTCGTCCAAATGCTGCTTCTTCGTAGCCAATACGTCGTTGACAGCCTTGAAGTCTCGACCCATGCGTTCACGCTCGGCAATCTGCTTCGTCAGGTCTGTACCCAGCTGGTTCACCAACTCTGTCTGCCTTTTGAAAGAATGAACGGCTTCGTTCCTCTCGCTTCGGAGCTGAGCTAATTCCTTCTCCAGTTCTTCGTTCGCCCGCTTCAATTCATCCCGCTCAGCTAATACCTGGTTATGCTGATGAATGGGCACAGTAGTAGGCTCTTCGATCATTGGAGGGCTTTCTGGCTTGGCATGAGGAAACGACATCCCTATAGCATTGGCCCTGGCTCTGATCCAAGTCAAATACGGAGGGTAGGCTTGATTGTTGCTTTTTCCCAGCAAAGGCTTTCCTCGCTTACCGATACTATTCCATGCACGCTGAAGCTTGGACAGCAGATCCCCCTCTAGAGTACCAGTGAGGTACAGAGATTCCTGTACCTCTTCATCCTTTGGCAGATTCCTCAAAGCATACGCGAACTGTCGAACCAGCAACGACGGATTGTAGTTTATACAACCTTTCCTACCTATCAGAGGCACATTAGGAAACCCGCTGCAACTGAAGATCACCTCAGTACCCAACCTATCTATGTCGAACCAATCAATATCCTCTGCCGATAAGCCCATCAGACGCTCAGGCCACTCAGCTGTGGCTGCAGACAAGACAAAAGGACCCCTCTTGGGCAGATGACTTTCAAACCATTTGTACAGCAAGGGTATGCAGCATGAGATATTCTTCCCCCTCCTGTTCTCATTCTTGTAGTGGACTGAGTGATAGACATCTCATATCAGGGTAGGGACTGGATTCCCTGAAGCGAAGATGTGAAACGCATCAAAGTCTACAAAATCGGGCATGTTAGGGAACAAAATAATGCCATATATGCATAGAGCGAGGATGGCATTGAACGCGTCCCAACATCCGTCCTTGGCACACTGTTGAGCCTTACCCACCAGAAACTGCAAGGAGAACCCAGGAACCTTGTTCCAACTAGTCACTACTAACTCGGAGGCGTCCAAATGAAGTGAAGGAGCTAAACCAGCCAGATCAGGCTCAGCATCCATGTGGACAAAAGGCATCTGCCTCTTGATAGGTACACCTAGCAAATCAGCATACTCTTCCAGCGTCGGCGCGAGAACAAAATCCTGAAAAGTGAAACATCTCTGCGGAGGGTCGTAGAACTGCAGCAGAGCGTGCAACCCGTTCAACTCGAACACAGAAGGCTTACAAACCAAACTGAGCAACCTGCCATAAGATTTTCTAAACTCATCCTTCACAGAATCACCTGCTAGAGCTATCAAACCAGTCAGCTTAACCACATCAGGGGTAGGGAACTTGTAAGCCACGGTCTTCCTCAGAGAGCCCATAACAATACAATAGGAGGCAAGAAATCCTGGATTGGGGAAAACGGTACCTGCAACACAGACACACGTTAATGGAATGTAAATGAATATGCAAACTAATGCAAAATGCAATCATGCAATAAGAGATCCGGGTAGCTGGTGCTGTGGAGATTCTGTATCAACAATCACTGATGAGAAGAAAACCCCGGTGTAGGACCACAGATCTGATCTGCCAAGAACAACCATCTGATAGGACCATATACACTAGATCATAATTCTGCTCTGTCAAGAACAAATGTCTGATAATAAGGACCTTTGATGTATAATCAAGAAATATCCGCTGATGAGGTCTTCAGACCCCAGTCAAAAATCTGCTCTATCAAGAACAAACAACATTTGCTGATGTGATCTTCAGACCCCAAAAAATCTGCTCTATCAAGAACAAACAACATCTGCTGATGAGATCTTCAGACCCCAAAAATCTGCTCTATCAAGAACAAACACACATCTGATGATAAGATCCTCTGATCAAAACCTGCTCTATCAAGAACAGACATACACCTGATGATAAGATCCTCTGATCAAAACCTGCTCTATCAAGAACAGACATACACCTGATGATAAGATCCTCTAATCAAAACCTGCTCTATCAAGAACAGACAAATCTGCGACTGAGAAACCCCGGTACCAACAAAACTGATTCACTGTCGAGAAAACCAAGTAGTCTGAAGGTCAAAGTTTCCTGCAATAAACCCAACCCCACTCACAGGTATGGACCTAAACTGACTCAAGGTACGGCATCCTATGCGTTCATCAGCGTCACAGACTTTCAAGAGGGGTGATACGATACCCAGAAGGTGTGGCATCACCAGCTCATGAAGTGGCCTCACTTAGCTGAATCACAAATGATCGGTCCCCAGAGTCGACAATCCACCAAACCAGCAACCGTCTCAACCCAAAGGGTTGAAAGTGAAGCCAACCGGATGAACCTCGTCTGAGCGTGGATTTCATGAGACACTAGTGCCTGCAAAGCAAGCACGCGCCCACTAATTTCCACTCTAAGTCTATAGTGCACTCAAGCCTGGGTCTGGCTTCTCACTCATCAGAACTCCCATCCCACAACAACACAAATAATCATATTATACTGAAAATAAAATGCGGGAAATAAAGTGCGAGAAGTAAAATGCGATAAATAAACGCAACCCAGCAGGTAAACATACAAGCGTTAGGATTGACTCACACAGGGAACCGTTGGAGTCCCCAGCAGAGTCGCCAGCTGTCGCTTGCGCGAAAATAAGGTGCCGGCAAGACAAAAGAGTCGCCACCTTTCGTTATTTATCCCTCAGAACGGGAAAGGAAACGATCGGAAAAACCTGGCGAAAAAGGGTAAGACAAGGTCGTCGCAACCGTTGTCTGGATTCGGGAGTCGGTTACGCAAGGGGAAGGTATTAGCACCCCTCACGTCCGTCGTACTCGACGGGATCCTCGCTTGTTGTGTTTACTTGGACGGGTTGGTTTTATTCTATCTACCTATCAAGGCTGGCTGAAAAAGAAAAGAAAATGACTCGGCAAAGCGTCGCGCTTTATGCCTACGTATTCTCATCAGAGAAATGAGAAATCAGAGTCAACGTTGTTCGGCCTACGAAGGGTTATGGGGGAAGGTAGCTCACCAAGACATCGCCATCTTGTGCCTACGTACTCTCAACAGGTATGAGAGATCAGAGCTCACGTAGTTCGGGAAACTACGGTTTATTTCCTGTCTTTCACAAAAGAAGTGCTTTTTATTGTGTTTGCGATTTCAATCGCACTAGAGACTATGACCTGAGAGTGAATGCGTCGCATGTCACCCAAAGGGTACCATACTAAACATCCAGACTGTGGAAAAGAAACTCTCCCATAATCCTTTCTCAGATAGCTTAAGGCTCGTAACGTACGAAAGAAATCATTCATGATTACTGTATCTTAAACTGTTTTGAGATGAGAAGAGAGCATGCCCAACTAGGAGGGAGACTATCAAGTCCTACTGTTGTCATGCCATGGATTCATCCTATGGTTGAGGTTTGAACAGGGAACTCCTAGAAGTTGTCATGCATAGGTTTCAACCTAAAATTCTATCATCAATTCCTTATCAAAGGAAATGAGAGTCCTAAGGGATCATGTCAATGATACACCAAAACAGACAAAGCATCAGCTTAACAGTAAAATGCATGCAATGCAAGTGAGGGAGGAAATGTGTGTGGGGCTTCATTCTCCACAAGCTCATCTCAACCTCAAGCCAGAATGGATAACAGTAATCATACTGAAATATAAAACAACATGCTATCAAGCAATACACAGTAAACTGCAATCATACAGATAAAGTGAAATAAAATGCCATCAGGCAAAAAAACCACATGGGCAAGGGAGTTGGGCTCTACCGAATACCCGCAAGCAAAGCCACACAGTAACAATACAAGCAGAGGGAGCAACTCAACCTCTAGTGCAATCATGCTCCTAGATTCTACCTATTCTAGATATGGACTTATTCTAATGCATCAAACAAGTCAAGCAAAACACATCAATACAGAGAAAGAAAAAGAAAGCAGACCAACTCCTCTCTCAACTCCAAGCTTCAGCTTTTCCACCAGCAACTCAGTCTTCAGACTTCCAATTACTCTTAACAAATATCAATTTGCTTTTCCAGGTTTCAACCCTTCAACATAAGTTTCAACTTATCTTCTCCTTTTAAGCTTCAGCTTCTTGATCAGCTCCATCTTCAGGCTTTACTGGATCTTCAGGGGTCTTCAAGTATCAACTTGCTTTTGTTGCTCTTTAAGCTTCAGCTGGAATGGCAATACTCAAGGATTCATCCTCTTCAATACTCTCCAATGGAGTCTTCATCTTCAAGTCCAAGCTCAACATCTCTCAAGATAATCAAACCATATGAAATCACTTACTGGATAAGCTGGGGGATATTGAACTGCTTATTTGACCACCAAAGGTGACCTATAAGGGTTCAACATCAAAGGAATGATTCCCTCAAAAGTTCTACTTCCTAGGTACATCACTTATCCCTCCAAAGGAGAGAGGTGTATACCATGGAAGGACTTTGAATCATAGGGAGGAATGGAGGTGACAGATACCATCCATGCTTAAGAAAGAAGTTATCTACATCTAAACTCTTCCTAATCCCTAACCCTAAAAACAACAAAAAGGAAATAAGATCAAGCTCTCAAGCTCCTCAATGCATCTTCAAGTCTTCTACTATGCTCCTCAGTGCTCCACAATGAGATACCAAGCTCTCCAAGCCCACAAAGCAAAGCAACTAAAGCAAAAATGCCCTAAAGGCAACACAAACAATCAACCAATACAAAAATCAACTAAAAACAGCATACCACTATATTAAATTCTAATATAATTTCTAAGGTATCCTACATACCTACCCTTAATACCCATATATGTCCCATAGTCTAATTTGTCCTAAAAACCCAAAAATCTAAAGTTATTGTGGACCTATGTTGAAGTTTAACCTAATTCTACACAACCTAGAATCAACTAATCAAAACTATCCTAAAAATCATCACAAAAATTTGGAATAAATCCAGGGGGAAGCTAAAATATATATCTAATTATCCTAAAAATATTGACCTAAAAATACTAAGTTAACTATATAAACTAAATTCTACAAAATCATACATCAACATAAAAGGAATAAAATGCAATTAAAATGAAAAATATACAAAAAAATATCAAAATGCATGATATGAAAAATGTTTTTATTTTATATTTTTCTTGACAAAAATATGAAGTGGGAGAAAAAACTCTCATGAAAAAATCATTAACTTTCAATTTAATGTGGATTTTCAAAGTATGACATAAAATGGAGTAAAAATAAAATGAAAAATGAAGCATGGGTGCAGATAGTAAACAACCATAGTTCATAATGCGCTTGGGCCCAGAAGTGGGGGGTGTAAACAGAAAAGCGCCAGGCCCAATGTTCAAATAAGAAATTAAATGGAAAAACATAAAGAAAATAAAAAACAAGCGGTGCAAAGAGTAATGGTTTTCAGTTATAAAATGAATGGGCCTCACAAAGGGGGTGGGGATAGAAATTATCACTTAAGCCCAGAATTTTCTTTAATGAAACGCGGCGTTTCAGCGTATTTCTGATTCCCTCCAAAATGAGATTGAATATGGCGCGTTGGATCTGGCCAAAGTCAAAAAGTCTGCTCCTCATCCAACGGCCGTGGGATCGTCTTCTTCCTTCGGCTAGGGTTTTAAGAAACCTCCATGGAAACCAGAGTTCATGCACTCAGATTTCTACCAACTCGTGTTGCCTCATTTCTTCATCAATTCTCAAAATGTAAAACACAAACTTGCTCAGTTTTTCACGCTGAACACGATCATGGCCTTGGTTTTCATTGAAAGATCCTCTATCATCAAACTCGATGGTGCAACTCCATTAATCTCAAAATATGATCCATCCTCAACTGCAACCAACCTTAGATTTCTCTACATCAAAATGATCCTCACATTCCACTGGTTAAAACAAGCTATTAATCTTGCATTATCACTCACTAAATTATACGTTCTTGCTCATCCAAGAAATGATGTCCATGACTAAAACTTCACCAATTACTCTCTAAGTCTTCAGAAATGATCACCTATTGGTCTCTAACAATTCTAAACTAATAACTTAACCTAACCATGCCTAAATGATGAGGTGGAAGAGATTTTGCAAACCTGGCTTCTTGGTATGGCAGATGTAGTAGATCTTCAATTCAAGGCTTGAAACTCTTCAAGAATGATCCTTGGATGATGAAAACTCTACTGTTTGCAAGAATTCTGAGGGAGAGAGCTTGTACTTCAAGATTCGATGATAATTGCTTCTTTGCAAATCCAATGGGAACACCTTCAATCCTTCATCAATGGAGCTTCAATTCAGCATGCACACACTTAGAAGGATCTATGGAAAAGGTTTGTGAAGAAAAAAGGGATGGGAATGAAGAAGAATGAAGAGATTGAATGTGACTTGCAATGGAAGAATTTGGATCTCACTCTCTCTTCTCTACACCAATTAACACCAACCTTGCATCTGAGCAAGTTAGACTTGTTATATAGAGTGGTTTAGAATCATCTAGAACCCCCTAGAACAATCCAATGAGAAATTGATCTTTTCATGTCATGGTATTTTGATTTCTCATTCTCCTTACATGCTATCTCATGCCAAGCATCTCATAACTACCAATTATGACTTGAATTTATCCCCACATGAGATTTAGGGTAAGTTACAATGCATAACCACCTTGCTTGTTGAGTTATTTTGAGTTTTGGTTTGGTATCTTCATATGCAAGTAATCCAATTCCAAAGAAGCCCTATGATACAAGCCTCAAATCAAAATTGTGGCTGAACCATTGTTCTTAGAATGTCATTTGGAGTCAAAATGACCTATTACATGACATGGTTTGGAATTATAACTTGGGATTTCCATTTTTCAAATTCAACTTAATTAACTTATGCCTCATTTTTAGGCCATTTTCATCACTTTTTGATATAAGCCTTTTCAACATCTCATGACCTCCTTACTAGCCTTAAAAAATAATTCTAAGCATGTTTTATGTTGAATATTTTTCCATTTGAAGCTTGGAACTAGGAGATATGACCTTATGCTTGAAATGACCTATAACCTCCAAATGACCAAAATGCCCTTGACTTGTCAAAGCCATAACTTGAGTTCTACAAATCCTATCAAGGACTTCTAGTACTTTATAGAAATCTAAGAAGATGACCTTCAACATTCATGTTTACCAAGAATCCATAGGAATCATCCTACTAGGGCAAAAGTTGTCTGCAATTTGGGTGACTTTCAAGGACCCAGATTCACATACCTCAGATGACCTGTAATTTGTCAAAACCATAACTTGAGCTCTACAAATCCTATCAAGGACTTCTACTACTCAAATTAAATCTAAGAACAAGCTCTACAACATTCATGTTGTGGGGAAGATGAGATGACAATCACATCTTGAGCTAAACTGCCTTGAAGATAAGGATCAAACTAGGGGATTTTACACTGTCAATCCTTAGAAACCCTAGCTTGAAACTTCTCAAACTCCTCAATCATGATGAGTTGGTCTAGGAATAATCCTTATAGCATCTCAATACATCATTCCATGATAACATGTCTCTTGGATTAGGTCTCAACCCTCTCCAAATCATCAGTTGACCTAGGGTTGACCCAGTCAAACCCTAATTCCACCACTCATGGCTGAATCTTCTGAATTCTTGTACAATGACCTCTCTAGGCTTCCTGATGGCTTTCAAGACATCTCATAAGTTTTCTCAAAGCTTCAAGTTCATCTACATAGTCTCAGAATCATCTGAGGAGCTCCCACAACTCTCAAGTTATGAGACACACAACCTTAGTTTCAACCAATTTCTCTGAGGATCTCTTGAGTTCTCTGACAAAGGTATCAACCTTTGAGCCTTTGAATAACCTTCTTGGCTAGCTTCAAAGCCTCATATAACTCTTGATGGATAAATAAATGTTGGTCAAATTTTGGGGTGCAACAATTAGCATTAACATTGTTATTCACTGGACTCAGATAGTCGTGGTTTCTACATAAACCCGATTACAATTGTTTAACATAGCGCTAAATTGTCCCATATCAAAAAATGATCATTTGTGGCTCAAAATTATGTTTGAAAGTACAAGTGTGGTTGATTATTTGTCTTGGTTCCATTACTTATGAAACTTGTTGTTAGGAGGCTTTGATTTTATCAATCCTCCAATGAGTCTTCATTAACTTTGGCCTAAGTGTATAAGTTATCCATCGTTGATCATTTATTCTAACAATTAATCACTAACTCGCTAACATTATTATTGTACTAATTTTGTTTATGTTTCCTTCTCACTCCCTATCTCTCTTTTATTTTTATGCTCCATTATTACCATACCATATCATATTTTTGTTTATGCTTCTGCTCTCTTTTTCTTTTGTCCACTTGGACCATATCTTGTTTAAAACACTAATAAAGGATTAAACCTCTAAAAAATTTGGTGCTCTTAATTTTGTGGTTATGCTTATGGATGGACTTATACCTTGGACTTCTTGGACTATTCTTGGATACTTGGACTTAGAATTAGGTCTCTTTCCCTATGCTTGGAGTATTATGAATCTTTTCCTTTATTTGGCTTGCTTATTTGCTTATGCATCAAGGTGGAAGGAATTCTTATTTGGATTTCTATGAAGTGTGCTAAAATTTGGTTAGATCCTTCTTGTCTCTAGCTTTTACTTTGCTTTAGGATAGTCACTCCATCTCCCCGCCTTCTTAAGTTTTCAAAATCTTCTCCCTTTTTCAAAAGCCTTCTTGATTTCAAACTTAAAACTGCTTTCATAATAAAACCTTGACTTTGGTCAAGTGATTTTTCAAACTTTATTTTTTTTAATAAATGTCAATCAATGTTAATCATACTTTGACTAATTTCAAAAAGATATAAGAAACAAACTTCACCTCATTCAAATTTGTGTGCCTTTGTGTACTTTTTTCTTTTAAAACTTTTCATAAAGTTTAGACATGAGTCATTTTCATAGTTGAGATGTAATTCTACTATTCCCCATAGTATTTAAGATGTTTACATTTTACACTTAAATGTTGAGTGATAGACTTGTTAATTTTAATCCAAGCAAAATCCTCCATCTTTAGGTGATGCAAATGTTGTCTTATACTTGTGGGTGAATAGTCTTGGTTTTCTCCTTAAAATGACGACTTGTCTTTATATTTAAAAATGAATCATAACCGACAAATTTTGTTATTTGTACCACGAACTACGGGGTTTTGATTCTATATTGCACTTTGTGGGTACGTAGACATGAAGTGATAAGTCTCTCCAAATATAAAAATCTTAAAAATATTTCTCTTCTCATTTCCCCATTCTCCTTTTAAACAATTTTTTTCAAACTAAAAAGCATATATATTTCAAAGGGATCCAATAGAGTACTATAGAAGTTTTGGATACTAACACCTTTCCATCGCGCAACCAACCCCCTTACCCAGTCCCTATTATTCTTGTTCTTGTTTTAAAACTCTTTAGGTTTTGTCCGCTCTTTTTCCTTTCCTTTTGAATAAAATAAAAGTGCGGTGGCGACTCTTGCATTTTTTTAGTTAAGTTAATCAATAGCTTATACTCACAAACTTCCCCGATACAAAAAAGTGGCGACTCTGCTGGGGAGATAACACTAGAACCTATGGTTCTCAGTGGGTTTAGCCTACTTTGTTTTATTTATCGCTTATTTGTTTGATTTCTTTGTTATTGCTTGTTTTGTTCGGGTGCCTGGTGATTTGTGTGGTGAGACAAGTCATATACCCGAACTTTAGTGCACTTATGATAGGAGGGTATCATAGTCTTGTTTGGCTTACATGGACTAAGCTGACTTGAGATCCCCCATGTGGCAACTGTGAAAAGGGTCGGTGGAAACAAACAAAAGAGTCGCAATCGAACGTTATTTATCCCAAAGAGAGGGAAAGGAAACGATCAAAGAAAACCTAAAAGAACAGGAAAAGAAAAGGTCATCGCAACCAAATCTTGGGTTCGAGAGTCGGTTACGCAAGGGGAAGGTATGAGCACCCCTCACGTCCGTTGTACTCAACAGGATCCATGCTTGTTGTCTATCAAAATGGGTGAGTTATCTAAAAGCTTCTGCTAAACGGGGGAAGGAAAAGAAAAAGGAGACTCGATAGAACATTGTCGCCCGATGCATACGTATTTCCTCGTGCAATGGGAAAGTCAGAGTCAATGTAGATCGGAAAACTAAGGGTGACGGGGGAAGGTTGCTCGCCAAGACATCTCCGTCTTGTGCCAACGTATCCTCATATAGAATGAAAAATTAGAGCAAATGTAGTTTGGGAAATTAAACATTGGTTGGTTAAGTGTTTTTTATTAGCGATAATAAATTACCATTCCAGTAGTTAGGGTCGATGCCTGTTTGCGGTAGAACGGAAAAACAACGTACTTGTAGATGCTTTTGATTGGCTGCATTTTGTGGCAAAACATTGGAGTATGTGTGAATGTCATAACTGATGTTATGACATACATGAAGGGTGTTTTGCAGGGTAAGTTGGGATAGCTAAGAGCAAGTTAAGTTGGATGTCATGTTGAATGTTATGACATCAAGCGTATGACATTAAGGTGCAAAGATTTTAGTTTCTGGTATTACCTCAGGCTATACTTCAGGAAACATTTTAGGAAGCCTAGTTATCTCGGGAGACATATCAGGCATTGTTGAGGATAACATAGAATGCCCCTGACTTAATTGGACGTGCGCAATTTCATGAAGAGAGGTTTATCTCGGGTAAACCTAATTTCTGCATGAAGGCCTGATCAGTGCATATTTATGCACATTCTCCTACATTTTTACTTAGGCATTTCTTTATTTTATTTTGTTTATTATTATATTTTATTATGTTTTCCTATTTTATTTTATTTTTGGTTTAATTTAATTTTCGTAACTATTTTTCAGCTTTAGCAGTCTGTACGGAAACGATCATAACTGGAGCTCCAAGAATCCGTTTGAGGTGTGCTAAAAATTGTTGGAAAGCTAAGAGAGAGAGCTACAACTTTCGTTGGAGTCGAAGTCAGATTCGGAGCCCAAAATTCCAGAATTCCGTTTGAAGTTACAGCATTAGAAATTTATTTCGTGTTGGGTCATGTTTTGGGCCTGGGTTATATTTTTGACCCAGTTGGGTTTTGAACCAATTCCATTATTTGTAAAACTCGTGTTACTGTTCACGTTGGACATAATTTTACTATTCACGAAAAAATTTGAAGCTTTGTACGAGTCTTATGGAGAACTAATACCTCTGGGTTGATCTGCTGTAACCGTATCTCCGCTAACTTTGAGGTTAATATATTTTCAAGTAATTTTGATTCCCTTTTCAATTTCCTCTATAATTCTGAATGCTTTATTCATTTGCCATTGTTTGCTTAATTCAATTGCATATTTTATAGAATGAATTTGGATTAATTCGATTGATATATGTTCTGTTGATCGTAACCGCGTTTGCTTAATTCGTGTTTGCGTTATCTGTTTGCTTAATTCAGATTTAGGGACATAAATCATATATTAGTTGCAATCACGCTTGTTAATTGTTACTGTAATCGAAGGGGAATGGAATCCGTTTAGGGCTTGAGAATTGTATGATCAATGATAAGTGGGAGAACGAACAGTAGATTAACTTATTTTATAATCACTTATATTTTTAATCACTTTTTCCAAATCAAAAACCAAAACCCCCCTTATTTCGTACTGTAATTGGTTATTCCACTACAAGAATCTTTGAGAACGATATTTCGAGTCACTGTCACTATATTACCATTTCTTACAACAAACTCATTTTTTTTTATCCGCGAGTGACCGCGGATCAAATTGGCGCCGTTGTCGGGGATTCTTGTCGTTATTAATCAGTTTTAGAGTCATAGTGTTAGTTTCCTCGAGTCCAGACCTTAGTTTCTGCACTGTTTTTTCCAAATCGCGTTTTAGAGTCCATAACGTAAAATATTCTGTTTTTTTGAAAATTTCGTCCGAATCAAAATCTGTTCCGGGCACTGGAACCAAAAAATTAAAGAAAAAGAGTATGTACCACCAGTCCCCTTCCCACATAGAGTTCTGAAAAATAAGAGAATTGAGGATGAAGACAAAGAAAGAGCGATATTAGATGTTTTTCGAAAAGTTGCGGTAAACATTCTGTTACTTGATGTGATTAAGCAGGTTCCTAAGTATGCTAAGTTTCTGAAGGATTTGTGCACCAACAAGAGGAGAATGAAGGGAAGTGAAAGAGTCAATTTAGGAAGAAATATTTCTTCCTTTATTCAGCCCAAGCCTTCATCTGAAAAATTTACAGGCGAAGTGTCAGCCCTCCTCACTACTCCGGTCCTGCCACAAAAGTGCAAAGACCCGGGAACTTTTGCTATTCCTTGTACCATCGGGAATAGTAAATTTGATGTTTGCATGCTTGATTTAGGAGAGAGCATTAATGTTATGCCTACTTTTGTTTATAATAACCTTTGTCTTGGTCCTTTGCAGCCTACAGGTTTAATCATTCAGTTGGCGAACAAGAGCAACACTCGCCCTGCCGGCATAATCGAAGATGTCCTTGTTCAAGTTAACGATTTGATTTTTCCTGCAGATTTTTACATTCTTGATATGGAAGGAGAAACAAAGTCCAGCAAAGCTCCCATCATTTTAGGAAGACCGTTCATGAAAACGGCAAAAACGAAAATTGATGTTGATGATGGGAGCATGTCCATGGAGTTTGGTGACATCGTCGCAAAATTCAGCATTTTTGATGCCATGAAACATCCATTGGAGGAGCATTCTGTTTTTCATATTGGACTGATATCTGAGCTGGTTGAGGATACTTGTTCTGAATTATTTTCACTCGATTTATCGTCTCTTTCTGATTTCGATGATGTTTATTCATGTTTTGATTGTACTGACACTAACCTTTGTGTTGTGTGCGCTGAGATTGATGCTGCCCTGCAGGCTGATATATTTCCTACAGGTGAAGCTATAACTGACGAAGCTATTTTTACAGCTGATGCTCTTGATGTTCCTGCTGCCCCGACCATCCCATCTACCGAGCAGCCCCCGTCCTTAGAGCTAAAAGAGCTCCCTGAGAACCTGAAATATGCTTACTTAGAGAGTAACGAAAAACTCCCTGTTATTATTTCTTCTAACCTTGATTTCGATCAAGAAAACAAGCTTTTGCAGGTTTTGAATAAGCACAAGAAGGCAATCGAATAGACATTAGCCGACCTTCCAGGAATTAGTCCTTCCATGTGTATGCACATAATTTTACTTGAGGATGGTGCGAAAACAGTAAGGCAGCCCCAAAGGAGGCTTAATCCCTTGATTCTTGATGTCTTGAAGAAAGAGGTAACTAAACTCTTGCAAGCAGGTATCATTTATCCTATCTGTGACAGTAAATGGGTAAGCCCAGTGTAGGTTGTACCTAAGAAATTCGGACTTACGGTTGTCAAAAATGAAAAGAATGAACTTGTTCCCACTAGAGTGCAGAATAGCTGAAGAGTTTGTATCGATTACAGGAGACTAAACCAAGCTACTAGAAAGGATCACTTTCCTTTACCGTTCATCGACCAAATGCTTGAATGGCTAGCTGGTAAATCACATTATTGTTTTCTTGATGGCTTTTCAGGTTACTTTCAGATTCATATTGTACCGGAAGATCAAGAGAAGACCACTTTTACTTGTCCCTTCGGTACTTTTGTGTATAGGCGGATGCCTTTTGGTCTTTGCAATGCTCCTGGCACTTTCCAGCGTTGCATGCTTAGTATTTTCTCTGATTTTATTGAAAATTGCATGAAAGTCTTTATGGACGACTTCACTGTCTATGGTTCTTCTTTTGATGCATGCTTGAGCAGTTTAAGCTTGATTTTAGAAAGATGCATTAAAACCAACCTTGTTTTAAATTATGAAAAATGTCATTTTATGGTTGAGCAGGGAATTGTTCTTGGTCATATAATTTCTGAAAAAGGAATTTTTGTTGACCCTGCTAAGATTGATGTGATTTCTACACTACCTTACCCATCTTGCATTCGCGAGATTCGTTCTTTTCTTGGTCATGCAGGTTTTTACAGGCGTTTCATCAAGGATTTCAGCAAGATAGCTCTTCCGCTGTCAAACTTGTTGAAGAATGACGTCACTTTCCACTTCGATGACAAATGCAAACAGGCGTTTGACTTCTTGAAGAAAGCATTGACCTCCGCTCCCATAATTCAGCCCCCTGACTGGACCCTCCCTTTTGAGCTTATGTGTGACGCTTCGAATTATGTTGTTGGGGTTGTCCTTGCATAAAGAGTTGACAAGGCTGCCCATGTTATCTACTATGCTTCTAGGACTTTAGATTCTGCACAGTCAAATTACACTACCACTGAAAAAGAACTTCTAGCTATTGTTTTTGCTCTTGATAAATTCAGATCTTATTTGCTAGGTTCCAAGGTTGTTGTTTTTACTGACCATGCAGCTTTAAAATATTTGTTGAAGAAGCCGGATGCTAAACCGAGATTGATTCGGTGGATGTTGTTGCTCCAAGAGTTTAATGTAGAGATTAAAGAAAAAAGCGGAACCGAGAACTTAGTCGCTGACCATTTGAGCAGGATAGAGATACATGAAGATCCCTTCCCTATTCAGGATGACTTTCCTGATGAGCAGCTTTTAGTTTTGCATGGTATGACACCTTGGTTTGCTGATATTGTTAATTATCTGGTTGCTGGTGTTTTTCCTACAGGTGCGTCTAGATCACAGATTCATAAACTAAAAAGTGATGTCAAATATTATGTTTGGGATGATCCATATCTTTGGAAGTTTGGTAGTGATCAGGTGATTAGAAGATGTGTTCCCGACTATGAGATTGAATCCATTTTAAATTTCTCTCATGCATCTCAAGTTGGAGGACATTTTGGCCCTCAAAGAACTGCAAGAAAAGTGCTTGACTCAGGTTTCTATTGGCCAACTATTTTTAAAGATGCTTATGAGACTTACCGCACTTGTAAAAAGTGCCAGATAGCAGGTACAAACATCACTCGTAAGAGTGAAATGCCTCAGCAGCCTATGCTTTTCTGTGAGGTATTTGATGTATGGGGAATCGACTTCATGGGTCCTTTTCCTGTATCGTTTGGTTTCCTTTATATTCTACTTGCTGTTGATTATGTTTCAAAGTGGGTGGAAGCTATCCCCACTCGGACTAATGATTCTAGAGTTGTTGCAGAGTTTGTCAGGTCCAATATTTTTTGCAGGTTTGGAATACCGCGAGCTATCATCAGTGACCAAGGCACTCATTTCTGTAACCGCACCATGGAAGCTTTGCTCCGAAAGTATAGAGTTGTGCACAGAGTCTCTACTGCATATCACCCACAAACTAATGGGCAAGCTGAGATCTCAAACAGGGAGATCAAACAAGTTTTAGAGAAAATGGTGCAACCAAACAGGAAGGACTGGAGTCGTCGTCTAGAAGACGCACTTTGGGCTCAGAGAACAGCTTTCAAGACACCCATTGGGATGTCTCCTTATCGACTTGTTTTTGGTAAGGCATGTCATCTTCCTGTTGAGATAGAACACCGTGCCTATTGGGCGGTGAAAAGTTGTAATTTGGAGATGCAACAAGCAGGTATTGAAAGAAAACTCCAATTACAACAGTTGGAAGAGCTTAGATTAGAGGCTTATGAAAGCTCTAGAATTTATAAAGAAAAAACTAAGCACTTCCATGATAAAATGATTTCTAGGAAAGAGTTTTCTGTGGGCCAACAGGTTTTATTGTTTAATTCCCGCCTTAAGCTTATGGCTGGGAAACTTCGATCCAAATGGATTGGCCCCTTCATTGTTACTAATATTTTCCCTCATGGTGCAGTAGAAATTAAAAGTACAGGTACTGACAAAGTCTTTAAGGTTAACGGGAAGCTTCTGAAGTTATTCTATGAAGGTTTGGTGCCTGAAGATGTCGGTATAGAGGAGCTTTCTTTGGAAGCGCCTAACTACACTGCAACTTGATCAGGGAGTTATTCTTTCCTTCTCTTTACTTTAATAATTATGTCCTTTCATTGAGGACAATGCTTGTTTTAAGTCTGGGGGAGGGAGACCTTTGTTTTATTTTGTTTTTTTTTTAGTTATTATAATAAAAATATAAAAAAAATTTGCATCTTTTTGAAAGTTCTGGGCTATAGTCTAATTTGGGATTAGTTTGCAGAGACTTGGGAACAGTTCATAAGATCGATATCGTTTTAACACCTTGAGTCTCCCAAATATGGAAGTCGAGTTAGATACTTGTTATGGCATAGTCTTGAGTTCTCGTCCTCTAATAGCTTTTAAGTAGTTTATCTAGCAGTCAGCACCATCTAGAAATCACATGCTAAGTAGTTGAGCTGATGCAAATAAGTGAATGATCATGTGCTTAATAAGAAGAAGAAAAAAAGAAGAAGAAAAAGAGAAAAAGACAAAAAGTGAAAAAGAAAAAAGAAAAGACAAAAAAATGTTTAATTCTAAATTGTTGAAAAAAAATGGATCATAGTCACTAACAAGCTCAGTTACCATGTGTGTGAATAGATAAAGAGCTTGATGTGATTGCACTAGAATGAAAGAGAGCAAAAAAGAGGATGAGTAAGTTAGACTTAGGCATAACGACATGATTTGGATTGGTTTGTATAGGAGGGAGCCTTATGACCGCACAATTGTGGATTAGTGTTCCTACAATATCCTTAGTGTGTAATATTAGTACCTATCGATGCAAACTTAACCGAAGAAGACTTGTAGCCTGGAATGAGTAACTATTGATGTGTGTGTGCTTTCTTTGTTTTGTTTTAATTTTGCTCGGAGTGCAAAAGTTCAAGTCTGGGGGAATTGATCAGTGCATATTTATGCACATTCTCCTACATTTTTACTTAGGCATTTCTTTATTTTATTTTGTTTATTATTATATTTTATTATGTTTTCTTATTTTATTTTATTTTTGGTTTAATTTAATTTTCGTAACTATTTTTCAGCTTTAGCAGTCTGTACGGAAACGATCATAACTGGAGCTTCGGGAATCCGTTTGAGGCGTTCTAAAAATCGCCGGAAAGCTAAGAGAGAGAGCTACGACTTTCGTGTTGGAGTCGAAGTCAGATTCGGAGCCTAAAATTCCATAATTCCGTTTGAAGTTACAGCATTAGAAATTTATTTCGTGTTGGGTCATGTTTTGGGCCTGGGTTATATTTTTGACCCAGTTGGGTTTTGAACCAATTCCATTATTTGTAAAACTCGTGTTACTGTTCACGTTGGACACAATTTAACTATTCACGAAAAAACTTGAAGCTTTATACGAGTCTTATGGAGAACTAATACCTCCGGGTTGATTTGTTGTAACTGTATCTCCGCTAACTTTGAGGTTAATATAATTTTCAAGTAATTTTGATTCCCTTTTCAGTTTCCTCTTTAATTCTGAATGCTTTATTCATTTGCCATTGTTTGCTTAATTCAATTGCATATTTTATAGAATGAATTTGGATTAATTCGATTGATATATGTTCTGTTGATCGTAACCGCGTTTGCTTAATTCGTGTTTGCGTTATCTGTTTGCTTAATTCAGATTTAGGGACATAAATCATATATTAGTTGCAATCACGCTTGTTAATTGTTACTGTAATCGAAGGGGAATGGAATCCTTTTAGGGCTTGAGAATTGTATGATTAATGATAAGTGGGAGAACGAACAGTAGATTAACTTATTTTATAATCACTTATATTTTTAATCACTTTTTCTAAATCAAAAACCAAAACCCCCCTTATTTCGTGCTGTAATTGGTTATTCCGCTACAAGAATATTTGAGAACGATATTTCGAGTCACTGTCACTATATTACCATTTCTTACAACAAACTCATTTTTTTTTATCCGCGAGCGACCGCAGATCAAGGCCCAAGGACTGTATGCTGCCTATATATACAGAAGTAGCAATCCTATTTTAAGATAGTTCTTGACAGGGTTTTAGAGAACGTGTATTTGTGAGTGAAGAATTATGTTCTTCACGTGTGTTTGTGTGTCTTAGGAATACTTGTAAACCAAGCAATTATCTGTTGTATGATTGCATTGGTCTAGAGTTCTTAAGTTGTCTGTTAAGTGTGTCAATCTAAGCTTTTAAGCAAGAGTGCTATGTCACTTGGTCAAAGATATGAAGCAAGATCAAGGTGTGTTTGAAGTTTGTCTTTAAGTTTATCTATAACTTTGAATTGGTTGATATCACTGTTGTGATTGAGGGGGAGTGAGTCGGTAACTCTGGCCTAGTGTTAGGATGAAGTGTCATTGGGTAGGTGTTAAGTGAAGAGTGCAAACTGGTTGTTTGACTCTGAATTAAGTCTACTAATAGTGAATTTCCTCCCTGACTTGGTAGCCCCTAAATGTAGATGTGGTTAGCACTGAACTGGGTAAATAATTACTTGTGTTATTTACTATTTTCGTTTACAGTTTGTCATTAAGTTTTGTAGTCCGTGTTACAGTGGATGTCATAACATTCGTGATAACATCTACTGTTGGGTACCTAGAATTTCAATTGGCATCAGAGTAGGCACCCTCCCTGTTACTTTCTGGGTGAGATCTAGGGAAGATAAATTCTGGTACTATGGAAAAGGATATAGGATTCACAAATAGACCACCAATTCTGGATGGCTAAAACTATGACTACTAGAAACCTAGGATGATAGCCTTCTTAAAGTCTTTAGACAGTAAGACATGGAGAGCTGCGAACTCAGGATGGGAACATCCAGTGAAGACTGATAAAGATGGAGTGTGTGTGTTAATACCAGAAGAGGAATGGAACAAAGAGCAAGAGGCATTGGCTCTTGGGAATTCTAAGGCTTTGAATGCCTTATTTAATGGTATAGACAAGAACATTTTCAGACTAGTGCATCACTGTGAACTGGCCAAAGAGGTTTGGGATACCCTCAAAAGAACTCATGAAGGAACCTCTAAAGTCAAGATGTCAAGATTACAAATGCTGACCACCAAGTTTGAAAATCTGAGAATGAAGGAGGATGAGACTATTCATGAATTCTACATGAATATTCTTGAGATTGCCAATACCTCAGGAGATTTAGGAGAAAAGATGTTAGAAGAAAAACTTGTGAGGAAGATTCTAAGATCTTTCCTAAGAGGTTTGCCATGAAAGTCACTGCTATTGAAGAAGCTCAGGATATAAGCAACATGAAAGTGGATGAACTCATTGGTTCTCTCCAAACTTTTGAGATGGGAATGTGGTCAGGTTGAGAAAAAGAACAAAAGCATAACTTTTGTATCAAACACTGCAGAGGACCCAGATGAAGACAATGATGGAAGCAAGAAGAATCTCTCAAAAGTTGTAGCTATGCTTGGAAGAAAATTCAACAGACTTATGAAAACGGTAGATAAGAAGGGTAGACTTAATGACAAGAACATCTCATCTGACATTAACAAAAGAGCTAAGTCTGAAGAAAAGTCTAACCAAGGCAAAGGAGCTCAGTGTTATGAATGTGAGGGTTATGGTCACATTAAAGCTGAATGTCCCTCCTATCTCAAAAAGCAAAAGAAAGGACTTATGGTTATCTGGTATGATGGAGATTCCGAGAGTGGATCAGAAGAAGAATCTGCAAGACATGTCACTGCACTAACTTGTACATGTATGTCTGATAATGATTCTAGTGGAGATGAGTTAACTTTTGATGAACTGGTAGCCTCATATAAATAGTTATACATCAGAAGTGCTGAAGTATGTCAATTAGGGGAGAAGCATAAGAAAATCATCAAGAAGTTGGAAGCTGAGAAGAAGGAGAATCTTGCAACCATTGACTCACTCAGCAGTGAGGTCAAAATGTTAAACTCCAAACTTGATCAGATGACAAAATCATTCAAGATGCTAAACCCTAGGACTAACACTCTAGAAAAAAATCCTACAGAGTGGCCAGAAAGCAGGAAACATGTCTAGACTAGGATTTGTTGGTGAACAGAAACCCACATTGGGATTCAAGAAACCAAAGGCTGAAAATCATAGACCAAACCGGATGTCAT
The DNA here is from genome assembly GCA_963859935.3 of Lathyrus sativus. Taxonomy (NCBI): domain Eukaryota; kingdom Viridiplantae; phylum Streptophyta; class Magnoliopsida; order Fabales; family Fabaceae; genus Lathyrus; species Lathyrus sativus. Next base: position 226,025,574 of record OZ012738.1, read on the forward strand.
GACCGATGTCACAACATCAGAAGAACAAAAACATGAATCAGGAAAGGAGAAAGTCCCAAAGGTGGAAGTGTCACTACTGTGGTAAATTTGGACACATAAAACCATTTTGCTTCAGTCTGCATGGATTTCCTAGTCACACTCATCAAGATGCTCCTGTCAAGAAGCAACAATGGGTGGCAAAGGAGGTTGGTCTCGTAGCTCATACGTCTCTGAGAGTGTTAGCTAAAAAAGACTGGTATTTTGATAGTGGTTGTTCTAAGCACATGACTTGAATAAAGAATCTATTGGTGGTCATCAAACAACATTCCACTAGGTAAGTAACCTTTGGTGATGGAGCAAAATGGGAAATCAAAGGTGTTGGGAAACTAGACTGTCCTGGAGTTCCTAACCTAGACAATGTATTGCTGGTGAAAGGACTGAATGCCAACTTGATCAATATCAGTCAGCTCTGAGACCAAGGACTCAATTTCAACTTCACAAAGGGAGAATGTGTTGTCACAAATAGAGATATAAAGGATGTCATGCTAGGTCTAAAGAAAACTGCTACTTGTGGGAGCCTCAAATCTCAAGTAACTCCACTATCTGTTCTATGGCCAAAGAAGAAAAGGAAGTCAAACTGTGGCATCAAAAACTTGGTCATCTTCATCTAAGAGGGATGAAAAAGATTATATCCAAGGAAGCTATGAGAGGAATTCCAAAGCTGACTATTGATGAAGGTAAGGTCTGTGGTGAATGTCAGGTTGGCAAGCAAACCAAGATGTCACATCCAAGAATTGGCCATCTTGCAACATCCAAAGTTCTTGAACTGTTACACATGGACTTGATGGGACCAATGCAGGTAAAGAGTCTTGGTGGAAAAAGGTATGCTTATGTAGTTGTTGATGATTACTCCAGATACACCTGGATAAATTTCATCAGAGAAAAATCAGATGTATCTGAAGTCTTCAGAGAGCTGTGTATCAAACTTCAAAGAGAAAAAGAATATGGTGTGGTCAGGATCAGAAATGATCATAGTAAGGAGTTTGAGAACTCTAAGTTTGCTGAATTCTACTCATCTTAAGGAATCAGTCATGAATTCTCCTCTCCTATTACTCCTCAGCAAAATGGAGTAGTGGAAAGGAAAAACAGGACTATCCAAGAATCTGCTAGAGCCATGATTCATGCAAAGAAATTGCTATGCATTTTTGGGCTGAAGCAATGAACACATCGCAGGACAAAAAAGAAGAAAAAAAAGAGACTCGACAGAGCATCGCCGCTCTGTGCCTATGTATTCCCTCGTGCAATGGGAAAGTCAGAGTCGACGTAGTTCGACTAACTACGAGCGAAAGGGGGGAAGGTTGCTCACCAAGACATCGCATCTTGTGCCTACAATACTCATCTGGTATGAGAAATCAGAGCAAATGTAGTTCGAACGACACGAAACCACGGGTTGATTAAGTGTTTTAACCGAGTAGGGTTAAACCTTTGTTCCAGCAGTTAGGGACAAAGCTTGTTTGCGGTAGAACCGAAGCTTAACAACACTCTTTTCTGAAAAAGGTTTTCCGATTAATCCCGAAGGAAAAAGGTTTGAAATTTTGTTTGTGTTTATTAGTGAAGTGAATTAATTCGGTTTGTGATTCACGTTGCACTAAAGACTATGACATAGAGGCGAATGCGTCGCGTATCGCCCCCAAACGGGACGTACACTAAACACTCTAGACAAGCGAGAGGAAACCCCTCACTCATCATTCCCCTTGTAGCTTAAGGCTCGTAGTGCGCAATATTCATCGCATTTATTAAATGAGTTAGAATTGTTTGAGGTGAGAAAGAGAGAGACGCAAGGAAGGTCTAAGGGAAACTCGGCCCTAATGTTGTCATGCAAAATGGTCCTAAGGTTTGGATTAAAAGGGAACATCTACCCTAATGTTAGCATGCTTGGATTGAACACCTAATGTCTCTCATACTCCCATCCTAAACGGAGGGACTAGGAACCTTATGGGGATCATGGCAAAAAAGCACAAGAAAGCACCAAGTAAATTCAATAACAAGCAAGAGATGCAAACATGAAAATGCACACTTAGAATGGAGGGAGGGAGGAAAAATGTATGGGGCAGCAGCCACCACAAGCGCATCTCGACCTCAACAGCGATGCAAAAATGATGCAAACATGAAGGAAAACGCAAAAGATGAAAACAAACGAGCATGCAAAAAATCATCACCTTGAACCACATCCATAAGCATGCATTCAAGTGGAAAAGAACACGAATGTCGGCGAAATCTCGATTAAACAATCAAAACAGCGACATATATCCCAAAACATTTCACTTTTAAAGCATCATATCGAATTACGATGATTCGAAGTGAAACGGTACTCAAATAAGCAAGCAAAACAACAAAACAGACCCACTGGCACAGTGTTAATCGGTTAACACGTTGTTAACGTTTAAAAAATTTGAAAATTTGAACTGGTTAATCGGTTAATTGTATGCGTTAACCGATTAACACTCTGAAACTTTGAAAAAATTTTGAAGATCTGAGATGGTTAATCGGTTAACCATATGCGTTAATCGATTAACACTGTGCCAACAACAAAAAATCAGCAACAGAACAGCATTTTCAGCAAATAAGCACTTATCCGATCAATCGGATGATTGCATAATCACTTAATCACGAAATCAAATCAGCAAACCATGATTCAAACAGCATGTAAACAGATCTAAACAGCAACATCCACAATCATGTCAACCAAAATTCAATCGAATATGAAAATCAACATGAACATGTAAATAAGCTCAAAAATGCTATGGATCTAGAATTCCAACCTTCGAAGCGGAGAATTGCTTCGGTTAATGTTGAATTAACTGAAATTGAACAGATCCAATGCTAGAAGTCCGTAATACTTCAAGATCCACACCAATTCTTGTAGTAGCAATGGAGATCCTTCAAGATTAATCCAAAATAAGCCAAATAATCACTTCCAAAATCACTTCCAGATTCAGATCCAATTGTGCACGAAAATTGGATGATGAAATCACTTCGATGGAGATGATGGATGGAGGTTTAAGCTCAAGAATTCATTGATTCCAAAGAAGAATCAAAGAATTCAAGGGAAAAGAGCTTTGAGTGAAGGTGTTGGAATTGGAAAATTGAGAGAGAATTTGAGAGAATTGAGATGAATTCTGAAAAATGAGAGTGAGAAATGAAGATTAACTAGCTTTGGTTTGGAATGAATCACTTAAATATCACCTAGGTTTGGATCCAAAGGAAAGGCTTGGAAGTTGGTTTGTGAATTTTGGTTTGGGATGAGGAATGGTATTTTGGAGGGAAAATGAAATTATGAAATGATTGTAGATCCTTCCCAAGTGTAAAATTTGAATTCAAGTGATCAAAATTGGACCCCAAATGGCTCTGCATTGCAAATTCACGTGCAGAGGCAAAATCTGCACTGGTTAATCGATTAACCATATAGGTTAATCGGTTAACACCTTCAAAAAAACCCACATTGACCTGATTTGACTTGGTTAATCGGTTAACCATATGCATTAACCGATTAACACCTTCAAAAGTTTGAATTTGGCGCCTTTTGGAGGGAAATCTGCACATTTGCCCTGTTTCAACTGTTTGGAGCTCCGTTAAGCTTCTGAACCTTGTTATCACTGTAAAAATGCTTGACATGAGCCTGAGTGCTGCCTTCTGAACTGCTGTTATCCTGCAAAATAAAATAAAATCGGCCGCCTGACCGCTGGGAAAAATAAATGCCCGAGCCTCTGATGCCCGTTGTTCGTTGTTCAGTCTTTTGCACCGAAATGAACCTGAGCCACAGGAATGCCTCGAGAACGAATGCTATGATATGTGAACAAAATGCAAAAATGCAAAGAAACAAAAGCCAGTTAAGGTTAAAACGAAAGGACACATTTTGGGGTGCTACAGCTGCCCCTATTCAATCGACTTGAACCTGAAGGGATGAGAACATCGGTTTTTAAACAATTCAGGTAAAAGACGGTTGAATACCAAAAAACTCGGAAATTTTTCACCGACAGAAATAAACTGCAAACTCTGATTGGGGATAGACATGCAAAGAAACAAAAGTCAGTTAAGGTTAAAACGAAAGGGAAAATTTTGAGGTACTACAGTTAATGCTTTACAAAAATTAATAAATAAATAAAGAATTTTATTAATAATCTTAATTATTTACAAAAAAAATAACAAATAAATAAAATTACAAAAAAAAAAGAAAATAAATTACATTTTTTCTAGAGTTTCCTAGATTTCCTAAACTAATCTTCATGTCCGATTCATCTGATTCCGAGTTTCCGACTTTTCCTCGAACCTGCAAAATAAACAAAAGCAAAAGAAAAATGTAATCGGTTAGTTTCCGTCCCGACACCCTCAGACCATTGTCATCATCGAGTGCGTCGGGAGGGCAACGGATTACTCTGAAGTCGGCTCCCGACTTTATTTCTGACCAAAGGCTAAATCGGTAATATCCATTCTTATTCCGAGGCAACCGAGAAAGAGAGATAAAGAAGTGCTTTTTAGAAAAAAAAACCTGTTTTGATAAAGCACTTATTGGAAAATCACACATGCGAGCAACCAATTTCCGGAAAACATTATCACAACAAACCAAATCAAACTCAACAGCCACAAATATTCAACAAAATCATCAGCAAATTCCGGTAATCTCCAAAACAGATTCACCTAACAATTTCGCAGATCCAAAAAGTCCACAACCAAAATCAAGGATATAAAATCATCAAAGGGTTATTTTCAGAAAGGGGGAGAACCCTAGAAGAAATCCAAGGCGGCACAAAAAGGGAGGTTCAGAATCCTTTAAGGACTCATCATCACCTCCAATCAGAAAGAAAACTCCAATCAGAAAACCCTAAAGGAACCCAAAAGAAAAACGGCGGCCACACAACCGTGAAGGGGTTCAGAGGAAGCTCAACACTTCATCATCATTACCCTCCAGAAAAAACTCAGATCGAAAAACTCAAAGCGAACACATACGGCGCTGTGAACCCAGACTCAGAAGATCTTCAAATCGAAGATCACCATCATCGTCATCCCTTATTAATGACCGTCAATTGCCTCGAACCCCCAACGAAGTAGAGGTGAGTCGTTGTTGTCGGTAACAGAGTTTTTTGTTTCCTTTCAGGTTCATAAAAGAAGAAGGAGGACGCTAAGAAGACATTGAAGGAAAAATGAGAAGAGCGGAGCCATGCAAGAAGGAGAGGAAAGCTCTGAAGAGCTCTAATGGCAGACACGACCGCGCCGCGGACAGAGAAGAGAAGAAAGGGGAAAATAACTCTAATTACTCAACAACATTAGTTTGCCTTCCTTTTTTTTTCTTTTTTTTATTTTATTTTTTCTCTTATTTTTGTTAGTGTTTTATTATTTGGTTATTATTTGTTTTAGTTGAATTAGTAAAAAATAGATATTATTTAATTTAGTGATCTTTTCAAAAAAATACATTCATCAAAACCATTTTAAGAAATCAAATCATTTTTTCCTAAAAAAAAAAACAAAAATCAATTTTTATAGTTTAAAACATTTCAAAACATTTGTTAATATTAGAATTAAAACATTTTTTTAGCATTTAAATTAAACATCTTTTTTTAAATGAAAATAAACAAAACAAATTTTTCTTGAAACGTTAAATTTAAATCATTTTTTTCTTTAATCAAATTAAGACAAGTTTTAAACACATGATTTCTCCTTAAAACATTCAAAAAAATAAAGTTTTGATTTGGGCGTCTCAATTTCTGTCTAACTCTCGCAATTATCTCGTTCGCTTCAGCTTATTAATCTGTCATTGGATTGTGTTGTCGCTTTTTAGTTGTAATCATGCGGGTAGTCGTCACAGTTATTTATTTTTTGCATTTTTGGGATTTGTAATTTACGCGAGTGATCGTCGCGATGCTTTTCTTTACCACTTTCTTTATTTTCGTACTTTAATTCTGCCATGTAATAATTCTTGTCATCTGCATTACTTACCATTAATCTTTCTGAAGGATTAGGTCTAAACCGTTTGACCGCCGAGTCAATAGCCCTTACCTTTAACCGTTTCAAAACCCTAATAGCCTAGGTGTCCCGCCGTGGACAAAAACACCCTTTACCCTAGCATTAGGTCAAAGAGTCGTCGTACTCTGTTTTTAGGGTTTCCCGCCGTGGAATACCTAATTTAACCCTAATTTCAATTTTAATTATTTCAACGTAGAAATAGGAGTCTCAAGACTCCACGTAAGCGCTTTCCCTAAGAAACGTTTATTCCCCATTGAAACCTTAACCACAGTCAAGAAGTTTCTAACCTCCCTTTCAAAGGGAACTACGATTACTCTGATTCCATTCCCTACTCCGGATACGTAGGCACAAGATGCGAATCTTGTCGAGTAAACTTAGGACTAACCCGTAGGTCTTTCAGTCACTCTTAACCCTTAGCAATATACTCTCAAGCAAATAATTAAAGCCAATAGTAAACAATAAACAAAAGGTTCCTGTAGAGTACTACAGAAGTTTAGGGTGCTAATACCTTCCCTAAGCTTAACCAACCCCTTACCTAGATCTCTCACCGCATTGTCTTTACGATGCAAAATTAGGTTTTCCCTCTTTTGACCTTTTCCTTCGGATAAATCAAAGAGAGGTTGTGAACTAAAGATGCGATTCAAAATAATTAATAATTTGATATCATATTCTAACCGTAACAGAAATGGCGACTTCACTGGGGACTTGCCTAACTTTTAAGGGTTACCCTTATCTTGTTTATTTGTTATGCTATTTGCTTTATTATTCTCTGTTTTCTTGTATATATATATCTGTTGTACCTTACTTGGGGTATCTGCTGTTGTGAGATAAGTCCTACACCCGAACTTGAGTGAACTTATTATAGGAGGTGATATATTCGACGAGGCTTATAGGGAGTTGAATCCCGACCAAGCTGACTTAAGAATCACCGCTCAGTTGAGACGCTTTCGAAAATGGTTCGGTTGAACGAGTAATCGTGAAAACGTTTACTATTGTCGATTGGAGTCTGTGATATTGGGGACCGTAGTACCTTAACACCACCTCAGCCTTATTTAGGACGTAGTGCAGGGACTATGAGGGAGTAATCCCAAAATAGTTGCTACACGATGCTACATTCAAAAGAGGTTCTCTTGAGAATATTATTAACCACTGAGTTAATTGGGAAATTGATAATATATGAAATATGGACAGATGACTTTGGGCACCTCTTTAGAACCCTTGTTCTGCAGGTACAATTAACCTATAATACATACCTTTTGGGATGGGTAGACCTTGACTCCGCTCATTATACCTTTAACCTAGTACTTTTGTTGTTTATGTGTATTTGTGGATGGCATTCATAAAACATCATTCCTAGTTTCAAGGAATTCAATAGTCCTTTGCGATTGGTCAGACTGTCAGACCGATTTTTCAAGCTCCTATACTTACCGAGGCCAGACCTGTGGTCCACACTGTTAATCAGACTGTCCAAGCTCCCTTTGAGAATCCTCCCTATGAGTACAATGATGTCGGTGTTCAAGAAGATTTTGTTGAGCCTGAGATTACCCGTGAACAGTTTCAGATCATAAACAAGAGACTCCAAGCTGTCGAGGGTACTGATTTCTTCAACGTTGATGCCGATAATATGTGCCTAGTTTCTGGTCTTGTTTTGCCTGCCAAGTTCAAGACTCCTGAATTTGTGAAGTATCAAGGTCACTCATGTCCAAGAGCCCATCTAGTTATGTACTTCCGAAAGATGGCATCCTACACCAACAACCAGAAGCTGCTCATCCATTGCTTTCAGGATAGTTTGAGTGGTGCTTCTCTCAAGTGGTATATGAATTTAGAGCATAACAGCGTCCATTGCTTCCAGGATCTTGCCAATGCTTTTATGAAGCAGTACAAATACAATTTGGATATGGCTTCCGATCGTCGTCAGCTTCAAAGTATGTCTCAGAAGGAAAAAGAGTCGTTCAAAGAATATGCTCAGCACTGGAGAGAGTTAGCTTCCCAAGTTGAACCCCTATAACAGAGAAGGAACTGACAGGAATGTTCATGGATACTTTGTCTCCTTTCTATTGGGAAAAGATGATTGGGAGTGTCTCTTCAAGCTTTACAGATCTGGTAACTATTAGCCAAAGGTTAGAAGAAGGTTTGAAAAATGGTAAGGTGTCCAAAGCTGCCGAATCTTCTAATGGTGCAAAGAAATCCTATGGGAATTTCCATAAGAGGAAGGACGAGTAGACCAATGCTGTCATGACTGAATCAAGAAAGCCTCACCCCGGATCTCAACATGTTATTGCTCCACAGCCAGCTCAGGCTCCTCAACGTCCAGTTATTAGGCAAGACCAGTATCGAAATAGGAATCAATTTGATCCTATTCCCATGACTTATACAGAGCTATATCCTGACCTAGTTTGACAAGGAAAGATCACTACAAGGGCTTTACCACCTCCTCCTAATCCTCCTCCAGCTGGATTTAGGGCTAATCTACAGTGCGCTTTTCATGAGGGTGCCCTAGGCCACGACTTGGAGCATTGTTTTGCACTGAAAGCCAGAGTGCGCAAGTTGATGCGAGATGGAATACTAAGAGTCAACTTGAAGATCTACTTGAGAAGAGATCCATTTGTCCGAGTGGGTCACCGTGGGGTGCACCAATTTTGTTAGTTAAGAAGAAAGGAGGTTATGTGAGGCTGTGTGTGGATTATAGACAATTGAACAAGGTGACCATCAAGAATAAGTGTCCACTTCTAAGGATTGATTATTTGATGGATCAGTTGGTTGTTGCAAGTATGTTCAGTAAGATAGATTTGAGATCTGGCTATCATCATATTTATGTGATGGCTGAAGATATTTAGGAAACTACTTTTAAAACAAGGTATGGACATTATAAGTATTTTATGATTTCATTTGGTGTGACTAATGTACCATGTGTATTTATGGAATATATGAACATGATTTTCCATCCTTATTTGGACAAATTTGTGGTTGTGTTCCTTGATGATATTTTGGTATATTCGAAGAGTAAAGAGGATCATGCTAAGCATATGAAAATTGTGTTATAAGCATTGAAAGAGAAGCAGTTGTATGCAAAACTGTCAAAGTGTGAGTTTTGGTTGAAAGAAGTGAGGTTCCTTGGTCATGTGATCTCGAGTAGAGTTATTACGGTTGATATGTCGAAGGTTGAAGCTGTTTTGCAATGGGAAGCTCCAAAATCTGTTTTTGAGATTAGAAGTTTTCTTGGGTTGGAAGATTATTATCGAAAATTCATTGAAGGATTTTCCAAGTTATCTTTGCCATTGACGCAGTGGACTAGGAAGGTTCAAGCTTTTTTTTGGATGCAAAGTGTGAAGAGAGTTACAAGAGCTTTTGAGAAGGCTGACAGCAGCTCATGTTTTGATTTTGCAGAATCCGCAGAACCATTGTTGTATATTGTGATGCTTCGTTGATGGGGTTGGGAGGTGTGTTAATGCAAGATCAGCAAGTTTTAGCATAGGCTTCAAGGCAACTTAAAGTGCATAAGAGGAATTATCTGACGCATGATTTAGAGCTGGTGGTTGTTGTGTTTGTGTTGAAGCTTTGGAGGCATTATTTGTTTGGTTCGAGATTTGAGATGTTTAGTGATCATAAGAGCTTGAAGTATTTGTTTGATAAAAAAGAGTTGAATATGAGGCAGAGGAGAATGGCTTGAACTTCTGAAGGATTATGATTTTGAATTGAGTTACCACCCTGGTAATGCTAATGTTGTAGCTGATGCATTAAGTAGGAAGTCCTTGCATATGTCGATGCTTATGGTTCGAGAGTTAGGACTGATTGAACAATTGAGTGATATAGGTTTGGTTTGTGAAGAGATTTTTTATGGGATTAAGCTTAGTATGTTGAAGCGTACTAGTGGTATTCTTGATGAGATTCGAGAAGCTAAAAAAAAGTCTGATTTGAATTGGTAGATCGGTTAAATTTGATGAATCAAAGTCGAAGAGCTGATTTTTGGAATAATGAAAATGGTATCATGAGATGTCGTGATAAAGTTTGTGTTCTAGATATTGTTGAGTTGAAAAAGAGTATTCTTGAGGAAGGACATCGAAATAGATTGAGTATCCATCCTGGTGCTACGAAGAAGTACCAGGATTTGAGGAAATTATTTTGGTGGCCAACGTTGAAGAAAGAAGTGGCCGAGTTTGTGTATGCTGGTTAGACTTGACAGAAGTTGAAGATTGAACATCAGAGATCGTTGGGTCTGATGCAACCATTGAATATTCTAGAGTGGATGTGGCATAGCATTTCTATGGATTTTTGTGACAGGTCTACCGAAGACTTTGAAGGGATATGATTCAATTTGGGTGATTATTGATAGATTGACTAGATCGGCTCATTTTATACCGATGAGGATCAATTATTCATTGCAGAAGCTGGCCGAATTGTATATTGTCGAGATTGTGAAACTACATGGTATTCCTTCAAGTATTGTATTTGATAGAGATCTGAGATTTACATCGAGGTTCTGGGAGAGCTTGCGGATAGCTTTGGGTACCATGTTGAGATTGAGTTTTGCCTATCATCCGTAGACGGATGGACAGATAGAGAGAACTATCCAGTCTTTAAAGGATTTGTTAAGAGCTTGTGTGTTGGATCAAGGTGGATTGTGGGATAGTCATTTACCATTGATTGAGTTTACCTGCAACAACAATTAACATTCTAGTATTGGAATGGCACCGTATGAGGCTTTGTATGGAAGGAAGTGTAGGACTCCATTGCGTTGGTATGAGTCAGGCGAGAGTGTTGTACTCGGACCTGAGATTGCGCAAGAGACGACTGGAAAGATCAAGAGGATCCAAGAAAAGATGAAAGTTTCGCAGATTCGTCAGAAGAGTTACTATGATAAGAGGAGGAAAGCACTTGAATTTCAAGAGGGAGATCACGTGTTTTGAGAGTTACACCGGTAACTGGTGTTGGTCGAGCTTTGAAGTCTTGAAAGCTCACACTGCATTTTGTTGGTCCGTATCAGAGTGGCGCAGCGGAAGCGTGGGAGGAGTAGCATGTCGGATTGCTTTATCGTCGTTGCTTGTGAATTTGCATGATGTGTTTCATGTGTCTCAGTTGAGGAAGTACATTCTAGATCCGTCACATGTCATTCAGATGGATGATGTACAAGTGGGAGATAATTTGACTGTTGAAGCATTACCAGTTCGGATTGATGAATGAGAAGTGAAGCAACTATGAGGTATAGAGATTTCCTTGGTAAAGGTAGTTTTGGGAGGACCAGTTGGAGAGAGTTGGACTTGGGAGCGTTAGGATCAAATGAGGGAGTCGTATCCGACATTGTTTCCTTGAGGTAATTTTCGAGGGCGAAAATTATTTTAAGTGGGGGAGAGTTGTAACACCCTAAATTTATTGAAATATTTATTTAATTTATTTAAATATGAATATTCGTATTTTTGGTGATTTTCGGTGGTTGGTATGAAATATTGAGAAATATGGAGTTTTGGGTTATTTATTTAAATAATAGTATATAATATGAATATATTGGTATTATTATTAATTTAAATAAATATAAGTGAATTAAGGGCAAAACGGACATTAGAGGAGGAGTTAGTGAGGGTGAAGTTGGAAAGCCTAATTTTAAGGCTCAAAGTTAGGTTTAACAAAAAAGAATTTTGAGGGAATTATGATTCATTCCTGTTAGACCGTGAAAAGGGAAGAAATAGAGGTCAGAGCTCTGAGAAAGAGGATTAAGGCAAAAGCTTTGCAAGGTTTCCAAGAATCAAAGAGAAAGACTTAGAGTCGGCAATTAAGGTATGGGGAGTATTGCCTTCATTGTTTTCAATATGTGATTCAATGTATTTAAAGCTGATTTAAGGGTTAAAGGGTTTGAGGCTGATTTGAGATAAAGGAAACTAGGCCTTCATGGGCAAAATATATTATTGAGGTTTTAACCGTATATGGATTTGAACTGATGGTCTGATAGGTTTGAGGTTGATTTGGGTTTGAGGGAAAGTAGGCCTTCATGGCCAAAATCTATTATTGAGGTTTTAACCGTATAGGGATTTGAACTAATGGCCTGATAGGTTTGAGGTTGATTTGAGAGTAAACGAAATTAGGCCTTCATGGCCAAAATCTGTTGTTGAGATTGTTTAACCCTGTAGGATAAGTGATTTATGATAACTCTAATGAATTTGGTATATTTGTAAGAAATTATGGGAATTAGAGGCGTAAATATGATGCAGGATTGAACCTATATCCCTTAATTTTAAAGGTTTTAGGCATAATCTTAAAACAACGGTTAGATGGTTTAATTGTGTTAAAATTGTAAATTTACTTGAGACAATTACAATGTTGAATGGGTTGTAATTTTCTGAGAGTTTGAATTTTTACGGAATCAAAATCGGAGGTCCTGAAGGCCTCCAACGATGAAAATCGCAGAAAATTGCATGTTGTCCGTCACGACTTTTCATATTTTCGGTCGAAATTGTTTGGACATAACTGTTGATCCGTAAGTCCACTTTGGTCCATGTTTGAAGCGTTGGAAAGCTAATGAACAGAGCTATAACATGATATAGATAAAAGAATTGGTTTCTCAATATTTTTATATCTAATATGTTTGTGAAGTCAATTATGTTCTGGTTCAGTGATGTCTTGATGCTTTGATGCTATGATTTTCTTGTTGAATTACCATGAGTGTAACTATGATTCCTATATGATTAAATGAATGTATGATGAATTACCATAAGTATAATTGTGATTCATATGTGATTAAATGAATGTATGATGAATTACCATGATTATAACTGTGATTTATATGTGATTAATACATGATTGCATGATGAATTCCCATGAGGAACTGTGATGACTTGTGGTGTTGATTCCGTGAGTTTTGATGATTGTATGATAACGTGATTCTTATAATTATTTTGATGAATGATGATAAACCTAATGAGATTATTATGAGGATGATATTGACGTGTGCATCATGCATTCATGTGCATCTGAACTTCGGTTCAGGACCTTGATTTCTTTGACTTCAGTCCCATTGTGCGGATGTGAGGTAGATGTGCTCCGGTTCTTGTATAGAATTGATCCTATTGATGGGGATCTATGGAGGGTTGATGGCCCAGTGTCCATCGAGCTGTGATGATTGGTACCACATGCATGAGTCTTGTTGCATTTGCATTTATGTGACAATTGGTGTAATTTATAATGTTGTGGCCTTTGATGTTTCTTGATGATTATGATGTTGAATATGAAAATGACACCATTTTATATATTGATTATTATGAATCGTTTTACTCACCCTGCCTATTTGAATGATGCCTCCACGTGGGTAACATGCAGATGGCCAGGTTTAGCCGTGGATGTCATCGAGGATTTTTGAAGTTTTGGGTCGTTGGCCATTGTGGTTGACTTAGAGGGTCTTGCTCTGATAGTGTAACATCGGGTTGGGGTCTTTGAGTTAAACTATTTTATTGAGTTTTTGTTATGTTGATTTCTTTGCGGTAAAAGGAAAACTTTAGATTTTTGCCTTTTCGAGTTCCGCTGCCATTTGTGCACTTTTGAGTAATTTTGAGAAAAACTCGTTGCTTATGGAACATTGACCTTGATTTGAATTTATTGAGAAATGTACGCCCTTTGAGGTGATTTTTATGGTGTCTAAAATTTTACTCTGATAAATGTGAATAATTTGCCATAATATTTGTGGGGTAGAAAAGGGTGTTACAATGGGTATGTGACCTTTTATGGGATAGAATTGAGAAAATCCCCATTTTCTCTAACTTCTTCATCTTCAACCTCCAAAAACTCATACTTTCTCCATTATTGACCCCATTAAAAACCCACTCACACTCATTAACACCTCATTCAATCACCATTTCCAACTACCCCGCTAACTTCCCATCCATAAAAATCCAACATTTCCATCCATTCTTCACAAAAATTCCCAAATCCACTAAACCCTTATTTTCTTCAAACAACCACCAATAAACAACAATGGAGCCGGGACAGGTAGTTTTTCATGAAGGATGGGACGGAGATAGGCAAAGGCAAAAGTTCGAGGAATTCCAGACACGCAAAATTTTCGCGACAAGGTACATTGATGAAAACTGTCTGTACACTCTGGGTATTCGTTTTAGCGTAGTTTATCTGTTAGATAATTTACATTTGCATGATATTTTTATCCATAGAGAATCCACCTTTGAGAGGCTAACTCGTGAACTTTTAAGTTCATTGAGTTATATTGTTAGAGCTAACACCGCCAGCACCATTGGTACGGTGAAATTTAGAATGTTTAATATAGAATATGAATTTACTACTGATGTGCTGGCAGGTCTGTTAGGATTCCCATTCGGGGAGGGTGCTATTTGTGAAGCACCTTTAGACACTGAGTGCCAAATTGAGGTTTTCCAACCGTGGAGAGACCTGACAGGTCGTGCCATTAGTTCCTTCAAGGGAAACTTGGCCTTCGACATTCATAATCTGGCCATACGTGTATTCTGTCATTTGCTGGCAGATACCATTTTCGCTAGGGAAAGCTCTAATAAGTTAAATTCCAAAGAATTCATTTTTCTGCAGGCTGCCCTATCACAGGAGATTGAATCTTGTACCTTTTAGGTTGGCACATATGTGCGACGTTGTGAAAAAGAGAGAAACTGTGTCCTTTGGAGGATTGATTACCTACATCGGACGTGCCCTCCAACTAGACGTTGAGCTAGCCACTCTAGAACCACTCCTACCTTGCACACTAAATTTAAAAATTTTAAGAGATATGTGGTTGTGCATGGTGAGGAAGGAGGGAGGATACACCCTCATGGTTCGATGTGGAGGCAGCAACAAGCTCGCGAAGAGGAACGTGATGGCCTGTTCTATGCCATGTATGAGCAGCAACAGGACATGATGAACTTCATGTATGAGTCTCAACGGCAGCATGAGAGATCCATGCGTATTATGATGGAGTCCCAGCTTGCCACCACATCCCTCTAGCAACGCTAGCAAGCTAGCTTCGAAAACCATTACAGGCGAGTAGAAGTCACTCAAGGTTCCATACTAGGAAACCTTCATGAGCTTCGACAGGCTAACGACGCACTAGCAACAAGGATTGAGTGGCTTGAGCTTTCATAGAGTTTACGACACCGAACTAGAAGTTGTCGTCCTCGACATCCAGAGCAAGGAGGAGAGGGTACTAGTGGCAAGCAGTAGTCACATCTAAGTTCCACCTATCTCTTCTTCACCTTTTATCAAACATTGGGGACAATGTTCGAATTTAAGTATGGGAGGAGATATATACTATTTTTAATGTTTTTATTTCCCTTTATGTTTTTCATTTTTTATATCATTTCCTTCTAGTTTTCAGCCTGTTTTTTTAGTTACTTTTTAATAAATACATGTGCTTGATGAGTCGCGTGTGTAGTTTGCAATATTTCACCCATTTCTTGAGCCATACTAAAAATTATGAATAAGAAAACAACATTTATTTTGAAAATTTGGGTTGTTAGACAAGTTTAGGATAGTTTGCAATGACTTGGGAAAACTTTTGAAAAATCGATATCGTCATGACACCATAAGTTTCTTAATTATAGGAACCGATCCAGATACTTATTATGTGGTGGCCTTAAAGTCTCACCCTTGAACCAATCCTTAAGTAGTTTATTTTAGCAGTCAACACCATCTTAAGTACCGCTAAGTGGGCGAGCCGATGCAAATAGGTGAATGATCCAGTCAGAGAATATATATATATATATATATATATATATATATATATATATATATATATATATATATATATATATATATATATATATATATATATATATATATATATATATATATATATATATATATATATATATATATATATATATATATATATATATATATATATATATATATATATATATATATATATATATATATATATATATATATATATATATATATATATATATATATATATATATATATATATATATATATATATATATATATATATACACACAAAAAGAAAGCATTTTTGGAAAAAGAATCCGCCTTCTAAGTTGGGTAACCCTCACCCGTTTACTTAGCCCAACGGTAGCGAAACTTCAAAATTTCTTATGTGTCTGTGTTAAAGAAAAAATCATTGAATTAGACACAATATTGGATCAGGATCACCAACAGGTTCGTTCACCATGTGTGTACAAGATAACGGGATTAATGTGATTGCACCTGAATGAAAAAGGATACAAGAGGGATGAGTGAGTTAGGCCAAGTATAATAACATGATGCAGATTGGTTAGTATAAGAAGGAAACTTATGACCGCAATCCGCAGAAAGTTTCACCACGATATCCTTGGTTCACTAGTTAGTACTTATTGAAGCAACCTCGATCAAACTGACAGTCTTTAGCTTGAATTAAATACTTGTGTGTTTTTGTTTTTCTTTTGTGCTCATAAGAATTTGCTTGAGGACAAGAAAAGGTTTAAGTGTGGGAGAATTTGATAACACTAAAACACATTGTGTATTTGGCTCGGATTGCACATGTGTATTGTCGTTTATTTGTTATTTTCTTGCATTATGCTTGTGTTTTGTCTTTTTTTTCAGGTACGTTGCCTAGTAAGAGCCTTCCACGAAGAAATGGAGCGAAAAAGAGAAGAAAACGGAGTTTCGGGTGAAAATTACACACACGACATTCCACATGGCGTTGGTCTTGGGGGTAGCCATGACGTGTAGGGTTTCTCCCACGTTCTAACCACAACTTTACCAGGTCCACCACCATTTGTACACATGGCGGACGCCATTTGTGTATTTGGTGGCTTGGTCAAGGACGGTTAGAGCATGGTGTCATGACCGAAGATTTTTCCTCCCCACAATTCTGGAAGAAGTTATGTAACTATTGCACCCCAAAATTTGACCAACCTCTTTTCTTAATCTTTGGCTTATGTTTCATTGCATTTTTGCATTTGCATAGCATAGTTCTTCAAGAAATCAAGTGATTATTTGTGTATCATCCAAGAGGAGAGCCTTATTGACCACAAGCTCAAGCACAGGCATTGATAGAGGTTGTTATGTGGTTGTCATCATCATGAAGATATCTGAGCTCCTAGATAGGAGGGGTGTGCCACAACATTATCAAAGGGCCATCAGAAGGTTGTCAAGGGGTCCATGAAGATTTATAATTGGTTTAATCATGAGGTAGAGGCTTGTTGAGTACCTCAGAGGTCATTGTGGAGTGGGAATGGTCACTCAGTTCATCTGCACAATGCCTAGGCAAAAAGGGTGAAACTAGGGTTTCACTTTTAATCAGGATAAATTTGTTTTTGGGAGCAATACTTGTTTCCATGGTCTTCCATATGTCCTAAGGTGTTTGGGTATGGGATATTGATTATCAATTTTAGTCAGAAGAGCTTCAATTGATCAATCAATTGAAAATCAGAAAATTTGAGGTTGAAAAGCATGGCATTTGATCAATCAATTGATCAAATGGAACTTCCACCAACACAAAATTTGTTCTACTCCATGCCCTCTTTCATTTGAGCACAAGATCTAAGCAAATGGATTTGTGTGCACAAAGTTATCATTGCTCAAAGTTGGTGTGTTGAACACTTTTTCAAAGGATGAAATATGTGACATTTTGATTTTTTTTTTGTTTATCAGCCATGTAGTCATGTCCTATGCGCAGGATTTGAGATTTGGAAGCCTACCAAACTTTTCCAAAAACAGCCAAACACCCAATGTACCTCTTTGCTCCATTTTCGAATCTTTTGCCAAAACAAGGAAAAGACAAGCAGCTGCCCTTGTTCTGGTTCCTGCAGCCTATCCATTCTATTTCTCTCCACTCACAAGAAACCAACAAGAAGACAAGGATGCAAGCTGGCTGGTGTACCATCTCCATCACACACCATTGATTCAAAACTTCATGAAAAAATGCAAATCTGCCCCTTCATTTTTTTCCATGGTAAAACCCCTCCAATCTTGTATTCACTTGGTATTTAAGCTAAGCAACAGCCAAGGAAAACCCTAGCCACCATTCTGCATAGAGAGACCAGAAGTTGAGCTTTGAAAACTCTCTCATTTTGTGAGCCATTCCATAAACTTTTCATCAAAAAACCACAAAAACTGTCTTGTGCAAGTTTCATACCAGCCTCCTTTCCAATCCTTTAAACATCATAAAAATCATCCACACAACCTCAAAATCATGTTTGGAAGGTGTTGCAACCATTAAACCAACCAAAAACACCATAACTCAAAAAGTCAACTTCTCACACCATGAACATTGACTTTCCTGCATAAGCCAGCAGAACACACTACCTAAAATAGTTAGGACCTCTTTGAAACCTTGAACACCTTCCACTTATGTTATACCAACTGTCCAAGACCTTATAAAACAGCTGGAACACCTCTTGCTAGGACTGTCATCAAGAATCAATCATTACTTCAAGAAGAAGTAATTTCAAAGCTTGCTCAAAGGAGGAAGGGATATCTTGCTGCTAGCTTGTCCTGAGGAGTTTACAAGAGGTAGGTATCTCTTAACTCTCTATTTTATATGCATAAGTAACATTAAAACATGTTTGAGTATTTGTTTGCATTCATGGTTTGTTAACTTTCATTTGAAGTGTTGATTTGTTTTTGTGATGACAAGGCTGTGGGTATTGAATGAACAACCTTCTTATGTTGATTTTTGCAAGCTGTTTTCAAGAGAGATACACTTTGAGTTAGTTTGGTTGATGCTTGACACTGTCATGCCAAGTTTGCCTCTATGATGTTTTGAACTATTGTTTTGTGCTTCCAGGATGTGGTTTGTACACTAGAATCTTGCATTAGGGTTGTTAGTTTAGTTGTTGATTTGGATTTTATTAAGGCTGCTGCTAGATGTTTGTGTGTGACTGTCACCAGGGAAACATGATCATGTTGTTACTAGACTGTTGAAGTGTATGGTATGTTGAAGATTGATGTTGGTATACTGAACTCATGTACTTTACTGTCAAAGTTATTTTGAAATGAAGTTTGTTAACTCATGGTTCATTACTGTTATAAAACTGTTTTTCATACTAAAACCTGTTTAATAGTAATTGTCTTATCATGTATAAATTGAACTGTTTGTTAGATGAGTTAAATACTTCTTTGGTTGAAACCTACAACTGTGCTGTTAGGGATGTCTTGAGTTTGAGTTTGTCAACTCATAATGACCTGCATTGGACCAATGACTCATTTGTTTAAGTATGCATTTGCTATATTTAAGCATTGTAATGTCAAACTGTGTTGCAGCTTCTGTTTTCAAACAAAACCATTTTGAGTTATGATTTTCTGTGTTGGAAGTTTATTGTCATGAATGTACGTTTGCATTACTTGGTTGTTGCATCTGCATAGGTCCAAGTTTGTGACTCTGCTTGGTTAAGTGAGTTGTAACTTTACAGCAGTTTTTGGATTAAATTGAATTTTGACAGTTTGCTCATATTGAACATGTGTTTTCACTTTGATTGCTTTTAAAATGTGTTGTTGTATCTGTTTTAATTCTAAGTTGGTTATTTGCTGGATTGATGAGTTGTAACTTCATGTATGTTTTGAACAGTTTGTTGAATGCATGGAGCATTGTTGTGTTGTAACTTTATTGTTAAAATTGTTTTGAGATAAAACTGTTCAAAGTAGTGTCTACTCACCTTGAGGTGTTGAATGTCCTTGAGGCATTATTTTGAATTAGTGTTTGCATTACCATGCCAAGTTTTGTCGTTGTTTTTGTTTTAAAGGAAAAGAGGGATGTTTGATCTACATTGTTAAAAGTGGTTGCTTGTTTTTGCAAGAGTGTGGCTGTTGGATTTCCAGTAGGGTAGTGTGTGTTATCATTTTTATGAAGACATAATGTTGAACACATGATGAATTTATGAATTAAACCTTGTTATGTTGAGTTCAACACCAAACTATTTTGAACACTATCAAGAGTTATTTTTACACACTGTTTTAAGGTTGCAATTTCTTGTTAGAAATGTAAATTGATAGGTTTATTGAAAGCATCAACATGATCATCGTCAGGATTGGTGTTTTGGTTCTGTCAAGATTAGTCTTTTTATTTGTTTGAGCTTGATAATTCACATGGCTGTCAGTTTTACTTTTCATTGCTTTACTTGTGTATTTGAAAACTGTTTTTGGAGTAAGCTGGTAGAGTTGAATATTGTTGGCTCTTGGATTCACAGTCATGAGTGAAGGATTGTTATGGTTTGATTTTGTTTAATTTATACCAGTTATATTACTATGAAATGATTATGATTTGTGGTAAAGGTTTTGTTTATTTTTGATGAGCTTGGCTGTCATTTCAATGAACAATGTATGTGTGGATTTTTTAGGCCTGTTAATTTCTTGTTGTAAGATTTTAGTTAAAAGCTTATAGAGGTCAGGTCTTGTCAGATTTCCTAGTTCATTTGAGTTGGTTTGTTCATGTTTGTAGCTCTAAAAACACTGATTTAGTTCTGTTGGGATTTGTTCTTGAATGGAGTTTGTCAACTCACTTTGATGAACTTTAAGGCAAGGTCTCTTGGACTACTGTTGGTTGTAGTGTGTTATGGCAGCAGGTCTTGATGGTTGTTTCTGTTCTAAGTAATTCATCTCTGTCTGATTTGTGGCACAACTTTTCTTTGTCTAAAAAACTATGTTGGATGGAATTCAACATTGTTGAAATACCACTACTGCCTAGGTCAGTTGAACATTGGATTGGAATTTTTGATGCCTTAAGAGCACTTTGCCTTGATCTACTACTTACTTGCTGTTTTTGATCAAACTTTGATACCTTTAAGTCCCATCTATGAGACCATTGCAATTTGTGTATGTAAAGTTGTAACTTCTGGCTTTTGGATTTAGTAACTTAGTTGCTGTCTTGGAGTTGTTGGTATTGTTGGATTGCAAAGTCTCTCTTAAAACACAAATTTCACCATTTGCAACTCATATGCCTTTTTTTTCATTCTATGTGTTTTTAATCAAACTTGCTGTTAGAACTCTTTCCATATCATGTTTGCAACTTGCTCAGACTTTCACATATCTCTAAAAGCATATGTATTAATCTTTGAATATCAAAACGCATTATCAAAACCTTGTTATGCATAAGCCATCGTGTTTTCAACTGTGTGCATATTTTCAAATTTTGGATTGGACCATTGTAATCCTCTTGAAAAATCAAGCGTGTCTGGTTGAGATTTGAATGAGTTGTGATGGAATCGTTTTATGAGTTTCACTTGAAGTTTGCCTTGAGGTGTGCCCAGCATGCGCGCTTGTTTTGGTATTTGTAGAGTTGGGGTGGCTTGATACAATAGATGTATCGCCACCCTAGTGGTTGTCACCTTGCCCTTAAGAACCTCGCCATGCCTTGTAACCTCGGTTAGACCCTCAGCGAGGGCGCTTTTTGTTTAATTTTGTGATTTTTCCATGTTTTAATATTTTTGTTTTTCCTTTCCATTTATGTGGACACGCGTTAAGTGGCTGAGCTGGCCATATTTTGTGAACCCCAAGTTCTTGAGTTCAAGCCTTGGGTGATGCATTTCCTTCTTTTTTTAGCACTTGTTTATTCCATATCTTTTTCTTTATTTTTTTATTTTTATTTTATTTTATTTTAATTGTTTTCTTGTTTTGTTTTTATTTATTTAGAAATAGTTCTAAACATCATAAAATCCCAAAAAAATCTTATTCTCATATTTCTAATGTGTTAAATTATTTTTCATCATTTTTATTTTATGTTCCATTTGTTTTTATTATTTTAATTGAATTTACAAATTAATGTATTTTGTGGCTCGTCACTTGTTCATTGCATGTTTTCCTCCCCCTATTCCTTGTTTGTTGCATCCTTTCTTTGCATCATTTGTTTGCATTGCATGTTCACTTATCCCGGTCAATTTCTTTTCTTTCTCATTTCATTTGTGAGTGAATTATTTAGTGTTTACTTGGCCTTATGCCATGATCCCCCTAGGATTCGTAGTCCCCCCGTTCATGATGGGGGTAGAAGAGACATTAGGTGTTTAATTCTATGCATGACAACATTAGTGTAGTCCTTCCCTTTCATCCCAACTTTAGGAGCATTGTGTATGACAACATTAGAGTCCAGCTTCCCCTTAGTCTGTGTATTCCTCTTCTCATCTCCTAAACAATTCAAAACACAAGTATTTGAGAAATAATGGTTGAGGGCCTCCTCTCAACTGTCTAGAGTGTTTAGCATATGCCCTTTGGGCGATATGCGACGCATTCGCTCTCAAGTCATAGTCTTTAGTGCGACATGAGTTTCAAACCATAACTCAATTCACTTCTTGTCTTAAAAAACACAAAACAAAAACATCAAATCTTTTTATCCTTCGGGATCTTAATTGGAAAACCATTTTCATAAAGAGAGTGTTGTTAACTCTTGGTTCTACCGCAAACAGGTAACGCCTAAGTCTCCAATGGTTGAGTTGCATACACCTAACTGCTAGAACTAAGGTTTAACCCTACTGGTTTAAAACACTTGAGCCAACCTGTAGTCGTGTCAGCCCGAACTACGTTTGCTCTGATTTCTCGTACCAGACGAGGATACGTAGGCACAAGACGGCGATTTCTTGGCGAGCAACCTTCCCCACCTTCACCCGTAGTTTTCCGAACTACGTTGACTCTGACTTTCCCATTGCACGAGGGAATACGTAGGCATATAGCGGCGTTGCTCTATCGAGTCTCTTTTCTTTTCTTTCCCCCCGTGAGCCTGTAGTTTAGATAGTTTTACACCCTTTTAGATAGACAACAAGCGTGGATCCCGTCGAATACGTCAGACGTGAGGGGTGCTAATACCTTCCCCTTACGTAACCAACTCCCGAACCCGAGATTTGGTTGCGATGACCTATCTTATTCCCTTTTTTTAGGTTTTCTCTGATCGTTTCCTTTCCCTCTCTTTGGGATAAATAACGAACGGTGGGCACTCTTCTGTCTTTGCCGGCCCATCCTTTGCAGCAGTGCGACAGCTGGCGACTCTGTTGGGGACTTTTCCCATCCATTATGTGAGTCAATCCTAGCGCTTGTTTGCTTGTTTGTGGGTGTGTATATATTTTGTGTGTTGTATTTTATATATTATTGTATTTACATTTTCTGCACTATATTATTATTTGTTGCTGTTGTGTTGTTGGATGGTTGTTCCTTTGAGTGATAAGGCAAAACCCAGGCTTGAGGATACACATAGCATTAGAAGGTGGAAAGTAGTGATGGACCTGTATGTTTAAGCATGCATTAGTCCCCACGAAATTTGCATTCAGACGAGGTTTTCTGTTGAAGACATCCTATCTTGTACATTAGTCGGGAGGGGATGTTGGATCAGGAAACTATCGACTCTAGAGACCGATCACTTGGGAGTCAGCTAAGTGAGGCCGCTTTGGTAGACAATGATGCCAAACCCGAAATGGTGAATGTATCATTGTTTCTCAAAAGTCTATGACGCTGACAACCGCATAGGATGCCAGACCTTATTGAAGATAAGTTCATACCTGTGAGGGGGAGGGTTTGTAGGAAACTTTGACCTTCATCCTACCCATTTGACTTATCAGTATGAAAAGTTATAGTGGGATCCTTGTACTAGTGCTATATGGTTTTCTCGCCAAAGCGAAGCGCTGGTTCACCACCGTCAACAGAACAACAACCTTGATCCTTTGTTGCATTTCATATTGCATTGCATGGCATTTGCATTTCATTTGTATAGCAGGTGTGCAAGACTGGGTTTTGTTATCCTGATCCGGTTTTTCTTCAGAACTAGACATCAGCTTTTCAAGGAAGACATAAGTGACTATGAAGCAGATTCAAGCTGAGTTGAGGGAAGTCCGGAGCCAGATGGGATGGTGGAAATGCGAGCTTTGTGTTTGGATCAGAAGATGCTTAGGGAGGAAGTTCATCAGTTGAAGACTCAGATGGGCCTGATTACAAAAGCGATAAGGTGTTAAGAAAGGAGGGCGATCAGGTGCCTGAAGTTGCAGCAGAAATGGTTATTCCACCCTTACCTGTGGAACCTCTCCCAAGGCGTGATGTGCCTCAAAGGTAGTTGAATTTGCGTCGGGCGGCGTGAGCGTACCAGATGGTCTTATTCCCTTCATTGCAAAAGAGGTGGTTATTCCTGCCTTCTCCCCTAAAGCTGCATCAGGTCAGGAGTATGTCTTGCAATCTATGATTTCAGAGTCTCCATGCCCACAGTTGTTGCCTGTTCCTAGGCCAAGCCTGAGGAAGAAAGCACCTGGACGAGGGAAGTCCCTGATACCTCAGATTCGATCTCCAGACGTTTCAACTGTTCGTAGTCAACAACCTGTTGGGTTTGTGTATCAGATATCTGTTCCCTTCTAGAGTCAGCAGTCATATCGTCATCAGCCGCGTCAGCACACTCAATGAAGAACAAGGAGGCCAGAGAGGCATTTCACTCAGCTGTCGATGTCGTACAGTCAGATGTTGCCAGACTTGATCAACGATGGATTGATAGTGCCGAAGAAGATTAATCCAAAGATTCCTCCACATCCGTCGGGTTCTGATGCCAACGCCCGTTGTGAGTACCATGTTGGGGGCACATGGGCATTCAACTGAAGACTGTAAGGAGCTGAAAAGCAAGATTCAGACTCTACTTGACTCCAACATGTTCTTTGTCACACCTCGGGGTATTCAGATCAAAGATTTTTCTTCATCCAGCCAGATGGGTTCAGCATTCAATGTTATGGAGGGATGCACCGAAAGCAGATGTTCCGAAGAGTATCAGACTGACTTCGACGAGTAATTCTGAAGATGGTTGATTCAGTAGCAAATCCAGATTTGAAAGCCCAGGTCCCAGAAGCTGGCAATTTTTTATCATGTCATTTCTTTGCATTTGTAGTTTCTTTTCTGTTTAAGTGCAAATTTCATTTGTAAAACGTGATTGTTTTTGATTGATAATGAAAATGAAATGAATGTGCATGTTTTGATTAAATCCATTCGTGTTCACTCAATACTTTTTTATTGATGTCAAATGCTTGTTTAAGCGGAATCCGAGGGAAGATGACGAAGTTTAAAGATGCAAGCTTTCGATAGTATGCTTTTGAATAAACCTCTGCTAATGATGTATAGGCATTGTTTCAAATCCCTAAACATCAGAGAGATAAGGAGTTAATCCCTAGTTAACCCCCTTGAGCCTAGTAGTAGGAGTTTCTTTCTGAAAACAAAAAACCCTCAATCTTAACCTGGGGTAGGGTAGGTGTCAGTTAATTTGACCGAGCATCCAAGTTGCAAAAGGGAGTGTTCCCGTTCGAGGATCAATCACACCTGTATAGGTCGTACTTAAAGAACCACAGTGGTTATCCAAGGAGTGAGACAATCACAATTCTTCCAACAAGTCAAACGAGCCGGTGTCACACGATTTGGAGAAAAGAAAAGAAAAAAATAATAATAAAAGCCCGCTAAGTCGATAACTTAAAAACAAGTGGCTTAGGAAAAAAATTAGGGCAACCCGCTGGACTTCGAGAGAAGATATACTCCAAAGAGTCAGTTCAAGAAAAAATAGGAAAAAATGACGAAAAGACAAGTCGTGTGACTCCAGGAACCAAAGACAAAAAGCGAGTGACTGTCACCCCGAAAACTTGTGGTTTCCTGAACCGTCACTCCTGTCATTCAACCTTTGAGAGGTGAGTGCTTATGTCGAATTAGTTGAATATAAGATTGAAGAACATCAAGGAGAATGAGTGGGTTAAAATAAACTTAGAGCCTTATATCCTTTCTTTCTATAACCGTGAACCTGACCAAGTTACCACCTTCAAAAGTCCTAATTGAAGCAGATTTATTTCGAAAGCATACTTCGATAAAGATTACGTCAAAACTGACTCCTAAAAGGATTCTTCTTACCTTGTGGGTATTGATATTGACATTCTGATAAGTGATTCATTCATTATGATACAACTTTTTTCCAGTGAACAGACTTGGATTTCAAAACTGTCATATGCATTGCATTAATATTATCATCCGTAAAACCAATTGTTTTACTTGCGAGTAAGCACTTGACATCAGGAGAGCTTCTACAATACGAAGTTTGATCGAGCTAAGATGAAAAACTCCAGAGAGCTTCATCGTGCAGGGGCATGCCAAAGGATCACATAAGAGGAGTCAGTCATTCCAAGATTCCGTTAATCTGGGGCAACCAGGTCGAGATTAATCAAATATTTCGAATGCCAGTCAAAGACGTTATTTCCTAAGGTCCGTTAATATGGGGCAATCAGATCGAGATTCGATAAATCTCTCAAAGTCAAAGGCACTTCTCCAAATTAGCCGGTCAGGGGAAAAGTCATTGCGAGACCGGGGTAGGCCACCCCAAGAGCACAACAGCTATCCTTATCCAAAAAGTAAATTAACTTGAAGTACCTCTTCGAGGTTCAAAGTGTTAAAGCAGTTCATATCAAACCGTCAGAGTACAGAAATTTCAGGTTTCCTTTCGAGGAAGGTTTCACAGAAGTCCCACGGGCTGGGGCAAAATTGGAAACAAAAGAGATGCATTCCTCTCCATATCTTCAGAGCTTGTCAGAATTATTCAAGCAGATTCAGTAAACCTTCAAGTCCAAGACAAATGTCAGGAAGTCATAGAAATTATCCCCTGACCCACATTAAACCGGTATCCATACATAGCATTTCTCAACCTCAACTGTACCTGACCTTTCATAGAAAGCCTAAAGCCCGATCACACTTGGCACATCCATTGGAGTTGCTACGTCTCTATCCCTACAAAGTGAAGATGTCAGACCAGAAGTATCTCGCCAACGATAATATACAGTCGAGATTAGTCTTTCCTCAGCAGGTTGGAACCCCGTACAATCAAGGTTATCCTTAGCAGGTCGAGATTGATATCTCCAGCAGAGTAGGATCATCTCCAACAAGTAGGTGTGAGATTATTCCCAGCAGTGGAACGAATTCAGAATTTCGTTTTCCCCACAGAGTCTGAATGATTGGCTCCTTTCCCCTCAGAGTCTAGGTCATTGACTCATTCCCCAAGCGGAAGTTGTTATTGTTGATTTTATTTCTCATTTCCCCAAGCAGAGGTCGATGTTGATTCCCTCCTTATTTAATCCCCAACGAAGTCAGCGGAGTTAATTTTCTTCCCCATAGAGTGGGACTGACTCAGAGATTGTTATTCTCCATCCTCAGCAGAGAGAGCTTGGGACGGTTCCCCAGTAGATCTAATTCATAATCCCTAACAAATAGCAAATTAATTCTTCAGCAAAGCGGAATCTCTGGCAGAATAGAGCCATCCCTCAGCAGTCTGCCTTGATTCCCCAGCAGAGTTGTCTGTTCCCCGGAATGTTATATTCTGGCAGACCATCCAGGGTTGTTTCCCCGGTAGAATGGAGTTTTTGTCTCCAGCCGAGTTGTTAGTTCCCCAAAAGAGTTATATTCTGGTAGGCCATCCGGGACATTTTCCTCAGCAGAGTTTGATTTTGATCCCCGACGGAGTGGATTTGTGCTTAGCAGAGCAATTTTACCCAGAAGTTTTCTCGGAGGCCATCCAAGGCTTGTATTCCCCAGCATGAGCTCGTTTGTACTAGGTGTGTCTAGTCTTTCCCCCAACGGAGTCTGGTTGCTTCTCTTTAGCCTTTATTTTGCTAAAGTGGTTCCTTTGCATTTGCATCGTGCATAGCATCCTCCCAAATGCGTAGCATTTCCATTTCGTATGGAGCATTACGCCATATTCAAACAAGTGCATTTGAAACATAAGCCAGGTTGTTACCTCTTTGTTTTCAGGTGTATCTCCAGCAATTATCAGTATATTTCTCTGGCCTGTTAGTATCCAGACCTCCAGCAAGATCTTTGACGAATGTGTTCATCTTATCATTCACTCCAACAGAGTCTATTTATTCAAGTTCATATTTCCCCAACGGATTTCTTCACCCAGATGGTGAATCGACGGATGTTCTTCTCAACTTAGGGTTGAGTCAGCCCTTGGGTTCGATGCTCACTTTTATTTAGCGAATGACTGATGGCGAAGTCATATGATTTTGGGAACTGACGACGAATTCGAATTATTTTGAGAACTGACGTCGAAGTCAGATTATTTTGAGAGCTGACAGCGAAGTCAGATGATTTTGAGAGCTGACGGAGAAGTCAGATGATTTTGAGAGCTGACGGCGAAGTCAGGTGATTTTGAGAACTGATGGCGAAGTCAGATGGTTTTGAGAGCTGACGGCGAAGTCAGATGATTTTGAGAACTAACGGTGAAGTCAAATTATTTTGAGAGCTGACGGCGAAGTCAGATGATTTTGAGAGCTGACGGTGAAGTCATATGATTTTGATGATTAATGGCGAAGTCAGATGATTTGGAGAACTGAAGGCGAAGTCATATTATTTGGAGAACTGACTGTCAGATTATTTTGAGAGCTGACGGCGAAGTCAGATGATTTTGAGAGTTGATGGTGAAGTCAGATAATTTGGAGAACTGACGGCGAAGTCAGATCATTTGGAAAACTGACGGCGAAGTCAGATTATTTTGAGAACTGACGGCGAAGTCAAATTATTTAGAGAGCTGACGGCGAAGTCAGATGATTTTGAGAACTGACGGCGAAGTCAGATTATTTTGAGAGCTGACGGCGAAGTCATATTATTTTGAGAGCTGACGACGAAGTCAGATGATTTTGATGACTGACGGCGAAGTTAGATGATTTAGAGAACTGACAGCGAAATCAGATGATTTTGAGGGCTGATGGCGAAGTCAGATGTTTTTACAGATTTGATGTTGA
The DNA here is from genome assembly GCA_963859935.3 of Lathyrus sativus. Lineage (NCBI taxonomy): Eukaryota > Viridiplantae > Streptophyta > Magnoliopsida > Fabales > Fabaceae > Lathyrus > Lathyrus sativus. The sequence goes on from OZ012738.1 coordinate 226,054,235, forward strand.
GTTCTGACAGCGAAGTCAGATGTTTTTACAGATTTGATGTTGGGTTCTAACGGTGAAGTCATATGTTTTTACAGATTTGACGTTGAGGGCTGACGACGAAGTCAGATGTTTTTACAGATTTGATTTTGAGTTCTGACAGCGAAGTCATATGTTTTTACAGATTTGATGCTGAGTTCTGACGGCGAAGTCGGATGTTTTTACAGATTGGATGTTGAGTTCTGATGGATAAGTCAGATGTTTTTATAGATTTGATGTTGAGTTCTGACGGCAAAGTCAGATGTTTTTACAGATTTGATGTTGAGGGTTGACGGCGAAGTCATATGTTTTTACAAATTTGATGTTGAGTTCTGATGGCGATGTCAGATGCTTTTACCGACTTGATGTCGAGGCCTGACGGCGAGGTCAGCTGCTTTTACCGATTTGATGTTGATGACTGGCGGCGAAGTTAGATGTTTCCACCGACTTGATGTCGATGCCCGACGGCGAGGTCAGGCGTTCTTACCGACTTAATGTCGTTGCCTGCATGTTAGCAGAGGTTTCTTCCACCTGCGGGTTGGTGTTTTCTAATTGATAATTAGTTAACTTATTGTCGTTGCAACTATCAGATACCACTTTGTTTTTTCTCGGAATTTCTGTCCCAGTGAACAAGTTTATTCAGTTTCAATTTCATTCTACGGTTATCAAATTTTAGGGTTCTTTGGTATTCAACCGTCTTTTACCTCGAATGTTTGAAATCCGTTCGCTTTTCATCCCTTCAGGTCCAAGTCGCTTGAATAGGGGCAACTGTTGCACCCCAAAATTTGACCAACCTCTTTTCTTAATCTTTGGCTTATGTTTCATTGCATATTAGCATTTTTGCATTTGCATAGCATAGTTCTTTAGTAAATCAAGTGATTTTTTGTGTATCATCCAAGAGGAGAGCCTTATTGACCACAAGCTCAAGAAGAGGCATTGGTAGAGGTTGTTATGTGGTAGTCATCATCATGAAGACATCTGAGCTCCTAGAGAGGAGGGGTGTGCCACAACATTATCAAATAGCCATCAGAAGGTTGTCAAGGGGTCCATGAAGATTTGCCATTGGTGTAATCATGAGGTAGAGGCTTGTTGAGAACCTCAGAGGTCATTGTTGAGTGGGAATGGTCACTCAGTTCATCTGCAAAATGCCTAGGCAAAAAGGGTGAAATTAGGATTTCACTTTTAATCAGGATAAATTGGTTTTTGGGAGAAAGACTTGTTTCCATGGTCTTCTATATGTCCTAAGGTGTTTGGGGATGGGATATTGATTATCAATTTTAGTCAGAAGAGCTTCAATTCATTATTCAATTGAAAATCAAAAAATTTGGGAGAAAAGTCAACTGTGCAGTGAAAAAGTCAACTCCTGACTTTTTGGGGTCAAGATCATGTTCCTCAAGTCCAATATGGTCAATGGATGGAATTTGATCATGAAAAGTCAAGGGAATCATAAAAATCAAGAGTTGTTTAAAGTTGTCATTTTGGGGAATTAGGGTTTTAGAAACTTTCCATTTATGGAAAGTTTCATGGTTGAAGCAGCCATCTTCAAGACCATTTTTCTTCATGATCAAGGTTTCAAATGAACTTGGCTCAAACATCAAAGTTGTTCCTTGTATTTCAAGCTTTCTTTTTAGTACCAATTCATAATCATATGATACATGGAACTCATGTTATGATCAATCAAAGTTGGAGATTTTTAATGACTTCAAAGTTGGCAAGTTGGACAAATTTTTGCACTCACTTTGCAAGCCAATTTTCATCACTTTCTTGATGTCAAATGAAGCTTTGTCCTAAATTAAAGTTGTAGAGCATGTTACAAGTTTTCCAAAAATTCCTAGAAGTCCTCCATATGATTTGTGAAGCTCAAGTTGTGGATGCGCAAAGTTGAGGAAAAATAAGCCAAAATCCATAACTTAGAATTTTTTTTCTAAGTTATTTGTAGACAGCCTGCATGCCATGCTTTTCAAACTCAAATTTTATGATCTTCCAATGATCAAATGGAACTTCCACCAACTTGAAATTTGTTCTACTCCATGCCCTCTTTCATTTGAGCACAAGATCTAAGCAACTGGAGTTGTGTGCACAAAGTTATCATTGCTCAAAGTTGGTGTGTTGAACACTTTTTCAAAGGATGAAATATGTGACATTTTGATTTGTTTTTGTTTATCAGCCATGTAGTCATGTCCCATGCGCAGGATTTGAGATTTGGAAGCCTACCAAACTTTGCCAAAAACAGCCAAACACCCAATGTACCTCTTTGCTCCATTTTTTAATCTTTTGCCAAAACAAGGAAAAGACAAGCAGCTGCCCTTGTTCTGGTTCCTGCAGCCTATCCATTCTATTTCTCTCCACTCACAAGAAACCAACAATAAGACAAGGATGCAAGCTGGGTGGTGTACCATCTCCATCACACACCATTGATTCAAAACTTCATGAAAAAATGCAAATCTGCCCCTTCATTTTTTTTCCATGGTAAAACCCCTCCAATCTTGTATTCAATTGGTATTTAAGCTAAGCAACAACCAAGGAAAACCCTAGCCACCATTCTGCATAGAGAGACCAGAAGTTGAGCTTTGAAAACTCTCTCATTTTGTGAGCCATTCCATAAACTTTTCATCAAAAAACCACAAAAACTGTCTTGTGCAAGTTTCATACCAGCCTCCTTTCCAATCCTTAAACCATCATAAAAATCATCCACACAACCTTAAAATCATGTTTGGAAGGTGTTGCAACATTAAACCAGCCAAAAACACCATAACTCAAATAGTCAACTTCTCACACCATGAACATTGACTTTCCTGCATAAACCAGCAGAACACACTACCTAAAATAGTTAGGACCTCTTTGAAACCTTCAACACCTTCCACTTATGTTGTACCAATTATCCAAGACCTTATAAAACAGCTGGAACACCTCTTGCTAGGACTGTCATCAAGAATCACTCATTACTTCAAGAAGAAGTAATTTCAAAGCTTGCTCAAAGGAGGAAGGGATATCTTGATGCTAGCTTGTTCTGAGGAGTTTACAAGAGGTAGGTATCCCTTAACTCTTCTTTTTATATGCATAAGTAACATTAAAACATGTTTGAGTATTTGTTTGCGTTCATGGTTTGTTAACTTTCATTTGAAGTGTTGATTTGTTTTTGTGATGACAAGGTTGTGGGTATTGAATGAACAACCTTCTTGTGTTGATTTTTCTAAGTTGTTTTCAAGAGAGATACACTTTGAGTTAGTTTGGTTGGTGCTTGACACTGTCATGCCAAGTTTTCCTCTATGATGTTTTGAACTATTGTTTTGTGCTGGCAGGATGTGGTTTGTACACTAGAATCTTGCATTAGGGCTGTTAGTTTAGTTGTTGATTTGGATTTTATTAAGGATGTTGCTAGCTGTTTGTGTGTGACTGTCACCAGGGAAACATGATCATGTTGTTACTAGACTGTTGAAGTGTATGGTATGTTGAAGATTGATGTTGGTATACTGAACTCATGTACTTTACTGTCAAAGTTATTTTGAAATGAAGTTTGTCAACTCATGGTTCATTACTGTTCTAAAACTGTTTTTCATACTAAAACCTGTTTAATAGCAATTGTCTTATCATGTATAAATTGAACTGTTTGTTAGATGAGTTAAATGCTTCTTTGGTTGAAACCTACAATTGTGATGTTAGGGATGTCTTGAGTTTGAGTTTGTCAACTCATAATGACCTGCATTGGATCAATGACTCATTTGTTTAAGTGTGCATTTGTTGTATTTAAGCATTGTAATGTCAAACTGTGTTGCAGCTTCTGTTTTCAAACAAAACCATTTTGAGTTATGATTTTCTGTGTTGGAAGTTTATTGTCATGAATATACGTTTGCATTACTTGGGTAATGCACCTTCATAGGTCCAAGTTTGTGACTCTGCTTTGTTAAGTGAGTTGTAACTTTACAGCAATTTTTGGATTGAATTAAATTTTGACAGTTTGCTCATATTGAACATGTGTTTGCACTTTGATTACTTTTAAAATGTGTTGTAACTTCATGTATGTTTTGAACAATTTGTTGAATGCCTTGAGGCAATGTTTTGAATTAGTGTTTGCATTACCATGCCATGTTTTGCCGTTGTTTTTATTTTAAAGGAAAAGAGGGTTGTTTGATCTACATTGTTAAAAGTGGTTGCTTGTTTTTGCAAGAGTGTGGTTTTTGAATTGCCATTAGGGTAGTGTGTGTTATCATTTTTATGAAGACATGATGTTGAACACTTGATGAATTTATGCATTAAACCTTGTTATGTTGAGTTCAGCACCAAACTATTTTGAACACTATCAAGAGTTGTTTTTACACACTGTTTTGAGGTTGCAATTTCTTGTTAGAAATGTAAATTGATAGGTTTATTGAAAGCATCAGCATGATCATCGTCAGAATTGGTGTTTCGGTTCTGTTAAGATCAGTCTTTTTAATTGTTTGAGCTTGGTAATTCACATGGCTGCCAGTTTTACTTTTCATTGCTTTACTTGTGTTTTTGAAAATTGTTTTTGGAGTAAGCTGGTGGAGTTGAATATTGTTGGTTCTTGGATTTACAGTCATGAGTGAAGGATTGTTATGGTTTGATTTTGTTTAATTTATACCAGTTATATTACAATGAATTGATTATGACTTGTGGTAAAGGTTTTGTTTATTTTTGATGAGCTTGGCTGTCATTTCAATGAACAATGTATGTGTGGATTTTTTAGGCCTGTTAATTTCTTGTTGTAAGATTTCAGTTCAAAGCTTATAGAGGTCAGGTCTTGTCAGATTGCCTAGTTCATTTGAGTTGGTTTGTTCATGTTTGTAGCTCTAAAAACACTACTTTCGTTCTGTTGGGATTTGTTCTTGAATGGAGTTTGTCAACTCACTTTGATGAACTTTAAGGCAAGGTCTCTTGGACTGCTGTTGGCTGTAGTGTGTTATGGCAGCAGGTCTTGATGGGTTTTTCTGTTCTAAGTAATTCATCTCTGCTTGATTTGTGGCACAACTTTTCTTTGTCTAAAAAACCATGTTGGATGGAATTCAACATTGTTGAAATACCACTACTGCCTAGGCCAGTTGAACATTGGATTGGCATTTTTGATGCCTTAAGAGCACTTTGCCTTGATCTACTACTTATTTGCTATTTTTTATCAAACTTTGATACCTTCAAGTCCCATCTATGAGACCATTGCAATTTTTGTATGTAAAGTTGTAAGTTCTAGCTTTTGGATTAATAACTTGGTTGCTGTCTTGGAGTTATTGGTATAGTTGGATTGTAAAGTCTCTCTTAAAACATAAATTTCACCATTTGCAACTCATATGACTTTTTTTCATTCTAAGTGTTTTTAATCAAACTTGCTGTTAGAACTCTTTCCGTATCATTTTTGCAACTTGCTCAGACTCTTACATATCTCTAAAAGCATCTGTATTTATCTTTGAATATCAAAACACATTACCAAAACCTTGTTATGCATAAGCCATCGCGTTTCAAACTGTGTGCATATTTTTCAAATTTTGGATTGGACCATTGTAATCCTCTTGAAAAATCAAGCGTGTTTGACTAAAACTTCATGGAATTTGGTTGAGATTTGAATGAGTTGTGATGGAATCGTTTTATGAGTTTCACTTGAAGTTTGCCTTGAGGTGTGCCCAGCCTGCACGCTTGTTTTGGTATTGGTAGAGCTGGGGTGGCTTGATAAAACAGATGTATCGCCACCCCAGTGGTTGTCACCTTGCCCTTAAGAACCTCACCATGCCTTGTAACCTTGGTTCGACCCTCAGCGAGGGCGCTTTTTGTTTAATTTTGTGATTTTTCCATGTTTTAATATTTTTGTTTTTCCTTTCCATTTATGTGGACACGCGTTAAGTGGCTGAGCTGGCCATATTTTGTGAACCCCAAGGTCTTGAGTTCAAGCCTTGGGTGATGCATTTCCTTCTTTTTTAGCACTTGTTTATTCCATTTCTTTTTCTTTATTTTTTTTAATTTATTTTTATTTTTATTTTAATTGTTTTCTTGTTTTGTTTTTATTTATTTAGAAATAGTTCTAAACATCATAAAATCCCAAAAAAATCTTATTCTCATATTTCTAATGTGTTAAATTATTTTTCATCATTTTTATTTTATTTTCCATTTATTTTTATTATTTTAATTGAATTTAAAAATTAATGTATTTTGTGGCTTGTCACTTGTTCATTGCATGTTTTCCTCCCCCTATTCCTTGTTTGTTGCATCCTTTCTTTGCATCATTTGTTTGCATTGCATGTTCACTTATTCCGATCAATTTCTTTTCTTTCTCATTTCATTTGTGAGTGAATTATTTAGTGTTTACTTGGCCTTGTGCCATGATCCCCCTAGGATTCCTAGTCCCTCCGTTCATGATGGGAGTAGAAGAGACATTAGGCGTTCAATCCTATGCATGACAACATTAGGGTAGTCCTTCCCTTTCGTCCCAACTTTAGGAGCATTGTGTATGACAACATTAGGGTCCAGCTTCCCCTTAGTCTGTGTCTTCCTCTTCTCATCTCCTAAACAATTCAAAACACAAGTATTTGAAAAATAATGGTTAGGGGGCCTCCTCTCAATTATCTAGAGTGTTTAGCGTATGCCCTTTAGGCGATATGCGACGCATTCGCTCTCGAGTCATAGTCTTTAGTGCAACATGAGTTTCAAACCATAACTCAATTCACTTCTTGTCTTAAAAAACACAAAACAAAAACATCAAATCTTTTTTGGGATCTTAATTGGAAAATCATTTTTAAAAAGAGAGTGTTGTTAACTCTTGGTTCTACCACAAACAGGTAACGCCTAAGTCTCTAATGGTCGAGCTGCATACACCTAACTGCTAGAACTAAGGTTTAACCCTACTCGGTTTAAAACACTTGAGCTAACATGTAGTCGTGTCAACCCGAACTACGTTTGCTCTAATTTCTCATACCAGACGAGGATACGTAGGCACAAGACGACGATGTCTAGACGAGCAACCTTCCCCACCTTCACCCATAGTTTTCCGAACTACATTGACTCTGACTTTCCCATTGCATGAGGGAATACGTAGGCATATAGCAGCAATGCTCTATCGAGTCTCTTTTATTTTCCCCTCGTGAGCCTGTAGTTTAGATAGTTTTACACCCTTTTAGATAGACAACAAGTGTGGATCCTGTCGAGTACGACAGACGTGAGGGGTGCTAATACCTTCCCCTTACGTAACCGACTCCCGAACCCAAGATTTGGTTGCGATGACCTATCTTATTCCCTTTTTATAGGTTTTCTCTGATCGTTTCCTTTCCCTCTCTTTGGGATAAATAACGAACGGTGGCGACTCTTCTGTCTTTGTCGGCTTCTCCTTCGCAGCGATGCGACAGTAACGTCCAATGCAATGTTACACTATAAATAGGACATAGATCTATAGTCAGTCTTAGTTTGCAACATAGGCATATATTCAGAGTTAAAGCGATAAATCGTCACATCAAAGGTTTATCGCACCATTGTTGTAACTAGGGTTGGAGCATCGAAGCGTAGGAACTTTAAACTTGTCGTCATTGTACGTTCAAGCCAGATTTACTTTCCAGCATTGTACTAGATTCAAGTCTCCGATTTGAAGCAGGTTTATTTTATTCACACTTATTTACTTTCCGCCCTGCTTTACTTTGTTTATTTTCTGCACAACTTATTTATCGCTGTTTATTTTCAAAGATCTGTTTCTAAGAAGAGAACCTAAGAGTGAAACTTCGGTTCTTGTCTTAGGATATTGATTACGCATTTAATTTCTGCTTTATTCTCAAAGATCTGTTTCTAAGAGAGGACTTAAGCATGACACTTTTGTTCCTACCTTTGGAGACCGATTACGCCTTTAATTATTGTTTTTATTTCGAAGATTTATTCTCTAAAAGTGGACTTAAGTGTAACACTTTTGTTCACACTTTTGGGAATCAATCTCTACCTTTATCTTTTTGCATGATTTATTTATTGCCTTTTATTTCTAAGATTCGTTTTCTAAGATTGAACTCAAGCGTGGCACTTGTGTTCTTCTGAAAGCTAATCATGCCTTTATTTGCCGCACGATTTAATTCTTGTCTTTTATTCCTAATATTCGTTTTCTGAACTTAACCTAAAAGTGACACTTCTGTTCATTCGAGAACCAATCACGCACGTTTTATTTCCCTAAGTAATAGATTCTACAAATTACCCGTTATGTTTATTACCGTCATGTCCAGCTAAATTTATTATGCTGGGATGTGAGGACCGTCGTTTCGACAGTATTCCAAAGGTTGAATTTGTAGGAACAGTTTAGGGGCTATTTTGGATTTTAATGTAACTTTTCTAAACTTAAACTGATCGGCCATTACGTGAATGGGGCCGTGTTTCTGTTTACATAATAACCGTGACTAGTCAGGTAAGATCGAAAGTCGTCTGACACTTTAGATAAGAGTTGGATTGTTTTTAATTGGTAAAAACAGCGAAAGCGCTTTATTTATTAATTAGGGAAGTTTGGTATTATTAGAAAGTGGTTTTAAAACTATGTGCAGATGCGTTTATAGATTTAGGATCTGGTTGGCCGAGTATATGCCGGAAACCCTTTGATACTAAAAGTTTCCAATCAAAGACACTTTTTAACTGAGTCTTGGAGGTAGTTATATAAAAAAGGACTTAGTCACTTTAACGCAAGATGCGACCGGTGTAGCGTGAGCAGCTGATATAGATTAAAGGTCAGGTCTGGTTCCGATTATGCTAACTTGACGGTTCCTTTTTAATTAACTCTTTTCAAGGAACAAAATACTGCCCCATAAGTATTACTACTTAGACAATAGGAGTATTGTTTGATATATGAGAATTACATTCCAGTATGCCTTTATTCTGAATTTAAACCCATTTCTTAATTTTTAATTTTGTCTGCATGAAATACTCTCTATTTTCATTAGCTTTAGATAAACATCGTAACAATAGTAATCGATAGATTGACATTGGTCTCTATGGGATCGATAATCGTTTATTACTCCGACGTACTCCGTATACTTGAGGATAGCATACATCACTTGTACCCTTTGAAATGTTTGTCATGGAACTTGTCTTGTGTATTGGAATTGCTTGGAAAAAAGTTTCATGTAGCATGAAGTTTTGGGATTGTTGAGTTTGTAAGTTTTTGTAGCATGATGTCATTAGGATTTATGATTAGTTTTGAATTTTGTGTAATGAATCTTTAATAATGTGATGGTTCATGGAATTATGGAATTGAAATGAGGTTTGGCTCTATTCTTATGTTTCTATCTTGGAAACTTGAATGATGGTGAGTATTATTGATTTGAACACTTAAACTCGTGATGGTTTTGGCATACATTGAAATTTTGGACATAACTTAAGTATATGAATCTCAAGATTTAGACCATTATGATGCATGACTCTTTGAATTTGAAAAGGTTAGGGAGCAAAGGTGGTAAGGAATTTGAGTTTTGAAAATTTGGATGTGGATGCTTGGTAGAAAATAGTTTTTTGTTTTGAAAAAGATGTTGAAGTGGATATTAGGTAAAAGATGGATTTGGGTAGATGGGTAAGAAGAATCGGTTTAGGTGGATTTAAAAATAGTTATGGATATGTTTTTTAGGTTTAAAAAACATACTAATGAACAATCGAATCGTTACTTGAATCCCAAGAAATCCCTTTTAAACCTAGATCAAATTCTAGGGGCAAAGTTTAAGAACTTGATACCACTTAAACATTCTTGAATAATAGAACCCACTAGCCTTCCAACATCACGCTTGTCTTCAATTTAATCACAACAATGATCATGTTCCCTTTAATTGAGATTTTAATTCGTAGTTTAATCAACAAGCAACACCTTAACTTAATAAAAATCTGAGCGATCCTTCAGATGATGATGATTTTAGCACAAGAACTATCCCCTTGAGGAATAAGGGCATAATTTGAAATGTGACCTATCATGAAACTTTATCCAGTCTTCATATAACCAAACTTAATATCAATGGGAAGGAAATTCCAAATCTTCGGGGTATACTCTGAGGTTTCTGAGAAATATCGGGGAGATTGATCTTAATGTTTAGTAGACCTTAATAAGAGAAAGCTCAAACCTTAAGTCGCTGGCTGAAATAAAGTGTGGCCTCCACTTGAAATCCATGCATCTGCACAAAAATGGTTAGTCATAATAATCATGCATACAAAAGACCGCATGACCTAAAGATAATGTATGAGATGATGCACAAAGAGGTGGGATCTTAGGGTTAAAAATTAAGGTGTGACACCCTGCTCTTAATAGTTTTCTAAACATTGCATGTCCACCGGCATGAGTACCAAAAGAACCTTCGTGGACCTCTTCCATCAGCAAGCTTGCTTCATGCTCATCAACACAACGTAGCAACACCATGTCGAAGTTTCTTTTGTACAATACATTATCCTTGTTCAAGTAGAAATTTCCCGACAGCTTCCTTAGAGTCTTCTTGTCTTTACTTGATGCCGGAGGCAGATACTCTTGAGTCTTGAGGAAACGTCTGATGTTAGAATACCAGGGCTTCCCATCCGACGCTTTTTTAATTGCAAACACAAAGGTCGGCCTGTAAAGTTGCATAATAGTGATTGTTGGAGCTTCATTCCAGAAATTCACTTTATACATTGATGATAATGTAACCAAAGTGTCCGCCATCTGATTTTCAGCCCTCGGCACATGATGAAACTCGACCCTATCAAAGAATGGCAGCAAACTTCTTGCGTAGTTCTTATAAGGCACCATGTTGGCCTGACGAGTCTCCCACTCTCCTTTGATTTGATTGACGACTAAGGCTGAATCCCCATACACATCTAGATTTTTTATTCTCAGATCAGTAGCTTCTTTTAGATCCATGATGCATGCTTCATATTCAACTTCTTTATTTGTACATGAAAACGTCAATCGGGAAGTGAATGATATGTGGGAACCATGAGGAGTTGTAATAATTGCCCCGATTCCACTGTCGTATGAGTTAACAACACCATCAAAAATCAATTTCCACTAAGACCCAATCTCGGGGCCCTCATCAAGTAAAGGCTCATCACAGTCATTCATCTTCAAAAACATTATATCTTCATCAAAAAATTCAAACCTCATTGGTTGATAATCCTCAATTGGTTGTTCGGCAAGATATTTTGACAAAACACTCCCTTTAATGGCCTTTTGAGAAACATATTGAATGTCGTACTCTGTCAACACCATCTGCCATCTAGCAATTCTTCAGAAAAGCGTCTGTTTCTCAAACAATATTTAATCGGACCCATCTTCGAAATCAACATGGTTGTGTGGTTTAACATGTATTTCCTTAAGTGTTTGGCTGCCCAAGCAAGCGTACAATATGTTTTTTCTAGCATTGAGTACCTTAACTCATAATCGGTGAATTTTTTACTTTGGTAGTAGATAGCATGTTGTAATACCCCAAATTTTGCCCTAAGATTTGTCGTTTCATTGCATTTCTGCATTTAACTAATCGCCAACAAGTTTGTGTAGTCATGTGATTGTTGCAGGAAAATATCACGTAACGTGTCGTTTAGTCCCTAAAGGGTCAAACCGTCATTTGTTGGCAGTTGGCTGTCAGTTCGCGAATTTGAGCCGTTGGAGCCGTTGACGAGAATCGAGGAATTTGTATTTTGATAAGGCTTTGTTCGTTTGAATTACCAGAAAGTTTAATCGAAAGTTGTCGGAGACGGTCGGATAAGCCGGATAAATCTGAGATTAGTAAAGGTAGAATTTTTGTTGGTACTCTCATTTCATTTTTAAAAATAATTCTATCTCAGTTCTATTTTCATTTCGTTTTCGAAAAAAAAAGGGAATGCCATTTCATTTTTAATTTTTATTCTCATTTCACTTTTTAAATAATTTTATTCATAATCATTCTCATTTTATTTTGGAATAACTTTATTCATAATCATTCTCATTTCATTTTTTAATAATTTTAGTCATAATTATTCTCATTTTATTTTTAAATTGATTCTCATCTATTTTTAAATTGATTCTCATCTCATTTTTAATCGATTCTCATCTCATTTTTAAATTGATTTTTAGCTCATTCTAAATTGATGTTTTACTTCATTTCAAGGATTTTTTTTTATTATTTTTAAACAAAAGCATACATCGTTTGTAATGTTTTTTTTTTCATTTCTATTGCATATTAAAAGGAAAATAATATTAATAAAGTTATTTCATTAATATAAGTTGAATAATTTTATTATAATTGTCTTTACAAAAAAAAGTATAAAATTACAAAATTACAAAAGTAATAATAAATTACATTTTTATTTTCTCTAAAGATTTCTAAATAATCCTAAGCCCCCGAGCGTCCGACTTTTCCCGATTTTATTCCTTCCAGACCTGCAAACAAAACAAGACAAAAAAAATATAAACTTGAATCGGTTAGTTTCGATACCCTCAGAACAGTGTCATCATCGGGTTCGATTCTCGGCCAATAGCCTATCTGGCAGTTTTCTGTTCTTATCTAAGGCACCGAAAGAGGAAGAGGAAAAGTGGTTTCAAAATGAGTTGTTGGTCAATATAGCTTATTTAAAAAGCCGGTTTGAGAAGTGATTTTTCTCTCAAGAGGATGGTTTGCCCATTAAGACCTTAACTCCAATCCTCCGGAAAAAATCAATTCTAACAAATCCAACAAGTTCAAACAACTCAGTTCAAACCAAACCAGGTTCAGAAACAAGTTCGAGAAAACCGGTTCACAAAAACCAGTTCAGTAAACCAAGCAAAACAGTTCAGAAATCCAACAGTTCATCAAACAGGTAAACCAGAAGTCCAAAAATCCTGCAATAGATGAAGTTAACCATCAAAGTAAAAGCGGATTCATGCAACGGATATCCAAGAACGAACACCAACCAAATCCAGCAACGTTCTTTTTGAAAAAAGCCCAGCAAGCCACTTCTAAAGCAACAACGTTACAGTCAAAACATCAACACGAATCGAGTCAGAATAGCCACAAGTTCTGGCTACAAAGTCGTAATCAAACCTGCACATCAGGAGGCCCACAAATTAAATTCAGAAGGAAATAAATAGCTCATGGAAGAGATCACAAACCCTAAGGAGAAAACCCCAAAACGATGGCAACCGAAGGAGATTCAGAAACTCATTAGAGTTTCATCATCATCAAGTGAAAAATACGAGAGCGGAGTTTCTTCCGTAAGAGGCGGGACGAAAGCAACCAAAATACGAAGCGAGGAGCCTTCCGCGACGGTCGTGGAAGCCTCGCTACCACCGGCGGCGAGCTTCAACCCAAAGCTTCAGCCTCAGATTCGCATCATCATTGGCGAGATCAGCGGATAGAAACCGTCGACAAAGACATCTACAGTTCGTCAAAGAAAAGACGGTCATAGATCATCACTGCGGATCACGAAAACATCATCATCATTAGATCACGAAGGAACCAAAACCGCCATTAACGGATCCTCACAAGCCGCTGACGCGCCACTGGATCCGCCGTCATAACTCGAAAAGGGTAAGCTTTAACATGTTTGGTTTTTATCTGTTTCAGTGGAACAAGTGGATTAAAAAGAAGATGCAACATGCAAGCTTGGAAAGGAAGAAAGAAAAAGCTCCGAAGAGCATTAATGGAGGCCATTAATGGCACTGCCGGCATCTCGCGAGGAAGAAGAACGCAAAGACGTCGCAACTATTTAACTTCTATTGTTTCGTTGGTTTATGATTTATTTATCCCACCACATGACGTTAATTCATCATCACATTTAATAATTAATTAATTAATAGGTTCTAGCTAGTTAATATAACTTTTGGTTGATTAAGTTAAATACTTGTGTCAATTAGTTAATATAGTGTTGTAAATAGTTAAGGGGATTTTTTCTAATTAATTAATCTATGGTGTTAGTTAATAGAAAAGACTTTTTATTTAGCTAATAAAAGTGCCAAGACTAAACGGTTAATAGAACTCTCTATTCAAATATTTTGTAATAAGTTGATTAAACTTTTATTTTTTTACTATAAATAAATAAAAAAACTTAAATATTTTAAAACAAAAAAAAAAACATTCATAAAAAAAGGAATTTTTTAAATAAAACTTAAGACACTTTCCTATAATTAAAACTTAAAACATTTTTTAACTAACTTAAAACTTTCTTTTAAAATTAAAACTTAAATTTCTTTTAATTAAAAACTAAAATATTTTTATAAAAAAATATAAACTTAAACCTCTTTTTCATAATTTAACTTAAAATTTTTTTTCAAAAATTAAAAAGTTATATTAACTAAACAAACCCATTTTTTTTAGATAAACACAAATTTTCCATCATAAAAATTAAAATATTTTTATAATTAAAACCTTAAAATTTAAAATTTTTCTTTATTAAAACAAGTTTCTTTTTTATTAACAAAAATGCCAAAATAAAGAGCTCTTGGATTTAGGTCATTTTAATTTTCATCTAACAATCACTTGATCTTTACTCATCTCTGCATATTAATCCATGGACTTTTATTCCTATTTCAATTTGTCGGTTTGTGATTACGAGAGGCTACTGTCGTTTTTTGTTCCATGGATGTAATTTACGCGAAGCCATGGTCGCAGTTTATTTTCTTTTTCTTTTTTGGGGATTTGTAATTTACGCGAGTGATCATCGCGACGCTTTCTTTACTTTCCGCGCTTTATTTCTGCCACATAATATTTTTCCATGTTTGCATGTTTTACCGTTATTCCCCCTTCCGAAGGAATTAGGTTTGGCCGTTTGACCGCCGAGTCAATAACCCTTCACCGTTTTAAAAACCCTAATAGCCTAGGCGTCCCGCCGTGGACGAAAATATCCTTTACCCTAGCCTTTAGGTCAAAGAGTCGCCGTACTCTGTCTTAGGGTTTCCCACCGAGGAATCCCTAATTTTAACCCTAATTTCAATTCAACATTTCAACGTAGAAATAGGATTTTTGAAACTCCACGTAAGCGTGTCCTTAAGATACGTTTACTCCCCTTGAAATCTTGATCACAGTCAAGAAGTTTCTAACCTCCCTTTCGAGGGAAACTACGATTGCTCTGATTCCATTCCCTACCCAGGATACGTAGGCACAAGATGCGACGTCTTGCCGAGTAAACTTAGGACTAACCCTTTAGGTCACTTTATCCCTTAGCTCAATATATATTACAGCAGATAATAAAATAAAAAAGCATACAATAAACAAAAGGTTCCTATAGAATACTACAGAAGTTTAGGGTGCTAGTACCTTTGCTAAGCTTAACCAACCCCTTACCTAGGTCTCTCCACGCATTGTGTTTATGATGCAAAAATAGGTTTTCCCTCTTTTGACCTTTTCCTTTGAATAAATCAAAGAGCGGTTGTGAATCAAGAATTGTGATTCAAACTAATTAATAGTTTTATATCCTATTTCCACCGCAACAGAAAATGGCGACTTCACTGGGGATAAAAGATAATTTTTAAGGGTTGCCCCTATTTTGTTTACTGCCTGTTTTTGTATTATTAATTATCTATATATATTATTGTATATTGTGGGGATATCTGTTGTTATGAGATAAGTCCTAACCCGGACTTTAGTGACCTTATTATAGGAAGGTGAGATATTCGACGAGGCTTTCCGGGAGTGAGTCCCGACCAAGTTGAGTCGAGAATCACCACTCAGTTAAGACCCTTTCGAAAATGGTTCGGTTGATCGAGTTAGTCGTGAAAACTTTTACTATTGTCGATTGGAGTCCGTGATACTAGGGACCGTAGTACCTTAACACCAACTTGGCCTTATATAGGACGTAGTGCGGGAACTATGTGGGAGTAGTCCTACAATGGTTGCTACGTGATGCTACACTCAAAAGAGGTTCTCTTGAGAATATTATTGACCCCCGAGTCAGTCGGAAGATTGGTAATATCCGAAGGAAGGGCTGATGACTTTGGGCACTTCTTTAGAACCTTGTTCGGCTGGTACAACTAACCTTAGTACATACCCTATGGGGATGGGTAGAACTTAACTCCTTGTACATACCTTTAACCTAGGACTTATGAATATAGGTGCATTGCACCCATAAAACATCACATTGCATTACATTTCATGGAATTCAAACCTTATTTATGAATATGGCAAGATACTATGGATTACAATAAAAGGAAAACTTTGAAATATACTTTTAAAAGTCCAAAGCTAGATGACCTAAGGAAGCTAGGATCTTTAGTCCAAGATCGAGAAGGATTTCGAAATCGGTATGGAAGGTTGTTATCTCTGTTGGAATATAAAGTGAACGAAGGACTTTTTTCGGTTTTGCTACAATTCTATGACCCCGACTATCATTGCTTCACATTTCCTGATTATCATCTACCTACTTTGGATGAATATTCTCAGCTTGTAGGGATGTCTATTTCGGATAAGACTTTGTTCCCTTTCTTGGAGAAGGACCCCCTAAAGAACAAGATTGTTGCTAAAGCCATATGCTTGAAGGTATCCGATATCAAGGGCAATATGATCATTAACAATTGTGAAGACTTTTTCAATGCACCCTTGTTTGGTTTGGATGAAGGATTTATTTTCCTCCGACCCTTAATCGACCTCTTGAAGATAGGCGCATCCTCAAAAAGGCCCAGCCAGAAGAGCAGAGTAAGGGGCAGAGCAAGAAGCTTTCTTAGGGTCATTAGTAGCTTTTATTTTGCTATTTTAATTAAGACTTTCTTTTAAGAATATTATTTGTAATCCAATTTTGCAAGTTAATAAATAAAAATTCTTTGGTATTCCGCAATCTTCGTAAATATTTGAGTTCCATGAAATCATTTCATTCGCATTTCGCATCCTAGCATCATGTTTTGCATTTCATGTGTCTCCCGGTGTCTTATCCTCGGTTTCTCTCACCTTCCAGTTTCGTTACCCTAGGTCCTCTGCATCAGTACAATACTAGAGCCCAAGCTCGAAAATGGATGGAAGAACAAGCTCAAGAGATCGACCGTGTCAGCCATGAACTCAAAGATCTTCAAGGAAGTGTGGGGCAGATTATGGAGATGTTGCAAGCCCATAAGGTAAAGATGGATAATCAACCTAATATTGTTTCTGAGATTACCCATACTTTTGTGGATCCTCAACCAGCCGTTACTGTCAAGAATATACCGCCTCAAGGTCATCAATCTGGTCCGGTGCCTCCCACTATTGCTCAACCAGTTCGACGAGTTACTCCTCCAAAGTGCAAAACTCCGAGCTTTGACCATTACAAAGGACCCGAACGTCCGAAGAATCACTTGAGGGCTACTCATCAATCTTGGCAACCTTAACAGAATTGTGTTCAAGGTTATCTGGTCCAGTATGCTCAACAACCCTATGTCGCTGCTGTTGCACCTCCCTTCAATCATCAGCTTCCTACCTATCAGCCTGTGCAACCGACTCCAGTCTATCAGCATCCGGTTTATCAACAGCCTCCTATTTATCAGCCTACACAAGCTCCTGTCAACTATCAACGAGTGCCCAACGCTCCCGTGTGCCAACCATCAGAGGAGACGATACCTCGTCAAAATAGGAGACCATATAAGCCTTGTCCTCTGATCCCAATGACGTTCACCGAGTTGTATCCTTTCTTAGTGCAACGAGGCCTGGTTGTTACCCGAACTTTGGGTCCACCTCCCAATCCGGTACCTGTCAATTACAATGTTGTCGCTCATTGTTTATTTTATGAGGGTGCGCCTGGTCATGATTTTGAAGGATGTTACGCGCTTAATAATATTGTCAGAGATTTGCTAGAAAAGAAGGTCATGTCTTTTGATGACCCTCAGTCGAAAGTCAAGACTCCTCTCAGGGCGTCTCATGGGCCAGGATCAAGCTCTGCAAAGCCCGTCTTCAACATATCTCAGCCAGTGATGCATACGGTGAATCAGCCGAAGCTGGTAGTTCTTCAGATGCCTAGTCCTTTTCATTTCAGCAATCCTCAAGATGATACGAACCTAATCAACAAAAAATCTGGGATAGTTATTCTGAGTGAAGATTTGAAGACTGATAATGAAGTAATGACAGATATAGCTGGGGCAAGCAAGGTGGTTTGCAGTGATCATACTCCCCGTGTCAGTGAGGCTCCGCCAGAGGAAACCACCATTACCATGCCGGCTTTGAATGCGAAGACTTCATGAACACATGTCGAAAGACTTTGAGACAGTTCATTTTTGCTTATTTACATGTATTTCGTTTTCTTTGATTAAAGCATAATTATCATGTATGAACTCGTTTATTTTGATTAATTAATGCAATTCATATATTTGTCTTGAATAAACCCATTCGTTTCACTCACAAAAATATCTTTTCATAAAATTATAATGCGAACCTTACCCGATCTCTTGCTTCGATAGAGAATTGGGAGGAGGATGATGAACCAAAAACGTCAAATCTCTTGTCAAAGTCAAATCTCTTGTCAAATGCTTTCGATTGAAACCTGCTGATGATGTAAGGCATTGTTTCAAATCCCAAACAATGGAGATATAAGGACGATAATACCTCTTTAACCCCTTCGAGCCTTGAAGTAGGAGTTTTCTTTGCCAAACATTAAAAAAAACCCTTTACTTTAACCTGGGGCAGGGTAGTGTTTCAATTAAATGGATTGAGCGCTCAGACTCTCAAAAAGGAGGAGCGAACCTTCGAGGATCCATTCTATCCTTAACATCTTAGGAAGTTAGAAGTCAACGACTATCCCTCTACTACTAAAAGAGTGGGGCAGTCACAAGCCTTTCAAAAGAGTCACACGACTTTGTCGAAAAAAATATACATACAGCCCGCTAAGTCAAAACCTATGAAGGAGACTTAGACAGACTGGGGCATCCCGCTGGACTCCAACGCCAAATCCAAAAGACGTCGTCCAGGCAAAATTTAGGGAATAAAAACGCGGAAAAAACAAAAGGATTACAATAAAAGAATCCCCCAATAAAGAACGAAGTCATGTGATCAAACACTAAAGAAATAGGTGAGTGACTGCCATTGTCCAAAGCCTTGATGAGTTCTCGGCCATACCAAATTCGGTCGAGATATGAGTGCTCGCATCCCGTTAACTGAATAGGATTGGAGAACATCACGAAGAACGGGTGGGTACAAATAACATTTTGAGAATTTATCCTTTGTTTCTTAAAACCGTGAACCAAGCCACGATACAACCTTTAAAAGACCTAATTGAAGTAGAAATTCTTTTGAAAGCATACTCGACGAGATAACGTTTCCTGACTCCTATGAGCTAGGCTCAATTTAATGTTGGCATTTTAAATCAAATTCATATCTTGACTATGTGATTTCGGTCACGAGTTATAGCGATATCTTTTTCAAAATAAAAACAAAGATTTTCAAGACAAATATGGCTGCATTGATAGTTTCAGAATTAGCATTTCACGCGTGTTGATTTTGCCTGATACCTTAGAAACTTACATATAGATGGCGACAACAAAGCTTGAAAATCCTGCTAAGCGGGGGCAGTTGGCTTCCAAGTTGTTTATTGATGCAAGCCTGACTTTCTTGAGAGCTACTTCTTGAACACTCAGTCATGACACCGTCGATATGAGCCAGTTACGTCGAGATCTGACCAAATCTCTCCAAGAGTTTGAAAATAGTGGGGCAATCGGACTCCATATTTCTCTGTAAAATCCCCTCGAGATGACTCTCCCTCACAAAGCAGGTACTCTGGGGCATCACATTTTCAAAAAGGCGACTACTACAAAGCCTATTGAGATCAAAGTTAGCTTTACAACATTCTTCATGCACCTGATGGATCTTAGTCCCGACGGTCTTCATTCCCCAGTAAATCTCATCATTGCAGAATCTACATCTTAACCAATGCCTCAACACAGTCCCCAGAGAGACTTTAAGCCAACACAGTCCCCAGCGAGAATATAAGCTGACAACACTTTGGGCCGAGCCGGTAATTTCCAAGACTACAGAGATCATACCATCATCTTCCCAGTGATAGTCCCCAGCGAGACTTTAAGCTGTCCACACTTTTGGGATCCATCCGATAAATCTCCAGTGACTCTCAAGACTGCAGAGATATCCCGGTATCCTCCAAGTGATATATGTTCTTGAAGACCCATTATCAATGGAAGCATCTGTTCCTCAGTGAAGTTGCCTTACTTTCCTCAGGAAATACTTCCCAGGAGACTTCCATATTCTCCTCAAAGAAGTCAAGATACGGTCCCCAGGAATGTTTGTTGAATTCTCCCCAGTAAGTCTGATGAACTCTCTAGGGAAGTTTGATATACTTTATCCCCATTCGAACGTACCTTTCCCCAGGAAGTCAAGGTACTATTCCCAGGAAGTTGCTACGTTATCTTCATGAAGTTGCCTAATTCCACATCTTCCCCACAAAGCGGATATTTATTTTTATCCCTGGAAGTCTCTGATCCTAAGAGTTCTTTGGCTGATTATGGTTCATGATAGCAATCCCTCACGTGAAGTCATGACATCGTATCCCCGTGCAGAGGTCATGGATCCCCAGTTGAAGTCATGATATAGTACTCTCCAGTGAGGTCGTATCGTATCCTCATGTGGAAGTCATGAGATTTTCTCCCCAGGGAAGTTATAACTTTGAAGCCAGATTCGGTGCTACCACCGACTTTTCCTATCCTCCGATAGATGTGTTGTTGCAGAGGTCGCAGGGTATTCCTGTCGAGATGTTTGTTTCATCTCATGTCTCCTCTCTCATCTATTTTGTCAGCATATGCATGAGCCTAAGCATCGCATACTCATTGCATGACATTTTCATACCCATTACCATACACATCCGTATACACTTTGGCATACGTAGTGGCATTTGCATGCTTGCTATTTGTCGTCATCCTTTGTCGTTACCGCCGAGTAACTGGGTTGTCCGCTCTCTCCAGGTAGACCGTCAGCCTTAAGCATAAGGTACTATTTATTTCCAGCTAGTCCCCACAGAGTTCAACCCTCGTGGACGATGGTTATTCCAATTATCTTTCCATGATAGGATAAGATAATCCCCATTTGAGTTCATTTCCTCGATGGAGTCTTGTCTGTCAGTTCTTTCTAGCCTAATTCTAGATCGAACTTCGGGCCCGTCTGATGCCGAACATACCTAGACGTGCATTTATTTTGCACTATCTTTCAAGAAAAGCCTTTACAATCCTTTACAGATATGCGACAGTTCTCGTACAAGAAGCTTATCATCACCTACACTACACTTTACATTACACTCTATGTTGCACCCCAAAATTTGACCAACATTTATTTACCTATCAAGAGTTGTATAAGACTTTGAAGCTAGCCAAGAAGGTTATTCAAAGGTTCAAAGGTTGATATCTTTGTCAGAAAACTCAAGAGATCCTCAGAGAGATTGGTTGAAACCAAGGTTGTGTGCCTCATAACTTGAAAGTTGTGGGAGATCCTCAGATGATTCTGAGACTATGAGGGTGGACTTGAAGCTGTGAGAGAGCTTATGAGATGTCTTGAAAACCATCAGGAAGCCTAGAGAGGTCATTGTACAAGAATTCAGAAGACTTAGCCATGTGTGGTGGAATTAGGGTTTGACTAGGTCAACCCTAGGTCAACTGAGGATTTGGAGAGGGTTGAGACCTAATCCAAGAGCCATGTGATGCATTGAGATTCTATAAGGATGATTCCTAGACCAACTCATCATGATTGAGGAGTTTGAGAAGTTTCAAGCTAGGGTTGCTAAGGATTGACAGTGTAAAATCCCCTAGTTTGATCCCTATCTTCAAGGCAGTTTAGCTCAAGATGTGATTGTCATCTCATCTTCCCCACAACATGAATGTTTTAGAGCTTGCTCTTATCTTTAATTTGAGTACTAGAAGTCCTTTATAGGATTTGTATAGCTCAAGTTATGACTTTGACAAATTACAGGTCATCTGAGGTATGTGAATCTGGGTCCTTGAAAGTCACCCAACTTGCATCCAACTTTTTCCCTAGTAGGATGATTCCTATGGATTCTTGGTCAAAATTAATGTTGTAGAGCATCTTCTTAGATTTCTATAGAGTACTAGAAGTCCTTGATAGGATTTGTAGAGCTCAAGTTATGGCTTTGACAAGTCAAGGGCATTTTGGTCATTTGGAGGTTATAGGTCATTTCAAGCATAAGGCCATATCTCCTATTTCCAGGCTTCAAATGGAAAAATCTTCAACATAAAACTTGCTTAGAATGATGTTTTAAGGCTAGTAGGGAGGTCATGAGATGTTGAAAAGGCTTGTATCAAAAAGTGAAAAAAAAATGGCCTAAAATGGAGGCATAAGTTAATTAAGTTGAAATTGAAAATTGGAAATCACAAGTTATACATCCAAACCATGTCATATAATAGGTCATTTTGACTCCAAAGGACATTCTAAGAACAATGGTTCAGCCACAATTTTGATTTGAGGCTTAGATCTTAGGGCTGCCTTGGAAATGGCTTACTTGCATCTTAAGGTACCAGAGCAAAACTCAAGAAAACTCAATAAGCAAGTTGGTTATGCATTGTAACACATCATAAATCTCATATGGGGAGAATTTCAAGTCAGAATTGAAGGGTACAAGGACCATGGCATGAGATAGCATATGGTGAGAAGTGAAATCAAATATCATGAGATGAAAAGTTCAAATTATCATTGGAGTGTTCCAGAAGGTTCTGGACAGTTCCTACAAGTTCTATAAGATGTTTAGAACTTGCTCAAAGGAAAGGTTGGTGTGAGTTGGTGCAGAGAAGAGAGAGTGAGATCAAGAATCTTCCATTGCAAGTCAAGTTTCATTTCTTCATTCTTCTTCATTTCCATTCCTTTTTTCTACACAAACACATTCCATAGATCATAGTGAGGGTGTGCAGATCAAATTGGGGGCAATTCCATTGATGAATCGTGCATGAGATTTTGGATTTTCACCTCTACAACTCAAGATCGGTTTCCAAGAATCAGGCAGTTTCAACCATTCTTTTTGCATACAGAAGCAAGAATACTACTCAGTGAAGGAATTGGGAAAGATTGAAGGTCTGAATTGGAGGATTTCATCATCTGTTCATCAAGATTTACCAGGTTTGTAAAATTCACTCTACACCATGTTATATGCATAATTAGGTTAGTTTGTTAGTGTAGAAAGGTTAGAGACACATAGGTGATGGATTTTGGAGAGTTTGAAGAGATTTAGTGATGATCAACATGATGACACCATTTCTGTTTGACCTTGTATCTTGCTGAATCTTGAGGGATAAGCTTAGTGTAATAGCAAGAAATGTTCAGGGAAGCATGAGGAAGAGAATGAGTATCACAATTTCAAGAATCTTGAGTGTTGATTTTCAAGCATAATTTGAAGCTGCTATCGGGTTTTAGGTTTGAGAGAGTTTCAATGAGTTCTGAGACCATGGTTAGATTCAGGATTGAATTTAGAGTGGATTAGGGCTTTGGATCATGATTTTTGGTTGAGATTTGATGGATTTCGAACTGGGGTTTGAAGCTCTGTTCATGGAGCTTTTCCCTCCATTGCCATGGCTGAAGGAAGAAGACGACCATGAAACCATTGGATCAGGCGTGGACCCGTTGACTGATTGAAGATCCAAAGGCCAGGATGTGATTTCGCGCGTGAAGGAAAAGTCTGAAACATGATGAAACGAGGTGTTTCATTAAAACCTGAGTTTTGGGCTTAAGTGGATCCAATGACTAATCCCACCCCCACTTGTGGCCCATGTTTGATTTACACTGAATTCCATTTCTATTTGCACCGTAGCTTTTCCATTTTATTTTCATTTTTGTCATTTATTTTCTATTTAAATGATGGGCCTGGCGCTTATGCTTTCTGAACCCCCCCATTTTGAGCCCATACGTGAATTACACTGCATCTGTTTGCTAGCTGCACCCCATCCCTTCATATTTTATTTTATTTTCTTCCATTTTGTTCCAAACTTTGAAAAATCATAATAAATGGAAAATTAAGGATTTTTTAATGGGAGTTTTTTCTCCTACTTCATATTTTTGTCAAGAAAAATATAAAACTGAAACATAAAACATTTCAGGCATTTTAGTATTTTTTGTATATTTTCTACTTTTATTGCATTTTATTTCTTTTATGTTGATACATGAATTTGTAGAATTTTGTTTAGGTAGTTCCCTTAACATTTTTAGGCCATTCTTTTTAGAATAGTTAGATATAAGCTTTAGCTTACCCCTGGATTTATTCCATAATTTTTTGATGAATTTTAGGATAGTTTTGATTAGATGACATTAGGTTGTGTAGAATTAGGTTAATCCTTAACATAGGTCCATAATAACACTAGAATTTCGGGTTTCTAGGTCAATTTAGACATTGGGACATATAAGGGTATTAAGGGTAGGTATGTAGGATCCCTTAGAAATTATATTAGATTTTAATGTAGTAGTATGCTATTTTTAGATGATTTTTGTAGTTGATGATTGTTTGTGTTGCCCTTGTGGGCTTGAATTGTTGTTTGCTTTGCTTTGTGGGCTTGGAGAGCTTGGTTTTGTTCTAAGGATCATTGAGGAGCATAGTAGAAGACTTGAAGATGCATTGAGGAGCTTGAGAGCTTGATCTTGTTTGTTTTGTTATTGTTCCAGGGTTAGGGATTAGGAAGAGTTTAGACCTAGTTAACTGCTTTCTTAAACATGGATGGTATCTTTCACCTCCATTCCTCCCTATGATTCAAAGTCCTTCCATGGTATACACCTCTCTCCTTTGGAGGGATAAGTGATTGTACCTAGGAAGTAGAACTTTTGAGGGAACCATTCCTTTGATGTTGAACCCTTATAGGTCACCTTTGGTGGTCAATAAGCAGTTCAATATCCCCAGCTTATCCAGTAAGTGATTTCCTCTGGTTTGATTATCCTGAGAGATGCTGAGCTTGAGTTTGAAGATGAAGACTTCAATGAAGAGTATATAAGAGGATGAATCCTTGAGCATTTCCATTCCAGCTGAAGCTTGAAGAGCAACAAGAGCAAGCTGATACTTGCTTCGATACATGGAGATCCTGAAGAAGATCAAGTTGATACTTAGGATGATAGTGAAGCCTGAAGGTGGAGCTGATCAAGGAGCTGAAGCTCAGGGAAGAAGATAAGTTGAAACTTATGTTGAAGGGTTGAAACCTGGAAAAGCAAATTGATACTTGTCAAGAGTGATTGAAGTCTGAAGACTGGATTGCTGTTGGAAAAGCTGAAGCTTGAGGTTAAGAGAGGAGTTGATCTGCTTTCTTTTTCTTTGTTGTATTGATGTGTTTTGTTTGACTTGTTTGATGCATTAGAATAAGTTCATATCTAGAATAGGTAGACTCTAGGAGCATGATTGCACTATAGGTTGAGTTGCTCCCTCTGCTTGTATTGTTACTATGTGGCTTTGCTTGCGGGTATTCGGTAGAGCCCAGCTCCCTTGCCCATGTGTTTTGTTTGTCTGATGGCATTTTATTTCATTTCTTCTGTATGATTGCAGTTTACTGTTATTGCTTGATAGCATATTGTTTTATATTTCAGTATGATTACTGTTATCCATTATGGCTTGAGGTTGAGATGAGCTTGTGGAGGCTGAAGCCCCACACACATTTCCTCCCTCACTTGCATTGCATGCATTGTACTGTTAAGCTGGTGCTTTGTCTGTTTTGGTGTATCATTGACATGATCCCTTAGGCCTCTCATTTCCTTTGATAAGGAATTGATGATAGAATTTTAGGTTGAAACCTATGCATGATAACTTCTAGGAGTTCCCTGTTCAAACCTCAACCATAGGATGAATCCATGGCATGACAACAGTAGGACTTGATAGTCTCCCTCCTAGTTGGGCCTGTTCTCTTCTCATCTCAAAACAGTTTAAGATACAGTAATCATGAATGATTTCTTCGTACGTTACGAGCCTTAAGCTATCTGAGAAAGGATTGTGGGAGAGTCTCTTTTCCACAGTCTGGATGTTTAGTATGGTACCCTTTGGGTGACATGCGACGCATTCACTCTCAGGTCATAGTCTCTAGTGCGATTGAAATCGCAAACACAATAAAAAACACTTCTTTCGTAAAAGACAGGAAATAAACCGTAGTTTCCCGAACTACGTGAGCTCTGATCTCTCATACCTGTTGAGAGTACGTAGGCACAAGATGGCGATGTCTTGGCAAGCTACCTTCCCCCATAACCCGTCGTAGGTCGAACTACGTTGACTCTGATTTCTCGTTCTCTGATGAGAATACGTAGGCATAAAGTGCGACGCTTTGCCGAGTCGTTTTTCTTTTCTTTTTAAGCCAGCCTTGATAGGTAGATAGATAAACCAACCCGTCCAGTAAACACAACAAGCGAGGATCCCGTCGAGTACGACGAACGTGAGGGGTGCTAATACCTTCCCCTTGCGTAACCGACTCCCGGATCCAGACAACGGTTGCGACGACCTTGTCTTACCCTTTTTTCGTCAGGTTTTTCCGATCGTTTCCTTTCCCGTTCTGAGGGATAAATAACGAAAGGTGGCGACTCTTCTGTTGTGCCGGCACCTTATTTTCGCGCAAGCGACAGCTGGCGACTCTGCTGGGGACCCAACGGTTCCCTGCGAGAGTCAATCCTAACGCTTGTATGTTTACCTGTTGGGGTGCGTTTATTTATCGCATTTTACTTCTCGCACTTTATTTCCCACATTTTATATTCAGTATAATATGATTATCTGTGCTGTTGTGGGATGGGAGTTCTGATGAGTGAGAAGCCAGACCCAGGCTTGAGTGCACTATAGACTTAGAGTGGAAATTAGTGGGCGCGTGCTTGCTTTGCAGGCACTAGTGTCTCATGAAATCCACGCTCAGACGAGGTTCATCCGGTTGGCTTCTCTTTCAACCCCTTGGGTTGAGACGGTTGCTGGTTTGGTGGATTGTCGACTCTGGGGACCGATCATTTGTGATTCAGCCGAGTGAGGCCGCTTCATGAGCTGGTGATGCCACACCTTCTGGGTATCGTATCACCCCTCTTGAATGTCTGTGACGCTGATGAACGCATAGGATGCCGAACTTGAGTCAGTTTAGGGCCATACCTGTGAGCAGGGTTGGGTTTATTGCAGGAAACCGTGACCTTCAGAATACCTGGTTTTATTGACAGTGAATCAGTTTTGGTGGTACCGGGGTTTCTCAGTTGCAGATTTGTCTGTTCTTGATAGAGCAGGTTTTGATCAGAGGATCTTATCATCAGGTGTATGTCTGTTCTTGATAGAGCAGGTTTTGATCAGAGGATCTTATCATCAGGTGTATGTCTGTTCTTGATAGAGCAGGTTTTGATCAGAGGATCTTATCATCAGATGTGTTGTTTGGTCTTGATAGAGCAGATTTTTGAGTGGGGTCTGAAGATCTCATCAGCAGATGTTGTTTGTTCTTGATAGAGCAGATTTTTGAGTGGGGTCTGAAGACCTCATCAACAGATATTTCTTGATCCTACATCAGAGGTCCTTATTATCAGACATTTGTTCTTGACAGAGCAGAGTTATGATCCTATGTATACGGTCCCGTCAGATGGTGGTTCTTGGCAGATCAGATTTATGGTCCTACACCGGGGTTTCCTTCTTATCAGTGGTTGTTGATACAGAATCTCCACAGCACCAGTTGCCCGAATCTATTATTGCATGATTGCATTTTGCATTAGTTTGCATACTCATTTGCATTTCATTAATCTGTGTCTGTGTTGCAGGTACCGTTTTCCCCGATCCAGGATTTCTTGCCTCCTATTGTATTGTTATGGGCTCTCTGAGGAAGACCGTGGCTTACAAGTTCCCTGCCCCCGATGTGGCTAAGTTGACTAGTTTGATAGCTCTAGAAGATGATTCTGTGAAGGATGAGTTCAGAAAATCTTACGGCAGGTTGCTCAGTTTGGTTCATAAACCTCCTGCATTCGAGGTGAATGGGTTGCACGCTCTGCTGCAGTTCTACGACCCTCCGCTGAGATGTTTCACTTTTCAGGACTTCATTCTCACGCCTACGCTGGAAGAATATGCTGATTTGCTAGGGGTACCTATCAAGAGGCAGATGCCTTTTATTCACATGGATGCTGAGCCTGATCTGGCTGGTTTATCTCCTTCACTTCATTTGGACGCCTCTGAGTTCGTATTGACTAGTTGGAACAAGGTTCCTGGGTTCTCCTTGTAGTTTCTAGTGGGTAAGGCTCAGCAGTGTGCCAAGGACGGAGGTTGGGTTGCGTTCAATGCCATCCTCGCTCTATGCATATACGACATCATTCTGTTCCCTAATATGCCCGATTTTATAGACTTTGATGCGTTTCACATCTTTGCTTCAGGGAATCCAGTCCCTACCTTGATAGGAGATGTCTATCATTCAGTCCACTACAAAAACAAGAACAGGAGGGGGAAGAACGTCTCATGCTGCGTACCCTTGCTGTACAAATGGCTTGATAGCCATCTGCCCAAGAAGGGTCCTTTTGCTTCGTCTGCAGCCACAGCTGAGTGGTCCGAGCGTCTGATGAGTTTATCTGCAGAGGATATTAATTGGTTTGACAAAGATAGGTTGGGTACTGAGGTGATCTTCAGTTGCAGCGGGTTTCCAAACGTGCCTTTGATAGGAAGGAAGGGCTGTATAAACTACAATCCGTCGTTGCTGGTTCGACAGTTCGCATATGCCTTGAGAACTCCGCCGAAGGATGAAGAGGTACAGGAATCTCTGTACCTCACTAGTACTCTAGAGGAGGATCTGCTGTCCAAGCTTCAGCGCGCGTGGAATGGTATCAGTAAGCGAGGAAAGCCATTGCTGGGAAAAAAACAACAGTCAAGCCTACCCTCCGTATTTGACTTGGATCAAAGCCAGAGTCGATGCTATAGGGATGCCGTTTCCTCAGGCCAAGCCAGAAAGCCCTCCAACAATCAAAGAGCCTACTATTGTGCCCATTCAGCAGCATAACCAGGTATTAGCTGAGCGGGATGAATTGAAGCGGGCAAACGAAGAACTGGAGAAGGAATTAGCTCAGCTCCGAAGCGAGAGGAACGGAGTCGTGCACTCTTTCAAAAGGAAAACAGAGTTGGTGAACCAGCTGGGTACAGACCTGACTAAGCAGATAGCCGAGCGTGAACCCATGGGTCGAGACTTCAAAGCTGTCAACGACGTACTGGCTACGAAGAAGCAGCACTTGGACGAGGCATATCGGAGGATATCCAAGTTCAACCAGCACTGGGAGGCTTCCCTGGCCACCAGGAAAGAGCGGGAGGATAAGCTGATGCTGCAGATCTCCAAGCTGGAAGCCCAGGTGAAGGACAGTGAGCAGAGGTTTGATGAAGAAACCGCCCGCAGATACGCCGCCGAAGGCCATCTCAACAAAGCTCTCGCTAACCTGAAGGAGCGCAAGCTGACGTTTGAGTCCAAAAAGCGGAAGTTAGAAGATTGCTTTGGTGAAGGAGCATGGGAAAGTTCGGTCGAAGGACTTCAGTATACCATTGTGCAGAGGGAGTTACTCGTCGAGGGGTTGCTCACTCTGCCAGATCATCCAGAGACGAAGGAGTTGTTAGAAGAGTATCGCGCCCGTGGCCGTACTTGACTATTTGTATTCCTTTTGTTTTGATCATTGTTGTATGCTGACCATCACCAGGCTTGTTGGCTGAGGTCACGCTGTTGATTCGTCTTGTACCTGCTGATGCTATGTACTGCCTTGACAGGCTTTCTTTATATATGAGATTGTTGTTTCCATGATTGGACTCAGACTTCTTCTTCTTATTATTATCAACACTGGCACTCAAGCACTAGGATCGGGGGAAATCTCCCAAACACACAAACACACGCATGCATTTGCATGAAGCATTTGCATGACGCACATTTTGTTGTTTTTCCTAACCCTTCTGTGTTTACCAGGTTTTTCAGGTTTACAGGGTGTCCCAGGCTGTTTCCGGTGGTTCCAGGATTGATCAGAGACTAATTCACCGTTATCCGACTAGAGCTAATCAGACCAGGATCATGGATCAAGTGCAAACAGATGTTCAGGAGCTCCGCAAGAGGATGGATCGCTTCATGGAACTCATGCAAGTGGTCGCCAATGGCCAGGACCAGCTCAGGACTTTGGTTCAGCCTTTGATCTCCAGGGTTGATAGCAACGGCATACTCCATGGCGGGGCTGTGCCTACTCCTCCACCAGTTGATACTCCGCAGAATGGTGTCCCCGTGGCCGGGGGCAACGACAGTGCTAATGGCAATGTGATGGCCAACATCGGACTCAATACGACGGGCGTCGGTAATGGGAGTCTGGGAGCTAATGTCAATCTTGGACCGGGCAACGACAATGCAGGCGTCGGGAATCTGTTGGTGCCTCATCCATGGCTTGAGGATCATCAGGATGATGTGTTCTCTCAAAGAGGTGCTGAGGGGGAGCTGAATGCTGAAGCGCGGCTCAGATTCAAAGCACTTAAAGATAAAATGAGAGATATTGAGAATCAGAATACTTTGGGCGTTGATATGTCCAAGCTGTGATTAATTGCTGATTTCAAGGTACCTCCTAAGTTCAGGGTGCCTGACTTTGAGAAATATAAGGGCACCACTTGCCCTCGTGTCCACCTTAGATCGTACTACAGGAAGATGTCTGCCTATTCCGAAGACGAGAAGTTGCTGATGCACTTCTTCCAAGACAGTCTTTCCGGGCCGTCCCTCGAGTGGTACATGGGTCTGGAGCCCACTAGTGTGCGCACATGGAAGGATCTCGCTGAAGCGTTTGTGCACCATTACCAGTACAAAAGCGACTTGGCCCCGAACTGGGTCCAGCTCCAGAACCTGTCGCAGAGAAATAATGAAGGATTTAAGGAGTACGCCCAGCGGTGGCGTGAGTTGGCATCTCGGGTTCAACCGTCGATGGTTGAACGCGAGCTCGTGCAGATGTTTGTAGCTACCCTCCCAGGGGTTTACTATGAAAAGTTAGTCAGCGGTATGTCTGAGACGTTCTCAGCTCTCATTATCATGGGCGAGCACGTCGAGAATGGAATCAAGATCGGGAAAATTCAAGGTGAATCATCCTCAGCTGGAGGAGGTGGAAAGAAACCTTATGCTGGCAAACGACGAGAAGGAGAAGCGAGCGCTGTGACCAACGCTCGAATGAAGGGCAAAGGCCCTCAGCAGCAGATAGCCAGTATAAATATCCCAGCAGCTCCGTAGCAGCAGCAGCAACCGAATCAACAGGGATATAGAAAGTACCAGAACCGGGCATCTTTGGCAAACCGTCACTTCGAGGCACCACCCATGTCGTACGCGCAGCTCTTGCAGACTTTGCTTCAGCTTCAGTTGGTTCAGAAGAGGACGATGGCTCCCTTGACAGGGGCACCTCCACCAGGGTACGACGCAAATGCCACTTGCGACTTCCACTCAGGGGCTCCAGGCCACACAATCGAGAACTGCAAAGCCTTCAAGCACAAGGTGCAGGACCTGGTAGATGCCAAGATCATCAACTTCTCCGATAATATGCCCAATGTCACGAAGAATCCTATGCCGAATCATAGGGGAGGCGAAGTAAACGCCATTATCGAAGAAGAAAGTGCAGATCTGTTGACTGATGTCAGAGACCTAAAGACGCCGCTTAGCTTCGTTAAAGCTAAGTTGTTGAAAAGAGGGTTCTTTCCATGGTGCGGAGAACTATGCATGGACTGTGCTACACATTCTGATGGATGTGAGCAGTTGGTAGAAGGAATTCAAAGTCTGATGGCGGAGGGGATTCTGCAGTTTAGCCGGAAGGCTGAAAGTGTATCAGGAGAGGTAGTGTTGAAGCAGGCCGATGAAGTCGCCACCATCACCATCCCTCGCCAGCCAATAACCATTTCTGCGCCCAGACCGCCTACAATCACTATTACCAAAGCCGGGCCGATACCCTTCGAGAGCACTAATGCCGTTCTGTGGCATTATGGGGCTGAAGTCTATTATAACGGACAGAGGTTGGAGCTAGAGCCGTATGGGTCGACTATGGAGAGTCTTGCAGGAATCACTGGTATTACTCGCAGCGGAAGAGTATTTGCACCGCCAGAGGTCGTGGCAGATAAAGCGGTCAGAGCTGATGCGGCTGATAAAGGGAAAAGCAAAGCCGTCGAAGAAGTCCCGTGTGGGGTAGAGAAAGATTTGCTTGTCAAAGATGCCGAGGAGTTTATGCGGTTGATCAAAAAGAGCGACTACAAGATTGTAGATCATCTCCATCAGACGCCCTCGAAGATTTCCATTCTCAACCTGTTGCTGTGTTCTAAAGCACACCGCAATGCGCTGCTGAAGGTATTGAACGCTGCCTACGTACCGTAAGAGATATCGGTGAATCAGCTAGAAGAGGTGGTAGCCCACGTAAATGCTGGCAATGGGCTAGGCTTCACAGACTTAGAGCTGACGCCAAAAGGGAGGAATCACAATAGCGCCCTGCACATCTCAATAGAGTGTAGGGGCACAATCATGTCGCACGTGCTGGTGGACACGAGTTCGTCACTTAATGTTCTTCCGAAGAAGGCATTAATGAAGTTGGACACTCGCGGAGTTATCTGCACACCCAGTGATCTGGTTGTGAAGGCGTTCGACGGAACTAAACGCCACATTTTCGGGGAGGTGACCCTGCCGGTCCAAGTCGGTCCGGAAACGTTCGACACAGTCTTTTATATAATGGACATCATGCCTGCCTACAGTTGCCTCTTGGGCCGGCCGTGGATCCATGCTGCTGGTGCCGTGACCTCCACGTTGCACCAAAAGCTCAAATATGCTGTCGGAGGAAGCATCGTAACAGTGTGCGGCGAGGAGGACATAATGGTGAGCCATTTGTCATCCTTTAAGTATGTTGAAATGGATGGCGAAATCCATGAAACTCTCTGCCAGGCATTTGAAGCCGTCAAGGTGAAGGAAGTAGCTCCTATAGTCACAGAAAAGCCAGAGATGAATCTCTCCTCTTTCAAAGAAGCTCGGGTCGTTGTCCAAGCTGGATCTACCCCAGGCTGGGGGCAAATTTTGGAGATACCCAACAAGCAGGATAAGTTTGGGTTGGGGTATTCTCCTGGAGCTGAAGCTTCTTCTTCTTCGTCTAGCAGTGCGTCTCGAGGTAAAGGGCCGATCCAATTTACCAGTGGCGGAGTGATCTTCGAAAGCATCAACGCGACGTCTGAAGACAGCGGGGATAGCGATTGTGATCTCGACTCTTGGATTCAGCCAAGCAAGCCGGGCGAGGGCCTCAACAATTGGACCATCAAGGATATCATCCAGATGACAAGTGAAGAGTAATGATTTACTTTTTCCAATCATTGTACAACCCTATGTCCTACCCGGGGCATAGCGGTTTTATTGTCAGGGCTTTGTTGGATTATGTACATGCATTTTGTTAATAAATCAAAGGCGTTTTCTTCGTATTCAAATATTGTGATCTCTGTTATTCCTGTTTTATATTTGTTTTGAAAAACAGTAAAATGGCAATGAGGTTTGTGCTAACCTGCACATCTTTGTTTTAAACTTAACCCTTGTTATTGCAGGACCCACATAACAGATAACATCGACTCTGGCCCTTCTACGGCTCACTTCGACTTCGATTGCCCAATCTATCAAGCCGAAGAAGAGATTGATGAAGACGAAGACCTTCCTGAAGAGTTGGCCCGCTTGTTGAAACAAGAGGAGAAAGTTATTCTGCCTCACGAGGAGGAGATCGAGATCGTAAATCTGGGTTCTGAAGAGCTCGTCAGAAACGTCAGGATAGGGGTTGCGCTGCAGAGTGATGTCAAACAGAGATTGGTCGAGATGCTAAGAGAGTATAGTGACGTATTTGCTTGGTCATACGAAGATATGCCCGGACTTGACACGGACATCGTGGTCCACCACTTGCCGCTGCGAGAAGATTGCCCTCCCGTTAAGCAGAAGCTTAGGAGGACGAGACCAGATATGGCCGTTAAGATCAAAGAAGAAGTGCAGAAACAACTTGATGCTGGCTTCTTAGCGGTCACTACTTACCCTCCGTGGGTCGCCAACATAGTGCCTGTACCGAAGAAGGACGGTAAGGTATGAATGTGCGTCGATTATCGGGATTTGAATAGGGCGAGCCCCAAAGATGATTTCCCGTTGCCTCATATCGATGTGTTGGTCGACAACACAGCCCAGTTCTCCGTGTTTTGATTCATGGATGGCTTCTCCGGTTACAACCAGATCAAGATGGCGCCGGAGGACATGGAGAAAACGACGTTTATCACTCCATGGGGAACATTCTGCTATAAGGTAATGCCTTTCGGTCTGAAGAACGCAGGGGCCACTTACCAACGAGCTATGGTTACTTTGTTTCATGACATGATTCATCATGAGATCGAGGTCTATGTTGATGACATGATTGCGAAGTCCCAAACGGAGGAAGAGCATCTGGTCAACTTATTGAAGCTTTTTGAGAGGCTTAGGAAATTCAGGTTGAGGCTGAATCCTAACAAATGTACTTTCGGAGTACGGTCCGGAAAGTTACTGGGGTTTATCGTGAGTGAATGAGGCATCGAGGTTGATCCTGCGAAGATTAAAGCCATTCAAGAAATGCCAGCGCCGAAAACAGAAAAAGAGGTTCGTGGTTTCTTGGGCAGAATAAACTACATTGCAAGGTTTATCTCTCAGCTCACGGCCACTTGTGAACCGATGTTCAAGCTTTTAAAGAAAGATCAGGCAATTACTTGGAATGAGGATTGCCAAAAGGCATTTGACAAGATAAAGCAGTATCTTCAAGAACCTCCAATCTTGATACCCCCAGTGGCTGGACGGCCATTAATCATGTACTTGACAGTTCTTGAGAATAGTATGGGGTTTGTTCTCGGTCAGCACGACGAGACGGGCAGAAAGGAGCATGCCATTTACTACTTGAGTAAAAAGTTCACTGACTGTGAATCTCGATACTCGATGCTGGAGAAGACGTGTTGTGCACTAGCCTGGGCTGCCAAACGTCTACGACAGTACATGCTCAATCACACCACCATGCTAATTTCGAAGATGGATCCGATCAAGTACGTCTTTGAGAAGCAGGCTCTTTCGGGCAGGATTGCCAGATGGCAAATGGTGTTAACGGAATATGATATTCAGTACGTGTCCCAGAAGGCCATCAAGGGAAGCGTATTGTCTAAATACCTCGCCGAACAGCCGATCGAAGATTACCAGCCGATGAAATTTGAATTCCCTGATGAGGATATTATGTTTCTCAAAGCGAAGGATTGCGATGAGCCGTTACCCGACGAGGGGCCAGATAGGAAATCCCAATGGAAATTGATATTCGATGGGGCGGTTAAATCCTATGGAAGTGGCATCGGGGCTATCATCACGACTCCCCACGGATCCCACATCCCGTTTACTGCGAGACTGACGTTTCCAGTCACCAATAATGAAGCGGAGTACGAAGCTTGCATCATGGGTCTAGAAGAGGCAATTGATTGGAGAATCAAGAACCTAGACGTATATGGTGACTCAGCGCTTGTGATCAACCAAATTAAAGGGGAGTGGGAGACTCGTTAGTCGAATTTGGTGCCGTACATGAACTATGCCAGAAGGCTACTGCCGTTCTTTGATCGAGTGGAACTCCATCATGTGCCTAGAGCTGAGAATCAAATGGCTGATGCCTTAGCCACGTTGGCTTTGATGTATAAAGTCAATTTTTGGAATGAAGCTCCAAGAATTGTCCTTTCTCATCTTGATAGACCTGCATTCGTCTTTGCGATCGAGGAAGCCTCCGACGGCAAGCCATGGTTCCATGACATCCAGACTTTCCTTATGACTAAGGAGTATCCTGCGGGTGCGTCAACCCAGGATAAGAAGACTTTGAGGAGGCTGTCTGGAAATTTTTATCTCAATCCTGATGGAGTTTTGTATAAAAGAAACCACGATCTCGTGCTACTCAAATGTGTAGATGAGAAAGAGGCGAGTATGCTCATGGAAGAAGTCCATGAAGGCACATTTGGTACGCACGCCGGCGGGCATGCTATGACAAGAAAGATCCGGAGAGCAGGATCTACTGGCTGACGATGGAATCGGATTGCTTTAGATTCGCGAAGAGATTTCATAAATGCCAGATTTATGCTGATAAAGTTCATGTGCCGCCGTGCCCGTTGAATGTCATGTCCTCCCTGTGGCCGTTCTCCATGTGGGGCATCGACATGATAGGCAAGATCGAGCCCACTGCATCCAACGGTCATCGCTTCATTCTAGTAGCTATCGACTACTTCACCAAGTGGGTGGAGGCAGCCTCATACGCTAATGTGACCAAGCAGGTGGTGGCTAAATTCATAAAGAGGGACATCATCTGTCGTTATGGAATTCCCGAGCGGATCATTACTGATAATGGTTCGAATCTGAATAACAAGATGATGAAGGAGTTGTGCCAGAGTTTCAAGATCGAACACCACAACTCATCTCCTTACCGGTCGAAGATGAATGGCGCCGTTGAAGTGGCCAATAAGAACATAAAGAAGATTGTTCAGAAGATGGTTGTGACCTACAAAGATGCTGCCGTTCGCACTACACGATTATCGTACGACGGTACGTACTTCAACCAGGGCAACTCCTTTCTCCTTGGTGTATGGTATGGAAGCTGTCATACCGTTAGAAGTGGAGATCCCTTCTTTGCGAGTCTTGGTTGATGTGAAACTCGACGAGGCGGAATGGATTACGAACCGACTGAACCAACTTAGCCTGATGGACGAGAAGAGGTTAGCATCGATTGCGTTTGGTCGTCTGTACCAAAGCCGAATGAAGAAAGCTTATGATAAGAAGGTGCGTCCTAGAAGCTTTCAGATGGGTGATCTCGTCCTGAAGAAGATTCTTCCTCCACACTCCGATCACCGGGGCAAGTGGACTCCGAATTACGAAGGTCCGTACGTCGTTAGCAAGGTCTTCTCGGGAGGAGCTTTGTTGTTATCCACGATGGATGGTGAAGATTTTGCATCCCCGGTGAACGCGGACGCAGTTAAAAAATACTTTGCTTGAAAGCGACCCGCTGGACAAAAAAAGAGAGTCCAGGCAAAAAAGGGGCATCCCGGCAAACCAAAAACAGAATAAAAAGGTTCGGGCAAAAATTAGGGATATAAATTGAAAAATGTACACCCGCGAAGTCGAAAACCTACACTGGGCAGCTTCGGCAAAAAAGGGTACCCCGGTGAACTGAAAACCCGCAAAGGGCGGTTCACGCAAAAGTTAGGGATTTGAAAAAGCAAATGACTGCGTTCCGCGTGTGGACTTTCTTTGTTCAGTGGTTTGGAGGACCTGAAGGCCGTTCATCCGAATCAATCTCTTCCGAAGCTGAAGCGTCGGAGAAGTATCGAAGTCGAGTGGGTCATAGAGGGATCAACTCATGGTGTTTGTCTACGCCTCGTTGCCGACATTTGTATATACTGATGCATATTTATGTTTTATTTTCGCGCAGCTTCCTCATTCCAGGAGCTTGCCTCTGTTGTAAAACATTTTTTTACCCATTCAGGGGTTCGTTATCAATAAAATGTATACTATTCAGCAATTTTGTTTGTCTGTTTAGCATTTATCTGTTTTGTTTGCGAAAAAGAGCGCCGATGTTTTTGATAAAATGCGCATACATAAACTTACCGGCCTAGGCCACTGATTGTTGAAACAATTAATTACTTGAATATTTCCACGAGATAATAACCTTGATAGGTCCCTTTGAGAAGGGTATCTTGTCTGTTTGTTTATGTTGTTACAGGTGTAGCATATTCCAGACGGCGCGCCATGCGCATCCCTGAAGCAGGATGATTCCTCTTTCTCCAGCAGAGTTCAGTAGCCTCTCCCCGCAGAGTCTGAACGCGAGATAGTGAGCATTGATATGTCTCCCCAGGCAGAGATGATTCTCTCCCCAATCAGATGTATCCTGAAGGAACATCATCTCCTCAGCTGAATCAGGCGCCGAAGCGTACGTCCCCCCCTCCCCCAGCACCGGGTCACAAGTGCAGGTTTCATAGAAATGTTCGTTCGCCGAAGTATGCGGTAACTGATAGTCCATACTGAAGTCTCCAGCGGAATTGAAATTCCCCACCAGAGTAGTACTCTCCCCCGAAGTCGGATGATTCCTTCTTCCCCGGCGGAATTGAGATTCCCCCCGCAGAGTCGTACTCTCTCCAGCGAAGCAGAATGATTTCTCCTTCCTCAGCCGAGTTTGCAGATCCCCAAGAGAGTCGAATTCTTGGAAGCCGCTCAAGCCATGATTGGTTTTCCCCAGTGGAGTGTTGATCAACTGAAGTTGTTTCCCCACATAGTCGTTATCTCCAGAGAAGTATCCATGAAGGCCATGTGGCTTATTCCCGCGATTGACATCGCTTTCCCTCAGCAGGTCTTGGTTCTCGTAGAGCTTCGTTCCCCTGCAGCAATCAACTGAAGTTGTTTCCCCCGCAGCAGTCAACTGAAGTTGTGTCCCCTGCAGAGTCCAATTGAGATTGGCGTGACCCTGTTCTCCTCAGCAGGATGATTCCTCTAACTGAGTAGTTCGTTCTCCTTGACAGGAGGATTCTCCCTTCGGCATTTATTTTGCTGACGGGATCGCATCATTGTGCATGATTGCATAGCATTTATCATAAATGCATAACATTTCCACCGTGTGGAGCATTGCGCCATTGCCGAAGCATATGCATAATAAACATGATCTAGGTTGTTACCGTTCTTGTTTTGCAGGTGTTCCGCCGCAGAACCGATTGCTCAGGATGATTCCTGACATTCTCCCCAACGAAGTCGCTTGCTCAAGATGATTCTTGAGATCCCCAACGAAGTCTTCGGTTTAAGATGATTCTTGAATTCCTCAGCAGGGTCGTTTGCTTAAGATGATTCTTAAGTACCCAGCGCAGTCTCCAGAGTTGGTCGCTCAAGCTGATGCTTCGAGTCCCCAGTCTTCAGTTCAGGATGATTCCTGAAATCCCCAGCAGGTTTTCTAACGACGAAGTTGAAATCTCCCTTGAAGACTCCATGATTGAAGTCTGACCGTGTTAATGAAGCAGTTCTCTCAACTGATGCGGAGTGCCTGATGGCAGAGGTTTAGATATTCCCAGTTAGCTCATGATTGACCAAGAATTCTATGCCCGACTTGCTGATGAAGTCCGGCTGATGCCCGACAATTTCTTTGAATGCCTGATGGCATGATCAACCTGATGGTTGAAGTCCGGCTGATGCCCGACAATTTCTTTGAATGCCTGATGGCATGATCAACCTGATGGTTGAAGTCCGGCTGATGCCCGACAATTTCTTTGAATGCCTGATGGTTGAAGTCCGGCTGATGCCCGACAATTTCTTTGAATGCTTGACGGCATGATCAACCTGATGGTTGAAGTCCGGCTGATGCCCGATAGTGTTCTTTGAATGCCTGATGGCATGATCGACTATGTATTACCGGTTACCGTGTGACCAATTCCCCAATGGAGTTTCTTCATCCTGACGGTAAGGTCAGACAATGTTGAGAGTTGACGGCAAAGTCAGATTATGTTGAGTACTTGACGGCGATGTCGGGTGTTTCTCAGAGTTATAGTTGGTTGACGGCGATGTCAGATTCTTTGATGTCCCAGCGGCGAGGTTGGATGTTTGGTTGACGGAGATGTCAGATTCTTTGTTGCTCCAGCGGCGATGTTGGATGTTCGTTTCTGGCGGCGATGTCAGGTGAGTTAGTTCTCCAGCGGCGATGTTGGATGTTTATTTATGGCGGCGATGTCAGGTGATTTATTTTTCCAGCGGCGATGTTGGGTGTTTTGGTTGTCCGACGGCGATGTCAGATTCTTTAGTTCTCCAGCGGCGATGTTGGATGTTTTTTTTCTGGCGGCGATGTCAGGTGATTCAGTTTTCCAGCGGCGATGTTGGGTGTTTTGGTTGTCCGACGGCGATGTCAGACGCTTTGTTTTCATGAATGCCTGACGGCGAGGTCAGGTGTCTGACGACAATGTCAGAGGAGTTTAATGTGGATAACTGACGACAAGGTTCAGATCAGTATGTCTCCAGCTAGTTGTTGTGCAGCTATTATCACAGTGTTCGAAGATTCGTTCCCGTCGAAGTATCGTATACTCGTGCAGTTGGCAAATTTCCGGGTTTATCGGTATTCAACCGTCTCGCACCTTGATTGGCTGAGAGACGTTCGCTCTTCACCTAGTCAGGTTCAAGCCGTTTGAATAGGGGCAGCTGTTGCACCCCAAAATTTGACCAACACTTATTTACCCATCAAGAGTTGTATAAGACTTTGAAGCTAGCCAAGAAGGTTATTCAAAGGTTCAAAGGTTGATATCTTTGTCAGAAAACTCAAGAGATCCTCAGAGAGATTGGTTGAAACCAAGGTTGTGTGCCTCATAACTTGAAAGTTGTGGGAGATCCTCAGATGATTCTGAGACTATGAGGGTGGACTTGAAGCTGTGAGAGAGCTTATGAGATGTCTTGAAAACCATCAGGAAGCCTAGAGAGGTCATTGTACAAGAATTCAGAAGACTCAGCCATGTGTGGTGGAATTAGGGTTTGACTGGGTCAACCCTAGGTCAACTGAGGATTTGGAGAGGGTTGAGACCTAATCCAAGAGACATGTGATCATGGAATGATGCATTGAGATGCTATAAGGATGATTCCTAGACCAACTCATCATGATTGAGGAGTTTGAGAAGTTTCAAGCTAGGGTTGCTAAGGATTGACAGTGTAAAATCCCCTAGTTTGATCCCTATCTTCAAGGCAGTTTAGCTCAAGATGTGATTGTCATCTCATATTCCCTACAACATGAATGTTGTATAGCTTGCTCTTAGCTTTAATTTGAGTACTAGAAGTCCTTGATAGGATTTATAGAGCTCCAGTTATGACTTTGACAAATTACAGGTCATCTGAGGTATGTGAATCTGGGTCCTTGAAAGTCACCCAACTTGCATCCAACTTTTTCCCTAGTAGGATGATTCCTATGGATTCTTGGTCAACATTAATGTTGTAGAGAATCTTCTTAGCTTTCTAGAGAGTACTAGAAGTCCTTGATAGGATTTGTAGAGCTCAAGTTATGGCTTTGACAAGTCAAGGGCATTTTGGTCATTTGGAGGTTATAGGTCATTTCAAGCATAAGGCCATATCTCCTATTTCCAAGCTTCAAATGGAAAAATCTTCAACATCAAACTTGCTTAGAATGATTTTTTAAGGCTAGTAGGGAGGTCATGAGATGTTGAAAAGGCTTGTATCAAAAAGTGAAAAAAAATGGCCTAAAGTGGAGGCATAAGTTAATTAAGTTGAAATTGAAAATTTGAAATCACAAGTTATACATCCAAACCATGTCATATAATAGGTCATTTTGACTCCAAAGGACATTCTAAGGACAATGGTTCAGCCACAAGTTTGATTTGAGGCTTAGATCTTAGGGCTGCCTTGGAAATGGCTTACTTGCATCTTAAGGTACCAGAGCAAAACTCAAGAAAACTCAATAAGCAAGTTGGTTATGCATTGTAACACATCATAAATCTCATATGGGGAGAATTTCAAGTCATAATTGAAGGGTACAAGGACCATGGCATGAGATAGCATATGGTGAGAAGTGAAATCAAATATCATGAGATGAAAAGTTCAAATTATCATTGGAGTGTTCCAGAAGGTTCTGGACAGTTCCTACAAGTTCTATAAGATGTTTAGAACTTGCTCAAAGGAAAGGTTGGTGTGAGTTGGTGCAGAGAAGAGAGAGTGAGATCAAGAATCTTCCATTGCAAGTCAAGTTTCATTTCTTCATTCTTCTTCATTTCCATTCCTTTTTTCTACACAAACACATTCCATAGATCATAGTGAGGGTGTGCAGATCAAATTGGGGGCAATTCCATTGATGAATCGTGCATGAGATTTTGGATTTTCACCTCTACAACTCAAGATCGGTTTCCAAGAATCAGGCAGTTTCAACCATTCTTTTTGCATACAGAAGCAAGAATACTACTCAGTGAAGGAATTGGGAAAGATTGAAGGTCTGAATTGGAGGATTTCATCATCTGTTCATCAAGATTTACCAGGTTTGTAAAATTCACTCTACACCATGTTATATGCATAATTAGGTTAGTTTGTTAGTGTAGAAAGGTTAGAGACACATAG
Organism: Lathyrus sativus; assembly: GCA_963859935.3. Classification (NCBI taxonomy): domain Eukaryota; kingdom Viridiplantae; phylum Streptophyta; class Magnoliopsida; order Fabales; family Fabaceae; genus Lathyrus; species Lathyrus sativus. The sequence continues at coordinate 226,096,128 of OZ012738.1, forward strand.
GTGATGGATTTTGGAGAGTTTGAAGAGATTTAGTGATGATCAACATGATGACACCATTTCTGTTTGACCTTGTATCTTGCTGAATCTTGAGGGATAAGCTTAGTGTAATAGCAAGAAATGTTCAGGGAAGCATGAGGAAGAGAATGAGTATCACAATTTCAAGAATCTTGAGTGTTGATTTTCAAGCATAATTTGAAGCTGCTATCGGGTTTTAGGTTTGAGAGAGTTTCAATGAGTTCTGAGACCATGGTTAGATTCAGGATTGAATTTAGAGTGGATTAGGGCTTTGGATCATGATTTTTGGTTGAGATTTGATGGATTTCGAACTGGGGTTTGAAGCTCTGTTCATGGAGCTTTTCCCTCCATTGCCATGGCTGAAGGAAGAAGACGACCATGAAACCATTGGATCAGGCGTGGACCCGTTGACTGATTGAAGATCCAAAGGCCCGGATGTGATTTCGCGCGTGAAGGAAAAGTCTGAAACATGATGAAACGAGGCGTTTCATTAAAACCTGAGTTTTGGGCTTAAGTGGATCCAATGACTAATCCCACCCCCACTTGTGGCCCATGTTTGATTTACACTGAATTCCGTTTCTATTTGCGCCGTAGCTTTTCCATTTTATTTTCATTTTTGTCATTTATTTTATGTTTAAATGATGGGTCTGGCGCTTATGCTTTCTGAACCCCCCCCATTTTGAGCCCATACGTGAATTACATTGCATCTGTTTGCTAGCTGCACCCCATCCCTTCATATTTCATTTTATTTTCTTCCATTTTGTTCCAAACTTTGAAAAATCATAATAAATGGAAAATTAAGGATTTTTTAATGGGAGTTTTTTCTCCTACTTAATATTTTTGTCAAGAAAAATATAAAACTGAAACATAAAACATTTCAGGCATTTTAGTATTTTTTGTATATTTTCTACTTTTATTGCATTTTATTTCTATTATGTTGATACATGAATTTGTAGAATTTTGTTTAGGTAGTTCCCTTAACATTTTTAGGCCATTCTTTTTAGGATAGTTATATATAAGCTTTAGCTTCCCCCTGGATTTATTCCATAATTTTGTGATGAATTTTAGGATAGTTTTGATTAGATGACATTAGGTTGTGTAGAATTAGGTTAATCCTTAACATAGGTCCATAATAACACTAGAATTTTGGGTTTCTAGGTCAAGTTAGACATTGGGACATATAAGGGTATTAAGGGTAGGTATGTAGGATCCCTTAGAAATTATATTAGATTTTAATGTAGTAGTATGCTATTTTTAGATGATTTTTGTAGTTGATGATTGTTTGTGTTGCCCTTGTGGGCTTGAATTGTTGTTTGCTTTGCTTTGTGGGCTTGGAGAGCTTGGTTTTGTTCTAAGGATCATTGAGGAGCATAGTAGAAGACTTGAAGATGCATTGAGGAGCTTGAGAGCTTGATCTTGTTTGGTTTGTTATTGTTCCAGGGTTAGGGATTAGGAAGAGTTTAGACCTAGTTAACTGCTTTCTTAAACATGGATGGTATCTTTCACCTCCTTTCCTCCCTATGATTCAAAGTCCTTCCATGGTATACACCTCTCTCCTTTGGAGGGATAAGTGATTGTACCTAGGAAGTAGAACTTTTGAGGGAACCATTCCTTTGATGTTGAACCCTTATAGGTCACCTTTGGTGGTCAATAAGCAGTTCAATATCCCCAGCTTATCCAGTAAGTGATTTCCTCTGGTTTGATTATCCTGAGAGATGTTGAGCTTGAGTTTGAAGATGAAGACTTCAATGAAGAGTATAGAAGAGGATGAATCCTTTAGCATTGCCATTCCAGCTGAAGCTTGAAGAGCAACAAGAGCAAGCTGATACTTGCTTTGATACCTGGAGATCCTGAAAAAGATCAAGTTGATATTTAGGATGATAGTGAAGCCTGAAGGTGGAGCTGATCAAGGAGCTGAAGCTCAGGGAAGAAGATAAGTTGAAACTTATGTTGAAGGGTTGAAACCTGGAAAAGCAAATTGATATTTGTCAAGAGTGATTGAAGTCTGAAGACTGGATTGCTGTTGGAAAAGCTGAAGCTTGAGGTTGAGAGAGGAGTTGATCTGCTTTCTTTTTCTTTGTTATATTGATGTGTTTTGTTTGACTTGTTTGATGCATTAGAATATGTTCATATCTAGAATAGGTAGACTCTAGGAGCATGATTGCACTAGAGGTTGAGTTGCTCCCTCTGCTTGTATTGTTACTATGTGGCTTTGCTTGCGGGTATTCGGTAGAGCCCAGCTCCCTTGCCCATGTGTTTTGTTTGTTTGATGGCATTTTATTTCATTTCTTCTGTATTATTGCAGTTTACTGTTATTGCTTGATAGCATGTTGTTTTATATTTCAGTATGATTACTGTTATCCATTCTGGCTTGAGGTTGAGATGAGCTTGTTGAGGCTGAAGCCCCACACACATTTCCTCCCTCACTTGCATTGCATGCATTTTACTGTTAAGCTGGTGCTTTGTCTGTTTTGGTGTATCATTGACATGATCCCTTAGGCCTCTCATTTCCTTTGATAAGGAATTGATGATAGAATTTTAGGTTGAAACCTATGCATGACAACTTCTAGGAGTTCCCTGTTCAAATTTCAACCATAGGATGAATCCATGGCATGACAACAGTAGGACTTGATAGTCTCCCTCCTAGTTGGGCTTGTTCTCTTCTCATCTCAAAACAGTTTAAGATACAGTAATCATGAATGATTTCTTTCGTACGTTACGAGCCTTAAGCTATCCGAGAAAGGATTGTGGGAGAGTCTCTTTTCCACAGTCTGGATGTTTAGTATGGTACCCTTTGGGTGACATGCGACACATTCACTCTCAGGTCATAGTCTCTAGTGCGATTGAAATCGCAAACACAATAAAAAACACTTCTTTCGTAAAAGACAGGAAATAAACCGTAGTTTCTCGAACTACGTGAGCTCTGATCTCTCATACCTGTTGAGAGTACGTAGGCACAAGATGGCGATGTCTTGGCGAGCTACCTTCCCCCATAACCCGTCGTAGGTCGAACTACGTTGACTCTGATTTCTCGTTCTCTAATGAGAATACGTAGGCATAAAGTGCGATGCTTTGTCGAGTCGTTTTTCTTTTCTTTTTAAGCCAGCCTTGATAGGTAGATAGATAAAACCAACCCGTCCAGTAAACACAACAAGCGAGGATCCCGTCGAGTACGACGGACGTGAGGGGTGCTAATACCTTCCCCTTGCATAACCGACTCTCGAATCCAGACAACGGTTGCGACGGCCTTGTCTTACCCTTTTTTCGTCAGGTTTTTCCGATTGTTTCCTTTCCCGTTCTGAGGGATAAATAACGAAAGATGGCGACTCTTCTGTTGTGCCGACACCTTATTTTCGCGCAAGCGACACTCTACAATCGATCTTCTCATACAAGAAGCTCATCACAACAACTTTCTTTACAATTTACATTACCTGTTACCACCTCTACAAGCAGTTTTCACCCGAGAAGCTTATTCGTACCACTTTTGCAAATGAGCAGTATTTCTCGCCCGAGGAGCTTATCCTATCTTCGTCATGACTTGCAGCAAATGGCCATCTCCATCGAGTACCTAGGCTTCCATTTTCCTTTTCATTTTGAAGTGCGGGGAGGTTTTGAACTAAATCATATTCAGGAGAGCTTGAATCTTGAAGTATGAAGAAGTTCGTTTACCCTTTAGTAAAAGAAAGAGCTGAATCATATTCAGGAGAGCTTGAATCTTGAGGTATGAAGAATTTCGTTTACCCTTTAGTAAAAGAAGGAGCCGAATCATATTCAGGAGAGCATGAATCCTGAAGAATGAAGAAGTTCGTTTACCCTTTAGTAAAAGAAGAAGCTGAATCATATTCAGAAGAGCATGAATCTTGAAGTATGAAGAAGTTCGTTTACCCTTTAGTAAAAGAAGGAGTTGAATCATATTCAGGAGAGCTTGAATCTTGAAGTATGAAGAAGTTCGTTTACCGTTTAGTAAAAGAAGAAGCCGGATCATATTCAGAAGAGCATGAATCTTGAAGAATGAAGAAGTTTGTTTACCCTTTAGTAAAAGAAGGAGCTGAATCATATTCAGGAGAGCATGAATCTTGAAGTATGAAGAAGTTCGTTTATCCTTTAGCAAAAGAAGGAACCGAATCATGTCCAGGGAGCATATACCTGAGACATGAAGAAGTATATTATCAATAAATCTATTATCCACAGATAAGCAGCAGTCTCTTTATTTGAGAGCTTATCCAGTTTGGCATTTAAGCCCCTTCCAACTATAAGTGGCAGTTCTCTCTCGAGAAAGCTTATCAGGGCATTTCCCATTAAAGACCATTTTATTTTGGCATACAGTCGGTTTTACCCTGTATATTGTCTACGGATTCCTAAATTTCGTTTGATCCTGTCACGAGGGAGAGTTTCCAGAAGCTCAGATGTTATTCTTTGCTCAATGCTCCAGCATCTTGTTAATCGATCCTACAGTCGTGCAGATCCATTTTCATCTTTTACCCTAGAGTATCAGCCGGTCACTCCTGAACCTGTTGAATAATTAATCTCAATATTCCCTATTGGAGGCCGTCTCATCGGTGCCAACTCCATTGTAGATCTCGTTTTTACCATTATTTTATCTCCAAAGTGACGAGTGGTCGTGTTCGCACCAGTTGACTATCACTTTAGAATTCCTCGTGTCGTGCTGTTTCCCTAGTGTGTCATAGTCCACCGTATGGTTCGTCCGTCGTGTCGTCTGCATCTTTGCATTTACCATTCCATCATACGCATCATACTACATTCATGGCATTGTTAGCATTATATCTTGTTTCGTTTTGTCCATAGCATTGCATATCACTGCATCTAAGGGCAAAATTTTCGGTTATCTATATTTAAATCCCTTTCACCATGATTTCTTGAGCCTATGTTACTCAAATCATCCGGTGAAGCCATTTAAATAGGGGCAACTGTAATACCCCAAATTTTGCCCTAAGATTTGTCGTTTCATTGCATTTCTACATTTAACTAATCACTAACAAGTTTGTGTAGTCATGCGATTGTTGCAGGAAAATATCACGTAACGTGTCGTTTAGTCCCTGAAGGGTCAAACCGTCATTTGTTGGCAGTTGGCTGTCAGTTCACGAATTTGAGCCGTTGCATCCGTTGACGAGAATCGAGGAATTTGTATTTTGATAAGGCTTTATTCGTTTGAATTACCGGAAAGTTTAATCGGAAGTTGTCGGAGACGGTCGGATAAGCCGGATAAATCTGAGATTAGTAAAGGTAGAATTTTTGTTGGTACTCTCATTTCATTTTTAAAAATAATTCTATCTCAGTTCTATTTTCATTTCGTTTTCGAAAAAAAAAAGGGAATGCCATTTCATTTTTAATTTTTATTCTCATTTCACTTTTTAAATAATTTTATTCATAATCATTCTCATTTTATTTTGGAATAATTTTATTCATAATCATTCTCATTTCATTTTTTAATAATTTTAGTCATAATTATTCTCATTTTATTTTTAAAGTGATTCTCATCTATTTTTAAATTGATTCTCATCTCATTTTTAATCGATTCTCATCTCATTTTTAAATTGATTTTTATCTCATTCTAAATTGATTTTTTACTTCATTTCATGGATTTATTATTATTATTTTTAAACATAAACATACATGGTTAGTAATGGTTTTTTTTTTCATTTCTATTGCATATTAAAAGGAAAATAATATTAATAAAGTTATTTCGTTAATATAAGTGGAATAATTTTATTATAATTGTCTTTAAAAAAAAAGTATAAAATTACAAAATTACAAAAATAATAATAAATTACATTTTTATTTTCTCTAAACATTTCTAAATAATCCTAAGCCCCCGAGCGTCCGACTTTTCCCGATTTTATTCCTTCCAGACCTGCAAACAAAACAAGACAAAAAAAATATAAACTTGAATCGGTTAGTTTCGATACCCTCAGAACAGTGTCATCACCGGGTTCGATTCTCGGCCAATAGCCTATCCGGCAGTTTTCTGTTCTAATCTAAGGCACCGAAAGAGGAAGAGGACAAGTGGTTTCGAAATGAGCTGTTGGTCAAAAGAGCTTATTTGAAAAGCCGGTTTGAGAAGTGATTTTTTTCTCAAGAGGATGGTTTGCCCATTAGGACCTTAACTCCAATCCTCCGGAAAAAATCAATTCTAACAAATCCAACAAGTTCAAATAGGTAAACAGGTAAACAAGTTCAAATCCAACAAGTTCGAGAAAACTAGTTCACAAAAACCAGTTCAGTAAAGCAAGCAAAACAGTTCAGAAATCCAACAGTTCATCAAACAGGTAAACCAGAAGTCCGAAAATCCTGCGATAGATGAAGTTAACCATCAAAGTATAAGCGGATTCAAGCAACGGATATCCAAGAACGAACACCAACCAAATCCAGCAACGTTCTTTTCGAAAAAAGCCCAGCAAGCCACTTCTAAAGCAACAACGTTACAGTCAAAACATCAACATGAATCGAGTCAGAATAGCCACAAGTTCTGGCTACAAAGTCGTAATAAAACCTGCACATCATGAGGCCCACGAATTAAATTCAGAAAGAAAAAAATAGCTCATGAGAGAGATCACAAGCCCTAAGGAGAAATCCCCAAAACGGCAGCAACCGAAGGAAATTCAAAAACTCATTAGAGTTTCATCATCATCAAGTGAAAAATACGAGAGTGGAGTTTCTTCGATAAGAGGCGGGACGGAAGCAACCAAAAGACGAAGCGAGGAGCCTTCCGCAGCGGCCGTCGAAGCCTTGCTACCACCGACGGCGAGCTTCAACCCAAAGCTTTAGCCTCAGATTCGCATCATCATTGGCGAGATCAGCGGATAGAAACCGTCGTCAAGAACATCTACAGTTCGTCAAAGAAAAGACAGTCACGGATCATCACTGCGGATCACGAAAACATCATCATCATCATCAGATCACGAAGGAACCAAAACCGCCATTAACGGATCCTCACAAGCCGCCGACGCGCCACCGGATCCGCCATCACAGCTCTAAAAAGGTAAGCTTTAACATGTTTGGTTTTTATATGTTTCAGTGGAACAAGTGGATTAAGAAGAAGAAGCAACATGCAAGCTTGGAAAGGAAGAAAGAAAAAGCTCCGAAGAGCATTAATGGAGGTCATTAATGGCACCGCCGGCATCTCGCGAGGAAGAAGAACGCAAAGACGTCGCATCTGTTTAACTTCTATTGTTTCGTTGGTTTATGATTTATTTATCCCACCACATGACCTTAATTCATCATCACATTTAATAATTAATTAATTAATAGGTTCTAGCTAGTTAATATAACTTTTAGTTGATTAAGTTAAATACTTGTGTCAATTAGTTAATATAATGTTGTAAGTAGTTAAGGGGATTTTTTTCTAATTAATTAATCTATGGTGTTAATTAATAGAAAAGACTTTTTATTTAGCTAATAAAAGTGCCAAGATTAAACGGTTAATAGAACTCTCTATTCAAATTTTTTGGTAATAAGTTGATTAAACTTTTCTTTTTTTACTAAAAATAAATAAAAAAAACTTAAATATTTTAAAACAAACAAAAAAAAGCATTCATAAAAAAAAGAATTTTTTAAATAAAACTTAAGACACTTTCCTATAATTAAAACTTACAACATTTTTTAACTAACTTAAAACTTTCTTTTAAAATTAAAACTTAAATTTCTTTTAATTAAAAACTAAAATCTTTTTATAAAAAAATCTAAACTTAAACCTCTTTTTCATAATTTAACTTAAAATTTCTTTTTCAAAAATTAAAAAGTTATATTAACTAAACAAACCCATTTTTTTAGATAAACACAAATTTTCCATCATAAAATTTAAAATATTTTCATAATTAAAACCTTAAAATTTTAAATTTTTCTTTATTAAAACAAATTTCTTTTTTATTAACAAAAATGTCAAAATAAAGAGCTCTTGGATTTAGGTCATTTTAATTTTCATCTAACAATCACTTGATCTTTACTCATCTCTGCATATTAATCCATGGACTTTTATTCCTATTTCAATTTGTCGGTTTGTGATTACGAGAGGCTACTGTCATTTTTTGTTCCATGGATGTAATTTACGCAAAGCCATGGTCGCGGTTTATTTTATTTTTCTTTTTTGGGGATTTGTAATTTACGCGAGTGATCATCGCAACGCTTTCTTTACTTTCCGCGCTTTATTTCTGCCACATAGTATTTTGCCATGTTTGCATGCTTTACCGTTATTCCCCCTTCCGAAGGAATTAGGTTTGGCCGTTTGACCGACGAGTCAATAACCCTTGACCATTTTAAAAACCCTAATAGCCTAGGCGTCCCGCCGTGGACGAAAATACCCTTTACCCTAGCCTTTAGGTCAAAGAGTCGTCGTACTCTGTCTTAGGGTTTCCCGCCGAGGAATCCCTAATTTTAACCCTAATTTCAATTCAACATTTCAACGTAGAAATAGGAGTTTCGAAACTCCACGTAAGCGTGTCCTTAAGATACGTTTACTCCCCTTGAAACCTTGACCACAGTCAAAAAGTTTCTAACCTCCCTTTCGAGGGGAACTACGATTACTCTGATTTCATTCCTTACCCAGGATACGTAGGCACAAGATGCGACGTCTTGCCGAGTAAACTTAGGACTAACCCTTTAGGTCTTTAGGTCACTTTATCCCTTAGCTCAATATATATTAAAGCAGATAATAAAATAAAAAAGCATACAATAAACAAAAGGTTCCTGTAGAGTACTACAAAATGTTAGGGTGCTAGTACCTTCCCTAAGCTTAACCAACCCCTTACCTAGGTCTCTCCCCGTATTGTGTTTATGATGCAAAAAAAGGTTTTTCCTCTTTTGACCTTTTCCTTCAGATAAATCAAAGAGCGGTTGTGAATCAAGAATTGTGATTCAAACTAATTAATAGTTTGATATCCTATTTCCACCACAACCCATGTTCTTTTCTACCTGTCTCGTCATGTTGACCGAGCACACAATCCATCAAATTCTCCAGAACCGTTAAATACATAATCAAAGGTCTTCTAGCAATTGGAGGCATTAATATCGAAGGCTCCTGCAAATACTCTTTTATTTTTTCGAATGTCTTTTGACAATTCTTATTCCAGACAACTGCCTGATCTTTTCTCAGCAATTTGAATATTGGCTCGCAAAACTTAGATCATTAACGTACCTAGCGTCCTTACAAGTCCTCTGGTCACTCTCAATGACCTAAACAGTCAAAGGGAACCCTTTTTGATTTCTTATTCTCTCTTAAAGAGTTTGATCTTACATTAAGGATTTGATTATTATTTTAGAATCTATAGTTTTTTAATTATTTAACATCCAATTTTTATTAGAAAGAGAATTATGACTAATTTACTAGAAAAATATTAATAGGTCTACTATTAATATTAAATGGTATAACTTTTATTATTATTATTAGAAATTGATGGATTTTTTTTAAATTAATATTAAAGTATGGTTTTAGGGACTATTAGTATTATTATTAAGTTTAGTGGCATTTGAAATGAAATGATTGGAATGACCCATTAGGTAATGATTCAACTGTAGGGAGTTGTGAATGTGAGAGGTAACGAGTTTAGGTCCCACCTTTTCCACTTTTTATTTCTTTTATATTCTACATGTTTCTAACTTTATTTCTATTTATTTTTTAAACTAAAAAAAAATACAAAAGTTGTATTTTTCATTTTTTATTAATTTATTTTCTTATTTATAAAATATGCTTTATTGAAAAATAATTAATTTTCACTTTTTCACATTTTTATTAAAAAATAGTAATAAAAAATCATAAATTAAAAAAGATTTGAAAAAATTTTATTCATACTTTTAATTATTGCATTTTGGGATTGGAATTTTATTTTTAGAAAAAAATCAATGCAATTAGTTAAATATGTCCATAACCGAAATCAAATCAGATCTGATTTAGAGTTTTTATTATATTAAATAATTTTTTGATTTTTGTTATTTTTATTAACCTAATTTATTAGTATAAATAGAGATCAATTTTATACTTTGAGGGAACTAACGCTTACTAACCCATTTATTAACACCCACTATCATGCACAAATTCTGACACCGACAAAATAATACTATAGGAAAAACATGCATGGTTGCTATAAGAATCTTGTTTCGGTATCACAGTGAACCACATTTGCAAAACCTTTTAATTTTAAATTTTATATTTGATTAAATTAGATTTGCTTTTGCTGTTGAGATATTATTTTTATTTATGAACCCATTATGTTTCTTCTATTGCCATGGATTGAATAACATGATTATTAGTTGCAGCTTTCATTAAGCTATGTTAATTACAAGGCAAATAAGACACAATGGAATTTGCTACTTGTGTTTATAGCTTGGCATATTTTGAAAGGTGGTCTTTATAAGAGATTATAAGGGAATGAAATATATGTTGTTTTATTATTATTTTCTGTCAGTATAAATACAGAGGTTGAAAAGGTTAATTATGGACTGAATCAAGATAATTAAATCTCCTCATAATTCTCCTCTAACCATACGTTGATTTTTAGCCTAAAGAATAGGAATTTACAATTCTAAATAATTACAGGAATTAACACTAATTATTAGTATTTATATCCTCCCGCAAGTTGTATAATCTGGAAGAGATATGCAACTTGGACAGTAACGACTCAAACCGAGGGCGAAGTAGAGGCTTTGTTAAAATATCGGCAAGCTAATCATCTGTAGACACAAAAGACACCCGAAATTTGTCATTTTGAACATTTTCTTGGACAAAATGGTAGGCTAGGGCTATATGTTTCATCCGAGAGTGGAAGACAGGATTAGCACATAGATTTGTGGCTCCGAGATTGTCACAATAGATAACCGGATTGGTTGATGGTGTGTAACCAAGTTCTGTGAACAAGGAAAATACCCACTGTAACACCCATTTTAATTATTTAGTCATTTTATTATTATTTTAAATATTATGTGTTGGTGTGCCCTTTGGTGGGGGTGTATTTGGTGATGTTTGGTGGGTGTCCCTAATGTGGGAGGATTATTGGTGGTGTTTTGGTGAATATAATAATATAGTGTATAATATTAATATTGGTGGGAATATTATTATTATTATTATTATATTTATTATAGTTACTATTGTTATTAATATTATTATTATTTTGGTGAGATAATAATATTATTATTATTATTATTATTCTTATTTTATTAAGTTATTATTATTATTATTAAGTTATTATTATTATTGGGATTAGAGAATTAAAATAGAGAATGTGAGGGGTTAGTAGTTTTTACGATACATTGTGAGAAGTTAGAGAAAGTGGAAAAAGAACGATAGAAAGGAGAGAAGTGAGAAGAACGGAAAAGGGAGCGAAGAACGAAGGAACGGGGGAAAATCAGAATTGGCCAAACCTTGGAGGGTTCTTTCATCGATCAACCGATTAACAAGGTAAGGGGGGAGAAACTTGATTGAGAATGGTTTATACATGTATAGGGTAGTTGGGGATTCCTTAACCCCGTAGGAGATTGATCGATATATGATATTACATATTGATATGTTGTGATTGTTGACTATTGCTGATAATTGGATGTTGATTGTTGATGAATTGTGGTTTTTGGTTAATTTGGCGGATAGGTTGGGTTTACGGGTTTTAGGGAAAATTCTGTGTGACCTTTTGGGATATCATAGAATGCCTAAGAGTTGAATTGGGAATGTAGTCTAGAAACCGATAAGTTATGATATCTATGTTGTTAGTACTGATGTTAAGAGGTGAATTGGAAGTAGGAAGTTTAACCCATTTGGCTTAAAAAGCACTCTGCAGAACTGTGAGAAATTGGTGAAATCGCAGCATTCGCTGGGCTTCGCCTGGCGAGTGTTGGCGAAGCTTCGCCTGGCGAGTGGAGGCGAGTGTTCGCCTGGCGAGTGGAGGCGAGTGTTCACCTGGCGAGCTGAGGCGAGTGGCAGCGAATAATTCAGAATTAAGTCCCAGACCTAAAGGGTAGGAACTTCTCCTGGCGAATGCCAACGAAGGTTCGCCTGGCGAGTGAATGCTTCGCCTGGCGAATGCACGATAGTTGGAAAGGGGGCTTCGCCAGCAGGTTCTCCTGGCGAATGCCAGCGAAGGTTCGCCCCGGTTCGCCTGGCGAATGCCAGCGAACGTCGCAGAACCAGAATGTGATTTTTGTGATGTTTTGGCCTTGATGCACTGTAAGGTTGGTGAGTGTGGGATTTAACTTGCGTACTGGTGATAGTACTTGTTTCCCTTGATATTGTCGGTGGACAATTAGTTAAGGTATATGTATGTAGTGATCAGTAGGATCGTGTACCCCCGAGTGGTGGGATATGTTTATATCTTGGTGTTAAAGTATGAACTTGTTTACTATCTGGTAGATTTATATGGTGTTGGTGTATGTTATATCTGTACATATATGCATTGATGTATGATGATATGATCAGGAGGATTGTGTGCACGTTGAGTGCCTAAATATATTAGTTATGCATTGGTGTGTGCATATCATGGTGTTTTGGTGGGATGAATCATGTCTCAGGAGGAGCGTAAGTGATTCATCCGTACTCCTTTGTGGAGAATGGTGGGGGATAGATCATGTCTCAGGAGGAGCGTAAGTGATCTATCCAGGTTCGATTGAATGAACCAACAAGTCGGTACCGCATGCATGGTGTTGAGTTGCATTTTGCATTATAATATGTTATATTGTAATTTGAACAGTAGGTTCGTCATATGGTGTTGTTAGGGGTGAATCTTGGTGTGTTGGTGTGTTGTACTACCTTATTTACATGTATTACATTACCATTATATTTTTGATCATGTTTTCTCACCCCTTTGTTGTTGTTGTGGTCTGTGCTTCTTCGGAAGTACAGATAATCCAGGTGCTTAGCTAGCTTGGATATTGGTGTGATTGTCGAGTCTAGGATGCTCTGATACGTAGCACGAGACTTGGGCGTTTTTATTTGTTTTATGTTGAACTTATATTTTATTTCCCTGTGAACGTATCAAACTTTTATTGAATTTTATTATTTAACATTCCGCTGTATTTGGAGAAAAACCTTTTTATAAGGAAACGTTGTTTTTATGTGATATCCCACTTGGGAGAATTGGAACTCTGATTTTGTTTATTTATAATGTTTATTAATTTAGATGATTTTGGGAAGTGGGGTGTTACACCCACAGTAGCTCACTAGCCGTGTCAGCCAAGGCTTTATACTCTGCCTCTGTTGAAGATAAAGAAATAGAACGTTGCTTGCGAGAACTCCAAGAGATGGGTGTGCTGCCAAGGTACAACAAGTAACCTGTGGTTGAGACATAATCATTCTTATCACCTGCCCAATCCGCATCCGAGTAGGCATGAAAGGTCAGCGGGGCAGTCGCGGAGATGAAGACTCCTTTGTCACAAGTGCCTGCCAAGTATCTAAGCACTCTTTTGAGTGCAGACCAATGTGTCGTTCGTGGGTTTTGCATGAACTGTGCAAGTTTGTTGATGCTGAAGGTGATGTCTGGGCGTGTAAGACTCAAGTATTTGTAGAAGCATGCTTCAGTCTCAAGTTTTGATGATGTCAATACTACTCAAGGTCATCTCTTGATTGCAAAAAGACAAGCCGTTCAAAGTTATCAAGATCAAGTCAAGCTATCTTTCAAGTCAAGCTACATATGGAACTATGATTCTTCCAGACTTGGCTGCATTACTGGTATATCAAATTCTACCCTTATAATTTGATATACAAGTGTTCAAAAACATCAAGCATTTTTGCATAATACATAAGCATGTTTTTGAAACCTTAAAAATGGTATAACATTAATTTTAAAAAGCATTTTTCTGAAAATTAGCAGTATTAACCGATTAACCATATAGGTTAACCGGTTAACCAATTTGAATTTTGAAATTTCTGGGCTAACGTACCAGTGTTAACCGATTAACCATATGGGTTAACCGATTAACACTGAACGTGCAGTGAAAAATTACTTTGTTTCAAGTTCAAAAATTATTTAAAAATTATACCATTTCATATTTTTGATGTCTACTCAATGTACCTTTTTGAAAGGGTATTTTACTCATATAAATTCTGAGTTTTTCAATTTTGAAAAATATAGAACATAACACAAAAACTTTTCAATCTCCAAACACTTTCTACATTCTTTTTCAAATTGTCTTAGAATCAAATTCACCATTTTCAAAAACTTTCATTAAGTGTTCATATGTGCATAAATTTCATATTCATCCTTGAACACTTGTATTGAAAATTGTAAGAGTGAATTCTGATCATTTGGAGAAGATCAACTTTGATATCATTACTCTCAAATTCAAATCTTTACAAACTTGTGTATATTGACTTGTGATCCAGGATTGTTGGACACAAGGGTGAGTGTTTACAAGAGGATTGTTCTTGTACACTTGTTAGTTTTATTGTTTGATAGTAGGCCTCACCGGTTGATGGTGTGATAGGTTGTACTTTATTAAACAATAGTGAAAATTCTCTTTCATGTTGAAAGGGGAGTGGAGTACTCTCGGATTGTGAGGGGAACCACCATAAATCCTGGTGTCCATTGTTCTTTTATTTTTCTTCTTCTGCTTTCATAACCAAAAACACAAACCAGTAATATTTTCAAGATACCATAAAAACCGAAAAAATTTCAATAGTCCTAATTCACCCCCCCTCTTAGGCATACTCTGTTCTTACAATTGGCATCAGAGCAGGTTAAGGTAACCTGTTCCTAACGATTCAGTATGGCTTCCGCAAGTACCAACCCGGTTTTCAAAGATGGTGGAAGTAGTAACAAGCCACCACTCTTTTCTGGAGAATACTTTGATTTTTGGAAAATCCGTATGAAGGCACATCTTGAGGCTCAAGGAGATGGTATATGGGAAACCGTTGAAACTGGTCCACATGTTCCTACAAGTGTGGTAAATGGTGTTGGAACCCCAAAGATTAAATCCTCATATGATGAAGATGACAAGAAGAGAATCTTGGATGAGAAGAAAGCAATCAACATACTTCAAAGCGCTCTCAGTATGGATGAATTCTTTCGCATATCACAGTGTCAATCAGCAAAACAGATTTGGGATACCTTGGTAGAAACGCATGAAGGAACAACAGAAGTAAAAAGATCAAGACTTAACACGTTAAGTCAAGAATATGAGATGTTCCGTATGCAGCCCGGTGAATCTATTGTTGCCTTGCAAAAGAGGTTCGTTCATCTAACAAATCACCTGATTGCTCTTGGGAAGACCTTCACCAACGATGATCTCAACTTAAAAGTCCTAAGATCCTTGACAAGAGAATGGCAACCAAAGGTGACCGCCATTTCGGAAAAGAAAAGTCTTTCAACAATGACATCCGGTTAATTATTCGGGAAACTTAAAGAGCATGAACTGGAACTTGGAAGGCTTGAGAAACATGAAAGTCAAGACAAGAAGTCCAAAGGAATTGCCTTGAAGACTGACACAAAGGATGACAAAAATGACGAATCTTCCGAAGACGAAAATTTCATGCTTCTAGTAAAGAAGCTTGGTAAGTTTTTTAATAATAATAAAACTTCTTCTTTTTCTAAAAAGAATAGACATTTCAGGAAAAAGGAGGCATCCACATCAAACCAAGAAATTACATGTTATGAATGTGGAAAACAAGGTCACATAAAGCCAGATTGCCCAAAACTCGCAAATAAAGGAAAATTCAAGGGCAAGAAGGATTTCAAAACAAAGAAGGCTTATGTCGCATGGGACGACAATGAAGTGAGTTCATCATCGGAATCAGATAGTGATGAAAGCGCAAATATTGCCTTAATGGCCTCTCACCATTCCGATGACGAAAATGAGGTTAGTGGTAATTTTTCTGTCTATGATAATGATGCACAAGAAGTTATAGATGAACTTCTAAAAGAGTGCAAGACTTTGTATAAAGACATCTCATCACAAAAGAAAAGAATTTTAATTTTAGAAAAACAAAATTCTGATCTCTTAAAAAGTATTGAAGATGAAAAACAAAAAGTGATGGATGAAAAACAAAGTCTTGTATGTAAGAATTGTGAGTCTTTGTCTTTTCAAATTGTTCAACTTAAAAGAGTTTTAGAAAGATACGAAAAAGGTCAAATTGGCTTGGAAGAGATTCTTAAACATCAAAGGTATCCTAATGATAAAAGTGGATTGGGATATTCTAAACTTTCAAAACCAAGCACCAATAAGACCATTTTCGTAAGAGCAAGTGAACAAATTGTTAAGGAAGAGACAAGCACTTCTAAAATTCTGCATCAAAATCATAACAAGAAAAGAATTAATAAGAAAAAGAATTATATTCCTAGATATAGAAGTCATTTTCAACCTACATGTTTTTATTGTGGTATTAAAGGGCACACACCTAATGCTTGCTATGTACGTAATATTGGTATTGCAAAGGGGCATTATGTGTGGGTGGAAAAGGGTACTAACTATCAAGGACCCAAAGCAATTTGGGTACCTAACACTACCTAATTTTGTTTTGTAGGTATGCTTGAAGACAACCACAAATCAATGGTATCTTGATAGTGGCTGCTCGAAGCATATGGCGGGAGATATAAACAAATTTTCAAGTCTATCATTAAAGGCCAAAGGATACGTCACTTACGGTGATGATAATAAAGGAAAAATCCTTGGAGTTGGAACCATTGGTGCACCTCCATGTACAATTATCGAAGATGTTCTTTTTGTTGAAGGCCTTAAGCATAACCTGCTTAGCATCAGTCAATTGTGTGACAGAGGGTTCAAAATCAACTTCACAAAGGAGGAATGCTTGATCGAACACGAAGTCACTCATGAGATTCTGCTAAAAGGTAAAAGATATAATAACATTTTTATGATTTCTTTTGATGACTCTTCCTTGAAGGTAAAGTGTCTTATGGCGAACAACAACGAGGCATGGCTTTGGCATAAAAGATTTGCTCACATTCACATGGAGCATTTAAACAAATTAATCAAGCATGATCTGGTTGTTGGGCTTCCGAAGATAAAATTCATCAAGGATAAATTATGCGATGCATGTCAAAAGGGAAAACAGACCAAGACAACTTTCAAATCCAAGCAAGTGGTTTCTACATCAAGACCACTTCAATTATTGCACATGGATCTTTTTGGTCCATCAAGAACGAAGAGCTTTGGAGGTAGTATTTATGCTTTAGTTATTGTTGATGATTTTTCTCGATATACCTGGACAATGTTTTTAGTGCAGAAAAATGATGCGTTTAAAGCATTCAAAAAGTATGCAAAACGAATTCAAAACGAGAAGTCACTCACTATAGCCTCCATAAGAAGCGACCACGGTAGAGAATTTCAAAATTTAGACTTTGAAGAATTTTGCGAAGAACATGGAATTTCTCATAATTTTTCGTCACCAAGAACTCCTCAACAAAACGACGTTGTAGAACGGAAGAATCGTTCACTAGTTGAACTTTCTAGAACAATGCTCAGCGATACAAATCTTCCAAAATATTTTTGGGCAGAAGCAGTAAGCACGGCATGCTTTGTAAGCAACCGCGTGAATATTCAACCGCTACTCAAAAAGACTCCGTATGAGTTGTTCAAGGGAAGGAAACCGAATATATCATTCTTCCACATATTTGGCTGCAAATGCTTCATTCTCAACAACAATAAGGACAATCTCGGTAAGTTTGATGAGAAGTCCGACGAAGGTATCTTTCTTGGTTACTCTCTTTATAGTAAAGCTTTTAGAATTTTTAATAAAAGAACTCTTACCATTGAAGAGTTTATTCATGTTTCGTTTGATGAAACTAACCCCTCGAAAGAGGATAATATTGTTTTGGATGATGATGATGATTTTGTAGATACTCCACAAAATGAAGAAATTGTTTCAAATGATCAAACAATATTACGAGAAGATGTTACTCAAGAAAATCAAGATCTTCCGAAAGAATGGAGAACACACAAAGATCACCCAATTGATAAAGTTATTGGTGATATTAGTCAAGGTGTTGCAACTCGACTTAATTTAAAGGATGCTTGTCTCAACATGGCGTTTGTATCTCAAATTGAACCATCAAAGATCGATGAAGCTTTAGGCGACGACCAATGGATTATAGCAATGCAAGAAGAACTTAATCAATTTGAAAGAAATCAAGTTTGGACCCTTGTACCAAGACCAGACAATAAGCATATTATAGGAACCAGATGGGTGTTCAAGAACAAACTTGACGAAAATGGGATTATAGTTCGTAACAAGGCAAGATTGGTCGCACAAGGCTACAACCAGGAGGAAGGAATTGATTTTGATGAAACATTCGCTCCGGTAGCAAGGTTAGAAGCAATTAGATTACTACTTGCTTACGCTTGTTCTATGAATTTTCAGTTATTCCAGATGGATGTCAAAAGCGCTTTCCTGAATGGGTACATTAATGAGGAAGTCTAACAACCTCCGGGTTTTGAAGACTTCAAAAATCCCTCACATGTTTTCAAACTAAAGAAGGCTCTCTACGGTTTAAAACAAGCACCACGAGCATGGTATGATCGCCTTAGCAACTTCTTATGTGAGAAAGGATTTACAAAAGGAAAGGTTGACAAGACGCTGTTTATTAAGAAGATCAAGGGTAACACCTTGTTAGTACAAGTCTACGTCGACGACATCATTTTTGGATCAACAAACAAAGAACTCTGCGAAGAATTATCACTCATGATGCGAGAAGAATTCAAGATGTCCATGATGGGAAAGTTAAATTATTTTCTTGGACTACAAATCAAGCAAACCAAGGATGGAATCTTTCTTAACCAATCCAAGTACTGTAAGGAATTAATAAAGAAATTCGATATGGATAGTTGCAAGATGATATCTACTCCTATGGGATCCGAAACGTATGTTGATCAAGATGAATATGGTACTCCAATTGATATTACTAAATATCGAGGTATGATTGGTTCATTACTATATTTGACGGCAAGCCGTCCTGACATTATGTTTAGTGTTTGTTTGTGTGCGCGCTTCCAAGCAAATCCGAAGGAATCGCATCTCACTGCTGTGAAGAGAATTATCAAGTATCTCAAAGGAACGACCAACGTCGGATTATGGTATCCTAAAGATAGTATTTGTTCTTTAGTTGGTTATTCTGACGCTGACTATGCAGGATGCAAAACCGATAGAAAAAGTACAAGTGGTACATGTCACATTCTCGGAAATGCTCTAGTATCATGGGCCTGCAAGAAGCAAGCTTGTGTAGCACTCAGCACCGCCGAAGCAGAATACATCGCCGCAGGAAGTTGCTGTGCACAAATTTTATGGCTGAAACAACAACTTCTGGATTATGGTGTTGACCTCGGATGCATTCCTCTACGATGTGACAATACTAGTGCCATAAATATCACAAAGAATTCGGTTATGCATTCCAGAACAAAGCACATCGATATCCAACATCATTTCCTTCGAGATCACGTATTAAACAGAGATGTTGATGTTACTTTCGTCGACACACACAACCAACTCGCCGACATCTTCACCAAGCCTTTGGCAAAAGAACCATTCTACAAAATTCGGAGAGAACTTGGGATTCTTGATGAAGGTGACATCTGATCTTTTTCTCTATCATATGTATGCATTATTTGTGATATGTTTTCATGTGTATGCATTCTGTTTTTATGTATTTTTCAAAAATTCGAGCATGTTAATCGATTAACCATATGGGTTAACCGATTAACACTGTTGAATTTTCAATTCTGATTAAATTTTTTAATGTGTTAACCGATTAACCTATATGGTTAACCGATTAACACTGTTAATTTTTCTAAAAAATCAGAAACGAAAATTAATTAAAATTTTTGAAAATTTTATATTTTATATATTTTGTGTGGTCCATATTCTCTTAAATATCCAAATCCATATCCAAAACCCATATTCCCTCTTAAAATCCTAACTTCTCTCTCCCACTCTCAAAAGTTGGAAAAACTCCCCACAACTTCTCAAACCCTAACTTCCTCAGAACCCACAACCCCAATTCTCTCAACCTCCATCCATGGCTTCAGCATCAAACCGCGGCAAGGGAAAACTTCCAGAACATCATTCTGCATCAGAATCAGATGACGACAGTATTCCAATGGAAACCACCAAAAAGAGACAGATGGATTTCAAAGTTCGTGTTCGTCAACTTATGCCGGTAAAGTATGTGAATCTTCGAGCTTTTCCTGCAATATCTTTTAATTTTCCTACTCTGCTGGAATATCAGCGTATCGACAAGTTCGTCACCGACTCTGGTATTATCTATCCTGATCTGGTTAAAGCTTTTATGAATAAAATGTCTGTATATCTGGACATGGATGAGAACCACATGATCTGGTCCACCATTAGAGATCATGAGTTTGTTGAGAATTTATCCACCCTTGCTAGACACCTTAAGATTCCATCAAAAGGATGCTTCCTGAGGAAAGGTGTAAACCATGTAGATGGATCCTGGGCAAACTATGATAAAATGGAGTATTACTATCAGATTTGCAGGTTCCCAAAAGAAACCGTTATTGCAAACTCTCGCACCGCTCGTATGCTGTGCTATGCCAAGAATCTGACAGTATCTGATCGAATGCTTCACTACATTATCTGCTATGTCCTCATTCCAAAGGACTCAAATCACTCTCAGATCAACGACTTGGAAATGCAGCTGATCTTTTCTATTAAGAATCGCATCAGAGTCAATTGGATTTTGACTATTATGTATCATCTGCAGCAACAACTTCATTGCATTACCCGGCTGCCGTATGCTCGCTTGGTCTCTAGAATTCTGGAATTAACTGAACTTGACCTCAACAGAGAACCATCCTCCAAGATGAAACCTACAACTAATGAGATCAATGAGATTAATATTGTGAAGAATACTGGAATCATCAAGGCGGCTGACGGTACCTACAGGTATACTGATGACGGTCCTGTCCATCACGCTTATCCAATGCCTGAAGGGGGTCTTACCAGTGAGTTTCTCTACACAACCATGATGAACCAGCATCGAGAGTCCATGAATATGCATAGAGAGACCTCCCGAGCAATTGCCTCCCTCAGAAACCTCATTCTTAACCCTCCACATTCCAACACCCGAGTTGTGGACGACGAGATTGAAGAAGAGGTTGATAGTGATGAAGAAGAAGAGGAGGAGGATATGGCGGATGAGGATTTTTAGAGAATATGCTGCTGCTGTTGTTTTTATTGCTTTGCTTTCTAGTCTTAAGTTTTTATGCTTTCATTTGAACTATGTTTTATTGTAACAAGTACAATTTCTATTTGCTGCATTTTATATGTACTACTGTTTGTGCTTTGTGTTTACTTGGCTTTGCATGTGCTTATTACTATATATGCTGCTATCTTGTGATTTCTTTGAAAGCTCTTCCTTTTTGCTGATGTCAAAGGGGGAGAAGAGCTTGGTTCTGTTAATGTCTCTCTGTGTGCAGATTTTTTTCTTCCTCCGTTAAGATAGAGGGAGTTGCTAGACATAGGGGGAGAACCAGATCAAGAACCAAGAGATATCGCACAACATTTTTGATTGCCATCATCAAAAAGGGGGAGAATGTAGAAGCATCTTCAGTCTCAAGTTTTGATGATGTCAATACTACTCAAGGTCATCTCTTGATTGCAAAAAGACAAGCCGTTCAAAGTTATCAAGATCAAGTCAAGCTATCTTTCAAGTCAAGCTACATATGGAACTATGATTCTTCCAGACTTGGCTGCATTACTGGTATATCAAATTCTACCCTTATAATTTGATATACAAGTGTTCAAAAACATCAAGCATTTTTGCATAATACATAAGCATGTTTTTGAAACCTTAAAAATGGTATAACATTAATTTTAAAAAGCATTTTTCTGAAAATTAGCAGTGTTAACCGATTAACCATATAGGTTAACCGGTTAACCAATTTGAATTTTGAAATTTCTAGGCTAACGTACCAGTGTTAACCGATTAACCATATGGGTTAACCGATTAACACTGAACGTGCAGTGAAAAATTACTTTGTTTCAAGTTCAAAAATTATTTAAAAATTATACCATTTCATATTTTTGATGTCTACTCAATGTACCTTTTTGAAAGGGTATTTTACTCATATAAATTCTGAGTTTTACAATTTTGAAAAATATAGAACATAACACAAAAACTTTTCAATCTCCAAACACTTTCTACATTCTTTTTCAAATTGTCTTAGAATCAAATTCACCATTTTCAAAAACTTTCATTAAGTGTTCATATGTGCATAAATTTCATATTCATCCTTGAACACTTGTATCGAAAATTGTAAGAGTGAATTCTGATCATTTGGAGAAGATCAACTTTGATATCATTACTCTCAAATTCAAATCTTTACAAACTTGTGTATATTGACTTGTGATCCAGGATTGTTGGACACAAGGGTGAGTGTTTACAAGAGGATTGTTCTTGTACACTTGTTAGTTTTATTGTTTGATAGTAGGCCTCACCGGTTGATGGTGTGATAGGTTGTACTTTATTAAACAATAGTGAAAATTCTCTTTCATGTTGAAAGGGGAGTGGAGTACTCTCGGATTGTGAGGGGAACCACCATAAATCCTGGTGTCCATTGTTCTTTTATTTTTCTTCTTCTGCTTTCATAACCAAAAACACAAACCAGTAATATTTTCAAGATACCATAAAAACCGGAAAAATTTCAATAGTCCTAATTCACCCCCCCTCTTAGGCATACTCTGTTCTTACAGTATTGAAGACTTCCAACGAGTGTTCTATACTCAGTTGGGAAAGGCAAGAGATCACCTGAATCCTTGAGTAATGGAGCACTTGCAGACAGGGGAGTGGATGATGGTTTTGTATTTGCCATGCCTAATTTGTGTAGTAGATCAGTGACATATTTCCATTGTGAAAGGAACATACCTGCAGCAGATAGAATTACTTTAACACCCAAGAAATAGCTAAGACAGCCAAGGTCTTTTAGCGAAAAACGAGCAGCAAGTGTGGCAATTATTTTGGACAGCACTGCAGAGGAACTCCCAATGACAATGATATCATCAACATATACCAATAAGTACACTGTCACTCCATGTTTGTGGTATATGAATAAAGGTGCATCTGATGTCAAATTGACGAAGCCAAGGGAGAGCAAGAATACTCGAAGCTCCGTATACCAGGCACGGGTGTTGCACCCCAAAATTTTCCTAACTTTTCTTTACCTAGCCCATGTTTCATTTCATTCACATTAGCATTATCATTTGCATTTCATTGACATGTATGCAGGAGATCAAGAGTTATGATTACCAATCAAGGGCTACACAAGACTTTGAAGCTAGCTAAGAAGGTTATTCAAGTGTTCAAGGATTGATATCCTTGTCAGAGAAGTTAAAAGATCCTCAGAGAGAGTGGTTGAAGCCAAGTATGTGGGCCTCCTAACTTGAAAGTTGTGGAAAGTCATCAGATGATTCTGAAGCCATGAGGATGGACTGGAGGTCTTGAGAGAGCTCATGATAAGTGTTGAAGATCACTTTGAGGCCTAGACAGGTCATTGTGCAAGATTAAGAAGACTCAGCCATGAGTGGTGCAATTAGGGTTTGACTGGGTCAACCCTAAGTCAACTGATGATTTGGATAAAGTTGAGACCTAATCCAAAAGCCATATGATCATGGATTGATGCATTGAGATGTTATAAGGATGATTCCAAGGTCAACTAATCATGATTGAAGAGTTTGAAAAGTTTTCAAGCTAGGGTTCCTAAGGCTTGACAGTGTAAAATCCCCTAGTTTGACCCCTATCTTCAAGGCAATTTAGCTCAAGATGTGATTGTCATCTCATCTTGCCCCTAACATGAATGTTGTAGAGCATGATCTTAGCTTTAATTTTAGTGCTATAAGTCCTTGATAGGATTTATAGAACTCAAGTTATGACTTTGACAAGTTACAGGTCATCTGAGGTATGTGAATTTGGGGGCTTGAAAGTTGCCCAACTTGCATGAAACTTTTACCCTAGAAGGATGATTCCTATGAACTTTTGGTCAACATGAATGTTGTTCGTTATCCTCTTAGATTTCTAGAGAGTACTAGAAGTCCTTGATAGGATTTGTAGAACTCAAGTTATGGCTTTGACAAGTCAAGGGCATTTTGGTCATTTGGAGATTATAGGTCATTTCAACCATAAGGCCATAACTCCTATTTCCAAGCTTCAAATGAGAAAATGTTCAACATTAAAGTTGTTCAAAATGATTTTTTAAGGCTAGTCATGAGGTCATGAGATGTTTTATTTGCTTGTGGCTCAAAGTTGCAAAAATGACCTAAAAAGAGGGTATAAGTTAAATGAACCAAAGTTGGAAATTGATACTTTTGATCTACACATCCAAACCAAGGCATGTAATAGATCATTTTGACTCTAAAAAGCATTTTAAGAACATTGGTTTAGCCACATTTTTGAATTGAGGTCTAATTTGTGGACTTGCTTTGAAAAGTAGTTACTTACATCTTAAGTAACATTTGCAAAACCAAAATGCAAGGCATAATCAAGGTCCCTTGCAAGCCAAACACTTCCAAAATGTCATTAGGGGAGAAATTGGAAGGGAATGGGATTGATTTCAAGCTGTTAACAGGATTATGCACACCATGGCATATAAGTGAACTTCTCATATCATGAGAGATTGAATTTCTCCTTGGAAGGATCTAGAGCTTTCTAGATCATCCCTACACGCTCTATATATGGAATAGAAGTGGTTCAGCTCATTTTTTTGGTGGTGATTGAAGGAGAGAGCAGAGATTGAGATTGAAACTTCATTGCTTGCAACTGAATTCGGTTACATCATTTCACTCACTTTCCACCCATTTTCTTGATTGCAATCTCTTCCATGGATGCTAGGGAATGATTCCAGATCATAATCAAAGGGAATTCGTGGCTGATTGGTGTTCCTGAGTTCAGATTTCTCCACCTGCAACTCAGATTCGAATCCAAGGATTGAAGCCATTTCAATCAATTCTATTGCATACAGAAGCTTGGGAGTGATTCACTGAAGGAGTCTGGAGCATTTGAGGGCTTGATTTGAGGTCTTGCTACTTCTGTGCACGCAAAATTTTCAGGTTGGTAACCTTTGATCTCTGGCTTGTTTTAGTTAGAATCAATAGGAATTAGGATGATAGATGCATTGTAGAACGATGTAGGAAGGATTTCAGATCATTAATTTGAGAATTAGTGACCAATTAAGGATGTTACCATTTTCGGTTGAGAGTTGGTTCTTGCGAATCTTGAGGATTTAGATTGAATTAATGGTATGAGTGGGTTCCTTGTGAGATTTGGGACAAGTTTCGTGTATAGACCACTTGCAATGGAGGCCTGTGGAGAGAGTTAGGGTTGGGGACGATGACTGGAGCACCACCAGCGGTGGCCGTGGTTGCGCGCGAGGTTCAGAGATTCAAAAGGTTGAAGATGACTTTAGAGCCATTGGATGGGGTTGAGACCTTTGAATTGATGAAGATCCAACGGCCACGTATTAATTTCATTTTGTGAAGAGTCTGAACTAATGTGAAACGCGGCATTTCACTTAAGTTGTAGTTTTGGGCCTAAGTCTCAGACTGATAACCACACCCCCCTGATGGCCCAATCCATGAATTGAACTGATTTTCATTACTATCTGCACCACGCGCTTGGTTATTTTATTTTGATTTTCTTTAATTTTTCATTTTTATACATGGTTATTGATTAAATCATAAAAAATGGAAAAATAACTCAATTAATCCCATTCTTTTTGCATTAAATTCATGATTGAATCTAGTTTTTTTTAGAGAAAAAATATTTTTATTTCATGCATTTTCTGATTTTATGGGAAGTTTCACATTTTAATTGATATTAAAATAGTCATGCTTGATGCTTGACGTTGTGGAATTTTGTGTGATTAATGGGTGATGATTCTTGCCCTGATTTTTGGTATGTGGCTAGCATAGATATGCATGATCCCCATAGATTTTTCTCACATTTTTGTGATGAGCATAAGTGGTAGTTTAGGTTGAAACCTTTAGAAGCTCCATTTTTAGGGTTTATGGTTGATACCTTTGGATTTAGGACTTAATTTTAGGACTTAATAGATGATTTAGTCCCTGGTTTTTGTATGAGGCATTCTTAATTGAATTAGGATCCCTTAGGAATTTTTGTAGAAATTTATAATATAGTTTACTATTTTTGATTGATTTTAGTTTAGATGCTAGTTTTAGATGATTCTGAGACACTAATTCAATTAGATTAACTTCTCTAGTTCCCTTAGATTAGGGTTTTGCTTTGCTTGTTCTTGGATGATGATGAAGGAAAGTTGAAGATGCATTGGAGTGCTTGAAGAGGCTTGGATGTGAGGATCTTCCCTTCTTGTAGTGTAGTTTTGATTAGGTTAAGATTAGGGTTTTTGTAGGTAGAGCTTCTAGATAGTTCTCTTCCTTCATAAACATGGAATATGTTGATCAATTCCATTCTTCCCTATGATGCAAGGTCCCTTTGTAAAGGCCTAATACCTCCTTTGGTAGGATGTGTGGCTCTTTGCAAATTGGTAGAACCTTTGAGGGTCCTTTTCTCTGATGACAGGATGCTCAGTGGTGACCTTTGGTCTTCACTCTGCTACCAATCATCCAAACTTTGCTCTTGATAGATGAATCTTTCCCCCTTGTCAGAGGATGGAGTTCCTTGCTTGAAGAAGATTGAAGGATGAATTTGCTACTTCTTTGTGTTTGGAGATTACTCTGAGGAGCTGAAGCTTGTAGGAGAAGAAGACCAAGTTGATACTGGTAAAGAAGAGAGAGTTGAAGCTTGAAGACCAAGTTGATACTTGTGAAGAAGATCCAATTGAGATTGAGTGAAGAGATGAGGCTTGAGGAATAAAGGATAAGTTGACACTTACAATGCTGCATTGAGAGCCTGAAGGAATCAAGTTGATACTTGCAGTTAGGAGTGAAACCTGAAGGTGGAATTGACTGAAGAGCTGAAGCTTGAAGAAGAAAGAATAGGTGGATACTTATGTGGAAGCTTGAAGAAGCAAGTTGATACTTGCCATTGAAGATGATAACCTTAAAGAGCAATTGAAGTCTGATGACTGGACTGCTGTCAAGTTGGTTTAGTTGTAGGAGCTGTTGATCTGTTTCCTTTCTTGTCTGCTTGTTTTCTTTACTGTACTGATGTGCCTTGTTTGACTTGCTTGATGCATTAGAATAAGTTCATATCTAGACTAATGTAAGCTAGGAGCATGATTGCACTAGAGGTTGAGTTGCTTCCTCTGCTTGTGTTTTTACTGTATGGCTTTGCTTGCGGGTATTCGGTAGAGCCCAGCTCCCTTGCCTATGTGGTTTATATCTTGCTTGATAGCATGTTATTCTTTCTGTATGATTACAGTTATTCATATCTGGCTTGAGGTTGAGATGAGCTTGTGGAGGCTGATGCCCCACACACATTTCCTCCATCACTTGCATTGCATGCATTTTACAGTCGTTTACTGTATATTTGTTTACTGTTTAAGCTGATGCTTTATCTGCTTCTGGTTACCATTGACATGATCCCATAGGAATCTCACTTCCTTTGACAAGGAAGTGATGATTAGAACTTTAGGTTGAAACCTATGCATGATAATTTCTAGGAGTTCCCTGTTTCAAACTTCAACCATAGGATGAATCCTTGGCATGACAACATTAGGACTTGATAGTCTCCCCTTAGTTGAGCCTGTTCTCTTCTCATCTCAAAACAAATTAAAATACAGTAATAAAGGTTAACTGACGTCGTACGTTACGAGCCTTAAGCTATCTGAGAAAGGATTGTTGGAGAGTTTCTTTTCAATAGTCTGGATGTTTAGTATGGCACCCTTTGGGTGACATGCGACGCATTCACTCTCAAGTCATAGTCTCTAGTGCGATATTGGTTGCAAACATCCATAAAAAACACTTCTTCCATAAAAGACAGAAAACAAACTTCAAAACTTTTTGCCCTGTGGGCCCATAATTCAAAGGAAAGCTTTTCTGAAGAAAAGAGTGTCGTTAACTCCTAGTTCTACCGCAAACGGTAACGCTTAAGTCTCCAAGGGTCGAGCTGCATACGCCAAACTGCTGGAACTGTTTGTTAACCCTACTCGAAAAAACAGATGAATCTGAATTCCCGTAATCCGTATTATCCCGAACTACGTAAGCTCTGATCTCTCATACCTGTTGAGAGTACGTAGGCACAATACTGATGTATTGGCGAGCCACCTTCACCGTACCCCGTAGTTAGTCGAACTACGTTGACTCTAATTTCTCATTCTCTGATGAGAATACGTAGGCATAAAGTGTGACGCTTTGCCGAGTCATTTTCTTTTCTTTTCAGACCAGCCTTGATAGGTAGATAGATAAAACCAACTCGTCCAGTAAACACAACAAGCATGGATACCATCGAGTACGATGGACGTGAGGGGTGCTAATAACTTCCCCTTGTGTAACCGACTCCCGAACCCAGACAATGGTTGCGATGACCTTGTCTTATACCTTTTCGTCAGGTTTTTCTGATCGTTTCCTTTCCCACTCGGAGGGATAAATAACGAAAGGTGGCGACTCTTCTGTTTTGCCGGCACCTTATTTTCGCGGTAGCGACAGCTGGTGACTCTGCTGGGGACTTGATAGTTTCCTAGGGATCCAACGTCCCTTATGCGAGTCAGTTTGGGGATCCAACGTCCCCTGCGAGAGTCAATCCTAGCGCTTGTATGATTACTTGGTGGGTTGTGTTTATTTATCGCATTTTATTTCCCGCATTTTACTTTCAGTATGATATGATTATCTGTGCTGTTTTGGGAAGGGCATTCTGATGAGTGAGAAGCCAGACCCAGGCTTGAGTGAACCTAGCATTAGTTGTGGAAATTAGTGGGCGCTTGCTTGCTTGGCAGGCACTAGTGTCTCACGAAGGGAAGGAACCACAATAGCGCCCTGCACATCTCGATAGAGTTTAGGGGAACGATTATGTCTCATGTGTTGGTGGACACAGGGTCGTCGCTCAATGTTCTTTCGAAAAAGGCATTAATGAAGTTAGATACTCGCGGAGTGATTTGCACGCCCAGTGATCTGGTTGTGAAAACGTTCGATGGAACCAAACGCCATGTTTTCGGGGAAGTAACGTTACCAATCCAAGTCGGGCCGGAAACATTCGATGCGGTCTTTTACATCATGGACATCATGCCTGCCTACAACTGTCTCTTAGGCCGGCCATGGATCCATTCTGCGGGTGCCGTGACCTCCACGTTGCACCAGAAGCTCAAGTACGCCGTCGGAGGCAGCATCGTGACTGTTTGTGGCGAGGAAGACATAATGGTGAGCCATTTGTCGTCCTTCAAGTACGTTGATATGGATGGGGAAATCCACGAAACCCTATGTCAAGTGTTCGAAGCTGTTAAAGTCAAGAACGTAACTCCTGCAGTCACTGAAAAGCCAGAGATGACTCTCTCTTCCTTCAAGGAAGCCCGGGCCGTTGTTCAAGCCGAATCTACCCCAGGCTGGGGGCGAATTTTGGAGATACCTAACAAGCAAGACAAGTTTGGGTTGGGATATTCTCCTGGAGCTGAAGCCTCCTCTTCTAGCAGTGCGTCGCGCGGTAAAGGGCCGATCCAGTTTACCAGTGGCGGGGTGATATTTGAAAGCGTCAACGCAGTGTCTGAAGACAGCGGAGACAGCGACTGTGACCTAGACTCTTGGATCCAGCCAAGCAAGCCAGGCGAGAGCCTCAACAACTGGTCCGTCAGGGATATCATCTAAGCGGCAGTCGAAGAGTAATGATTTACCTTTTTTCAATCATTGTACAACCCTATGTCCTACCCGGGGCATAGTGGTTTTATTGTCAGGGCCTCGTTTGATTATGTACATGCATTTTACCAATAAATCAAAAGGCGTGTTTCTTCGTATTCAAATATTGTGATCTCTGTTATTCCTGTTTTATATTTGTTTTGAAAAAAAATAAAATGGCAATGGGGTTTGTGCTAACCTGCATATTCTTGTCTTAAGCTTAACCCTTGTTATTGCAGGATCCACGTAGCAGATGACATCGACTCTGGACCTTCTATGACTCACTTCAACTTCGATTGCCCGAACTATCAAGCCGAAGAAGAGATTGATGAAGACGAAGACCTTCCCGAAGAGTTGGCCCGCTTGTTGAAACAAGAAGAGAAAGTTATTTTGCCTCACGAGGAGGAGATCGAGATTGTGAATCTGGGTTCTGAGGAACTGGTCAGAAACGTCAGGATAGGGGCTGCATTGCAGAGTGATGTCAAACAAAGATTAGTCGAGATGCTAAGAGAGTATAGTGACGTCTTTTCTTGGTCATACGAAGATATGCCCGGACTGGATACTGACATCGTGGTCCACCACTTGCCGCTGCGAGAAGATTGTCCCCCCGTTAAGCAGAAGCTTAGAAGGACACGACCAGATATGGCCGTTAAGATCAAAGAAGAAGTGCAGAAGCAGCTTGATGCTGGCTTCTTAGCGGTCACTACTTACCCTTCGTGGGTCGCCAACATAGTGCTTGTACCGAAGAAGGACGGTAAGGTGCGAATGTGCGTCGATTATCGGGATTTGAATAGGGCGAGCCCTAAAGATGATTTCCCGCTTCCCCATATTGATGTGTTGGTCGACAATACAGCTCAGTTCTCCGTATTTTCGTTCATGGATGGCTTCTCCGGTTACAATCAGATCAAGATGGCGCCGGAGGACATGGAGAAAACTACGTTTATTACGCCTTGGGGAACATTTTGCTACAAGGTAATGTCTTTCGGTCTGAAGAACGCAGGGGCCACTTACCAACGAGCAATGGTCACTTTGTTTCATGACATGATTCATCATGAGATTGAAGTCTATGTTGATGACATGATTGCGAAGTCCCAAACGGAGGAGGGACATCTGGTCAATTTGCTGAAGCTTTTTGAGAGACTTAGGAGGTTCAGGTTGAGGCTGAATCCTAACAAGTGTACTTTCGGAGTACGGTCCGAAAAGCTACTGGGGTTTATCGTGAGCGAAAGAGGCATCGAGGTTGATCCTGCGAAGATAAAAGCAATACAAGAGATGCCAGCGCCAAAAACCGAAAAAGAAGTTCGTGGTTTCCTGGGCAGAATAAACTACATTGCAAGGTTTATCTCTCAGCTCACGGCCACGTGTGAACCGATGTTCAAACTGTTAAAGAAAAATCAGGCGATTATCTAAAACGAGGATTGCCAGAAGGCATTTGATAAGATAAACCAGTATCTATAGGAACCTCCGATCTTGATACCCCCAGTGGCTGGACGGCCCTTAATCATGTACTTGACAGTTCTTGAGAATAGTATGGGGTGTGTTCTCGGTCAGCACGACGAGACGGGCAGAAAGGAGCATGCCATTTACTACTTGAGTAAAAAGTTCACAGATTGTGAATCCCGTTACTCGATGCTGGAGAAGACGTGTTGTGCACTAGCCTGGGCTGCAAAACGTTTACGACAGTACATGCTCAATCACACAACCATGCTAATTTTGAAGATGGATCCGATCAAGTACGTCTTCGAGAAGCAAGCGCTTTCGGGCAGGATTTCCAGATGGCAAATGGTGTTGACGGAATATGATATTCAGTACATTTCCCAAAAGGCCATCAAGGGAAGCGTATTGTCTGAATACCTGGCCGAACAGTCGATCGAGGATTATCAGCCGATGAAATTTGAATTCCCTGATGAGGATATCATGTTTCTCAAAGCGAAGGATCGCGATGAACCGTTTCCCGACGAGGGTCCAGATAGGAAATCCCAGTGGAAATTGATATTTGACGGGGCGGTTAACTCTTATGGAAGTGGCATTGGGGCGATCATCACGACTCCCTATGGATCCCACATCCCGTTCACTGCGAGACTGACGTTTCCAGTCACCAATAACGAAGCGGAGTACGAAGCATGCATCATGGGTCTAGAAGAGGCAATTGATTTGAGAATCAAGAACCTAGATGTATAT
This sequence comes from Lathyrus sativus, assembly GCA_963859935.3. NCBI lineage: Eukaryota > Viridiplantae > Streptophyta > Magnoliopsida > Fabales > Fabaceae > Lathyrus > Lathyrus sativus. The sequence goes on from OZ012738.1 coordinate 226,128,019, forward strand.
GGTGACTCGGCGCTTGTGATCAACCAGATTAAAGGGGAGTGGGAGACTCCTCAATCGAATTTGGTGCCGTACATGAACTATGCCAGAAGGCTGCTTCCGTTCTTTGATCGAGTGGAACTCCATCATGTGCCCAGAGCGGAAAATCAGATGGCTGATGCCTTAGCCACGCTGGCTTCAATGTATAAAGTCAATTTTTGGAATGAAGCTCCAAGAATTGTCCTTTCTCGTCTTGATAGACCTGCATTCGTCTTTGCGATCGAGGAAGCCTCCGACGGCAAGCCATGGTTCCATGATATCCAGACTTTCCTTATGACTAAGGAGTATCCCGCGGTAACGTCGACCCAAGATAAGAAGACTCTGAGGAGGCTGTCTGGAAATTTTTATCTCAATCCTGATGGAGTGTTGTATAAAAGAAACCACGATCTCGTGCTACTCATATGTGTAGATGAGAAAGAAGCGAGTATGCTCATGGAAGAAGTCCATGAAGGCACATTTGGTACGCACGCCGGCGGGCATGCTATGACGAGAAAGATCCTAAGAGCAGGATACTACTGGCTGACGATGGAGTCAGATTGCTTTAAATTCGCGAAGAGATGTCATAAATGCCAGATTTATGCGGATAAAGTTCATGTGACGCCGTGCTCGTTAAATGTCATGTCCTCCCCGTGGCCGTTCTCCATGTGGGGCATCGACATGATAGACAAGATCGAGCCCACCGCATCTAATGGTCATCGCTTCATCCTGGTAGCTATCGACTACTTTACCAAGTGGGTGGAGGCAGCCTCATATGCTAATGTGACCAAGTAGGTGGTGGCTAAATTCATAAAGAGGGACATCATCTGTCGTTACGGAATTCCCGAGCGGATCATTACTGATAATGGTTCGAATCTGAATAACAAGATGATGAAGGAGCTGTGCCAGAGTTTCAAGATTGAACACCATAACTCATCTCCTTACGGCCGAAGATGAATGGCGCCGTTGAAGCGGCCAATAAGAACATTAAGAAGATTGTCCAGAAGATGGTTGTGACCTACAAAGATTGGCACGAGATGTTGCCATTTGCACTCCACGGTTATCGTACAACGGTACGTACATCAACTGGGGCAACTCCTTTCTCCTTAGTGTACGGTATGGAAGTTGTCCTACCGTTAGAGGTGGAGATCCCTTCTTTACGAGTTTTGGTTGACGTGAAACTCGATGAGGCATAATGGATTAAGAACCGACTAAACCAACTCAGCCTGATGGACGAGAAGAGGTTAGCATCGTTTGCATATGGTCGTCTGTACCAAAGCCGAATGAAGAAAGCTTATGATAAGAAGGTGCGTCCTATAAGCTTTCAGACGGGTGATCTCGTCCTGAAGAAGATTCTTCCTCCACACTCCGATCACCGGGGCAAGTGGACTCCCAATTACGAAGGTCCGTATGTCGTCAACAAGGTCTTCTCAGGAGGAGCCTTGTTGTTATCCACGATGGATGGTGACGATTTTGCATCCCCGGTGAACGCGGACGCAGTTAAAAAATACTTTGCTTAAAAAATGACCCGCTGGAAAGAAAAAGAATATCCAGGCAAAAATGGGGCATCCCGGCGAACCATAAAAAAGGAAAAAGGTTCGGGCAAAAATTAGGGATATAAAGAAAAGAATGTACACCCGCAAAGTCGAAAACCCGGATGGGCGACTTTGGCAAAAAAAGGGTATCCCGGTGAATCGAAAAACCCGAAAGGGCGATTCAGGCAAAAGTTAGGGATTCGGAAAAGCAAATGACTGCATTCCGCGTGTGGACTGCATTTGTTTAGTGGTTCAGAAGACCTGAGGGCCGTTTGTCTGAATCAATCTCTTCTGAAGCTGAAGCGTCGAAGAAGTATCGAAGTCGAGTGGGTCATAGAGGGATCAACTCATGGTGTTCATCTACGCCTCGTTGCCGACATGTGTATATACTGATGTATATTTATGTTTTATTTCTGCGCGGCTTCCTCATTCCAGGAGCTTGCATCTGTTGTAAAACATTTTGGCCCATTCAGGGGTTCGTTATCAATAAAATGTATACCATTCAACAATTATGTTTGTTTGTTTAGCATTTACATGTTTTGTTTGCGAAAAATAACGCCGATGTTTTTGATAAAATGTGCATACATAAACTTACTGGCCTAGGCCACTAATTGTTGAAACAATGAATTACTTGAACATTGTCACAAGATGATAACCTTGATAGGTCCCTTTGAGAGGGGTGTCTTGTCTGTTTGTTTGTGTTGTTGCAGGTGTAGCATATACCAGGTAGTGTGCCGTATGCGTCCCCAGGTCGGATGATTCCTTCTTCTCCAGCAAATGCAGCAGCACCTCCTCGTGGAGTTTGAACATGAGATCGTAAGCATTGATATGTTTCCCTAAGCAGAGAAGATTCTCTCCCCAATCAGATGCATCCTGAAGGATCATCGTCTCCCCAGCTGAGTCATATACTGAAGTGCGCAGCAATTGATAGTTCAAGACTGAAGTCTCCAGTGGAATTGAAATTCCCCACAGAGTTGTACTCTCCCCGGCGAGCAGGATGATTCCTTCTTCCCCAACCGAGTTTGCAGTTCCCCAAGAGAGCCGAGTCCTTGGAAAGCAGTTAGGACCATGATTGGTTTTCCCCAGTAGAGTGTTGAATAGCTGATGCTGTGTTTCCCCACCAGAGTCGTTATCTCCAGGAAGGTTTTGCTGCGAAAGCCGTGCAGTTTATTTCTGCGATTGACATCGCTTTCCTCAGCAGGTCCAGGTTCTCGTATAGCTTTATTCCCCTGCAGCAGTCGACTGAAGTTCATTTCCCCAGGCGGAGTCCGATTGAGATCGGCGCGACTTCTTCTCCTTGGCAGGATGAGTCCTCCCTCCAGCAGAGTGGTTCTTTCTCCTTGACAGGAGGATTCTCCCTTCAGCATTTATTTTGCTGATGGGGTCGTAGCATTTTGCATGATTGCATAGCATTTACCCAAAAAACGCGTAGCATTTCCACCGTGTGGAGAATTGCGTCATTGCCAAAGCATACGCATATGAAACATGAGCTAGGTCGTTACCGTTCTTGTTTTGCAGGTGTTCCTCCGCAGAGTCGCTTGCTCAAGATGATTCTTGAACCCCCCAGCAAAAGTCGTTTGCCCAAGATGATTCTTAAATTCTCCAGCGAAGGCGCTCGTTTAAGATGATTCTTAAAATCCCCCGTGAAGTCGCCAGAAAGGGTTGCTCAAGTTGATTCTTAGAGTCCCCGGCAGAGTGTTTGCTCAGGATGATCCCTGAAATCTCCCGTAGAGTTATTGGTTCAGGATGATTCTTGAAGTCCCCGGCGGAGTTATTTGTCCAAGATGATTCTTGAAGTCCTCAGCAGAGTTGACTCATCCAGAATGAGTTCTGGATCCCCGAAGCAGAGTTACTTGATAGTTCTCCAGAATCCCCAGCGGAGATGCGTCGTCCCCAGCAGGTTTCTGAGCAGAGAAGCTGAAACTTCCCCTGAAGACTTGATGATTGAAGTCCAACTGTATTAACGAAGTAGTTCTCTCAGCTGATGCGGAGTTCCTGATGGTAGAAGATTGGATAGCCCCAATTGGTTCATGATTGACTGAGAATTTTATTCCCGACTTAGTGACGAAGTTCGGCTGACGCCCAAATTTCTTTGAATGCCCGGTGGCATGATTAACTTGATGTTTGACCTGACGAGTCTCGAGGAGTCTTGATGCCTGACAACATGATCGAGCGTGTATCACCGGTTACCGTGTGACCGATTCCCCAGCTAGTTGTCGTGCAGCTAATATTTCAGTTTCTGAAGAATTGTTCCCATCAGAGTACCGTGTACTTGTGCAGTTGGCAAATTTCCGAGTTTGTTGGTATTCAATTGTCTTTTACCTTGATTGTTTGAGATTCGTTCACTTCTCACCCAGTCAGGTCCAAGCCGCTTGAATAGGGGCAGCTGTTGCACCCCAAAATTTGCCCTACTTTTCTTTACCTAGCCCATGTTTCATTTCATTCACATTAGCATTATCATTTGCATTTCATTGACATGTATGCAGGAGATCAAGAGGTATGATTACCAATTAAGGGCTACACAAGACTTTGAAGCTAGTTAAGAAGGTTATTCAAGTGTTCAAAGATTGATATCCTTGTCAGAGAAGTTAAAAGATCCTCAGAGAGAGTGGTTGAAGCCAAGTATGTGGGCCTCCTAACTTGAAAGTTGTGGAAAGTCATCAGATGATTCTGAAGCCATGAGGATGGACTGGAGGTCTTGAGAGAGCTCATGAGAAGTGTTGAAGATCACTTTGAGGCCTAGACAGGTCATTGTGCAAGATTAAGAAGACTCAGCCATGAGTGGTGCAATTAGGGTTTGACTGGGTCAACCCTAAGTCAACTGATGATTTGGATAAGGTTGAGACCTAATCCAAGAGCCATGTGATCATGGATTGATGCATTGAGATGTTATAAGGATGATTCCAAGGTTAACTCATCATGATTGAAGAGTTTGAGAAGTTTTCAAGCTAGGGTTCCTAAGGCTTGACAGTGTAAAATCCCCTAGTTTGACCCCTATCTTCAAGGCAATTTAGCTCAAGATGTGATTGCCATCTCATCTTGCCCCAAACATGAATGTTGTAGAGCATGATCTTAGATTTAATTTTAGTGCTAGAAGTCCTTGATAGGATTTGTAGAACTCAAGTTATGACTTTGACAAGTTACAGGTCATCTGAGGTATGTGAATTTGGGGGCTTGAAAGTTGCCCAACTTGCATGAAACTTTTACCCTAGAAGGATGATTCCTATGAACTTTTGTTCAAAATTAATGTTGTTACTTATCCTCTTAGCTTTCTAGAGAGTACTAGAAGTCCTTGATAGGATTTGTAGAACTCAAGTTATGGCTTTGACAAGTCAAGGGCATTTTGGTCATTTGGAGATTATAGGTCATTTCAACCATAAGGCCATAACTCCTATTTCCAAGCTTCAAATGAGAAAATGTTCAACATCAAACTTGTTCAAAATGATGTTTTAAGGCTAGAAAAGAGGTCATGAGATGTTGGATTTGCTTGTGGCTCAAAGTTGCAAAAATGACCTAAAAAGAGGGTATAAGTTAAATGAACCAAAGTTGGAAATTGATACTTTTGATCTACACATCCAAACCAAGGCATGTAATAGGTCATTTTGACTCTAAAATCATTTTAAGAACATTGGTTTAGCCACATTTTTGAATTGAGGTCTAATTTGTGGACTTGCTTTGAAAAGTAGTTACTTACATCTTAAGTAACATTTGCAAAACCAAAATGCAAGGCATAATCAAGGTCCCTTGCAAGCCAAACACTTCCAAAATGTCATTAGGGGAGAAATTGGAAGGGAATGGGATTTATTTCAAGCTGTTAACAGGATTATGCACACCATGGCATATAAGTGAACTTCTCATGTCATGAGAGATTGAATTTCTCCTTGGAAGGATCTAGAGCTTTCTAGATCATCCCTACACACTCTATATATGGAATAGAAGTGGTTCAGATCATTTTTTTGGTGGTGATTGAAGGAGAGAGCAGAGATTGAGATTGAAACTTCATTGCTTGCAACTGAATTTGGTTACATCATTTCACTCACTTTCCACCCATTTTCTTGATTGCAATCTCTTCCATGGATGCTAGGGAATGATTCCAGATCATAATCAAAGGGAATTCGTGGCTGATTGGTGTTCCTGAGTTCAGATTTCTCCACCTACAACTCATATTCGAATCCAAGGATTGAAGCCATTTCAATCAATTCTATTGCATACAGAAGCTTGGGAGTGATTCACTGAAGGAGTCTGGAGCATTTGAGGGCTTGATTTGAGGTCTTGCTACTTCTGTGCATGCGAAATTTTCAGGTTGGTAACCTTTGATCTATGGCTTGTTTTAGTTAGAATCAATAGGAATTAGGATGATAGGTGCATTGTAGAACGGTGTAGGAAGGATTTCATATCATTAATTTGAGAATTAGTGACCAATTAAGGATGTTACCATTTTCGGTTGAGAGTTGGTTCTTGCGAATCTTGAGGATTTAGGTTGAATTAATGGTATGAGTGAGTTCCTTGTGAGATTTGGGACAAGTTTCGTGTATAGACCACTTGCAATGGAGGCCTGTGGAGAGAGTTAGGGTTGGGGACGATGACCGGAGCACCACCGGCGGTGGCCGTGGCTGCGCGTGAGGTTCAGAGATTCAAAAGGTTAAAGATGACTTTAGAGCCATTGGATGGGGCTGAGACCTTTGACCAGATGAAGATCCAACGACCACGTATTAATTTCATTTTGTGAAGAGTCTGAACTAATGTGAAACACGGCGTTTCACTTAAGTTGTGGTTTTGGGCCTAAGTCTCAGACTGATAACCACACCCCCTGATGGCCCAATCCATGAATTGAACTGATTTTCATTACTATCTGCACCACGCGCTTGGTTATTTTATTTTGATTTTCTTTAATTTTTCATTTTTATACATGGTTATTGATTAAATCATAAAAAATGGAAAAATAACTCAATGAATCCCATTCTTTTTGCATTGAATTCATGATTGAATCTAGTTTTTTTTAGAGAAAAAATATTTTTATTTCATGCATTTTATGATTTTATGGGAATTTTCACATTTTAATTGATATTAAAATAGTCATGCTTGATGCTTGATGTTGTGGAATTTTGTGTGATTAATGGGTGATGATTCTTGCCCTAATTTTTGGTATGTGGCTAGCATAGATATGCATGATCCCCATAGATTTTTATCACAATTTTGTGATGAGCAAAAGTGGTAGTTTAGGTTGAAACCTTTAGAAGCTCCATTTTTCGGATTTATGGTTGATACCTTTGGATTTAGGACTTAATTTTAGGACTTAATAGATGATTTAGTCCCTGGTTTTTGTATGAGGCATTCTTAATTGAATTAGGATCCCTTAGGAATTTTTGTAGAAATTTATAATATAGTTTACTATTTTTGATTGATTTTAGTTTAGATGCTAGTTTTAGATGATTCTGAGGCACTAATTCAATTAGATTAACTTCTCTAGTTCCCTTAGATTAGGGTTTTGCTTTGCTTGTTCTTGGATGATGATGAAGGAAAGTTGAAGATGCATTGGAGTGCTTGAAGAGGCTTGGATGTGAGGATCTTCCCTTCTTGTAGTGTAGTTTTGATTAGGTTAAGATTAGGGTTTTTGTAGGTAGAGCTTCTAGATAGTTCTCTTCCTTCATAAACATGGAATATGTTGATCAATTCCATTCTTCCCTATGATGAAAGGTCCCTTTGTAAAGGCATCATCCCTCCTTTGGTAGGATGTGTGGCTCTTTGCAAATTGGTAGAACCTTTGAGGGTCCTTTTCTCTGATGACAGGATGCTCAGTGGTGACCTTTGGTCTTCACTCTGCTACCAATCATCCAAACTTTGCTCTTGATAGATGAATCTTTCCCCCTTGTAAGAGGATGGAGTTCCTTGCTTGAAGAAGATTGAAGGATGAAGTTGCTACTTCTTTGTGTTTGGAAATTACTCTGAGGAGCTGAAGCTTGTAGGAGAAGAAGACCAAGTTGATACTGGTAAAGAAGAGAGAGCTGAAGCTTGGAGACCAAGTTGATACTTGTGAAGAAGATCCAATTGAGATTGAGTGAAGAGCTGAGGCTTACGGAATAAAGGATAAGTTGACACTTACATTGATGCATTGAGAGCCTGAAGGAATCAAGTTGATACTTGCAGTTAGGAGTGAAGCCTGAAGGTGGAATTGACTGAAGAGCTGAAGCTTGAAGAAGAAAGAATAGGTGGATACTTATGTGGAAGCTTGAAGAAGCAAGTTGATACTTTCCATTGAAGATGATAGCCTTAAAGAGCAATTGAAGTCTGATGACTGGACTGCTGTCAAGTTGGTTTAGTTGTAGGAGCTGTTGATCTGTTTCCTTTCTTGTCTGCTTGTTTTCTTTACTGTACTGATGTGCCTTGTTTGACTTGCTTGATGCATTAGAATAAGTTCATATCTAGACTGATGTAAGCTAGGAGCATGATTGCACTAGAGGTTGAGTTGCTTCCTCTGCTTGTATTTTTACTGTATGGCTTTGCTTGCGGGTATTCGGTAGAGCCCAGCTCCCTTGCCTATGTGGTTTATATCTTGCTTGATAGCATGTTATTCTTTTTGTATGATTACAGTTATTCATATCTGGCTTGAGGTTGAGATGAGCTTGTGGAGGCTGATGCCCAACACACATTTCCTCCCTCACTTACATTGCATGCATTTTACAGTCGTTTACTGTATATTTGTTTACTGTTTAAGCTGATGCTTTATCTGCTTCTGGTTACCATTGACATGATCCCCTAGGAATCTCACTTCCTTTGACAAGGAAGTGATGATTAGAACTTTAGGTTGAAACCTATGCATGATAATTTCTAGGAGTTCCCTGTTTCAAACTTCAACCATAGGATGAATCCTTGGCATGACAACATTAGGACTTGATAGTCTCCCCTTAGTTGAGTCTGTTCTCTTCTCATCTCAAAACAAATTAAAATACAGTAATAAAGGTTAACTGACGTCGTACGTTACAAGCCTTAAGCTATCTGAGAAAGGATTGTTGGAGAGTTTCTTTTCAATAGTCTGGATGTTTAGTATGGCACCCTTTGGGTGACATGCGACGCATTCACTCTCAAGTCATAGTCTCTAGTGCGCTATTGGTTGCAAACATCCATAAAAAACACTTCTTCCATAAAAGACAGAAAACAAACTTCAAACCTTTTTGCCCCGTGGGCCCATAATTCATAGGAAAGCTTTTCTGAAGAAAAGAGTGTCGTTAACTCCTAGTTCTACCACAAACGGTAACGCTTAAGTCTCCAAGGGTCGAGCTGCGTACGCCAAACTGCTGAAACTGTTTGTTAACCCTACTCGAAAAAACAGATGAATCTGAATTCCCGTAATCCGTATTATCCCGAACTACGTAAGCTCTGATCTCTCATACCTGTTGAGAGTACGTAGGCACAATACTGATGTATTGGCAAGCCACCTTCCCCGTACCCCGTAGTTAGTCGAACTACGTTGACTCTAATTTCTCATTCTCTGATGAGAATACGTAGGCATAAAGTGTGACGCTTTGCCGAGTCATTTTCTTTTCTTTTCAGACCAGCCTTGATAGGTAGATAGATAAAACCAACTCGTCCAGTAAACACAACAAGCGTGGATCCCGTCGAGTACGATGGACGTGAGGGGTGCTAATACCTTCCCCTTGCGTAACCGACTCCCGAACCCAGACAATGGTTACGATGACCTTGTCTTATACCTTTTCGTCAGGTTTTTCCGATCGTTTCCTTTCCCGCTCTGAGGGATAAATAACGAAAGGTGGCGACTCTTCTGTTTTGCCGGCACCTTATTTTCGCGGTAGCGACAACGGGGTGCTTGTTTTAGTCCATAGAGTGCCTTTTTAAGACGACATATTGTTTCCCTTGAAAATTGGAAAACAACCGCTGATCTTCCAAGTCTAACTTTGGTGACTCACAGGATCGATCAGATTGATCCTAGGACATGTGCTAAAGGCTTTTTGTTTTGGAAATCTATCTAAGTTTCACACTTAAAAAGTATTGGGGTAAAAGAATCTAAAGAAACATCTATTCGACTACGGAATAACTTGAAAGATAAAATAAACCTTGCAATAAAAGAAAGAAAGAAGTCTGTTTAGAGAAGGGGAATTCGGTTAAGGGCGAAGAGGAAGAAATTGCATAGGAAAAGAGGGGAAGGAAAGAAAGTAAGGAAGAAAGGTGAAAAGACAATAAAAGATTTTGTAAAATTTAAAGCATGTAAAGTAAATTTCATTAAGATAAAAGATGGTGTGTTTACATCACGTACATTTTCTATAATACTCGCTTTCTCTACGCTCGGATACTTGGAGTAATTCTAAGAGTAATTTGTACAATGGTAAATTACAACACACTTTGCTTATGTCTAAGACATCTTATTTATAGTAGTAAACAATAACTTCTAATAACCTCCAACATCACCTCCTCTCGCCACTTGTCACAATGCATGGATCTACTGCTCATAAGGTGCCACGTGTCTTCTTAAGTATTTGGCAAACAAAATCGTTCCCTCGAAAACTTTCAAATTTCAAACCTTTCGACGAACCATCCACAACAGCAAGCGGCCGAACTCCTAGCTTCAGGGCGAGTTCTTCGACTCCTTCTTTTAGCTACCTTACACCTTTCGACCAACTTTCGTGCTTACCTTGTTCTTGGTATTTTCATATTGAATTCCTTTCTTTTGCACGAGGCGTCAAATTTAGGAGCTAACAAATTGCCCCCCAAAAATGTCTTTTTGACTTCTGATGTGGAAAAGCATATTTTTTGATAATGTCTGACTTTTGACGTCGCTTGTCCTCTTCATACGTGTCGTCTGATGTTCTTTCAACCAATGCAAGTCTGGGAAGGTGAAAGGGAAGAAAGAGAAATAAGAAAATAGAGGGGAACACGCAAGATACTGCTCCGCCACCTTGATGCACGTTTGTGACGTCACTTTCATCATGGCGATTTTCTCGGGAACCACCAAAATCGTGGGCCATCATCACCTTTTAAACCTCGGGGACATGAATTGCAACTACTATCTCTGCCACCCTACATCCAAGCGCACACGTGGCCCACTAACTCTAGCCCCTAAACGATGAAAAACTTTCAATCTTCCATACACTATATAAGTAATTCTCCTCTGATATTTTCATTTTTCCAACTTCTCTGACTCTTAACAACATTCTTGCATTTCTTTTCCTCTAATCTTCTGCTCCCCAACCAAAAAACTTTTTTACTTCCTTCAAAAATGGTTGATCATCAAAAGAAGAAAATGCAACTCAAAGGACAAACCTCTGCATCAACTCTTCCACCCTTTTCCAGCTTGAGCGGTCCTCAATTAGTGAAGAACCAACAGTTCATTCGCGAACCCTTGTCAAAAGAGAAACGCCACATTTATGAATCGCAGTTAATCATTCTAGTTACTGTTGCAGGTAAACCCTTAGCCATGTCTGGTCCTTTACCTCCTCCAGGTCTTGATTATTCCACCATTAAAGACTTCTTCCCCTCCTACATAGTCACTAAACCTTTAGGGCAAAAATATTCTAGCAAAATCTCCGCTGATGGCCCTGATAACCTAACCCTCTTCGACGTAGATCTTAGGTATCTCCATGATGGAGCCAGATTATTTAGGGTTACCCCCTACTTTAAAGATTCTGAACTTTACCTTAATTGGCTGGCAAAAATAGAGAAAGTGAAAGCCCAAGATTAGAAGGACACTGGGATTTATGATCTAATAATGATGTCGAAGGTAGGCCCTACTTACTGCCCCCTTATGTTGGCTTCTTCCTTGTTTTTCTGGGATAGCACTCACAACACTTTCCACCTTCCTTGTGGGATGATGACACCCACATTGCTTGATGTAGTTGCCATTGTAGGCCTAAAACCCTACGGCCTTGTTTACGACTCTGAGATTGATAGCCACAACACCATAGGTTTCGCCAACACCAAACACACTTACACAACCTTCGTTCAACATTATCATAACAAAACCAACGCCTCAGTTGATAACGAGGAACATATAACCTTTCTGGCCATGTGGTTATCTTGTTGTGTATTTTGTACAAAGTCCTTGCAGGTGGCATGAAAATATCTTGTTCTAGCCAACCGACTGCACCTGAAGAGAGGCATCTGCCTAAGTGAGATGATTATGGCCAGTCTTTATGAGGCCTTGGGCGAAGGTGCTGGAAAATTAAAAGACCCTGAGAGCCATGGCAACTTGTTGTTATCAGGCCCCTTTTGGCTCCTCCAATTGTGGCTTAATGCCACTTTTGAACATAACCTCCCCAACAGAGGCGAAGTCGATGAAGGTTCGTCTTCAGTCTCTGAGAGAAGAGTCGAATGGCCTCGCTTGGCCCAACTTACTCCTAGCGAAGAAGGACACACTCTTTGATCCAACTTATCCAACTTTATTCACATGTTCGCTAAACGGTACGAGTTCACCTCGAAGATGGCTCCTTTTGCTGAACGAAGATGCGGCCAAGAGTGGTTTACCATACCCTTCCCTGCTCCGTTAAAGAAACAAGAAGAGGAGTCGAAGCTGATTTGGGAATGATTCCTCATACCTCGACTACTGGTTCATAAATTAAACCTTATTAGAGGTCAAACCAGCTTAGTAGCCTATGAACCAAACTTGGTATCCAGGTAGTTTGGGTTGATATAGACTTTGCCCAAATGCCTATATGACAAGAAATCACATATCATACTTCCTCTTGCAGTGCTATCTCCCCTTGATTGTTCGACACAATTGGCGCGCCATGCCCATAAGTCTTTCCTTACGCCTGTCCACTTTGAACCTTCTTATTTCTGCTCCCAAGACTTCTACGACTGGTGGTCGAAACATTATGCCTCAAAGTTTCTTGACGCTCCGAGTTTTTCTCGCTTGATTGACCAAGCTTTCGTTGATGTGCAGGAGAAGATCAAGAAAGGTACGTCTACCCATATCAAAGAGATTCAAGCCTTCTAGAAGTACTTCGAAACTGCCTATCGACCAGATGATGTTAGTCGAACCATCCCTGAGGATGTTGTTACTTTGAAAGAAAAATTTTCTAACAAATTGGACAGTTTAAAGATTCCCTCTTCTGTTCCTCGTGAGAAACGGTATGAGGTTTCCTTTAAACTTATTCCCCCAAAAGTCCCTCGACTACCAACTGCTGGTTTTGGCGTGGCTCTTGCCTCTCCATTCCCAGATTGGTTTATTTGTCGAGACGCCATAAAAATTCTTCGACAGCAGTCGAAGTCTAAAGCGCAGCGGGTGGTTCCGACTAAACATACACTCGATACGTTTAAAGGGCACCTTCATGTTAGTATTGAAGATGTTTGCATCGAATCCGACATTCTTGAAGGTTCATTCCCCTTTGATTTGGACTTTCCTCTCTAAGCTTTATTGTTGCTAACTGGCTTTGGTGTTATTTATTTTTCAGCTGCTCTAAAACGTGCTACCCCAGCAACCAAAACTGAAGGCAAGGTCGAAGACTAGAAGGTAATCCTTCACAAATTTCCACTATTTCGACCTTCTTAACCACTCTTAACACTTTATGTTGCTTTCAGGTTAGTCGAAAACCCCCCACCCCACAAAAGAGACTAAAAAGGGCTTCTGCCCATATTATCATTGATTATGATGACGAAGATGGATCTCCTCGTGAGAGTCTTCAAGTAAAAAGAAAACGAAAGGTCATCCATGATGTGGATACTCCTGATGCTCCATCCGCTCCTCTTGCAACCAACATACCTCAAACCAATATTCCCCTTCAAGACCTTACTAAGGCTCCCCCAGGGGATGCTTCGATCCAAACTGTTGTCCCTATGGAGAGTGACAACTCTAGCCCTACTGATGAAAATGTCAAGGTATGTTGCGCATTTATCTTTCTTTGGGTCTTGTACTGATTTTTGGTCCCATTCTTGTTAATGTCTGTCTTTTCTAGGCTGATGCTGGGGCTCCACAATCTGATCCAACCAAGCTTCCTCTATCACTCTATCCCTTGAATAGCCAAGGTGAGCCTACCTATCATCCCACTTCTGATTTGGGTTCTGGTATGAGTTCTCTTGGTGAGATTAAAAAACCTGACTCTTTCACAGTTCCTCCTTCACTTGCAAAGATAACTACCCAACAGTCTCAAACTGATGGATTTGATCATGAAGACAACAATATTTTGGTCGATCCTATCATAGCAGATGATGAAGTCAACACTTTGGAGGGGGGCACAAATTTGGTCGATACGAACAGTTCTCCCTTGGGTCAAACAATAGCTGTGGACGAAAGGGATGTCGAAGGTGATCATGTTGTTGAAGATCAGGCCATGCACCAGTCTGAATTGAACGAGTCCAGCGATAAAGGTACTGGAGACAAAATGGAAGAGGATGGCGCAGGGGCAAAGGATGGTCAAGATAAAGAATTGAAACCTGTGGATTCTTCCGCCAAAAAAACCACCACTGCTGAAGTGATAAAGACTCCTGTTTCTTCTGCCTCTAAGGATACTCAAACTATCCCCCTCTAAGGCGAAACTCAGCTTACCACCGCCAAACTTGATGCATTGAAGGTTTCTAGCCCTCGACAATACATCAGGCTTCTCTTGAGCAGGCGAAGTCATTCTTTTGGCCGAACTCCCAGCACCTCGACATCTGAAGGACAAACCTCGAATCAGGAAACTGACAGTGCTCTCGATAAGATTAAGAGAAAGATTTTCAAAGGGGATATCTTCACCCTTCTGCAAATGGGCCCAGCCAGCCATCTTCCCCTCAAAGCTCTTCTCCAACAAGTGGATCTTAAATCCATTACTCCTGAGGCCGCAAATGTCATTCAAGAAGTTGGCACCTTGATTGACCAGGTTTACAAAGACTTTCGATTATTTCCCCAGCTTGAGGGTGACATTCAGACGAAAGCAGGCAGTAAAGCTGCCGCTTGGACTGCTGTTGTTGACTCTGAAGAAAAGATTGTTGCGTTAGAGGAAACGAGGGAGAAAAATAAGCAAGAGGTCCTTACTAAGGAGGCGAACATTTCCTGTTGGGAGCGCAAGATCAAAAGACTTCGCAGTAAGGTAGCGAAAGCTAAGAAGAAGAATACTGAATTATCTTCTTTCGATGATTCCTCCCTAACAGCTGAACTTGAATATGCCGTTACCTACGCCGAGGAAGCCCGTTGTTTGGAATCCGAAGTTGCCCAGCTTAGAACAGACAAAGCTCAATGCCAGAGCCGCCTCGAACTTCAAAAGTTGAACTACCTTAAGATGAAGGCAAATCTTCCTTTTTGATTTATTTAGGTTTTGTAATAGAGCAGATTCTACTGGCCTTTGTAAGCCATTTCAACTTTGTTTGTAAGATACTGAGCCGTTTTGGCATATTTGCTAATCATCATTTATGGCTTTGCTTTATATTCGACTGTTATTCTGCTGATATTTTTACCTCTTGAAGTGAAGGCTTATATTTCATTAAATATTTTCTGTTTACTTTTAATATTCTCTCTTCCTTACTCAACTCTGTCACTTCATATGCCCCATTAAAGAACACTTTCGATACCTGGAATGGTCCTTCCCACTTTGGGGACCACTTGCCTAAAGACCTAACCTTTCGATCCATGGGCAGAATTACTCTCCATACTAAATCTCTAACCAAGAAAGCCTTTGCTTTAACCTTCTTGTTATATGATTTCTCCACTCTTTTCTTTTGTCTTCTCAAAAGTTCTAGAGCTTTTAATCTTTCCTCGTCTAAATCCACTAACTCATCCAACATCATGTCCCAATAAATCTCTCGAGGGATTTCATGATCCCTTTGAATTCTGACTGACTGTATGTATATCTCGACTGACAATACTGCGTCATGGCCGAAGGTCAGTCAATAAGGGAAAGTGTTGGTTGCTTCCTTCGGGGATGTTCGATATGCCCATAAGACTTGATCCAATGTCTTATGCCAATTTCTAGGTTTGCTTCCGATCTACTTCTTTATCATGCCAATTATTACTTTGTTTGTCGTTCGACTTGGCCGTCGGCCTGGGCGTAATAAGGCATCGAAGTAAGAAGTTTGAATCCCATTTCTTTGGCAAACTCCTGCATCTTCCTACCTGTAAACACTGACCCTTGGTCTGTCGTTATTGTTTCTGGTAGCCCAAATTTGTAGATGATATACTTCTGAATGAACTCGATGACATCTTCTTGGTCTACTTTTGGTAGAGGTATAGCTTCAATCGACTTGGTGAAGTAATCTATCCCTACCAAAATATACTTCTGGTTTTTGGAAGACGCGGGTCGAATCTCTCCTATCAAGTCTAAAGCCCAACCTCTGAATGGCCATGGCTTGACTATGGAGTGTAACTCGCTTGCTAGGACATGTTGTATGCCAGCATGGACTTGGCATTCCTGACAACCTTTGGCGAACTCAATGCAATCTTTCAGCATCGTGGGCCAGTACATACCCTGGCGAAATAGCATCCATTTCATCTTATGATCTACTTGGTGCGCTCCACATGTCCCACCATGGACTGAAGACAACTCCAAGTATGCCTCAGATTCACTGAGGCATTTAAGTAAAACTCCCTAAGAGGTTTTCTTAAATAACTCATTCCCCAAAAGGACATAGCTTAGCGCTTGATATTTTATTTTCTGTTATGTGGTCGCTAAAGGGTTCTGAAGGTACTCGACCAAAGGTTTCCTCCAATCTTTGTCTGTCAGGCCTTCGACTGTAAAAATATTAAAGGTTTCCTCGTCAGCGTAGCCAAATTTCGTAACTTCCAAATCTGACGGTCTCAACCCTACAGACACAACCTTACCTCTGGCCTCAATTGCTTCCTGCAAGTTTTCCTTCAAGACCCTATATCCTAAAGCGACTTGCGCCAGATTGTTGGCTATCAGATTGTGTAGTCGTGGTATATGTCGAATAGTGCAGACTTCGAATTTTTTGAGTAGCCTGTTGGCTATCACAAAATACATAATGAGATTTTCTTTAACGCACTTGTACTCCTTTGTTAGCTGTTTTACGACCAATTCTGAATCTCCCATTATTTCGACTTGGGTTGCCCCCAATTCTAACAGAATTTCAAATCCGGAAATCAAAGCTTCATATTCAGCTTCGTTATTGGAACATAGGCCCTCGACTCTATACTTGAATTTTGTTGGAATTTTGTCAGGCGAAATGATCAGCAGACCTATGCCTGTCCCGTTCTTGTGACTAGACCCGTCGAAGTACAACTTCCAAGGCTCTAGTTCAACAATGTTCAGGGTATTTTCATTTATGGGGTGGTTGACGATGAAGTCTTCCACTATTTGACCTTTGACCGCTTTTAACGGTCTATATGTTAGTGAGTACTCAGTTAATGCTAATGCCCATTTGCCAATTCGACTATGCAAAATAGGTTTGGACAACATATGTTTAATAATATCAAAATGCGACGAGACATAAACATCAATTGGTTTTATATATTGCTTCAACTTCATACATGAGAAATACAAACATAAGCATAATTTCTCTATTTCGCTATACCTCGTTTCCGCGTCATTTAAAACTCTGCTAAGGTAGTAAATGCCTCTTTCGACGCCATTTTCATCCTCTTGAGCAAGCATGCTCCCTAGAGTTTTATCTGACGCTGCTATGTACAGTCTCATGCTTTTGTTTCGGCATGGAGGTGACAGGATTGGAGGATGAGTCAAGTAATCTTTGATCTTGTCGAAAGCTTCTTGCTGACCTTTCCCTCATTCGAATTTCTCCTTGGTGGCTCGAAGCAATGCTGAGAAGGCTTGTGTTTTTCCACTGAGGTTTGATATGAACCTTCTTAGGAAGTTTATTTTGCCCAGCAAGGATTGTAGTTCCTTTTTGTTGGATGGCGCTTTCGCTTCCATGATGGCCTTTGTTTTGTTTTGGTTGATCTCGATCCCCTTTTTGTGGACTACGAAACCCAAAAAATCTCCTGCTTGCACGCAAAATGCACACTTCAGGGGATTCATTTTGAGGCCAAACTTCCTCATCCTTATGAGTTTTTCCTGATACAGATTTTATCACAATATCATCAATATATATCTGCATAAAGGACTCAATGTAATCATGAAAAATCGAATTCATCGCCCGCTGGTATGTTGCCCCAGCATTCTTCAGGCCAAAAGGCATCACTACCCATTCAAGTGCCTAAGGCCCTTGGGCAACGGAACGCCATTTTAGGAACGTCATCCTCAGCAATGAAAATCTGGTTGTAACCAGAATATCCATCCAGCATGCTAAGGTACTCGTGGCCAGCGGCTGAATTGACTAGCATTTCTGCCACTGGCATCGAATACTCATCTTTAGGGGTTGCTGAGTTTAAATCCCTAAAGTCTATGCAAACTCTTAAAGATCCATTTTTCTTAATGACTGGTACAATGTTTGCCAGCCATTCGACATACATGGTCGTACGGATGAACTTGCATCGGAGGAGTCTTTCAATTTCTTCCTTTATCTTTGAGAGGATCTCAGGAGCGAAACATCTTGGGTTCTGTTTGACTGGTCTTTTGCCAGGCTTGTATTGGTTGCCTGTGCTCGACTAGATCTCTCTTTAGACCTAGCATTTCGTCGTAGTCCCAAGCAAAACAATCCATGTACTCTTGCAGCAACTGGATGGTCTCGACCCTGAGTTGGGGGTCGAGGTTGGCGCTGATATATGTTGGTCTTTTAATCACTCCATCTCCCAGATCCACTTCCTCCAATGGATCTTGTGCCAGCATTTTAACATCGTTGGCCAATGGATCTTTTTCAAAACCTAGAGGCTCATCATCATAAATGGCGTCGAGTCTTTGCCCTTCGTACTGAGTCTTGTCGGGAGGCTTAGGGTCGGAACGTCCACCTGAGCCTATTTGTTCAGATTCTTCATAGGCTCTCTCAGCCATTTTGTTATTAGCGGTCTCCAAGGCCGTTTGTAGCTTAGTTTCGGCCATGTAGGCCGAAATCCTTTGAAGCGTTATGGCTTCAGTCATCATCACTAAATTTAATTCCCCACCCAGTGGGGTCTATAAGAAGTTCGCCAAGGTATGGTAACCTCTCACCTGGCACTTCCTTGTCCCATCGGAAACCTTCGACGGTGTTGCACCCCAAAATTTGACCAACTTTTCTTCACCTAGCTTATGTTTCATTTCATTCACATTAGCATTGTCATTTGCATTTCATTGATATGTATGCAGGAGATCAAGAGGTATGATTACTAATCAAGAGCTATACAAGACTGTGAGGCTAGCTAAGAATGTTATTCAGATGTTCAAAGGTTGATATCCTTGTCAGAGAAGTTAAAAGATCCTCAGAGAGAGTGATTGAAACCAAGTATGTGGGTCTCCTAACTTGAGAGTTGTGGGAAGCCATCAGATGATTCTGAAGCCATGAAGATGGAATTGAGGTCTTGAGAGAGCTCATGAGAAGGTTTGAAGATCACTTTGAGGCCTAGACAGGTCATTGTGCAAGATTAAGAAGGCTCAACCATGAGTGGTGCAACTAGGGTTTGACTGGGTCAACCCTAAGTCAACTGATGATTTGAAGGAAGTTGAGACTTAATTTAAGAGCCATGTGATCATGGATTGATACATTGAGATGTTCTAAGGATGATTCCAAGGTCAACTCATCCTGATTGAAGAGTTTGAGAAGTTTCAGGCTATGGTTTCTAAGACTTGACAGTGTAAAATCCCCTGGCTTGACCCCTGACTTCAAGACTATTTAACTCAAGATATGATTGTCATCTCATCCTAACCCCAACATGATTGTTGTAGGGAATGATCTTAGCTTTAATTTGAGTACTAGAAGTCCTTGATAGGGTTTATAGAACTCAAGTTATGAGCCAGACAAGTTACAAGTCATCCGAGGCATGTGAATTTGGAGCTTGAAAGTTACCCAACTTGCATGACACTTTTGCCCTAGAAAGATGATTCCTATGAACTTTTGGTTAACATGAATGTTGTTCCTTATTCTCTTAGCTTTCTAGAGAGTACTATAAGTCCTTGATAGGATTTGTAGAACTCAAGTTATGGCTTTGATAAGTCAAGGGTATTTTGGGAAGTTGTGATTATGGGTCATTTTTGGTTATGGGTTATTTTCACTAACTTAGACATCTCAAATGAAATTTTGTGCAACTTGAAAGTTTCTCAAAATGGGGTTTTAAACTTGACCATGTATCAAGGAGGCATTGAAATGGCTCAAGGAGAGACTTGATTCAAGAAATTGTGAAAAAGGAAGAATTAAAGAGAATTAAAGACCAAAAATTCAAAATAAATGATATGGGTGCAAATGAGGCAAAATAATAGCATTTTTTGAATGGAAAATACATTTTGGAAACATTGGCAATGTTATATTTTTTATTTGAGTTCAATTTCATGGACTTTTATCTCATTGCTTCATGATGAAGTAACAAAACATACATGAGCCATTGGATTGAAACAAGGGGAGAATCACCACCAGTCATGTTCAATATCTCATTGGAAGTTGAATGCAAGCTAGTTGAGGCCAAAACAGAGAGGAAACCGTGACTGCCATGAATGAGATTTTGGTGAGAATTTGAAATTCCAAAATCTCATTCTGAAGCTTTGAGAAACTTCTGGATGATTCCATCAAGTTCTATATAAACCACTGAGTGTGTTCAGCCATTTTTTTTGGAGGAGTTTGAAGCTGGTAGCAGAAGGAGCAATTGAAAATTCAGAGTTGCAAGTGAAGATCGTGTTCTGAGTTCAAGGAGGAATCAAAGCAAATTGAATGTGGCATTAGCTTCAGAAGGTGATTTAGAGTGAATCTGCATCATCTTGAAGGTTGAATTGAGCAAGAAGTGCTTCTATTACACCTCTGAACTCAAGTTGGTAACTTTCATCCTTGTGCATCATTTAGGAGGAGATACATAGAAATCAATAGGTGGTTAGGATCCTTGCAATGTGTAGTTGGATTTAGGATCAGAAATTGGTGAATTAGAGACAAAGTAGGAGTGTGATCAATTTCTGTTGAGCCTCGGATTAGGTGATTCTTGGACTGTTAATCAAGATTGGATAGTGTAAGATGATCACCATGAGATGAGGATTACATATGTGCATTTAATTGAAGTTCTGATGAGATTCAAGATTGAGGTATATTTTGAAAGAGCTATCGGGTTTGAAAATCCATAGGGAGTTAGATGATTCTAAGGTTAGATTCGTGATCATCATTGAAATCTGAGTAGAATGATGTATGGTTTTGTGACTTTGGCTGACCTGCGTGAAGGACCACACCGGAGAAGACGGTGGCGCCACTGCTCAGGCCACCGTCTGAACTCTCCCTCCATCTGAATTCAAATTGGAGAAGATGCACCTGAGCCATTGGATCCTGCTGAAGACTAGACTTAGTACTTATCATCCACGGCCACGATTGAGTTTCAGTTGCTGACTTTGACTGAAGCAAAATGCACCGTTTTCTTTAATGTGCTGGCAACATGAGGACGTTTAGATGCATTGACCAGTCTCACCATCGTGTGTTCAGGAGCTTGCCACATAATCCCCCTTAAAACGCCCCGTTTTGGATTAGTGAGTAATTCAGAGAGAAGGGACGAGTTCGAACCCTGGCAAATTCATTTTTTTCCTTCATTTCAATTTTGGAAGAGAACCATGAGTGAATTCAGGCGCATGGGCCTAAGATTGAATTGATATTCACGCCCCCTTTTTGGCCCAACCCAGGATATGAACTGAAGTTCATTGCTATTTGCCACGCTGGTTTTATTAATTTCCTTTCTTTTTCTTATTTTCTCTATTTTTTTGGTTGGTTTGATAATAATTCATAAAAAATAGAAAATTGATCAATTAATTCTGAGTTTTTTCCCTGATTCATGAATGCGTTTAGGAATTTTAGAAACAAAAAGATTAGGATTATCATTTATTTTCATTTTATTTGATTTTTTCCCATTTTATTTGACAATAAAATTGTATTAATTGATTCATCTGTTTGGTGAATTTTGTTTGAGTACTTGGTATGGAGTTTTTGCTTGATTTTTGGTTTGTGATTAGTTTAGACATGTATGCTCCCATAGTATTTTTCTCACATTTTTGTGATGAAACTAGGTTCTGTGTTTAGGTTGAAACCTTAGGTGCTCCCTTTTAGGGTTAAGTTTAGTACCTTGTAGTTTAGAGTTTATTTCTAGGTCTTATTTGAGGATTTGATCTCTGGAATTAACATGGTAGAGTCATGATTGACATAGGTTCCCATAGTTATTTTTGTAGGATTTTATAATTGATTTTAGTATTTTAGTTAGAATTAACTTTAATACTAGGTTTTAGGTGATCCTAACTTGCTAACTCAACTAGAATGACTTCATTAGTTCCCTTAGACTAGGGTTTTGCTTCTCTTGCTTTTGGATGATGATGAAGACTTGTGTGGGCTGCTGTGGAATGCATGGTGGAGCTTGGACTTGAAGATTGCTCTCCCTTTGGTGTAGTTTGTTTAGGGTTAAGGATTAGGGTTTTTAGGGAGATCTCTTAGAATAGATTTTCTTCCTTCATGAAACATGGAAGGTGTTGATCACTTCCATTCCTCCCTATGATGTAAGGTCCCCTTGTGAAGGCCTCATCCCTCGTTTGGTAGGATGTGTGGCTCTTCACAAGTTGGTAGAACCTTTGAGGGTTCCTTTCTTTGATGGTGGAGTGCTTAGTGGTGACCTTTAGTCTTCACCTTGCTTCTCCCTATCCCACCTTACTCTTGTTAGATGAATCTTTCTCCCTTGCTAGAGGATGGAGTTCCTTGTTAGAAGATTGAAGATTCTAGAGGTTGCACTTACCCTTTGTTTGAAGACTGCCATTGAAGCTGAAGCTTTAAGATCAAGAAGAACAAGTTGATACTTGTGTGAAGAAGATCAAATTGAGATTGAAGAAAGAGCTGAAGCTTGAAGAAGATGAAGAACAAGTTGATATTTGTGTTTGATGCATTGAAAGCTTGAAGAAGCAAGTTGATACCTGCTATTGAGGATGAAAGCCTGAAGGTGGAGTCTACCTTGAAGATTGAAGCTTGAAGATGGAGTACCTTTCATTCTCTTGAAGAGGATAGACTTGAAGAACAGTTACAGACTGAGGACTGAACTGCTGTCAGAGGATTGCTTTGCTGTGAAGCTGTGGAAGCTGTTGATTTGCTTTCTTTACTGTCTGTTTTCTTTCTGTGCAATTGTATTGATGTGACTTATGTGATTTGCTTGATGCATTAGAATAAGTTCATGTTTAAATTGTTTTAAGCTAGGAGCATGATTGCATTAGAGGTTGAGTTGCTCCCTCTGCTTGTATTTTTACTGTATGGCTTTGCTTGCGGGTATTCGGTAGAGCTCTGCTCCCTTGCCTATGCGGTTTGTGATTTGCTTGATGGCATTTTATTTTCCTTCATGATTGCAGTTATTCATATCTGGCTTCTGGTCGAGACGAGCTTGTGGAGGCTGATGCCCCACACACATTTCCTCTCTCACTTGCATTGCATGCATTTTACAGTCGTTTACTGTTTACTGTTTAAGCTGATGCTTTATCTGTTTCTGTATACCGTTGCCATGATCCCCTAGGAATCTCGCTTCCTTTGATAAGGAAGTGAGGATTAGAACTTTAGGTTGAAACCTATGCATGATAACTTCTAGGAGTTCCCTGTTTCAAACTTCAACTATAGGATGAATCCTTGGCATGACAACAGTTGGACTTGATAGTCTCCCCGTAGTTGTCCCTCTCTCTTCTCGTCTTGAAACAACAGTAAAAGACGTAATAAAGGCAAGTTAGTATAAGCGCGATATGAGCCTTAAGCTACTTGGGTAATGATAATTGAGCGGCCTCCTCTCAATTGTCTAGAATGTTTAGTATACATCCTTTGGACGATATGTGATGCATTCATTCCCAGGTCATAGTCTCTAGTGCTGTATTAACTACAGACAACCATAAAAAACAGTTCTTCCGTAAAAGACAATAAACAAACTTCAAACCTTTTTGCCCCGTGGGCCCATAATTCAAAGGAAGCTTTTCTGAAGAAAAGAGTGTTGTTAACTCCCAGTTCTACCGCAGACGGTAACGCCTAAGTCTCCAAGGGTCGAGCTGCGTGCGCCAAACTGCTGGAACTGTTTGTTAACCCTACTCGATAAAACAGATGAATCTAAATCCTCGTAATCCGTATTATCCCGAACTACGTAAGCTCTGATCTCTCATATTTGTTGAGAGTACGTAGGCACAATAATGACGTATTGGCGAGCCACCTTCCCCCATCCGTTTACTCGTAGTTAGCTGAACTACGTTGACTCTGATTTCTCATTCTCTGATGAGAATACGTAGGCATAAAGTGCGACGCTTTGCCGAGTCATTTTCTTTTCTTTTTAAGCCAGCCTTGATAGGTAGATAGATAAAACCAACCCGTCAGTTAAACACAACAAGCATGGATCCCATCGAGTACGATGGACGTGAGGGGTGCTAATATCTTCCCCTTGCGTAACCGACTCCTGAACCCAGACATTGGTTGCGATAACCTTGTCTTATACCTTTTCGTCAGGTTTTTCCGATCGTTTCCTTTCCCGTTCTGAGGGATAAATAACGAAAGGTGGCGACTCTTCTGTTTTGCCGGCACCTTATTTTCGCGGTAGCGACATACGGGATGTAGATAAAGTGAGCAATACACTTCGTCGTTTGGTGTAAATTCAAAATCTGCAGGTTCGCATGGGCCTATGCTGGCCAAATGTTTGTCGAACTGTCTTCTATCAACATGGTTTATAGGTGCTTTGAAATATCCTTGATCTGCTTCAATGTTTTTGACAATGCCATCAGGTCTCCAGATGGCGATCCTTTGATGCATCGAAGATGGCACTGCCCCCACTCCATGGATCCATTCTCTTCCAAGCAACAAATTATAGTTGGCAGTGGTTTCTACCACCATGAAGACAGTTGGGCGGGTAATGGTTCCGACCGTGACATTCACTTGTATGACCCCCATGGTCGAGCCCACTTTACCTTCATAGTTCGATAATACCATGTTGTGCGACTTTGTATCCGTCTCATCTTTTCCAATTTTGTTCAACAGAAAATGCGGCATTAGGTTCACCGTAGTGCCGCAGTCCACCAAGATTTTGTTAACTGGGACCTTCTCTACTTGTGTCGTAATATAAAGAGGTTTCAGATGATTCTTCATCGCCTCCGTGGGCCATTCGAAGAATGCGTTTTGCTCCTCGACGCAGCCATTATTCATCACATAGTAACATACCGGCTTATGAGCCGTCATCTCCCAGTCTGTATAGGTGTCCAAGTTTTCAACCAAGGAAATCCTGTCAAATTCCCTAGGCATCACTGATACTACGTTAACCAAAATATCCAGAGTATCGTCAGAGTCTTCATCAAAATTATCGGTCATTTTGTCATCGACCCCGACCGGTTTCCTCTGCTCTTCGACCAATGTCGGAAACAACTTTCATCCTATAGGTGTCTTCCTAAATGCTTTCATTCGTCCTTCATTTTTGATAGGAACGTTGGTATTGGATTCAGGTTGGTCCCTTTGTGCACCTTCCCTGAGTGCTTTTCTTTTTCGCTGTTCTCGTCTCCATTGTGATCGAGACATGGGATTTTTTCCTTTATAATTTTCTGATACATGGGCAGCCTGTGAAGATTAGAAATCCTTTCGATAGCTTAATGAAGATCCTCGTTGCACCTCGAAGTTCTTCCACCTCTGCTGCCCCTGTTGCCTATTCTCATTGAGCTTTGTCCACTTCCCATTATTGGCCTCAGCGTTGGGCTTAAAACTAGTGGGTTTATTTGTAGGAGGCCTTATGCGGGGGTCAGATATATTTTGAAGACTTCTTCGAGGGTCGAATTTGGGCCTTTCACTGTCTTGCCTTAGCCTTCGTGTTCCCTCTAGCTTCTGTGTGGCCTTTTTGTCAAATATGGCGCTGCATCGGGGACAAAGCATCATACTAGATCCTCTCTCTTGGCAACAGTGAAGGAAAGCAACGATCGATTCTTCCTGCTCTGGGTATGCTTCCCTAGTGTGTGTGTCCCCTGGTAATTTGATTCACTATCCACCACATATTCATGTTGGGTGATCTCTACCATGTTAATTTCAACTTCTTCGACCAGATTAAGCTTCCTTAGGCCTAGCTCCACGCCTTTAGTGGCTTGATCAATTCTGAAGAAGTTATCAGCAGTTTCTTTGGTCAGTATCTCCCAACCTGGATTGCTCTTGTTGTTTGAACTTATGGCTTCATCCCTTTGGTCATATTCTTCAATTGCCATTTCCACACAGTCCTTTTGTCCGAAGCTCATGGTAACTTTCACCATCACAGTGTCGTCTATGGGATTGTCAGTAGTTTCTGTTATGTCGATTGATAGGTCACAGCCATCAGTAACTTCGACCGTGTTGGCTTCCACTGGTTCTGTATAATGTGCGTCCGCCATTTGCAGAGGGTCTGTGTCGACCTTCATCTGGCCGCCAGCTTTCTCTCCAAACTTCAGACGTCCTTCCTGGATTGCATTTTGAACAAGGTCCCTGAAAAGAAAACATTGAGACGTTTTATGACCCAGGAAATTGTGGTATTTACAAAACCCTCTTTTCTTCCTTTGTTCTATGGACGACATTTTAGCGCCAGGTGGCACTATCATTTGTCCGTCTTTAACTAACAAATCGAAGATTTCATCACATTTTGTGATGTCGAAAGTATATGTTTTCTTTGGGAACCTATCGTTCTTTTCAGATTCGACACAACCCTTCCCTTGTGGGGGAGCTAGTACTTTACATGAGTAAGGTGGTCCTTGTTTAAGTTCAGCAAGATCCACCTCGCCATCGTCGAAGCTCACAGGATCATCGCTCAACCCTTCGACATTCTCATTATATTCGACAAAAGCTACCTTCTTATTTTTTATTAAACTTAGCCTTTTCGTCTTTGAGCCTTTCTAATTGCCGAACTCGATCGGCTAGTTGGGCCATGTCCCTTAGATACTGGGTATCCAACTTCTTCCTAATAGAATAGTCGAGACCCCCGGCGGCCATTTCGACCAACTCATGTTCAGGGACCTGTGTGAAGCATCTGGCTTTAAGCAAACAGAATCTATTAAGATATTCCTCAATTGGCTCAGAAAACTTACGCTTCACACTAGCGAGTTCCTTTAAGCTAATTTTAGTCTGGCCCATATAGAACTGTTCATGGAACAAACGTTCTAACTGGATCCAATTACACACTGTATTAGGGGGAAGCATTGTGAACCAAGTGAAGGCATTTTTAGTAAGGGAATTTGGGAAGTATTTTATTATAAGGCTTTCATCATTCTCTATCTCTCCAGCTTCGATTAGGTAACGAGCCACATGTTCGACTGTAGATTCTGTCGTGTCTCCTGAAAACTTAGTAAACTTGGGTACTTTCGTCCTAGGGGGTAACTCCGCCTGAAGGATATAGTCTACTATAGGTGAAGTGTAATTTAGCCTGGTGAACCCAGTATTTAACCCGTTTCTGGCCATAATTCTCTCGACCATGGCTGCTAGATTGTTATCGACGACCATGTTATTTCGACGAACCCGCTGGACTACATTGTTCGTGTCTTGGTTCCGATTCACAACCACCACTCCTGGGTCTCTTTCCCCTAAGACACGGGGCTGATTTCCTAATGGCTCTTCCCTAAGCACTTCGACTATAGGAGGGGCCATCCTTTCTTGGTTTCCTACGTCGATTTCTGCCATATTTCCCAAGTTTTCTCGTGGGATATCTGCTACTGCAACCTGATTTCTAGTACCCTCATGAATTCAGCCAATCTTGTCAGTTGTACCGCAAATTGTTGATTGGTCTGAGTTGTATTTTGGATTACTGGTTGAAAGATTTCACCCATGGTTTGTGACAAGGTCTGAACCATTTGTAGGTTACTCTCGTCCATCTGCTGTCTCAAACAAGCAACTGAGGTGTTGGTCAAATTCAGGCCTTGCGTCGAATACCCTAAGATCTAGCTTTGGGGATTTCGACCCATGTTCACGCCTGACCCTGACCCCTGTAATGGTGAAGCCATTGCCTGGTCTGAGAATATGGGGGGTGCACTTTGGATCCCCTGCATCATAGCGGTGGGCATCCCATATGGGGGATTTCTTGGTGACTGCGAAAAACCAGGGGGACCGAACTGCCTGGAAGTCGAACTTCCCCCTAATAAAATCTAAGGATTCGACGTTTGATGGCTAATGTACTCCAACACTGGTTGAGTATAAGGTCTTATCACCGTCGATCCAGCCCTAAGTACGGAGGGTGTCGGTACTGGCCTCACAGGTGTTGCAATGAGAATCGTGATACCAAGCTATTGATTAACTTGAATCTTAATTCTTAAATTCACAATCGGACTTTAATTTATCCAAAGGAAAGGTCTAAAGAAAGAAAGAACCTTTTGCGCGATGTAACAACAACGCTAAGAGATTTGGGGATCAGAGGTTGGTTATGCATAGGGTAGGTATTTCACATCCTAAACATCTGTAGTACTCTACAGGAACCTTTTGTTTTTTTGCATGCTAAGTTTGCTAAATGTTTGCTAAGGTCTGGGATTGGGTAAAAGGTGTAGGTTAAAACCTAATGATAGTTTCTAAGTTTGCTCGCAAAGACATCGCGTCCTCTGCCTACGTATCCTAACTAGGATAGAATCAGAGCAATCGTAGTTCACCTCACTAGGGTTGAAGAACACTTGATTATGATCAAGATTCAAAGGGGAACAAACATATCCATGCTTATGTAGAGTTTTAACAAGAACTCTCTATATCTAAGTTTATAACACTCAAGAGGGAAGTAAGTAATCATATCCATGATTCTTACATAGAGTTTACAAACTCTATCCTAAAGTTCTAGTTGATGAAGCACTCCTAGTATAGGTAGGTTTTCTAGACTTAAAGCAAAGTCTAAGGCTTACATGTCCTATACTTAACCAAGCTAGGGTTAGGATGACTTCTCAAAGTCAAAGGAGGGATAAATGAGCTATCCAATGACACAAGGGTCAAGGGAGAGACTTTTCCTTTAGAAGGAGAGAGAGAGAGAGAGAGAGAGAGAGAGAGAGAGAGAGAGAGAGAGAGAGAGAGAGAGAGAGAGAGAGAGAGAGAGAGAGAGAGAGAGAGAGAGAGAGAGAGAGAGAGAGAGACAACTTGGATGAGAACTAAAAAAGTTCCATCACTTAGGGGAGCAATACTTAACAAAGCAAGATTACAAATGAGCAAGATGAGATAAAATCAAAACAAGTAAGCATGCAAATTACAATAAGCATATACTTCAAATGATATCAAGGGTTACAACCAATAGTCAATCATCTTAACAAAGATTTGGGGCATATCTTAACAAAGATTTGAAGCATGATAACAGTAACAACCATATGAACAAATCACAATTTGCAAGTAGGCATGTCATAAGTTCAAAGCATAGTAAATGTGACAACAATGTGCATATATGACAATCAAACACAGTTAAATCAGTTTAAACCTCATAATTTAGGAGGAACATAAAACAAGATTATCGTGACAACCAAAGGGGAGTACCCTAGAATGTTAACTAACAAGGGAAGTAAAGATCTCACAAGAAATTCAAACATGCTCAAGGGAAATCAACTGTAAGTAGGATCAATAATCACAATAAATGAACAAATTTCCATATGGGCAAGATATATCACCATTTGTGACAACAAGTAATATTTTCACATCATATAAAAGTAGACACTATAACAAGCACAATGCAAAAAGAATGAGCAAAAAAGGATGAAAAATGAAAGAGTTGTGATCATTTGAAATTCCATGAATTTTAATGCACAAAACAATATTAACAAATAAAAATAGAAGAAAATGCAAGGGGTGGGAGTTGAACACACGCCTTTCAGCTTGCACATGCGCGCGCAGAATAAAGGAAAAAGAATAAAAGAGTTGATCCTCCTCAAGGATCGAACCCAGGTTCAGGCAATGATAGGCGTGTTTAAGGGCAAGGCTTCTACCACTGGGGTGGCTATACATCCGTTGATATAGCCACTCCCATAAATATATATGGCTTGGTGTGTTAATTTTCTGGGCACAAAAATGGAGCAAAAACAAGGCATGTTCACAAATACGTTTTGGTATCAAACTCACTCATTTCTCAACCAAATCAAGCAAATCTTAGATCAATTTTAGGTGTTTTTAAACAAGGAAGAGAATGGTCCAGGTAGAATTTTGAAAACATGTCTTGAACTAAAAACACGATAGGAGTTGCTTATGTGGATGAAAAAATGCATTTATGAAGCAAAAGGACAAACCAATCATGCTATGGTTAGGGAAAAGGCTCAAACACAATTTAAATATCATACATATCATGTTCATGCACTCAAACAAATTACTTATGAGGTGCAAGTCCAATGGTCATGTGAGAATGAGATGAAAATTAAGTTATGGCAATTGAGATAGTGAGATTGTGAAACAGGCCAAATTGGAGTGAAGAAACTACACACACATGCTCAAAACATCATATAAAATGTGTCTAAACCAAACAGAAGTTTACAGCCCAAGTGAATTTCAAAAAAACCTAAGACAGTTGCAATGTTGGTGAACTGACATGCATTTTGAAAATTACAAACAGTTATGAGTTCCAATACATGTGAAAAACTTTGCACACACAACATATAGGTCATAACAGAGGTGTTGCACCCTTAAGACTCAAGCAAAGATCATCAATCATATAATTGGCACATGAATTGCAACATGAAGCATGAAAATGATGTCACTGTCAAGACAGAATGGGAAGATTGAATAAAATTCAATTTGTGCATATGGTTTATGGATCCTAATCATGTCTATGAAGATGCACTCAAACCAAACACATCAATCAACAATACTCAAGCAGAAGATAGCATGGCAATATACACATCAAAGCACAACTATTATGCTAAATGAAAATTGGAAATAAAGGATGCGAGTTGAAAGCCAAAGCAAAGAGGAAACATGATCTGTTTAAATCAGTCCACATACAATCTTCAATCATCATATAAAGTGTGTCCATGCTTTAAAATTGTTCACAAACATCAAGGAATTAAAAGTCAACCATTAACTACTCACTTAATACAATACAATGCAATATTTGAAAACAACAAGATTGGAACAGCTTGTGGTCAGAAAAAATGTATACAACAAGTTTCAAATGCAACTAGAGGTCCAATGTTGAATGAGTTACCTCAAAAAATCAAGTCCAAAAAGAATGAAATGTGTGCCATAGTGGTTTTCAAAACTGTTAGCAATAGGTGGTACAAACTGGTCCAGTTATGAATCAATGGCCTCATGTTGACAAACATTGCACACACACATTATAAATGTAGAAAATAATGAGTCATAACTCAGAAAATGGACATATTGCAAGTAAGCAAGAATCTGGCATACTCATGGTAGGTTTTAGCTCAAAAATGCAGTTTGAAGGTAAAGTGTAAATGCAGATAATTCTGGATCAAACCAAACATCCTCACACATCAAAATCAAATATATGAATGAGTTACAACTCAAATATTAGACAAATGCAAACAGAACAATAATTTGGTAATGCTTATGGCAGATTTAGTGTGTGAGTGTGTTTGGATTGTGAAATGCAAAAGTGAGTCATGGCATCACAAGTAAACAATATACACACACCACAAATATCATTATGAAAGTGTTTTGAGTTCATGGAAGAGTTTGTGTCAAGTGGTGTGAAAATTGATATGTTGGTGCAAAAATTGGAAAATCTGCCTAGGCATAGATATTCACCACAACAGGGCAACTTTAAGGCAAAGATGTATTTCATGAAAAATAGATCACAAACACATGATGATGATGCTAATAGATGAGGTTTAACTCAGAAAATGGATGAAACTTTCACCAAAACAGAACTTGGCATTTGTAAACTTATGTTATGCAAGAACAACAATTTGAACATACAATAAGCCAAAACCATGAAAGTTGGAGAAAATGGGATTGTGCACAAGTTTTAAGTAAATATGATGAATATTTAATGCACACTAATCATATAAACAATGCTTGGAACAGAAAATGATGTATTAACTTCATGGTATTTTGAATGAATGCAACAGTTGAGGCATGACATAGCAAATTGAATCTTAGGAAGATTTTGAGCAAAACAACAACATACACACTCTTGAAATGGATAAACAAATGAGTTCACAACCTCAAGTTATGCAAAAACTCATTAAATCAAAGAATGACATATTGAAACAAATTTGGCAGCAAAACCAAGCATCATAATGAACAAAAGGCCACATTGATTCATACCTGATCAAGGGCAAGGGGGATCCATGAGCAATTTACAAGTCCTCTACCTATCCTAATAGTGAGCCAAGATACATAGTTTTAGGGCAAGCACACTACTTTCTCAAGGTTGGATCCTAAAACTAACAAGTGACCAAAATCTCAAGAACAAATCTAAACATGACACTAAGGCACAAACTTATAATCTAACCTCCACATATCATTTACAAATGACAAAGTATTTAACAAAACAAGCATTATGAATACAAAACTAAGATTCTTGACAAAGAAACCTAGTAGGGCAGCCATGGTACATTTTCACACAATTCCTTTCAAAATGGCAAAATATGATAATGTATGATTTCTAGATAGTTAGAACATCACATACCTCTTATTGACCAGCCTTGAACAAGCTAAAAAGCTTAGAAACCCAGAGGTGCTCCTTCCTTTGCAATGATATGAAACTTGCTTCCTCTTGAAGCAACAAAACCACACTTCAAGACAGTTGGAGTTAATGGATTTCCAGTTGGTTTTTAATGTCTTAGACAGTTGTAATATGATATATGTGAGGTGGGTGGATGGTTAGATCAACAAGAAACAGCCTAGACCAAGATTTGGCAAGTTTTTGAAGGTGGTGGTCAAACTTTCTTAGTGTGAAAGTTGACTTTTAGAAAAATGGTATTTTTTTGGAGGTTTAAAGGTATAGACACCTTCTATATGATATTTAAGGATTGTATGGATGCTTTTTAGAGGTTTGGAAGTGGTGGAACTGGTCTTGAGCAGAGTTTTGCTAAAGACAGTTTTTTTAGTGAAAATGGAGGTTTTGAAGATTTTGGAATTCTTGATGAATGAGAGGAGAGTGAGAGCTATGGTTTTCTGAGATTGCTCTGGTGTGTTTGAGCTCATAGAGGAGGCCTCTATTTATAGCCAAGCAAGAGTGAGGGCAACCTTGGTCATTTACCACTTTTGGAGGGAGATTTGTAAAGAAAATCTTGCCAAATCTAGTGGCAGCCTCTTCACATCAACTCCATGGCTCAATGCAAGCAAAACCAGCTGAAATGAGAGGGTGAGGTGACCTGAGATGATGCTAGAGAAGTAGGAGACTGCAGTTGCCACATATCCTGAAAAGTTTCTCTTTCTTCTTTTTATTTGAATAAAATAATGCCTACTTGCCATCAACTTGCAATGTTTATCAAACCAACTTCCCTTCTAGTTCTATCTTTATCCATACCTCATATTATCAGTTTGTAACATAATCCAAGGGTGGAGAATGACTCAAGTTGTGAAAATTCAGTTTTGAGAAATTTTGAGGAGTTCTATCACAATTTGGAAAGCCCTTAAGTAGCTCTACAACTTTCATGTTTTGGGAATTTCCAAATTCTTGATGGAACTAGGCTGAAAAACCCTTCAAAGTTTCTGAAAAAACCACTTACAAGTTACATCCCCTTCAAAAATTAATTTTGCTATAACTCCAATTCTATTCATTTTTGATCATGGACCATTTTGAGGATTTTGTAGGATTTGTCAAGAGCTTTCCAATGAGCTTTGAACCACTTCAATTGGATGTGTGGTTGAGGAGTTATGGTCTTGCCCCTTTCGAAACCCTAATTCTCGATTTTCGCAATTACTTCGTAACCCTTGATCCAATGGTCATGAAATTTTATGGGGAGGTGTAATATGACACAAGGAACATTTTTTATTCACATCTTAAAGTCAAATTCCTTATTGTTGAAGAGTTGACATTTCGGTCAACCGTTCGATCGATCGGTGCCTACCGAGTCGCCCGTTGATGATCTGGACATCCTGAGGACTTGAAACTCTTTGGATGAACTCTTCTAAGCCATAGGAGCTTAATGGACCTTGATCCCACCATTGAAATACTCTTTGAATCGAAAGTCAAACTACAGTTGACTTTTTCTGATCGAAAACCCTAATCGGGTATCTCAAATTATACTGTTCTCAATCCCCGGGTGACAACCTCAAATTGAATTTATACTTGATCCAGTGTATTATCCTTGATCTTGTTTGAAGTTGGATCAATCCAAAACATTGATTGATCAAACCACTGAAGCCTCGATTTGGACGGTACGGAACCCTAATTCATCTGCACCTTAACAAAGATAAACTAAAAATGGGTTAATGTTAGTTAATCAAGCAAATATGATCCTACAATGATGATGAGGATATAAGGGGTCAAAATTTGGGGTGCAACAACAGGAAGCACCGTTTGTTCTCCAGTCGACGGTATCGGAGGGGGAACTCCCTCGTCTCTTATTCCCTCACTGGAACCGTCTCCTTGACGGTTGGGGTTATCTGGCTGGTTCGTATCCGTAGCCATGTTCCTAATGTTTCGTCTTGGTCGTCTTTCTTCATTTATAGCGGTAACTTGACCACTTCTCAGTAACATAAAATGTACTTCCCACGAAAAGAACCAATACGACTGCAAAATTTCTTGTAAGTTGGTTTTGTAAAAAAAACAAACTTTTTAGCACTGTCTCACTGGGCATGCCATTTTGTTTCCCTTGAAAATCAGAAAACAACCGCTGATCTTCCAAATCTAACTTTGGTGACTCACAGGATCGATCAGATTGATCCTAGGACATGTGCTAAAGGCTTTTTGTTTTGGAAATCTATCTAAGTTTCACACTTAAACAGTATTGGGGTAAAAGAATCTAAAGAAACATCTCTTCGACTACGGAATAACTTGAAAGATAAAATAAAACTTGCAATAAAAGAAAGAAAGAAGTCTGTTTAGAGAAGGGAAATTGGGTTAAGGGCGAAGAGGAAGAAAATTGCATAAGAAAAGAGGGGAAGGAAAGAAAGTAAGGAAGAAAGGTGCAAAGACAATAAAAGATTTTGTAAAATTTAAAGCAAGTAAAGTAAATTTCATTAAGATAAAAGATGGTGTGTTTATATCACGTACATTCTCTATAATGCTCGCTTTCTCTACGCTGGGATACTTGGAGTAATTCTAAGAGTAATTTGTACAATGGTAAATTACAACACACTTTGCTTAAGTCTAAGACATCTTATTTATAGTAGTAAACAATAACTTCTAATAACCTCCAACATCACCTCCTCTCGCCACTTGTCACAATGCATGTATCTACTGCTCATAAGGTACCACGTGTCTTCTTAAGTATTTGGCAAACAAAACCGTTCCCTCCAAAACTTTCAAATTTCTAACCTTTCGACGAACCATCCACAACAGCAAGCGGTCGAACTCCTAGCTTCAGGGTGAGTTCTTCGACTCCTTCTTTTAGCTACCTTACACCTTTCGACCAACTTTCGTTGTTACCTTGTTCTTGGTATTTTCATCTTGAATTCCTTTCTTTTGCACGAGGCGTCAAATTTAGGAGCTAACACATACATGATCAGGGAAGTTTTTGTTGACAAAACCTGGTGGTTGTATCATGAAGACTTCATCGTTGAGCGTCCCTTGAAGGAACGCATTGTTGACATCAAGCTGACGTATTGACCATCCTTGGCGAACGACAAGTGTTAGGACAATACGAATGGTTACTGGTTTAACTACTGGGCTGAATGTTTCCGTGTAATCCCAACCAGGGCGTTGATGAAACCCTTTGGCGACTAACCGAGCCTTGTAGCGATCAATTGATCCATCCGGATTCCGTTTGATGCGAAAAACCCATTTACAACCAACTAAATTTTGAGCAGAGGACCGACTAATAAGATCCCAAGTGTTGTTGTGGTGTAAGGTATCAAACTCAGCTTGCATGGCGGAGCGCCAATCAGGATCACGAAGAGCCTGAGTGATGGTGTTGGGTTCTATAGGAGCGGAAGGTTGGAGATGGAGATTGAGCTTTTTGACTGGTTTGACAATGTTATTTTTAGACCGGGTGATGATCCCGCCGCCAATAGGTTGGGATGGTGGGGTAGGAGGAGGTGGTGGTGGTGGTGGAATTGGAGGGGATTGAGTGGTGGTTGTGGTGGGTTTGTTTGAGGTTGAGGTTTGAGCCATATCTAGAGAGTGAGTGGTAGATGGAGAGGAAGGGGCAGTGGGTAAATCTTCTTGTGAGTTTAGAGTGGTGCTCACCATGGGTTGGTTTGTAGGAGGTAAAATGGATAGTTGAAGTGGGCATGGTTGATGCTCTGTACTTGGATTGGATCGAGTGACTAGAGACCCGAACGGAAATTCAGATTCAACAAACTTCACATGGTGAGAAGTGTAAATCCTTCCTGTTAAGGGATCAAGACACAAGTACGCATGTTGATCAGTCAAGTAACCTACAAACACACACATAGCAGACTTTGGCGCAAGTTTATGGTTAGCATATGGTTTAATCCAGGGATAACATAAACATCCAAAACATTTTAATTTATGATAATCCGGGCTAATGTTAAGTAGTTTGGAGTAGGGTGATTGATACCCAAGAATTGGTGCTGGGAGACGATTTATTAGGTAGGCTGCGGTGGTCATGGCGTAAGGCCAATAGGTGAGGGGCATACCTGAGTGGTGAAGAAGAGACAGACCGGTTTCAGCAATGTGCCGATTCTGGCATTCTGAAATACCATTGTGTTCAGGAGTATGAGGTGGGGTGGTGTGATGACTTATACCATGAGTGCTCAGAAAAGGACGAAGACCAATATATTCACCACCATTATCTGTGTAAAAGATTTTGATTTTGTGGTGGTAGAAATTTTCAACAAGTGATTTGAATTTGGGAAATATAGTTTGCACATCAGATTTGTGTTTCATTGGATAAAGCCAGATATAACGAGTAAAATGATCAACAAACATGCAATAGTAGCGAAGACCATCAATTGATAAAATGGGAGAAGTCCATACATTCGAAAAAATTATTTCTAATGGATAAGAGGATTTAAGAGTGGATTCATCAAAAGGAAGTTTATGACTTTTGCTAATTTGGCATGAGTTACAATCAGATTGCTGGAATTTATTTGAACCTAAAAGAAAATGCTGCTGGAGAAATTTGAAAATAGAAGAGGAAGGGTGGCCAAGCCGATGGTGGCATGATGCAGGGGAATCCTTGCGGAGAGTGTGAACGAATGGTGAGATGGTAGGCCAAAGGTAAAGTCCATCCACACATGAGCCTTTATGGCTTGTTTGACCTGTCTGAAGATCCTTCACATAAAAAGAATTGGGCAGGAAAACAAAAGCAGAGTTAGTTTGTTGGGTAAGTTTAGAGACAGAGAGGACTTTTTGTTTCATGGAAGGAACACACAGAACATTAGATAGGGATAAGTCATTAAGTAAAAGTGTTCCAGAGTGAGAGATGTTTAAACCTGAACCGTTACCTATAAACAGCGAGTCAGGACCAGTGTACGGATGATGTAGTGCCAAATTTGCAAGGTCATTGGTGACGTGTGTCGCAACCGCGAAAATAAGGTGCCAGCAAAACAGAAGAGTCGCCACCTTTCGTTATTTATCCCTCAGAAAGGGAAAGGAAACGATCGGAAAAAACCTGACGAAAAGGTATAAGACAAGGTCATCGTAACCATTGTCTGGGTTCGAGAGTCGGTTACACAAGGGGAAGGTATTAGCACCCCTCACGTCCATCGTACTCGATGGGATCCATGCTTGTTGTGTTTATCTGACGGGTTGATTACATCTATCTACGCTAAAGGTCTGGTCTGAAAAGAAAATAAAATGACTCGGCAGAACACAACAGTTCTATGCCTACGTATTCCCGTCTGGAACGAGAAGTCAGAGTCAACGTAGTTCGCCTAACTACGGGTTACGGGGGAAGGTTGCTCGCCGAGATATCGCACCTCGTGCCTACGTACTTTCACACGGCGTGAAAGATCAGAGCAAACGTAGTTCGGGAAACAAGAGACACAGGTTTGTCTTTTTTATCTGAGTAGGGTTAACAGACGGTTCCAGCAGTTTGGTGTATGCAACTCGCTCGACGGAGACTTAGGCGTTTACCGTTTGCGGTAGAATCGGGAGTTAATAGAACTCTCCTTCTGAAAAAGGGTTTCCAGGGATTAAAGGTCCAAGAGGACAAAAATATGTTTGATCTTTGTTTTCTATTTTTTAGAGAAGAACTGTTTTTTATGGATGTTTGCAACTGATATCGCACTAGAGACTATGACCTGAGAGTGAATGCGTCGCATGTCACCCAAAGGGTGTCATACTAAACATCCAAGTTGTTGGAAAGAAACTCTTCAACAACCCTTTCTCAAGTAGCTTAAGGCTCGTAGCGTACGACATCAATTAACCTTTATTACTGTATTTCGATTTGTTTGAAGATGAGAAGAGAAAGGACGCGCTAAAGGGGAACTGATCCAATCCTAAAGTTGTCATGCAAAATTGATCCTATGATTGAGGTTAGGAGGGAACTACCTAATGTTATCATGCATGGTTAGAACCCTAATGTCTGTCATAACTTCTCTCGAACAAGAGAAGTCAGAGTTCCTAGGGGAACATGGCAAAGGAAAGCAACAACAAAAGAAATAACTGAAAAGAAACAACTGTAAATAAAATGCATGCAATGCAACAATACAAGCAGAAGGAGCCAAGCTCAACTTCTAGAGCAAGCAAGCCATAGGCAACACACAAAGCACATGCAAGGGAGACATACTCAACCTTAAGCCAGCAAGCAAAGCCAATCAATAACAGTCAAGCAGAGGGAGACGGACTCAACCTCTAATGCAGACAAGCAAAGGGAGAAACTCAACCTTTAGGATGCTCTTAGGCCTAGAAACATATATATGAGAACCTAGTCTAATGCAACACACCAAGAAGTCACACAAGCAACAGTAAAGCAATCAGAAAATACAGCAGACAAAACAGCAGACAAACAACTCAACAGCAAAGCAGTCTAACAGCAAAATAATCAAACAGTCTGCAATCAACTTCAAGCCCAAGCCATCTTCAAGAGAAGGAAATGAAATCTCCAACTAGAAAGAATAGAGTTAACATCAAGATGATTGATTGATGATGGGAAGCATGATGGAAACCAAGGGAATCCATCATGGCACTCAACCATACATCTGAGATAGGCATCCTCAAAGGTTCTACCTCTTGTGATATGCCACACATCCTTCCAAAGGAGGGATGGGGATTCCACATAGGGACCTTGTATCATAGGATGAGAATGGAAAGCAATCAAGGCAATCCATGTTTATTTGAAGAAAGAGAAATCAAACTAAGCTCTTCCTAAACCCTAATTGGTCAAGCTACAAGAAAGCTACTAAAAGAAGGTCTAAACACCAAATCAAGCACTACAATCAAGCTAAAGAAACCTCAAGATGTCTAATGAACCACCACAAGAGATTTAGAAGCTTATTTGCACTAAAAATCCACCTTTGAGATTCAACTAAGGGAAAAGCTACACTAGAAGCAACTTAATCAACACCTTAAATGTTAAATCTACGTAAAATCCTAAAACACCTTCTAAAATTCTACCAAATTTTCTAAGGAATCCTAAGCATGTTAATGATCTGTGGGCAAAGGATCAGAGCCTTAATCTAAAGGGAATGCACCTAAAGAAATCCTAAAACCCAAAGAGGTCAAAAGAAACCCTACAAATGGGAGGTCAAGGGAACTAGTCCTAAACAAAACCTATAGTTATCTAAAAAATTTGAATTAAATCCTAGGGGATCATGCATCTCTAATCTACCAGCAAGCCAAAACTCAGCCCTAAATTCTATACCAAACAGCCAATCAAAATTCAGCAAAAACATGAAGAATTATGCCAAAATTAAAAAAATAAAGAAAATGCAAAAAACCATATTAAATTGAAAATTGCATGAAAATAAAATCTAAAAGCACCAGAAAATCAGAAATAAAATCCAGAGCAAGTACATATTTTTATTTTATTTTTTTGATCAAAAATGGAATTAATATGAATTTAAAATGAATAAAGCAATTAATATAAAATGAAAATGAAATTAAAAAACAATAAAAGCCAGGGAAATATCAGGCGCGTTGGATCAGGAGACCTAGTATGCTAATCCAAGGGATCTGGTAATGCCACCTAATAAATGAAATTCAGCGTTTGGGAAGTCAAAGTTCAAAGTTCAGATTAGATCTCACACGTTGGATGAGTGGACAAAGTCTTCAAATTAAGCAGATCCAAGGGCCATGGAGTTGTCTTCCTCGTTTGAATTGGTAATGGAGGGAATAATCTCAGGTAAACCAGACGGTGGCTTCGGTGGCTGAGCCACCGTCTTCTTCGGCGAGCCAAAACTACAGGTCAACAATCCTTAACAAAATCTATACAGTTTCACTCCAATTTTCATGCTGATCTCAAATCCAATGTCCATTTCTCCTAATTCCTTCTAGGTTTCAAGATTCGAACGCAAACAGAAAATACTCCATAATTTTGATCATCATCAAAACTCAATCTAAAGCCATGGATCAATTCCTCATGCTTTATAGATCATCATGAACTAACTAGATCAAGCTAACACCTCAAAATCAGGCCAATTCGAATCCAAACAGAAATCATGTTGCATCTTAATTTGTCTCTAAACCTCCAAATTGTGATCTAAAATCCATCTAATCATCTTCCTAAAGTTTAACGTCATGTTAAAACATGCTAGATCATCATGAATCTACATCAATTTTGAAAGTTGCATACCTGAGTTGCAGCTTCAAATTGGAGCTGTTAGGGCACAATCCTTGGCTTCAAACTGTGCAGATACACTCTATGATTGATGCTAAAGATGATTGGATCCTCAATTTGCCTTGAATCACTCTTGAAATCAAAACACGATTTTCACTTGCTCCCTTGAAATTCAACTTGCACTCTCTGGTTCTAGCATGAAATCAACCCCAAACCTGATCAAAACCACTTTCCGAACTTATATAGAATGAGTTTGGGTGATTGAGAGGCCCAAACTTAGAAATCCAAGTTTCACCTTTGCTTGAAAATCCAACTATGGCTATGCACGATTCTAAGCTCAAAACTTCTCCAATAAGCTTCAATTCCCTTGCTTATTGACTGTGGAGAATGTATGGATAGGATTAAACCTTGTTTGTATCCTATGGCCAAGATGGGATGTGTTTCTTCATTATGAAGCAACAAGGTAAAACACCATGAATTAGGCCTCAAATGAAATTTCTAATGTTGCCATCATGTTCAAAATGATTTTCCTGATTAAAATGAGCACCCATTTGGTCTTATTTGAACACACATGAATTAATTTGAGTTTTTTTTCACATAAATGCCTTTTAATTCCACTTTTGTCAATCTCTTTCAAACCAAGTCTCACCCTAAGCCAAATCAATACATCCTTGATACATGGTTAACCTAAAAACATCATTTTGAGCAAGTTTTGTATTGGAAAAAACTTCATTTGAAGCTTGCAAGATAGTGAAAATGACCTATAATGCCAAATGACCTATAATCCCACTTTCCCAAAATACCCCTGACTTGTAAACCTCATAACTTGAGTTCTACAAATCAGATGGGAGACTTATAGTACAATTTGGAAAGCTAAGATCAAGACCTACAACCTTCATGTTGGCCAAAAGTTGAGAAGAAACACTCTTCTAGGTCAAAAGTTCCTTGGAAGTTGGTTGACTTTTGCAGACAAATTTCACATTCATTTGATGACATGTAACTTGTCTGGATCATAACTTGAGTTCTATACATCCAATGGAGGAATTCTAGTACTTAAATTAAAGCTAAGATCACGCTCTACAAGTTTCATGTTGGCCAAAAGTGGAGATGAAACTTGCATCTTGAGATAAGTGGTCTTGAAGTTAGGCACTAAATAGGGGATTTTACCCTGAGAACCCTAGTTTAGCAACTTCTCACACTTTGAATTCTTCTTGAATTGATCTTGGAATATCACCTCATGTATCTCAACACAACTCTCCATGATCACAAAGACTTAGGATTGAGCCTTGATCCTCTTCAATTACACAGTTGACTTAAGGTTACTCAGATAAAAACCCTAATTGTAACACCCTCAACTGTGGGTCTTCACACTTAGCATAATGATTTGACTGAGCTCCACCATGACCCTCAAGGCACTCCATAAGCTCTATCCACAATCTACCCATGATCAAGGCTCCTCAATCCACTGATGGTCTTCAATTGGTCCTCAGGTTAGGAGATGAACCCCATACAAACAACCAAACCTCTCAAGAGCATAAATCACCTCCTGATGACTTTGGTGACTTCTCAAGCTTGAGTAAAACCTCTAGATAGGCTCCTCTTGATATAAACCACACTTGATCCCCTGCATAAATGAACAATGCTATGCTATGCAAATGTTAGAACAATGATATGCTAATGCAATGAAACAAAAGCCAAGTAAGAAAAGGTTAGGCAAATTTTGGGGTGCAACAGCTGCCCCTATTCAAGCGACTTGGACCTGACTGGACGAAAAGCGAACGACTTTCGAACAATCGAGGTAAAAGAAGGTTGAATACCAAAGAACCCGGAAATTTACCAACCAAAGAAATAAACTGCACCAACTGCTTGGGGAACAAAACTCCAGAGAATTGAATTTGGTTGTCACGGCAACAAACTGATCAATCCTCTAATAAAGAACCTGATTCCAACATCAACCACCTGTGTGACGCCACATGAGTCAAATCGACATTATACACTACAATAAGCGGGAACCTAGTCACAAGACCATATCAAAACATTGTCCTTGACTTTCTACCTCCGACCGGACAGACAAGCACTACGTAAAGCGCGAGTGGTCAATGTACTATCCTTGACCTCCCATTTTCGTAGAAACGGGTGAAGCACTAAATAAACATGCTAATTTGGCATCCGAAGACTTGAACGAACAACTCTGCGGGGGCACATTTCTGACACTACCGGTATTTGCACTACGTACAGCGTGAACTTGGGTAAAAATCTCCGTCAACACAGGTAAAATCTCCGTCAACACAGGTAAAATCTCCGTCAACACGGGTAGCAATCTCCGTCTACACGGGTAACAACTCCGTCAACACGGGTAAAATCTCTGTCAACACGGGTAACATTCTTCGTCAACACGGGTAAAATCTTCGTTAACACGGGTAAGGATCTCCGTCAACATGGGTAAAATCTATCAAAACAGGTAACATCTCCGTCAACACGGGTAAGGATCTCCGTCAACACGGGTCACAATCTCCGTCAACACGGGTAAAC
This sequence comes from Lathyrus sativus, assembly GCA_963859935.3. Classification (NCBI taxonomy): domain Eukaryota; kingdom Viridiplantae; phylum Streptophyta; class Magnoliopsida; order Fabales; family Fabaceae; genus Lathyrus; species Lathyrus sativus. Next base: position 226,170,782 of record OZ012738.1, read on the forward strand.
TCTTCGTCAACACGGGTAACAATCTCCGTCAACACGGGTAACAATCTCCATCAACACGGGTAAAATCTCTGTCAACACGAGTAACATTCTTCGTCAACACGGGTAACATTCTCCGTCAACACGGGTAAAATCTCCGTTAACACAGGTAAGGGCTCCCAAAGTTTTAATCCACGAAATCTTTAATGCTGACGTAACAGCAATCCGAGGAAATCTCTACTGGGGAAACTCTGACGTCAACTGCTAGGTACTTACTTTGACAACAAGTAACGACTTCAAAGTTCTAATCTCTGAAATCTTTTAACGCTGACGTAACAGCAATCTGAGGAAAACTCCGCTGGAGGGAAAACACCTGAAAACGAAGAGGTAACCAACCTGGCTTATGTTTCAAAATGCATATGTTTGAAAATGGCGTAATGCTCCATACGGAATGGAAATACTACGCGTTTGTGTAGATGCCATGCACGATGCAAATGCAAGGGTGATGTAGATATGATGATATATACAAGATGTAAATGCAGGCTCGGGCTGCCGGAGAAAAGCTGGATACAGAACCGCTTCAGCAAAATAAATGCTGAAGACAAAGCCAACTCCGCTGGGGATAACTGGGTATCACAGAATTATTCCAGCAAAATAAATGCTGGAAAGGTGAACTGACTCCGCCGGGGGAAGAAACAATCCTGCTGGGGGATAGCTTAACAAATCCGTAGTTACGAACTCTGCTGAGGATGATCAACCTATTGGAGGAAAGACAACCTGCTGGAGAACAGAAAGAGCCATCCTGCGTGGGGACAATCCTTTTCAAAACCACTGGCAACCTAGTTGCATCCTGTGAGGTCTTCACTGGGGATTAAATGTGCACATGACCACCGCTGGGGATGCACATCACTGCCCGACCGCTTACTAGCTCGCACCCAACTCTTCTGGGGATAAAAATACGACTTCCATCTGCTGGGGAGGAATAAGACCACCTAAAGCTTGCTCCTACGTTAAGGGACTATGGCTGGGGAAACACGATCCCGTAGCTGTTTGCTGCGAAGGTAATGACCCTGCAAAATATGAGCAACAACAAGACATCCTATACAAAAGGAAATATCCAGGTCAATAGCCGTGACAATTGCTCAGTCAATTCAAAGTTTTAACAATTATTGGCCGAGGCCTGCATGTTTATGCACATGCAAGTTTATCAAAAACATCGGCGTTTTCCACAAACAAAACAGTAAGAGTTAAAACGAGAAACAAACACCAAGTACTGAATAGTATGCGTTTATTGATATGGGCCTGTAAATAGGCAAAGTTTTGTACAATGGATGCAACTCCTGAAAAGAGGAAGCCACAAAATACAAATATGTACAGAGGTACAAAGCGATTTGTATACATGTCAGCAACGTGGTACAGACAAACACCATGAGCTGATCCTCCTATGACTCACCTGACTCCGACGCTTTCCCGATACTCCGTCCTCGGAAGATATTGACTTGGATAATCGACCCTCAGGTACTCCCAAACCACTAAGCAATGCAGTATCAAACTCGGACCACGGTCATTTGCTTTTTCAATCCCTAACTTTTGCCTGAATTGGCCTTTCGAGTTTTCAATTTACCGGGATACCCTTTTTTGCCGAAGTCGCCTTTTCAGGTTTTCGACTTCGCTGGTGTACATTTTTTCATTTTTATCCCTAATGTTTGCCCGAACCTTTTTCTCTTTTTTTTTTCGGTTCGCCGGGATGCCCCATTTTTGCCTGGACTCTCTTTTTTCTATCCAGCGGGCCTCTTTAAGCAAAGTATTTTTTAACTGCGTCCGAGTTCACAGGGGATGTAAAATCTTCGCCATCCATGGTGGACAACAGTAAGGCTCCGCCAGAGAAGACCTTGCGAACGATATATGGAACATCATATTTGGGAGTCCATTTGCCCCTGTGATCTGATTGTGGTGGGAGAATCTTCTTCAGTACAAGATCGCCCGTCTGAAAGCTTCGAGGGCGCACCTTCTTATCATAAGCTTTCTTCATCTGGCTCTGATATAACCGACCATATGCGATAGATGCAAGTCTCTTCTCATCCATTAAACTGAGCTGATTCAGCCTATTCCTTATCCACTCTACCTCATCAAGTTGGACATCGAGCAAAACCCTCAATGAAGGAATCTCAACTTCTAATGGTAGGACAGCCTCCAAACCATACACCAGTGAGAAAGGTGTTGCCCCGGTTGATGTGCGTACCGTCGTACGATACCCGTGCAATGCGAAGGGATACATCTCGTGCCAGTCTTTGTATGTCACAACCATCTTCTGAACTATCTTCTTGATATTCTTATTGGCCGCTTCGACAGTGCCATTCATCTTGGGCCGATAGGGATAGGAGTTGTGATGCTCAATCTTGAAATTCTGGCACAATTCCTTCATCATCTTATTATTCAAGTTCGAACCATTGTCAGTAATGATTCTTTCAGGGATGCCGTAACGACAGATGATGTCCTTTTTAATAAACCGGGCTACTACTTGCTTGGTAACATTAGCGTACGATGCTGCTTTGACCCATTTGGTGAAGTAATCGATAGCTACTAAGATGAACCGATGTCCGTTGGATGCGGTGGGCTCAATTTTGCCAATCATATCTATGCCCCACATGGAGAAAGGCCACGGGGACGCCATAACGTTCAAAGGGCTTGGCGGCACATGAATCTTGTCTGCATAAATCTGGCATTTATGGCATTTCTTCACAAACTTGAAACAATCTCTTTCCATCGTCAGCCAATAATACCCTGCCCGTAATAACTTTCGAGACATAGCATGTCCGCCGGCGTGCGTGCAAAAGGTTCCTTCGTGGACCTCTTCCATAAGCAGATTAGCTTCTTTCTCATCTACACATCGCAATAGCACCAAATCATGGTTTTTCCTGTACAAAACACCATCTGGATTCAAGTAGAAGTTGCCAGCCAATCTCCTAAGAGTCTTCTTATCGCGGCTGGATGCCCCGGTCGGATACTCTTGGTTCTTTAGGAAATTCTGGATATCAAAATACCACGGCTTGCCATCGGAAGCTTCCTCAATGGCGAATATGAAAGCGGACCTATCAAGGCGAGAGATAACTATTCTGGGAGCATCATTCCAGAAGTTGACTTTGTACATCGAAGATAATGTTGCAAGAGCGTCAGCCATCTGATTTTCTGCCCGTGGCACATGGTGAAACTCTACCCTGTCAAAGAAAGGCAATAACCTCCTTGCATAATTCATGTACGGTATCAGGTTGGGCTGACGAGTCTCCCATTCTCCCTTGATCTGATTCACGACTAGCACGGAGTCTCCATACACATCAAGATTTTTAATCCTCAAATCAATAGCCTCCTCGAGACCCATGATACACGCCTCATATTCATCCTCATTATTGGTAACTGGGAATATCAACCTGGAAGTGAACGGGATGTGCGTCCTATGGGGTGTCGTAATGATTGACCCAATTCCACTTCCATATGAATTAACAGCACCGTCGAAAACCAACTGCCATTGGGAACCCCTCTCAGGACCTTCACCATACAACGGCTCCTCGCAGTCTTTCATCTTTAAGTACATGATATCCTCGTCAGGAAAATCAAACTTCATTGGCTGGTAATCATCGATTGGCTGCTCGGCAAGGTACTCTGACAGCACGCTACCCTTGATAGCCTTTTGTGAAACATACTGTATATCGTACTCTGTCAGTACCATCTGCCATCGGGCAATCCTTCCAGAAAGTGTCTGCTTTTCAAAGACATATTTGATCGGATCCATCTTCGAAATCAGCATGGTTGTATGATTTAGCATGTATTGTCTCAAACGTTTGGCAGCCCAAGCAAGTGCACAACACGTCTTTTCGAGCATTGAGTAGCGGGATTCACAATCTGTGAACTTTTTACTCAAGTAATAGATCGCATGCTCTTTTCGTCCAGTCTCGTCATGTTGACCGAGAACACAACCCATACTGTTCTCAAGAACCGTCAAGTACATGATCAGTGGTCTCCCGGCTACTGGGGGTATCAAGATCGGAGGTTCCTGCAAGTATTCTTTTATTCTTTCAAACGCCTTTTGACAATTTTCATTCCAGACAATCGCCTGATCTTTTTTCAACAGTTTAAACATCGGCTCACACGTGGCTGTAAGGTGAGATACGAACTGGGAAATGTAGTTCAACCTCCCCAAAAAGCCACGAACCTCTTTCTCTATTTTAGGCGCTGGCATTTCTTGTATCGCTTTTATTTTTGCAGGATCAACCTCAATTCCTTTTTCACTAACAATGAACCCCAGTAGCTTTCCAGATCTCACCCCGAAGGTGCACTTATTAGGATTCAGCCTCAGCCTGAATTTCCTAAGCCTCTCAAACAATTTCAGAAGGTTCACCAGATGCTCTTCCTCCGTCTGGGATTTGGCAATAATATCGTCAACATAGACCTCAATCCCTTTATGCATCATGTCATGAAAGAGTGTTGTCATAGCACGCTGATATGTTGCCCCTGCGTTCTTCAAACCAAAGGGCATCACTTTGTAGCAGAACGTTCCCCACGGGGTAATAAAAGTTGTTTTCTCCATATCCTCCGGCGCCATCTTAATCTGATTATAGCCCGAAAAGCCGTCCATGAAGGAAAACACCGAGAATTGAGCAGTATTGTCGACCAATACGTCAATATGAGGAAGCGGGAAGTCATCCTTAGGGCTCGCCTTGTTCAGATCCCGATAGTCAATGCACATCCGTACCTTATCATCTTTCTTTGGTACAGGTACTATATTGGCGACCCAAGAAGGGTAAGTTATAACAGCTAGAAAACTAGCGTCCAACTGTTTCTGTACTTCCTCTTTAATCTTTACGGCCATATCTGGTTTCGTTCTTCTGAGCTTTTGCTTGACTGGTAGACAGTCTTCACGCAATGGCAAGCGGTGGACCACAATATCAGTGTCTAACCCAGGCATATCTTCATAAGACCAAGCAAAGATGTCACTATACTCTCGAAGCATCTCGACAAGTCTCTGCTTGATATCACTTTGCAGCGCAGCCCCTATCCGGACATTCCTGACAACTTCTTCCGAACCCAAATTAACGACCTCAATATCCTCCTGATGAGGCAGAATGGTTTTCTCTTCTTGTCTCAAAAGTCGAGTCAGCTCTTCTGGTAAGTCGTCGTCCTCAACAATCTCTTCCTCGGCTTGGAATATCGGGTGCTCAAAGTCGAAGCGAGTCATAGGGAGTTCTTGATCGGTGTCATCTGAAATATGGATCCTGCAAGAGAAAGGGTTAAATGCTTTAAATGATATGCAAACGAAGCATACAACCACATTTCCATTTTATTGATAAGAATAAAAAGCAGAAAAACAGGGATCACAAAATTTGCATGAGAAAAACGCCTTTATTTGATGATTAAAACAAAGCATACACATAAATAAGTAGGCCCTGAAATAAAATCACTATGCCCCGGGTAGGACATAGGATTGTACAATAATCGAAAAAACAAGGCATTACTGTTTCGTCGTCACTTGAATAAAGTCCTGAATAGACCAGTTGCATAGGCTTTGTCCTGGCTCGCTGGGCTTGATCCATGAATCCATGTCACAGTCGCTATCTCCATCTTCACTGTCAGACACAACATTAATCTATTCAAAACTGACTCCTCCTGGAGTAAACACAATTGTCCCTTTGAACTTTGGTGCGCTCTATGAAGAAGATGGCGACGACGAGCGATACCCTATGCCAAACTTGTATTGCTTAACAGGAATCTCCAGAACTTGACCCCAGCCTTTGGTTTCTCCGGCCTGAACTACCGCTTGGGCTTCTCTGTACAAAGACATAGCCACCTCTGGCCCACTACTTATGACAGGAGATTTGTCTCTGATCTGCACCCCTTTAAAGGCTTGGCACAATGTCTCATGGATCTCACCATCCACTTCGACATATTTGAAAGATGACAGGTGACTTACCAGGATGTCTTTCTCCCCACACACGGTGACAATGCTACCACCGACCATATACTTGAGCTTTTGGTGCAACGTAGACACTACAACCCCTGCAGAGTGAATCCATGGTCGTCCAAGCAAACAACTATAAGCTGGCTGAATGTCCATGATATAAAACACAGTGTCAAACACCTCTGGACCGACCTGGATTGGCAAAGTCAATTCTCCAAACACGGACCTTCTAGTCCCGTCAAAAGCTCTCACTACCAAGTCACTTAGTGTGCATATTATACCTCGGGTATCCAGCTTCAACAGTGCCTTCTTGGGCAAAAGATTCAAGGACGAACCAGTGTCAACAAGGACATGAGACATAATAGTGCCCCTACACTCAACTGAAATATTCAACGCACTTTTGTGGTTGTGGCCCCTAGGTGTCAAATCAAAATCTGTAAAGCCAAGGCCATGCCCCGCGTTCACGTGCGCAATCACTCCTTCGAGCTGATTCACGGATATCTCCTGGGGTACATAGGCAGTGTCAAGTGCTTTCAACAAAGCATTCTGATGGGCCTCGGAACAAAGCAACAATGACAAAATCGAGATTTTGGAAGGCGTCTGCTGCAGATGATCAACAATTTTATAATCACTCTTCCAGATTAATCTCATGAATTCTTCCACATCTTTGGTCAAAGCCTCTTTTTCATTCTCTTGAGAAGGTCCTTCTTCATTGACTTTACCCTTCCCTTTGGCAATTCTCTCAGCTTCTACTTCAGGTGACGCAAAAATTCTACCGCTGCGGGCTATGCCCCATGCCCCCACAAGGTTATCCACTGACCCTACCGGCCGGCTTTCCAGGTTAATCTTTTCTCCATTGCAGTAAGCTTACGCCCCATAGCTCCAAGGGATGGCTTTAGTGCTTTCATATGGAATGATCCAGCTTTGGTTATTGTGATAGTCGGCCTTTTGGGAGGCGCCGATATCGTGACAGTTTAAATGGGATCGTAACTATTGCAACTTCGCCTTACTTTTCAGCTACTGCCTCAACAGGCTTCTCTTCAGCAGTACGGTCGAATTTCAGCGTACCCTCGTCAATCAGCTCTTGAATACCTTTTCTCAGGCTATCACAACCCTCAGGCCGGGCCAAACAGTCAACACAATCTGTATCACAACCAGGGAACACTCCCCCTTTCAGCAACCTGCTCTTTACACAACCCAGAGGCGTCTTCAATTCATTCACATTCATAACCAAATTCAGACTGGTATCTTCCAAGATTGCACCCACCAGTGTAGAGCCGTGAGACGGCATCGGATTTTTCTCAATGTTGGGCGCCTCGTTACCAAAGTTTATAGCCTTGCTATCTATCAGATCTTGCACCTTGTGCTTGAATGCATGACAGTTCTCGATGTTGTGACCGGGCGCCCCAGAGTGGAATTCACAATGTGCATTGGCGTCATAACCGAAAGGAGGCGTGCCCTTCGGCGGAGCTAACGTCCTTTTCTCGACAAGCTGTAATTGTAATAAAGTTGGAAGTCACTGAGCATACGGTAGTGGAGGTACATCAAATATCCTTTTCACGGCCCTTTCTCTATCCTGAATTCTTCGTTGAGCAGGATGTTGTTGGCTCTGCTGCTGCTGCTGTTGTTGTTGTTGTTGCGGTACGGGAATTGTCACACTAGCAATCTGTTGCGGACGGTATTGGTTTCGACCTCTACCTCTTCCTCGGGAGCTTTATACTGAATTAGTATCCCCCTGTCTCTTGTTCCCAAAAATCTTTTTACCACCTCCAGCTGAGGTTGATTCTCCTGCTTGAACCTTACCGATCTTAACGTCGTTATCTATACGTTCCCTCAAGAGTATCAACTCATAAAAATTAGTCGTCGTGCAATTGATAAGCCTGTCATAATACAACCCAGAGAAAGTGCCCACAAACATATCCACCAACTCACGCTCTTCCATGGGTGGGTGCACCCTAGCCGCAAGCTCACACCACCTCTGGGCGTACTCTTTAAAACTCTCGTCATTCTTCTGAGAAAGATTTTGGAGTTGGACCCTGTTTGGCGCAAAGTCACTGTTATATTGGTAATGCTTTACAAAGGCTTCCGCCAACTCTTTCCAGCTACCAATCTGAGTAGGCTATAACCCCATATACCATTCCAATGACGGTCCAGACAAGTTATCCTGAAAAAAATGCATCAGCATCTTTTCGTCATCAGAATAGGCAGACATTCTCCGATAATAAGACCGTACATGAACTCTTGGGCAAGTATCCCCCTTATACTTGTCGAAAGTAGGCGCTTTGAACTTGAGTGGCACCCTCAGGCCAGGGACCAACCCCATATTAGCCATGTCCAACCCCGTGGAATTCTGATTGGCAAGATTCCTCATTTGTTCCTCCAACAACTTGAACCTTCGGTCATTGTCAGTGGGCATTTCAAGATCCCTGCCTGGCGGAGGGAAAGCATCTTCTTGATGATCCTCGCCCCAATGAGAATCCCCGTTATCATACCCAGCATAAGCAGTATGAGGACCAAAGCCAATCTGATTGAACCTGGGACCATACCCCATATTACCAAAACCCTGATTGCCATCAAAACCAGCATTGTGAGCACCCATTCCAACACCATTGTTGCTTGCGTTGCCAAAACCTGTTTTACCAAAGCCTTGATTGCCATAACCCTAATTTCCATAACCCTGATTGCCACCAAAACCAGCATTGCTAACACCAATGCCTACACCACTGTTCCCAGCACCAAAACCAGCATTCCCAGTTCCAACATTGAAACCAGCATTTCCAGTACCAATATTTCAATTGGTTTCCACATGCCCGTTACTGTTACCAGTCACATTCCCGTTCCCAGCTCTATTACCATTCTCAGTGGTATTGAGGACGACCACTGGTACAACATCACCAGCTTGGAGAGTCTCGCCATGAGGAGGATCAGTAGCAACTCCGCCATGTAGCACACCCTGGCTATCAACCCGGGAAATCAGAGGCTGCACCAGAGTCTGCAGCTGCTCATGGCCCTTGGCCACAGTTTCCATCACTTGCATGAACTGCGTCATCCTGTCGCGCATCTCAGTTTGCATTTGATCCATAGCTTTCTTGCAGTTACTTCTTGTAGAGTAGTGATGAATTCGCTGATCGGCAATCCTGAAACCTGTATCGACAGAGGGTTAGGAGACAACTCAAGGTACCTGCTATGCAAATGATTTATGCAGATGCAAACGTGTGTCTATGCTTTAGGGAGATTTTCCCCTCGATTCTAGTGCCAGAGTGCCAGTGCTGATAGTGAGAAGTCCGGATCCAGTCATTGAAATAACATCTCATATATATATATATATAAGGCCCAACAAGGCAGCAATACAATGTCGTTGAATACATGGAGAACCAATAGCATGACCTCGACCAACAAGCCTGGTGATGGTTAGCCTACAGCAAAGATCAGAAAAATACAAAGGGTTACAAAGATAATCAAGTGCGACAACAGGCACGAAACTCTTCTAGCAACTCTTTTGTTTTGGGATGATCAGCCCGAGTGAGTAACCCTTCAACAAGCAGCTCTCTCTCTGCATAATGGTGCACTGGAAACCTTCAACAGAATCTTCCCATGCTCCCTGGCCAAAATATTCTTCTAACCTCCGCTTCTTAGACTCGAACATCTGCTTGCGATCTTTCTGGTTAGCGATAGCCTTGTTTAGCAGGTCTTCAGTGGCATATCTGCGAGCAGTTTCCTCATCAAACCTCTTCTCGCTGGCCTTCACTTGAGCCTTCAATTTGAAGATCTGCTGTTTCAGTTTGTCCTCCCTCTCTTTATTGCTGGCTATAGTGGCATTCCACTGCTGGTTGAATTTGGAGATTCTCCGGTACGCTTCATCCAGATTCTGCTTCTTGGTGGCCAGTACATCGTTGACAAATTTGAAGTCCAGACCCAAACGTTCACGGTCAGCTACCTGCTTGGTCAGATCCGTGCCCAACCTGTTCACCAACTCTGTCTGCTTTTTGAAGGAGTGGGCGACTTCGTTTCTCTCGCTCCTAAGCTGTGCCAGCTCTTTCTCCAACTCTTCGTTGGTCTTTTTCAGTTCTTCCTTCTCAGCTAACACCTGATTATACTGCTGAATAGACACGGTAGTAGGCTCTTCAACCACTGGCGGGCACTCTTGCTTAGCAGGTGGAAATGGCATCCCTATTGTCTCTGCTCTGGTCTTAATCCAAGTCACATAAGGAACATAGGCTTGGCTATTGCTCTTGCCCAACAATGATTTTCCTCGTCTGCTGATATCATTCCAGGCATGCTGAAGCTTAGATAACATATCCCTCTCTAGAAGACCTGTGAGGTACAAAGATTCCTGCACCTCTTCCTCTTTTGGCGGACCTCTCAAAGCATATGCAAACTGTCTGACAAGCAGGAAGGGGTTGTAGTTGATGCACCTTTTTCTTCTAATCAAAGGCACATTTAGAAACCCACTGCAGTTGAAGATGATTTCAGTACCCAACATATCTCGATCAAACCAAACAACACTCTCTACTAATAAACCCATCAAGCGCTCAGACCACTCAGATGTGGTTGCAGATGAAGCAAAGAGACCCTTCTTGGGTAGGTGACTATCAAACCATCTGTAGAGTAAGGGCACACAGCATGATACATTCTTATCCCTTCTATTTTCGTTCTTGTAATGGACGGAATGATATACATCTCCAATCAAGGTAGGAACTGGATTCCCTGATGCAAAGATATGGAAGGCATCCAAGTCTACAAAATCAGGCATGTTGGGAAACAAAATGATGCCATAAATGCAGAGGGCGAGAATGGAGTTGAATATGATCCAACAACCGTCTTTGGTACACTGTTGAGCTTTCCCAACTAGAAACTGCAGAGAAAATCCAGGAACCCCATTCCAGCTGGACAGAAGCAACTCAGAGGCATCCAGATGAAGAGCAAGAGCTAGATTAGCCAGATTAGGCTTAACGTCCATGTGAACAAATGGCATCTGATTCTTAATAGGTACACCCAACAACTCAGCATACTCCTCTAATGTAGGTGCAAGAATGAAGTCCAGAAAAGTGAAGCATCTCATACGAGGGTCATAGAACTGTAGCAAGGCATACAACCCATTCAACTCATATACCGAAGGTTTACGAACCAGGTCGAGCAGCTTCCCATAGATTTTCTGAATTCCCCTATCACTGTATCATCTGCCAAGGCAATCAAACTGGACAGCAGAGCAACATCTAGGGTAGGGAGCTTGTAGGCCACATTCTTCTTCAGAGATCCCATGCTAACACAACAGAAGGCAAGAATACCGGAACCGGGGGATAATGTATGCACATGCAACACAGACACACGTTAATGATATGCAAATGAGTATGCAAAATGCAAAATGCAATCATGCAACAGGGGATCAAGATTGTGCTGCTGAGGAGACCGAGGCTCTGCTTCAACACAAACATAACTGCTCTGATAATACAACCCTGAAGAGGACCAATAAATTAGGCACTGTTAAGAACAACCACATATCTGATGATAAGAACCCTCTTAACCCAACAACATTGATTCACTGTCAAGAAAACCAGGTAGTCTGAAGGTTAAGGTTTCCTGCAATCACCTGACCCCACTCACAGGTAGGGACCTAATCACAGACAAGGTATGGCATCCTATGCGTTTCCCAATGTCACAGACTTTCAAGAAACGATGATACGATACCCAGAAGGTGTGGCATCATCATCTCTTGAAGTGGCCTCACTCAGCTGAGTCACAAATGATCGGTCCCCAGAGTCGACAATCCTCCAAACCAACAACCCCTCAAGCCCAAAGGGCCGGAAAAGAATTCAATCGGGAGAATCTCGTCTGAGCATGGATTTCATGAGACACTAGTGCCTGTAAAGCAAGCATGCGCCCACTACTTTCAACATCTAATACTAGGTACACTCAAGCCTGGGTCTGCCTTCTCACTCATCAGAGCCCCTTCCCACAACAGCACAATAATAACATCATACTGAAAATAAAATGCGGAAAGTACAATGCGATAAATAAAACCCAACAGGTAAGCACACAAGCGCTATGATTGACTCGCATAGGGAACCAGAGTCCCCAGCAGAGTCGTCAGCTGTCGCTACCGCGAAAATAAGGTGCTGGCAAAACAGAAGAGTCGCCACCTTTCGTTATTTATCCCTCAGAAAGGGAAAGGAAACAATCGGAAAAAACCTAACGAAAAGGTATAAGACAAGGTCATCGCAACCATTGTCTGGGTTCGGGAGTCGGTTACGCAAGGGGAAGGTATTAGCACCCCTCACGTCCATTGTACTCGATGAGATCCACGCTTGTTGTTTTTATCTGACGGGTTGATTACATCTATCTACGCTAAAGGTCTGGTCTGAAAAGAAAAGGAAATGACTCGGCAGAACACAACAGTTTTATGCCTACGTATTCCCATCTGGAACGAGAAATCAGAGTCAACGTAGTTCGCCTAACTACGGGTTACGGGGGAAGGTTGCTCGCCGAGATATCGCACCTCGTGCCTACGTACTTTCACACGGCGTGAAAGATCAGAGCAAACGTAGTTCGGGACACAAGAGACACAAGTTTGTCTTTTTTATCCGAGTAGGGTTAATAGACGGTTCCAGCAGTTTGGTGTATGCAGCTCGCTCGACGGAGACTTAGGCGTTTACCGTTTGCGGTAGAACCGGGAGTTAACAAAACTCTCCTTCTGAAAAAGGGTTTCCAGGGATTAAAGGTCCAAGAGGACAAAAAGGTGTTTGATCTTTGTTTTCTGTTTTTTAGAGAAGAACTGTTTTTTATGGATGTTTGCAATTGATATCGCACTAGAGACTATGACCTGAGAGTGAATGCGTCGCATGTCACCCAAAGGGTGCCATACTAAACATCCAAGCTGTTGGAAAGAAACTCTCCAACAACCCTTTCTCAAGTAGCTTAAGGCTCGTAGCGTACGACATCAATTAACCTTTATTACTATATTTTTATTTGTTTGAAGATGAGAAGAGAAAGGACACACTAAAGGGGAACTGATCCAATCCTAAAGTTGTCATGCAAAATTGATCCTATGATTGAGGTTAGGAGGGAACTACCTAATGTTATCATGCATGGTTAGAACCCTAATGTCTGTCATAACTTCTCTCGAACAAGAGAAGTCAGAGTTCCTAGGGGAACATGGCAAAGGAAAGCAACAACAAAAGAAATAACTGAAAAGAAACAACTGTAAATAAAATGCATGCAATGCAACAATACAAGCAGAAGGAGCCAAGCTCAACTTCTAGAGCAAGCAAGCCAGAGGCAACACACAAAGCACAGGCAAGGGAGACAGACTCAACCTTAAGCCAGCAAGCAAAGCCAATCAATAACAGTCAAGCAGAGGGAGACGGACTCAACCTCTAATGCAGACAAGTAAAGGGAGAAACTCAACCTTTAGGATGCTCTTAGGCCTAGAAACATATATATGAGAACCTAGTCTAATGCAACACACCAAGCAGTCACACAAGCAACAGTAAAACAATCAGAAAATACAGCAGACAAACAACTCAACAGCAAAGCAGTCTAACAGCAAAATAATCAAACATTCTGCAATCAACTTCAAGCCCAAGCCATCTTCAAGAGAAGGAAATGAAATCTCCAACTAGAAATAATAGAGTTAACATCAAGATGATTGATTGATGATGGGAAGCATGATGGAAACCAAGGGAATCCATCATGGCACTCAACCATACATCTGAGATAGGCATCCTCAAAGGTTCTACCTCTTGTGATATGCCACACATCCTTCCAAAGGAGGGATGGGGATTCCACATAGGGACCTTGTATCATAGGATGAGAATGGAAAGCAATCAAGGCAATCCATGTTTATTTGAAGAAAGAGAAATCAAACTAAGCTCTTCCTAAACCCTAATTGGTCAAGCTACAAGAAAGCTACTAAAAGAAGGTCTAAACACCAAATCAAGCACTACAATCAAGCTAAAGAAACCTTAATATGTCTAATGAACCACCACAAGAGATTTAGAAGCTTATTTGCACTAAAAATCCACCTTTGAGATTTAACTAAGGGAAAAGCTACACTAGAAGCAACCTAATCAACACCTTAAATGTTAAATCTACTTAAAATCCTAAAACACCTTCTAAAATTCTACCAAATTTTCTAAGGGATCCTAAGCATGTTAATGATCTGTGGGCAAAGGATCAGAGCCTTAATCTAAAGGGAAGGCACCTAAAGAAATCCTAAAACCCAAAGAGGTCAAAAGAAACCCTACAAATGGGAGGTCAAGGGAACTAGTCCAAAATAGAATCTATAGTTATCTAAAAAATCTGAATTAAATCCTAGGGGGTCATGCATCTCTAATCTACCAGCAAGCCAAAACTCAGCCCTAAATTCTATACCAAACAGCCAATCAAAATTCAGCAAAAACATGAACAATTATGCCAAAATTAAAGAAATAAAGAAAATGCAAAAAACCATATTAAATTGAAAATTGCATGAAAATAAAATCTAAAAGCACCAGAAAATCAGAAATAAAATCCAAAGCAAGTACATATTTTTATTTTATTTTTCTGATCAAAAATGGAATTAATATGAATTTAAAATGAATAAAGCAATTAAAATAAAATGAAAATGAAATTAAAAAACAATAAAAGCCAGGGAAATATCAGGCGCGTTGGATCAGGAGACCTAGTATGCTAATCCAAGGGATCTAGTGCTGCCACCTAATAAATGAAACGCAACATTTGGAAAGTCAAAGTTCAAGGTTCAGATTAGATCTCACACGTTGGATGAGTGGACAAAGTCTTCAAATTAAGCAGATCCAAGGGCCATAGAGTTGTCTTCCTCGTTTGAACGTGTAATGGAGGGAACAATCTCAGGTGAACCATACGGTGGCTGAGCCACCGTCTTCTCTGGTGAGCCAAAATTACAGGTCAACAATCCTTAACAAAATCTATACAGTTTCACTCCAATTTTCATGCTGATCTCAAATCCAATGTCCATTTCTCCTAATTCCTTCTAGGTTTCAAGATTCGAACGCAAACAGAAAATACTCCATAATTTTGATCATCATCAAAACTCAATCTAAAGCCATGAATCAATTCCTCATGCTTCATAGATCATCATGAACTAACTAGATCAAGCTAACACCTCAAAATCAGGCCAATTCGAATCCAAACAGAAATCATGTTGCATCTTAATTTGTCTCTAAACCTCCAAATTGTGATCTAAAATCCATCTAATCATCTTCCTAAAGCTTAACCTCATGCTAAAACATGCTAGATCATCATGAATCTACAGCAATTTTGAAAGTTGCATACCTGAGTTGCAGCTTCAAATTGGAGCAGTTAGGGCACAATCCTTGGCTTCAAACTGTGCAGATACACTCTATGATTGATGCTGAAGATGATTGGATCCTCAATTTGCCTTTAATCACTCTTGAAATCAAAACACGATTTGCACTTGCTCCCTTGAAATTCAACTTGCACTCTCTGGTTCTAGCACGAAATCAACCCCAAACCTGATCAAAACCACTTTCTGAACTTATATAGAATGAGTTTGGGTGATTGGGAGGCCCAATGGAGGCCCAAACTTAGAAATCCAAGTTTCACCTTTGCTTGAAAATCCAACTATGGCTATGCACGATTCCGAGCTCAAAACTTCTCCAAGAAGCTTCAATTCCCTTGCTTATTGACTTTGGAGAATGTATGGATAGGATTAAACCCTTGTTTGTATCTTATGGCCAAGATGGGATGTGTTTCTTCATCATGAAGCAACAAGGTAAAACACCATGAATTAGGCCTCAAATGAAATTTCTAATATTGCCATCATGTTCAAAATGATTTTCCTGATTAAAATGAGCACTCATTTGGTTTTATTTGAACACACATGAATTAATTTGAGTTTTTTTTCCACATAAATGCCTTTTAATTCCCCTTTTGTCAATCTCTTTCAAACCAAGTCTCACCATAAGCCAAATCAATACATCCTTGATACATGGTTGACCTAAAAACATCATTTTGAGCAAGTTTTGTGTTGGAAAAAACTTCATTTGAAGCTTGCAAGATAGTGAAAATTACCTATAATGCCAAATAACCTATAATCTCACTTTCCCAAAATACCCCTGACTTGTAAACCTCATAACTCGAGTTCTACAAATCAGATGGGAGACTTCTAGTACAATTTGGAAAGCTACGATCAAGACCTACAACCTTCATGTTGGCCAAAGGTTGAGGAGAAACACCCTTCTAGGTCAAAAGTTCCTTGGAAGTTGGTTGACTTTTGCAGACAAATTTCACATTCATTTGATGACATGTAACTTGTCTGGATCATAACTTGAGCTCTATACATCCAATGGAGGAATTCTAGTACTCAAATTAAAGCTAAGATCACGCTTTATAAGTTTCATGTTGGCCAAAAGTGGAGATGAAACTTTCATCTTGAGATAAGTGGTCTTGAAGTCGGGCACTAAATAGGGGATTTTACCCTGAGAACCCTAGTTTAGCAACTCCTCGCACTTTGAATTCTTCTTGAATTGATCTTGGAATATCACCTCATGTATCTCAACACAACTCTCCATGATCATAAAGACTTAGGATTGAGCTTTGATCCTCTTCAATTGCACAGTTGACTTAAGGTTACTCAGATGAAAACCCTAATTGTAACACCCTCAATTGTGGCTCTTCACACTTAGCATAATGATTTGAATGAGCTCCACCATGACCCTCAAGGCACTCCATAAGCTCTATCCACACTCTACCCATGATCAAGGCTCCTCAATCCACTGATGGTCTTCAATTGGTCCTCAGGTTAGGAGATGAACCCCATACAAACAACCAAACCTCTCAAGAGCATAAATCACCTCCTGATGACTTTGGTGACTTCTCAAGCTTGAGTAAAACCTCTAGATAGGCTCCTCTTGATATAAACCACACTTGATCCCCTGCATAAATGAACAATGCTATGCTATGCAAATGTTAGAACAATGATATGCTAATGTAATGAAACAAAAGCCAAGTAAGAAAAGGTTAGGCAAATTTTGGGGTGCAACAACGTGGTGTGTTACTCCACTGTCAACTAGAAAACTAGTCTGAGATGGAATAGCAGCTGCAACATTGACATGAGCCTGGCCAGTGTGAGCTGAAGAAGAATCCCGAGGTGGTGGTGGGACACCGGGATGTTGCTGCCTAATGTCACGGTGAAATTTGGATAACAAACTATTGATTAGTTTAAATCTTCTTCATTTGCAACCGGTCTTTGATTTGTCTAGAGGAAGGGATAAAGATCGAAATACCCACAATGCAATGCAAATGCAAGCTAGAGAGTTATAGGTTCGGGGGTTGGTTAAACTTAGGGAAGGTGCTAGCATCCTAAGTTTCTGTAGTACTATACAGGAACCTCTTGTTTTATGTTGTTTATTGCTATGGATTATTTGCTTAAGGTATAAAGACCTAGGGGTTTATTTCTAAGTATACTCTATAAGATATCGCATCTTATGCCTATATATCCTTACGGGAGTTAAATCAGAGTATTTGTAGTTCCCCTAAAGGGTTTGAGGAGTTCTTTGACTGTGGCCAAAGTTCCTACGGGTTTAGGGCAGTTGGTTGATTTGATTTTAGGAGAAAAGATGAGTTGTCATTTTAAGGGAGATTTAACCGCCACAAGTGTAAGAGATTGTATTGTTGTGGGGTGGAGATTCTATCTCGCTTAAGATGATTAACATCTACTTCTCTAATGTTTGAATAATTGTATTGAGTTGTTGAATGTGTTTGTCTAAGTTGTAAAGATAAAGGTCCTTCCTATGGGGTAGGATCTAACTTAAAAGATCGACTTGAATGGGATCAAGGATCAAGTGGGAGAATGATGCAAATGTAAATGCATGCGCACGATTGTTTAAATCATGCGCAGATTCTTCCTTTGGATGTAATGCAATACGATAAAGTAAATGCGGTAAATGTAAAGTTGCGAATAAAGTAAAGTTAGATAAATGAGGCATACACGGACGCATGAAAGCGCTGAAGTGTGTGGGAGTGAATGTAAGGTGTAAGCGTGCTCGACTGATTGCATTACGATGTTGATTGATTTTAGACGGGATTATTTTACGAGTAATGTTGAATTGACTTATTTATTAGCGAGATTGGTTTTAGGGGGAAAAGTTGTATTGATTTTATGTTGATTATATTAAAAGGTGACTTAATTTTAATTATTAAATTACGAATTGGTTGATTTTAGTTAGTAAATTTTTTTTGAATTATAGTTCAATTAAATGGAAAGGTTTTAGATAAATAAGTCTTTGTAGAATATTTATTAAACAAAATGGATTCTAGTTCATTATAAAAGGTAAAGTTAATTGAGATTAAGAATGGTCTATTATTTATTATTATTTATTTGGTTTTAAAGTTAATTCAAATATAAAATGATTTTTACTAAATAAAAGGGCAAACGAATTTTAATTATTCCTACAATAGACTATTTTTAAAAAAGATTTGCTGAATAAATATTATAATAAAAAAAGGTAAATTAAATAAAAGTTGATTAAAAGGTTAACTTAATTTAAAAACATTAGTTAATTTTATATAAAAGGTTGATTGAGATTAATTAACTTTAAAACTGATTATTGGAGTTAATGGAGGGTTAATTAGGTCGCATGGATTGAGTGTGTGTGCAGGTGTATGGTGTAGTGTGTGCGTGAGAAGATATATGATTACAACATAAACAAAATTGAAAAAAAACACAGTGAACCCTAATCCCAATTCCCTTTTGCCCCCAATCTCAGACTACGCTCGGAGTCTCAAATCGCTCGGTTTCGTCTCTCCAGATTCACTCCTCATCGTTCGTTCTTCTTCTCCCTTTCGTCATCTCCTCCATTTTTCGAACCTGAAAACACAAAAAACAAACGTCAAAAGTTCAATGATTTAGGCATGGATTAAAGGTTTACCGAAAGTTGGGACGACGGCGGATTAAAGACAGCGAAGACTTGGGTGATGATGGCTCTAAGATTTCGATGGTTGAAACAGATAAGCTTTCTCCTTTAATCTTTTGGATTACGAAACTTAGGGTTTTTCTTGTGGTGATTACGAATTCCCCCCTTTTCTTCGTCCCAAATCCCTCCCTTTTATAGGCTTCATAGGAGATTCTCGGTTTTAAAATCTGATTAAAAGGTCTTGAATGCTTGATTGGACCTTCCGTTTTGGTTTAGACAAGATTTGAAATCTTTCCCTTTTCCGTCTGATTGTGTTGATGTCCGTTAATGAAGAATCTCAATCTATGTGATTTTGTAGTATTCACGTTAAATGCTCTGACTGTCTAGGTTCATTGCCTTGAGATAAAAAAACTGCTAGCTGTCTTGAATTGGATCTTTTCCAAACAGGTATATTCCTTAATTGATTGCTAACTCTGGATTTGCAATCTGGCAGGGGTGGATAGCAATTGATTTTGGGCCAAGGGAAACTAGCAGCCCAACGTAGTTGCGATAATGGGACTGGTGAGCCCTAAGCTTCAGTGTTGGTGGCAGTCCTGAATTTGAAAACTCCTTCGTGTAAACTCAATGGCTTATTGTCTCTTTTTCTTTGATGTTAGGGCTGAGCAATGTCTGAAGAAGGTATGGAACCAAGCTGTAAGAGAGTGGCTGCAAACCAAGTGGAGTGTTTGTTAGAGGTCATCAGATGTTTCTCTTGGGTTGTCTGTTCGCAAGCTTCAACCTTCTTTGGACTTATTTTGGACAGGTGCAGATATGGCTTCGCTCTTGATGCATAAACCTGGCTAATAGCAGCGCATGCTACAGGTTTTAATGGTATAGCTTTGAGGTCAAGTTGTACTCTTTAATGTGATGCATTTATGCCTCTGCTTGAAATAATATATTGATCTTTGGACATTGTTCTCTACAGGTTAGCGATTTTCCTCTAGAACTCTATGATATCTAGAAGCAGCTTGAGTTAAGTTGTGAATGTGCATCCCAAGATTGGAGAACTCCTCATAGAATTTCTTTTGCAGGAACTGCACACCAGCCTTGGCTATTATTAATCTGTAGGTTAGATTTCAGAACAAAACCATGAATTTTATCATGTGATTTGAGCCTTATCGTATTGAACTCTGATTTAAATTCGAATTTTGCAGGAACAACCACTACCATAACCGCACTGGGGCCGACGACATTATGGGATGATTGAATGTTATAGCATCTTGAACAAAGAGCTTAGCTGACTGGTGAGGAAGCTCAAGGCGCATAGATAATAATTTTAAGTGGGTGACTCTGAAATATGCCTCCCCTTGGTCAGAGCTAATAGCTGTGAGTGAATCACATAAAGGGCTGGTGGAAGCAACTCTGTCGAATGATGCTGCTTTGGTTTCTTTATATGCATAATTCCTAGTTGATTTTGAACTGGCAATGATGCTTTCTTGAGATGTGAAGGGAGACTTGTCAGGGACTTCTTTCGGTTTGCAATAGTATCCAAAAGGATTTTCTTTGTTGTTCCAGTTTCGCATGATGTTTGCAGAGCTCTTTACGCTGGTATGGCTCAAAATTGAGCCTCTTGAGCATCAAATTATGAGCATTGTCTTTTAACAAGATGGATTCCTTGATATGCTTTGGAGCGTCACGTAAAAAACTCTTCCTCGGGTACAAGCTCAATGTCAGGATATTTAGATTCGAAGTCTTTGCAAGCCTTAATCGCTTTAAGATAGTGACTCTTTTCATACACCCAATTATGAAGCTACAGTGTCGTGAAATCCACCGGTGATAAAGATGTTGATGACACCCTAATTCACAAGAAGAAATATCAGGTTCGAGGCTTGGAATTTGGCGTGCTGATTTCTCATTACTAACTAATGCAATTTACAGTTTCTTCACATTTGGTGCTGCGTGAATATCTGCAGGGTAATGCCGGTTAATGCTAGCTGAGGAATAAACTTCGTCCTCTTCATATTGTTCCAAAATAAGATTCAGAAGCTGCAGGAAGAGTGTAACGCCCATTTTTAATTATTTAGTCTTCCCGTATTGTTTTGTTTTCGGTGGATTAAGCGTGGGTATTTACTCGAGGATTTGAGTTTCATAATATTAGAAAATATGACTAATAATAATAATGGTATGATAATTAATAGTGTTGATACTATTATTATTAATATTATCGTTATTATTATCATATTTAAAATATTAGTGGAAATTAAATTTATGGACTTAAGAAAATAAGAAAAATGATATTATTATTAATAATATTATTGGAATAAAAGAAAATGAGGATTTATTTGGGATTAAGGGCAAACGTCGCATTCTAACTGCTAAACATTGGCTTGTCTACTCGCTAGGGGAGGCTGAAGCACGAGTTTGTTATGCGCGGAAGAAGGGACTAAACAATGTTCTTTGAAAAAGGTGTATGAGTTGTGGATCGCACTAGGGCGAGTAGAGTTTGATTGGTTAAGTATTTTGGTTTTGAAAAAAGGGTAGATTTGAATAGGTTTTAGGGTTGTGGTCGCACGGGGCGAGGTATTTGGTTAGATGTATCATATGTTTAGCTAGAGGTGACGATTACTTGAAGCTTAAGAAAGACTTCTCGGACCTCGAGTAATCGGGAAAGCGAACCAAAGACTTGGAACACTCTCTTTTTTCAACCTTAAATGCGAGAGGATAGAATTGAGTATGGTTTGAATAAGTTGAACGAATGACGATTACTTGAAGCTTAAGAAAGACTTCTCGGACCTCAAGTAATCGGGAAAGCGAACCAAAGACTTGGAACACTCTCTTTTTCATCGCAAAAGGAGTTGTCTGAATGGCATTTGAAAGATAGGATGTGATTAAAGTATTTTAATAGATGAGGATTACTCGAAGCTTAAGAAAGACTTCTCGGACCTCAAATAATCGGAAGAGTGAACCAAAGACTTGGAGCTCTCTCCTTTTCTCATCTAATATTATGAAAGATGTTTGATATAATTAGAGTGAATTAATCAGATGACGATTACTTAAAGCTTAGGAAAGACTTCTCGGACCCAAGTAATCGGGAAAGCGAACCAAAGACTTGGAACACTTTCTTTTTCATCGCAAAAGGAATTGTTTGAATGGAGTTTGAAAGATAGGATGTGATTAAATTATTTTAACAGATGAGGATTACTCTAAGCTTAAGAAAGACTTCTCGGACCTCAAATAATTAGAAGAGTGAACCAAAGACTTGGAGCTCTCTCCTTTTCTCATCTAATATTATGAAAGATGTTTAGTATGATTAAAGTGTATTAATCGGATGACGATTACTCGATGCTTAAGAAAGACTTCTCGGACCCAAGTAATCGGGAGAGTGAACCAAAGACTTGGAACTCCCTCTTTTTCATCTACGTGTTTAAGAAAAATGATTTGAATTCGTTTATCGTTTTTAGAAGACAATCGTTCAAGCTTAAGAAAGACTTCTCGGACCCAAACAATTGGGAGAGAGAACCAAAGACTTGGAACTCTCTCTTTTTCATCCTTTTATTGAAATTGTATTTGAGTAGTTATTAAGTATTTTAAGTTTCATTTGAGAAAATACTCGATGTGAGTCGAAGTTTGAAATTGAGTTTTAACGTGTGCACTAGCAAAGTGGGCTAGTCTTCTAAGTGACCAACTAGAAATAATTGATTAAATAGGTGTCACTGTAAGGAAGCCCATGATTAAGCTTTAAAATGTTGTGTATTGTGATCAAAGGTTGATGGCGAGGCTTTGAAAGCGCTCGACTTACAAGGATGGAAAATGGCTCGATAAATCGAGAATTTATTTTGAAGATTATTTTGAAGTATTAAAGCATAAATAAAACAAAAGCGATAAAATATATTACATTTTATGGAGGTTGGGATACATTTTATTGAATGGGGATGAAATTATAATAAAACAGATAAATCGAACCTACCTGAATGAATGTGTGTTGTAGCGTGGCGAAAATCATCTAAAACGTAAGAAATTTGACGGCACAAATGACATGGAATTGTCGAAACCAAAAAATGAAATCAATTACAAGTATAATAACAAAAGAAAAAACAAATGGAAGCAATTACTATTTACACTATTTATTTTTAGAAACAAACAAAATATAAGAGAAAAAAAAGTGAGAGAAAGAAAAATTAAATAACTTACATGTTTATGATTAAACCATCAAAGTTAATATAATAATAGATCTTATACTCCTTAATAAAATAAATGAATTAATTAAAACCCAGCAGCAAACACTTCTCCATACTGTTCATCGCCTTTATATGAAAAAAAATACATGCACATACAATCAAATTCAACCATAAAGCCCATAATGAAAACAACATGACAACACTTATTCTAAGCATAAACACTAATCCTCTTTTAATAAATAAAGTCATAAAAGAAAGAGTCTTATTCAAATGTATTTCTAAATTAGAGAATTGGAAATTTATAGAATAAGAGTATAGCAATGCAACTCATGAGTAACTAATCTTATGAACTTCCAAACATATTTTCATTTGATCACCTTATGCAATTATTTGAATAATATCACATTCCAACAACCATCAGTAGCAGTATGTAGTAACAACACCAAATCACCAATAAAGCCAATGAGAAAAAAAAAAGATGAAAACATTACTAATGCAGCTTCAGTATTTATTTCTCTCATAGTAGCACAGTGTAATTCTTGCAAAATGCATAAAAAAACTCTCTAAACAATACTTGACTGTAATGACATGAAACTGAAATCACACCATAAATAAGCAATTTAAATTCAAACTAATTTTCTATGGGTCCATCACTGCTAACCCAAGAGTAACAAGCTGAGTTATAAAATGGAAATGCATGTATTCTTCATGAAAACGCAGCAGAAACTCAATGTGCACAAATTAAACACAGTAACAAAAATTAAAAATTACCAAAAATAATTAACTAATATCAATATAAAAATCAAATAGAAAGTTTCAACTACAATCAACATTAACTATATAAGTAAGAACAATCTCAAGCAAAAGTTTAGGAATTGAAATGTTACCCCATAAAATATATACACTGCTACTTCACGTTATGGTTGCGTGAACAGAAAGAAAATCCGGCGATGTTACAACAAGAATGTAATTAGATTCAAATATTGAGTTGGACTCACAACCTACACTGGAACAGCAAAAACCCAAGCAGAATAGTAAACAAACGTAGCAAATTCGCAACTGATGAAAACAGAGTTGAACCGAACAAGAAAGCTTGAAGATAGAGAGATCTTCCGAATCTGGTGCGATGCTTCTGTTCACGATTTGGAGCTTTGAAAAGCTGAAGTGAAGCAACTTGCAACATAAATAATGGTGCGGACAAAACCAAAGATGGCGAATGAAAAGGTAATTGTAGGTGGTTATGATGTCCGGCGAAGGGAGAAATACGGTGGAGGTTTGGTGATGGTTTGACCTGAGAAGCAGAAAATGGAGACGGTAGGTGTTTTCAGGTTTGAGTGAAGAAGAAGAGAAGGTTTTGTCTTGGGAAGTGGCGTCTAGGGTTCTCTATGGGGAGAGATGAATAGTGCCTTCAATTAGGGTTTATTTCATTGAATTTCCCCTCCCTTATAACATCCGAGTGGGCCTCCGATGCTGGGTCGTCTTCAATCCAATTCGAATTCTTTTCTCTGAATTAACTATTCAATTAATCTTCTTCTTTTACTAACTATTTAATTAATAATAACATAAATTTAAATAGTAACAATAAAAATATAAACTAATATTAACATAAATAAAATTATTATTAACATAAATTAATATATACAAAAATACTATTATTATTAATATAAATAAGAAAAAGCTTAGGAAACTATAAAAAGAATTAATATTCACAAAAACGTCTTTAGGCCACGTGTCACACCTTAATTGGTTAAGAAGATAACGTTTTAAAGAATCAACCAATTGTGAGCGGACACGTGTCTAAATAACGAGAAAATAAGCGGGCAATGCAAAATCAAAACAGAATAAAAAACGAAAATACTTAAAACAGGTAGGAAAAATTTAGGGTATGACAGATGCCCCTATCTAATTGCCTTGAACCTGAGAGAATGAACAGCTGCATGGCGTTCATTTTTAGGGTGGAAGTCAATTAGATACAAGAAGACCCCAAAATTTGTCCGACAAGCAGATAAAATGCAGTGAGATAAGATATACCCGAACGGGATAGCAGGATGTACAAGATGAACAAGATAACATGAGATTCTCTGGGTGGTCGAAGCAGTATCTTATCCAATAAGATTCTTCGATGATACCAAAGCAGTACAAAAGATCCTCTTTGGGTGGTCGAAGCAGTCCCTCATCCGTTAAGGTCCTTCGCGATACCAAAGTGGTACAAACGATCCTCTTTGGGTGGTCGAAGCAGTCCCTCATTCGTTAAGGTCCTTCGCGATACCAAAGTTGTATAAACGAGCCTCTTTGGGTGGTCGAAGCAGTCCCTCATTCGTTAAGGTCCTTCGTGATATCAAAGTGGTATAAACAAGCCTCTTTGGGTGGTCGAAGCAGTCCCTCATTCGTTAAGGTCCTTCGCGATACCAAAGTGGTATAAACAAGCCTCTTTGGGTGGTCGAAGCGGCCCCTCATTCGTTAAGGTCCTTCGATGATACCAAAGCAGTGTCTCTAAACACATGATATTCTTCGGGTGTTCGAAGCAGCCTCTTATCCAATAAGATTCTTCAATGATACCAAAGCAGTATCTCGAAACACAAACAAGATTTCTTCGGGGGTCGAAGCAGTCCCTTATCCAATAAAGGTCCTTCGTGATGCCAAAGCAGTATCTTGGAATATAAATTTGTTGGGGATAGTTAATCCAAAATTCCTATTGGAAGAACGACATTTTACCAACTCTGCAGGGGGAAATCCTTCAAGATACGTTTTAAGATAATCTTTGCTTGGGGAGCCATAAGAGCAGCAGCTGTTGGGGATTATCATCATCAACTGCATGGTTGAAGAGTGACTTGCTGGGGAATAAAAATTCCATAAGCACGTGCGGGGTATCAACTTTTTTCAAAGAAATACTGCCGAATTTGATTGGAGGACTGGCCAAGATGCTTGCGAACTGATCCTGGGTCTTGTCATGTTGTTTTGCTATGCTGCTAAAGACATCAATGCTATGCATTATGATGAACAAACATGCAACTAGAAATGCAACTGCTAGGGAGTGCAAGATGCATATGCAAATGACGTGCTAATGTTTGATGTGATTATGATATGATGTTGTATGTCATGCTCATGACAATGCAAATGAACAGGTACGCTGGGGATAATTCTTGTTGGAGGTAACACCAGAGACTAAATTTGGTAGTTGCCAAATGAATTTGGACTTTAGTTATTGAGGATGCCATCGAGGGTGGACTTTTAATGGTTGCCAATGAAAATTGAATTTTTTAGGGTAAATTGAAGATGCCAACTGGAGTGGCTTTCTGTAGTTGCCAATAAGAGATTGGACTTTAGAATGGTTTGCCAGACGGGAACTGGACTTTAAAATGGTTTGCCAGACGGGAACTGGACTTTAAAATGATTTGTCAGACGGGAACTGGACTTTAAAATGATTTGTCAGGCGGGAACTGGGCTTTAAAATGATTTGCCAGGCAGGAACTAGACTTTAAAAAGGTTGCCAGACAGGAACTGGAATTTAAAGAGTTTTCCAGACAAGAGCTGGACTTTAAAGGATTTTTCAGACGAGAACTGGACTTTAAATGATTTTCCAGGCGGGAACTGGACTTTAAAGGATTTTCCAGGCGGGAACTGGACTTTAAAGGATTTGCCAGGCAGGAACTGGACTTTAAAGGATTTGCCAGACGAGAACTGGACTTTAAAGGATTTGCCAGACGAGAGCTGGACTTTGGAGGATTTACCAGACGAGAGCTGGACTTTGGAAGTTTAATTTCGGTTACAAAGCTCTGACAGGTATTAGGTCTAGGTCGTGGCGTTGAAACCCAATGACAGGGAGGCCCTTTCAGGAGGATAAGGTTATTTGATGGGGTGAGGGCATGATTCCCCGACACTCAACTCTTGCTGACGAGAATAAGCTTGCTTGAGTAACTGCCCCAGTGTAGCTCAACTTGCCCCATTTTGGGTCTATGAAGAAATTTTCCTTGAACGGAAATTGGAAGCAGTCGTACCATGAGATGAACTCGAGATGGCTTTCCCCAGCATTCCAAGTCGTGAAAGGAAGTTGGAAACAATTGTACCATGAGATGAACTCGAGACGGTTTGTTCCAAAATTCCAAGTCATGAAAGGAATTCGGAAGCAGTTGTACCATGAGATGATCTCGAGATGGTTTCCCCAGTATTCCAAATTTTAGTCAGGAAGGGTTTTGACCTTGATTAACTGACCCTCGGAGTAATTGGCTTCAAATTATTCTTGAGGTAGTCTGTCCCAGAATAAGCATCGAAGCGACGTAACTTGTGCTGATTGAGCGTTGGAAATACTCTCCCTTAATCAAAAGAAATTCTGGGTAGCCTGCCCCTAGTTAGATCCTTTGCAGAAGTGGTATACTTGCTCTGGTAAGAACCTAGCTTCTAGCTGATATGTTGAGCGTAGCGACTTATCCAGAGCATGTTGATTGCACGAGCGTAGCGATTAACCAATGCATATGGATTGCGTGAGCGTAGCGACTTAACCAATGCATGTTAGTCGTACTTTTGCTTAGCCCTAAGCCTTTTGACGCTTGTTGAACCCAACCATTGCTGGTCTCTGGCATGGTCAGTTTGACCAATTTGAAAGCCTGAAGGGAAACTGCCCCTGTTCAAATGGTCTGCCCCAGTCTGCCAGGTATTTGAAGGATTTCTTCTGGGATGAGAACTTTAGGAGTGACTGTACCAAGAAAAATCTTGAGCCCATTTGCCCCAGCATCTAGATTTTGCAATGGTTTTCCCCTGTTTGAACTTCGGAAGAATTTTCCTCAGATCGATTACGAGAGTTTCTCTATTCAAGCCAGTATCAGTGAATGATCAAGTTCTTCTTTGGTTGCTCTTCGTTGGAATTCCATTATGCCAAGTACTGATTTGCAGCTAGAATTGTTCATTCAAAAATGGTAATTTTAATGTGACATTCATGTAAGTTTTGAAAAGATCATTTATTAGAAATGATGTGATAGTGTGTGACGAATGGACTGTTAGTCCAGACGTAGTGCTAATTTAGCTGGTGTGCAAGATATAACAAAAATATGACACCAATACAGAAGATTAGCAAATATGTAGGAGTCAGTTTACGCAACCTTGTTGTAGCATGCTTTCAGAATAAACCTTGCCTCAATTAGGTCTTCTGAGGGTTGTAACGTGGTCTGGTTCACGGTTATAGAAATAAAGGATATTATGCTCAAAGTATTATTTGTACCCACCCCTTATTCGTAATGATCTCCTTACCTACGTTCAGTTAATTTTGCACCTGCTTGACGGTGTAAACTTGATGGTTCAAAGTTTGCTTGAAATGGCAACCACCTTATTTTGATGGATGTCAGTAACCCCTTGATTTGGGTGGCCACTGAATCTTATTTTGTTTTTGTTGAGGGTTTGAGGACCTCTTTTTGGTTTTGTTTTTTTGATCCCTAACTTTTGCATGGACTGACTTTGCTTGTCAAATCCATCGGGATTGCCTTGATTTTGCCTAAGTCTCCTTTTGAGGTGTTCAACTTAGCAGGCTTTTGATTTTTTTTTAAGGATTGTGACTGCCATGTCAAGGGTTATTAATGAACAACCATCTTGTATTTGGGTTTTCTTTCGTGATTCGAATGCGTAATCAAGTTAACTGAATACTACCCATGCCCCAGGTTAAGAGTAAGGGTTTAGTAATCCGAAGGAAACTCCTACTTCTAGGCTTGAAGTGGTTAACTAGGGACTAACTCCTTATCTCTTCAGTGTTTGGGAATTTGAAGCAATGTATGTATATCATCGGTGAGATTTTATCCGATAGCATACTATCCGCAATTATGGGTATTTCGTTTTCGTCATCCTCCCTCAAATCTTTGCTAAACAGCAGTGCGATAAAGGAAGTGAAATATTTGTGATTTTTGCAATAAATGAGAAACTGTGAGTGAATACGAATGGATTTGATCAAAACATGCATGATTATCACATTAACAATACCATTAATAAGAAACAATGTCTAAAAGCAAGTAGCACTTAACATAAAGGAAACTACAAATGCGCAAAAATGATATGGAAATTGCCAGCATTGAAGAACTGGGCTCTTCTTTCTTGCTTCACAGTTGGGCTAACTTCTGGCAGCTTTTTCATCTTTTTGCTTCTGCGTTGTTCTCATCTTTTCTCAGCTCAACTTGATTTTGCTTCAAGCGTTCCATGGTCTTCCAGCATTAATTCAAGTCCAATACGTGTGTCGGGAAATCAACTGTGGATTATGGACAAAGGATGGATGAGCTTTCTGGTTGAGAGAATGATATGCAATGCACATGAAATGCAAATGCAATGGTAAGCAAATGTAATGCAGGCGCAAACAGGATCACAGGTTCAATCACACTATGAGGTCAGATAGAACAACGGGTAAATAACAGATATCTCCGATTAAAGGAACCCCGTAGGTAGGCTCTAAACGGGTAGGCGCCTAGAGTCATGGATCTTTTCAAAGATATTATTACCATGACAAAGACTCGTCTGATAATAATACCCTCGAAGGATCTCTTCTAGGTGAGGTTTTCGCGTCGTCCCACGAGGAAGACTCCTCGCGAGTCTCTACTACACAACCATCGAGTCCAAGGTTTCTTAAAGGGACCTCAGAGTCATAGATCGAGGTTGAAAATATCATTGTCAGAATAATGATACGTTCAAGGGATCTCATATGATTGGGGTGTTCGCATCAACCCAAAAAGGAGTGACCCTCATGAGTTAACACTACCAACCACCATGGTTTGAGGGTAAAAGGTCCTTAGAGTTATAGATTCAAACTCAAAAACATCATTGCCATGGCAAGGACTCACCACGACAACAACATCCTCAAGTGAATCAACTCTAAGCGGGGTTTTCGCTTCCTCCCAACGAGAAAGACTCCTCAAGGGATTCCACTACACAACCACCATTCTAATCTTATGTTTTTTCTCGGACTCGGGTGTAGAGCCATCTCACAAAGTTCCAACAATCAGAGAACCCCAACAGTGTCACAAAGAATAATGATAGGATATATAAAAGAAAACAAGCAATTAAATAATAAGAGAAGATAAATACGCAAAGGAATCTAACTCTCGTGAATCGAGCCAAGTTAGGCTTGACTCTCTCTAGCATAGGGCTATGCATATTCCCCAGCAGAGTCACCATCTGTCGTACCTCGAAAAATACGATCCTCACGATGGACGCGGAAAATACGTTCGAATAGAGTCGCCACCGAACTTTATTCATTCCAAGGATGGAATAGGAAAATATCGATAAAACCTTTAAAGAGATAAGAACATGGTCATCGCAACCAATGTTCTAGGTTCGGGAGTCGATTACGCAGAGGGAAGGTATTAGCACCCTCTACGTCCGTTGTACTCAACGGGAACCTCTTGATTCGATTCGTGAGAGAAGGTGGATACGCTTGTTTATCTTCTAAAGGAATTACTTGCTAAAGGGGAAATGAGTGGTTTTAAGATAGGGTGCTCGCCAAGGATTGGGGCCCTTGTGCCTACGTATCTTCACTTGTAAGAAGTGGAAAATCAGAGCAATCGTAGTTCGTGGGACTACGGGAAAAAGAGGGGATTATGCTCGCCAAGATCATCGCAATCTTGTGCCTACGTATTCTCATTGATAAATGAGAAATCAGGGCAGCCGTAGTTCGACTAACTACGGGAAAAGGTTTGTGTTTGTAATGAACGAGAGTTTAGGTCGCATTCTAACTGCTAAACATTGGCTTGTCTACTCGCTAGGGGAGGCTGAAGCACGAGTTTGTTATGCGCGGAAGAAGGGACTAAACAATGTTCTTGGTAAAATGTGGGTATGAGTTGAACGAGAGTTTAGGTCGCATTCTAACTGCTTAACATTGGCTTGTCTGCTCACTAGGGGAGGCTGAAGCACGAGTTTGTTATGCGTGGAAGAATGGACTAAACAATGTTCTTTGAAAAAGGTGTATGAGTTGTGGATCGCACTAGGGCGAGTAGAGTTTGATTGGTTAAGTATTTTGGTTTTGAAAAAAGGGTAGATTTGAATAGGTTTTAGGGTTGTGGTCGCACGGGGCGAGGTATTTGGTTAGATGTATCATATGATTAGCTAGAGGTGACGATTACTTGAAGCTTAAGAAAGACTTCTCGGACCTCAAGTAATCGGGAAAGCGAACCAAATACTTGGAACACTCTCTTTTTTCAACCTTAAATGCGAGAGGATAGAATTGAGTATGGTTTGAATAAGTTGAACGAATGACGATTACTTGAAGCTTAAGAAAGACTTCTCGGACCTCAAGTAATCGAGAAAGCGAACCAAAGACTTGGAACACTCTCTTTTTCATCGCAAAAGGAGTTGTCTGAATGGCATTTGAAAGATAGGATGTGATTAAAGTATTTTAACAGATGAGGATTACTCGAAGCTTAAGAAAGACTTCTCGGACCTCAAATAATCGGAAGAGTGAACCAAAGACTTGGAGCTCTCTCCTTTTCTCATCTAATATTATGTAAGATGTTTGATATAATTAGAGTGAATTAATCGGATGACGATTACTTAAAGCTTAAGAAAGACTTCTTGGACCCAAGTAATCGGGAAAGCGAACCAAAGACTTGGAACACTTTCTTTTTCATCGCAAAAGGAATTGTTTGAATGGAGTTTGAAAGATAGGATGTGATTAAAGTATTTTAACAGACGAGGATTACTCTAAGCTTAAGAAAGACTTCTCGGACCTCAAATAATCAGAAGAGTGAATCAAAGACTTGGAGCTCTCTCCTTTTCTCATCTAATATTATGAAAGTTGTTTAGTATGATTAAAGTGTATTAATCGGATGACGATTACTCGAAGCTTAAGAAAGACTTCTCAGACCCAAGTAATCGGAAGAGTGAACCAAAGACTTGGAACTCCCTCTTTTTCATCTACGTGTTTAAGAAAAATGATTTGAATTCGTTTATCGTTTTTAGAAGACAATTGTTCAAGCTTAAGAAAGACTTCTCGGACCCAAACAATTGGGAGAGAGAACCAAAGACTTGGAACTCTCTCTTTTTCATCCTTTTATTGAAATTGTATTTGAGTAGTTATTAAGTATCTTAAGTTTCATTTGAGAAAATACTCGGTGTTAGTCGAAGTTTGAAATTGAGTTTTAACGTGTGCACTAGCAAAGTGGGCTAGTCTTCTAAGTGACCAACTAGAAATAATTGATTAAATAGGTGTCACTGTAAGGAAGCCCAGGATTAAGCTTTAAAATGTTGTGTATTGTGATCAAAGGTTGATGGCGAGGCTTTGAAAGTGCTCGACTTACAAGGATGGAAAATGGCTCGATAAATCAAGAATTTATTTTGAAGATTATTTTGAAGTATTAAAGCATAAATAAAACAAAAGCGATAAAATATATTACATTTTATGGGAGTTGGGATACATTTTATTGAATGGGGATGAAATTATAATGAAACAGATAAATCGAACCTACCTGAATGAATGTGTGTTGTAGCGCGGCGAAAATCATCTAAAGCGTAAGAAAAGAAAAAACAAATGGCAGCAATTACTATTTACACTATTTATTTTTAGAAATAAACAAAATATAAGAGAAAAAAAAGTGAGAGAAAGAAAAATTAAATAACTTACATGTTTATGATTAAACCATCAAAGTTAATATAATAATAGATCTTATACTCCTTAATAAAATAAATGAATTAATTAAAACCCAGCAGCAAACACTTCTCCATACTGTTCATCGCCTTTATATGAAAAAAAAAATACATGCACATACAATCAAATTCAACCATAAAGCCCATAATGAAAACAGCATGACAACACTTATTTTAAGCATAAACAATAATCCTCTTTTAATAAATAAAGTCATAAAAGAAAAAGAGTCTTATTCAAATGTATTTCTAAATTAGAGAATTGGAAATTTATAGAATAAGAGTATAGCAATGCAACTCATGAGTAACTAATCTTATGAACTTCCAAACATATTTTCATTTGATCACCTTATGCAATTATTTGAATAATATCACATTCCAACAACCATCAGTAGCAGTATGTAGTAACAACACCAAATCACCAATAAAGCCAATGAGAAAAAAAAAGATGAAAACATTACTAATGCAGCTTCAGTATTTATTTCTCTCATAGTAGCACAGTGTAATTCTTGCAAAATGCATAAAAAACTCTCTAAACAATACTTGATTGTAATGTCATGAAACTGAAATCACACCATAAATAAGCAATTTAAATTCAAACTAATTTTCTATGGGTCCATCACTGCTAACCCAAGAGTAACAAGCTGAGTTATAAAATGGAAATGCATGTATTCTTCATGAAAACGCAGCAGAAACTCAATGTGCACAAATTAAACACAGTAACAAAAATTAAAAATTACCAAAAATAATCAACTAATATCAATATAAAAATAAAATAGAAAGTTTCAACTACAATCAACATTAACTATATAAGTAAGAACAATCTCAAGTAAAAGTTTAGGAATTAAAATGTTACCCCATAAAATATATACACTGCTACTTCACGTTATGGTTGCGTGAAGATAAACAAAATCCGGCGATGTTACGACAAGAATGTAATTAGATCCAAATCTTGAGTTGGACTCACAACCTACACTGAAACAGCAAAAACCCAAGCAGAATAGTAAACAACGTAGCAAATTCGCAACTGATGAAAACAGAGTTAAACCGAACAAGAAAGCTTGAAGATAGAGAGATCTTCCGAATCTGGTGCGATGCTTCTGTTCACGATTTGGAGCTTTGAAAAGCTGAAGTGAAGCAACTTGCAACATAAATAATGGTGCGGACAAAACCAAAGATGGCGAATGAAAAGGTGATTGTAGGTGGTTATGATGTCCGGCGAAGGGAGAAATACGGTGGAGGTTTGGTGATGGTTTGAGCTGAGAAGCAGAAAACGGAGACGGTAGGTTTTTTCAGGTTTGAGTGAAGAAGAAGAGAAGGTTTTGTCTTGGGAAGTGACGGCTAGGGTTCTCTATGGGGAGAGATGAACAGTGCCTTTAATTAGGGTTTATTTCATTGAATTTCCCCTCGCTTATAACATCCGAGTGGGCCTCCGATGCTGGGCCGTCTTCAATCCAATTCTAATTCTTTTCTCTGAATTAACTATTCAATTAATCTTCTTCTTTTACTAACTATTTAATTAATAATAACATAAATTTAAATAGTAACAATAAAATATAAACTAATATTAACATAAATAAAATTATTATTAACATAAATTAATATATACAAAAATACTATTATTATTAATATAAATAAGAAAAAGCTTAGGAAACTATAAAAAGAATTAATATTCACAAAAACGTCTTTAGGCCACGTGTCACACCTTAATTGGTTAAGAAGATAATGTTTTAAAGAATCAACCAATTGTGAGCGGACACGTGTCTAAATAACGAGAAAATAAGCGGGCAATGCAAAATCAAAACAGAATAAAAGACGAAAATACTTAAAACGGGTAGGACAAATTTAGGGTATGACAGTTATGCGGTGTATGACAGACTAATTCTTATTTTCCATTGCAATGTTACTGAAAATGCTTTTGAAAAATGATATGTGGAATTTTGTGGTGAATTGTGACATCCCGTAAGTGGGAGAAACTCTGATATGTACTTACTTTTTTGTGTTTTATTTTGTTTTGGGAAACGGGGTGTTACAAGTTGGTACCAGAGCAGGTCGGTTCGTCCGGCCAGTGTAGTGTTTTGAGTCTGTCTGTAGGATAGAGTTGATTGTTTTCTGTTAACCTATTGTTGTTGTTGAGCAGTATGGCTAGGAGGAATGATGCGGCGTTGGATGCGGCTATGCAGGCTATGGCACAGGCGGTGGCCAATCAGAATCTGGCTGCGGGTGCTCAATTCAGAGACTTGATGCAGTTCCAGAGCAACAAGCCACCGAAGTTTGAGGGTGGAATTCTAGATCCGGTAGCTGCACAGAAATGGCTGAAGGCGATAGAGAAGATCTACAGGACCATGGGGTGCAGTGACGAGCAGAAGGTGAGATTCGGTACTCACATGCTCGAGGGGGAAGCCGAAGCTTGGTGGGACAATTGTCGTCAGAGAATGGAGGCTTCGGGGACTCCGATTTCTTGGGAGGTGGTTCGATCTGGGTTTCTGGAAAAGTATTTTCCAGAAGATATCAGAAGTGCTAAAGAGGTGGAATTTCTGGAATTGAAACAGGGCAGCATGTCGGTAGCCGAATATGCGGCTAAGTTTGAGGAGTTGGCTCAGTATTGTCCTTATTACAATACTGAGGAAGCTATGACTTCTAAGTGCCTGAAATTTGAGAATGGGCTGAGGCCGGAGATCAAGATGGGAATCGCATGTCAGAAAATCAGGAGCTATCCTGAGTTGGTGAGTAGAAGTCGCATTTATGATAATGACAACCGTGCGAGGATTGCACATTACAAGGCGGCGAGTGACCGCAAGGGTAAGCAAAGGTTTGGTGGTACACCTTATAGTGTGCCGACCGGTAAGGGAAAGCAGAAGGTTGTGTCTGATAAGAGATTCCGAGAGAAGAAGACATCAGCAGATCTGAAATGTTATCGGTGCGGTGTCGCTGGGCATCGTGCTATTGATTGTCCTCAGGAGACTAAGAAGTGCTTCAAATGTGGGAAGTCGGGCCATGTGATGGCGGATTGTAGGACTAATATGCCTACTTGCTAAAATTATGGTGAGAAGGGCCATATTAGCACTCATTGTGAGAAGCCGAGGAGGGCTCAAGTGCCTCAGGTCAGCAGTAAAGTGTTTGCAGTGGTGGGTACTCAGTCGGCGGACGAGGAGCGTTCGATCAAAGGTACATGTTTTATCAATAACATTCCTTTGACTGCTATGATTGACACGGGTGCGACCCACTCGTTTATCTCTGTTGATTGTGTGAAGAGGTTAGGTTTGGTGCCGACTACTCTTGAGCGGCGGATGACCATTGAAACTCCCTCGATTGGTTCAGTGACTACTTCGCTAGTGTGTTTGAAGTGTCCACTGAATATCTTTGGCCGAGACTTTGGTGTGGATTTGATCTGTTTGCCACTTGGTGGTTTGGATGTTGTCGCTTGCGCGAAAATAAGGTGTCGGCATGACAGAAGAGTCGCCACCTTTCGTTATTTATCCCTCAGAGCGGGAAAGGAAACGATCGGAAAAACCTGACGAAAAAGGGTAAGACAAGGTCATCGCAACCATTGTCTGGGTTCGGGAGTCGGTTACGCAAGGGGAAGGTATTAGCACCCCTCACGTCCGTCGTACTCGACGGGATCCTCGCTTGTTTGTTTACTTGGACGGGTTGGTTTTAATCTATCTACCTATCAAGGCTGGCTGAAAAAGAAAAGAAAAATGACTCGGCAAAGCATCGCGCTTTATGCCTACGTATTCTCATCAGAGAATGAGAAATCAGAGTCAACGTAGTTCGGCCTACGAAGGGTTATGGGGGAAGGTAGCTTGCCAAGACATCGCCATCTTGTGCCTACGTACTCTCAACAGGCATGAGAGATCAGAGCTCACGTAGTTCGGGAAACTATAGTTTATTTCCTGTTTTACAAAAGAAGTGTTTTTTATTATGTTTGCGATTTCAACCGCACTAGAGACTATGACCTGAGAGTGAATGCGTCGCATGTCACCCAAAGGGTACCATACTAAACATCCAGACTGTGGAAAAGAAACTCCCCCACAATCCTTTCTCAGATAGCTTAAGGCTCGTAACGTACGAAAGAAATCATTCATGATTACTGTATCTTAAACTGTTTTGAGATGAGAAGAGAACAGGCCCAACTAGGAGGGAGACTATCAAGTCCTACTGTTATCATGCCATGGATTCATCCTATGGTTGAGGTTTGAACAGGGAACTCCTAGATGTTGTCATGCATAGGTTTCAACCTAAAAGTCTATCATCAAATCCTTATCAAAGGAAATGAGAGTCCTAAGGGATCATGTCAATGATACACCAAAACAGACAAAGCATCAGCTTAACAGTAAAATGCATGCAATGCAAGTGAGGGAGGAAATGTGTGTGGGGCTTCAGCCTCCACAAGCTCGTCTCAACCTCAAGCCAGTCATGAAATAACAGTAATCATACTGAAAAATAAACCACATGCTATCAAGCAATAAACAGTAAACTGCAATCATACAGATAAAAGAAATGAAAATGCCATCAGGCAAACAAACCACATGGGCAAGGGAGCTGGGCTCTACCGAATACCCGCAAGCAAAGCCACACAATAACAATACAAGCAGAGGGAGCAACTCAACCTCTAATGCAATCATGCTCCTAGATTCTACTTATTCTAGATGTGCTTAATCTAATGCAACAGACAAATCAAACAAAACACACAATACAGAAAAGAAAAATAGAAGAAAGCTTCAGCTCCTCCAGCAGCCACTCAGTCTTCAGACTTCAATCATCAACTGCTTTCCAGGTATCAACCCTACAATATGAGTATCAACTCATCTTCTCCCTTAAGCTTCAGCTTCTTTGATCAGCTCCACCTTCAGGCTTCACCATCTTCAGGGATCTTCAAGTATCAACTTGATCTTCATGCTCTTCAAGCTTCAGCTGGAATGACAGTCTTCAAGAATTCATCCTCTTCAATAATCTTCAATGAAGTCTTCATCTTCATGCTCAGGCTCTGACAGCTCTCAAGAATAATCAAATCAGATAGAATCACCACTGGATAAGATGGGGGATATTGAACTGCTTATTTGATCACCAAAGGTGACCTATAAGGATTCAATATCAAGTGAAGGGTTCCCTCAAAAGTTCTACCTCCTAGGTATAGCGCTAATCCCTCCAAAGGAGACAGGTGTATACCCTGGAAGGACTTTGAATCATAGGGAGGAATGGATGTGAAGAATACTATCCATGTTTGAGAAAGAAATTATCTACATCTAAGCTCTTCCTAATCCTAACCCTAAAACAAAACAAAAAGAAGAAGAACAAGCTCCTCAAGCTCCTTCAAGCCTCTTCCAATCTTCTAGCATGCTCCACTAAGCTCCACAATGAGATGCCAAGCTCCTCAAACCAAAGGGATACTCCAAAGCAAAGCAAACTAAACAAAACTTGCCCTAAAGGCCACACAAACAATCATTCAATTCAAAAATACACTAAAAATAGTATATTATTCTAATAAATCCTAATATAAATGCTAGGGGACCCTAAATAACCTCTCTTAAGTCCCATATATTCCCCATAGACTAAATTGCCCTATGAAACCTAAATCTAAAATTGTTATGATCCTATGTTAAAGTTTTAATCAAATTCTACACTACTTAGAACTACCTAATTAAAACTACCCTAAAAATTATCACAAAATTATGAAATTAATTCATGGGGACCCTAAACCATTCATCTAATTATCCTAAAAAAATTGAACTCAAAATCCTAAGGGAACTACCCTAATTAAATCCTACAAATTAGCATACCAACTAAAAGAATTAAAAAAGCAATTAAAAGTAAAAATGCACAAAAATTATAAAACTGAAATAAAATGGCTATTTTATACTATTATATTTTTCTAGACAGAAAATGAAAATTGGGAAAAAAAGTTTCATTAAAAAATATGCATTTTTCATTTTGTTATGAATTTTTGAAGTTTAATGAAATTTGGAGAAAAAATTAAATGAGAATTGGATGAGGGGTGCAAGAAGTAGATATATTAAGCTAAAAATCAATTGGGCCAAGAAATGGGGGGTGGGGAGAGTAATTCGTGTGAGGCCCATGCTGATTCATTAATCCATTTTCGTGAATGAATTCTGGCCATCCGATCGGCCTCCCAGTCAACAAGTCTTGGCGAAATCGTACGGTCCATGCATCATCTTCAACCTTGGTCCATCTAGGGTTTAGAAACACCATGAAAACATACTCCATGCATGAGACTTCCTCTTCCTTGTTCTCTCTCAATACTCCACCATTTAACACGATTCAAGAACCAAATTTGTCTAGAATTTTATGTAGAATACAACCATGCCTTTGGATTTCGTTGAAACTAACCACACCATGCAAACCGAACCACACAACTCCATGGATCCAAACTTTCTTCAATTTTCGACCATCATAAAACTCAACAATCTTTGTATATAATTAATCCTCATGCTATGCTGATCATCCTAAGCTATAGCACACGAAATAATACTCTCTATCCAATGAGTTCTTGACCATTAAAGAATCATGTCCAATTTTCAATCTTCACCAATGGCTCTATAACTTCCCATGATTAATCACCTAATGGTCACTAATGGTTTTCCAACAAGAACTAATCCTAGCCATGCCTAAAGTGAGAGGTAAGAACAGTTTTGCATACCTTGACTCTTGCAATGGTGGATGTTGAAAGGCTTCGAATCAATCCTTGTAGATCTTCACAAATGGTCCCTAGGTGATGAACAATACTCTTCTTGCACAAGATTTGATGGAAATGGCTTGTATCTTCAGATTCAATCCTTTTTGCTCTCTTGCAACTTCACTTGAAAAGCTCCAATTCTTCAACAATGGTGGCTCACTCCAGCATGAACACGTTTAGGGATGTTTATGGAGATGATTTGTGGAAGAAAATAGAAAGGTAATGAAGAGAAAAGTGGAGTTTCAATACAATTTGCAAAATGGAAAGTTTTGGTTCAAACTCTTTTTTCTACCACCATTAACATCAACAATCACCAACCTTTCACCAATGGGGAATGCATTCAATATATAGAGATGTTTAGAAAGATCTAGAACCTCTTAGAATCATCTAGAAAGGACTTGAAGTTTCATGACTTGATATTTTGCATTTCCATTCTCACCATGTGAGATATCATGACAAAAACCCCATAACATGAGTAATTATCTTCATTTTCTCCTTAAGTGGTATTTTGGACAATATACCATGCTTAAACACCTTGTTTATGAAGCTTTTCTTTGTTTTGACTTGGTACCCCATTATGCAAGTAAGAATTTTACAAAGCAACTCCAAGATTTAAGCCTCAAATCAAAATTGTGGCTGAACCATTGTTCTTAAAATGCCCTTTGGAGTCAAAATGACCTATCATATGCCATGGTTAGGGTTTATAGCTTGGATTTTAGGATTTTCCATTTCACTTGAATTAACTTATGTCCCATTTTTAGGCCATTTTTAACACTTTTTGCTATGAGCCTTTCCAACATCTCATGACCACCCTACTAGCCTTAAAACATCATTCTAAGAAACTTTTATGTTTAAGGTTTTTCCATTTGAAGCTTGGAAGTAGGAGATATGGCCATATGCTTAAAATGACCTATAAGTTCAAAATGACCAAAATGCCCTTGGCTTGTCAAAACCATAACTTGAGTTCTACAAATCCTATCAAGGACTTCTAGTACTCTATAGAAAGCTAAGAAGATGCTCTTCAACATTCATGTTGACCAAGAGATCATAGGAATCATCTTACTATGGAAAAAGTTGTCTGCAAGTTGGGTGACTTTCAAGGACCCAGATTCACATATCTCAGATGACCTGTAATTTGTCAAAACCATAACTTGAGCTCTGAAAATCCTATCAAGGACTTCTACCACTCAAATTAAAGCTAAGATCAAGCTCTACAACATTCATGTTGTGGGGAAGATGAGATGACAATCACATCTTGAGCTAAAACTTCCTGGAAGGTAGGGATCAAACTAGGGGATTTTACACTGCCAATCCTTAGAAACCCTAGCTTAAACTTCTCAAACTCCTCAATCATGATGAGTTGGTCTAGGAATCATCCTTATGATACTTCAATACATCATTCCATGATCACATGGCTCTTGGATTAGGTCTCAACCCTCTCCAAAACATCAGCTGACCTAGGGTTGACCCGGTCAAAACCCTAATTCTACCATTCATGGTTGAATCTTCTGAATTCTTGCATAATGATCTCTCTGGGCTTCATGATGGCTTTCAAGACATCTCATAGGCTTCCTCAAAGCTTCAAGTCCATTCTCAAAGTCTCAGAATCATCTGAGGAGCTCCCACAACTCTCAAGTTATGAAGCACACAACCTTGGTTTCAACCAATTCTTCTGAGGATCTCTTGAACTTTCTGATGAAGGTATCAACCTTCAAACACTTGATGGATAAATAATTGTTGGTCAAATTTTGGGGTGCAACAGCTTCCCCTATTCAAACGGCTTGAACCTGACTGGGTGAGAAGCGAACGGCTCTCAGCCAATCAAGGTGCGAGACGGTTGAATACCGGTGAACCCGAAAATTTGCCAACTGCACGAGCACACGATACTCTGCGGGGAACAAACCTTCGAATACTGCAATACTAGATGCACGACAACTAGTTGGAGAAATACTGATCTGACATCGCCGTCAGTTATCCACGTTAACTTCTTCTGACATTGTCGTCCGACAACCAAAACACCCAACATCACCGCTGGAAGACTAAACCACCTGACATCACCGTCAGAAGCAGACAAAATTCCGAGGGACACCCAACATCGCCGCTGGAACACCAAATCTCCTAACATCACCGTCAGAAGCAGACAAAATTCTGAGGATCACCCAACATCGCCGCTGGAACACCAAATCTCCTGACATCACCGTCAGAAGCAGACAAAATTCTGAGGAACACCCAACATCGCCGCTGGAACACCAAATCTCCTGACATCACCGTCAAGAACAACCATAACTCGAGGAAACAAACATCCAACATCACCGCCGGAGAACTAAATCTGACATCGCCGTCGATTAACCAAAACACCCAACATCACCGCTGGAAGACTAAATCTGACATCGCCGTCAGACAATCAAAATACCCTGCATCGCCGCTGGAGAACTAAATCTGACATCGCTGTCGGACAATCAAAATACCCCGCATCGCTGCTGGAGAACTAAATCTGACATCGCCGTCGGACAATCAAAATACCCCGCATCGCCGCTGGAGAACTAAATCTGACATCGCCGTCGGACAATCAAAATACCCCGCATCGCCGCTGGAGAACTAAATCTGACATCGCCGTCAGACAATCAAAATACCCCGCATCGCCGCTGGAGAACTAAATCTGACATCGCCGTCGGACAATCAAAATACCCCGCATCGCCGCTGGAGAACTAAATCTGACATCGCCGTCGGACAATCAAAATACCCCGCATCGCCGCTGGAGAACTAAATCTGACATCGCCGTCGGACAATCAATAATACCCCGCATCGTCGCTGGAGAACTAAATCTGACATCACCGTCGGACAATCAAAATACCCCGCATCTCCGCTGGAGAACTAAATCTGACATCGCCGTCGGACAATCAAAATATCCCGCATTGCCGCTGGAAACCAATATAATCTGGCCTCACCGTCAAACAAACATCCAACATCGCCGCCGGAAACCAACCTAGTCTGACCTCACCGTCAAAACAAACATCCAACATCGCCGCCGGAAACCAATATAATCTGACCTCACCGTCAAACAAACATCCAACATCGCCGCCGGAAACCAATATAATTTGACCTCACCGTCAAACAAACATCCAACATCGCCGTTGGAAACCAACCTAGTCTGACCTCACCGTCAAAACAAACATCCAACATCGCCGCCGGAAACCAATATAATCTGACCTCGCCGTCAAAGAAAACACCCAACCTCACCGCTGGAAACAAACATAATCTGACCTCGCCGTCAAACAACCATCCAACATCGCTTCCGGAAACAAACATAATCTGACCTCGCCGTCAAACAACCATCCAACATCGCCGCCGGAAACAAACATAATCTGACCTCGCCGTCAACGTGGAGAAACTTCATTGGGGAATTGGTCACACGGTAACCAGTAATACGTAATCGATCATACCGCTTCATTAACACGGTCAGACTTCAATCATGGAGTCTTCAGGAGAGATTCTAACTTCGCCGTTGAAAAACCTGCTGGGGATGACGCTTCGCCGCTGCGGAATCTGGAGAACTATCAAGCAACTCTACTCCGGGGGTCCAGAAATCATTCTGGATGAATTAACTCTGCTGAGGACTTCTTGAACAAATATCTCTGTCGGGGACCTTCAAAATCATCTTGAACTGATGACCATTCTGGAGATTTCATTCTGTTGGGGATTCCAGGAATCGTCCTGGGCAACTCTTGCTGGGGACAAACCAATCACGGCTTGAGCAGCTTCCAAGGACTCGGCTCTCTTGGGGCTTCAGGAACCATCCTGGGCGATCTTAGCTGGAGACTCCAAGTATCAATTTGAGCAACCAACTCTGGAGACTGCACTGGGGTCTTAAGAATCATCTTAAGCAAACGGCCCTGCTGAGGGATTCGAGAATCATCTTGACCTGAAGACTTCGCTGGGGATCTCAAAAATCATCTTAAGCACGCGACCTCGTTGGGGAGAATGTGAGGAATCATCTTGAGCAACTGATCCTTCGGCGGAACACCTGTAAAACAAGAATGGTAACAACCTAGATCATGTTTATGATGCATATGCTTCGGCGCCATGCTCCACACAGTGGAAATGCTATGCGTTTATGCTAAATGATATGAAATCATGCACAATGATGCGATCCTGTCAGCAAAATAAATGCCGAGGGGGAAATCCTCCTGTCAAGGGGGGAAGAACTACTCAGATAGAGGGATCATCCTGCTGAGGAGCACATGAACACGCCAATATCAATTGGACTCCGACTGGGGAAATGATCTTCATTTGACTGCTGCAGGGGAAACAACTTCAGCTGATTACTGCAGGGGAACGAAGCTCTACGAGGACCTGGACCTGCTGAAGGAAAGCGATGTCAATCGCGAGAATAAACTGCGTGGCCGCCATGGCTACTTTTCTGGGGATAACAACTCTGTGGGGAAACAACTTCAGCTGCTCAACACTCCACTGGGGAAACAACTAAACATGGTCTGATCAACTTCCAAGGACTCGGCTCTCTTGGACATCTGCAAACTCGGCTGAGGAAGGAGAAGTCATCCTGCTTCGCTGGAGAGAGTGCGACTCTGGGGAAATACCGCATCGGATGTTCAATACTCTGCTAGGGAGAATCCACTCATGGTCCCAACTGCTTCCAAGGATTCGGTTCTCTTGGGGGTTTGCGGACTCAGCCGGGGAGAGAGAAATCATTCTACTTCACTGTAGAGCACGACTCTGATGAGGAATTTCAATTCCGCTGGGGGAAGAAGGAGTCATCCGACTTCGGGGGAGGGTAAAACTCTGCAGGGGAATACAGCATCCGTCGTTCCAACACTTTACTGGGGAAGAGGGAATCATCCGGCTTCGGGAGAGACACGACTCTGGTGGGGAATCTTAATTCCGCTGGAGACTTCAGTCTGGCACCATCAGTTGCTGCATACTTCGGCGTACGAACAGTTTCCTTCGAATCCTGCACTTGTGACCCGGTGCTGGGGGAGACACCTGCTTCGGCGACTTTACTGGGGAAAACACGAGCTTCGGCACCCGAACATTTCTACGAAATCTGCACTTGTGACCCGGTGCGGGGGAAGGAAGACACGAGCTTCGGCGCTTGACTCAGCCGAGGAGGCGACATTCCTTCAGGACGCATCTGCTTGGGGAAGAGAATCATCTCTGCCTGGGGAAAAGGGCTACACTCTGTTGATGATATCAATCTTGACACACTGAGGATAACTCTTGCACACGTCTCATGGAGACTGACCCTTGCTGGGGACAACTGATGGACCAATCAAGTCCGAGGAGTACTCGTGTATCAACACTGCTGGGGATATCAATCCTTAGCTACTCATTATTCACTCTGATGGAGATGTATTGATCCTATCAAGGAAACACCTCT
Organism: Lathyrus sativus; assembly: GCA_963859935.3. Lineage (NCBI taxonomy): Eukaryota > Viridiplantae > Streptophyta > Magnoliopsida > Fabales > Fabaceae > Lathyrus > Lathyrus sativus. The sequence continues at coordinate 226,215,459 of OZ012738.1, forward strand.
GACGTCTGCGGAAGATAACAATCGATCACTGAACTGGAATCTCACTTCACGGAGGAAGACAACCCTGAACGACCTTTTTGAACACCCTAAGCCCTTATAAGGTACGAAGCAATCTGCTGAGAAATAACTCTTCTCTGGCTGACATCCAAATCTACCCGTCTAGAGATTACTCCACGAGGGAATCACCACCGACTTCTGCTTGAGGAATGAGTCTAAACTCGGAGGGAAAGGAGTCAAATTCGGATTCTGTGGGGATACAACATTGCATCAGTCCCACTGCTGGGGAAATAAACCCAAATTTGCCGGTCAGGGAAAGCTTCAGTCTCAACCTACTTGGGAAAATAGCACCTCAGGCTAATCAACGCTCAACGCTTGGGATGGCCATACTCTGCCGGGAATATCAATCCCGCCCTACCGAGGCTAATCTTGACCCTACTCTGATAAGGGATAAATGCCATCTCAATTTGCCGCAGTCTCAAACTGCACAGGGGAAACAATCTCAAACTGTACATCTCTGCTGAGAAACAAACCTGGTTCAACAACGTCAATACAGGGAATACAGACTACCAATCATAGAGCCGAGTAACAGGTTAGGCTGTAGGATAACAATCCAATGACAGCAAGGCTTCTTCAGAAGGCTCAGGTTTCGGCATGGTAATGACACGATTCCCCGACACTCAACTCTTGCTAGGGTGAACAAACTCATTTGGACAACTTGCCCCCAGTGCAATTCAACTTGCCCCAATCCGACTTTTGGGAATAATCCAATCTGAACAGAAAACAGCTGGCAACCAGACAACCTTCAGATGGCTTGCCCCAACATCTGCACAACGGGAGGATTCATCCTCAACTAATCAACTCTCAGCATGGTTGGCTTCAATATCTCTGAAGTAGTTTGCCCCTGAACGAGCGATGAGCGACTCAACATGCTCTGATCGAACACTGGAGGTATCTGCCCTCAAATCGCAAGAATTCTGGATAACTGCCCCTGATTGGGTCTCGCGAAGATTCACTTCGGATCAACCGCTTCTTGCATAAACTGCCCCATAATCAACTGATACTCTGGGACTTGTCCTCAGACAAACTGATTCCAAACTCACAGGAATTCATTACCCTAAATTCACCGGGCTTCGCAGCAAACCCTTCTGATCCAGACCTCTGACGATTCAGTCCTGATTGACTATTCCCTGTTGAAGTTCCTCCGTATCAGCTACTGACCTGCAATTAAAATTGTTTATTCACGAATGGTAATTTTAATGCAGTGTTCATGCAAATTTCGAAAAAATGTTGTACTGTCACTCATTTACGTGTCATGCTAGTGAGTGACGAATGAACTCAAGAGTTCAAACGTAGTGCTGATTCGATCAGTGAAAAATACAATAAGGATATGATTAGCAAATCATGAAGGAGTCAGGTTACTCAACCTTATCGCAACGCGCTTTTAGAATAAACCCTGCCTCAATTAGGTCTTTTAAGGGTTGTATCGTGGTCGGGTTCACGGTTCGTGAAACAAAGGATATTTGGCTCAAATTATGATTTGTACCCACCCCTTCTACGTGATGATCTCCGATCCTAAAGTTCAGTTAACTTGGGTCGAGCGCTCGCCTCTTCGAGAGGTATGTTGAACATTGGGAACAACTGGTTAAAGAGTTCACAAGGTGTTTCGGAGTGACAGTTACTCCTTTTTCGTTTTCGGTGTCTGTATCTACACGACTTTGTCCTTGTTCGAGGATTTTTCCTTTTTTATACTCCTTTCTTTTTCATTCTTTTGATTCCCTAATTTTTGCCTGGACCGACTCTTCAGAGTTCTTTTCGATTTTTCTTTTGAAGTCCAGCGGGATGCCCTGATTTTTTTGCCTAAGTATTTGCTTTCTAGCTTTTTCTTTTTTACTTAGCGGGCTTTCTTATTCCCTCTTTTTTTTTCTTTTGGAACGAGTCGTGCGACACCGGTTGTCTTGATTGCTCCGAAAGGATTATAACTGTTTCACTCCTGGTCGGTGAGGTTTAACCATTGTGGTTGATGAGGTACGACCTCTGGAGAGGAATATGATGTGATTGGTCCTCGAAGGACAACACTCCTCTATAAGACTTGAACACTCGATCAAGCTAACTGACAACTACCCTGCCCCGGGTTAAGATGTGAGGGTTTAAAAGTCCGAAAAAACTCCTACTTCTCGGCTCGAAGTGGTTAACAAGGGATTCTCTTCCTTATCTCTCCGGTGTTTAGGGGATTTGAAACAATGCCTTATACGTCATCGGCAAGGTTTTATCTGAAAGCAATACGATCATCGGCTATGAGTATTCAGTTTCATCATCCTCCCTCCAATCTTTGCTAATCATAGTGATAAAGTGGAGTGAATAAAATGCAAGTGTCAGTGCAATGCAGTAAATGAGTGACAACGACATAATTAATTCAGAAAAAATGCATAGTCACTTTATTAACATCACCATTCGAAACAAACAATGTTTAACAGCAAGTAGTAACTAACAGAAAAGAAACTACAAATGCAAATGATAAAAAGTCCTAGGACTGCCAATGCTGAGGATGTCTGCCTGTCTGGACCACTGGCTTCTGGAAATAACCCTCTGAATCTGCGAGCTCAGACAGCTGAGAGGTTGTCACGCACAACCAAAACTCCTTCTGGAAAGGAAATGCACCCTTTATCGATCAACTGTTGCACTTTCGCCTGAAAAGCCTTGCAATCTTCAGTTGAATGCCCCGGAGATCCACCATGGTAACCACACTGAGCATGAGGATTGTACCCTGGAGGGTAAGGCTCTGGAACGGGCTTGAGAGCTTTCGGTTCCACCAAAGAATTCTGAATCAACTGTGGAAGAATCTGGCTATATGGCACAGGCACTGGATGGAAAGGAGCATTCCTTCGTTCTAAGTGGTGGCGAGGCCTCTTTTGATTCTGGTGCTGGTGTTCTTTCTGCCCAGGAGTAAGAGGTCGTCGTTTATGAATGGCAACGGTCCCTTGTTTAGGCGCTGGCGTCCTTGAACCTGATCCAGGTAGAAACTGCGAGCGAGGCGATTCAGTCACCAAAGGTCGCGGGACATATTCAAGATCTTTCTCAGCTTCAGGAAAAGGAGTGGAATCATTCACCTCTTCTACAGGGTACGGGATAAACTTTCCCGATGCTCTCATGCCGCCCGGCACAAACCTAATTGTCCTTGAGTCAATAAGGTCTTGAATCTTATTCTTGAGAGCCTTACATGTTTCAACATGGTGCCCCGGTGCTCCTGAGTGGAAATCGCAATGTGTGCTGAGATCAACGTCTGGTGACACGTCATCCGGTGGATCCAAAGTCCGAAGCTTGAGAACATGGTTCTGAACCAACAGTGGCAACAGCTGGGCATAACTCACGGGTATTGGGTCCACAGCTCTATCAAGTAGCTTCTTCTTTTGATTATGACCTTCAAGGTTATTCTGAGATGCCTGGCGCGGCTGCCGACGAGACAGGTCTTGAGCTTCATGCTGTGTAGAGGATCCACGAAGTCCACTTGGCTTCGGAACAGGTGGCACTGACGGCAATGGAGGAAGCACTTTGGTCTCCACCTCGGGTGCTCGATCACTCTCCTTTTTTAGCATACTTCTCACCACTCCCATGAGGAAGCTCAACTGATTCTGCAGCTGCTGATTCTCTTCTCTGAGTACTTGCTGGTCCAGGCGCACTGCCTGTATGTCATTCATGACCTGCCCCAACTGGCTTTGGATTTTCCCCAACTCAGCTTGTACCTGCTCCATCAGTCTGAGCTGCTCGATTCTGAGTCAAACCTGCAAACACAAGGGTTAGAAGACAAGCCCCGACTTCCGTCATGCAAGATGAATTATGTTAGCGCCATGGGTGTCTGTACGTTTAGGAGATCACCCCTAATTCTGGTGCCAACGTGCCAACATAGTGTCAATGCAGTGATAAGACCGGATCCATTCATGGAAGAAAATATCTCATATTGCTCGGGACACCAGAATCAGGGTACGAAATGCGCCTGCAGCACAGACACATGCTAATGGAATGCAAAATGAATATGCGAACTAATGCAAAATGCAGTCATGCAATAATATATCCGGGTAACTGCTGTTGTGGAGAGTTTGTATCAACAATCACTGGTGAAAAGAAAACCCCGGTGTAAGACCACTGATCTGATCTGCTAAGAACAACCATCTGATAGGACCATATACATAGGATCAAAATTCTGCTCTGTCGAGAACAAATGTCTGATAATAAGGACCTCGGATGCATGATTAAGAAATATCTGCTAATGAAGTCTTCAGACCCCAAATCAAAATTTTGCCCTATCAAGAACAAACACACAGCTGCTGATGAGATCTTCAGACCCCACTCAAAAATCTGCTCTATCAAGAATAAACAACATCTGCTGATAAGGTCTTCAGACCCCAAAATCTGCTCTATCAAAGAACAAACCACTGATGACAATACTCTGATCAAAACCTGCTCTATCAAGAACAGACATACACCTGATGACAAGATCCTCTGATCAAAACCTGCTCTATCAAAACAGACATATTGCAACCGAGAACCCTGGTACCAACATAACTGATTCACTGTCAAGAAAATCAGGTGGTCTGGAGGTCAAAGTTTCCGGCAATAAACCCAATCCCACTCACAGGTATGGACCTAAACTGACTCAAGGTACGGCATCCTATGCGTTCATCAGCGTCACAGACTTTCAAAACTGACGATACGATTCCCAGAAGGAGTGGCATCATCAAGTCTTGAAGAGCCCTCACTTAGCTGAATCACAAATGATCGGTCCCCAAAGTCGACAATCCACCAAACCAGCAACCGTCTCAACCCAAAGGGTTGAAAGTGAAGCCAACCGGATGAACCTCGTCTGAGCGTGGATTTCATGAGACACTAGTGCCTGCAAAGCAAGCACGCGCCCACTAATTTCCACTCTAAGTCTATGGTGCCTTCAAGCCTGGGTCTGGCTTCTCACTCATCAGAACTCCCATCCCACAACAGCACAAATAATCATATTATACTGAAAATAAAAGGCGGGAAATAAAGTGCGAGAAGTAAACATGCGATAAATAAACGCAACCCAACAAGTAAACATACAAGCGTTAGGAATGACTCGCATAGGGGATGGGAAACGGTCCCAGCATCGGGGATGGGAAATTCCTCAGCAGCTATAGGTCCCCAGCTGTCGCTTGCGCAAAAATAAGGTGCTGGCATGACAGAAGAGTCGCCACCTTTTGTTATTTATCCCTCAGAGCGGGAAAGGAAACGATCGGAAAAACCTGATGAAAAAGGGTAAGACAAGGTCATCGCAACCATTGTCTGGGTTCGGGAGTCGGTTACGCAAGGGGAAGGTATTAGCACCCCTCACGTCCGTCGTACTCGATGGGATCCTCGCTTGTTTGTTTACTTGGACGGGTTGGTTTTAATCTATCTACCTATCAAGGCTGGCTGAAAAAGAAAAGAAAAATGACTCGGCAAAGCATCGCGCTTTATGCCTACGTATTCTCATCAGAGAATGAGAAATCAGAGTCAATGTAGTTCGGCCTACGAAGGGTTATGGGGGAAGGTAGCTCGCCAAGACATCGCCATCTTGTGCCTACGTACTCTCAACAGGCATGAGAGATCAGAGCTCACGTAGTTTGGGAAACTATGGTTTATTTCCTGTTTTACGAAAGAAGTGTTTTTTATTATGTTTGTGATTTCAACCGCACTAGAGACTATGACCTGAGAGTGAATGCGTCGCATGTCACCCAAAGGGTACCATACTAAACATCCAGACTGTGGAAAAGAAACTCTCCTACAATCCTTTCTCAGATAGCTTAAGGCTCGTAACGTACGAAAGAAATCATTCATGATTACTGTATCTTAAACTGTTTTGAGATGAGAAGAGAACAGGCCCAACTAGGAGGGAGACTATCAAGTCCTACTGTTATCATGCCATGGATTCATCCTATGGTTGAGGTTTGAACAGGGAACTCCTAGATGTTTTCATGCATAGGTTTCAACCTAAAAGTCTATCATCAAATCCTTATCAAAGGAAATGAGAGTCCTAAGGGATCATGTCAATGATACACCAAAACAGACAAAGTATCAACTTAACAGTAAAATGCATGCAATGCAAGTGAGGGAGGAAATGTGTGTGGGGCTTCAGCCTCCACAAGCTCGTCTCAACCTCAAGCCAGTCATGAAATAACAGTAATCATACTGAAAAATAAACCACATGCTATCAAGCAATAAACAGTAAACTGCAATCATACAGATAAAAGAAATGAAAACGCCATCAGGCAAACAAACCACATGGGCAAGGGAGTTGAGCTCTACCGAATACCCGCAAGCAAAGCCACGCAATAACAATACAAGCATAGGGAGCAACTCAACCTCTAATGCAATCATGCTCCTAGATTCTACTTATTCTAGATGTGCTTAATCTAATGCAACAGACAAATCAAACAAAACACACAATACAGAAAAGAAAAATAGAAGAAAGCTTCAGCTCCTCCAGCAGCCACTCAGTCTTCAGACTTCAATCATCAACTGCTTTCCAGGTATCAACCCTACAATATGAGTATCAACTCATCTTCTCCCTTAAGCTTTAGCTTCTTTGATCAGCTCCACCTTCAGGCTTCACCATCTTCAGGGATCTTCAAGTATCAACTTGATCTTCATGCTCTTCAAGCTTCAGCTGGAATGGCAGTCTTCAAGGATTCATCCTCTTCAATAATCTTCAATGAAGTCTTCATCTTCATGCTCAGGCTCTGACAGCTCTCAAGAATAATTAAATCAGAGAGAATCACCACTGGATAAGCTGGGGGATATTGAACTGCTTATTTGATCACCAAAGGTGACCTATAAGGGTTCAATATCAAGTGAAGGGTTCCCTCAAAAGTTCTACCTCCTAGGTATAGCGCTAATCCCTCCAAAGGAGAGAGGTGTATACCCTGGAAGGACTTTGAATCATAGGGAGGAATGGATGTGAAGAATACTATCCATGTTTGAGAAAGAAATTATCTACATCTAAGCTCTTCCTAATCCTAACCCTAAAACAAAACAAAAAGAAGAAGAACAAGCTCCTCAAGCTCCTCCAAGCCTCTTCCAATCTTCTAGCATGCTCCACTAAGCTCCACAATGAGATGCCAAGCTCCTCAAACCAAAGGGACACTCCAAAGCAAAGCAAACTAAACAAAACTTGCCCTAAAGGCCACACAAACAATCATTCAATTCAAAAATACACTAAAAATAGTATATTATTCTAATAAATCCTAATATAAATGCTAGGGGACCCTAAATAACTACCCTTAAGTCTCATATATTCCCCATAGACTAAATTGCCCTATAAAACCTAAATCTAAAATTGTTATGATCCTATGTTAAAGTTTTAATCAAATTCTACACTACTTAGAACTACCTAATTAAAACTACCCTAAAAATTATCACAAAATTATGAAATTAATTCAGGGGGACCCTAAACCATTCATCTAATTATCCTAAAAAAATTGAACTCAAAATCCTAAGGGAACTACCCTAATTAAATCCTACAAATTAGCATACCAACTAAAAGAATTAAAAAAGCAATTAAAAGTAAAAATGCACAAAAATTATAAAACTGAAATAAAATGGCTATTTTATAATATTATATTTTTCTAGACAGAAAATGAAAATTGGAAAAAAAAGTTTCATTAAAAAATATGCATTTTTCATTTTGTTATGAATTTTTGAAGTTTAATGAAATTTGGAGAAAAAATTAAATGAGAATTGGATGAGGGGTGCAAGAGGTAGATATATTAAGCTAAAAATCAATTGGGCCAAGAAATGGGGTGTGGGGAGAGTAATTCGTGTGAGGCCCATGCTGATTCATTAATCCATTTTTGTGAATGAATTATGGCCATCCGATCGGCCTCCCAGTCAACAAGTCTTGGCGAAATCGTACGGTCCATGCATCATCTTCAACCTTGGTCCATCTAGGGTTTAGAAACACCATGAAAACATACTCCATGCATGAGACTTCCTCTTCCTTGTTCTCTCTCAATACTCCACCATTTAACACGATTCAAGAACCAAATTTGTCTAGAATTTTATGTAGAATACAACCATGCCTTTGGATTTCGTTGAAACTAACCACACCATGCAAACCGAACCACACAACTCCATGGATCCAAACTTTCTTCAATTTTCGACCATCATAAAACTCAACAATCTTTGTATATAATTAATCCTCATGCTATGCTGATCATCCTAAGCTATAGCACACAAAATAATACTCTCTATCCAATGAGTTCTTGACCATTAAAGAATCATGTCCAATTTTCAATCTTCTCCAATGGCTCTATAACTTCCCATGATTAATCACCTAATGGTCACTAATGGTTTTCCAACAAGAACTAATCTTAGCCATGCCTAAAGTGAGAGGTAAGAACAGTTTTGCATACCTTGACTCTTGCAATGGTGGATGTTGAAAGGCTTCGAATCAATCCTTGTAGATCTTCACAAATGGTCCCTAGGTGATGAACAATACTCTTCTTGCACAAGATTTGATGGAAATGGCTTGTATCTTCAGATTCAATCCTTTTTGCTCTCTTGCAACTTCACTTGAAAAGCTCCAATTCTTCAACAATGGTGGCTCACTCCAGCATGAACATGTTTAGGGATGTTTATGGAGATGATTTGTGGAAGAAAATGGAAAGGTAATGAAGAGAAAAGTGGAGTTTCAATACAATTTGCAAAATGGAAAGTTTTGGTTCAAACTCTTTTTTCTACCACCATTAACATCAACAATCACCAACCTTTCACCAATGGGGAATGCATTCAATATATAGAGATGTTTAGAAAGATCTAGAACCTCTTAGAATCATCTAGAAAGGACTTGAAGTTTCATGACTTGATATTTTGCATTTCCATTCTCACCATGTGAGATATCATGACAAAAACCCCATAACATGAGTAATTATCTTCATTTTCTCCTTAAGTGGTATTTTGGACAATATACCATGCTTAAACACCTTGTTTATGAAGCTTTTCTTTGTTTTGACTTGGTACCCCATTATGCAAGTAAGACTTTTACAAAGCAACTCCACGATTTAAGCCTCAAATCAAAATTGTGGCTGAACCATTGTTCTTAAAATGCCATTTGGAGTCAAAATGACCTATCATATGCCATGGTTAGGGTTTATAGCTTGGATTTTAGGATTTTCCATTTCACTTGAATTAACTTATGTCCCATTTTTAGGCCATTTTTATCACTTTTTGCTATGAGCCTTTACAACATCTCATGACCACCCTACTAGCCTTAAAACATCATTCTAAGCAACTTTGATGTTTAAGGTTTTTCCATTTGAAGCTTGGAAGTAGGAGATATGGCCATATGCTTAAAATGACCTATAAGTTCAAAATGACCAAAATGCCCTTGGCTTGTCAAAACCATAACTTGAGTTCTACAAATCCTATCAAGGACTTCTAGCACTATATAGAAAGCTAAGAAGATGCTCTTCAACATTCATGTTGACCAAGAGATCATAGGAATCATCTTACTAGGGCAAAAGTTGTCTGCAAGTTGGGTGACTTTCAAGGACCCAGATTCACATATCTCAGATGACCTGTAATTTGTCAAAACCATAACTTGAGCTCTGCAAATCCTATCAAGGACTTCTACCACTCAAATTAAAGCTAAGATCAAGCTCTACAACATTCATGTTATGGGGAAGATGATATGATAATCACATCTTGAGCTAAAACTGCCTGGAAGATAGGGATCAAACTAGGGGATTTTACACTGCCAATCCTTAGAAACCCTAGCTTAAACTTCTCAAACTCTTCAATCATGATGAGTTGGTCTAGGAATCATCCTTATGATACTTCAATACATCATTCCATGATCACATGGCTCTTGGATTAGGTCTCAACCCTCTCCAAAACATCAGCTGACCTAGGGTTGACCCGGTCAAAACCCTAATTCTACCATTCATGGTTGAATCTTCTGAATTCTTACATAATGATCTATCTGGGCTTCATGATGGCTTTCAAGACATCTCATAGGCTTCCTCAAAGCTTCAAGTCCATTCTCAAAGTCTCAGAATCATCTGAGGAGCTCCCACAACTCTCAAGTTATGAAGCACACAACCTTGGTTTCAACCAATTCTTCTGAGGATCTCTTGAACTTTTTGATGAAGGTATCAACCTTAAAACACTTGATGGATAAATAATTGTTGGTCAAATTTTGGGGTGAAACAGATGTTATACTTGGTATGAACTGGTTGGAGTTCAACCGAGTGTACATTGACTGTTTTCGGAAAGTGTTATTGTTTTTGACTCCAGAAGAGGAAGCTTTGGCAGATTCCTTGTCTAGTAAGGAATTGAGAACTTTGTTGGAAGATGAAGCTCAGGTGTTTGCTTTATTTTCATCACTGTCTGTTAACAACAAGGCATTGCTAGATGAGTTAGCTGTGGTGAATGAGTTTCCGGAGGTGTTCCCAGATGATATTACAGAGTTGCCTCCGAAGAGAGAAGTTGAGTTTAGCATTAATCTGGTACCTGGTACGAGGCCTATTTCTATGGCGCCGTACAGGATGTCGGCAGTGGAGTTGGCTGAGTTGAAATCTCAGATTGGAGAGTTGTTGGATAGAAAGTTTATCAGACCTAGTGTGTCGTCGTGGGGAGCTCCAATGTTGTTAGTGAAAAAGAAGGATGGTAGTATGCGGTTGTGTATCGATTACCGTCAGTTGAACAAAGTGACCATTAAGAACAAGTATCCTCTTCCAAGAATTGATGATTTTATGGATCAGTTAGTGGGAGCTCGTGTGTTCAGTAAGATCGACTTGAGGTCGGGTTATCATCAGATAAGAGTTAAGGAAGGTGATATTCAGAAGACGGCGTTTAGGACTCGGTATGGACATTACGAGTATGCGGTAATGCCTTTCGGAGTGTCTAATGCGCCGGGCGTGTTTATGGAATATATGAACCGCATCTTCCATTCTTATTTGGACCAGTTTATTGTCGTGTTCATTGATGACATACTGATTTATTCTAAGTCTGAGGAAGAGCATGCGGACCATTTGAGGATTGCCTTGTAAGTGTTGAAGGATAACAAGTTGTTTGCCAAGTTATCAAAGTGTGAGTTCTGGTTGAAGACGGTGAGTTTTCTGGGGCATGTTATTTCGGGTGATGGTGTTTCAGTAGACCCTTCGAAAGTTAGTGCGGTGTTACAGTGGGAACCGCCGAAGACGGTAACTGAGGTTAGAAGCTTTTTGGGTTTAGCTGGTTATTACCGAAGATTTATTGAGGGTTTTTCCAGGTTGGCTTTGCCGTTGACTCAGTTGACGAGGAAAGATCAAGTGTTTGTGTGGGATGCTCCTTGTGAGGAAAGTTTTGAGGAGCTGAAAAAGAGATTGACTTCAGTGCCGGTGTTGGTGTTACCGAATCCGTGTGAGCCTTTTGTGGTGTATTGTGATGCGTGCAAGATGGGATTGGGCGGAATTATCCTACTCATGACCTTGAATTGGCTGCGGTGGTTTTTGTTTTGAAGATCTGGAGACATTATTTGTATGGTTCAAGATTCGAGGTGTTCAGTGATCACAAAAGTTTGAAGTACCTGTTCGATCAGAAAGAGTTGAATATGAGGCAAAGAAGATGGTTGGAATTTTTGAAAGATTATGATTTCAGTTTGAGTTATCACCCAGGGAAAGCGAATGTTGTTGCAGATGCCTTGAGCAGGAAGACAATTCATATGTCGACTTTGATGGTGAAAGAGATGGAGCTTGTTGAGCAGTTTCGAGATTTGAGTATGGTTTGTGAGTTTACTACAGGTGGTGTAATGTTGGGTAAATTGCAAGTAAAGATTGATTTCTTGGATTTGATAAGGGAACATCAGAAGTTAGATGTGAAACTTGTGATTTGATGCGTGAGACCGGAAGTGATTCCGGTAGTGATTTCAAGTTGGATGATGTGGGTGTGTTGAGGTTTCGGAGCAGAATTTGTGTGCCGGATAATGATGAGTTGAGGAAGTCGATTTTGGACGAAGGGAATTGTAGTAGCCTGAGTGTTCATCCAGGAGCTACGAAGATGTATCAGGATTTGAAAAAGTTGTTTTGGTGGTCGGGCATGAAAAAGGACATTGCTCGTTATGTGTATGCTTGTTTGATATGTCAGAAATCGAAGGTAGAGCATCAGAGACCTTCTGGGATGATGCAATCGTTAGAGATTCTGGTTTGGAAGTGGGGTTGTATCGCCATGGATTTTGTTACCGGTTTTCCGAATATGGCAAGAGGATTTGACGCCATTTGGGTGATTGTGGATCGACTTACTAAGTCTGCACACTTTGTGCCGATTAGTATCAGTTTTCTGTTGGAGAAGCTAGCAGAGATCTACATTCGGGTAATTGTGAAGTTGCACGGTATACCGTTGAATATTGTGTCGGATAGAGATCTGAGGTTCACTTCTATGTTTTGGAAGAGCTTACAAGAGGCTTTGGGTACTGAGTTGAAGTTGAGTTCAGCTTATCATCCGCAGACGGATGGGCAGTCGGAGAGGACTATTCAAACTTTAGAGGACCTGTTGCGGGCTTGTGTGTTAGAGAAAGGTGGTACGTGGGATATTCATTTGCCTTTGGTGGAGTTCACGTACAACAATAGTTACCATTCCAGTATCGGGATGGCACTCTTTGAGGCTCTTTATGGTAAGAGGTGCAGAACTCCCTTATGTTGGTATGAGTCAGGGGAGAATGTGGTGTTGGGACCAGAGTTGGTGCAGTAGACTACTGAGACAGTGCAGATGATCCGTGAGAAGATGAAAGCATCTCAGGATCGGCAGAAGAGTTATTATGATAACCGCAGGAAAGAGTTGGAATTCAGTGAGGGTGACCATGTATTTTTGAGGGTTAACCCAGTGACGGGTATTGGACGTGCATTGAAGTCTAAGAAGTTGGATCCGAAGTTTATCGGGCTGTATCAGATATTGCAGAGGATTGGTGCTGTGGCTTATAGGGTGGCATTGCCGCCGGAGCTTTCGAACTTGCATGACGTGTTCCATGTGTCGCAACTTCGGAAGTATGTACCCGATTTGTCTCATGTGATTCAGAGGGATGAAGTCCAAGTTAGAGAGAATCTGACTGTGGAGACGTTGCCGTTGAAGATCGAGGATCGCAAGATGAAGCGACTCAGAGGGAAAGAGATATCGTTGGTGAGAGTGGCTTGGGGAGGTGCTGCGGGAGGCAATATGACCTGGGAACTGGAGAGCAGGATGCGGGACGCGTATCCAGAGCTGTTTCCATCAGGTATTTTAGAGGACGAAAATAATTAAAGTGAGGGAGAGTTGTAACGCCCATTTTTAATTATTTAGTCTTCCCGTATTGTTTTGTTTTCGATGGATTAAGCATGGGGATTTGCTCGAGGATTTGAGTTCCATAATATTAGAAAATATGACTAATAATAATAATGGTATGATAATTAATAATGTTAATACTATTATTATTAATATTATCGTTATTATTATCATATTTAAAATATTAGTGGAAATTAAATTTATGGACTTAAGAAAATAAGAAAAATGATATTATTATTAATAATAATATTATTGGAATAAAAGAAAATGAGGATTTATTTGGGATTAAGGGCAAACTTGGTATTTTTGTGAAAAGAGAATTGGAAGGAAAGAGTAAGAACACGATTGTGAAGGAGAAGAAGAAAAAAAAGACACGGTTGGAGAAAGAGCAAGGTCTGAGGCTTGAGCAAAGGAAATGGATCATCAAGGCGGTGAAATTGTGAAGGTTCATCATCAGACTGCATTTCGAGGTAAGGGGGGGATTAATTGATCAATTTGGTTATGCATGAAATTGGTAGAAAAGGGGAAAATCCTTAATCCCCATAGGATGATGATGATTTAATGATAGCTGCATGTTAGTAATTCTGTTATGATGATGGTTGTTAGGTTAGATTTTCGTTGCATATGCTGATTGAAGGTTTGGGGGTTTCCGGTAAGAATCAGGAGTTACACCGGAAGTTGGTAATTGCGTAAATGTAAGCATTACCGAGCGGAACCAAGTTAGATATTATAGTCGGGTAGTGGAATGGATTTCTGGTATGTTGGAGTTGGCTTGGGAATAAAATCGGCTGAGCTCGGAGTGCGTTGCCGACTCTGAGCTGAGAGCTGATTTCTGTAGAATTCGTGTGCATTCGCTGGGCGAATGGGGGCGAGCCTTCGCCAGGCTTCGCCAGGCGAACTAGGCAGCAAATGCTGCCTTTTGCTTCTGTTTGGCTTCGCTAGGGGTTTCGCCGGGCGAGTCCCAGCGAGTGTTCGCTGCGGGGCCTCGCCAGGCGAATGGCAGCGAACATGACAACATTTTGTGATTTTTCTGCTGTGCTGTTCCGTTTCTTGCGTGGTCGGACCCTTGTCGGTCGTGAGCGAGTACGTGGTTATCGTGGATCAGTTGAGAGTATGAAGGTGATGTAGAGAGCGTGTGCACGAATATTCATCGATATGGACGATTGAACTGAAGTACGCTGTGAATGCCTTAAAAGGTTGTGTACTCTTCGATTAAGAATGAATATGTATGGACGCATACGAGAGATGTATGCACGGTGTACGAGAGATGCAGATCAGTAGGATCGTTACGCATTGAGTGTGTTGATGCGCATGTGATATACAATTAAATCAGTAGGATCGGTATGCCTTATGTGCATAGTGTATGATGTATTGTGTGGTAGTTGTGATCAGTAGGATCGTGTATGCCTTGTGTGCATTGCATTGATGTGTTGTGGTGATGAATTGGATCATTAGGATCGACGCACTTTGTGTGCCTGTATGTATATACATTATATGATGAGTGGATCAGTAGGATCGTGTGCACTGTGTATACTGTGTGATTATGCTTAGTGGCTTGCATAACACGTGGACGTGGTGAATCGTTGCTCGGTGGAGCGTATGTGATTCACTCACGTGCTCCAAAATGGGGAGCATGGACGTGAGGCGTGAGTTGCTCACGTGCTCCAAGTGGGGAGCGTGGACGTGGTGTGTGATTCACTCATGTGCTCCAAAATGGGGAGCGTGGACGTGAGGCATGAGTTGCTCACGTGCTCCAAGTGGGGAGCGTGGACGTGGTGTGTGATACACTCACGTGCTCCAGTGGGGAGCGTGGACGCGGTGTATGAGTTACTCACGTGCTCCAGTGGGGAGCGTGGACGGGATTTTGGATCGTTGCTCGGATGGAGTGTATGCGACCACCCGTGTCCCAAGTGGGGGACGTTGATATTTGTTTATATGAGCTCAGGAGGAGAGTGGTAGGGGTAGATCGTTGCTCAGAGGGAGTGTATGCAATCTATCCTGAGTTGAGTCGGTACCGCATTTTTGTCGAGTTTAGTGCATGTGTTGCATAGTGAGTTGGGCATGTGTTGCATTGTTGTTTGTGTGTGGGTTGTGGTTGTTGGTGATGGGACAGTAGGTCCGGGTGTGAGAATTATGAAATAAATGATTGATTGATTTCTGCCTTTTATTTCATGTATGTTTATACCGTTATTATTTGATCGAGATTCTCACCGCTTTGTTGTTATTGTGGTCTGTGCTTCTTTGGAAGTGCAGACAATCCAGGTGTTTAGCTAGCTCGGATTGTGGCGTCGTTGTAGGACATGCTCTGATACGTAACATCGGGGCTTTTGGGAGTTTGTTGTCATTTATTGTTTATGTGTGCCCCTGTGGCGTATCTTTCTTTTGTGAATATGTGATGATGCATGATGGATATACATGTTTTTGGGCAATTGGCCGACTTTTGGATATATGACGATATATATATATATATATATATATATATATATATATATATATATATATATATATATATATATATATATATATATATATATATATATATATATATATATATATATATATATATATATATATATATATATATATATATATATATATATATATATATATATATATATATATATATATATATATATATATATATATATATATATATATATATGCATGTTATGTGGTGTATGACAGGCTAATTCTTATTTGCCGTTGCAATGTTACTGAAAATGCTTTTGAAAAATGATATGTGGAATTTTGTGGTGAATTGTGACATCCCGTAAGTTGGAGAAACTCTGATATGTACTTACTTTTTAGTGTTTTATTTTGTTTTGGGAAACGGGGTGTTACAAAGAGCGTGATCGGTGAACGACAAGAGAACCAGAGCTGTGAGTTTCGACCCCAAGGCATTTGCAAGACGCGTGGCACGAGCAATTCTGCGAACGTCCTAGAGTTTGAACCAATTTCAATGATTGGTGCTATTTCCTTCAAATGGTGCAATGTAGAAGGGATAGCTGAGATTGTAACCTTGATAATTCTCGTTGTACAATTACCGAGCTTATTGTAGAACTTTGGATTGTTAACTTTCACATAACTATAAAATGCTTTTACTTTTTATAAACCATTGCTGCTTAACGTGAATGCAATTGGGCTACTTTGGTGCTCACCAAGTCAAAGCCAAAGCCATGCGGTTAAACCATATGAGTTACTCAAGGAACAACATTTGTTCATGACAGAGGATCAAAATTAGGGAAGTTTAAGTGAACTTATGCAAATAATTCAACTCGTGTTGAACTTCGAAGTTTGCTCCCATAGCCCTTTTACCAATTGAATTTCAATCTTTGACCTTAATATGAGCTTGTATTGTGGACCAAAACATGAAATTGGATCTTGTGAGGTTCCAATTTGTGTGGCCTACGCCTTTATCTCCAAAATATGTGACAACCTAATAGTATGAATTTAATCATGGGATAGAACGTGATGAGCTCCCCATGGTAGAATAAGATCCTCATCCATCTAGACTGAATTGGAATCAAATAGCCATGTTGAGAAGGATTGGATTGTAAGTGTCATCTCCACCTTAACATACCTGTACGAGCTGGTTAATCATAGTAAACATACACAACATCATAGCGATAAGAAAAATAGAAAGAGGTGGGATCTTACGGTCAAAAATTAGGGTGTGACAGATGCCCCTATTTAAGTTACTTCTATCTGGAGATATGGAGATTGAACTCTTCGTCTCGACGAGATAGGAGGGACTTAAATACAAGCATTACATGGATTTTTGGCCCTAAGAATCCACCGAATGCAAATGATATGCAATGATATGAAAACGCAAGACAGACGGTCCTGTGAAGAAAAGATGTCACAGGGGAGAAACTGGAAACGACACGCGAGACAAAGGATCAACAGACCCAACGAAGCGGGACCCCACTGGGACAGGAAACAACCACCAATGGGGAATCTCCCCAGTATAACAGTAGCACATACACCGAGGATATGGCGATTTAAACAATAAATGAGAAACTTGTAACCGAAGGGTAGCTTATTATCAACATGGAGCAATCCAGGCAACGGTAATAACCATAGTGACTTTTTTTGAATAATTCAGTTTTGTTTCGTATTCTTTTTTCCTTCTCTTCCTTCTTTTATTATTTTTTTTTTTGAAATCCAACTGGGAATAGTAAAAAAGGTAAAGCCTCCCCGAGCGTCATGGTATGGGAACCATGAGCTGGTCTCAGTCTCTGATGTAGAACCTCCCCGAGCGTCATGGTATGGGAACCATGAGCTGGTCTCAGTCTCTGATGTAGAACCTCCTCGAGCGTCATGGTATGGGAACTATGAGCTGGTCTCAGTCTCTGATGTAGAACCTCCCCGAGCGTCATGGTATGGGAACCATGAGCTGGTCTCAGTCTCTGATGTAGAACCTCCCCGAGCGTCATGGTATGGAAACCATGAGCTGGTCTCAGTCTCTACCCAAAGTGATGAAAACTCGTGAGAGCATCTTCACAGGGGTTGCAAATTTTGTAGTTTGTAGAATCATTGTAGTTTGTAGATGTAATTGTCAATGTAAATGTAGAACTTTGCATATTGTAATTTGTAATGTAATGGAGGTTGTAAGACTTTACCGGGGATCTTCAGAAGAGATGTAAGCCGGTTAGATCGTAAAGTATGTCTTCTTAAATAAAGAGACTAATGTGGTAAACTTCCTCGACTTCTCTGGGGAGATGTCACTTGATGGAAATAAACTTCTGTAATGAACTTACTGGGGAATTCATTTCCGAGGAGCATTTTTATTGTAGTTGTAAAATATTTGGAATTTCAAATAAAGAGAAGTGTCTTGTAATGTCTTAGGCGGACTTCTCTGATGGATTTGTGAAGCGATGCCATTTGACGAATTGATGATGTTTAAGAACCCACTGAGGGTGAATGAACTGTCTTGTAGAAACTGTCGTTTGTCGTTTTGAATAAGATCTTAGTCAAAACGAGTTGCTCAAATAAAGAGATTGCTTATAGTACAAATGTAAATGGTTGAGAAAACCTGTGATATTGTTGGAGAAATATCTGCCTTCAATAGTTATCTTCATAAAACTCTTCCTGGGGAGCCAGATGCAAAATAAATGCATACTTAATCCATACTCAAAAGTTAGAGATATCCCAAAAATGTGATTGCCAAGGACCAAAGTTCAATTCAGGAAATAACTGAAGAGAAGTTGTCAAGCAAGACTCGACCATTGAGGTATGAACTCAAATGGAATGTACTGGAATAACCGTCTTCCACGAGGATCGAACTTCATGGGGAAAGTAGAAACATTGTGCTCTTTCTGCCTAGGGCTGACAACTCTATTTGGAGGGATAAGACACACCCAAGCGCCTGGGGATAACCACGGCCAAAGCGATAGAATAAAACAAACACAAAGAGATGCAAAAAAAAATGCACATGTCGTGCTATCTATCTATATGCTATGCGTATGCTAACAAACTGGGAGAGGCGAAAATAAATGTCTCAAATGGAAAGGTACCCAAGCAAAATCTCCACAGACCTCTTGCTACCTGTAAAGAAATCTTGAACGTAAACAAACTTCATCTCTGGATAAAATAAATATCCTCTCGTCTCTGGGAATCATGAATGATTGTCGTTCCTCCATGGATGAAATAAACGTCCATGGTCATCCTTTTGTTATTCGTATATCAAGTAAAACACAAAGTTTTTAAATCAATTTGGATTTTGCTATCAAGAATAAAGATTTTTGATAAACGAAAGAAGAAAGAAAACTTTTATTGAATGGTGGTCCGCAGAAAAGCGTGACCCCATTATTACAGTGTTGGAAAATAATTGGGATTACATCAAGGGAATAACAACTTGCTTTTCCTAAGTTAACGAGAACTCCCCGAGTTCTAAATGAAATACTTTTTGACAGCGTCCATATTCACAGGGCGAATGATCTCTTCTCCGTCCATTGTTGCTAACATCAGAGCACCTCCTGACAAAACCTTTCTTACCACGTACGGTCCATCATAGTTCGGGACCCACTTTCCTCTGACGTCAGTGAGGAAAGACTGAATCTTCTTGAGCACGAGGTCTCCTTCCTTGAATACGCGGGGTCGAACTTTCTTGTCAAATGCCTTCTTCATCTTTTGCTGATACAACTGCCCATGGCATAGCGCCGCCATCCTCTTTTCTTCGATTAAGTTCAACTGATCGTATCTGTTCTGGCACCATTCAGCTTCTGATAACTTTGCATCCATCAAAATCCTCATAGAAGGAATCTCGACTTCTATTGGGAGTACTGCTTCCATACTGTAGACCAGTGAAAATGGAGTTGCCCCAGTTGATGTGCGCACCGTCGTATGATACCCATGTAAGGCGAACGGGAGCATCTCATGCCAGTCCTTATAAGTAACGACCATTTTCTGAATGATCTTTTTGATATTCTTGTTGGCGGCTTCGACAGCCCCATTCATCTTTGGTCTGTAAGGGGAAGAATTATGATGCTCGATCTTGAATTCTTCACACAATTCTTTCATCATTCTGTTATTCAAATTGGAACCATTATCTGTAATAATTCTGTTCAGCACACCATATCGGCAGATAAGCTGATTCTTGATAAATTTAACAACCACATGTCGAGTTACATTAGCGTAAGAAGCTGCCTCGACCCACTTGGTAAAATAATCAATGGCTACTAAGATGAATCGGTGTCCATTAGATGCTTTCTGCTCTATCATCCCAATCATATCAATTCCCCACATAGAGAACGGCCACGGGGATGAGATAACATTCAACAAAGTCGGAGGCACATGAATCTTATCTGCGTAAATCTGACACTTGTGACATTTTCTAGCAAACTTGTAACAATTTGATTCCATTGTGATCCAATAATAACCAGCCCTTAAGAGTTTCTTAGCCATGGCATGTCCATTGGCATGAGTGCCAAAGGATCCTTCGTGAATTTCCGTCATTAACATATCTGCTTCTTGCTTGTCAACACATCTCAGCAAGACCATGTCAAAATTCCGTTTGTATAAAACATTGTTACTCAAAAGAAAACTCCCAGCCAGCCTTCTCAAAGTTTTCTTATCCTTGTTGGAAGCTCCCAAAGGATATTCCTGAGTTCTAAGGAATACTTCAATATCATAATACTAAGGTTTTCCATCTTCAACTTCCTCGACGGCAAAGATGTAGGCGGGTCTGTCAAGACGTTTTACCTCAATTCAAGGACAATCATTCCAAAAGTTCACCACAATCATTGAGGCCAAAGTCGCCAACGCATCTGCCATTCTATTTTCATCACGAGGGATATGATGAAAGTCGACTCTGTCAAAGAATGGTAACAGTCTTCTGGCATAATCTCTGTATGGGACCAAATTATCATGTCGAGTTATCCACTCTCCAGTGATTTGGTAGATCACCACTGCAGAATCACCAAACACATCCAAATTCTTAATCCTTAAATCTATTGCTTCCTCAAGACCCATAATGCATGCTTCATACTTAGCTTCATTATTAGTACACTTGAATGTTAATCTGGAAGTAAACGGAATGTGGGACCCTTGAGGAGTCATAATAACAGCACCTATCCCTTTTCCATGAACGTTGACAGCTCCATCAAAAACTAAACCCCATTGAGATCCTGGTTTTGGTCCTTCACCATGCAAGGGTTCTTCATAATCTTTCATCCTTAAAAACATAACATCCTCGTTGGGAAAATCATCGTTTGAAGGTTGATAATCCAAAATAGGCTGGTGAGCCAAATGATCAGCCAAAACACTTCATCTAACAGCTTTCTGAGTATGGTACTCGATATCATATTTGGATAACAACATCTGCCACCTAGCAATTCTCCCGGTCAAAGCGGGCTTCTCAAAAATATACTTGATAGGATCCATCTTCGAAACTAACCAACTGGTGTGATTCAACATATACTGGCGCATGCGTTTGGTGGCCCACGCCAAAGCACAACAAGTCTTCTCTAACATAGTGTATCTTGTTTCACAATCGGTAAATTTCTTGCTCAAGTAATAAATGACATGATCTTGCTTTCCTGTTTCATCTCGTTGACCGAGTATACAACCCATTGAATTTTCCAAAACAGTCAAATACATAATTAAAGGTCGGCCTTCAACTGGCGGTATCAGGATAGGTGGTTCAAGCAAATACTCTTTGATACTATCAAAAGCCCTCTGACAGTTTTCAGTCCAAACATACCATTGTTCTTTCCTCAGAAGCTTGAAAATAGGTTTACATGTAGCACTCATGTTGGATATAAACCTAGAGATATAATTCAAACGTCCCAAAAATCCTCTGACTTATTTCTCGGTGGTAGGAGCTGGCATTTCCCGTATAGCTTTCACCTTGTCAGGGTCCACTTTAATCCTTCTTTGACTGACAATAAAACCCAATAGTTTCCCTGATCGTACTCCAAATGTACATTTATTGGGGTTCAGACGGAGCTTGTATTCCCTCAAACGACCAAACAACTTAGACAGGTGTTTAACATGATCATCCTCAGTCTTCGACTTAGCTATCATATCATCCACATAAACCTCGATCTCCTTGTGCATCACATCATGGAACAAAGTAGTCATAGCTCTTTGATATGTTGCCCCTGCATTCTTCAATCCAAGTGGCATAACTTTGTAACAAAAGGTGCCCCAGGGCGTGATGAATGACATCTTCTCTCTGTCCTCGGGAGCCATTCTAATCTGATTGTAACCTGAAAACCCGTCCATAAAGGAGAAAACCTCATATCTTGCGGTACTGTCAACCAAAATGTCAATGTGAGGTAACGAAAAGTCATCTTTCGGACTGGCCTTGTTAAAATCCATGTAATCTACACACATGCGAACCTTACCATCCTTCTTCGGAACGGGCACAATATTAGCCAACCAAAGCGGATATTCGGCAGTGACAAGGAAACCTGCGTCAATCTGTTTCTGTACCTCCTCCTTAATCTTTAGAGCCATGTCGGGTCGAGTTCTTCTGAGCTTCTGCTTTACTGGCGGGCACTCTGGCTTCAAAGGTAGACGATGTTCAACTATAACAGTGTCTAACCCAGGCATATCCTGATATGACCAAGCAAACACATCAACAAACTCTCCGAGCAAGACGATCAACTGTTTCTTCACCTCAGGCTTGAGCAAAGCTCCAATTCTCACTTCCCTACGGATTTCTTCTGTTCCCAAATTGATTACTTCCACCGGCTCTTGATGAGGTTGGATAGTTTTCTCTTCTTTCTCAAGCAGACTGGAAATCTCTTTTGGAATATCATCTTCTTCGTCTTCAGCTTCATACACGGGAAACTCAAAATTCGGGGAAGGCAGTGGATCATTATTCCCTGGATGTAATTTATGTAGCAATCTGCGCAAGTGATATGATTTTTAATAAGTTTTCGTAAAGTGAAAAGTTTGTGTACGCGAGATGCTACTTATTATTTTCCAACATCGTAAATAAATATAAGAAAAATAACACACAAATGAAAATGAAGGTGATTTATTGATGATAGCAAAACCAAAGAGACACGCCCAACAAAGTCACCTTTGCCTTGGGCAGAACAAAGGGAATTATTTAAAAGTAAGCCCTAACAGTGCAGTTTCGCCTTGGGCAGAGCGAGAAATTTAAAACAAATGCTTTACTTTGATATATGAATGACAGCAGGGGCTTCAACCACACTCCAGTTCCTAACCAAAACTCCTGGGGTTACAAAGTCTGGAACATCCCCATCTGAATCTTCCTCGATCACAGTGTAGACTCCAAAACTGTAGTCAAACTCATCTGAAACATAACCTGTATCTTCCATATAGGGATCATAATCTTCATAAGGAATGGAGGACCTTGCAGAACCATCTGATATGTAACCTTCATGCTCATCCTCTAACACAACATTAACTTGAGGATGATGGACGACCCCTCCACTACGGAACACTTCATTAATCAGCGGAAACCCTTGAGTTTTGGTAGTTTGTTGAGCAGAACTGCTGGTGAAACCAAGACCTTCTTTATTTCTGTTCTCTGGCAAAGACAACACCTTGCCCCAACCTGTTTGAGGACCGCCATTCACTACACGCTGCGCGTCTTTGAATGATGACATGGATGCCTGAGATTTCTGGACACCCTCGCCCACAATAGACAATGCCTGAAACTGCGTACCAACTTCTTCCTCAGCTTCAACATACGAGAATGATGACAAATGACCCACCACTAAGGCTCGTTCCCCACAAACTGTGACCATTTTTCCTTCAAAAATATATTTCAACTTCTGATGCAGGGTGGAAGTAACTGCCCCAGCTTCATGTATCCATGGCCTCCCTAACAAACAGCTATAGGCGGCACGAATGTCCATGACTTGAAACATGATCATAAAAGTCTGTAATCCAATAGTCATCGGAAAATCTACCTCGCCAATTACTATCTTCCTAGACCCATCAAAAGCTTTGACGATAACATGACTTGGCCTCATCGGCGGTCCCTGATAGGATAACTTAGATAGAGTAGTTCTAGGCATCACATTTAGAGAAGATCCAGTATCAACTAACACACTGGACAGAGAATCATTTCCGCAGTTCACAGAAATATGTAGAACCATGTTATGTTTCTTCCCTTCCTCTGGGAGATCGTCCTCATTGAAACCCAGATTGTCACATGAAGTAATACTACCAATGATGTTGTCAAACTGTTCCATAGTTACATCTTGTTCAACATATGCTTGCTCTAAAATCTTCTGGAGTGCTTCTCTATGAGCCTCATAACTAATCAGCAATTGCAACACAGAAATCTTCGACGGGGTTTGCAAAAGCTGATCTGCAACCTTATATTCACTTCTCTTGATCACCTTTAGACATTCATCTGAATTGGACAAATTGGATCCACCAGACTTCCCCACAATTGGATCTTTTGAGCCTGGTTGTTCAAATGAGACCTCCTTTTCTTTTGGTGGTACAGTCGGGTAAACTCGACCACTCCTTGTTACTCTGCTGACATCTGCGATGCTAACTACTGAAGGTATAGTGGGCAAAGGCACTTCCTTTCCATTTTCCAACATTGTGGCGTTGTATCTTTATGGGATAGCCTTACTAGAAGTGTAAGGGACGGGCCCAGGCACGTTGATTACCAAAGGAGTAACAACAGGCTTTCTGCTATTATAAACGATTTCAATACGCTCCACTTCCTTAAAGTGAGGCACTATAGCACAAACCTCTTTGGCCCTTTCATTTGAAACTTCGTAATCATCATTTGCCAAATATTCTTGAATCATGTTGACGGAGGGTGAACCATGTGGGGGTAACGGATTAACCTGCACATTAGGGTCGGAATCCTTGAAGGATAAAATTCCGCACTTAATGAGCCTCTGGACATATGTTTTCATACCAAAACAACTCTCAATATCGTGACCTAGAGCACCCTGATGGTAAGGACAAAACCTGTCAGCTCTATAAGAAGGAGGAGGATTTGCGGGAACCATAGGTGGAGCTTTTGTCTGAATATGACCCTTCTGGATCAAAGTTGGAAACAAATCAACATATTTCATAGGAATGGGCTCAAAGTTTATCTTTCTATACACACGACCCTGATTGTTGAATGGACGATTCTGCTGAGGATACTGCGGATTTTGCTGAGACTGTGGCTGTTGAGCATTGGGGGACTGAGGTTGCTGACTCGGTTGCGGAGACTGTAGTTGATAAGTTGGAGCATTAAACACTGGTGATACCGCTGCAACTTGGTGTGATGGCGAATATCTTTTTATAAATTGTCCCTTTTGAACGGTGTTTACACCCTGCTCTTTTTTCTTCACAAAACCACTCCCATATTTCTTAGAATTATTAGGAGCATTCTCCTCTTTAGCCAATCTTCCTTCACGGACACCTTCTTCCAAACGCATTCCCATATTAACCATTTCAGTAAAGTCACTGGGTGCACTCGCTACCATTTTCTCATAAAAGAAAGGACCCAGAGTCTTTAGAAAAATCTTGGTCATTTCCTTTTCTTCTAATGGCGGTATAACTTGAGCGGCCAATTCGCGCCAACTTTGGGCATATTCCTTAAAATTCTCCTTATCTTTTTGTTCCATAGCTCTCAATTGATCTCGGTCGGGTGCCATATCCACATTATACTTATACTACTTGACAAAGGCTCCCCCTAGATCATTGAAAGTTCAAATCTTCGTACTATCCAACCCCATGTACCACTTGAGTGCAGCGCCTGTCAGACTATCTTGGAAATAGTGAATGAGCAGTTGATCATTGTCAGTTTGTGCAGACATCTTCCTAGCATACATGATGAGATGACTCTGAGGACAAGTATTTCCTTTGTACTTCTCGAAATCAGGGACCTTAAATTTTAGTGGAACCTTGACATTTGGAATCAAGCACAGATCAGAAGCGCTCTTTCCAAACAAATCCTTCCCACGAAGGGATTTCAAATCCTTTTGCATCTCAGAAAATTGGTCTTGAAATCCATCCATCCTTTCTTCCAAACCCACAGTTTCGGTCGGCGACCCATGTAAAATTGGCTCATCCAGAAGATACGGAACAATGTTCACATGTGGAGGTGTAGTAGTCATGACAGCAGTAGTTGCAGGAACAGTTTGGACAGTGGTCACAGCAGGGATCTCAGGCACAGTCTGACAGTAGCCAGCGGGAGTGAAATGAGGAGGCATCCCCCATGGAAAACGTGGCGGCATGCTATAGGTCACTTCGGCAACAGAAGACACCACTGGGATCGGTGTTGGTGTCACTTCAGAGATCACGGTCCTTTGAAGATCTTGGTTGTTGAGTGCGACTTGATTGGACAGAGCTTCCACTAGACCATTCAACCTCTCCAAACTTTCTTTCAGAATTGCAACTTCATCACGGAGCACCTTGTTCTCTTGTTCAAGCTGATCCATCTTTTGGTGTTGATTGGCGCGAGTACCGTACCGGTGATTCAGCTTGTCTGTGGAGATGAAGCAAGGGTGAGACCCTGGAATGCGAACAATGTTATGCTTATGCAAAAATGCAAATGAGTATGAAACTTCAAGAAACTCAAATTATCTTCGGTATTATAACGTTGGAAAAAAACTTATATATTTTGATATTAGAGAGGCATTACAAAGCAAAGTACTCTTTTAAGAGTTTATTACATTGAACCAAAAGCAAAAGAGAACTCGGAGATCTACTCCCTATGCTCCTTCTGTGCACGAAGTTCTTCTTCTAACTGGCTGACACGTTCTTGCAATTCGGCCTTCTCACTGATGAGTCGATCTACACATTCTTTCCAAGCCACAGTAGCTGGGGGAAGATCATCACTGGTGACAGTTCTTGAAGAGGTGTGAGAGGAGAGTAAATCCTCCCGCGCCTTCCTTTTCCTTGCAGATTCTATCTCTGGCAGCTTCTGAGACTTCTCTTTCTCTACCTTAAGGGTGAAAAACTTGTTCGTCCAAGCGGTCTTAAGTTTCCGAGCCTCATCCAAGGCGGCCTTCAATTGATCTACCTCACTTACATCAAACCAATCGGGATCATGAAAACTCAGCACCATAGGTTCGTGAAAAGGGAAAGGCATCTTGAGGTCGAGAGCCCTTTCTTGTACCCAATGTAGATATTCCTCAGAGACAGCGTAGTTGGGGTATCCCAAAGCAATCATCCCTTCCTTATTTACGTATCTCCATGCGTAAATTATGACGGTCTTCAGGTCTGGATCCTCTCCTTCCTTGAAAAAGATCCCTTCCAATAGAGCTTGGTCAGGTATTTCGATCATGGGATGCCCAAATTGTCTACGGGCCAAAGCGGGATTGTAACTTATGCATCCTTCTCTCCCAATGAGCGGTATGTTGGTGAATCCTCCGATGTTAGGAATCATACATACGCCTCCATAAGCAGGGTCGTGTCGCTACTGCGAAAATCGGCGCCGGCTTGACAGGAGAGTCGCCACCGTGCGTTATTTATCCCTCGGAGCGGGAAAGGAAACGCTCAAAGTAAACCTCGCAAAGACGGGAGAAAAGGTATGGTCATCGCAACCAAAACCTGGATTCGGGAGTCGGTTACGCAAGGGGAAGGTATTAGCACCCCTCACGTCCGTCGTACTCGACGGGATCCACGCTTGGTGTTTATAAGGAAAAGGGTGTATTTATCTATCTACGCTAATGGTCGGTCTGAAAAGAAAATAAAAGGACAGGACTCGACAGAACATACGGTTTTCTGGGCCTACGTACTCCCTCGTGCAATGGGAAAGTCAGAGTCAACGTAGTTCAACTACCTACGTCTAAACAGGGGAAAGGTTGCTCGCCAGGACATCGCGTCCTGTGCATACGTACTTCCACACAGCATGGAAGATCAGAGCAAACGTAGTTCGACCAACTACGGCTAATCAGGGGGTTCTCACACAGCAGTGAGAAAAACAAACTGGTCTCAAAGGTTCGGGAACCTACAACTACGATCTGGTCTCAAATGCGCTCGGGCAAGAGAAAGGGATAACAATTAGTCGTCAGCGGGAAAGTCTCGATCGCACAGCCGCGAGAGAACAAAGGTTAGTTGTTAGTGTGCTCGCTAGGATATCACATCCTATGCCTACATATCCTCGTCTGGTACAAGGAATCAGAGCAGCTGTAGTTCGGCTAACTACGACACAAGCTACTCAAAAGCTCCTACTGCTGAGAACGGGAAAGGACACCCTAAAACTATGACTAAAGAGGGGAATCTTCCTACCGTTATCATGCCTGGTTGACCATCCTAACGTCTATCATAACGACTCCGCAGCGGAGAAGTCAGAGCTCCTAAGGGATCATGGCAGCAGGACTAAACAGGAAACAGGAATCAACTGCAAAGTAAAGAAATACTGAAAATATGCATGAATGCAACAACTAGACAAGCAAGGCGCAAAGGCCGCAAACCACAGAGGTAAGGGAGCTCAGCTCTACCAAATACCAACAAGCAAAGCCACTCAATAACAAACAAGCAGAAGGAGGACCACCTCAACTTCTCATGCACACAAAGCCTATTTCTAAGATGCACCTACCTCAGAACTATCTAGATGAATACCTAAGTATAATGCAACACAACACCACACAAGTCAAACAACATAAAGAGAAGGCTAGCTAACCTGACAAACCTCTATCCAAAGCTTAAACAACAACTCTGAGCAGGGCCCCTGAAACAAACTTCTGATCTATCCCTGAACAAAACTCTATGCAACACCTCAAGCAAATATCTAAGCAAAACTCTAATCAAAACCCTAAGCAAGAGGAATCAATCCCAGTCTCCAAGCTTTAGAACAAGCTTACCAAAGAGAGGGAGCTAAGCAGACAAACTCATAGTGCCTTCCTCAGGAAAGTACCAGGAGGTTACCACTCAGGAGTCATATCCTATGCGGCTCAACAACTGTGATCAGTTTACATTCCTCCTCAGGAGAAACTAAACTCACATGAAGGCTCCGGCATCACTGGATACTTGAGAAAGCCTATAAGAACTAGGGGAACTAAGTGAGCAGACCCATAGGACCTTCCTCAGGAAAGTACTAGGAGGCTGACACTTAGGAATCGTATCCTATGTGGCTCAACAACTGTGATCAGTTTACATTCCTCCTCAGGAGAAACTAAACTCACATGAAGGCTCCAACATCATTGGATACTTAAGAAAGCCTAGATGAACTAGATGAACTAAGTGAGCAGACCCATAGGACCTTCCTCAGGAAAGTACTAGGAGGCTGACACTTAGGAATCGTATCCCATGTGGCTCAACAACATGTGATCAGTTTACATTCCTCCTCAGGAGAAATTAAACTCACAAGTTGGTTCCAACATCATTGGATACTTAAGAAAGAGGTGAGAAGAAAGAATGAAAGTCATTCATAGTGCCTTCTTCAGGAAAGTACCATGAACTTCCTTCAAACTTCAGGATCTCAAACCTCACAGACAGGGAACAAGCTCCTAGACTAAGCCTCAATCCACTGCATCCTTGCAAGCTCCAACAAGACTTCATCCAGCCTCCATCTTTGAGAAGAACCCATAGGCCATCAAACCACAAGAAACTATCTCTGAAGTTCAACCACAGTTGAACTTCAAAGTCAGAAGTCGTCAAGACTTCTCCTATCCTCAAGCTCAGACTAAAACAATATTAGAACATCCTACAAAAATCTATCAAAAATCTATGGGAAACCTACATGGCTCTATGACAACATACTAAAAAATCAGAGCAAAAATCATTACCAGATGAAAGAACTAAAATCAACAAGGCAGACGGGCCACAAACCAATTATTCAATATCAATAACAATGCAAAAAATGCAATTAAAATGAAAATGCATGATTAAGCTAATGTTTTTGTACTATAAAATTCTACACTGAATTACGAGTCTACAGAAAAAAGAACGGAATTATTTGATCGAATCTACTATTTTTTATGAATTTTCTAATAATATGCATGCACTAAAAAATATTAAAAAGGTCATTTAAATGGAAAATATACCAAAAATAGTAAACAAAAATAAAATGGCATTTTTATTTTTATTTAAATTTCTAGACATTTTCATGAAGTGGTAGAAAAAACAAGAACTCAAAAATCAATTGTTTTCCTTTTATTATGAATTATACAAGTTGCAAGAAGATAGTAAAAGAAATTAAAAAAAACAAAATTGAAATAAGAGGGGAGGGGTGTTCAAACAGCATGCTTTTCAGTTAAAATCCTAAGTTGGGCCTGAATGGGGGGTGCGCCTAGCAAAAGGCGCAGGCCCAATATGAATCAGAAATCCATTACAAAATAAAAGAGAAAAAAAACGCCTGGGGGGTGCAGTCAGCAGGTTTTTCCGTTCATCTCACTGGGCTTACGCACAAGGGGGGTGCGAATAGCAGTGGGCATAAGGCCCAGCCCAATCATTCTATCTCCTCTCTCACAGGGGGGTGAAAGAGTAAACGGGGAGTGATAGCAGTAAAACGAACTTTTTGGGCCCAAAGGTTATCCAAACCCTAGCCCACATCAACAAACAACAAAAACTACTTCCTCCTACAACCATCTGGGTACTGTTCACCCGCTCCAAACCCTAGCCGTCGCTCCTCTCATCTCCCTCCTCTCAAACAATTTCAGAAACCTCTCCAAAGCCTCTCAAACGCAACCTCACTCAGATCAATCTCCAAAAACAATTAACACTAAACCTCAACATCTTGAAACGAGAAAACCCTAAAACCATAGCAATGAATGAACGGTAATGGAAACGGTGAAAAGAGAAACTAACCTGAGACGATGAAGTTGATACGATGAAGTTCTTGAAGCTTCTTGAAGGCGCGATGATCTTTCTGGGGAAAAAACTGAGGAAGACGCAAATCTTAGAAGCGCGCGGGTTCTTGAAGCACGGTTGAGGATCCTTGGAGAAGACGAAGGCACGGAGGGAAGGTTGAAGGTGACGAACGCGAGCGTTCTTGCTTGTTGAGGATAGTCAAATGTCACACGGACTCCTGGAGATTATTGCTGAGGATCTTGAAGGCTTTCTGGAAATTTTTGGAAGATCGATGAATGTTTAGAAGATGGATGTGTTCTGGAGAAATCTGGGAAATCGGTGGATGAAGAACCTTGTTCTGGTTGATGAAGATTCTGGGGAATCCACGAAGAACAGGTGAAGTTCTTTAATGATCGATGATGATAAACGAAGCCATTCTGGGGAGAGATTGAAGAACGATGCAGCTTTGATGATTTTCTGGGTAATCGTTCTTGGCAAACGATGAAAATGGATGAGTTCTGAAAACGGTTCTTGAAGTTTCCGGCGGTGGTAGATTTTCCGGTGAAGTGAAGATGAAGGTGGACGGAGGAAGAAGATGAAGAAGGAAAAGTTTCTGGGAATTTCTGGAGCTTTTTGCAGTTTCCGGCAAGGGACGGTGGCCGGAGACGGTTGGACGGTGGCCGTTGGGGAGGTTCAAGGCGGATGCATGGCCGGCGGCAGGGTTCTGGTGAGGCTCAGGCGAGGGGCTGGGGAGGTGACAAGTGGCAGGCGTTAGTGGGGAGGCTGATTGCATGTGCCACGCGTGGCACTGGGTGGCAGAGGGTGAGAGAGTGTAGTGGGGCAGGTGGCACGAGGAGAGAGACTCTGAGTTGTGTGGTGGCTCCCCTTTATAGTGACAAGTGTCACTTTCTGGACAGAATGAACAAAAACGAAATCTGATGGATTGATTGGGCTTCAAAAACTGCTTTCTGGGCCCACGAAAAACAATTCAATAAACCCAAAAAAAACTGAAAAAACTCAATTAAGCACTAATTAAAGCTAAACTACCACTTAACATTGATTATAGATCTGAGCCTCAATTAACTAACAATTAAACTACAGTTAACTCCTAATTAAACTGAACCTCAATTAAACTAAACAAATTCAATGGAAATCTAAACAAAAAAAATTACCTCCTAATTAACCTAATTAAACCCTAATTAGATCTAAAATGGTTAAAATCTATCTAAACTTTATTAAACCAAAGAATGATTAAAACTCCATTAATTTCTATAAAATCTCTATTAAAATCCTATAAAAATCTACCATTTATTTAAAGCTATTAAACCCTACATTAAACCCAAAAAACTATTAAAAGATTTAATCTAATGAACTCTATTTATTTCTATTATTAAAAAAAACTATTAAAATCCCTATTAACATAAAAGAAAAAAATCTATAATATTTTCTATATTATCTAAAACAAAAAACAATTTTAAAATCCAATATATTCTAAAAATGATAAAAAAACTATTAAATCTATTTAAAACTCTAAAAAATCTATTTAAATCCTAAAAAAAAAATCCTAAAGCCTATTTAAAATCCACAAAAGCTATTAAACCCTGAAAATGCAGACAAATGCAAATGACCGCCATGAAAGAGCGCGCGAGACCAGATCGAATTGAACAGAGAACCCCGGGCATCAGAATATCCCAAAATCACTATGCAAGCTAAAAATCACCGAGGAGCGCACAAATTTCCCGAAAATAAAACCCTGATGATCTGGACTGGATCTGCCGTATCTGATAGACGAAAACCAAGCTGTAACCCTGATATCCTCTGTTTGTGCACAAATATCATGCGCCTGATTTGCGAATATGAATTTAAACCACGAGTCAGATAGGAGAATCGGTTGGTCAAATTTTAGGGTGCAACAGCTGCCCCTATTCAAGCGACTTGGACCTGAAGGGTTTGAAGAGCGCTCAGCCTTCAAACATTCAGAGGTACGAGACGGTTGAATACAAATAAAACCCGAAAATTTGCCAACCGCGAGAATATACTGCGAAACTGTTGGGGGAATAAAATCCTGAAAACCGAGTCCAGTCATTACGGTAACAAACTGATCAATCATCTGGTAAAGAACTCCTTATTTTAACGCCAATTACCTGTGATACCCCATATAACAAACCCTGAGGGTTGCAATAAAACACCTGATCCTTTCACATTGCCTACTGATAGGCAGGAAGAGAAATATACTCACATCGTCCAAAGATGGACGGGAAGACACCCTGAATGGAGGAAACACCAATACTCACATCGTCTAAGGATAGATGGCAAGAAAGACTACGTTCATAATCCCCATACTCACATCGTCTAAGGGTAGACGGGATCATCCTGATTGATGAAACAAATCAATATTCACATCGTCTAAAGATAGACGGGATCATCCTGATTGATGAAACAAATCAATATTCACATCGTCTAAGGATAGACGGGAAGAAATAATCTCCATACCCACATCGTCTAAGGATAGACGGCAAGACATTCATAATCTCCATACTCACATCGTCTAAGGGTAGACGGGATCATCCTGATTGATGAAACAAATCAATATTCACATCGTCTAAAGATAGACGGCAAGACACCATTAATCTCCATACTCACATCGTCTAAGGGTAGACGGAAAGAAAGCCTGATCGCATACTCACATCGTCTAAGGATAGACGGGATCATCCTGGTTGATGAAGCAAATCAATATTCACATCGTCTAAGGATAGACGGGAAGAAATAATCTCCATACTCACATCATCTAAGGGTAGACGGGAAGACATCCTGATTGATGAAACAAATCAATATTCACATCGTCTAAGGATAGACGGGAAGAAAGCGTTAATCTCCATACTCACATCGTCTAAGGGTAGACGGGAAGACACCACTAATCTTCATACTCACATCGTCTAAGGGTAGACGGGATCATCCTGATTGATGAAACAAATCAATTCACATCGTCTAAGGATAGACGGAAAGATACCATTAATCTCTCTACTCACATCGTCTAAGGGTAGACGGAATCATCCTGATTGATGAAACAAATCAATATTCACATCGTCTAAGGATAGACGGGAAGAACGCATTAATCTCCATACTCACATTGTCTAAGGGTAGACGGAATCATCCTGATTGATGAAACAAATCAATATTCACATCGTCTAAGGATAGACGGGAAGAAATAATCTCCATACTCTCATCGTCTACGGATAGACGGGATCATCCTGATTGATGATACAAATCAATATTCACATCGTCTAAGGATAGACGGGAAGAACGCATTAATCTCCATACTCACATCGTCTAAGGGTAGACGGAAAGAAAGCCAAACGCAATTCAACACCATCCCTCGAATTTCAGAATCCTTCTGTCTACGGGAATTGATGGAAAGATCAATATCCTTGAGGGGCCCACATCGTCAGTATGGACCGACGGGAAGAAAACCACCTTCAAAGAACCATGTCGTCAATAAGAATCGACAATCACGAAAACTGAACATTCTTCGAAGAGCCTCGACATCAATAAGGATTGACGGTCAGAAAAGTCCCTCTTGAAACGTCATCTCCTCCAATAAACAGAAAGAAAACCACTATCCAAAATATCGTTTTGAAACCCCTCAACAATCAAAGATAGCCGGAGAAGACTCGTTGGGGAAACACCCCATCTGCATGATCTGACAATAAGAAACCCGCTGAACAATAACCTGAAACTTCACATCGTCTACTGATAGACGGAAAGAAAAGCCACTTGCTAGAGAAACCCCGTCTTGAACCCCACTGAAAATCACCCAAAACTTCCCATCGTCTACTGATAGACGGGAAGAAAACCACGTTCAAACTCAAGACGTCTAATGATAGACGGAGAAATCCACTTATTGGAGGAACACATCGTCAATATGAATTGACGGGAAGAAAAGTCTGCCGATACCAGATGACTGATTGATCAAAGCACAACTATTGTATGATCTGATACAAATAATCTGCTGAACTGTCTGAACACCACCGCTGGATAAATGCCCCTGAACTGATCACAGAGTAATTCACGTGCCATGTGAGGCTGGCAGAAAACCTAACTTATGCTTCGTATGCATATGCATATGCCTTAATATTTCTATGGCGTAATGCTCCATTTAGGATGGAAATGCTACGCATCTTGAAAATGACATGCAAGTATGATGCAAATATGATAATGCATGCAATATGCTAATGCAGGCTCGAGCTGCCGGAGAAAGCTGGGTACAGAAAACCACTTCAGCAACATAAATGCTGAAGACGAAGCCAACTCCGATGGGGATAAACCAGATATCACAGGATTATCCCAGCAAAATAAATGCTGGGAAGTGAAATCAACTCCGCTGGGGATATTGGGAACTTAACCGAACACCATCGACGAAGTAATACTCTGCTGGGGAATATGACTCCACTGTGAAATAGCAGATGTGCCGAGTATGATTGGACTCCTCTGGGGATAGCTCACCCGTGCCACTGACAAATTGGACTTTGCTGGAGAAAATGGACGGAGTCTTCCCGCGTATTGCCGAAAATTGGATTTGGAAACTGATGCGCTAACACGGATGGGCCTCACAGTGATAGCCAACATGGATTTGAACTCTTAGGCTATCCGTGATGGGTCAGATACAACTGACGCTGGAAAACACTCTGCCTGAATCCACAGTCTCCTGGTGGAAGAGTCAAGGGATAATGACACGACTTCCCGCATTCGTCTCGCTCTCGAAAATCGACTAAATCTGCTCGAATAACTCTGAGTGACCCTGCTGGTACGGAGAAGACCAATCCTTTCGCTTCTGATATGCCCCAGCCTACGGGATCTCTGTGGGGATAGTCCTTGAAAGGAAATCTGAAAATCTGAGCCCTGATGGTCTGATATGACATGCCCCGGCGTTCTGAACTTCGGAGAGATGCTTCACATCAAATGCTCCTCGAATAAAGAACAACCTCTGCGCTCTTAAGATGGCATGCCCCTGACGGCAATGACCTTGCCCCTGATTAGCTGATCTAGAGCAGTACCTCTGACTACGCCATATTTGCCAAATCTCTCACCTGATTGCCCCAGGATAACCGACTTCGAAAAGCTGACCTGACTGGGGATCACAATAATGGCTTTCCCCTACTCTCGAAACATTCGGGCGTTCTGCATTCCACCTTGACCATACTTTCCACTGTAGGAAACTTTCCTGTTGTCAAGCGCTTACTCGCAAGTAAAACAAGTTGTTCTTCGTAAAAGATGTATTAGTGCAACACATATGATAGCTTTGACATCCAATCTGTTCACTGGGAATAGACAAAAACAGTTTATGGCATAAAAATGCACAAAACATTTATCAATAATCTCAACATCAGTACCAACATGGTAAGAGGAACCCTTTTCGGAGTCAGAACCGACGCGACCTTTACCGGAGTGTGCTTTCGAAACGACCTGCTTCAATTAGGACTTTTGAAGGTTGTAACGTGGTCAGGTTCACGGTTTTGAAAGAAAGGATAAAGGCTCAAAGTTTAATTTAACCCACCCATTCTCCTTGATGTTCTCCGATCCTATGTTCAGCTAATTCGACCTTAGCGCTCACCTCCCAGAGGCTGAAAGATAGGGGTGATAGTTCGAGAACCCATGAACTTTTGGAGTGACAGCCACTCACCTTTCGTCTTTGACACCGAGGGTCACACAACTCGTATTTCATTTGAGGATTTTTCTTTTGTCATCCTTTCATCTTTTTTTTCTTATCCCTAACTTTTGCCTGGACTGACTCTTTGGAGTTTCTTTTGATTCTTTAAGTCCAGCGGGATGCCCTCATTTTTTCCTAAGTCAATTGTTTTCTTTTCTTGACTTAGCGGGCTTTTGATTTCTTTTTTGCTTTCTTTTTTCGAACAAGTCGTGTGACACTGGTTGTCTGACTCTTTGGAGAATAATGTGACTGTCTC
This sequence comes from Lathyrus sativus, assembly GCA_963859935.3. Classification (NCBI taxonomy): domain Eukaryota; kingdom Viridiplantae; phylum Streptophyta; class Magnoliopsida; order Fabales; family Fabaceae; genus Lathyrus; species Lathyrus sativus. Next base: position 226,251,893 of record OZ012738.1, read on the forward strand.
ACTCTTGACTTAACCATTGTGGTTTTTTAGGCACGACCTCTAGAGGTGTGATTGAACCTCGAACGGGCACTCCTTTTGCAACTTGAACGCTCGGCCAAATTAGCTAACACCTACCCTGCCCCAGGTTAAAGATTGAGGGTTTTTCATTTTCAGAAAGAAACTCCTACTACAAGGCTCAAAGGGGTTGACAAGGGATTATCTTCCTTATAACTCCGGTGTTTAGGGATTTGAAACAATGCCTGTACATCATCAACAAGTTTTATTTCAAAAGCATACAATCGGAATTTTGCACGTCGTTCATTTTCGTCATCCTCCCCAGATTCCTCTTAACCAGGCGTTGGACATTTGTAAAAACAGTTAGTGAACACGAATGGATTTAATCAAAACATGCATATTTATTTCATTATCATCAATTGAATGAAAACAACAAGCTTTACAAACAAGATTGCATTTTAAACAGGAAAGAAACTACAAATGTAGAGACATGACAAGATAAAACAAGAAAAAATGCTAGCTTCCGAGAACCGGGCTTCACATCTGTCCTGCTGCTGAACCAGCTATCTTCGCAATCAGTTATTAGAGGCAATTCGATGCTGTCCTGATCTGCTTTCAACGACTCATCCAAATTATAGAGCCCCTTCTCCTCATTTAGATGATTTTGGACCCTTCTCGCCCGAAGCTGATTGTTGCACTATCAAGTAGATCCTGCACTTTGTGCTTGAAGGACAGACAACCTTCAATGTTGTGCCCCTGTGCTCCTGAATGGAAATCACAGCGCTCCTTGATATCATAATCTGCTGGAGGCGTACCTGTCAGTGGGGCTAACTTCCTCTTCTCAACCAACTGCAATCGTAGCAACGTCTGAAGAAGTTCGGCATACGGCATCGGAGGCACCTTAAATACCCTCAATGGCTTCTGATTTTGAGCTTTTCGCTGATTGGGATGCTGCTGCCTTTTCCACTGTTGAGATCGTTGTTGTTGTTGCTGGTATCGGGTTGACTCTTGAACACCCTTCGTATTAAATGCCACATCGGTTTCTTGACTTTCACTGTACTGATCAAGGCCCTCCTTGTGCTTAGCCATTTTCATTCTCAGATCCGCCCCAGGAATAGGCAACAGTTGTGGGCATGGGGATTCTGACACCATGGAGTCCAGGATACGCTTCTGACCCACTGCAGCTTTAGAAACATCTGTCATCTTAGCATCGACGGAGACAGGAGCAATACGTATAGCTACGCCGCTCGGCGTGAATTCAATATCGTGCGAGTCAATCAGGTCTTGGACATTGTGCTTGAAAGCATGACAACCCTCGATGTCATGTCCGAATGCCCCAGAATGAAACTCGCATTGCTTATTGGCATCGTACCCATGAGGAAGCGCTCTCGTGGGTGGTTCCAACGTTCTCTTTTCAACCAGATTAAACCTCAATAAAGTCTGCAAGAGCTCAGCATATGTCGTAGGCGGCGCCTCAAATATCCTCTTTGGCTTCCCTTCCTGGATCCTCCGTGGAGCTGGGTGCATCTTTTGTTGCTGCTGCTCAGGCTCCACAGGCGCAGACGGCACGAGCTTCTTCATTGCGGCTTCAAATAGCTGATCATCCTCTTTCCTAAGCACATTCTTGACTACTTCCATGATCAAGCTCATTTGGGTCTTCAGCTGACTATTTTCCTCCTTGAGGATCTTCTGCTCCAAACGCATCTCTTGCATGTCTCTCATCATCTACCCCAGCTGGCTTCGGACTTCAATCAATTCAATCTGATTCTGTTCCATATCTCTGAAGGAGTTCCTGCAACGAACTGGTTAATGAGGAAATGAGACCCACGGTTCTGATGTACCTGATAAATGATAACGCAATGCAGAACGCAAACACATATTCATAACAAGACAAAGAGAAACTCAAGCTACAAGCACACAGACGAACATCTCCCACACATGTATAACCAACAAAAGCAGTACGTAGGCACAAATGAGTATGAATACAATGACCCCAGCCAACAATCCTGGTGGTGGTCGGCAAACACTAGTGCACAAAAGCTAAATGGGTTAGGCAGAGAAAACAGATGCGACACCTGGCGCAGAAACCTCTAGAAACTTCCCCCATATTCAACTGAACTCTCTGATTGACAGTCTTCAGAGCGCTCATTTCCCGTGGAGTCTTCCATGACATTAACTGATGACCCCACACAACTGGATGACGGAGAATCGTTAACCTGAACAAAACCCTGAGGCGTGATGCAAATCCGGTTAGAGTCTAACAGATCCTGAATCTGGCTTCTAAGCACCTTACAATCATTGGTTGAATGCCCCTGTGCCCCAGCATGGTACTCACAGCGGGCGCTGGCATCAAAACCTGGAGGATACGGTGGAATCACCGGCTTAGTCTCTTTCGGCACTATCAATCCACTTTTGACCAGATCTGGCAACAACTGACTGTATGACACCGGTAGCTGAGCGAACTGCCTTTCAGGTTTCCTTGGTCTTCGTGGGGCGTGCTGACGCGATCGACGGTAGGATGATCGTTGACTTGAAGTGTCTGAAAACCGATCCTGAGATGCTAGAGATTCTGATATGACGTCATTTCTTTCTTCCCACTCTTCTTGAGAACTAGCGACTGATTCATTCTTATCAACTGGGACGTAAGGAACATCTCGAAACTTTCCACTCTTGAGTCCTCTCTCAACAAGCTCACCCATTCTCATCAGGCCCACAAAGCTGGTACAACCGAACAATTTATCAAAATAATGGCCTTTCAGAGTGCCCAAGAAGATGTCAACCATTTCTCTTTCCGGAAGCGGTGGTTGAACACTAGCAGCCAATTCTTTCCATCTTCGCAAATACCCTCTGAATGATTCATTCTCCGCCTGAGATAATTCTTGCAGATGTACGAGACTAGGAGCCAAATCCAGGTTGTAATCGTACTGCTTCATGAAAGCTCTGGCTAAATCCGCCCATGATCGAATCTGATTACTCCCTAATTGCACATACCACCTCAAAGATGCCCCAGTCAGGCTATACTGAAAGCAATGGATCATTAATTTGTCATTTCGCACAAACGAAGTCATCCTTCGACAGAACATCATTAAATGCAGCTTCGGACAGCTATCTCCCGTATACTTTTCGAATTCCGGCACTTTGAACTTGTACGGCAACACCAGATCAGGAACCAAACACATGTCTACAGCATCCAGGTTAACAGCATCTTTCGCTTTCAAGGCTTTCATTCCTTCTTCCAACGCTCGGAGTCTTCTACCCTTTTCAAGAGCTCTTGGATCTACTATCCCGGCCATTGGAATATCTCTCCGGTAATTCATCACAGGGAAAGCAACGCCTTGGTTGTTAGCAGGAGGATGACGTTCATTTCGGGCAACAAACTGCTCATCTCGATCTCGGTTCTGGACAGTAGGCTGTACAACTTGGTCTGCAGTAAGGTTGTTCGGGAAGTCTTCCATAGAATCATACCGATGGTTGGACGCCATAGTAAACCCTGGCAAAGTGTTAGGAGCCTGGAAATTGCCTTCAGCCATAGCTACCAATTACCTGTAACTGACTATACTGCTTGATTCCGCTCAAATCTGCTTCAGCCCCTTGGTCGTCTTCAACACCCCACTTTTGCCTCGAGCAATCCCCCGAGAATCACCCTCTGGTGAAAACAAAGGCTGGATAAGTGCTCTGGCCTGCTAGAGAAATGCTATGCAATATGATTTATGCAAACAGAAATACAAAAATGCTAACGTGCATGTGTGCATTGGAGATATTTCCCCTCCAATTCCAGTGTCAGTGGTAGCAAGACGAGATAAACCATAAAGACAATATTTAGAAAAACCCTCATATATTTATTGGAATAACATTCTTGTCGAGATGTTACATAACTATGCTCCATACAACCGATATGATAAAGGAGGATCCCAGCCAACATGCCTGGTGGTGATCTCAACACAACAGAATACAAGAGAAAAATCAAGTACAGGTACGGTTGCGGAAGTCCTCGACCATCTTCTTCGTCTCTGCGTGATCCGGTCGATAAATCAAGCCTTCTATCAACTGATCCCTTTTTCTGACCGTTCCCTGGATGTCTCTGACAAAGTCTTCCCAAGCCTTTATCATTGGCACCATCCCCAGGTTTGGGTCTCTTGGCGTCTGCTCTATGCTGAAAATCTTCCAAATTCTTCATGGCATCTGTCAGTTTGCGCTCGGCCTCGTATCGGCGGCATGCTTCTTCTTCAAGCTCTTCATTCTTCACTTTGACCTGCTCTTCTAACTGAGCAACCTGTGCCTTTAGCTCTTCTTCCCGTCCTTTGCGCTTGGTCATAGTGAGATCCCAGTGCTCTCTGAACTTAGCTAGCTTCGTGTAGGCCCTTTCCAGCTCTTGCTTCTTAGTAGCCAATACACTGCTAACTGAGTCTACATCTAACTCCAGACGCTTCTTGGTTTCAGTCAATTCCAATAGCGTGGTCTTCAGATGTTTCAGAGTTTCGGCCTGTTGTTTAGAAAAATATCCTGTTTCAATCTTTTCATGACGAAGTTGGGCATTCTCCTGCTCTAAAGCCTCTTTAGCCTTTGCTAGCTCTTCTTTCTCCGCCATCAGCTGCTTGTATACCTGTGTGTCCACAGTGGTAGGCTCCTCCACCGGAGAAGGATGCAATGGCTGAACCGCTGGATAAGGCATGAGGAGTTTCGTAGCTCGCTCACGAATCCACTCCACATACGGGCCAGGAACTCGAATATCCCCCCTGCTACCTGAAGGCTTCCCTCTCTTGTGCAAGTTCTTCCATGCCTTCTCGAGCTTGGTCAGTATCTCTTTCCCTATTGCCCCGGTGAGATACAGAGATTCCTGTATCTCCTCGGGCTTCGGCGCTCCCTGAGGTACATACCCAAATTGCCTGATCAATAAGGAAGGGTTGTAATTGACACACCCCTTCCTTCCTACTAAAGGAACATTCGGGAATCCTTCGCATTTGAGTATGACCTCCACTCTGAATACCTCTTCGTTAACCCATACCACGTTCTCAGCAGTCAACCCCATCAAGCGCTCCGGCCATCCTAAAGATTCAATAGAGGTGACAAAAGGGCCTGACTTAGGCATATGACTGGTGAACCACCTGCACAGGAGCAGTACACAACAAGACACATTCCTTCCTCGCCGCTTTTCATTCTGGTAATGAGTTGAATGGTGGATATCTCCCAGCAAAGTAGGAACTGGGTTCTTCGCAGCCAAAATATAGAAGGCATCTGAGTCAACAAAATCAGGAATGTTTGGGAACAACACGATGCCATAAACACATACAGCAAGGATGACGTCAAAAACAACCCAGCCACCCTTCTGGGCATACTCCCGAGCCTTCTCCACCAAGACATCCAACGGAAATCCCCACACATCTCCTCTTCTGATCATCTTCCCAGTCAGCTCAGACTCTCTCAAGTACAGGATGGCAGAAAGCTCAGCCAGATTAGGCTCAGCGTCCGTACGATAGAAAGGCATCTGCTCGCGGATAGGTATATCCAAGAGTGCAGAATACTCCTCCAGGGTAGGAGCCAAAACAAAGTCAGGAAATACGAAACACCTGAGCTCCGCATCATAAAACTGTAACATGGTATAAATGCCGCTGATCTCGTAGGCCGATGGCTGATAAACATAGGTCAGAATCCTCCCATATCTCTTTCTGAAGTCACCCATTACCCTCTTCTTAGCAGTAGTAATCAATTCTAACAACAGACTGATATCTGGAGACGGAAACTTGTAGGGCAACACTCTCTTCAGGGTTTCCATGTCTTGCTAGGAACAAACACCAGAACTGGGAGGGAAAATATATACCTGCAATACACACACGTCAGTTGAATGCAAATGGTAATGCAATGATGCAATATGATAAATAATGCAATCTGTGAACACAGGGGCTATGCTGTAGCCTGAAGAGGAACATCTCTGTGATCAAGAACAGAAAACCACCATAGTCACCAGAACCTCATGACACTAACTATCATCTGATACTCAAAATATCAATCCCCTGGTAAGAAAACCATCTGAACCTCTGTATCTGACGATAAAACCATCTGATAATAGTATCAACCTCAGATAAGAAACCCATCTGATCCAGACAACACACCTGGAGATGAATCAAGAACACCGTCTGATAAAGGTACTGAATCATGGTTTCTGAAGGCCAGTTTTCCTGCAATAACCCAATCCCCCTCACAGGTATGATAGACCTAATCCACGGACAAAGGTACGGCATCCTATACGGTCATCAGCGTCACAGACTTTCATGAGTGACGATACGATTCCCAGAAGGAGTGGCATCATCAAGTCATGAAGAGGCCTCACTTAGCTGACTTCCAAATGATCGGTCCCCAGAGTCGACAATCCTCACGTCTGGACTCCCCTCAGATCCTCAGGACCAGAAAGGAGCACCTCTGCGAGAACCTCGTCTGAGCGTAGATTTCGTAGGGAACTGTGCCTGCTCAGCAGACAGGTTCGTCTACTACTCTCCACAACTATATCTAGGTGCATACTCAAGCCCAGGTCCGGCTTCTCACTCACAGTAACCTCCCTTGCCCACAGCAATAATCACAATAATATAATGCTGGAAAATAAATGCGGAAAGGTAAAGGTACGGAAAAGTAAAGTGCGGAAAAGATAAAACATATATGCACAACACCCAAGAATAAACACCCAAGCGCTAGGATTGACTCGCGTAGGGGATGGGAAACGGTCCCAGCATAAGGGATGGGAAAAGTCCCTAGATGCTATAATTCCCCAGCAGAGTCGCCAGCTGTCGCTACTGCGAAAATCGGCGCCGGCTTGACAGGAGAGTCGCCACCGTGCGTTATTTATCCCTCGGAGCGGGAAAGGAAACGCTCGAAGTAAACCTCGCAAAGACGGGAGAAAAGGTATGGTCATCGCAACCAAAACCTGGATTCGGGAGTCGGTTACGCAAGGGGAAGGTATTAGCACCCCTCACGTCCGTCGTACTCGACGGGATCCACGCTTGGTGTTTATAAGGAAAAGGGTGTATTTATCTATCTACGCTAATGGTCGGTCTGAAAAGAAAATAAAAGGACAGGACTCGACAGAACATACGGTGTTCTGGGCCTACGTACTCCCTCGTGCAATGGGAAAGTCAGAGTCAACGTAGTTCGACTACCTACGTCTAAACAGGGGAAAGGTTGCTCGCCAGGACATCGCGTCCTGTGCCTACGTACTTCCACACAGCATGGAAGATCAGAGCAAACGTAGTTCGACCAACTACGGCTAATCAGGGGGTTCTCACACAGCAGTGAGAAAAACAAACTGGTCTCAAAGGTTCGGGAACCTACAACTACGATCTGGTCTCAAATGCGCTCGGGCAAGAGAAAGGGATAACAATTAGTCATCAGCGGGAAAGTCTCGATCGCACAGCCGCGAGAGAACAAAGGTTAGTTGTTAGTGTGCTCGCTAGGATATCGCATCCTATGCCTACATATCCTCGTCTGGTACAAGGAATCAGAGCAGCTGTAGTTCGGCTAACTACGACACAAGCTACTCAAAAGCTCCTACTGCTGAAAACGGGAAAGGACACCCTAAAACTATGACTAAAGAGGGGAATCTTCCTACCGTTATCATGCCTGGTTGACCATCCTAACGTCTATCATAACGACTCCGCAGCGGAGAAGTCAGAGCTCCTAAGGGATCATGGCAGCAGGACTAAACAGGAAACAGGAATCAACTGCAAAGTAAAGAAATACTGAAAATATGCATGAATGCAACAACTAGACAAGCAAGGCGCAAAGGCCGCAAACCACAGAGGTAAGGGAGCTCAGCTCTACCAAATACCAACAAGCAAAGCCACTCAATAACAAACAAGCAGAAGGAGGACCACCTCAACTTCTCATGCACACAAAGCCTATTTCTAAGATGCACCTACCTCAGAACTATCTAGATGAATACCTAAGTATAATGCAACACAACACCACACAAGTCAAACAACATAAAGAGAAGGCTAGCTAACCTGACAAACCTCTATCCAAAGCTTAAACAACAACTCTGAGCAGGGCCCCTGAAACAAACTTCTGATCTATCCCTGAACAAAACTCTATGCAACACCTCAAGCAAATATCTAAGCAAAACTCTAATCAAAACCCTAAGCAAGAGGAATCAATCCCAGTCTCCAAGCTTTAGAACAAGCTTACCAAAGAGAGGGAGCTAAGCAGACAAACTCATAGTGCCTTCCTCAGGAAAGTACCAGGAGGTTACCACTCAGGAGTCATATCCTATGTGGCTCAACAACTGTGATCAGTTTACATTCCTCCTCAGGAGAAACTAAACTCACATGAAGGCTCCGGCATCACTGGATACTTGAGAAAGCCTATAAGAACTAGGGGAACTAAGTGAGCAAACCCATAGGACCTTCCTCAGGAAAGTACTAGGAGGCTGACACTTAGGAATCGTATCCTATGTGGCTCAACAACTGTGATCAGTTTACATTCCTCCTCAGGAGAAACTAAACTCACATGAAGGCTCCAACATCATTGGATACTTAAGAAAGCCTAGATGAACTAGATGAACTAAGTGAGCAGACCCATAGGACCTTCCTCAGGAAAGTACTAGGAGGCTGACACTTAGGAATCGTATCCCATGTGGCTCAACAACATGTGATCAGTTTACATTCCTCCTCAGGAGAAATTAAACTCACAAGTTGGTTCCAACATCATTGGATACTTAAGAAAGAGGTGAGAAGAAAGAATGAAAGTCATTCATAGTGCCTTCTTCAGGAAAGTACCATGAACTTCCTTCAAACTTCAGGATCTCAAACCTCACAGACAGGGAACAAGCTCCTAGACTAAGCCTCAATCCACTGCATCCTTGCAAGCTCCAACAAGACTTCATCCAGCCTCCATCTTTGAGAAGAACCCACAGGCCATCAAACCACAAGAAACTATCTCTGAAGTTCAACCACAGTTGAACTTCAAAGTCAGAAGTCGTCAAGACTTCTCCTATCCTCAAGCTCAGACTAAAACAATATTAGAACATCCTACAAAAATTTATCAAAAATCTATGGGAAACCTACATGGCTCTATGACAACATACTAAAAAATCAGAGCAAAACTCATTACCAGATGAAAGAACTAAAATCAACAAGGCAGACGGGCCACAAACCAATTATTCAATATCAATAACAATGCAAAAAATGCAATTAAAATGAAAATGCATGATTAAGCTAATGTTTTTGTACTATAAAATTCTACACTGAATTACGAGTCTACAGAAAAAAGAACGGAATTATTTGATCGAATCTACTATTTTTTATGAATTTTCTAATAATATGCATGCACTAAAAAATATTAAAAAGGTCATTTAAATGGAAAATATACCAAAAATAGTAAACAAAAATAAAATGGCATTTTTATTTTTATTTAAATTTCTAGACATTTTCATGAAGTGGTAGAAAAAACAAGAACTCAAAAATCAATTGTTTTCCTTTTATTATGAATTATACAAGTTGCAAGAAGATAGTAAAAGAAATTAAAAAAAACAAAATTGAAATAAGAGGGGAGGGGTGTTCAAACAACATGCTTTTCAGTTAAAATCCTAAGTTGGGCCTGAATGGGGGGTGCGCCTAGCAAAAGGCGCAGGCCCAATATGAATTAGAAATCCATTACAAAATAAAAGAGAAAAAAAACGCCTGGGGGGTGCAGTCAGCAGGTTTTTCCGTTCATCTCACTGGGCTTACGCACAAGGGGGGTGCGAATAGCAGTGGGCATAAGGCCCAGCCCAATCATTCTATCTCCTCTCTCACAGGGGGGGGTGAAAGAGTAAACGGGGAGTGATAGCAGTAAAACGAACTTTTTGGGCCCAAAGGTTATCCAAACCCTAGCCCACATCAACAAACAACAAAAACTACTTCCTCCTACAACCATCTGGGTACTGTTCACCCGCTCCAAACCCTAGCCGTCGCTCCTCTCATCTCCCTCCTCTCAAACAATTTCAGAAACCTCTCCAAAGCCTCTCAAACGCAACCTCACTCAAATCAATCTCCAAAAACAATTAACACTAAACCTCAACATCTTGAAACGAGAAAACCCTAAAACCATAGCAATGAATGAACGGTAATGGAAACGGTGAAAAGAGAAACTAACCTGAGACGATGAAGTTGATACGATGAAGTTCCTGAAGCTTCTTGAAGGCGCGATGATCTTTCTGGGGAAAAAACTGAGGAAGACGCAAATCTTAGAAGTGCGCGGGTTCTTGAAGCACGGTTGAGGATCCTTGGAGAAGACGAAGGCACGGAGGGAAGGTTGAAGGTGACGAACACGAGCGTTCTTGCTCGTTGAGGATAGTCAAATGTCACGCGGACTCCTGGAGATTATTGCTGAGGATCTTGAAGGCTTTCTGGAAATTTTTGGAAGATCGATGAATGTTTAGAAGATGGATGTGTTCTGGAGAAATCTGGGAAATCGGTGGATGAAGAACCTTGTTCTGGTTGATGAAGATTCTGGGGAATCCACGAAGAACAGGTGAAGTTCTTTAATGATCGATGATGATAAACGAAGCCATTCTGGGGAGAGATTGAAGAACGATGCAGCTTTGATGATTTTCTGGGTAATCGTTCTTGGCAAACGATGAAAATGGATGAGTTCTGAAAACGGTTCTTGAAGTTTCCGGCGGTGGTAGATTTTCCGGTAAAGTGAAGATGAAGGTGGACGGAGGAAAAAGATGAAGAAGGAAACGTTCCTGGGAATTTCTGGAGCTTTTTGCAGTTTCCGGCAAGGGACGGTGGCCGGAGACGGTTGGACGGTGGCCGTTGGGGAGGTTCAAGGCGGATGCATGGCCGGCGGCAGGGTTCTGGTGAGGCTCAGGCGAGGGGCTGGGGAGGTGACAAGTGGCAGGCGTTAGTGGGGAGGCTGATTGCATGTGCCACGCGTGGCACTGGGTGGCAGAGGGTGAGAGAGTGTAGTGGGGCAGGTGGCACGAGGAGAGAGACTCTGAGTTGTGTGGTGGCTCCCCTTTATAGTGACAAGTGTCACTTTCTGGACAGAATGAACAAAAACGAAATCTGATGGATTGATTGGGCTTCAAAAACTGCTTTCTGGGCCCACGAAAAACAATTCAATAAACCCAAAAAAACTGAAAAAACTCAATTAAGCACTAATTAAAGCTAAACTACCACTTAACATTGATTATAGATCTGAGCCTCAATTAACTAACAATTAAACTACAGTTAACTCCTAATTAAACTGAACCTCAATTAAACTAAACAAATTCAATGGAAATCTAAACAAAAAAAATTACCTCCTAATTAACCTAATTAAACCCTAATTAGATCTAAAATGGTTAAAATCTATCTAAACTTTATTAAACCAAAGAATGATTAAAACTCCATTAATTTCTATAAAATCTCTATTAAAATCCTATAAAAATCTACCATTTATTTAAAGCTATTAAACCCTACATTAAACCCAAAAAACTATTAAAAGATTTAATCTAATGAACTCTATTTATTTCTATTATTAAAAAAAACTATTAAAATCCCTATTAACATAAAAGAAAAAAATCTATAATATTTTCTATATTATCTAAAACAAAAAACAATTTTAAAATCCAATATATTCTAAAAATGATAAAAAAACTATTAAATCTATTTAAAACTCTAAAAAATCTATTTAAATCCTAAAAAAAAAATCCTAAAGCCTATTTAAAATCCACAAAAGCTATTAAACCCTGAAAATGCAGACAAATGCAAATGACCGCCATGAAAGAGCGCGCGAGACCAGATCGAATTGAACAGAGAACCCCGGGCATCAGAATATCCCAAAATCATTATGCAAGCTAAAAATCACCGAGGAGCGCACAAATTTCCCGAAAATAAAACCCTGATGATCTGGACTGGATCTGCCGTATCTGATAGACGAAAACCAAGCTGTAACCCTGATATCCTCTGTCTGTGCACAAATATCATGCGCCTGATTTGCGAATATGAATTTAAACCACGAGTCAGATAGGAGAATCGGTTGGTCAAATTTTAGGGTGCAACAGCTGCCCCTATTCAAGCGACTTGGACCTGAAGGGTTTGAAGAGCGCTCAGCCTTCAAACATTCAGAGGTACGAGACGGTTGAATACAAATAAAACCCGAAAATTTGCCAACCGCGAGAATATACTGCGAAACTGCTGGGGGAATAAAATCCTGAAAACCGAGTCCAGTCATTATGGTAACAAACTGATCAATCATCTGGTAAAGAACTCCTGATTTTAACGCCAATTACCTGTGATACCCCATATAACAAACCCTGAGGGTTGCAATAAAACACCTGATCCTTTCACATTGCCTACTGATAGGCAGGAAGAGAAATATACTCACATCGTCCAAAGATGGACGGGAAGACACCCTGAATGGAGGAAACACCAATACTCACATCGTCTAAGGATAGATGGCAAGAAAGACTACGTTCATAATCCCCATACTCACATCGTCTAAGGGTAGACGGGATCATCCTGATTGATGAAACAAATCAATATTCACATCGTCTAAAGATAGACGGGATCATCCTGATTGATGAAACAAATCAATATTCACATCGTCTAAGGATAGACGGGAAGAAATAATCTCCATACCCACATCGTCTAAGGATAGACGGCAAGACATTCATAATCTCCATACTCACATTGTCTAAGGGTAGACGGGATCATCCTGATTGATGAAACAAATCAATATTCACATCGTCTAAAGATAGACGGCAAGACACCATTAATCTCCATACTCACATCGTCTAAGGGTAGACGGAAAGAAAGCCTGATCGCATACTCACATCGTCTAAGGATAGACGGGATCATCCTGGTTGATGAAGCAAATCAATATTCACATCGTCTAAGGATAGACGGGAAGAAATAATCTCCATACTCACATCGTCTAAGGGTAGACGGGAAGACATCCTGATTGATGAAACAAATCAATATTCACATCGTCTAAGGATAGACGGGAAGAAAGCGTTAATCTCCATACTCACATCGTCTAAGGGTAGACGGGAAGACACCACTAATCTTCATACTCACATCGTCTAAGGGTAGACGGGATCATCCTGATTGATGAAACAAATCAATTCACATCGTCTAAGGATAGACGGAAAGATACCATTAATCTCTCTACTCACATCGTCTAAGGGTAGACGGAATCATCCTGATTGATGAAACAAATCAATATTCACATCGTCTAAGGATAGACGGGAAGAACGCATTAATCTCCATACTCACATTGTCTAAGGGTAGACGGAATCATCCTGATTGATGAAACAAATCAATATTCACATCGTCTAAGGATAGACGGGAAGAAATAATCTCCATACTCTCATCGTCTACGGATAGACGGGATCATCCTGATTGATGATACAAATCAATATTCACATCGTCTAAGGATAGACGGGAAGAACGCATTAATCTCCATACTCACATCGTCTAAGGGTAGACGGAAAGAAAGCCAAACGCAATTCAACACCATCCCTCGAATTTCAGAATCCTTCTGTCTACGGGAATTGATGGAAAGATCAATATCCTTGAGGGTCCCACATCGTCAGTATGGACCGACGGGAAGAAAACCACCTTCAAAGAACCATGTCGTCAATAAGAATCGACAATCACGAAAACTGAACATTCTTCGAAGAGCCTCGACATCAATAAGGATTGACGGTCAGAAAAGTCCCTCTTGAAACGTCATCTCCTCCAATAAACAGAAAGAAAACCACTATCCGAAATATCGTTTTGAAACCCCTCAACAATCAAAGATAGCCGGAGAAGACTCGTTGGGGAAACACCCCATCTGCATGATCTGACAATAAGAAACCCGCTGAACAATAACCTGAAACTTCACATCGTCTACTGATAGACGGAAAGAAAAGCCACTTGCTAGAGAAACCCCGTCTTGAACCCCACTGAAAATCACCCAAAACTTCCCATCGTCTACTGATAGACGGGAAGAAAACCACGTTCAAAGTCAAGACGTCTAATGATAGACGGAGAAATCCACTTATTGGAGGAACACATCGTCAATATGAATTGACGGGAAGAAAAGTCTGTCGATACCAGATGACTGATTGATCAAAGCACAACTATTGTATGATCTGATACAAATAATCTGCTGAACTGTCTGAACACCGCCGCTGGATAAATGCCCCTGAACTGATCACAGAGTAATTCACGCGCCATGTGAGGCTGGCAGAAAACCTGACTTATGCTTCGTATGCATATGCATATGCCTTAATATTTCTATGGCGTAATGCTCCATTTAGGATGGAAATGCTACGCATCTTGAAAATGACATGCAAGTATGATGCAAATATGATAATGCATGCAATATGCTAATGCAGGCTCGAGCTGCCAGAGAAAGCTGGGTACAGAAAACCACTTCAGCAACATAAATGCTAAAGACGAAGCCAACTCCGATGGGGATAAACCGGATATCACAGGATTATCCCAGCAAAATAAATGCTGGGAAGTGAAATCAACTCCGCTGGGGATATTGGGAACTTAACCGAACACCATCGACGAAGTAATACTCTGCTGGGGAATATGACTCCACTGTGAAATAGCAGATGTGCCGAGTATGATTGGACTCCTCTAGGGATAGATCACCCGTGCCACTGACAAATTCGACTTTGTTGGAGAAAATGGACGGAGTCTTCCCGCGTATTGCCGAAAATTGGATTTGGAAACTGATGCGCTAACACGGATGGGCCTCACAGTGATTGCCAACATGGATTTGAACTCTTAGGCTATCCGTGATGGGTCAGATACAACTGACGCTGGAAAACACTCTGCCTGAATCCACAGTCTCCTGGTGGAAGAGTCAAGGGATAATGACACGACTTCCCGCATTCGTCTCGCTCTCGAAAATCGACTAAATCTGCTCGAATAACTCTGAGTGACCCTGCTGGTACGGAGAAGACCAATCCTTTCGCTTCTGATATGCCCCAGCCTACGGGATCTCTGTGGGGATAGTCCTTGAAAGGAAATCTGAAAATCTGAGCCCTGATGGTCTGATATGACATGCCCCGGCGTTCTGAACTTCGGAGAGATGCTTCACATCAAATGCTCCTCGAATAAAGAACAACCTCTGCGCTCTTAAGATGGCATGCCCCTGACGGCAATGACCTTGCCCCTGATTAGCTGATCTAGAGCAGTACCTCTGACTACGCCATATTTGCCAAATCTCTCACCTGATTGCCCCAGGATAACCGACTTCGAAAAGCTGACCTGACTGGGGATCACAATAATGGCTTGCCCCTACTCTCGAAACATTCGGGCGTTCTGCATTCCACCTTGACCATACTTTCCACTGTAGGAAACTTTCCTGTTGTCAAGCGCTTACTCGGAAGTAAAACAAGTTGTTCTTCGTAAAAGATGTATTAGTGCAACACATATGATAGCTTTGACATCCAATCTGTTCACTGGGAATAGACAAAAACAGTTTATGGCATAAAAATGCACAAAACATTTATCAATAATCTCAACATCAGTACCAACATGGTAAGAGGAACCCTTTTCGGAGTCAGAACCGACGCGACCTTTACCGGAGTGTGCTTTCGAAACGACCTGCTTCAATTAGGACTTTTGAAGGTTGTAACGTGGTCAGGTTCACGGTTTTGAAAGAAAGGATAAAGGCTCAAAGTTTAATTTAACCCACCCATTCTCCTTGATGTTCTCCGATCCTATGTTCAGCTAATTCGACCTTAGCGCTCACCTCTCAGAGGCTGAAAGATAGGGGTGATAGTTCGAGAACCCATGAACTTTTGGAGTGACAGCCACTCACCTTTCGTCTTTGACACCGAGGGTCACACAACTCGTATTTCATTTGAGGATTTTTCTTTTGTCATCCTTTCATCTTTTTTTTCTTATCCCTAACTTTTGCCTGGACTGACTCTTTGGAGTTTCTTTTGATTCTTTAAGTCCAGCGGGATGCCCTCATTTTTTCCTAAGTCAATTGTTTTCTTTTCTTGACTTAGCGGGCTTTTGATTTCTTTTTTGCTTTCTTTTTTCGAACAAGTCGTGTGACACTGGTTGTCTGACTCTTTGGAGAATAATGTGACTGTCTCACTCTTGACTTAACCATTGTGGTTTTTTAGGCATGACCTCTAGAGGTGTGATTGAACCTCGAACGGGCACTCCTTTTGCAACTTGAACGCTCGGCCAAATTAGCTAACACCTACCCTGCCCCAGGTTAAAGATTGAGGGTTTTTCATTTTCAGAAAGAAACTCCTACTACAAGGCTCAAAGGGGTTGACAAGGGATTATCTTCCTTATAACTCCGGTGTTTAGGGATTTGAAACAATGCCTGTACATCATCAACAAGTTTTATTTCAAAAGCATACAATCGGAATTTTGCACGTCGTTCATTTTCGTCATCCTCCCTAGATTCCTCTTAACCAGGCGTTGGACATTTGTAAAAACAGTTAGTGAACACGAATGGATTTAATCAAAACATGCATATTTATTTCATTATCATCAATTGAATGAAAACAACAAGCTTTACAAACAAGATTGCATTTTAAACAGGAAAGAAACTACAAATGTAGAGACATGACAAGATAAAACAAGAAAAAATGCTAGCTTCCGAGAACCGGGCTTCACATCTGTCCTGCTGCTGAACCAGCTATCTTCGCAATCAGTTATTAGAGGCAATTCGAGGCTGTCCTGATCTGCTTTCAACGACTCATCCAAATTATAGAGCCCCTTCTCATCATTCAGATGATTTTGGACCCTTCTCGCCCGAAGCTGATTGTTGCACTATCAAGTAGATCCTGCACTTTGTGCTTGAAGGACAGACAACCTTCAATGTTGTGCCCCTGTGCTCCTGAATGGAAATCACAGCGCTCCTTGATATCATAATCTGCTGGAGGCGTACCTGTCAGTAGGGCTAACTTCCTCTTCTCAACCAACTGCAATCGTAGCAACGTCTGAAGAAGTTCGGCATACGGCATCGGAGGCACCTTAAATACCCTCAATGGCTTCTGACTTTGAGCTTTTCGCTGATTGGGATGCTGCTGCCTTTTCCACTGTTGAGATCGTTGTTGTTGTTGCTGGTATCGGGTTGACTCTTGAACACCCTTCGTATCAAATGCCACATCGGTTTCTTGACTTTCACTGTACTGATCAAGGCCCTCCTTGTGCTTAGCCATTTTCATTCTCAGATCCGCCCCAGGAATAGGCAACAGTTGTGGGCATGGGGATTCTGACACCATGGAGTCCAGGATACGCTTCTGACCCACTGCAGCTTTAGAAACATCTGTCATCTTAGCATCGACGGAGACAGAAGCAATACGTATAGCTACGCCGCTCGGCGTGAATTCAATATCGTGCGAGTCAATCAGGTCTTGGACATTGTGCTTGAAAGCATGACAACCCTCGATGTCATGTCCGAATGCCCCAGAATGAAACTCGCATTGCTTATTGGCATCGTACCCATGAGGAAGCGCTCTCGTGGGTGGTTCCAACGTTCTCTTTTCAACCAGATTAAACCTCAATAAAGTCTGCAAGAGCTCAGCATATGTCGTAGGCGGCGCCTCAAATATCCTCTTTGGCTTCCCTTCCTGGATCCTCCGTGGAGCTGGGTGCATCTTTTGTTGCTGCTGCTCAGGCTCCACAGGCGCAGACGGCACGAGCTTCTTCATTGCGGCTTCAAATAGCTGATCATCCTCTTTCCTAAGCACATTCTTGACTACTTCCATGATCAAGCTCATTTGGGTCTTCAGCTGACTATTTTCCTCCTTGAGGATCTTCTGCTCCAAACGCATCTCTTGCATGTCTCTCATCATCTACCCCAGCTGGCTTCGGACTTCAATCAATTCAATCTGATTCTGTTCCATATCTCTGAAGGAGTTCCTGCAACGAACTGGTTAATGAGGAAATGAGACCCACGGTTCTGATGTACCTGATAAATGATAACGCAATGCAGAACGCAAACACATATTCATAACAAGACAAAGAGAAACTCAAGCTACAAGCACACAGACGAACATCTCCCACACATGTATAACCAACAAAAGCAGTACGTAGGCACAAATGAGTATGAATACAATGACCCCAACCAACAATCCTGGTGGTGGTCGGCAAACACTAGTGCACAAAAGCTAAATGGGTTAGGCAGAGAAAACAGATGCGACACCCGGCGCAGAAACCTCTAGAAACTTCCCCCATATTCAACTGAACTCTCTGATTGACAGTCTTCAGAGCGCTCATTTCCCGTGGAGTCTTCCATGACATTAACTGATGACCCCACACAACTGGATGACGGAGAATCGTTAACCTGAACAAAATCCTGAGGCGTGATGCAAATCCGGTTAGAGTCTAACAGATCCTGAATCTGGCTTCTAAGCACCTTACAATCATTGGTTGAATGCCCCTGTGCCCCAGCATGGTACTCACAGCGGGCGCTGGCATCAAAACCTGGAGGATACGGTGGAATCACCGGCTTAGTCTCTTTCGGCACTATCAATCCACTTTTGACCAGATCTGGCAACAACTGACTGTATGACACCGGTAGCTGAGCGAACTGCCTTTCAGGTTTCCTTGGTCTTCGTGGGGCGTGCTGACGCGATCGACGGTAGGATGATCGTTGACTTGAAGTGTCTGAAAACCGATCCTGAGATGCTAGAGATTCTGATATGACGTCATTTCTTTCTTCCCACTCTTCTTGAGAACTAGCGACTGATTCATTCTTATCAACTGGGACGTAAGGAACATCTCGAAACTTTCCACTCTTGAGTCCTCTCTCAACAAGCTCACCCATTCTCATCAGGCCCACAAAGCTGGTACAACCGAACAATTTGTCAAAATAATGGCCTTTCAGAGTGCCCAAGAAGATGTCAACCATTTCTCTTTCCGGAAGCGGTGGTTGAACACTAGCAGCAATTTCTTTCCATCTTCGCAAATACCCTCTGAATGATTCATTCTCCGCCTGAGATAATTCTTGCAGATGTACGAGACTAGGAGCCAAATCCAGGTTGTAATCGTACTGCTTCATGAAAGCTCTGGCTAAATCCGCCCATGATCGAATCTGATTACTCCCTAATTGCACATACCACCTCAAAGATGCCCCAGTCAGGCTATACTGAAAGCAATGGATCATTAATTTGTCATTTCGCACAAACGAAGTCATCCTTCGACAGAACATCATCAAATGCAGCTTCGGACAGCTATCTCCCGTATACTTTTCGAATTCCGGCACTTTGAACTTGTACGGCAACACCAGATCAGGAACCAAACACATGTCTACAGCATCCAGGTTAACAGCATCTTTCGCTTTCAAGGCTTTCATTCCTTCTTCCAACGCTCGGAGTCTTCTACCCTTTTCAAGAGCTCTTGGATCTACTATCCCGGCCATTGGAATATCTCTCCGGTAATTCATCACAGGGAAAGCAACGCCTTGGTTGTTAGCAGGAGGATGACGTTCATTTCGGGCAACAAACTGCTCATCTCGATCTCGGTTCTGGACAGTAGGCTGTACAACTTGGTCTGCAGTAAGGTTGTTCGGGAAGTCTTCCATAGAATCATACCGATGGTTGGACGCCATAGTAAACCCTGGCAAAGTGTTAGGAGCCTGGAAATTGCCTTCAGCCATAGCTACCAATTACCTGTAACTGACTATACTGCTTGATTCCGCTCAAATCTGCTTCAGCCCCTTGGTCGTCTTCAACACCCCACTTTTGCCTCGAGCAATCCCCCGAGAATCACCCTCTGGTGAAAACAAAGGCTGGATAAGTGCTCTGGCCTGCTAGAGAAATGCTATGCAATATGATTTATGCAAACAGAAATACAAAAATGCTAACGTGCATGTGTGCATTGGAGATATTTCCCCTCCAATTCCAGTGTCAGTGGTAGCAAGACGAGATAAACCATAAAGACAATATTTAGAAAAACCCTCATATATTTATTGGAATAACATTCTTGTCGAGATGTTACATAACTATGCTCCATACAACCGATATGATAAAGGAGGATCCCAGCCAACATGCCTGGTGGTGATCTCAACACAACAGAATACAAGAGAAAAATCAAGTACAGGTACGGTTGCGGAAGTCCTCGACCATCTTCTTCGTCTCTGCGTGATCCGGTCGATAAATCAAGCCTTCTATCAACTGATCCCTTTTTCTGACCGTTCCCTGGATGTCTCTGACAAAGTCTTCCCAAGCCTTTATCATTGGCACCATCCCCAGGTTTGGGTCTCTTGGCGTCTGCTCTATGCTGAAAATCTTCCAAATTCTTCATGGCATCTGTCAGTTTGCGCTCGGCCTCGTATCGGCGGCATGCTTCTTCTTCAAGCTCTTCATTCTTCACTTTGACCTGCTCTTCTAACTGAGCAACCTGTGCCTTTAGCTCTTCTTCCCGTCCTTTGCGCTTGGTCATAGTGAGATCCCAGTGCTCTCTGAACTTAGCTAGCTTCGTGTAGGCCCTTTCCAGCTCTTGCTTCTTAGTAGCCAATACACTGCTAACTGAGTCTACATCTAACTCCAGACGCTTCTTGGTTTCAGTCAATTCCAATAGCGTGGTCTTCAGATGTTTCAGAGTTTCGGCCTGTTGTTTAGAAAAATATCCTGTTTCAATCTTTTCATGACGAAGTTGGGCATTCTCCTGCTCTAAAGCCTCTTTAGCCTTTGCTAGCTCTTCTTTCTCCGCCATCAGCTGCTTGTATACCTGTGTGTCCACAGTGGTAGGCTCCTCCACCGGAGAAGGATGCAATGGCTGAACCGCTGGATAAGGCATGAGGAGTTTCGTAGCTCGCTCACGAATCCATTCCACATACGGGCCAGGAACTCGAATATCCCCCCTGCTACCTGAAGGCTTCCCTCTCTTGTGCAAGTTCTTCCATGCCTTCTCGAGCTTGGTCAGTATCTCTTTCCCTATTGCCCCGGTGAGATACAGAGATTCCTGTATCTCCTCGGGCTTCGGCGCTCCCTGAGGTACATACCCAAATTGCCTGATCAATAAGGAAGGGTTGTAATTGACACACCCCTTCCTTCCTACTAAAGGAACATTCGGGAATCCTTCGCATTTGAGTATGACCTCCACTCCGAATACCTCTTCGTTAACCCATACCACGTTCTCAGCAGTCAACCCCATCAAGCGCTCCGGCCATCCTAAAGATTCAATAGAGGTGACAAAAGGGCCTGACTTAGGCATATGACTGGTGAACCACCTGCACAGGAGCGGTACACAACAAGACACATTCCTTCCTCGCCGCTTTTCATTCTGGTAATGAGTTGAATGGTGGATATCTCCCAGCAAAGTAGGAACTGGGTTCTTCGCAGCCAAAATATAGAAGGCATCTGAGTCAACAAAATCAGGAATGTTTGGGAACAACACGATGCCATAAACACATACAGCAAGGATGACGTCAAAAACAACCCAGCCACCCTTCTGGGCATACTCCCGAGCCTTCTCCACCAAGACATCCAACGGAAATCCCCACACATCTCCTCTTCTGATCATCTTCCCAGTCAGCTCAGACTCTCTCAAGTACAGGATGGCAGAAAGCTCAGCCAGATTAGGCTCAGCGTCCGTACGATAGAAAGGCATCTGCTCGCGGATAGGTATATCCAAGAGTGCAGAATACTCCTCCAGGGTAGGAGCCAAAACAAAGTCAGGAAATACGAAACACCTGAGCTCCGCATCATAAAACTGTAACATGGTATAAATGCCGCTGATCTCGTAGGCCGATGGCTGATAAACATAGGTCAGAATCCTCCCATATCTCTTTCTGAAGTCACCCATTACCCTCTTCTTAGCAGTAGTAATCAATTCTAACAACAGACTGATATCTGGAGACGGAAACTTGTAGGGCAACACTCTCTTCAGGGTTTCCATGTCTTGCTAGGAACAAACACCAGAACTGGGAGGGAAAATATATACCTGCAATACACACACGTCAGTTGAATGCAAATGGTAATGCAATGATGCAATATGATAAATAATGCAATCTGTGAACACAGGGGCTATGCTGTAGCCTGAAGAGGAACATCTCTGTGATCAAGAACAGAAAACCACCATAGTCACCAGAACCTCATGACACTAACTATCATCTGATACTCAAAATATCAATCCCCTGGTAAGAAAACCATCTGAACCTCTGTATCTGACGAGAAAACCATCTGATAATAGTATCAACCTCAGATAAGAAACCCATCTGATCCAGACAACACACCTGGAGATGAATCAAGAACACCGTCTGATAAAGGTACTGAATCATGGTTTCTGAAGGCCAGTTTTCCTGCAATAACCCAATCCCCCTCATAGGTATGATAGACCTAATCCACGGACAAAGGTACGGCATCCTATGCGGTCATCAGCGTCACAGACTTTCATGAGTGACGATACGATTCCCAGAAGGAGTGGCATCATCAAGTCATGAAGAGGCCTCACTTAGCTGACTTCCAAATGATCGGTCCCCAGAGTCGACAATCCTCACGTCTGGACTCCCCTCTGATCCTCAGGACCAGAAAGGAGCACCTCTGCGAGAACCTCGTCTGAGCGTAGATTTCGTAGGGAACTGTGCCTGCTCAGCAGACAGGTTCGTCTACTACTCTCCACAACTATATCTAGGTGCATACTCAAGCCCAGGTCCGGCTTCTCACTCACAGTAACCTCCCTTGCCCACAGCAATAATCACAATAATATAATGCTGGAAAATAAATGCGGAAAGGTAAAGGTACGGAAAAGTAAAGTGCGGAAAAGATAAAACATATATGCACAACACCCAAGAATAAACACCCAAGCGCTAGGATTGACTCGCGTAGGGGATGGGAAACGGTCCCAGCATAAGGGATGGGAAAAGTCCCTAGATGCTATAACTCCCCAGCAGAGTCGCCAGCTGTCGCTACTGCGAAAATCGGCGCCGGCTTGACAGGAGAGTCGCCACCGTGCGTTATTTATCCCTCGGAGCGGGAAAGGAAACGCTCGAAGTAAACCTCGCAAAGACGGGAGAAAAGGTATGGTCATCGCAACCAAAACCTGGATTCGGGAGTCGGTTACGCAAGGGGAAGGTATTAGCACCCCTCACGTCCGTCGTACTCGACGGGATCCACGCTTGGTGTTTATAAGGAAAAGGGTGTATTTATCTATCTACGCTAATGGTCGGTCTGAAAAGAAAATAAAAGGACAGGACTCGACAGAACATACGGTGTTCTGGGCCTACGTACTCCCTCGTGCAATGGGAAAGTCAGAGTCAACGTAGTTCGACTACCTACGTCTAAACAGGGGAAAGGTTGCTCGCCAGGACATCGCGTCCTGTGCCTACGTACTTCCACACAGCATGGAAGATCAGAGCAAACGTAGTTCGACCAACTACGGCTAATCAGGGGGTTCTCACACAGCAGTGAGAAAAACAAACTGGTCTCAAAGGTTCGGGAACCTACAACTACGATCTGGTCTCAAATGCGCTCGGGCAAGAGAAAGGGATAACAATTAGTCGTCAGCGGGAAAGTCTCGATCGCACAGCCGCGAGAGAACAAAGGTTAGTTGTTAGTGTGCTCGCTAGGATATCGCATCCTATGCCTACATATCCTCGTCTGGTACAAGGAATCAGAGCAGCTGTAGTTCGACTAACTACGACACAAGCTACTCAAAAGCTCCTACTGCTGAGAACGGGAAATGACACCCTAAAACTATGACTAAAGAGGGGAATCTTCCTACCGTTATCATGCCTGGTTGACCATCCTAACGTCTATCATAACGACTCCGCAGCGGAGAAGTCAGAGCTCCTAAGGGATCATGGCAGCAGGACTAAACAGGAAACAGGAATCAACTGCAAAGTAAAGAAATACTGAAAATATGCATGAATGCAACAACTAGACAAGCAAGGCGCAAAGGCCGCAAACCACAGAGGTAAGGGAGCTCAGCTCTACCAAATACCAACAAGCAAAGCCACTCAATAACAAACAAGCAGAAGGAGGACCACCTCAACTTCTCATGCACACAAAGCCTATTTCTAAGATGCACCTACCTCAGAACTATCTAGATGAATACCTAAGTATAATGCAACACAACACCACACAAGTCAAACAACATAAAGAGAAGGCTAGCTAACCTGACAAACCTCTATCCAAAGCTTAAACAACAACTCTGAGCAGGGCCCCTGAAACAAACTTCTGATTTATCCCTGAACAAAACTCTATGCAACACCTCAAGCAAATATCTAAGCAAAACTCTAATCAAAACCCTAAGCAAGAGGAATCAATCCCAGTCTCCAAGCTTTAGAACAAGCTTACCAAAGAGAGGGAGCTAAGCAGACAAACTCATAGTGCCTTCCTCAGGAAAGTACCAGGAGGTTACCACTCAGGAGTCATATCCTATGCGGCTCAACAACTGTGATCAGTTTACATTCCTCCTCAGGAGAAACTAAACTCACATGAAGGCTCCGGCATCACTGGATACTTGAGAAAGCCTATAAGAACTAGGGGAACTAAGTGAGCAGACCCATAGGACCTTCCTCAGGAAAGTACTAGGAGGCTGACACTTAGGAATCGTATCCTATGTGGCTCAACAACTGTGATCAGTTTACATTCCTCCTCAGGAGAAACTAAACTCACATGAAGGCTCCAACATCATTGGATACTTAAGAAAGCCTAGATGAACTAGATGAACTAAGTGAGCAGACCCATAGGACCTTCCTCAGGAAAGTACTAGGAGGCTGACACTTAGGAATCGTATCCCATGTGGCTCAACAACATGTGATCAGTTTACATTCCTCCTCAGGAGAAATTAAACTCACAAGTTGGTTCCAACATCATTGGATACTTAAGAAAGAGGTGAGAAGAAAGAATGAAAGTCATTCATAGTGCCTTCTTCAGGAAAGTACCATGAACTTCCTTCAAACTTCAGGATCTCAAACCTCACAGACAGGGAACAAGCTCCTAGACTAAGCCTCAATCCACTGCATCCTTGCAAGCTCCAACAAGACTTCATCCAGCCTCCATCTTTGAGAAGAACCCACAGGCCATCAAACCACAAGAAACTATCTCTGAAGTTCAACCACAGTTGAACTTCAAAGTCAGAAGTCGTCAAGACTTCTCCTATCCTCAAGCTCAGACTAAAACAATATTAGAACATCCTACAAAAATCTATCAAAAATCTATGGGAAACCTACATGGCTCTATGACAACATACTAAAAAATCAGAGCAAAACTCATTACCAGATGAAAGAACTAAAATCAACAAGGCAGACGGGCCACAAACCAATTATTCAATATCAATAACAATGCAAAAAATGCAATTAAAATGAAAATGCATGATTAAGCTAATGTTTTTGTACTATAAAATTCTACACTGAATTACGAGTCTACAGAAAAAAGAACGGAATTATTTGATCGAATCTACTATTTTTTATGAATTTTCTAATAATATGCATGCACTAAAAAATATTAAAAAGGTCATTTAAATGGAAAATATACCAAAAATAGTAAACAAAAATAAAATGGCATTTTTATTTTTATTTAAATTTCTAGACATTTTCATGAAGTGGTAGAAAAAACAAGAACTCAAAAATCAATTGTTTTCCTTTTATTATGAATTATACAAGTTGCAAGAAGATAGTAAAAGAAATTAAAAAAAACAAAATTGAA
Source organism: Lathyrus sativus (assembly GCA_963859935.3). Lineage (NCBI taxonomy): Eukaryota > Viridiplantae > Streptophyta > Magnoliopsida > Fabales > Fabaceae > Lathyrus > Lathyrus sativus. The sequence continues at coordinate 226,277,469 of OZ012738.1, forward strand.
ATAAGAGGGGAGGGGTGTTCAAACAGCATGTTTTCAGTTAAAATCCTAAGTTGGGCCTGAATGGGGGGTGCGCCTAGCAAAAGGCGCAGGCCCAATATGAATTAGAAATCCATTACAAAATAAAAGAGAAAAAAAACGCCTGGGGGGTGCAGTCAGCAGGTTTTTCCGTTCATCTCACTGGGCTTACGCACAAGGGGGTGCGAATAGCAGTGGGCATAAGGCCCAGCCCAATCATTCTATCTCCTCTCTCACAGGGGGGGGTGAAAGAGTAAACGGGGAGTGATAGCAGTAAAACGAACTTTTTGGGCCCAAAGGTTATCCAAACCCTAGCCCACATCAACAAACAACAAAAACTACTTCCTCCTACAACCATTTGGGTACTGTTCACCCGCTCCAAACCCTAGCCGTCGCTCCTCTCATCTCCCTCCTCTCAAACAATTTCAGAAACCTCTCCAAAGCCTCTCAAACGCAACCTCACTCAGATCAATCTCCAAAAACAATTAACACTAAACCTCAACATCTTGAAACGAGAAAACCCTAAAACCATAGCAATGAATGAACGGTAATGGAAACGGTGAAAAGAGAAACTAACCTGAGACGATGAAGTTGATACGATGAAGTTCCTGAAGCTTCTTGAAGGCGCAATGATCTTTCTGGGAAAAAAACTGAGGAAGACGCAAATCTTAGAAGCGCGCGGGTTCTTGAAGCACGGTTGAGGATCCTTGGAGAAGACGAAGGCACGGAGGGAAGGTTGAAGGTGACGAACGCGAGCGTTCTTGCTCGTTGAGGATAGTCAAATGTCACGCGGACTCCTGGAGATTATTGCTGAGGATCTTGAAGGCTTTCTGGAAATTTTTGGAAGAACGATGAATGTTTAGAAGATGGATGTGTTCTGGAGAAATCTGGGAAATCGGTGGATGAAGAACCTTGTTCTGGTTGATGAAGATTCTAGGGAATCCACGAAGAACAGGTGAAGTTCTTTAATGATCGATGATGACAAACGAAGCCATTCTGGGGAGAGATTGAAGAACGATGCAGCTTTGATGATTTTCTGGGTAATCGTTCTTGGCAAACGATGAAAATGGATGAGTTCTGAAAACGGTTCTTGAAGTTTCCGGCGGTGGTAGATTTTCCGGTGAAGTGAAGATGAAGGTGGACGGAGGAAGAAGATGAAGAAGGAAACGTTTCTGGGAATTTCTGGAGCTTTTTGCAGTTTCCGGCAAGGGACGGTGGCCGGAGACGGTTGGACGGTGGCCGTTGGGGAGGTTCAAGGCGGATGCATGGCCGGCGGCAGGGTTCTGGTGAGGCTCAGGCGAGGGGCTGGGGAGGTGACAAGTGGCAGGCGTTAGTGGGGAGGCTGATTGCATGTGCCACGCGTGGCACTGAGTGGCAGAGGGTGAGAGAGTGTAGTGGGGCAGGTGGCACGAGGAGAGAGACTCTGAGTTGTGTGGTGGCTCCCCTTTATAGTGACAAGTGTCACTTTCTGGACAGAATGAACAAAAACGAAATCTGATGGATTGATTGGGCTTCAAAAACTGCTTTCTGGGCCCACGAAAAACAATTCAATAAACCCAAAAAAAACTGAAAAAACTCAATTAAGCACTAATTAAAGCTAAACTACCACTTAACATTGATTATAGATCTGAGCCTCAATTAACTAACAATTAAACTACAGTTAACTCCTAATTAAACTGAACCTCAATTAAACTAAACAAATTCAATGGAAATCTAAACAAAAAAAATTACCTCCTAATTAACCTAATTAAACCCTAATTAGATCTAAAATGGTTAAAATCTATCTAAACTTTATTAAACCAAAGAATGATTAAAACTCCATTAATTTCTATAAAATCTCTATTAAAATCCTATAAAAATCTACCATTTATTTAAAGCTATTAAACCCTACATTAAACCCAAAAAACTATTAAAAGATTTAATCTAATGAACTCTATTTATTTCTATTATTAAAAAAAACTATTAAAATCCCTATTAACATAAAAGAAAAAAATCTATAATATTTTCTATATTATCTAAAACAAAAAACAATTTTAAAATCCAATATATTCTAAAAATGATAAAAAAACTATTAAATCTATTTAAATCTCTAAAAAATCTATTTAAATCCTAAAAAAAAAATCCTAAAGCCTATTTAAAATCCACAAAAGCTATTAAACCCTGAAAATGCAGACAAATGCAAATGACCGCCATGATAGAGCGCGCGAGACCAGATCGAATTGAACAGAGAACCCCGGGCATCAGAATATCCCAAAATCACTATGCAAGCTAAAAATCACCGAGGAGCGCACAAATTTCCCGAAAATAAAACCCTGATGATCTGGACTGGATCTGCCGTATCTGATAGACAAAAACCAAGCTGTAACCCTGATATCCTCTGTCTGTGCACAAATATCATGCGCCTGATTTGCGAATATGAATTTAAACCACGAGTCAGATAGGAGAATCGGTTGGTCAAATTTTAGGGTGCAACAGGTCGTACCACACGATATCTGAGTGGGTAAGGGCCATAACTATCTCGGACCAACGGGGTGTTTCTATCTCATCCCAAATAGACGGATGCCAAGTTAGGCGAGCGATGAACCATGAGTATAGCAAGGCGGTACATCAGACAATGTGTACTTCCCCTTCAGCATTCTTCGAGTGGATTGAATGGTACGTGTCAGCTAGCAAGGTGGGAACTGGATTCTTGAGTATGAATAGTTTAATCGCATCCATATCGACAAAATCATCAATCTTTGGGGACTAGAAAATCCCATAGACCAACAAAGCAAAGGCAGCTTCCAAGATAAGGACCTCTTTTCTTTCAGCATGGTAACAGACTTTTTCAATCAAGAAATCAGATGGGAATCTAAGGACTCCTTCCTTGGTGGTTAAGTGCGCTTGAACTTCTGCTAGGCTGAGATGAGTAGCATTTGCAATTTCTTGGTGGCTGGGTATGTCTTCCTGTCTGGTGAATATAGGTCGGGCAGTCACAGGTATCTTCAAGAAATCAGAATACTCTTCCAGGGTCGGCATCAGTTGGTAATCTGGAAAGGTGAAACAATGGTACAGCGGATCATAGAACTGAACAAGGGTCTCCAACAGCCCCTTTTTCATCTTGAGCTCGAGAAAACGGAAGGCTTCTCCATATTCTGTTGCAAAAGCGTGACGGTTCTCGATGAGATCTGCCAGTTCTCTTAAGCTTTCAATGTTAGGACTCTGAAAAGTGTACTTCAAAGTTTCTCTTTTGAAATCCATTGTTACAATACCTACAAAATGAAATTGAGTTTCTTGAATTGAACAAAGAAAAAGAAAGAATGCAATGCAAGATGAGTAGGACTTCATGGGATTCCTCTATTTATGGGCATTGCGGTAAAAAGAAACGTTTTATTAATTTTGAAACGGATTACATAAATATTCTCTTAAAGAGTCCCAAATAAAATCTAAATAAAAGCTAGTAAAGACACTAAGGAAGTTTCGAATTCTGCTGCTTGAGCTGCTCTTCCAATTGAGTCTTCTCACGGGTGAGATTGTCCATGATCATCTTCCAGATGGTACATTGAGAGTCGGAGGAAAATAAATCCTCCAAAACCTTTCTCCTCTTGTAGGGGAGTAACTCTTCATCCTTCCACTGCAACTGTTCCTGAAGCTCAACAATCTGTCTCTGAAGTTCATCATTCTGTTTCTGAAGTTCGTCACTCCCTGCAACAGACACTTGATACTTGTTCTTCCACACTTCTGATTCGTGTTGTGACTTCCTCAAGGCAACCCCTAACTTCTCAGCGTCAGACATAAAAATATAAGTAGGTTCTTCTCTTGGAGGTATAGGATCTTGACGAGAATAAGGCATCCTCAACTTGATTGCCATATTCCTGACCCATTGAAGATATGGTTCCAAAGACACACAGTTGGGCCTTCCCAAACTATTCCTATCTTTCTTATGCAAATGTTTCCAAGCTTCCACAATCTTCTCTCGGAGCTCTTGGTTATCCTCGAAGAAAATACTCTCAACTTGTATGCTCTTAGGTGGTCCCTTCAACGGATATCCCAACTGTCGACAAGCTAAAACGGGGTTATAACTGATCCCTCCACCAAAGCTGAGCAACGGTATATTAGCAAAATCTCTACATCCATCAATGATTAGAATCCCATCATACTCACGGCTATACCAATCAATGTCGGAATGAGTCAAAGCCATAATCCTTTCTGACCAACGCCTATCATTAGGATGCCAAAAGGAAACATACTTGGGCAAGTGCATAATGAACCACTTGTATAATAAGGGCACACAGCATGTAATCATTCCTCCACCACGAAGGTTTCGGAGATGTATAGAGTGATAGGTATTACCCAATAGAGTTAGCACTGGATTGTTCTTCATGAAGATCTTAATTGCATTAAGGTCAACAAACCCCTCAAAACTCGGAAATAGAAACACCCCATAAACAAGCAAGGTGAAGGTTGCCTCGAACGGAGCCTTGTTCGTAAAATCAATATAAAATAAGGCCTTCTTAAATAAAAAATTTGTAGTCAAACCAAAAGTCCCACTTTTAACAACCATGTTGGCCTTGACGTTAGATACCCCGAAAGGGCCTTAGCAATGTCCCTTTCTTCGGGGTCATTTTCCAAGAAAGGAAAAGGAGATTCTTCTAGAATAGGCAAACCCACCAAAAAGGAGTATTCTTCCAAAGTTAGCAACAGCTGATAGTCTGGAAAAGTAAAACAGTGATACATCGGATCATAAAATTGTAATAGAGCGGAAAGGAGATCCTCATTTGCCTTACGTCTCAACAAAGATAGTAACTTCTCATATTTACCCTTGAACTTCTTTTGGTCTTCAATCAAAGCTCCCAACTCCCTTAGGTCATCCAATTTGGGACTCTTAAAAGTATATCGCAAAGTATTTCTTCGGTTAGGATCCATAATGCCCTATAATGTTCATAAACAAAGGTAAATCCCATGAAGTCCAATGCAGTATGATGCTATATGAATGCCACAAACACAAGTAAGCACATAAGGACACACAAAGATAAACAAACAAAGGTCCTAGGTTTGCAACGGGAATGGATCCAAGGGTATACCCATTGCCAAAGGACATGGACTAAAGGTAGATTGTAGCTGCAGAACAAGGTTCTAAAGAGGTTCTCAAAGTCATTAGTCCATCTTTCGGATATTATAAATTTCCCAACTAACTTGGGGATTAATAATATTCTCAAGAAAACATATTTTGAGTGTAGCATCGTGTAGCACTATTTCGGGACTTACTCCCTCATAGCCTCGCACTACGTCCTAATAAAGGCCAAAGTAGGGGTTAAAGGTAATACGGTCCTTAGTATCATGGACTCTAATTGAGAATAGTAAAAGTTTTCACGACTAAACTCGTTCAACCGAACCATTTTCAAAAGGGTCTCAACTAAGCGGGATTCTCGAGTCAACTTAGTCGGGACTCACTCCCTATAAGCCTCGTCGAATATATTACCATCCTATCTTAAGTTCACTCAAGTCCAGGTGTAGGACTTTGTCTCACCACTCAAGGATAATAGCCCAAAAGAAATAAAGAGTAAACAAATAAGCAAATAAGCAAGTAAGCAAATATATAAAGCAATAAAGAAACAAAACAAGATAGGGACACCCACTGAGAGAGTCCCCAGTGAAGTCGCCATTTCTGTCGCGGTGAAATTTGAATACCAAACTATTGATTAGTTTGAATCTTATTCATTTGCAACCGGTCTTTGATTTGTCCAGAGGAAGGGATAAAGATCGAAATACCCACAATGCAATGCAAATGCAAGCTAGAGAGTTATAGGTTCAGGGTTGGTTAAACTTAGGGAAGGTGCTAGCATCCTAAGTTTCTGTAGTACTCTACAGGAACCTCTTGTTTTATGTTGTTTATTGCTATGGATTATTTGCTTAAGGTATAAAGACCTAGGGGTTTATTTCTAAGTATACTCGATAAGATATCACATCTTATGCCTACATATCCTTACGGGAGTGGAATCAGAGTATTTGTAGTTCCCCTAAAGGGTTTGAGGAGTTCTTTGACTGTGGCCAAAGTTCCTACGGGTTTAGGGCAGTTGGTTGATTTGAGTTTAGGAGAAAAGATGAGTTGTCATTTTAAGGGAGATTTAACCGCCACAAGTGTAAGAGATTGTATTGTTGTGGGGCTGAGATTCTATCTCGCTTAATGATTAACATCTACTTCTCTAATGTTTGAATAATTGTATTGAGTTGTTGAATGTGTTTGTCTAAGTTGTAAAGATAAAGGTCCTTCCTATGGGGTAGGATCTAACTTAAAAGATCGACTTAAATGGGATCAAGGATCAAGTGGGAGAATGATGCAAATGTAGATGCATGCGCACGATTGTTTAAATCATGCGCAGATTCTTCCTTTGGACGGAATGCAATGTGATAAAGTAAATGTGGTAAATGTAAAGTTGCGAATAAAGTAAAGGCAGATAAATGAGGCATACACGGACGCATGAAAGCACTGAAGTGTGTGGGAGTGAATGTAAGGTGTAAGCGTGCTCGACTGATTGCATTACGATGTTGATTGATTTTAGACGGGATTATTTTACAAGTAATGTTGAATTGACTTATTTATTAGCGAGATTGGTTTTAGGGGAAAAATTTGTATTGATTTTATGTTGATTATATTAAAAGGTGACTTAATTTTAATTATTAAATTACGAATTGGTTGTTTTTAGTTAGTAAAAGTTTTTTGAATTATAGTTCAATTAAATGGAAAGGTTTTAGATAAGTAAGTCTTTGTAGAATATTTATTAAACAAAATGGATTCTAGTTTATTATAAAAGATAAAGTTAATTGAGATTAAGAAAGGTCTATTATTTATTATTATTTATTTGGTTTTAAAGTTAATTCAAATATAAAATGATTTTTACTAAATAAAAGGGCAAACAAATTTTAATTATTACTACAATAGACTATTTTTAAAAAAGATTTGCTGAATAAATATTATAATAAAAAAAGGTAAATTAAATAAAAGTTGATTAAAAGGTTAACTTAATTTAAAAATATTAGTTAATTTTATATAAAAGGTTGATTGAGATTAATTAACTTTAAAATTGATTATTGGAGTTAATGGAGGGTTAATTAGGGCGCATTGTCATACCCCAAATTTGTCCTACCCTGTTAGGTCTCATGATAAGCACTTTGTTGCTTCCTGACTTTTCTTGAGATAATCAGGCAACTCTTGGCCATGACTCTTCAAAGATTAGGACACAAGGATTTAGTTTGTACTCTTTGTAATTAGAGGCTCCTGATAGCATGAAGAATTCAGGTAGAGATAAAAGAAGCATGTTTTGTATTCTTGATATGATTGATTTCAAGTGGATTCCAAACCCTATGGTTACTTGTTCTCAAGGCTTGATTCAAGTTATTGAATTTATTTTTAGAGTCTGTTTTGCTGGCCAGACTAATAGATAATTTTCCGAAGGGGTACATGTCATAACCAACACATGATTAAGGTATAATTTGTGTGTGACAATCAAACTCTCAAGTTGTTTCAAGATCATGTTTTGATGGATTTAAGGCCATATTTAGAGTTTATGCAAGCCATGGTTAGAAAGATTATTTTAAGCTTTGCTTCAATTTCGTTTCAAGTTGGTTTTCAACCTTGTAGTTGAAGTTTTGGGCCATTATTAGAAGTTCAAGCTATAAGTTGCAAGGAAACCTTCAAGTAATGTGTGTATTTGTTTCTAAATCATAAGACAAGCTTGTTAAGAAGGTGTCCCAATCAAGGCATGAATGGAAATATTCTTTAGAACATATTTGAGATTTTGAAGTTACTTCAAGACATCACACATGATGTGTTACAAGAAACAAATGAGATACATGATGTTAAATTGTCATGATTAATTTTAAGAATTAGGTGCATCGGGACATCATTTATGCTATAAAATGCCTTACGGTTACGTGGATTCCAGATAGTCTTCCAAAAAATCTAAGTCAAGGCATCTCAAATGGGTTTCTAAAAGCACATAGTACTTGGGGCAACAAGAAGAATTTGAAATGAATAAAAGGAACTATAAATATGCATGAAAATCCAAATCTTAAAGAGTCTCAAGAGACATTCGAGCACTGTGGAAATAAAAATGGAAAATCGTATTGTTATAAAAGAAAGCCCAAATCAAAAGGTTAAAATACATATGCAGAGCTCAAAGAACAACAACCATTATTCGTTCCTTCATGTTCCATGATAAGAACTCAGAGCAAGACATCTCATGGGCTCTTTTCTACACCAGGTCTTCTTGTACAGGCTTATAATCGTCGCCGCAGTTCACAATTTCTTGATCTCCATTTCACCCTCATCAAAAAGCCTATTTTTCAAGACATGCATGCGATACGGGGCTGCATCATCACTCTTCTATTGCTCGAAAATTGGTTATGGGATATTTATGGAACAACTTTGAAGAAAGTGGCCACTACTACACTCATGGCCATGTTACATCAGAAGGGATTCCAAGGCAAATTTTCCTACAAGTAACAAGGCATACAAACTCTATTAAGTAAGGCATTTTCAACAGATATAAAGGAAAAGACAAAAAGACTAGGAATAGAGGAACATCAGCATTTCATGCGTGAGAATCATCACCAATTAGGTGTTGTGGAAAAGCTTACATGGGAACAACAACTTAAGCCACCGTACAACAGATTTGATCACAATTTTCCGGCATACATTCTTTCTCGAATTGAAGGACTAAGATGAGAGGCAGCGTGTACATATTGTTTTGAAATGTTGTAAAGCTCATGAGCGCCCGAACTTGTTGATTGTTCCCTTGGCCAACTCCTCGACTCAATCAATCATGTCATTGCGAAAATGTTGCCGTATCAAGGAGTACTGCTACTTGGAGAAAGTGGAGAAGAGGTGGTGGAATATGAATTGAAGTAAGTCATGTAAGCCATGAGGAATCCGTGTCACCTGTAGAATGGAAATTCCAGCAAAAACAGTGTTACAAACAGAGCAATGTGCATAATTATTTCTGCAGTAATTCGGTGCGCCAGACCCAAATCATGTTCACAGATGCGTAAAAAGGAATGTTCAGTGCCTAAACATACCTGACACGCATGAATGTTATCAAAGCGGAAACCTCGAGCCTCCTCAATATCGCGACACATGATCCTTCATGATTTCTTCATCCTGCTAGAAAAAGAGGTGATACCCCAATACAATCTTCAGTGCCCATCAATGCCTTCTTCATGCGCGAAAGAGAGTTAACCATCATCATTCTCGCCATAACTGTTAACTAGGGAGGGTCAACCACCTAAACTATAAGGATTAGGCCTGTTCTTGAGCTCCAAGGTGAGGGAAAGGAGGCATATCAAGCCTTTTAAGAGTGGTGCCAATATGGTGATGTTCAAGTATATCCGGAGAAATGAACTGTTTCTTTTTCTCTCTGTTGACCTGCACAACTAAGTCTCACATGAACAAACACACTGCACCAAAATGCACATGAAAAAATGTATCAGAGGTCAGGATATAATGGAAAGAGAAGTTCAATTCACAGAAAATTCATGGATAACAAGTTTCTAAAGGAATCCAAACAAATGCATAACAGTAGGATAGGACTTGACAACAGTAACAACAACCAAGAATGGGCATTATAATCGCGGAGACTTTTTAAAGTTACCTGCCAAAGACATCCATCCAACCACTTTTGTACTTGGCAAAACCTTAGTATTTGAGTCGTCATAGCTTCCGCAAGTTGTTATCATATTGGTGCCTAACAAAAGAGAAAATAGAAGGAACTAATAAGAGGCATGCCGATGTTGGAAATACACAGTTTTTTTCACACTTCAACTAAGAATGAAAAGTAAGATAGCCAAGCCATAACTTCCTGTCTTTAAAAAACCCTCCAACATCATCAATTCAAAATACAAGTTCTGACATAACATTATCTTTCTCCAAAGATCATACTTGAAATAAGAGTGGAAGTATAATGTTAATAACAAGATACAAGCATGGCTTTACAAGTGAGATTTAAGTGGATGTCGTTTTAAAAAAAAAGGCATGTTTCAAAAGGAGATTGTTTTCACGCTATAAACGGCAACATGAGAGGATCTCTTTACAAATCATAATAACAAGCACAGGGGTGAAGAGAACCATACCAATTTACCAATAAGGAAGTGGAGAATAGCTATGTCGTGTCATGGTTACTTTGAGATTATCGGTAATGCTGCCCTCATGTATTCCAGCGGTTGACAGAACTCCCTAAAAGCGCTGTTGAAACATCGTTTTCATATCCGAAAGCCTTGTTGCTCATTAAACTTTTACCATGAAGGTTGCAGGCCCGTTCATTGTGATGATAGGATCCTCAGTAAGAAATAGAGCCTATTACATTGAAACAAGACATTCAAATAAGTCATTCCAAGATTTCAAATTAGTACAGAAATAAATTTCAAAACGCCAGGTCATTCAAAACATATGTGTTGTGATAAGAAAAAGAAAGAAAATCAGACCAGTGGGACCACTATTTTCAAATATCACAAGATAACAAAAAAACACAAAATCAGAATATGGCAGCAAGTACAACATGATAATTTCACTGATATGGCAAGGCATTGTGGGCATCTACGAAAGAAGTTACAGGACTTGCAAAAATGGAGATGCCAACAAAATTCAACCCTAGAAAAACCCTAAATTTGGGCCTTTAAATAGACTCACCCTTCATTCATGAGAGGGCGGCAGCAGAGACAAGGGAAAAAAAACCCTAGTGAAGCTCTGCGAAAATTGAATCTTCAGAATACCAAACTCACTCAAAAGTCCTTCCTAAAAGTTGATAGAGCTTCACACTGAAGCTCTATCCAGCTTGTACTAAGCCGTATCATCATAACCAATAGGAATTTGAGCAAGTTGAGACGAGTTCAAATTTGAAGTGCACAACCGAGAAGAAGAAAAGAGGAAAAGATAAAGCGCTAAGCACCTACCTCACAGACTCGCCGACGGGATAGCTCCAAGTTGGTGAGTCCCCTTCACATTTGATTTTCGTTGTAGTCGTTTAAGCACCATGATTTATCTGTTTCAATATGTTATGATATGATTATGCTTTGAACTATGATTATGAGTTTCGGATTGAGTTGGAGTTAGGGATTTTCTTTGAATCGATTTGGGAATAGGGTTCAGAAAAGTGGTTTGGTCGCGAATCGAGAGAAGGCATAATGTTTGAGTTTTGAGAGAATGAGGTTCAGAGAGAGAGAAGAAAGGTTTAGATGTTTGAGAGAGGGAGAGTGTTCATCGAGAGAGATTGAGCGTTTAGGGGTTACAGAGAGAGACTCTTGATTTTGAAAGTAGGGAGATTTTCATTTAAGTTAATGCTAGTCTTATCCGTTGATTTGGTACTACTCTGAGGACTTTAATACGGTTGTTTCTCTTCCCAAGTATGCATTAATGATGCATAAATCCACCCGCAGTTAATATTGGAAAGTCCCGTGTTGTTTTTTTCAAAAAAAAAGATTTATTGGCACTTGGCAGCTATTGACACGTGTGCCTGGGAAGAGGATCCGTTTGACCTTTCCTTCCTCTCCCTCTCATCCGTCGTGTAACCCTAGGAGGTGGATGTGAGAGATTTTTGGGCTTCGGACCCCTAAGCCCATTTCATTTCTTTTCTTTTATTAGAAGGAGAAGAGATTTTTGAGATAGTATGAGGTCATTGGGCCTATAGGGTCAATGTTATTAGTTTAATTAAAATTTAATAAGGTCCTATCTTAGGAACTAATTAAATATAGTTTAAAATATTATTAGTAATTATTAATAATATTATTAGTGTTATGTTTAAATTGTAATAATTAATATTTGTTCTACAATTTGATTTATTTAAATTCTATTTAATTTATCAAACTTGTTTCTTATCTTCCTTTTATTAAATTCAAAATCTTTTATTTGTTTAGAATAAAGAAATTTTTTTTTTATAATTTATATGGAAGTAGTGGGTCTTTGGAGTCTAGCACTCCTTGGATCCTTAAGCGACCGCTCTCGAGGTGTACGCCTTGAGTTGTGGTCGTTTCATCTTTCATCGCTAAAACTACCCAACCTTGTTTAAACCTTTCAAAGTAGGTGAATCATAATTCGAACAATATGTCTACCATAGTTTAACCCAGCTGCGCAAACCAACCCGAATTATTTTCTTAAATTAAATTACGAAAGCATCAAATTCTTGGAGTCGCGCATTCTTTGAATTCGAGAGTGACAACTATTGAGGCGTACGCCTCGAATAACGCATCATTCGAACTTTCGTTCTTAAAACATCTCTAATTATTTGGACAAGTATTTATTATCCAACAAATATATTTTGTAATTAAGAGAATGAAAAAGATGTCGTTGGGATCTAGCATTCCAATGATATCCCGACTAATTAGTTACGAGACTGACGTCTTGTTTATCGAATAGCCGTCATTCTTCCCAAATTTTCAACCCATCTAACCTCGTTCCCCACCTCCGTGTGATCGAGTATAAACCCTCGTATGTTTCTAAACCATATGTTGAATCCAAACTATTTTCTTGATTAAATTGCGAAAGAACTGAGTTCTTGGAGTCCGGCACTCCTTGAGTTCTTGAGTAACCGCTCTTGGGGCGTACGCTTTAGGTTGTGGGTTGCTCGACCTTTCGTCTATAAAACACGCGCCCTAATCATTTGGAAAAACATCGTTATTGTCCATTCAAATACACTTTCATATTTAATTAAATGAAAAAGGTGTTGTTGGGATCTCGCATTCCAATAATATCCCGATTAATTGATTGCAAGGCCGACGTCTCATTTATCGAGCAGTCGTCATTCCTCCTAACATTTAACTCGTCTAACCTCGTTCCTCACCTTCGTGCGATCAAGTCTAAACCCTAGTATATTGCTAAACCATACGTCAAATCCAAACTATTTTCTTAACTAAATTGCGAAAGAATGCAGTTCTTAGAGTCTCGCACTCCTTGAATTCTTGAGTGACCACTCTTGGGGCGTACGCTTTAGGTTGTGGATTACTCGACCTTTCGTCTATAAAATATATGCCCTAACTATTTGGACAAATATCGTCATTGTCCATTCAAATACAATTTCATAATTAATTTAATGAAAAAGGTGTTGTTGGGATCGAGCATTCCAATAATATCCCGATTAATTGATTGCGAGGCCGACATCTCGTTTATCGAGTAGTCGTCATTCTCCCTTAAGATATTCAACCCAATTCTCTTTTCTCGCCCCCGTGCGATTGAAACTTTCTCAAACACTAATTTCGAAGTTAGTTGAATGAAAAAGGTGTTGTAGGAATCTAGATTCCAATAATGCCCCGATTAATTGATTGCGAGGCTGATGTCTCGTTTATCGAATAGTCGTCATTCTCCATCAAATTACCTAACCAAACTCCTCTCTCTCGTCCCCGTGCGATCGAAACCACAAACCTATTCAAATATATCCTCTGACCAAAACATCCAATGCGATAAACCTAATTCCTCGCCCTCGTGCGATTTCCAACCAAAACACCTTTTGTCAAGAACATTGTTTATCCCATTCTTTCGCGCATAACAAACTCGAGCTTCAGCCTCCCCTAGCGAGCAGACAAGCCAACGTTTAGCAGTTAGAATGCGACCTAAACTCTCCTTCAACTCAATACACCTTTTACCAAGAACATTGTTTAGCCCATTCTTCCGCGCATAACAAACTCGTGCTTCAGCCTCCCATAGCGAGCAGACAAGCCAACGTTTAGCAGTTAGAATGCGACCTAAACTCTCGTTCATTCCAAACATAAACCTTTTACCGTAGTTAGCCGAACTACGGCTGCTCTGATTCTTCATTCACTTTTGAATGTAAGATACGTAGGCACAAGATTGTGATGATCTTGGCGAGCACAATCCCCTCTTTTTCCCGTAGTCCCACGAACTACGAATGCTCTGATTTTCCACTTCTTACAAGTGAAGATACGTAGGCACAAGGGCCCCAATCCTTGGCGAGCACCCTATCTTAAAACCACCCATTCCCCCATAGGAGAAACCTTAGAAGAAAACAAACAAGCGTAGCTAACTTTACTCTCGAATCGATCAAGAGGTTCTCATTGAGTACAACGGACGTAGAGGGTGCTAATGCCTTCCCTTTGCGTAACCGACTCCCGAACCTATAATATTGGTTGCGATGACCATGTTCTTATCTCTCTTAAAGGTTTTATCGATATTTTCCTATTCCATCCTTAGAATGAATAAAGTTCGGTGGCGACTCTGTTCGAACGTATTTTCCGCGTCCATCGCGAGGATCGTATTTTTCGAGGTACGACACGCATGGATTGAGTGTGTGCAGGTGTATGGTGTAGTGTGTGTGTGTGTGAGTAGATATATGATTACAACATAAACAAAATTGAAAAAAAAACACAGTGAACCCTAATCCCAATTCCCTTTTGCCCCCAATCTCGGACTACGCTCGGAGTCTCAAATCGCTCGGTTTCGTCTCTCCAGATTCACTCCTCATCATTCCTTCTTCTTCTCCCTTTCGTCATCTCCTCCATTTTTCGAACCTGAAAACATAAAAACAAACGTCAAAAGTTCAATGATTTAGGCATGGATCAAAGGTCTACCGAAAGTTAGGACGGCGGCGGATTAGAGACAGCGAAGACTTGGGTGATGATGGCTCCAAGATTTCGATGATTGAAACAGATAAGCTTTCTCCTTCAATCTTTTGGATTACGAAACTTAGGGTTTTTCTTGTGGTGATTACGAATTCCCCCCTTTTCTTCGTCCCAAATCCCTCCCTTTTATAGGCTTCAAAGGAGATTCTCGGTTTTAAAATCTGATTAAAAGGTCTTGAATGCTTGATTGGACCTTCCGTTTTGGTTTAGACAAGATTTGAAATCTTTCCCTTTTCCGTCTGATTGTGTTGATGTCCGTTAATGAAAAATCTCAATCTATGTGATTTTGTATTATTCACGTTAAATGCTCTGACTGTCTAGGTTCATTGCCTTGAGATAAAAAAACTGCTAGCTGTCTTGAATTGGATCTTTTCCAAACAGGTATATTCCTTAATTGATTGCTAACTCTGGATTTGCAATCTGGCAGGGGTGGATAGCAATTGATTTTGGGCCAAGGGAAACTAGCAGCCTAGCTTAGTTGCGGTAATGGGACTGGTGAGCCCTAAGCTTCAGTGTTGGTAGCAGTCCTGAATTTGAAAACTCCTTCGTGTAAACTTAGTGGCTTATTGTCTCTTTTTCTTTGATGTTAGGGCTGAGCAATGTTTGAAGAAGGTATGGAACCAAGCTGTAAGAGAGTGGTTGCAAACTAAGTGGAGTGTTCATTGGAGGTCCTCAGCTGTTTCTCTTGGGTTGTCTGTTCGCAAGCTTCAACCTCCTTTGGACTTATTTTGGGCAGGTGCAGATATGGCTTCGCTCTTGATTCATAAACCTGGCTAATAGCAGCGCATACTACAGGTTTGGATGGTATAGCTTTGAGGTCAAGTTGTACTCTTTAATGTGATGCATTTATGCCTCTGCTTGAAATAATATATTGATCTTTGGACATTGTTCTCTACAGGTTAGCGCTTTTCCTCTAGAACTCTATGATATCTAGAAGCAGCTTGAGTTAAGTTATGAATGTGCATCCCAAGATTGGAGAACTCCTCATGGAATTTCTTTTGCAGGAACTGCATACCAGCCTTGGCTGTTGTTAATCTGTAGGTTGGATTTCAGAACAAAACCATGAATTTTATCATGTGATTTGAGCCTTATCGTATTGAACTCTGATTTAACTTCGAATTTTGCAGGAACAACCACTACCATAACCGCACTGGGGCCGACAACATTATGGGATGATTGAATGTTATAGCATCTTGAACAAAGAGCTTAGCTGACTAGTGAGGAAGCTCAAGGCACATAGATAATGATTTTAAGTGGGTGACTCTGAAATATGCCTCCCCTTGGTCAGAGCTAATAGCTGTGAGTGAATCACATAAAGGGATGGTGGAAGCAACTTTGTCGAATGATGCTGCTTTGGTTTCTTTGTATGCATAATTCCTAGTTGATTTTGAACCGGCAATGATGCTTTCTTGAGATGTGAAGGGAGACTTGTCAGGGACTTCTTTCGGTTTGCAATAGTATCCAAAAGGATTTTCTTTGTTGTTTCAGTTTCGCATGATGTTTGCAGAGCTCTTTACGCTGGTATGGCTCAAAATTGAGTCTCTTGAGCATCAAATTATGAGCACTGTCTTTTAACAAGATGGAGTCCTTGATATCCTTTGGAGCGTCACGTAAAAAACTCTTCCTCGGGTACAAGCTCAATGTCAGGATATTTGGATTCGAAGTCTTTGCAAGCCTTAATCGCTTTAAGATAGTGACTCTTTTCATACACCCAATTATGAAGCTGCAGTGTCGTGAAATCCACCAGTGATAAAGATGTTGATGACACCCCAATTCACAAGAAGAAATATCACGTTTGAGGCTTGGAATTTGGCGTGCTGATTTCTCATTACTAACTAATGCAATTTACAGTTTCTTCACATTTGGTGTTGCGTGAATATCTGCAGGGTAATGCCGGTTAATGCTAGCCGAGGAATAAACTTCGTCCTCTTCATATTGTTCCAGAATAAGATTCAGAAGTTGCAGGAAGAGCGTGATCGGTGAACGATAAGAGAACCGGAGCTGTGAGTTTGGACCCCAAGGCATTTGCAAGATGTGTGGCACGAGCAATTCTGCGAACGTCCTAGAGTTTGAACCAGTTTCAATGATTGGTGTTATTTCCTTCAAATGGTGCAATGTAGAAGGGATAGCTGAGATTGTAACCTTGATAATTCTCGTTGTACAATTACCGAGCTTATTGTAGAACTTTGGATTGTTAACTTTCACATAACTATAAAATGCTTTTACTTTTTATAAACCATTGCTGCTTAACGTGAATGCAATTGGGCTACTTTGGTGCTCACAAAGTCAAAGCCAAAGCCATGCGGTTAAACCATATGAGTTACTCAAGGAACAACATTTGTTCATGACAGAGGATCAAAATTATGGAAGTTTAAGTGAACTTATGCAAATAATTCAACTCGTGTTGAACTTCGAAGTTTGCCCCCATAGCCTTTTTACCAATTGAATTTCAATCTTTGACCTTAATATGAGCTTGTATTGTGGACCAAAACATGAAATTGGATCTTGTAAGGTTCCAATTTGCATGGCCTACGCCTTTATCTCCAAAATATGTGAGAACCTAATAGTATGAATTTAATCATGGGATAGAACGTGATGAGCTCCCCATGGTAGAATAAGATCCTCATCCATCTAGACTGAATCAGAATCAAATAGCCATGTTGGGAAGGATTGGATTGTAAGTGTCATCTCCACCTTAATATACCTGCACGAGCTGGTTAATCATAGTAAACATACACAACATCATAGCGATAAGAAAAACAGAAAGAGGTGGGATCTTACGGTCAAAAATTAGGGTGTGACACCTGAAGGTGTGACACTGAGCAAGAACACGTCCTTTGACATTACACCACTGACAGTGACCTAGAAAAGGTTTGCGATTGCCAAGGCGTTGATTGGGTTGTAGAAAGAATTGCCCAGATCGAGTCCTGTTGTTGAAGTTGGGTCGTGCCTGAGCATGTACCGCTGTTAGTGGAGCGGAGGTCTGGCTCTGAGCAGCAACAATGGAGAGTTCTTGAATAAGAAGTTTTTCGAGGAGGTTATCAAAGGTGATTGGGTTGTCCCTTGCATTTATGCCGTCGATGACCGCTTTGTAGCCGTCGTCGAGACCTCGCAAGACATGATCAGTCATGTCTTCTATGGAGACAGGAGATCCAAGTGATGCAAGAAGATCTGTTGTTTGCTTCAGAGAATGCATATAGGTTGTTATGGATTGGGTACCTTTGGAAGTTGTACGGAGACGCTCCTTTAGTTGCTTGAGGTGGCTGCGAGATGCTTTAGCATAGGTGTTCTTGAGAAGAATCCAAAGATCATGTGAGGTCTTTGTCTGAGACACCAGGGAGGCAACTTCGTTAAAGAGAGTGGTGTGAAGGGCACCATAGATGAGGCGATCTTGTCGACGCCATGTCTGAAAAGCAAGATTGAGGGTAGTCACTAGAGGCGTTGTAGTGGTGGTGATTGAATCCGGCGGCGCGGGAAATGATCCATCTGGATATTTGAGAAGGTCATAGCCATCAAGGAAGGCTTCAACTTGAAGTTTCCAATTGAAATAATTTGTGGAAATAAGTTTGGTAACACTGCCAAGAGTGATACAGGTAAAGGGTTTGGATGGTTCATAGTCATGGTGAAAGTGCTATCACTGGCCATTGGGAAACAGGGGTGGGAGCTAGGGAAGGAACAACATCCTGAATTATAGAGAGGTGGCTGGATCATTTCCAACTGATACCATATAAGAGATTATAAGTGAATGGAATATATGTTGTTTTATTATTACTTTCTGTCAATATAAATACCGAGGTTGAAAAGCCTAATTATAGACTGAATCAAGGTAATCAAATCTCCTCGTAATTCTTCTCTAACCATACGCTGATCTTTAGCCTAAAGAATAGGGATTTACAATTCTAAATAATTAGAGGAATTAAGACTAATTATTATTAGAATATTAATAGTAATTCATATTTATTTAGTTGTACTATTTTTCCTTAGCCCCTAAGTTTGTTAGAGGGTATATTAGTATTTTATCTTATTCTAGTAACCCTAGTTTTAGCTTATAAATAGGGTGACAATCATTGTAACTATTATCATGTTTTGTAGCCGTCATTCTTAATAGAATATTTTCTCTGTTCATCATTTATTCACCTTTGCACCAACAATTGGTATCTAGAGCTCCGGTTCGGATTCATTGGGAAACACGGGAAACACGAGTGAACGTGAGGTCTTGTGTGTTTGATTTTGATTCTTAGATTCGTGTTGAATCTTGAACAAAATCTGATCAGAATTTTATTCTGTGGGTTGGGAAACACTGTGTGAGAAATCTGAGTGTATTGTGCAAGGTGAAGATGAACGGAAACGGCAACATGAACACCAAGCTTCCAGTATTTGACGGTAAAAACTGGAATCGTTGGATGATCCAAATGCGTGTACTGTTTGGTGCTCAAGATGTTTTAGATCTTGTCACTGATGGTTATGTTCCGGTAGCAGCAGATGCAACGGATGAACAGAAAAACGCGCAGAAGGAAGTAAGGAAGAAGGATCAGAAAGCATTATTCTTTATTCATCAATGTGTTGATGTAAATGTGTTTGAGAAGATTGCAGATTCAACGACAGCAAAGGCTGCGTGGGACACACTGGTTAGATGTTATGGTGGTGACGCATCAGTGAAGAAGGTGAAGCTTCAGTCCTTGAGAAAGCAATATGAGAATCTCAACATGAAGAATAATGAGAAAGTTTCTGAATACATCTCCAGAGTGATTCTGATCACTAATGAGATGAAGGCGTGTGGAGAAACTCTTTCTGAAGAAACGATCATGGAGAAGGTATTGAGATCCCTTACCTCTCAATTTGATTACATTGTGATAGCAATAGAACATTCCAAAGATTTGAGTACCATGAGAATTGAAGAGCTGCAGAGCAGTTTAGAAGCGCAAGAATTGCGTTTGACTGAGAGAACTTCTGAAAGGGAAGTAGAGCAGCAGGCTCTAAAAGTAACTTCTGATAGGAGGTATCAGAAGCAGTCAGAAGCCAAGAGAAGATCTGATGGTGGTCAGAAGTCAGAAAGCTCAACCTCTGATAGACAAAAGAATGCTCAGAAGGGAAAAGAGAAGTATGACAAGAAGAAGATCCAATGTTACTGTTGTAAGAAGTTTGGTCACTTTGCTAGAGATTGTTGGTCAAACAAGGAGAGAAAATCAGAAGAAGCAAATATAGCCAGAAGTTCTGATGACGAATCTGTGCTATTGATGGCTTCTGAATCTGATAATATGGATCTAATAGACTGGTGGTATATGGACACTGGCTGTTCAAATCATCTTACTAGAAACAAGAAATGGCTGGTTGACTTTGACTCTGAAAAGAGGACAAAGATCAGATGTGCTGATGACAAATATCTTAATGCAGAAGGTATGGGAAATGTCAGAGTGACTCTGAACAATGGGAAAACAGCATTGATTCAGAACGTGTGGTATGTACCTGGCATCAGAAGCAATCTGATGAGTGTGGGACAATTAATTGAGAAAGGTTTTTCAGTTACCATGAAGGACAATCTTCTGAAGCTGTATGACTATAATCAGAAGTTGATTATGGAGTCAGAACAGGGAAGGAATAGAACATTCAAGGTGAATGTCAGAACTGCAGACTCAGAATGTCTTAGTGCAACATGTGCTGAGAAGGAGAGTGAGTTGTGACACAGAAGATTTGGTCATTTGAATTTCAGAAGCCTAAAACATCTGAATTCAAAGAAGTTGGTATATGGAATTCCTGCAATTAAGAAGCCTGAGAAGTCATGCAAAGTTTGCATGGAAGGAAAACAACCACGTTTGCCATTCGCATCAGAAGTTGCTCCAAGAGCAAAACATGCCTTGGGAGTTGTACATTCTGATGTGTGTGGTCCATTTCCAGTAGCATCAATTGGAGGGAATAAATACTTTGTGTTATTTGTTGATGAATTCACAAGAATGACATGGGTATCCCTTATTAAGTTCAAACACGAGGTGTTTGATGAATTCAAGAAATTCAGAATGAAGGCTGAGAATCAGAGTGGTCAGAAGTTGAAGATTCTTAGAACTGATGGTGGAGGTGAGTATAACTCCAAAGAGTTCCAGAAGTTCTGTGAGGAGAATGGAATTGAGCATGAGGTTACTGCTCCCTATACCCCTCAACACAATGGTCTTGCTGAAAGAAGAAACCGTACTTTGCTTGATATGGTGAGAAGCATGCTAAAGGAGAAGAAGCTTCCTCAGAAGCTCTGGGGAGAAGCTGTTGCAACTGCAACGTATGTACTCAACAGATGTCCTACGAAGAAGTTGAAGGAAATAGTTCCAATACAGAAGTGGACTGGAGACAAGCAAAGTGTTAGTCATCTGAAGGTGTTTGATTCTGTTTGCTATAGACATGTTCCAGAAGCCAGAAGACAGAAGCTAGATGATAGAAGCAAAGTAATGATTCTGATAGGGTACCACAGTACAGGTGCATACAAGCTCTATTGTCCAGAAACCAATAAAATTGAATTCAGCAGAGATGTGATTGTGAAGGAATCAGAAGTTTGTAATTGGGATAAATTTCAATCTGATTCTGATGTTAGAACTTCTGAAGAAAGGTCAGAGTTAAGAATTTATGAAGTTGGAGTAAACTCTGACGTTGATTCTGACTCTGATAGTGATTCTGACTCTGGAGAAGACTCAGAAGATGAAGGTGACTCTGATGATCCAGACTCTGATGGTAATCCAGATTCTGGTGGAAATTCAGACTCTGAAGATGGCCAAAACTCTGAAAATATGCCAGATCTTGAAGATGGTCAAAGCTCTAGAGGAAGTCAACCATCTGAAGCTGGAAACTCTGAAGCTCAAGACTCTGAACAAGTTCAGAGACCACAAAGAATCAGAAGCGTTCCCAGAAGATTTGCAGAATTTGACATGTTGCAAGACACTGAAGTAGACTCTGAAGGAGAAGTTATTCAGTGTGCCATGTTAGTAGACTCTGAACCTATAAGTACAGAGGAGGCTCTTAAGCAGAAGCTCTGGCTGAAGGCCATGAAAGAAGAAATTGATGCTATAGAGAGAAACAAGACTTGGAAGCTGACAGAACTTCCAAAAGACAAGAAAGCCATCAGCGTCAGATGGGTTTTCAAGCAGAAGTTAAAGCCAGATGGCTCAATTGGCAAACATAAAGCAAGGTTGGTAGCCAGAGGATTTCTACAAAAACCTGGGCTAGATTACTCTGAAGTGTTTGCACCTGTAGCAAGACATGAAACAATTAGAATGGTGATTGCAATAGCTGCTAACAGGAATTGGCCTCTGATGCATTTAGATGTAAAATCTGCATTTCTGAACGGTCCATTAGAAGAAGAAGTTTACGTGTCACAACCTCCTGGATTTGTGAAAAAGAATCAGGAAGGGATGGTGTACAGATTATACAAAGCTCTATATGGATTGAAACAAGCGCCCAGAGCTTGGAATCAAAAGATTGATTCATTTTTCAAGAAGCAAGGCTTTCAGAAATGTGAGATGGAGTACGGTGTCTATGTTCAGCATACTTCTGAAGGCAATATGACTCTGGTATGTTTATATGTTGATGATATACTGCTGACTGGAAGTTCTGAACAGGAGGTAGCCAAGTTCAAGAAGGTTCTAATGAATGAATTTGAAATGACTGATCTAGGCAAAATGACATACTTTCTAGGGATTGAGTTCAGATATTCTGAGAAAGGTATCATTTTGCATCAGCTCAAGTATGAATTAGAACTTCTGAAGAGATTTGAACTGAAGAATTGTAAGATGGCTGTCACACCTTCTGATATAAATCAGAAACTGGATTCAGACTCTGAAGGAAAGGATGTGGACGCTACAACCTTCAAACAGTTGGTTGGTTCTCTGAGGTATCTGTGCAATACCAGACCTGATATTTGCTACTCTGTTGGGATGGTTAGTAGGTTCATGAGTAAACCTAAGTGGTCCCATTACGAAGCTGCTGTCAGGATTCTGAGGTATATCAAAGGAACTCTGAAGTATGGAGTGTTGTTTCCTTCTGGAAGAAAGGATGAGTCAGAACTTCTGAGCTATTCAGATTCTGATTGGTGTGGAGACAGAGTTGACAGAAGAAGTACCTCTGGATACTTGTTCAAATTTCTGGGAGGTCCCATTTCTTGGTGTTCCAAGAAGCAACCTGTTGTGGCGTTGTCAACTTGTGAAGCTGAATACATTGCAGGTGCTGTTACTGCATGCCAAGCTGTGTGGATTCTGAATCTGTTGCAGGATCTGAAGATTAAAGTAGACAAACCTCTGAAGTTGATGATTGACAACAAGTCTGCAATCAATCTTGCCAGAAACCCAGTGTTGCATGGGAGAAGCAAGCATATTGAGACCAAGTATCATTTTCTGAGACATCAAGTTCAGAGTGGAGTGTTAGAAGTTGTACACTGCAGCACTCAGAAACGGTTGGCAGATGTTCTGACGAAAGCTATCAAGACTGATCAATTTCTTAGACTAAGGGATGAAATTGGTGTTACAAGTTTTGATGGAATATGAATTAAGGGATGATATTAGAATATTAATAGTAATTCATATTTATTTAGTTGTACTATTTTTCCTTAGCCCCTAAGTTTGTTAGAGGGTATATTAGTATTTTATCTTATTCTAGTAACCCTAGTTTTAGCTTATAAATAGGGTGACAATCATTGTAACTATTATCATGTTTTGTAGTCGTCATTCTTAATAGAATATTTTCTCTGTTCATCATTTATTCACCTTTGCACCAACAATTATTAGTATTGATAGTCTTCACGTTAACTCTTACTTATTTTTGATATGCAAATTACAAATTGAAATATTATTTATTGATAAAATTTTGTTGATATTACTCATGTGCAGGAAATGCAAAAGAGCAGTAGCGTGAAGGTAGAAGAGTAGAGACGAAGAAGAAAAATTTGCAGTAGTACCCTTAAATTTGCAGAATCAACATCACTACTCCGAAACTCGACTCCGCCGTTAGATAACACTCCAACATAACGGAAAAACTAAAACAAAAAAAAAACATAAAAAGTGTCGCGGAAAGTACACTCTACCAATCAGCCAGCAGTGTCGGCGATTGGTCCTTCCGGGTTCATTATCTCTCATTTTCACTATTATGCTCAGCTTCTGCTATCTTGTAACTGATGCATTTATTTGTTTTTTATTGTTAAAAAGAGAAACAATATTGAACCCTCTCCATGTTACTTTAAGATTTACTATTCATGTTTGATTTTAATTGGAGATCGAGAGATGAGTATTCACACCTCTGTTTGTGTTTCTTTTTAGACATTTGTTTTTTTTTTTTTTGTATTTATTCTATTTAGAATTGATTTTGAGGTTTACTAGAATCAAAAGGAAATTGGTTAATTAGCATAATTGGGTTATTATAATTAAAAAATTCATAATATGAAAACATTTTGTTTATATATACATATATATTAAAAATTTTGAGAAAGAAAGCAAATAAGTATTTAATGTTTTAACCAAAGACTCATTAATGCAATTAGGAACTAATTTTTTTAAATAATTAGGAATTAAGTAATTGGGATTAATGATCAATTAAAAAAACAATAATAAAGGAAAAATAGGATTAATTTAATAATGGGAGTAATAAAACAAATAAATGTTTATCTATATAATAATTAACATAAAATAATTGAATAATTATAATCTTAGAAATAAAATTAGGAATTTTAATTTTAATTTTGAGAACAAATTAAAGAGGAGACTCATACGAGAGAGGAGGCGGCACCAATCCATTTTCCAAAACGCTAGTTTTAGAGAGAAGCAAGATTCTATCACTCTAAAACCTTTTGCTGCCACTTGATATGATGGACAAATTTAAAAATTTTAGTTTGTGGGCGCAATATATATATATATATATATATATATATATATATATATATATATATATATATATATATATATATATATATATATATATATATATATATATATATATATATATATATATATATATATATATATATATATATATATATATATATATATATATATATATATATATATATATATAATATTAACTAAGTAAAAAATTTAGACACTATTAAAATTCTGTCATTTTATATATAAAATATAAGACATACTTAATATCTAATAAATATATATTTTTAAATTTTTATATTTTAAGGTTTTAAAATTATTATTTTTTTAAAATAGAGAAATGAATGATATATCGACAGTATAAATTAATTTTATATTGTTAACTAATGACGATCATCTATTTCGTCAAATCAAATTGAAAATTTTAAATTACTTATACGATATAATAAAATGATATATTTTATTAGATTATAGTTGAAAATTTTATTACCTTATTAATATATAACTATTAAAGTCTTAAAAATATTAAACTTTTTTATAAGGCAACATTTGAATTTAATTAAATGAAAAATAAAATTATTAAATTTTTTTAACATTATAAACCACCAACCACCAGCTGCCCCTAAAGTAACTAAGGGTGTGTTTGGTTCGGGGTAGATGGAGGGGAGGGGAGGGGAGGGGAGGGGAAAGTTTTAATTAAATATATTTGGTTCAAAATTTAGGAGGGGAGGGGAGGGGAGGGGAGGGGAGCAAAATCCCTCCAAAACACACTTTTTGGTTCCCTCCGAATTGGGGGGATTTGGAGGGGAGGGGAGGGAATATGACTTTTGATATTAACAAATTATTATATTTACTAAAATATCCTCAGTTTAATTTTATTATTTCAAAACTATTTGTTATCTTTTGTGTTACTGTTTTTTCTCGATTGTTTTCATCAACTTATTATAATTGTTCTCCACCTTCAAATTATTTTATAATTTTTGTAATTAATATAAATCATAATCATTGTCTTTTTTTATTAAAAAAATTATGTTTCGTTATATTCGTTTTTTTTTCTTTTAATTTTGTTATGTACTCTATCATATTTTCTTTTATATCAAATTGTAAACCATATCATTTTATTTATTTTTGTTTATTCATTTTATTAAATATTTTGAACCATTAATATTTAGTAATAAGTTATTTTATATATTTGTTTTGTTATATGATTCATCACAATTTAAACAATGTTATTGACATATAGTTTAATTTATGTTGGAAAGTTATAAGTCGAATCGATTGTACTCAATTTTTTTAACTTTATGTGACAAATAAGTATTTTTTTAATCACTCAATATTATAAATTTTATTACCAACAAAAATACGCACGAATTTTTCACATTTTAATATCATATGACTTATATAAGATCATAAGGATAAAAATGTAAATTATTAATAAAACCCCTCCCCTCCCCTTCTGAACCAAACACATTTTTAATTAAAATCCCTCCCCTCCCCTCCCCTCCTCTCTTTTGAACCAAACACGTATTTGATTAAAAAATTCCTTCACCTCCTCTCCCCTCCCCTCCCCTTCATTAAAATCCCTCCCCTCCCCTCCCCCTCATTTGAACCAAACAGACCCTAAGAGTATCTTTAATGAGAGTAAACTAAATAGGTAAACTAAGATATTTTTTGTGGGTTCAAAGTAATTTGTAGAATTTAAAATATTTATAGTTGATTTGAATTGTTTTTACTTTAATGATGGTTGCTTGTAAAAAATCAAAACTTGATCCCACATTTTATAGTTGTCGGAGCTCTATTGATATTTTAATAATATAAAATAATAATTAGAGTCATTGAAATTTGATAGTGTGCGTTGATTATATAGTTTACTCCTACTAATTGTTAGTTCACTGACTGCTGTGTCATTCTTATTCCAATGCAAATTACTTATAACTATCGTTACTATTAAAAAATTTTAATATTACAGAACCTGCACTAAAGATGCTGTAACGTCGATCCGTGTCTAATATATGTTCATCAAAATTGTTAATTATAATTGATAATTCTAGAAGAGGTGAAAGCGGCGTGATAGCCTAGCTAGCAAAACGACACGAAATTCTTGTATTTCAACCATTGTTCCGATTTAATTTGATTGAACTGTTATATAATATTAAAATTCTAGTTCATTCAAATTAAAACGGATCAAAAGCTACCCCATAGTTGTAGATTAGGCACACTCGGCCGAACAACATAAACAAATTCCGCGTCAATTGATTTGCATTTCTATTTTATCTCTTATTTATTACTAGTAATTATTCTAACAAACATCTTATATATGGTAATGATAATTAATTTAATTTGTATTAAGTTAATTTTTTTTCATTCTTACATTTATAGAAGTTTTTAATTTGTGTAACATCGACCTACAAATATGAAATAGCTATATCTAGTAAAAAGAAACAGATGCCATGCTCACCTCTTAATTCGATCCTTGACACTATTATATCATTTTTTGTAATGAACTATTTATTATTATTATTATTATTATTATTATTATTATTATTATTATTATTATTATTATTATTATTATTATTATTATTATTTATGAAGAAGATAATCTAATCAAGCTCACCAAAAGTTGTTTTCTTAATTTGGAAAGAACTATTTATTATTCATAGCAATAATCATCTATTCAATCTGACCAAAAGTCACTGTGACATTGTCTGTCTCTTCTTTGTTAATAAGGTCTTGTCATTTTGTTAGAACAATATATTAGAAATTATAACATATAACATAATATATGACCAACAAAAATATCCTGTCAAACCTAAGTGAGAGAATATGGAATTAGAGAATAAAAATAATCAAATACAAGTTACAAATGCAGACCAACAAAATGGAGGAACCAATTTTTTCAAAACTTGTTTCAATGTACTCAATACATTGACAGGTATTGGAATACTCTCAATGCCATATGCAGTTTATCAAGGAGGATGGTTGAGTTTTTTGCTGTTGATTATTTTTGGAATGAAATGTTTCTACACAGCTTTACTTTTGGATAGGTGTATGAGTACAAATGCACGAATCAAATCCTATGCTGATTTAGGTGAGGTTGCTTTCGGGTACAAAGGAAAAGCTATATTATCTATTTTCATATACATAGAGTTGTTTTTAGTTGCTGTGGAGCTTCTTATATTAGAAGGAGACAATTTGGAGAAGCTTTATCCAAATATGAAATTCACAATCTTTGGACTTAGATTTGGTGGTAAAAGTGGTTTTGTTATTCTCACTGCTTTTGCAATATTACCAACAACATGGTTAAAAAACTATGGAGTTCTGGCCTATGTTTCTATTGGTGGGGTGTTTACTTGTATTATTTTGATTGGATCTGTTGTGTGGGTGGGTGAGGTTGATGGTGTGGGGTTTCATGAAAGAGGTGTGTTGCTTAATTTGGGAGGATTGTCTACTTCTTTGAGCCTTTTCGCATTCTGTTACAATGCTCATGCATTAATGCCAACAATACGCAATTCTATGTCAGACAGAAAACTATTTTCTAAGGTAATTCTTTTGATTAAAACGACAGTCATTTTAAAAGAGAAATAGTATTTTTCAAAGTACATTTTATATTTTTTAAATGTGACATTTTGCTAAATGCAGGTTTTAATTGTTTGCTTTGGAGCAAGCGCTATTATCTATGGAACTATTGCCATTCTAGGCTACATGATGTTTGGAGATAATTTAAAGTCTCAAATCACGTTAAATTTACCAACTAACACTATAAGCACTAAAATAGCAATCTATTCCACCATAATTAATCCTTTCACTAAGTATGCTATTATAATCAGTCCAATAATAATTGCTATTGAGGAAAAATGGGATCTATGCATGAACAGGCCTATTAGCATTGTAATTAGAACAGCTATTGTTGCTAGCAGTGTACTTGTGGCATTATACATTCCCTTTTTTGCATACATCATGGCATTTATTGGTGCATTCTTGAGTGTAGCAATCTCATTGTTGTTCCCTTGTCTTTGCTACCTAAAGATAAACAAAGCTGCTATGAGATTTGGGTTAGAGATGATGATCATCATGGGAATTCTTATCATTGGTACATTGATTGGAATACTTGGTACATACATCTCAGTTGAGAAAATAGTAAATCAGATGAAGCATTGAAGGTGTGTATGCTTAATGCTAACTATTGTAACTAATATTGATTCTTATAATCATGAGTTATAATATTGTTATATTCTTGTAAGTTTTTTGTAACTTCATGTAATATTGACCTTATAAGCAAAGGGTCCAATTTTCTTTAACACAAGAATAGAATGAAATAACCATTTTTCTCTTGTTCTTCTTTATCTTTGGAATTATTATACTTTTTTTTTATTTCTTGTGTCATTTATATTTATCTTATTTTATGGTTCTCTCTGTTGGTGCAAAGGTGAATAAATGATGAACAAATGAAATATTCTATTAAGAATGACGGCTACAAAAACATGATTAAAGTTACAATGATTGTCACCCTATTTATAAGCTAAAACTAGGGTTACTAGAATAAGATAAAATACTAAAATACCCTCTAACAAACTTAGGGGCTAAGAAAATAGTACAACTAAATAAATATGAATTACTATTAATATTCTAATACCATCCCTTAATTCATATTCCATCAAAACTTGTAACACCAATTCCATCCCTTAGTCTGAGAAATTGATCAGTTTTGATAGCTTTCGTCAGAACATCTGCCAACTGCTTCTGAGTGCTACAGTGTACAACTTCTAACACTCCACTCTGAACTTGATGTCTCAGAAAATGATACTTGGTCTCAATATGCTTGCTTCTCCCATGCAACACTGGGTTTCTGGCAATATTGATTGCAGACTTGTTGTCAATCATCAACTTCAGAGGTTTGTCTACTTTAATCTTCAGATCCTGCAACAGATTCAGAATCCACACAGCTTGGCATGCAGTAACAGCACCTGCAATGTATTCAGCTTCACAGGTTGACAACGCCACAACAGGTTGCTTCTTGGAACACCAAGAAATGGAACCTCCCAGAAATTTGAACAAGTACCCAGATGTACTTCTTCTGTCAACTCTGTCTCCACACCAATCAGAGTCTGAATAACTCAGAAGTTCTGACTCATTATTTCCTCCAGAGGGAAATAACACTCCATACTTCAGAGTTCCTTTGATATACCTCAGAATCCTGACAGCAGCTTGGTAATGGGACCACTTAGGTTTACTCATGAACCTACTAACCATCCCAACTGAGTAGCAAATATCAGGTCTGGTATTGCACAGATACCTCAGAGAACCAACCAACTATTTGAAGGTTGTAGCGTCCACATCCTTTCCTTCAGAGTCTGAATCTAGTTTCTGATTTGTATCAGAGGGTGTGACAACCATCTTACAATTCTTCAGATCAAATCTCTTCAGAAGTTCTAATTCATACTTGAGCTGATGCAAAATGATACCTTTCTCAGAATATCTGAACTCCATCCCTAGAAAGTATGTCATTTTGCCTAGATCAGTCATTTCAAATTCATTCATCAGAACCTTCTTGAACTTGGCTATCTCCTGTTCAGAACTTCCAGTCAGCAGTATATCATCAACATATAAACATACCAGAGTCATATTGCCTTCAGAAGTATGCTGAACATAGACACCGTACTCCATCTCACATTTCTGAAAGCCTTGCTTCTTGAAAAATGAATCAATCTTCTGATTCCAAGCTCTGGGCGCTTGTTTCAATCCATATAGAGCTTTGTATAATCTGTACACCATCCCTTCCTGATTCTTTTTCACAAATCCAGGAGGTTGTGACACGTAAACTTCTTCTTCTAATGGACCATTCAGAAATGCAGATTTTACATCTAAATGCATCAGAGGCCAATTCCTGTTAGCAGCTATTGCAATCACCATTCTGATTGTTTCATGTCTTGCTACAGGTGCAAACACTTCAGAGTAATCCAGCCCAGGTTTCTGTAGAAATCCTCTGGCTACCAACCTTGCTTTATGTTTGCCAATTGAACCATCTGGCTTTAACTTCTGCTTGAAAACCCATCTAACGCCGATGGCTTTCTTGTCTTTTGGAAGTTCTGTCAGCTTCCAATTCTTGTTTCTCTCTATAGCATCAAGTTCTTCTTTCATGGCCTTCAGCCAGAGCTTCTGCTTAAGAGCCTCTTCTGTACTTATGGGTTCAGAGTCTACCATCATGGCACACTGAATAACTTCTCCTTCAGAGTCTACTTCAGTGTCTTGTAGCATGTCAAATTCTCCATATCTTCTGGGGACGTTTCTGATTCTTTGTGGTCTCTGAACTTGTTCAGAGTCTTGGGCTTCAAATGATTGACTTTCTCCAGAGCTTTGACCAACTTCAGGATCTGGCATATTTCCAGAGTCTTGAACTTCAGAATTTCTAGCTTCAGAGGCTTGACTTCCTCCAGAGCCTTGGCCATCTTCAGAGTCTGGATCATCAGAGTCACCTTCATCTTCTGAGTCTTCTCCAGAGTCAGAATCACTATCAGAGTCAGAATCAACATCAGAATTTACTCCAACTTCAGAAATTCTTAACTCTGACCTTTCTTCAGGAGTTCTAACATCAGAATCAGATTGAGACTTATCCCAATTCCAAACTTCTGATTCCTTCACAATCACATCTCAGCTGAATTCAATTTTATTGGTTTCTGGACAATAGAGCTTGTATGCACCTGTACTGTGGTACCCTATCAGAATCATCACTTTGCTTCTATCATCCAGCTTTTGTCTTCTGGCTTCTGGAACATGTTTATAGCAAACAGAACCAAACACCTTCAGATGACTAACACTTTGCTTATCTCCAGTCCACTTCTGTATTGGAACTATTTCCTTCAACTTCTTCGTAGGACATCTGTTGAGTACATACGTTGCAGTGGCAACAGCTTCTCCCCAGAGCTTCTAAGGAAGCTTTTTCTCCTTTAGCATGCTTCTCACCATATCAAGCAAAGTACGGTTTCTTCTTTCAGCAAGACCATTGTGTTGAGGGGTATAAGGAGCAGTAACCTCATGCTCAATTCCATTCTCCTCACAGAACTTCTGGAACTCTTTGGAGTTATACTCACCTCCACCATCAGTTCTAAGAATCTTCAACTTCTGACCACTCTGATTCTCAGCCTTCATTCTGAATTTCTTGAATTCATCAAACACCTCGTGTTTGAACTTAATAAGGGATACCCATGTCATTCTTGTGAATTCATCAACAAATAACACAAAGTATTTATTCCCTCCAATTGATGCTACTGGAAATGGACCACGCACATCAGAATGTACAACTCCCAAGGCATGTTTTGCTCTTGGAGCAACTTCTGACGCAAATGGCAAACGTGGTTGTTTTCCTTCCATGCAAACTTTGCATGACTTCTCAGGCTTCTTAATTGCAGGAATTCCATGTACCAACTTCTTTGAATTCAGATGTTTTAAGCTTCTGAAATTCAAATGACCAAATCTTCTGTGCCACAGCTCACTCTCCTTCTCAGCACATGTTACACTAAGACATTCTGAGTCTGCAGTTCTGACATTCACCTTGAATGTTCTATTCCTTCCTTGTTCTGACTCCATAATCAACTTCTGATTGCAGTCATACAGCTTCAGAAGATTGTCCTTCATGGTAACTGAAAAACCTTTCTCAATTAATTGTCCCACACTCATCAGATTGCTTCTGATGCCAGGTACATACCACACGTTCTGAATCAATGCTGTTTTCCCATTGTTCAGAATCACTCTGACATTTCCCATACCTTCTGCATTAAGATATTTGTCATCAGCACATCTGATATTTGTTCTCTTTTCAGAGTCAAAGTCAACCAGCTATTTCTTGTTTCCAGTAAGATGATTTGAACAACCAGTGTCCATATACCACCAGTCTATCAGATCCATATTATCATATTCAGAAGCCATCAATAGCACAGATTCGTCATCAGAGCTTCTGGCTATATTTGCTTCTTCTGATTTTCTCTCCTTGTTTGACCAACAATCTCTAGCAAAGTGACCAAACTTCTTACAACAGTAACATTGGATCTTCTTTTTGTCATACTTCTCTTTTCCCTTCTGAGCATTCTTTTGTCTATCAGAGGTTGAGCTTTCTGACTTCTGACCACCATCAGATCTTCTCTTGGCTTCTGACTGCTTCTGATACCTCCTATCAGAAGTTGCTTTCAGAGCCTGCTGCTCTACTTCCCTTTCAGAAGTTCTCTCAGTCAAACGCAACTCTTGCGCTTTTAAACTGCTCTGCAGCTCTTCAATTCTCATAGTACTCAGATCTTTGGAATGTTCTATTGCTACCACAATGTAATCAAATTGAGAGGTAAGGGATCTCAATACCTTCTCCATGATTGTTTCTTCAGAAAGAGTTTCTCCACACGCCTTCATCTCATTAGTGATCAGAATCACTCTGGAGATGTATTCAGAAACTTTCTCATTATTTTTCATGTTGAGATTCTCATATTGCTTTCTCAAGGACTGAAGTTTCACCTTCTTCACTGATGCGTCACCACCATAACATCTAACCAGTGTGTCCCACGCAGCCTTTGCTGTCGTTGAATCTGCAATCTTCTCAAACACATTTACATCAACACATTGATGAATAAAGAATAATGCTTTCTGATCCTTCTTCCTTACTTCCTTCTGCGCGTTTTTCTGTTCATCCGTTGCATCTGCTGCTACCGGAACATAACCATCAGTGACAAGATCTAAGACATCTTGAGCACCAAACAGTACACGCATTTGGATCATTCAACGATTCTAGTTTTTACCGTCAAATACTGGAAGCTTGGTGTTCATGTTGCCGTTTCCGTTCATCTTCACCTTGCACAATACACAGATTTCTCACACAGTGTTTCCCAACCCACAGAATAAAATTCTGATCAGATTTTGTTCAAGATTCAACACGAATCTAAGAATCAAAATCAAACACACAAGACCTCACGTTCACTCGTGTTTCCCGTGTTTCCCAATGAATCCGAACCGGAGCTCTAGATACCAATTGTTGGTGCAAAGGTGAATAAATAATGAACAAAGGAAATATTCTATTAAGAATGACGGCTACAAAAACATGATTAAAGTTACAATGATTGTCACCCTATTTATAAGCTAAAACTAGGGTTACTAGAATAAGATAAAATACTAAAATACCCTCTAACAAACTTAGGGGCTAAGAAAATAGTACAACTAAATAAATATGAATTACTATTAATATTCTAATACTCTCCAATCTGAATATTATTAGTATATTTTTTTTCTTGAATATCATGAATTGGATCAGGCCATTACAAGTATGTTAATTCTTTCCATTATTTTAGAAGAATTGTTTTGGTGTAACTTATTTCTTTTATTCCTAAATTAACCTTTGGGTAAGTTTTTTCTTCTTTTTTTCTAACTGCTATAAGTTGGTTTTTAGTCACTAACTTCTTCTCAAACTATCCTAATAATTAAGCATGACTTACTAAATAAAAAAACTACTTTCTACAATTTCTAGACCTTTCTTTAACATAAAAGAGAAGAGAAGTTACCAAATTGGTTAAGCAATTGCCAAGAGAAATTGTTCATTTAGAATTTTTGGTGAATCTATTATCTATTATTTTAGAAAATTCGATGTTTTGTAAGTTTTCATTTACTCTTTGATCTCTTTTAAATTTAAGTGATTCTTAATTCTAATGATAATGTGTTTTTATTATTTTTCTAATTAAAACTTAGAATTTTATTCTTCTAATTAATTTTTATTCTTTTTTTGTTTTTTTTGTTGGCGCCACACAATTTTTAGAATCATTTCATAGAAATAAGGAGAAAAGGTGGATGTGTGTTGGTTGTTAGTATTTGCTTATCTATGGTTTCTTTTTCGTTTTCAACTTGATGAAGAGATTCAAATGGGTATGTTTATAATAGAGTAACACCGCATAGCATGTACTTAAAATAAATAGTCATTACCAAAAATGATAGTGAATTTTTTATTATACATATGTGGTTGACACAATTGGATCACTAAATTAATGAATAATAATTTTTTCTATTTTAGAAGTTTATTCATATATCATTTTTTTAATGAAATGTCTATTGAAATATAATTAGTGATTTACTGTATAGTTTTGATTTTAATCTTTAAAATTTAATATGCATGAGTTAAGTCCATTTATATATTTCTAATGAATAATGAACTGCATACTTCGAAGTGTATGAATCTTTTAATCAAAATTTGATGACAAATATGACACATTAATATCTATTTTAAAATTTATGATGTTTTCTACCATCATTCATTTGGTGAAGAAAAATTAAGGAAAGCATCCCCTCACAATATGGTAATTGCTTCTTCCTCTATTTTAACTTAATTTTTATTTTTAGTTTCAATGTGCTTCAATATTTTAAAATTTTAAGTAAAGTACAAAAGAGATTAGAAAAAGGCTATCCGAAGATGATTCATATACATTTTATTACCATCACCTTTATGTAGGTTTGTTTTACTGACTTATGCACAGAGGAACTCAATATATGATGTGCATTAAGGATATGGTCATAATCCTGAATCAACATGTGTGGATTATATAGTCAAGTTTAATGTGGTCATGCCTATTATGAGTTTTAGTAGAATAAGTGATATTCTTCTTCATGGCAAACATATTGTTCAGGTTTATCACTCAAACACATATATTAAATTCCAATGTTCAAAATATTAGTGTCTTTTCTTATTCGAAATAATTTTTAAAAGTCATTACTATTTTACTCTAATCTTTTCTTTTTGAATCAAGGAAGAATATATTAATTTAAAAAATACACAATACAAAGCTAGGTGATCGAAGGAGGACCCAACCCTCCAAAAAGACATTTTACTCTAAGCTTTTCTATTACTAATTACTCCTTTCTTCTTAAAAAAATTCATGGAGTTTTTAATTACTTCAATCTTATGTCCCATATACTCTGGTTGTACATGAAGTTAATGATCATCTTCTTTCTCACCATGTAGGAATTTGGATAAACTTCTTATTTATATGTTTATAATAACTTCTAAAGAAAGTGATCTTGATACCCTTAGAGTTGTGTATGCTAATGACTACTATGTGTTATAAAAAGTTATTTTTTGTGGTTGTTTCTATCAATTGCAATATTATAGGAGCTTGGTGATGTAGAAGCAGAGATTGTTGAGATTGCCACTTCTTGAGGAAGTAAATGTAATTGAAGGGTCAGAACACTTCTTCCATCAAGACACAACTGATCAGATTAACAAACATGCAAGCATGTGGCTCGTAATGTTAAATTATATAAATAGATTACTGGTGGTTTATAACCATATTGTGTATTGAAACGTTCCGATTTTTTTTTCTTTTAAGTATGTTGTAGTGCTGTTTTATATTTGTATTTTATTTTTTCGAAATTTTAATATAACAATCTATTTCTAATGTAATTGAATAGTTACTTAGTATTTTACAAGTTTAATTTTATAACATAAATTTTATTTATCTTTAAAAAGGTTGGACCATTGGCGATAGATTAATATGGACTATTAAAGATTATTTTTACTCAATATTTTAATTTTTTTCTTTCAGTTTTTAATATAATGAATATTTTAATATATGAATTTTTTTATTTATATCTATAATCTATAATCTACAACAATATATAAAAACAATACATTGTTTTGGTCTAGCCTATTTTTCTTCTAATTTTACCCATAAAATAATAATTTTATTCCTTTTTACACTCTTCACAATAACCAACTGGATGGATAGTTAAAAAACTGCTACCATCTCACATTCTAATTTGTTTTTTTTGTCTTGATTATTTTTTAAAAAACTTGCAATAACAATAAGTCATAAAAAATGTATAGAATAACAAAAACGGTTATATGATTGTGTCAAAATAATTAACTTTCAATTTCTATTTAACCCAATCAAAAAAATAGAATTAAAATAAAGAAATTATAGATATTTAATTTCTCTCTCATTTAACTTAATCATCAATAAATATTTATCAAGAACAAATAAAATGTAACAATGAGAGATGAGAAAAGAGAGAAGGACTATAAAATAAATTGTGGAGAGAAGGACATTGGAAACTACTATTGATCTTTGGTAACTTTGTAATAGTCAAAGTTTTTTTAATTTTGCGTTAATTTAACTTTAATTTAATTTAATTTTAATTTCTCTTATTTAATATTTATCTCATCTAACTTGGTAAAATCGGAAAATACACGGAGAGATTTAATTGGGTGAAGTCAAAAGAAAAATGTAGAATTATTTGGCAAGAAAATTCATTCAACTCATCATTTTTTTATCTAGATTTTATTGTTATTTTTTGTGGAATTTTTCTTCAAAACGCATTTCTTTGGAACAAATATATAAAATGATGATTTTTGTTCGAGAAAAAATAAAATACTTAGGATTGATATTTCTTTATATTTATAATTTTATTGTTTGTCGATTATGTAAAATGAAATGATGGATGTTGTACAAATAAAAAGGTGCAAAATTCTTTAAAGAAGAAAAAAAAAATATTCTTCTATCTAACTCCTCAATTTTATAAATATTTATTAAACAAAATATAAATGTATATAACATATTTTATCATATAAATAATTAAAATTGAACAAAAAATAAGGTTTATAATTTTAAAAAAGCGGACAATAGATTATAATAATACATAAATACAAAATTTATAATCTATTTTCTTTTTCCATAATATGGGATTCGTAACCACCAAATTATTTCACTCACATTATTGATTTGCTTAAAAAAATCGGTTGAATATAGTCACGTCACAATGCGAGTTTCTGAATTCAAACAAAATTTAATACATAAATATTACATATTGCAAACAAAATTTAATATGTATATGAAAAAATAAAATAAAAATATTAAAAAAATTATTGTGAACTATTAAAAAATGGAAACACTGACCAGTCACTTTCTTAAATTAATTTAATTTTGTTGTTAATTTTTTATTTACGATTTTTATTTTTGATGTTAAACAGAGATGCACAATAAATTTCATATTACTTACAAATTTAATTTAAAAAATAATTTAACTTTTAATTAATTAAATAAATGACATTTTAAAATTTCTTACAAACATAAGGATGCATATCAGAAAATTTAGTGTTCAAATAATTTAAATTTAAATCATACTTAAATAAAAAAATATTCGTTTATTTTTTTACGTGTATGCTCATTTAAAAAACGGGCAAGCACGAGAAGAGTCGTGTGTGGATCATACATGTTCGCAGGGGATGTACATGTTGTTCAATTTACTCTACAAATTCCTCTCTAAACACTTTCATCAAATTTATAAGAGAGAGAGACGGGGATGGAAGAGAGAGATGAATGGATATTACAAAGTTTACTATACAAATAATTTAAATTTAAATCAAAGTTAAATAAAAAACATTCGTTCGTATTTTGACGCGTGTGCACATTAAAAAAACCGAAAAAACGGGCACGGGAGTACCTGTTTGGACGCTAGTATGAATAAATAAAATAAAAGTATTAAAAAAAATTATTATGAACTATTGAAAAATGGAAACACTGACCAGTCACTTTCTTAAATTAATTTAATTTTGTTGTTAATTTTTTATTTACGATTTTTATGTTTGATGTTAAATAGAGATGCACAATAAATTTCATATTATTACTTACAAATTTAATTTGAAAAATAATTTAAATTTTAATTAATTAGATAAATGACATTTTAAAATTTCTTACAAACATAAGGATGCTAAAATTTAGTGTTCAAATAATTTAAATTTAAATCATACTTAAATAAAAAAAATATTCGTTTATTTTTTGACGTGTATGCTCATTAAAAAAACGGGCAAGCACGAGAAGAGTCGTGTGTGGATCATACATGCTCGCAGGGGATGTACATGTTGTTCAATTTACTCTACAAATTCCTCTCTAAACACTTTCATCAAATTTATAAGAGAGAGACGGGGATGGAAGAGAGAGTGAATTCATATTACAAAGTTTACTATACAAATAATTTAAATTTAAATCTAAGTTAAATAAAAAACATCCGTTCGTATTTTGACGCGTGTGCACATTATAAAAAGCGGACAAACGGGCACGGGAGTGCCCGTTTGGAGGCTAGTATGAATAAATAAAATAAAAATATTAAAAAAAAAATTATTGTGAACTATTGAAAAATGGAAACACTGACCAGTCACTTTCTTAAATTAATTTAATTTTGTTGTTAATTTTTTATTTACGATTTTTATTTTTGATGTTAAACAGAGATGCACAATAAATGTCATATTACTTACAAATTTAATTTGAAAATTAATTTAACTTTTAATTAATTAAATAAATGACATTTTAAAATTGCTTACAAACATAAGGATGTATATCAGAAAATTTAGTGTTCAAATAATTTAAAT
Organism: Lathyrus sativus; assembly: GCA_963859935.3. Taxonomy (NCBI): domain Eukaryota; kingdom Viridiplantae; phylum Streptophyta; class Magnoliopsida; order Fabales; family Fabaceae; genus Lathyrus; species Lathyrus sativus. Next base: position 226,316,313 of record OZ012738.1, read on the forward strand.
TTAAGTCATACTTGAATAAAAAATATTCGTTTACTTTTTTACGTGTATGCTCATTAAAAAAACGGGCAAGCACGAGAAGAGTCGTGTGTGGATCATACATGTTCGCAGGGGATGTACATGTTGTTCAATTTACTCTACAAATTCCTCTCTAAACACTTTCATCAAATTTATAAGAGAGAGACGGGGATGGAAGAGAGAGATGAATGCATATTACAAAGTTTACTATGTAAATAATTTAAATTTAAATCAAAGTTAAATAAAAAACATTCGCTCGTATCTTGACGCGTGTGCACATTATAAAAAGCGGACAAGCGGGCACGGGAGTGCCCGTTTGGATGCTAGTAACATCATAGGTGCATCATCATTCATCATATTCATAAAACGTCATAGCTCATCATCATAATCATCATCATACACCACGTCGTCATAGCACACCATAATAATCATCATCACCCATCATATCATCATATAATTCATCATAATAATCATCATCACACATCATTTCATCATATAATTCCATCATAATAATCATTGTCACACATCATGTCATCATATAATTCCATCATAATAATCACCATCACACATCATGTCATCATATAATTCCATCACAATAATCATCACCACGCATCATAGAAATCATCATATAATCATGTACAAATCACACAGAGCTAATAGTCATACTCATTTTAACCCATCATGTTATCACATATCAATTTATAATATTATCTCATATTAATTCATCAAATTATACTCGCGGTAATCCTCACACTATCACCTATTAATCACATAAACTTCCCAGTCCTACTCATGTTAACTCATCAAAGGAATCACAAAATCAAACATCACGACATCGCTGCACACGATCAACATTCGCGAAACTCTGCTACATTCGCTGGCATGTTCGCTAGGCGAGTTTGGGGCGAGTTCCTTCGCTAGGCGAAACATTCTTCGCTAGGCGAGTCTGGGAACACAATTGTTCGCTAGGCGAGTTTGGGAACACAATTGTTCGCTAGGCGAACTGTGTGATGATAACAAATTCTGCTACGCACCAGAACACGAATTCACTCAAAAGGCTATACGATTCACTTACCCAATGCCCCCAAAACATCCATAAATCATCCATAAGGTCATACAACGATAAAGGCACAAAACCTACGGTTTATTAGGCCAATCCTGTAACCTATTCATGTCTTAAATCACAATTTCCCTACAATTGCTCTGAAGGCATCATAATTTCTCATATCACATATCCCTATCCCTTATGGTCAGACATATAACAATCTAAGGTTTTGGCCACTGAGGCCTAAGGTTTCTACTTCTCATATTACACATCAAACCGTCAGGAATACTAACCACTAACCGCAACCCTCAGGGTCTCATTATCAATTTCCTTATTTTTCTACAATCAACCTAAAATTCCTTAAATCTTAAATCAACCAGAAACACATCGAAAGGCATACATGGAAAATCATGAAAAACTATACTCCTCATACCTTAGCCGATTCAAAGCTTTCACGATTGTCTCCGGAAATCTTCTTCCTCCAACCTTTCCTCAGAGCTCTGGCCACAAACTTTCATGGTTAACAAAATGACTCCTAATTTCCATTCAGAACTCTATTTTGTCAAACCTAGTCTTGGGCCTCACAATTTAGGCTTTCTCCATTATACCCTCACTTACTCCTCTCAATTGTCCCAATTACCCTTCTTTCACTATTATTTATTTTAATTCATAATAATATTAATAAATCCATATTACATACTATTATTCCAAAATAAATACTCCAAATATGCATAATTCCTCAATAATTCCCAAAACCACCGAAAACACCAAAAATGAATATTCTCAATTAAATAAATTAATTAAAATATTTCAATTAAATTTAGGGTGTTACAGATGGCCCTAAAAGTTATTTAGGAAGTCTTTTGATCAAGTTAATAAGAGGTGTGTAGAGAGTGAAACGATCCTTTTTACCTGGTCTATCAAGACTCTCAACTCGAAAGAGGTTGTCACACTTTCACCCTTAATCTGAGCCAGAAAAACAAAGGTGTTAACCTCTTGAGTTTTTCATTTTGGAAAAGATGCAAGCAAAGACCATGAAGGATTATCTATAAGAGTGGTCCTTTATGGGGTTTTGCCAAAGGGCATGATGGCTTCTTCACTTTGGAATGAGAATTTTTACACCAAAATCTATGTGGGTAATCACTTCAAATTTGCTACTAACTTCCCTAATTATCAAAATATGGGAGTTGAATGGGTTCTAGGCCTCTGTCTAACTTGGTGGTGACCCACCTACTAAGGTTCCTACTACATGAACTCTGAATGTATGACATACACAGCCAAGCAGAAAAATTTGTCACAAAGTTAAAAACTAAAATAAACATAACAAATGAGGAATTCACTAAGGTTGAAGACTCACTGAGGTTTACAGGTGATGAGTGCAATGAAGCGTCTCGCTCTCTAAATGAGCTAAATGATTCTCTATTGAAGAAGTATGAGGACCCCAAGAAAATTTTCGAGAAGCTCGCCCAAGTAAAAAGTGATCTCAAAAGTTCAAAGGAATTTCCCCAAGTTGCGACCCTTCATGAGAATAAATTGGAGGATGCCATTTCAAAATATAAGAACAGGATGGTCAAAGCTGCATATAATTTTTTAAGAGGGCTAAATAACAAATGGTGTTCCCCTATCCCAACCTAGATTTGAGCGAGCTCGGTCTATTTAAGGTTATAAAGGGTGATCAGTTGGTGGCTGAGGATGATGAGCCTGATCAAGAGGCAGTCCTTGTTACCCAGGAGGCAGTCCTCCCAATTAAGAAAGAGAACGCCCTCTCTTCAAAAGTTACTCCTACACATGAAGATAAGAGTTAAAGAAGAAGAAGAATCAACCTTGTATAAATCTCCTTATTTCATCCTTATCTTTGGATAATTGTATGTATGCCCATTATATGCCTCTTTTGTAACTCTGTCGTTCGAGGTTTTATTGAAAATGTTCACATATTCTTACACTTTATTTTATAGATTTTAATTTTAATTATTCATAGCATCCAATAATATTTTTGGGGGCATGTTCCCCATGAGGCATGGAACGAGCGGCCTATCGAGGAAGTGATGACTCCCTAACAAGATTGAGTATTGATAGCTTGATAAGGCGGTAAGAACTCTATTTGGGATTTAGAAAATTTTCTTGAAAAAGATGGAAAGGATCCTTTTGTGAAGGTACAACGAAGTATTGCATGATAAGAAGACAAGGAACACACAGTGAAGGTCCAACAAAATATTACTTAATAAGGCAAAAATGATCCTTTCGTAAAGGTCCAACATGATATTTTATGATGAGGAAAAAAGGATCCTTCAGTGAAGATCCAACAAAATATTACTTTATAAGTCGGTAAGGATCCTTTAGTGAAAGTCCAATAAGATATTTTCTAATAAATAGGCAAAGATCCTTCAGGAAAGTTCCAACGAAGTATTTTCTAATAAAGCGGCAAGGATCATTCGGTGAAGGACCAAAAGATATTGAATAATAAAGTTGCCAGGATAATTTAGTGAAGATCCAACAATATATTTCCTTGTAAGCCTTCAAGAATCATTCAGTGAAGGTCTAACAAACCCACAACATTAAAAGAACAGGGCTCCAACAAATTAAGAGAATAAGGCGCCTCATTAAAAACCATTCCCTTGTAGGGGGAATAATATCACCATACCTTTGTTATTCATTAAAAACGAGATTTGATCATTCATACACTGACATGATAAATGTCCTTGCCTTATTTAATTAAAAGGAAACACATAATGATTAATTGAAATATTATCACATGTTAAGTGAATTCGAGTCCTGAAGATAAGATGTCCATCCAACTCAAGCTTATCAACGCCATATGGTAACTTTTGATGTATTTGAAATTGTCCCAACTCCACTTATATAATAGAATACCAAACAATAATTACTTGCATCTTGGAAGAGGATACCCACAATAACACTTGTTATACATAAACGAACCCACACCAAACTTATTCATATTGTCAGCTTTTTTAATCTTTCCAAATAACTATTATATCTCATATTCAACCACGAAACAATTTTTTCATTATACTCATATTGACACTTAAAATGACTTGCTTCTAATGATACTCTTAGGAAAGAAGGAGCGAAGACGTTTCTTTGAAAGTAAATGTAAGCTTGAAAGCTAAAGGTTGCAAAAACCTCCAAATATTCAACTAATTCTACTTATAAGCAATAATAGATGATAGGCGAAGACCCGTTATGGAAATAAATGACAAAATCAACAACTAGATTTCCACTCATGGATACACATCAACCCAAGTGCACTTAAGCATTATATCAATTGTGCCATACCCTAAGTGGTCACGTCATTGCACGTGTCAAAAATGGGTGACAAAGCATTTCAATGATGAAGCCGGATTAAATGTGTATGCTCTCAATTAGTTTTTAAAAAACTAATCCCAAGCATTTCAGTTATATTTCACATTGAACCACGACACGGAGGTCGATCAATGATACTTAAGGCTTCCCCAGACTCCTTTAGTTCCCGAAAAAACCTTGGGGTGAAATTGTTATGGACCCACTGTCGCGGTGAAATTTGGATACCAAGCTATTGATGAGCTTGAATCTAATTCATTTGCAACCGAAATTTGATTTGTCCAAAGGAAGGGAAAAAGATCGAAATACCCACAATGCAATGCAAATGCAAGCTAGAGAGTTTTAGGTTCGGGGGTTGGTTAAACTTAGGGAAGGTGCTAAAGTTTTATTGCGGAAATGGTTGAAAGACCTAGGGGTTTATTTCTAAGTATACTCGATAAGATATCACATCTTATGCCTACATATCCTTACGGGAATGGAATCAGAGTATCTGTAGTTCCCCTAAAGGGTTTGAGGAGCTCTTTGACTGTGGTCAAAGTTCCTACGGGATTAGGGTAGTTGATTGGTTGATTTTAGGAGAAAAGACGAGTTTTCATTTTAAGGGAGATTACTTTGATTTAACCGCCATAACTTTGTAGGAAAATTGATTATGTTGTTATGGGGTAGAAGTTTTATCCCACTTAAGATGATTAACATCTTATTCTCTAATGTGTTTGAAAGAGTTTGAATTGAGTTGAATTGTTTGTATCTAAGTTGTAAAGATAAAGGTCCTTCCTATGGGGTAGGATCTAATCTTAGAAGATCGACTTGAATGGGATCAAGGATCAAAGGGGAGTATGATGCAAATGGGATGCATATGCGCAAGTTTTACGTTACGTGCAAGTTCTTCCTTTGGACGAAATGCAGTAATGCGATGCAATAAAGACAAATACGGTAAATAACTTGCGGAAGGTAAAGACGATAAGTAAACATACATAAACGCATGAAAGCGCTAAGGTGTGTGAATTGTGAATGTGGAAGTGAATACGTGCGTGGAATCGGAGCGTGCGCGATTGATTGAATTGATTACAATGTTGGTTGATTTTAGACGGGATTGACTTATGAGAGAGTGGTTGGATTGATTTTAAGAGGATTGATTTATTTAGTTGATTGATTTGAAAAAAGAGTTGAAATAGATTTTTTAGTTTATTGATTTTAAGAGGAGGGCTGAATTAATTTTAAGAGAAAAGTTGTATTGCAATTTTTTGTAAAAAAGTTATATTTGTTTGTCATTATTTCTTAATAAAGTTATATTAATTTATTTGAGTTGATTTATAAGGAAAATGGTATTCTTTTAGTGAAATTGATTTTATAAAAAAGTTATAGCAATTATGCTGATTTTAATAAAAGGGTTTTATTATTTAAAAAAAAATAGCCATTAGTACAATAGGATAAATTATTTAGAGAAAAGGTTTTAAAAGTGTAATAGGATAAATTATTTATTTAATAAAATAAAAAGTTTTATCATTATGGTAAATTAATAATATTAATAAAGTTGAGAGAATAAATTACAAAATTGGTTTTAGTTGAAATTAATTATAAAAGGTTAATTAATTAATCAGACTTAAAGACTAGTTATTATGTTGATTTATTATTTTAATAAAAAACTAAAGTTTAATTAAAGGATTAAAGGTTTAAAAATTAAATCAAAATAGATTATTAGTTTTAAAAAAAGATTAATTAAGGGTGATTAGATTAAAACGCCGGATCCGGTGCGCGGAGGTGCATTGGACTTACTATGGGCACGCAATATGATTTGTGTGATCGTGAAGTAAGTGAAATGTGTGGTGATAGTGGTGAGGGACCACGATACTACCGTGGTCGTGCATACATACAGGTTACAACATTTACAAAGCAAAAAAACAATTAAGAACAGAAAACAAACAACACGATGGCAACCCTAATCCCCGTGATGCTCACTCGCTTAAAACCTTCGTTGTTTCCTCCATTCTTGTTCCTAAAACACAAATCACAGCATCAATCGTTCAATAAGCTTAACATGTATAAAGTTTTACCGAAGGTGGGAGGCGGCGGCGGAATGTGAAACGCGGGCGGGTCCTTCCGGCGATCTTGCGGTTGGCTTTGGAGGCGACAATCTTCGAAGGCTCAGCGAAAAAAAGATGAGTTCTCCCTCTCTTTTTACATTTTTGAGTTACTTAGGGTTTTGTGATTTTCACTGAGTTTCGGATTTCATCAAAAAGTGTGTTTCTTCGTCTCATATTCCTCTTTTTATAGGCGAGCTTGGGCATCTCCATCTTTAAAACTCTGATTGAATGCCTTGATTGCTGTATTAAGACCTTCTATTTCTGTTTTAGACAATCATTTGAAAACCTTCCTTTTACGTTAGTGTTGTTGATGAGAATCCCCTCCTGTGTGATTCTGTGATAATTGCGATTTGAAAGTCTCTTAATTGATTTGGATATGCTACTTTGAGATATGAAGAATCTGCTAGCTGTCTTGAATTGGATCTTTTTAAAAAAAAAGCATATTCCTCAAGGGTTTACTGAATCTGGATTTGTGATTTGGCAGGTGTGGATAGCAGACGATTTTGGGCCCAGAGAAGTTAACAGCCCAGAGTGATTGCTGGTGAACTCAAAGCTGCGAATTTGATGATAATTTGATGGTAAGCTTTGATTTCTTGTTCTGAAAACCAACCTTTCGATAGGCAAGTGCGTGTGGCCAAACTTGTTCTGATATCGTTCTCGTTTGTCTTGTATGTTGTCATGGAACTACCCTGCTATGAGTTTCCAGGACCTATGTATTTGTTTGCTCACTTCAAGTCTGTAACAGTTTGGTAACTATTTCTCTGTTTCATTTCACGTGCTTATGGTGATGAGGGCGCCCGGATGGCTGGATAACGGGAGCTGTTGCGAATTGTCCAAACATGAAGATTGAGGCCTGAGCTTCGAATACTTGCGCCCCCAAAAGTTCTTGAGCGACTCTCGACGTCCTGAAGCTATGGATTGAGGAACCTTCTCAATTAGGAGGTAAGAATGCAACAACTTCCATCTGGTTTTGTATCCTACCTCAAACTCTGTTGAAAACCCCTGAGTGGTTATGCTAGGGTGTCCCCAAAATGCGCTTTCACACCTAGGTATTAACTTCTGTAAGATTTTGCAGGTGTTGTCGTGGTGATGCCTATGATAATGGTTGAGGTCAAGGCTAGTGGTGAAGGATAACTGCTCAACTTAGTAACACTGAAGCAACGCCTCTATTTTCACAAGATGAAACGGCTTGAATATTACTGGATGGGTCTGATGGCAGCAGTCGTTTGAGAAGAAGATGCACTGATGATACCTGCTAGAAACTCTGAGAAAGGTTTGAAAATAGGTCAATTGGCCTTGAAGCAACTGGTTTTGTAACGACTACTCTTTCTACACCTTCCATCCATTATCTAAATGCTATCTATCTCTTGCAGGACGTACTTTTATTGGTTTTGTTTCTTCTTGTATACAATGGTAGCATCGTGTGGGTTTATCTCACAGGTCTTCCATTATCTCTGTCTGGTGGCTCACAGTTCGAGTGCCTTGAACGGTAACACTGCTGTGATTATCCCTTGAATTATAATGCGAACTCTGGGGCGCTGTGAATTCATTTTACGTTATGAAATTGATCCTTTTGTATTGTGCAAGCCGGTTGCGAAAGCATATTTGAGTCGTGCCAGCGGAAGTCTGAAGCTTGTTGGCAACTGTCGAGCGTGCTTGCTTCGGAAATGATGATGGTAAGTTGTTCGAAACACTTTCAAATTCTTCAGTTACTTTCCTCCTTCTTGATGTTGATGTGTCTCATTGTTGCTTTATGCTTGCCCTTTTAATTTGGGTGTCTTGCTGTATTGATGTCGAAAACCGTCTCTTTCACCTCTGCTCTATGTATGTATGTGAATCATGTGTTTATGACTACTATCAGGTGTGTTGTTTTTCCTTTCCCTGCGTGTGAACTGATGTGTGAATTGCAACAAGCGGTTTTGAAACTCTGCTTTCTTCTTACAAATTAAGTAGGCTGCCACGAGCCGGATGAGCTCTTAGGGTCAGCAACAATGACCATGAAGTTCTTTACGTTACGGTAAATAATATCATCAATTCTCATGCTTAAACCAGTATGCACCCATTTGTTCTGTTCGTGGTTTAAACGTTCTTTAATTTCAGCAGTGTCAGAATATCAGGAACTCCATCTTATGCTTCATACAGTTGGATTTCGTGCAGAAGAGAAGAACAGAAGCTTGGAGGCTGTACGCAGTCGTTGTCGCTGGGCTTCTACACACGGGTGAGTTCAAAGGAACTATTTCCGGCAATCTGGTTCTTAAGATGTATAGTTATTGTTTTTTCTGACATTTGTAAAAGGACTAGGCGTCCTGCTAATCCAAATTTTATATTGCTGCGGTGGTAGATCGATGGTTCACGAGCAACTTCAAGCAGTCAGGTTGATGGTCCGCGTTGGGAGTCATAGGCTGGCGTTTAAGTAGTTGAATAAATGAGGTAAACTTTGCCCTCTCTGGTTCCTCTTTATGCCTTTTCTGTGAATTCTGTTTCTGGAAGGAAAGTGAACAACATGGCCTTGATTTAATTCCGTTCATGTTTAATGTGGCAGATTCTAACTTACGGTCGGTGTTGAGGTTGAGTTTGGGGAAAGCGCAGTGGGCTGGACCTGCAAGCATCGTCAGCACAGAGGAGTGGTGTAACAAGCTTCGTTATCGGCGACGTAACTTAATCCACGCATTCAAAATAGAATAGCAAGATTGTCGATTTTAACGCCATGGAAAAGCTTCACAAACACCGAGCCTCTCTAAGCATGGCCTTCTGCTCCGGTGGAAATGGACCATTGATTGAAAGTGCTGCCGGAGTCTCAATGACGAAGTTTGTAAAATGTTTCGAATTGTTCATCTAACGGAATCCTTCGCGGGTTCTTCTTTAGTTCACCTTAAGTGACTTGTTATTGTGTAAAAAGTTTGGAATACATTGGATAAATAATCTGGCAATACAACGGCTGTTAAGTGCCTTAAGATAAAATGTCATTTTCTTGAACAAGCCTTAATACCAAACTTATGTCACCAATTGATAGGATTAATTTGATATCTTTATATGACAACCAGTTATTTCTATTGTCGTGTACCAACTTAATTTATTGTTGAATATGGTCTCCACTACTTGTAACCGCAAATAATGCGTCTTATAGCCATAGAACATCAACAAGCATATCAACCAAAGTCCTTTGTGCCTTCTCAACATAAACAACATAAAGGTCTACGCCTCCGATGAAAGCCTCTAGCAATGTTAGTACCACTAATAATGATGCACTTACTAATAATGACGTACTCACTTTGGTTCAAATACTCAAGCCAAGGACTAATCTAGGACCCAATCCCTTGAATTTGGACTTTCCTTTATATTGACAAAATCCTGTTATAACTTGATTTCAACACTGATAACATATTGTTTGCAAACTAATTCTCCTACACTGGAAGATTTAAGTGATCATGAACTCATCATAAGAACCCATCATTCCTCTAATGGCTTTTGGAGATTGGTCAGTCTTAGGATCTTGAATTCTTTGGTCTTGATTTGAATTTCGAAATGCCTCAAATATCATGAGTTCGGGACCTTGATTCCGGTGCGAATCCTGTCTTGACAATCCTTCCTAGAGAAATACTTGAGGAGACCAAAATCCCGATTTAAGGGAATCTAATCGTAGGAGACCTCCAGAGACAATCTTTAAAGCAAAATAGCATGCACACACTCGTTAGTCGCACATAAAAGTAGAAAGATAAAATGTAAGAAAACGCACAAGAAGGTGGAATCTTAAGGTCAAAAATTAGGGTGCGACACCCACCATCTCGAATCCCCTTTACTCGATCCAAAGTATGAAAACATTTCACATGCTAAGAGCAACATACAATCTATATCTCCACTTTCATTATACTCATTTTGAATCTTAAAATAACTGGGCGTTGGAATGCTAACCATGCAGGTCCACCCTACACCACAACAATGGAGATCAGAGCCGTCATTCATGACCACAGTTATCCAACTACCTCTATCTATGGTTCCTTTGTGGAGTTGGAACATCCATTTTTGGTTCTCTAACGAAACAACTGAAGGTGAGAAAATACTTAGAAGGGGGGTTGAATAAGTATGAAGATAAAACTTAGAAGTAAAAACTCAAGTATTTTTATCCTGGTTCGTTGAACTCAACTACTCCAGTCCATCCTACCTAGAGTGATTTGCCTTTCTCAAACAAGGACTTAATCCACTATTTAATCAACTGATTACAATAGTAAGCACTAAGAACAACTGTTCAAAGTCTTCTCAAGAACTACTGATCCCAACTGGATCTTCTTAAGGAACTATTACAATAAAATGTAAGATTAATATAAGTGTATGAATGCTTCTAACAAGCTTTATCACAACAGTGATTTTTCACTTAATGTTAAGAACAAAAGAATAAACTCAGCAATGAGAATATTTTATGAGAGCTTGTAAGATTTTCTTTTTGAGATTCGTTGGTAGTTGATCACATTGAAGAAGATGAGGAAGACTTGCTTTTATATGCACAGTAGTCCACAAAGTCTTGACGTTGGAGGCTGTGTACTGAAAAGGCCTGAACCTTTTTGTCTTTACATCACATGATTTTTCCTGGAAGTAGAATGCACAGAGAAATGCTTTTGGTCTGTATTCTAGTGTCAATCATGAAAGAGGAAAGAGTCGTTGAGCTAAATCAAAGGATATTACTTTGAATTCTTCTTCAATAAGCATTTCTTTTCAGCAAGGTAACCATCAGATTTTGCATGATCAGAGTCTTGGTTACCCATCAGATTTTGCTGAATCAGAGTAAGGCAGCAAGTGTGCTTTAGCATGTAGTTCTATCAGAGTAGAGTTTTATGAATCAGATCCTCAGTACATGCAGCGTGTAGTACTATCAGAGCAGAGTTTTATGAATCAGATCCTCAGTACATGCAGCGTGTAGTACTCTCAGAGTCTTCTGAAAAACTGTGCTTCTTAACTCTCATACAAAGTTCTTCAATGCTTCAGAGTCTTCAGATCTATTAGAGTCTTCTGCTTCAGATCCTTCTGCAGTTTCTGCTTCAGATTCTTCTGTAGCTTCTGCTTCAGATTCTTCTGCAGACAGCGCTCAGATTCTTCTATAAGATAATTCTGACTCTTCAGAGTCTTCCATAGTTCTATGTTCAGATTAATTTGCTCTTGGATGTATATATACTTTAATTATCTGCAGCAAATATTCATGAACCAATTTTAGAGTATATAATTCTTTAATACAAAATTTCATAAGAGTTATCATCAAAACATAGAGATATTACTAAGAAACCATCTGTGTTCTTACAATCTCCCCCTTTTGATGATGACAAAACATGAGAAATTTTGTTCAATAATAAAAGATAATAATTATAACTCCCCCTGAGATTAAGAATCTCCCCCTGAAATGAATATTCTAAGGAAAAGAATACTTCCCTTTTTGCTTGAGTGTATTTCAGAATCAGAGTCTGATGACTTCTTTCAAACACAGAGTCTGGTTAACCAGAGTCTGATGACTTCTTTCAAACACAGAGTCTGGTTTTGCGTTTAGACTCATAGTACAATTTGCTTCAAGAATCAGAGTCTGGTTGGGTAATTCTCAGGATAACTTCAATGAATTTATTTTGTCAGATGAAACAATAGAATCTGAAAGGCTTAAATTCAAAGATAGTTAATAATATGTCTGAATTTTGTTTTAGTATTTGCTTATGGATTGAATAATCAGATTCTTTTTCTCCCCCTTTTTGTCATAATAAAAAAGATGTGTAAAGACAGAAAAGATAATAGAAGAAAAACAAAGCAAACAATTTCATTCATTCAGATGATTCACATAATAGATGATAACAAACAAACAAGAGAAAACAAATTCAAAACAGCAGTGCAAAAACATGAAAAGAAACTAGGGTTGACGAGATGCAATCAGGGTCAGAAGATCTGTGATCTTTGTAGTAGACTCTTCTTGCTTGGCCATCCAAGTGTTAATCTCTTCAGTGGTTTGTTCTTGTTTGATCATCCAGGATTTGATTTCCTTAACCTATTTCACAAGTTCTGAATTGTCAGCCTTTACTTCAGGTGCAGATGCATCAATGTCCATATCAGATGCAACATCTTCAGATGGAGAGTCTTCAGCAGGAGCAGCTTCCAGAAGCAGCATTGGTGGTTTGGGAATTCTCATCAGAGTTTATCTTACTAACTTAGCAAACTTTGCCTTAGCATCTTCAGTACAGACTGTCTTGAGATGAGAGGCCACCACGTTGATCTTAGAGATAAATTTATCCCAAGCAGCTTCAGACTTAACAGGGTCTATACTGAACAGACACTCTTCTTCCACACGTGCAATCCCCATACGAACTTCCTTTTTGAAATTATCAAACAGTTTATCAACATCTGATATAGGGTTGGGGTAAAGAAATTCCTCAGGGGTCACTTTCTCAGCAGATTCAGAGTTTGGCTGAGGTTGTTCACAAGTGATATTAGGAGGTGTTGGATCAGATGGTGGTTGTTCAGATGGTTGAAATGCAGATGGTTGAGGTTCAGACTGTTGAGGTTCAGATGGTTATGATATTGTGAGTTGAGGTGTAGGGGTTGGTGAAATTTCAGCTTCAGAGGATGAATTTTGAAAATCTGAGAGGTTGAAATTTGAACGAAGGGCAAGTCTACGATTTATTTGGTCAGGTGCTGATAGATCAGAAAATGCAGGTTTGAGTGGATCAGGAATGTGTAAACAAGTGGCATGAGGTGGATGAAAAGACAACCATGGTTGCAAGTGGTTCCAAATCAAGAATGTCATTTGAGGGTTCTGGAACAGGTAACAGTTGTTCTATTATTGAGGGATGTTCAGATGGTATTGTTTGGGGAGGTTCAGATGAAATGGGTTGAGAGTGATGTTCTGGCAATTGTTGTTGTTGTTCTGGTTGTTGTTGTTGTTATTAGTGGTGGTGTTGTTGAGGTTCTGGTTGTTGTTTTTGTTGAGGTTCTGGCTGAGATGGTTCTTGTTGTTGATGTTCTGGTTGGATTTTTGTTTGAGGTGGTTCAGATGGAGTTTGTACAGAAGATGGTTGTGAAAGTGTAGTTTGAGATGAAGGGGGTTCAGATGTATGAATTCCAGATGATGGTGGTACAGATGATTGTGGTCTAGAAGGTGATGGAGGATGTGAAGGTAGTGGAGAGTGAATGGTTGGAGTTGGATCAGATGTTAAAACTTGTTTGATAGTTTCTCTTATGTCTTCCAGACTTGCTTCTGGAGGAGTGGGTTTCACTTTCTTTACCTTCTGAGGCTTAGCAGCAGCTTCAGAGGCTTTTCTCTTTGGCTGAGCCTCAGATCCTTCTTCAGCAATCTTCTTTGAGCGTCTTTCTCTAACAGGATTGGGCAGAACTTCTCCTTCCTTCTGAACGATGTTCACAGGCAGAGGAACACCATTTAATAGACAATCAACTATGTAGGATAAGATGATCTCCCTTGGTTCTTCAGCAGTGAACATTGGAAAATCTTCAACAGGAATCCTTCTGTTGCTGACATCCTTAGTAGCAATTTTCTTAGGTTTGCTGGCAAGCTCTGTGATGACCTTCATCCTCTTCAGAGTATTGCCATTAATGACAAAATCTATGACAAATGACAGATCCTCTGTCAATCCAGTATCATACAGATATTTCACAAGACCATTCTCTGTTAGAATGTCTGATATCAGTCTACCCAAAGGAATCCAATTCCTAACTTTTCCAGTTTTGACTCTTACATCTTCTCTTGTTTCCTTTATATGATTCAGAAGGTGACTGAACAAAAGATAAGGCAAGTCCACCTTCTTTCCCTTGCTCATACAGAACATAAAATATAGTTGTTCAGCACTGACATAATCTGGGGAATTTGATGATTTTCTGTGAAAGATGGAACTCATGAAAATCTTGGCCCAGATCCTGTAGACTGGCTTCAGTTCCCTTACTTTGCTAGTTGGTTCCCCAGAAATAGTCACTTCTTGAAACACATCAGCAAGATCCACATGAGCAGATTGTAGATTGGTTTCACCATCAGTTTCAGAGTACCCAATGAGTTGTCTGATCAGCTTCTCAATAATCACAATCTCCTTTCCAAGGACAGAAGAATGGATGAATTTAGGGCACACCTGAGCATGTATCCAAAATTCTTTCACCAATGTTGGATAAACAGGACCGATAAGCCTGTCAAAATACTTTGTCCAACTCTGAGTTTGGATGGTTGAGGAAAGATTAAATCCATTTTCTTTAATGGACTCAAGGTCTATGAAGCATTCACTCAGAACTTCCAGTTCTATGGTTGGAGTGAGAAGAGTTCTTACAGGTTCTTTGTAGGCTTCAACATTAGGAGCAGAAACAGCAAAGGTTGATTGCATCTGAGTAGATGTTGATGAAGAAGATGCCATTGATGTTCTTGAGTGAGAGGTTTTAGGTTTAGGGTTTAGATGGAGAGTAAAGAGACGACAGAAATGCATAAAAGGTTCGTGAGGTGAAAAGTGTGAAATGGTGTGATTTGTGATATTTATAGATAAAATCAGATACACAAACAGTCACATAGGCACGCTTCACATAGCATTTAATGAAAAAGTAAAAACATCATTGCACAGCAATTATGATTCTGACAGATGGGGGGAAAATCAAGAAAAATCAGATTTTCAAAGCAGTACTTCAAACGTTAATTCAGTAAAGTGCACTCTACCTTTTCAATTTCTAAGCTACACGTGTTTGATTGCTTGTGCCTCTGAAATCTCTTGAGAAATGAAACGTTAGACAATGTTCAGATCCTCTGAGCATTGTTAGTTCAGATTTACACAACTAAAATAATTCAAGAGAATGAATAAATTAACAGATGAAATACTTCAGAGCATTAAACATTTTGCATCCGAGAAGTTTGCCTCTGATAAATATTACTCTGGACAAAAATCCATACCAATATTTTTCAGAATAAACTTGAACCTATCTTCAGCAAGGGGTTTTGTAAAAATATCAGCCCATTGATGATCTGAATCAACAAAAGCTAAGTTTATAATACCCTTCTGAACATAGTCTCTGATGAAATGATGTTTAATTTCTATATGTTTTGCCTTAGAGTGTAAAATTGGATTTTTAGACAAACATATAGCAGAAGTATTATCACAGAAGATACATACATTACTCTCAAAGATCTGATAGTCCTCTAACTGACTCTTCATCCAGAGCATCTACGTGCTACATCCAGCAACAACAATGTATTCTGCCTCTGTTGTAGAAAGTGCAATTGTGGGTTGCTTCTTGCTGTACCATGAGATAAGATGACTTCCAAGGAACTGACAGCTTCCAGAAGTACTTTTATGTTCTACTCTGTCTCCAGCATAGTCAGCATCGCAGAATCCAACTAATGTATATTTATCAGATCTTCTGTAACACAGACCCACGTTAGTAGTACCTTTCAGATACCTTAGAATCCTCTTAACAGCAGTTAAGTGAGATTCTCTAGGATCTGATTAGAATCTTGCACATAGGCATACACTGAACAAAATGTCAGGTCTAGAAGCAATTAAGTAGAGAAGAGATCCTATCATACCTCTGTATAGTTTCTGATCTACTTTCTTACTTACCTCTTCCTTGCCTAGTATACTAGTTGGATGCATGGGAGTCTTTGCCATCTTACTATCAGTCATGTTAAATTTCTTCAGAAGTTCTTTAACATATTTGGTCTGATGAATGTAAGTGCACTCTGGAGTTTGGTTGACTTGAATTCCCAGAAAGAATTTCAATTCTCCCATCATGCTCATTTCAAATTCTGCCTGCATACATTGAGCAAACTCCTTTCCCAGCATAGTATTGGTAGATTCAAATACAATATCATCCACATATATTTGACAAATTAGAAGATCTTTCTT
Source organism: Lathyrus sativus (assembly GCA_963859935.3). Taxonomy (NCBI): domain Eukaryota; kingdom Viridiplantae; phylum Streptophyta; class Magnoliopsida; order Fabales; family Fabaceae; genus Lathyrus; species Lathyrus sativus. The sequence goes on from OZ012738.1 coordinate 226,332,629, forward strand.
AAATGTTTTACAAAAGAGTGTTGTGTCCACTTTGCCTCTGATGAAATTTTTCTCCAGAAGAAAATTGCTTAACCTCTCATACCAAGCTCTGGGAGCTTGTTTTAAACCATACAGAGATTTCTTTAGTTTGAAAACATGTTCTGGAAATTTTTCACTCTCAAAACCAGGAGGCTGGTGAACATAAACTTCTTCTTCTATAATACCATTTAGAAAGGCACTTTTAACATCCATCTGATATGGAGTGATGTTATATTGTGCAGCAAATGAAATAAGAAGGCGTATAGATTCTAACCTTGCCACTGGAGCATAAGTTTCAGTGTAATCAATACCTTCTTGTTGACTGTACCCTTGAGCAACAAGCCTTGCCTTATTTCTTTCAACTTCTCCTTTCTCATTAAGCTTATTTCTGAAGACCCACTTAGTTCCAATTATGTTGAATCCTTTTGGTCTTGGAACTAAGTCCCACACATCATTTCTAGTGAACTGATTTAGCTCTTCTTGCATGGCAATAATCCAGTCATTGTCTTGTAGAGCTTCATCCACAGTGGTTGGTTCAATTACTGACACCAATCCAAATAATGATGCTTTAGAGGATCTGAGGAAGGATCTTGTTCTGATAGGGTCATCCTTCTTTCCAATGATCACATTCTCTGGATGAGAAGCTTTGATTTTGGAAGATGATCCTCTAACAGTTGATTCTTCAGAAATGTTTAAGTTGTTCATCTGAGAAGTCAAAGGAATTGCATCTGGCGTTGCTTCTGGTTCCTTCACTTGAGCTTTGTCTGCCTCTGAGCCTTCAGAGTCTGTGAAGACTACTTCTCTATCTGCAAAATTTTCAAACTGCTTTGGCTTTTTAATGCCAAGCTTATCATCAAATCTAACATGTATAGATTCTTCCACAATCTGTGTTTCAGTATTGTATACTCTGTAACCCTTAGAGCGTTCAGAATATCCAAGCATGAAACACTTCTGTGCTTTAGAATCAAACTTGCTAAGATTCTCTTTAGTGTTCAACATATAACAAATACATCCAAAAGGATGAAAATAAGCAATGTTGGGCTTTCTGTTCCTCCACAATTCATAGGGAGTCTTTTCCAGAAGAGGTCTTACAGACACTCTGTTTTGAATGTAACATGCTGTGTTGATTGCTTCTGCCCAGAAGTGCTTTTCCAGATTAGTCTCATTGATCATGGTTCTGGCCATTTCTTGCAGAGTTCTATTTTCCTCTCTACAACTCCATTCTGTTGTGGAGTTCTAGGACAGGAAAAATCATGAGCAATGCCATTTTCATTAAAATATTTTTCAAAATATTTGTTTTCAAATTCACCACCATGATCACTTTTGACTTTTACAATTTTGAAATCTTTTTCATTCTGGACTTGTTTGCAGAAGTCAAAGAACACAGAATGTGACTCATCCTTGTGTTTTAAGAACTTTACCCATGTCCATCTACTATAGTCATCAACAATGACTAATCCATACTTCTTGCCTCTGATAGATGCAGTTTTCACTGGTCCAAACAGATCAATATGAAGTAATTCTAATGGTCTGGAAGTAGAAACAACATTTTTTTTATTTAAAAGATGATTTTGAAAACTTCCCTTTTTGACATGCTTCACAAAGAGCATCTGAGGTGAACTTCAACTTAGGAAGTCCTCTGACAAGATTAAGCTTATTAATCTGAGATATACATCTCATATTAATATGCCCTAATCTTCTGTGCCAGACCCATTGCTCCTCATTAACAGACAAGAGGCATTTAACATTCTGAATCTTAAGTTCTGAAAGATTTATTTTATAAATGTTGTTCTTCCTCTTTCCACTAAATAGGATTGAGTCATCCTTTTGACTAATAGCTTTACAACATTTTTGATTAAAGACTATGTCATAACAATTGTCACTTAATTGACTTATGGACAATAGATTATGCTTTAGTCCTTCTACAAGTAAAACATTAGTAATAGAGGGAAGGTTATCATTTCCAATAGTACCAGATCCAATGATCTTGCCCTTCTGATTCCCTCCAAATTTCATGTCACCTCCAGATCTAAGCTCCAGACTTTGGAACATAGACCTTTCTCCCGTCATATGTCACGAGCATCCAGAGTCCAGGTACCGTGACTGGCGTCCTGACCTTGCTGCTAAGAACATCTGCAACATGAATTATTTTACTCTTAGGTACCCAGATCTTCTTGGGTCCTTTTGGGTTAGTTGTTCTGAAGGTTCGTCTAAACTTCTGTTTTTCAACATAGGGTTTATTCTGACTAGCCTTAGATTTAAATACATGAATGTTCTTTTCAGAACGAGTGTGTTCAATATCATTCAAGTGACCAAATTTAAAATTGGAATATAAAAGAGTCTTCTTGATGATAATTTTATCAACAGATTTTGGATTTAAATCAGAGGAAGATTTATATCCAATTCCTTTTCTGTTATTTCTGCTAACTCCATAGATCATAAAAGCCATTTTGCTTCTGTCTATGCTTTTAGCAAGAAACTTCTGAAAGCTGTAGTCATACTTTTCCAAAATATTTTTGCATTCAGACTCAGTTTCAGAATCAGAGTCTTGTTGAGCTAATTCAAAATCATTTTTCATTTTTAAGTTCTTTTCATTTAGCTCAGCCACTTCTGATTTGAGAATATTATTCTCAGATACAAGATTGCTTTGACGCTCCTTGTATTTGAGCTTAATATTATTATAGCTCTTCAGAACCTCTGATAACACTTTGATAAGTTCATCTTTAGTGAGTTTAGCCATTACCTCTTCAGCGTCAGAGTCAAATTCAGAACCTGGAATTCCTTCCTTCTGATCTTCTATGTCTGCTATCAATGCTACATTGACACATTCTTCTTCTGCCTCAGATTCAGATTCAGATGTATCTGAATCATCCCAAGTTGCCATTAGAACCTTCTTCTTCTTATCAAATTTTCTTTTAGGCTTTTCTTTCATAAGCTTTGGACAATCATTTTTGTAATGCCCAGGTTCTTTACATTTGTAGCAGACAACCTCCTTTTTGCCAGATCTTCTGTGTCCAGAAGATTCCTTTCTTTGGTCAGGCTTCTTGAAGTTTCTAAACTTCTTTCCTTTATGCTTCCAGAGTTTGTTTATTCTTCTGGACAACATGGATAATTCATCTTCATCTTCAGATGAGGATTCTTCAGAGCTTTCCTCTATTACCTGCAACGCTTTAGCAGATTTATTAGATTTTAAGGAAATTGACTTACCTTTCTTTTGAGGCTCATCTTCCTCAAGTTCAATTTCATGGCTCCTTAGTGAGCTGATTAGTTCCTCCAAGGAAATCTGGTTCAGATCTTTAGCCATTTTCAGCGCAGTCACCATAGGTCTCCATCTGGTAGGTAAACTTCTGATGATCTTCTTCACGTGATCAGCAGTAGAGTAACCTTTATCCAGAACCTTTAGTCCAGCTGTAAGTATTTGAAATCTGGAGAACATGGCTTCAACAGATTCAACTTCTTCCATCTTGAAAGCTTCATACTTCTGAATTAGAGCCAGAGCCTTTGTTTCCTTGACTTGAGAGTTTCCCTCATGAGTCATTTTCAAGGACTCAAACATGTCAAATGCAGTTTCTCTATTTGTGATCTTTTCATACTCAGTGTGAGATATTGCATTTAACAATGTTGTTCTAACCTTGTGGTGATTTCTAAATTCCTTCTTTTGGGATTCTGTCATAGATTTTCTATCTACTTTCTTGCCATTCCCATCAATGGGATGGACATATCCATCTATGACCAAATCCCATAAATCAGCATCATAACCAAGGAAAAAACTTTCAATCCTGTCTTTCCAATAATCAAATTTCTCCCCATCAAACATAGGGGGTTTAGTACTGATTCTGTCTCTTTCTTCATACTTGTTAGATGTTGAAACATCAGCCATTATAAATAACCAAATATAAGTATCAAGGTTTTTCTCACTGGATCTTTTCTGTCACTGTGAAGTGGTAGCACACACAGAACCAGAGCTCTGATGCCAACTGAAGGTGAGAAAATACTTAGAAGGGGGGGTTGAATAAGTATGAAGATAAAACTTAGAAGTAAAAACTCAAGTATTTTTATCCTGGTTCGTTGAACTCAACTACTCCAGTCCACCCTACCTAGAGTGATTTGCCTTTCTCAAACAAGGACTTAATCCATTATTTAATCAACTGATTACAATAGTAAGCACTAAGAACAACTGTTCAAAGTCTTCTCAAGAACTACCGATCCCAACTGGATCTTCTTAAGGAACTATAACAATAAAATGTAAGATTAATACAAGTGTATGAATGCTTCTAACAAGCTTTATCACAACAGTGATTTTTCACTTAATGTTAAGAACAAAAGAATAAACTCAGCAATAAGAATATTTTATGAGAGCTTGTAAGATTTTCTTTTTGAGATTCGTTGGTAGTTGATCACATTGAAGAAGATGAGGAAGACTTGCTTTTATATGCACAGTAGTCCACAAAGTCTTGACGTTGGAGGCTGTGTACTGGAAAGGCCTGAACCTTTTTGTCTTTACATCACATGATCTTTCCTGGAAGTAGAATGCACAGAGAAATGATTTTGGTCTGTGTTCTAGTGTCAAGCATGAAAGAGGAAAGAGTCGTTGAGCTAAATCAAAGGATATTACTTTGAATTCTTCTTCAATAAGTATTTCTTTTCAGCAAGGTAACCATCAGATTTTGCATGATCAGAGTCTTGGATACCCATCAGATTTTGTTGAATTAGAGTAAGGCAGCAAGTGTGCTTTAGCGTGTAGTTCTATCAGAGCAGAGTTTTATGAATCAGATCCTCAGTACATGCAGCGTGTAGTACTATCAGAGCAGAGTTTTATGAATCAGATCCTCAGTACATGCAGCGTGTAATACTCTTAGAGTCTTCTGAAAAACTGTGCTTCTTAACTCTCATACAGAGTTCTTCAATGCTTCAGAGTCTTCAGATCTATTAGAGTCTTCTGCTTCAGATCCTTTTGCAGTTTCTGCTTCAGATTCTTCTGTAGCTTCTGCTTCAGATTCTTCTGTAGCTTCTGCTTCAGATTCTTCTGCAGACAGCGCTCAGATTCTTCTATAAGATAATTCTGACTCTTCAGAGTCTTCCATAGTTCTATGTTCAGATTAATTTGCTCTTGGATGTATATATACTTTAATTATCTGCAGCAAATATTCATGAACCAATTTTAAAGTATATAGTTCTTTAATACAAAATTTCATAAGAGTTATCATCAAAACATAAAGATATTACTAAGAAACAATTTGTGTTCTTACAACAACGACCAAACAAGATACCATAAGCTTTATCAGCCAACAGTTTCAAGTTCATGTTAAAGTGCTAGACAATTTTGAACCAAAAAAAGAACTTGAAGCCTTGAAGATGTGAAAGTGAAAAATTGTGAATGATTGTCTGGTCTTGTGCTTAGCACCTTAGTTTGATCAGTTTATTGTGAATGAGACAAGAATAAGTCTTGAGGTACTAAGGCAATGCACAAACAAAAAAAAAACAATTTTCAAAGCTATTTTCTCTTTTGATAAAATCTCTTAAAAACCATTATGAACACACACTTAACGGTTAGGAGCTTGGTTAATTAATTAGGAAGGTATTTTACACGTCCCTTAATCGATTAATCAATTTATAACCTATCTTAATTAATTAACTAAGTTGTTAATCAATTAGGTGACGCCGAAAGTCAAACCTTCCTTATTTGAGTTGGTTAATCGATTAACACATAGTTTTAATCAATTAAATGCCCTTGAATTGTTTCCTTTTTGAGCCAAACTTTTTCTCAATACAAATGCGATTCTCTCTTTTTTTCATTTTTTCCTATGATATTCTCTATTTATTCATACTTACTAAGACAAACCTTTTCAAAATCAAAGGTTTTATATATGGTCTTCAAATATCATAATTCACCTTCAATTATGTTTCATTGTATCTTTGTGTCATACCCCAAAATTTACTCTCAGATTCTTTGATCTTTTACATATCATTTTAGGTCAATAATTTTGCATCTCGCATAATACCCAATTTATCAGTCAGAATAAACTTGTTGGAGTTACAACGAATCGGCCAAACTAAAAGGCAACTGTGTGAAAAATCAGCGGACGGAAAATTTTAAAGTCGAGCTTGCAGACGTCAATGATATTAATCTTCGTTTCGCATAGTTTGACCTGGCGTGCTCATTTAAATATTTCGACCACTTTTCGGTCGCGTTTTTGAACAGTTTAAGTTATTTTAGCGGGTAAAATTTATTTCAAAATTTGACCAAACGCTGTATCTTTCCGAATCGTATATTTTTTGCTAATCATTTTAGTGTATTCACTTTATTTTTTTTTCGAGCACTTCGATACAAGTTCAATTATTCATTTTTTTAACCATTTTATTTTTATTTTAAATAAAAATTAATATAATAATCAGTTTTTATTTATTTATTTAAGTTTAAATAGTTTTCTTATTATTTATCACATTTTCTTTTTTTATAATTTTAATTTTTTTATTTTTTCCCTTTTACAAAGACTTATTTGTGAAGTTTGAAAAAGTCTTTTTTATTGTTAACATTTTCATAGTAGCATGCACAGTACTGACACACGTAGGCTACACAATTGGAATTTTTTTTAAAAATAGCAATGTTATAATTTTTATTTACCAAACAAATTATAGTTTCAAAAATATTACTAAAATGGCAAGGTTTGGAATTCATTCAACGTGCATTCGCCAATTCGTTTGGCGAATTAGGCCAAGCAAGCAACATGCACTTTCCAAGGGATTCACCATTTGGTTTGGCGAATGGGTGTATTTGGGGACTGGTTCGCCCATGCAATTGGCGAATCAGGGTTCTTGCATTTTTTAAATTTTGCTTTTAATTATCATATAATATATTTTCGTTTTCATATTTACAGTTTTAAAATTTAATTGTTTTTTGATTTTAATTATTATTATTATTATTATTAACCATAAAATATATAAATTTATAATCTAATTAATATTAATATAATTAATATTAATTTATAATATAATTTATAATGTCATTAAAAATATACGAACAAAAATATAAATATAATGAAAATTACAAAAAAAAACCCTAATTAACATTAATTTATAATATAATTTATATTTTGATTTTGATTTTAATTATTTTTATATTATTAATAAACTTAAAAAAATTAAGTTTAAAAGTTTAAATTATTTTATGAAATTATAAATTTAAAATAAATTGGTTTGCTTGCTAAATTGCCCAGCTTGGGTTTTAAACTTCCCTTATATATTTTTGGGGTGGCATTCATCAATGGATTTATAGCCACCCCAATGGTAATCACTTTGTCATCAAATGCGCATTTCACCTTGCTAGCCTGGGTTCGATCCTTGAGGAGGATCAATCCTTTTGTATATTATGTTTTTGCTTTTTTTTGCATTTTATTTTCACTTGTTGTGATTTATTTACGCACTAACTTATCACTTTTTAATTATCATTTTTTTTTGCTATAAATACGAGCTCAAACACATGTTTGTTTTCACAACATTATTTCCTAAAAGACTAAAGTGGTAGTGCGGTTTGAGTTGAGTGGAGTCCATAATGTCTGCATTTCTAAATCAACGTTCTTCTTCTTCGCCATCAGCATCGGAGGAACCTTTTCCAACGTTTGATATAATGAAAAGAAATGCCCTTGTGGTGTTTTCAGCAACAAAGCCTCCGATGAAGGTGCTCCTGTGGAATACGCAGACGTTGGAGCACTTGCACAGGGAACTGAACCGCTGGCTAGAAGGGGATATTGCTCCAGGAGAAAAGATTAGAAAAATTGAGAGGTTGGTGGAGAAGACCGATAGAAACGGAGTTACTCGTGAATGGAGAAAAGTGGAAAATGATGTCGGCGTCCTTGTGATGATGTTGACACCAAAGGAGATAAAGTTGATGGTCGTGATATCGTAGACGCTCTGTTCCAGTTTTTTGTTTTATGTCTTTACTTTGTTGTTATGTTTGTTTAATTTATGAAAGTTAACTGTGCTTGTAATAGAAGGAAAGTTGCAGTTACTTCTGCTTGTAATAGAATGAAATTTGATTTTAATCAAATGAAAGTTACTATTGAATTAAATGGACACGTTTACAAATGAAACTATGATCTGCTGTTTGGTCCTACGTTTGGACATGTCGTACGATTGTGTCCTGATTGCCGACACGAACTACACAATCTCACTAGCTTATCTGAGGTATCCATCTCTTTTCGTATGCGCGTGCTGTTAGGCCGACCTTTCTTTTTTCTGCGCATCAAGTCATTATGCCAAACAATTTGGCCTTCGTATTCCGACCAATAGTCTTCCTTTGCCAACACCTGAAAACTGCATGAGTAGACATTGCATAGACTTATGACTTGGTGAACTGCAGAAAGAAGGTTGGTTGGGTCCTGGCGCGCCTTCGAACAAGCTGCTATGACATGAGAGCAAGGCATACGGAATGCTTGAAACTTTCCACAATCACACCAGCTCTTATCTAATTCAACATGATAACATCCCCTGGGCCTTCCTTCATTGTGATCTATAGCCTCGACAACACTAAACCAACCAGCTGTACGGTCAAATATTGTGACCACGTGGGTGTTGGCTTTGCCAGCTTCGTCTTTCATGAATTTCATTGCAGTATCGCTATACAGCTGACCCGATTGTAATACCGAACCCTACTTCGCACGTCTGCTATCAAAAAGTGATCCCATCCTAAAATAGGTTGCCTTTACCAAAGCAGTTATTGGGAGGTTTCGAATTCCCTTGAAAACAGAATTCATTGACTCGACGAGGTTGGTTGTCATGTGGCCCCATCGCACCCCATTGTCGTATGCCCGCGTCCATTTCTCCCTATCAATGCCGTCAATCCATCTTAATGCATCCGCGTTGTTCAGTCTGATCTCGTCACGATAGTATCTGAATGTTGGTTCAGTTAGTGCATACCCCGCGTTCACAACCTTCTTCCGCAGCGTCCTGTCTTTGATCTCCCTCATGAAATTTTGGGCTATATGCCTTATGCAATAGACGTGGGTCGATTGAGGATCCTGCCAACCGTTGTCATGGTTGTTGTAAGCACTCTCGATGGATGGGTGTCGATCGGAGATCAAACATAAGTTAGGTTGGGGAGACACGTATGAGCGTAGGTTTTTTAAGGAAAAACTCCAACCCCCAGCAGTCTCCCCTTCAACTATGGCGAAGGCTATCGGGAAAATGTTGTTGTTCCCGTCTTGTGCCACAGCCATCAGAAGTGTGCCCTTATATTTCCCGTAAAACCAGGTTCCGTCAATTTGAATTATAGGTTTACAAAATGCAAACCCTTTGATGCATGGTTCGAACGCCCAAAAGACTCTGTGGAAAATTCCATTTCCAGCAACATAACTCCCGTCTGGTGTACAAGCATACTGGGTTTTTGTATATTATTTGGCCAACTGGACCGCACTGCAGTTTTTTTTCTATTCTTGACTTCAGGTGTAAAAAATTAGACCTTCTGTCAATTAAAAATCTTGTAACCTCCGTGTTTCTGAAAGTGTATCCCGAGACCTCACATTCGAAAGCTTCACCATTCATATGAGCGGCAATCATGTGTTGTGGTGTTTGAGACATTGTGGAAATTATGGTGTTTGAATAATGGAGTGTTACAATGTTTTAGTGTTTTAGTGTGTTTGAGTATTTGAGTGTGTTTGAGTCTTTGAGTGTGTTTGATAAAGGCTTTATATAATGGCCTTAGTGTTTCTGAATGTTTGAGTGTTTGATAAAGGCTTTATAAAATGGGCTTGGTGTTTTTGCATGTATCAGTAAAGTTCTGCCTTTCATTTATCACACATGCTCCATAATCAATAACGTGAACAACAGACTTGATATGAAGTGACAATGCAAAGTTCTGCATTTACATGTGATGTTCAAGTTAGGAATCTTTGTCTGCCTTTCATTTATCACGCATGATCCATAATCAATAACGTGAACAACAGACTTGATATGAACTGACAATGCAAAGTTCTGCATTTACATGTGATGTTCAAGTCAGGAATCTCTGTCTGCCTTTCATTTATCACGCATGCTCCATAATCAATAACGTGAACAACAGACTTGATATGAAGTGACAATGCAAAGTTCTGCATTTACATGTGATGTTCAAGTCAGGAATCTCTGTCTGCCTTTCATTTATCACGCATGCTCCATAATCAATAACGTGAACAACAGACTTGATATGAAGTGACAATGCAAAGTTCTGCAATTACTTGTGATGTTCATTTATCACGCATGCTCCATAATATGAACAAAGTATAATATGGAAAATAGTATAATATGAAATAAATCACACTTTGACTTAAATATATTAAATATATTATATAATATGATGAAATAAATCACATTACGATGAATAAAAATATTATATAATATGATGAATAAAAAATCACACTATGCAATGAATGAACCACTGTATGATTAGACGCTACACTGAAGGAATCTCCTTTTTTCACATGTGATCTGCATCCCTACATTGACCACGCAGGCCTACGAGCATCTGCTTTCATACATTAGACGGGACACTGCATTACAATAAATGCCATGTAGCCTGTTTGATTAGACGCTACACTGAAGGAATCTCATTTTTTCACATGTGATCTGCATCCTTTTACAAAAAAGGCACTGCATTTACGCATAGCTGAAGCCAAGTGTCAACCATGCACTCACACCACACATATGTCACGCCAAGTTCTCAGCATGCACTCACACAACACATATGTCACGCCAAGTGCTCAGCATGCACCCACACAACACATATGTCACGCCAAGTGCTCAGCATGCACCCACACAACACATATCTCATCACAAGTGCTCAGCATGCACTCACACAACACATATCTCTTCACAAGTGTCAAGCATGCACTTAAACCATATCCACTCTTGGAATATAAATATGGGGTATTTACCCATCAAATTCTACTCACACTTAAAGTCTCCTACTCTCTTACTCTCCTACTCTCTTACTCTCCTACTCTCAAACTCGCAAACTCTCAAAGTCTGAAACTCTTAAACTTTCAAACTCCCAACTCTTGACAATGTCTGTACTAACCATGGGTGATTCTCATAGAGGGACGGCTGAAAACATCGCCGAGTTTGTAAGTCCTTTTGTTCATGTCTATGTTTTACCATTTTGTCCAAAAAAACTATAGTAATTTTGTCTAAAAAAACTATAGTAATTTTACTTCATTATTTTGCAGGATGTATCAAGGTTTCGGTGTCGTGTGCATGATTACATACCACACGACCCCCTCATTACAAACTATCTTATACATTGTGGGTTTGGACATGTGATCGAAATCAAATCTTATTCCCTTGACACAAAATTTATTCTAGCGTTGTTAGAACGCTGGAGACCGGAGACACATACATTTCACCTTCCTTGTGGTGAGTGTACTGTGACTCTCCAGGACGTTTATATGTTGCTCGGCCTACACATTGATGGTAAGGCCGTCAACGACAAAGTTGGTGTCCCTGACCGACTTTGTGAAGATTTATTGGGCGCCCCTCTTTGTGAGGACGGACCTCAGGCGGCAAGCAAGGGCCGCCCGAGGGGTCAGGGTATTAACTTAAAATACCTGAGAGAACAATACAACGGTATTGTTTTAACGGATGAGAGCACCGAGTATGAGAAAATACTCAAAACTCGGTGCTATATTATGATTTTATTTGGGCACTTTTTATTTCCAGACGGCACTGGAAATACAATTCATACTATGTATTTACCATTATTGCATAATATCAACAAAGTGTGTGAATATAGCTGGGGATCAGCAGTCCTCGCCCATCTATATAGCGCACTTTGTAAGACGTCCAAAAAAAATTCTTGTACTTTTTTTGGTTGTGCCTATCTTTTGCAAGCTTGGGGTTGGTCGAGGATGCCAATGCTTGCTCCAATAAACAGAAATTCTTTTACGTTCCCCTACGCAAAAAAGTAAGTATCTTTTCAACATTATTTAACAGCTACGTATTCTATTTCAGTTAATAATTTCTAACTTGTGTTTATTTTTTTAAGTGGTCTGTACCCGGGATGAATTATGAGAAATGTCCAAGGCACTCTATAATTCAATACCGTAACCTAATCAACCACCTTGGGCCAAATGATGTAAGCTATTTACCCTAATTTTTTTAATGTATATGCATAAACTTCACACATCCTGTCTAACTTAATTTTACAACTATATTGTAGTTTGTCTGGATGCCGTACGAGGGTCTCGACCACCAGCCCAACCCCGACGATGTCGCTGTGTGGACAACAAAGACACCTATAATTAGGTTCACTACGGTGGAGATGCACCAAAGTGATCGGGTGAAACTCCAATTTGGGATGCATCAAGATATTCCAGATGCTCCCGTAGACTTGGGGAAATGCCATCAAAAACGGGTAGACGCACAATGGATGGTTGGTGATTGGAAGGAGTTTGCAAAGGAGCTGCGTGTACTTTGGAAAAGAAGAAGGCAATACGTCTTAACCGACAATATTGTGCACGGGGCTAGGCCAAGTCTTCAATATATGACTTGGTTTAGTTCTGTCACGACAACCCAGCCTTTCCTGTCCCAGCCAACCTATTTGGCCGATCCAAGGGAACGCGGTTCTTCATCATACCCACAAATACCAACAGACACCCCCCATCAACAACAACCACCATACGAAGACCATCAACAACAACCACCATACGAAGACACCCCCCAATCCATGCCAACATATACCCCCTATCAACAACAACCACCTTACATGCCACCAATCCAATCCCAGCCTCAACCATCTTACCAGTACAACCCTGATATGTCTTTTGATCCTACCCCTGCCACCTATATCCCGAACAACTCATTCGACCCTACCCCCTCCAACTACACCTCCAACCACCCACTATCTAACTACCACACCCCACAACAACCAACACACCTAGACCAACCCAACTCCATGTACACTTTCGGACAACCATACCGTCCATACTACACCCACCCTCCCCGACAATCGTACCAAAACATGGGCATTGGCCTTGACTACGGAAGTGCATGTGACATGGGACCTCCCGACTATTGGGGTCAAATGATGCAAGATCTAGCTGATACGCCGGGGCCGTCCCAACAGAACCCTCCACCACAACTCAACACACAACATCCTGACACACCACAACAACCTCGTCGAAGACCTCGTCGCAACACTCGTCCCCCCCAATGTGGCACCGGTGGTCACTTGGATAGAGTCGATCATTAGGGTTTTTTTTTTGTAATTTTCATTATATTTATATTTTTGTTCGTGTATTTTTAATTACATTATAAATTAATATAATTTCATTTTATTATCACTTTATGCTTACGAATATATTTTAATTATATTAATATTAATTAGATTATAAATTAATATATTTTATGGTTAATAATAATAATAATTAAAATAAAAAAACAATTAAATTTTAAGACTTTAAATATGAAAACGAAAATATATTATATGATAATTAAAAGCAAATTGAAAACGAAACAAACCCTAAAACACAAACCTGATTCGCCAATTGCATGGGCGAAAGCCCACAAACAAAACCCATTCGCCAAACCAAATGGCGAATCCCTTGGAAAGTGCTTGGCCTAATTCGCCAAACGAATTGGCGAATGCACGTTGAATGAATTCCAAACCTTGCCATTTTGGTAATATTTTTGAAACTATAATTTATTTGGTAAATAAAAATTATAACATTGCTATTTTAAAAAAAAATTCACACATCATCACTTTTTTTAAAAAAATATTTCTTGACACGGATCCACCACCGGTGAAAAAGCAACCATAAAGTGAATCACCAGTCATAACTCATCCATGATTCTCTTCATCACTCCTTTTTTTTAAGCGTTGTATACAAAAAAAACTACAGCGATCTCCACACTATTTTCACACGAGAAGCACACATAACCCAAAGTTTTCTCATGAGTAAAAAACACACAATGACCAGCTAAAGGTACTCATGTCTTCATATCTCCACCTAGTCTTCCTTTGATAAAAATAAAGCTTTTCTCAAAAACTTTCTGCATAAAAAACAAATAGAGCCTCACACCAATCTCACTCATTTCACTTCACCCTCCATTTTAACACAAACAACCCACATCACTGTAGCACTTTCCGACACGAACCTTGCCGACCACCAGCAAGCTCTTCTGTCTTCACTCCGTGTGAAGCGACACCACGCCGCTGCTGTGAGAAAAAGAGGAGATCAAAGAATTGCTACACGCGAGTGAAAGCCAAAAGAAGGTTTGCTTTGTGTTCATTCTTTTAGATCCTTTTATTTTATCCTTTTTAATATATTTATGCTATTTGATTGTTAATATGGTGTCTTATAAGTGTGCTAATTTGTGCAGTTGTGTTAGTGTGATGTTATTTACTTGTGTGATAGTAAGCTTACGTTCTTGTAATTATTTAAAAGTTGTGTGTAGAATTTGTAAGTGTACAGTGTGTCAATGCATGATGTAAGTGATGTAATGTTATACTTAATTTTTTGTTTCTATTGTATGTGTTACTTTATTTTTTTTAATTTAAATTAATTTCTACATGTTAATCCTGTTTATTTTATTTGAGTATTATGGATGCTATCATTCATGCATGAGAAAGAAGTTAATAAAATGTGCACTGCATGTTTCGTATTGTATGCTATGATGTGTGTTTGTTTCTATTAGTTTGTAATAAAATGTATGCTATTGGAATGTAATAATTATTTGAATAATATTCTAGAAATGTCAAAAATAACATGTTCCTAATTTCCTAGTTTTTATTTATTTAGGAAAATACAAAAAAATAAATGAAAAAAAGAGATATTTAAAAAAATGTATGTCTTGTTTTAGTTATTTGTGCTCTTAATTAATTGTTAATTATTATATTTTAGTTATTTTGTTTCAAATCATTTTCAATGTAATATTAAAAATGTAAAAAATTTAGTTTAGTTATTAATTGATTTAAATGTTTTTATTTAATTTGATTAATTAAATTATTAATTAATTTTATTAAATATTTATATTTAACTTGATTAATAATTCTTTGTCATCCAATTTCATTACATGACTTTTTGTCTGTTTAATCTGTTACATAATGTTTTTCCGTGTATTTTCTTTCTGTTTATCCACAATGATTTGTCGTGACTGTGTTAGTGAATTTTTATATGTGTTTATTTGTGGATTTTCTCATGATGCTCACTAACAACTAACTTCCTATTAACATTTGCAACTTAAGATTAGAGTCTCCGTGCTCCAGGTAGTCGTCCTGCCGTAGATATTTCTCATGTTTACTTTTGTCATAGGACTTGGAGTCGCCGTGCTCTATTTAATCGTCCCACCGTGGACATTCCATTCCTTACTAACTTAACTTATTTTAGAGTCGACGCACTCTACGTAGGTGTCTCACCGCAAACATTTACTTTTCCCTTTGGAACCTTGACCACAGTCAAGAGTTCCTCACCCTTCTTGGGGGAACTACGATTGCTCTAATTCCATTCCCGTCAGGATACGTAGGCACGAGACGATGTCTTGGCGAGCATACCTTGTATATACTTTAGATCTTTACCTTAACATTTTTCCATTAGCAAGCAACTTTAACATGACACAAATATTAACAAGAGGTTCATGTAGAGTACTACAGATACTTAGGATGCTAACACTTTCCCTAGGTATAACCAACCCCCAAACCTTAGATCCTTAGTTGTGTTGTTACATAGCGCACTTAGGGTTTTCTTCGGTCTTTACCCTTTCCTTTGGATAAATCAAAGTTCGGTGGTGAACTTCATGATTTGTGATTCAAGTTAATTCAATAGTTTGATATCCGATTCTCACCGCAACACTTAGGAAACCTTTTCAAAATAAAATTTTTTTTATATCGTTTTCAAAAATCATAATTAATTTTTAATTATGTTTCATTATATCTAAATTAGGTTTTCCTCAATCATCAACTATTTCTAGTTCCGTTAGGAACTACAATAAGATATATTTGGAATGAAGTTTTCACAATTAATAGTTAAAAGTATATTATTACGAGGAAATTATAATATTTTTTTGCAAAACTTTATTATTTTTGCAAGAGTAAGTTATATGAGATTCATGTAGAAAACTCTTTTCTGGAAGCAACGTCACACTTTGCTGTCTTTCTGCGAAGATGTGTTTCTTGTGAAATATTTAGGCATACCTATAGGGGAAAATCATAGAAGGTGTGTAGCACTTGGAAGCCAGTTTCAGAGTCTATGAGAAAAAAAATTATCAATCTGGAAAGCTAGAATTCTGTCTATTGGAAGGGGAGTAATTCTATTAAATATTGTACTTTCAAGTATACCAATTTATGTGATGTCTTTCATCAAAGCACCAAAGAGGATAATTCAACCGATCCAAATCCAGAGTATGTCTTTATGGAGAGCGAGGGAAGATAAGATAGGTATAAGATGGGTAAAATGGGAGAATATATACAAATCAAAGGAATCAGACGGGTTAGGTGTAAGACATATAGGAGCTTTCAACACATCATTCTTATGCAAGTTGAAATAGAGATTGATAATTGAAGATAAATCTATATGGAGTGGCATTCTATATGCAAGACTTGGAGACATTCAACAACAATTTTTTAGGAGCATGGAGTCAAACAGAAAAAGGAAAACATCACTATGGTGGTAAGTCATCATGTCTACTAGCTTGTGTGCAGATGAGGATGGCATTTGTGTTAACTATTTTGCAGGAAACTTCCATTTCAAGGTGGGAGCAGGGGAGTTAACATCATTCTGGTTATAGATATGCAATTGGAAGGCAGAGTGAGGTGGAGTCCAAATCAAGATGGAAGATTTAGTGTGAAAAGTTGTTATGAAAAGTTTAGAGAAAAGGCAGCAGAAAATGTGTTGGAAGAGAAGTTAGGGGTCATAAGACTGTGGTAAATACACCATCAAAAATAGAAGTGCTTGGATGGAGGGTTTTCTTAGACATACTGCCCACTTGAGATCAGATGGCCAGAAGGGATATAGTACAAAGTGTTTATGACAAAGCTTGTGTATTGTGTTTTGATGAGGAAATTTTGTTCCACTTGCTTTTCCAATGCAGTATCAGTAAGAAGGTGTGGAGCAGCATATGCAATTGGTTGGGAATGAAGATTTCAACCTATTTTCTAATAAGTTGTAGGGAAAGATGAAGAAAAGAAATAGAGGAGAATGTTGGCTTGCAGTAGTGTGGAGCATTTAGAAAGTGAAAAATCATATATTATTCAATGACAAGCGGTGCAATTTAGAAGATTTAATCAACGATATCAAATTTATTGCTTGGATTTGGCAAGCATAGGCTAAAAGGCTATAATCATGTATCTTCTCATGATTGGTTTCATTGTCGTGCTTGAATTAATGCTTGATTAAAGTTGTATTCACTACAACATTTTTACTCTATAGCAACGCTTAATTATCAGGAAGTAAAAAAATTGTTTTCGTAGAGAGTAATAGACAACTAATTATATAATTTGTTGCGGTAGCTTATATAATTTTTTGTAAATTTTATACAACTGTGCAAATCCGTTCTCGTAGAGGACAATGAGAACGGCTCCTATTAGCAACGGTTAGGAGGCGTTCTTATATAATTTTTAATTATTTTAATAAAATATTATTTACTTGTCTCTAGCGGGAAAGAGGTTTCAGACTTTTCATTGTCCCTCCCAAACCTCTGTAAAATTTTCAATCTTCCCTCTCAAATTGATTCTAACGCACAGAGAGAGAAGAAATTGATTTCGTAACCCTAACATCTTCCCTCCCAAATTGATTCTAACGCACAGAGAGAGAAGAAATTGATTTTGTAACCCTAACATTCATCGTACGAGCTTCTCCCAACTTGTGTGTGTGTAAATGTTCTTCTTCATCCTACGAGCTTCTCCCAACTTGTGTGTGTGTAAATGTTCTTCTTCATCGTACGAGCTTCTCATTCAACTTGTGTGAGTGCAAATGTTCTCCTTCAACTTTCTCTATTCTCTACCGACAAATCTAACGATTTTGTTTTCATAGGTCTCAATTTTCAAACGTAATTGTGTGCGAGTTTTCAGCGGTGTGCGAGTTTTCAGCGGTGTGCGAGTTTTCGGCAGTGTGTGAGTTTTCGGTTCATCCTGGTAAAAAGGTAATAATTTGATTATAATTTGTAGCCCTGTGTTATTTTGGTGGGTCATTGAGTTAGAGATATCTTTGTGATTTCTTTGCGTGATATTTTTGGTAAATGTTTGTAAACTTAAGTCTCTGATTTTGATAAAGATGAAGTGAGAGAGTTCTTGGATTCTAGCATTGTTAATGGTGGTGAGGTTTTGCTTGTCATGAATCAGAAACAATAGTCTTGAAATTTTCCGGTAAATGTTTGTAAACTTAAGTCTCTGATTTTGAATTTTATGCTTGTGTCATGTATAGTACAAGATTGATAGCGTGTCAATGGAGAATGCTGATTACTAATTCTAATGAATTTTCGATGTATGGTTGCTTCTGGAAGGTTGTCATTGTAAGTAGTATGTGTTTGTATCGAATGTAATGAACTTATTGAATGCATGATCCATTGTGTGTATTGGATTTGTAATGCAACTTTGAAAGTCATTTAAACTGCAGAGATTGAATTGAATTCTGAAGTTTTGCAACTGTGTATTGGATTTGTAATGCAACTGTGATACTGTAGTTTTGAGGCTGTAGAAACCATCTGTGGTATTTTTTAGCATGTGTATGTATGGATTCTAAGTGTTGGATATGTGTGTGTATGTAGGAATTTTCAGTTCCCTCCCAAATTGATTCTAACGCACAGAGAGAGAAGAAACATTCCTCCCAAATTGATTCTAACCCTAACATTTTGTTCTTCATCCCATATGTAACCTTAATCCTTTCTTCATCGTACGAGCTTCTCTCAAACCCAACCCTATCTTCTATCTCGTTGTTCAGCCCCACCCCTTCAAATTCTATGTCAGGCCGATAGACTGCATAAACTTTATAGAAGTTGGGAAGATAATCCCGATATTGGTTTTGTCATGGTAAAGGTAATACTCTATTGTCTTTTCTTCCTACATTTTTCTACATACATCTCATGCTAACTGTGATATAGTCCGTTTATGTATATAAGGATGTCAAACTTATATGGCATTTTGAATTTTCTTAAGGGCAGTGGCAGGGCATTTGCAGCTGGTGGAGATATTGTCGCGCTTTACCGTTTATTAAAAGAAGGTAAGTTATATCAACTGTTTTCATTTTTTAGTCCTGTATGGCGGAGTTCCACTGCCTTGAATCTTATTACATGTGTTGGCGTTTAAGACCTAGCTCCCTCTAGTTGTGGTATTTGTATTTTCGATGCAAAAATAAAGAATGCTTAAGAGAAACTATATGTTGCATCCCATAGATTAAGTTTCAGATATTTCTAACAATTTGGTTTTAGTCACTTTCTCCTTGTATTTTAAATGTGTTATTTGCTGTTACATAATTTGAATTTTTTTCCACAGTTCTTTTAACTTTTCCCTTTCTATATATGCAGGGAACATGGAAGCATGCAAATAATTTTTTAGAACAATATATGGCTTTATATACCTTCTAGGTACATATTTGAAGCCACATGTGAGTACTCTATATGGAGGATGGTCAATTATTTATTCTACTTGTTGATTTGTTGTGAGTGATATGTTTGTTCAGATAGCTCTTCTGAATGGCATTACCATGGGTGGCGGGGCAGGAATTGCATCAAATAGTATTTCCCCTCTGTCTTTTCAGCATGTTAGTATGTGATTCCATCAAAACTTTAGGTTTATTGTAAATGTAACAACTTTAGACTAAGAAATTTCAACATAACTTGTGTCTATTTTTTGTTCCTACTAAGAAATTTTTAACACTCAAATGTTGACTACCCTATGATTTCACATGTCCCGATACAGGTACTGGTATACAACTAGAATTCATTTTTCTATCTTAAGTACCGGAGATCCGAAGTATCAGGAGAAGTTCAGACCCTACAGACTGAAGTTACAACTATTTATGCCCATCTGACATTATATCAGGTTTGTATCGACATCCATCTATAAAATTTGTTGGACTGTTTTTCTGATATTTCTGAATTTGATGTGAATTCCTAGTTTATGTTACTTGTTGCACTAGATGAGCATGTTCTGGTAGGCTAGTTTTTATATGACAAAATGAAACAATTTTGACAAATTGAACACTTTGGGTTGCTCTACTGTGTTTATTTTCTGCTTGTTTTGCTTATACATTTTTTCCATAAATGGTAGTATCCCCGTAAACCCGATGGACAGTTAGGGTTGTTAACTATTAGTTGATATTTGTTAGTTAAAAAACTTGGCAGTTAGAGGTTTGAATAACAGTTAGTTATTGGTTAATTATTAGTAGATGTTAGTTTGAATTGGTAGAATTGTTATGATACTGGAAGTTAGAAGAACATGTCAGTTTAGGTTAGTCTAAACTGTGATAGTTAGTAAACTAAATTAACTAGACTTTGGCTAGGCATTATGTTAGTTTGGGTTGCTATGCTAACTGGACTGGTTGTAGTAATATCTAATTAATAGACCTATTTCAATTGTTAGGATTGTTAGCTTAATGGGACTAGTTAATGTTAACTGAATAAGGAGTTAGTTATTAATTTACTAAGTTATTCTTTTAACTGTTAGTGAATTGTTTGCACTGTTATGGTAGTTAGTTAAAGATTAGAGAAAATGTTAGCAGTTAAAAAACAGTTAGGGTTCTATGGCTAAAAGTTAGGAATTGGTTCAAAGTTAGAGTTAAGACAAAATTTAGTTAACTTGGTAGAAGTTAGTTAGTGAAAATGGTAGACATCAGTTAACAGTTCTGTTAATTTGGTTAATGTTATTTGAAAATGAGCTATTTTGTTAACTGTTAGGGTCTTTGTTCAATTAGAAGCCATTTTAGTAATATTGATATTGGTCTTCTAAAAAATTGGATAGGAAGGTGCGAATTAAGCTATGTAATAATACTTGGGCTGGATATGTGTGTGATTTCTATTTGGATTGTTTGGATGTATTGTCTTGTGAACTGATTGTTTGGTTGTAATTATCTATTGTATTTCACAGGATTATGTGTTGTATGTTATGGCTATATTGTGAAATGTGAATCTACAATTAAACTCAATGGTGTTGTATGTCCCATATTATGAATTTATAATGTCATGTATGACTTTATTCTCTTGCAGCAGCAATATAATGAATTGTAATGTTTACAGCAGCAGTATTATGATTTTCATCTTCCTCTTTATAATGTCAGTGATATATTATGAATTGTTATGTTTGCAGCAGCAGTAATTAGCAGCAGCAGTAATTGTCAAGTTCGTTGAGAAGCATAATTAGCAGCAGCAGTAATTAGCAGCATCAGTAATTGTCAAGTTCGTTGAGAAGCAGAATTAGCAGCAGCAGTAATTGTCAAGTTCTCTTGTATCACTGTATTTACTCAAAGCACTAATTAGCAGCAGCAGTAATTCCAATCACCTCTTTAATTGTTTTTACTTTCTGTTGCAGGAAAATGACGAACCAGAACGATTTTGTGTTTGATTTCCAAGCTAAGTCTAGCACGGATTTAAAGAGGAAGATGAAAATCAAGGTTGAAAATAAAAAAGCTTTAAAAGACAACCCAACAAATCAAGGAAGCAATCCTATAAACACCAATGTTGGAAACATTCAAAAGCTGGACCATCGAAAGAAATTGATTAAAGATGTTATTTTGACTATGAATGATGATTGACATTGGGATCGATATGTAATTTAAAGATGTTTTGTTGACATTACGATATGTAATTTGAAGATGTTTTGTTGTTGGATCTTTTTCAATTTGAAGATGTTTTGTATTTGAATATTATTATATAAAAAAATTGTGAATAATGTTATTATCAGGTTTATAAAATAAAATAAAAATTTATTTTATTAAAAAATAAATAAATTTATTTGGTTTATAAAATAAAATAATTTTTTTTGCAACAGTTACAAAGTGTGTCTGTAGTAAAGAAGGCGTTGCTATAACCTATGAAGAAAAATTGAACTTAAGCCTCTATTAGAACGGTTTAGAATAGGCTACGGCTAAGAACCGTTGCTATATTCCATAAAATAGCTGTTCTCTAATAAACAACAATTGCAACGGCCGTTCTCTATATAAAATTACAGCAATGACTCTGAACAAGGCGTTGCCGTTGGCTAAATAACCGTTCCTAAAGGCTAAAACAACGCCTTGGTTTAGAACACCCTGAAAACCGTTCTCATATGTAAAGGCAACGACTTTTTTGGATTTTGCAACGGTTTTTTTTTTTGTGTTGCTGTATATTCAAAATGTTGTAGTGATTATTACAATGTATGGACAAGAGTACCCTTTGTACTCTAACTAATACATAGTCTTTGATTAAAAAAAACTCTAGATAAAAGAAAACAACAATGCTATGTTGTTTCGTATTCTATGGGCCATTTCATATTCATAGAAAAATAAACCATAAATTAATATATAACTTACCAATAGAATATAATCATTTATTCTCCCGGTAATATCATAACCCATTCACCTTCAGCTTGTGTTTGACATTTAACTTCTTCAACGTACTGCACCATATATATATGATGACTGAAAACAACTTGATTAGATTCAAAGGACATCGTTAATATTGAACCATTTGAGTTGCTATAACTAAATAACAATGAGTTTTTTGGTTTTGACTATACTAATTGCGCTATCTGGCAGACTCATTCCATGCAGAACCACATCTATCCTAAGTATAAATAAACACATTTTGTATCCAATTCTCTCATCAAATCCAAAACTCCAAACCCTTCCCCCAAAGACAATGGCAACAAAGTTGTTTGTCCTGTTGATATTGCTTTCCTAAGTTACGCCTACTCCATCAGAATTATGTCACCACAAGACAAAAGAACCCTTCTCCAAATAAAGAAAGAGCTCAACAATCCAACCATTCTCTCCTCATGGAAACCAAACACTGATTGCTGCAAAATGAGTTGATACAGTGTCACTTGTTTTCACTCTAACAATCGTATTAGAGATGAAATCTTTGACTCATCTTCATTGCTTTGCAATGTTATAGTATGTGCAGAGAAAGAAGCTGAGTATTATATTGCATAGAACTGATTTGATACATAACAAAAAATAAGCTAGAGAATTTATACAAAGCTGATCTAACAGAACTAGTTAACAGTAATGGTTAACAACTATTCTAAAAAAAACCGTTAACCATTCTTAACAGACTTCACCACTATTTTAACACCCCCTCAAACTGAAGGATGTTGACTTGTGGAGACAACTTTAAGTTTGCTATGCATTTTCTGGAATGTCGTCGTGCTGAGTGGCTTTATAAGAGCATCAACAATCTGAGTGGCAGGAGGAACATGACATAAGGACATTGTGTCGCGGTGAAAATTAGAGACCATAGCTATTAAGTTAATCAGGCTCACAAATCTTAATTCACAACCGATCTTTAATTTATCCAAGGGAAGGGTAAAAGAGAGAATAACCCAAAATATGCAATGCAATACAAAGCAAAAGAGAATATAAAGTTCGGGGGTTGGTTATACCTAGGAAAGGTGCTAACATCCTAAATATCTATAGTACTCTACAGGAATCTCTTATTTTAATTGTGTTATTTATTAATTATTTGCTAAAGGGTGTAAATAAAAAAGGGAGACCTAAGGTGTTATTTCTAAGTATGCTCGCCAAGACATCGCATCTCGTGCCTACGTATCCTGACGGGAATGGAATCAGAGCATTCGTAGTTCCCCTAACTAAGAGTAAACAATGTTTGTTGGTTGATTTTAGGAGAAGAGCAAAGTTGTCATCTTAAGGAGAACACTCAACTTAAACCACCACAAACATATGGAAGATGGATCTTTGCTTCACATAAAGAGAAGGACTCTAACTCGGATATAGAATCGACGAGTATGCCACATACCTCTCTCAAGTGGAAAAGAAAACAACATCTTTCTCAACAATGTCACGGGGTAGGAGAATTAATCTCAACTAGGGATGACTCACGTCTAGTTCTCTCATGGAAAAGGGGAACCTAATTGTAGGTTGTCTAAGTTAACATCCTAAAGGAACTAACCTAATTTTATGAATCTAAAATAAGATTAAAGGGAAAGTCTAACCTAATGTTATCATGCAATAAAGGTCAAAGCCTAAAGCCTATATTGATTCAATTTATTGAAGATAAGGTTGACCCAATATTCTAAGAGGTCATGAGAAAGAACAATTATCAATGCACGCCAAATCATGAATTCCTATCTTAATCACGATTCACCAGGGAGTGTCACAACTTTAAACCAAGCAATACAAGTGCTTGAGAAACTATCAAACAATCAATCATAATCCTCAAATAAAAATTAAAATATAAAGGTCCCATATATTAATTAGAAGTTAATCACCAATAAACTTAAAAAAAAAGACGTCCTAATCTCCTAATAAAACTCTTAATTAGTAAGAACAAACTATTCAACAACGAGCTAAAATTCTAATTAAAACACATTATAATTTCAAAATTAGAATCTAATAAAAGACTAATTAAATATAATAATAATTAAAAGTTTAGAAAAACACAATATAGTGTAAGATAAATAAATAAGGGTGTGTTAGAAAAAAAAGAAAAGAAACCTGGGCCATGGGTCTAGGCCTACACGGACCTACATCAACAACAACAACGTTGAATGTCGGGAAAAAAAAGAAATGGACAAAAGACATTGCATATTACTCTCTCCCTCTCGCACGTGGTTTGTCTCGATCGAACGAACCCCCAAATTAATCACTAAACAAAGATTTTCATAATATTCACACAATACCAATCAAATTGGAGTTAATAACACTAGTTAAAGAGGAACTCGAGTAATTCGCAAAGAAGAAATAACAATTGAGCAACGCACAAAGGTGAAATGAACTTACCTGTCGGAGTTCGTCTGACGCATCTTCGGTGGTAATGCAAATAAGATGAAACATGGGCTCTATATAGGTATGACTCAAATGACCTTCCTATTTATGCAACAATTTCTTTTGTGAGCATGTCGTAGTTGTTGTTGTCTCTGCTTTTGCAATGTATGCACTCACCATTTGTAATGCGTGAATAAATTATGTGTGGGAGTGATTCTTTTGTGTGTCCTCTTTGTTTTTTCTAATGCATATATATATATATATATATATATATATATATATATATATATATATATATATATATATATATATATATATATATATATATATATATATATATATATATATATATATATATATATATATATATATATATATATATATATATATATATATATATATATATATATATATATATATATATATATATATATATATATATATATATATATATATATATATATATATATATATATATATATATATATATATATATATATATATATATATATATATATATATATATATATATATATATATATATATATATATATATATATATATATATATATATATATATATATATATATATATATATATATATATATATATATATATATATATATATATATATATATATATATATATATATATATATATATATATATATATATATATATATATATATATATATATATATATATATATATATATATATATATATATATATATATATATATATATATATATATATATATATATATATATATATATATATATATATATATATATATATATATATATATATATATATATATATATATATATATATATATATATATATATATATATATATATATATATATATATATATATAAATCCCAACAAGGGCAAGAAAAAACTCTATTGGGAAAAACTGAAGAAAAACTTCACCGGGTATGTCCAAAAAGAAACCAAATCTTTACTGGGGACACAAAAATTCCAACAGGAAAAGCTAGGAAAGAACAAAATCTCCACTGTGGGGAAAATAAGGCTCCACTTGGAAAACAAAAATCTTTAACAGGGACTAAACCAGAATAGAGAATTTCCTTAAATTGAAGAGTTCAAACAGGATCTTCAGGAAATAACTGGAGATGATGGTGATGTTGCAGTGAGAATCGTGATACCAAGCTATTGATTAACTTGATTCTTAATTCATTAAATTCACAACCGGACTTTAATTTATCCAAAGGAAAGGTTAAAGAAAGAAAAACCCTTCTGCAAGATGTAACAACAACGCGAAGAGATCGAGGATCGGGGGTTGGTTATTCCTAGGGTAGGTGTTTCACATCATAAACATCTATAGTACTCTACAGGAACCTCTTGTTTGTTTGTATACTATACTGGCTAAATGTTTGCTATGGTTTGGGATTCGGGTATGAAGTAAAGTTGTAGGTAAAGACCTAAGGTTGACAAAAACCAAGAGGGGAGTAAGTAATCATCACCGTGATTCTTACATAGACTTAAAAATCTCTATCTTAAAGTTCTAGTTGAAAAGATACTCCTAACAAAGGGTAGGTCTTCTAGACTTAAGCAAAGTCTAATGGCTAGTAGGTTCAAACTTAACAAAGCTAGGGTTCAAAGTGACTTAACAAAGTCAGAGGGAGGGTAATGAGCTATCCATGACCAAAGGGTCAACAGAGAGACTTTCCTTTGGAATAGAGAATGATGAGACAATTGGATGAGAACTAACAAGTTCCATCACTTGGGGAATGACTTAACAAAGCTAAAAAGCAAACATAAGCATTCATTCAAACATGATGAACATATAAAAGAGTATGGTGACAACCAAGAAGAGATATGGAAGCATGTAACAACATCAAATCAAATGGTTACAACCAATAAAGCATAAATATATTACAATATCTAGAGAGAGAACATGGTGAAGGTTCTTATAAGACCACAAATAGAATAACATCAACTTGAAGCATCTTAACAAAGGTGAAGGAAAACATGGTAACAAACATCAAACAAACAAATAATCATGTGGTTCTAACAAGTTTAAATACAAGCAAGTCAAAACTTGAGGCAAGCATGCCATGTGGATCAAGGAATGTCAAATGTGGCAACATAAGACCAAAAGCCAAGCATTGATGACAATCAAACACAAGTAAGGATACAAGAGGTGTTACAACAGTTATAGTGTAAATTCATAACTTCATGGGGGAAAACATACAAGTTCATGGTAACAAACAAGACAACAATAAAACCCTATCATGTTATGGTTCTAACAAGACACATAAACAAGTAGAATGAATCATGATAAGCATATTCAAGAGGTCACAACATCAAGAATCATGTCAAAGTTCACAGATGAAGTTCAAAGTATACCATGCATATTCAAGCATTCACAAAGAAAAGAAACAAACCCTAAGCATGTTATGGTTCTATCAAGACACATAAACAAGTAGGATAAGACATGGTAAATATATTCAAGAGGTTAGAACATCAAGAGTCATGGCAAAGTTCACAAATGAAGTTCAATAGGCCATTCTCACATATATGCATTCACAAAAGCAAGTATGAACATGGTAAGGCAATTAATAAAACATATTTGAGAATTTAAACATGTTAAAAAACATATATGAATCATACAAGTTCAATCTTACAAGAAAAATCAAGTTATAAGTTTGAAAAAATCAAGAACATCAAGGTAAAAACCCTAAAAAACACATGTTTTTCAAGTCGATCAAAGTCTTTCTAGGATAACAATCCTTGAATTATTTATTAACTAAATTAAAATAGGCATGATAAAGAGTAGTTAGAAAAACTAATGGGATAAATATCACAAAAAATGAGCAAGTTATGATCATTCAAAGTTGGTGCACCAATGGGGGCAAAACTAGGGCAAGGCAAGTTCACCAATTTAAGGTCATTTGCATGAAGGGTGGAAATCAATCAATTATTAACTAAATGGAGTGAAACAAAAGTGTAAATTATGTGTTTTTGAAAAAGGAATTCAATGGTACAGTTTGTTTTTCCATACGATACACTCACTGAAAAATTCAATAACATCATTTGTTTAGGCAACTTTGGTCACAACCAAAAGCACGAGCACATGGACAGTCCCAAATAGTGAAAGGTTTGATGAAACAAGTATGAAAACATTACATACACATAATTTATAGTGATTTGCTTAAGAGAAATCATAAAATGCATGCATAGTTTGGCAGATTGGAATCAACATGCACATGATGACCTAGTTGGGCCTAGTTTGTGACCAACATTTTGGACAGTAAAGAAATAACAAATTCTGGTGCAAGTAAAGGTTCATACATGAAATATAGCACACATATAACATGTTCAAATAATTTCTAGCACAAAATCATGATTACAATTCAATATAGCATGTGAAATGCAAAGCAAAATTTCAAAGTTCAAGGATTTAAGCTTACCTCTTGAAGCAACCTTGTCAAATAAGAAAACTAGATATCCTTGATGCTTTTCTATAGCCTGAAAATGGACTTTGAATGATGAATCTCAGCTCCAATGATCCACAACTCCACTGTAACACATAATGGCTTAGAAAATGGAAGAAAACCTAATAAACCATGATTTTACAAAGCAACATGGTTCAATATTTGTTACAAAAGTGAAAACTTGATTTGGACAGCTTCTATATATTATTTATGAAATGTTAGAGGTGTTGAAAGAGTTTGAAATGGTCTGTAGTGAGTTATGGCTTGAGAGATGCAGAATGTTGACTTTTTTGGTTTTGGAGGTTGACTTTGAGAAGGGAATGGTTTCTGGTGCAAATGGTGGTTTAGACAGCTCTAGGGGATCATTTATAACTTGTGTGGAATGTTGGTAGGGATGTGGAATGGCTGGAAATGGGTTTGACACAAGTTATGTCCAAGACAGTTTTGTAAACTTGGCACAACTTGCTTGTTTTACAAGGAGGTTTGCAACTGATGATGGAGAGTGTTTGTGGCTGGTTTCTTGGTTGCTCTTGTATGTATTTGATGCATAGAAACTGTGCTATTTATAAGAAAATCCACATGATCAATAGTGAGGACAAATTTGGAGATTTTTCCTTTGGAGGGAAAATTGGAGAAAATTTGTCCAAGATCTTGGTGCAGCTGATTTTCAATGCTTTTGACTAGTTGTGATGCACAAGACAAGTTTTATGAGGGCAATGGAAGTGAATGAAGTGTGGCTATGGACTAGGGGAACTGTTGATGCAGATTTCTTCCATGAAAAGTTTCTCTTTCCTCTTGATTTCTTTGAATATAATTTTGCAACTTGTCTTACAACTTGCCATACCATTCAAATCCTACAACTCCTTCTGCATTTCTAACCATCATACCTTCTAAATATTAGATCAAGGTTTAATCAAATTTTTGGGAATGACTTAGGTGGTTGGCAAGTTGATTTGTGAAAAATTTGAAATGGTGCATTTCAAGTGCTTGGACCCCAACTTGCCCCCTTCGAAACTCTTAGCTCACAAATGCTATGGAGGAGTTCTTGTACTTTTTGGAAAGCCCTCATCATTCTCTACAACTTTCATGCTTTGGTAATTTTCAAATTCCAAATGGAACTAGGTTAAAAACACCCTTGATGATGGCTGAAAACATGACTTGAAAAATGCTAAAACTATGAAATTTCACTTAGTGTTTTCCTCTCTTGCATTAATTTTGATCATAACTCCAAATCTATTAATTTTTTGCATATAGGTAACTTTTACACTTTTGTAGAGCTTGTCAATACCTTTCTAACAAGATTTGAACCACTTCAATTGGATGTGTAGTTAAGAAGTTATGGTCTTGCCCCTTTCAAAACCCTAATTTCCCAACTTTTTGATTGCTCTTCAATCCTTGATCCAATGGTCATAAAAATTCATGAATATATGTGATATAACATTAGGAATATAATTGCCTTCAATTTTTGGGTCAAAACCTTTTGGTCAATGAGTTGACTTCTTGGTCAAACGAACCGATCGATTGGAGAACCCCAAATCGACTGTTGGTGTTCTGGATCCTCTGAGGTCTTGAAACTTCTTGAGTGGACTTCATTAAGTCATATAAGCCTCATGGACCATTATTCCACCATTGGAGTACCATTTAAATAGAAAGTCAAACCATAATTGACCTTTCCTAATCAAAAACACTAATTGGGGGTTCTGGACTGCACTGCTCCTATTCTTTGGGTGACAACCACAAATTGGATTCATACTTGATCCAATGTAGCATATTTGATAATGTGGGGACTTTTTTCATGGAGAGTCAATCCAAGGCACTGACTGATCAAACCATTAAAACCCCGATTCCTGACTGTATGGAACCCTAATTCACCTGTATCTTGACAAAGACAAACTTGAAAGGGGTTAAGGTTAGATAAACAAATGATGATGCTCCTAGAATGATGATGATGATCTAAGGGTAAAAATTTGGGGTACAAAAGATGCCCCTATTTAAATATCTTCACCGGATGACAATGAAAGATAACTATCTCCATGGAATTATGGTGAAAGCTATTTAAACATAGAAGCCCGAAAATTTTGTCCCTTAGATACGATGGTATGCAAAAGGACAAATGCTAAACATGCAATTAATTCTAAAATGATGTTGTATGATGCTAGAATTCAAGACAAATGCTGACACACGAGCAAAAACAAAAGAACAGCAAGACAACGAGTAACTACTCACAAGGGACCCGATACACTAGGGAAAGATCCAAGGCATAACGAGCAACAGTTCAAACATGACTAAAGATGGTAATTCAAAGAGATCTCTCACACAGGGACATAGACTCCACCGGGGAAGACAAATCTTCACTGGGGACAAGGGGGAAACTCCACTGGGGAAAACAAATCTCCCACGGAGAAACGAAAGACCAGAGACACGAACCTCAATGGGGACAACTAAATGAAGAGCTTCCTATAACGAAGAGTTTGAAAGGGATCTTCAAGGAAAGGCTAGAAACAAGACCAAACACACCGGGATGATAGTAACCACTAGATCTTCGAGACTTAAATGGGGATGTCAAATCTTCACTAAGGGATATTGGTGATAACCAAAGATTCTTACCAATAACAATTGGATTTAAACAATGCCATTAACCACTGAACATAACCGAGGAATCGTTAACAACCGAGCCAAAAATACCAATAACAATTGGTTTTAAGCGATGCTAGTAACCGCTGGACTTAGAAAGACTGGTAACAACCAAATCAAGGTACCAATAACAATTGGATTTTAAACGGTGCTAGTAACTACTAGACTTACTGGGTAAATTTGTAACAACTAAATTAAATATAAATAACAAATAGATTTAAACAATGCCAGTAACCACTGGGCTTGCACGGGGAACTGGTGACAACCAGATCAAAGATCCCAATAACAATTGGATTTAAACGATGCCAGTAACCACTGGACTTAGACTGAGGAGAGTTGGTAAGAACTAAGTCAAAGTACCAATAACAATTGGATTTAATTAATGCCAGTAACCACTGGATTTACAAAGATTGGTGAAAACCAAGTCAAGGTACCAATAACAATTGGATTTAAACAATACCAGTAACCATTGGACTTAACCGAGGAATCGGTAACAACCAAGCCAAAAATACCAATAACAATTGGTTTTAAGTGATGCTAGTAGCCACTGGACTTAGAAAGACTGGTAACAAACAAATCAAGAAACCAATAACAATAGGATTTTAAACGGTTCCAGTAACTACTAGACTCGTTGAACAAAGTTGGCGGCGACCCGATCTCAAAGACAAGCATCAGTAACAACTAATCATCTTGGTAATCATCAGGTTGTATCAGATATCGCTAGTTACAACTAGCCTCTTGGGACAAAAACATCTATCACAAAGTTGGTGTCAAACCGCGAAGCGAGCTCGTGGCAAACAGGACAGAGCAAAAAGGTTGGTAACGGCCAAAGGATCTCAATGACAAAAGCCAGACAAACAGAAACCAAAGCAAAGCAAACAAATGCGTATTTTAATGATATGATGCACATGCATATGTAGACCGACCCACGAGGGAGAAGGAAGAAGCGAAGCAAGAAACACGAGGAGGAAACTCATCACACTGAGTCCTGATGTCACTAATCTGGATGAAACTTCTTTTCGAGGAGAGAAACGACTCTCTTGAAGTATTCAACGCTCTTGCAAACCTGCAAAAGAGGGATTTCTGTTGAGTAGCGGGGTGGCCGTCGGGCGCTTCCTCGATTAGAGATGACAACAAGCTTTTTATTGCTCTGAGAGTAGTGTAATACCGTCATGTTACCTTTAGAGTTTAGTCGTGCTTTGTTAAATTAGTTTTCTTAAACTAAAATTTTAAATTTTCAAAACACTTTGCTCTTCAAAAAAAATCATTATTAATGAATAAATGAAATTTGCATAACAAAACATGGATCATAACGATGATTGGTCCAAAATCTGATTTTATTAATAGACAAGAACTTTTACAACGGGTAGAGTCTCGGGAACAAATACAAGTTTAAAAAAATGGAAAACAGATAGGGTATACAAAATCCCTCAATGGTCCGACCCTACTGACTAGTAGTCCATATGTTTCGCTGCTTCTGACGAGAATGGCAGACAATGATTTTCTTCAACACTTTTGACGAGGCTTTGCCTCTGAATTTTCATGTATTGTTCTTTCGAACTTCCAACTTGCTGAGGAGCTCTTCGGGCCTGGGTCACCTTTCTGGGTTTCCCATTCAGGCGTAATATTTTCTCACCGCATCCAAATTGATAAGATACTTGAGCTGCTCACCGTCCATCGTTTCAAGAATCAAAGACCCTCCAAAGAAGACAGTCTTTATGACGAAAGGGCCATCATAGTTAGGCATCCACTTTCCACGCATATCCTTTTATGTTGGTAGGATTTTTCTGAATACAAGCTCCCCTTTGTTATATTCCTTGAGACGAACTTTCTTGTCGAATGTGTCGCTACACGAAAAATGCAACAACGAATAGGAGAAATGAAAAGACAGAAGAGTCTCCATCGAACTTTATTTATCCCATGAGGGGAAGGGAAAACATCGAGAAAACCTTAAGGAAGAAACGAATAAGATGGTCTCGCAACCAAGAGAAAGGGTTCAGAAGCCGGTTATGCGAAGGGAAGGTATTAGCATCCCTCGCATCCATCATACTCAATGGGAACCATTTGTTTGTCTATGTGTGAAGATATTTACTAAAGATATTTCTATATAAGTGTGTTCTAAGGGGGAGAGAGAAAGGTTATAAACAGGGAAAAGAGAGAGAGACTCGGTATGACTTCGCGGTCCTAGGCCTACGTATTCTCAACAGGTATGAGAAGGTCACAACCAACATAGTTCGGGAAATTACGGGTGATAGAGGAAGGTTGCTCGCCAATACATCGTTGTCTCATGCCTACGTATCCTCATCTGATATGAGAAATCAGAGCAAACGTAGTTCGGGAAACTACGGGACAAGGTCTCGATCGCACCGGGGCAAGAGAAAAGGTTCTGGATAACGACTTGGTCTTGATTGCACTGTTGCAAGAGAGAGGGGAAGTTAGTTTTTATTGTGCTCGTCAAGGATAGAGATCCTCGTGCCTACGTATCCTTATTAGGGAATAAGGAATAAGAGCAGGCTTAGTTCAGCCAACTATGGATGAAAGGCAAAAAAGTATGCTCGCCAAGATATCGTCGTGTTGTGCCTACGTATTCTCATCTTGTATGAGAAATCAGAGCAAACGTAGTTTGGGAAACTACGGTTAAAGGATGTGAAAGTGCGCTCACCAAGACATCGTCGTCTTGTGCCTACGTATTCTCATCGCTCGCCTAAAAATCAGAGCAAACGTAGTTCGGGAATACGGTTAACTAGTGTTTTTATGGATGATGCTAACGTACATATTCTAGCAGTTAGGTGTATTGCAGCTCGCTCGTGGAGTCTTAGGCGTTACCTGTTTGCGGTAGAACGGACGTAACATATCCTTTTTGAAAAGAAAGTTTTTGCAATCGAGGCAAGATATCACATTTAATTTGTGAAAGTGGTTTTTAAGGGTGAAATAGATCCTCGAATATTAACCCCTTGCAGGTAGTACCCAATTCTTTATCTCAAAAGAATTATTGTGAAAAAGGTGTGGCGAATGCAGTTACGTCTTCGTATTGAAAGACAAGTATCGAGACCACACACTCTACAGTGAGTATCCTGAAACTCGGAGAGGAAGAAGTCTGCACTTAATCCTCTCTTTTAGCTCAATACAAAGAGAACTTCATTCTCTTTATTAAAGATTTTTTGATCTGGAATGGTAAGTGCTTTGCGATAGTGAATCCTAAAGGTAATGTCAAGCACTCGGGATAGGAGAAGGCCTACGCCTAACCACTCCACAACCATTCAAGTTTTATTGTGAAAAAGGGTTTTAAAATGCACTTGTTACGAGACCAAGGTTTTAGGAGAAAAGTTGTAAAAGAGAACAAGTGGTGAAAGACAAGAAAACATGAAGCATCACAATCACCGAATATCCAAGGTAAATATGTACCAATATCGTTAAGAAAATATTTACAAACGCACTCGAGAATTAGACGAAACTAAAACTAAAATTAAGAATACAAATTAGTTCACTTAGGCCAAAAATCAAAGTTAATGCCCAGAATTAAAATTAGCCCAAAAGGAAGTTCAAATAAAATCAAAATTAATTAAGTTAAAATCTAATTAATAAAAGTAATACAAATAATCTAAAAGAAAATAGAAATAAAATTAAAATTAAAATCAAAATTAGTTCTTAAAGAAAAAAACCTAATTAAAATCTAATAGCGAAAATAATTAATTCAAAAATCTAATTCTAAAAAAATATATCTAATTCTACAAAATAAATTCTAAAACTAAAATATAATTCTAAAATTTAAATAATTCCAATATTAATTAAAATAAATTAATTAAAATCTAATTAAATCCTACTTAGAATATTTAATTAACACTAAATTCTAAAATCAAGTTCTAATCCTATAGTTAAAATCCAATTAGTGAAACTAAACACTAATAAAAATAAAATTAATAAAATAAAATCAAACAAAGGAGGGACAGACAATAAAATTGGGTGGTGCACATAGCAGTTGGGGCGCATGTCCTAGACACCAGGCCCATGAACTCTTTTTTTTAAAATCAGAATGAGGTGTAAAAAGAAGAAACACGGGTGGCAAAAAACTCATGGTTTACAGGCCCAACCCACCATGTGAAACCCTAGTCCAAGGCTTAACTAAAAATAAACTCAGTCGTCTTCTTACTTCCCTTCTTCTCTTTCACCGTTTTCTCCGACACCATGCCTTCGCAACTCATCGTCGCACAAGACTTCGTGCCTTCATATTCTTCAATTCTTCATCAAAGTCACTTTGTGCCCTTTTCTTCCTCAATGTTCCACCGTGTTGTGCCCTCACGTCGGCGGCGGAGCCTTTGTATCATCCATAAACATACACCTGACTTAAGCTCTTTTCTCAGTAGATTCCAGCATAACCTACCTCTATCCTTACTCCATTATATGCATCACCTTATAATGGAACGACCTAAGGCATTGCAGTGGATTACATCTCAGAATGTATGCTTGGATCGAAACTGCGTACCTGCATAACGAGGACGAATATGATGACGTAACGTTCATGTATGAGAGATTGATTGATTTGAAGGTTGGTGGTTTTCTTGAAGACTGGTTTTATGTTGTAGTTTGAAGGAGTGAAGTTGCAGGTTGTGGCTGGTGATTGTGGTGTTTTTATGCAGGCTGCAGAATTAAAAAATGATGAATTAAGGAGTAGCAGCGATGAAATGGTGTTCTGTTGATGGAGAAAAAAGAAAATATGCCGAAAAAGAAGAAGATAAGTGTCTCATCGCTGCGAAGAGGGGTCGACAAGGACAGAAGAGTCGCCACCGTTCGTTATGTATCCCAAAGCGAGGGAAAGGAAACGATCAGAGAAAACCTACAGAAAAGGGAAAAGACAGGTCATCGCAACCAAATCTTGGGTTCGGAAGTCGGTTACGCAAAGGGGAAGGCATAAGCACCCCTCATGTTCGTCGTACTCGACGGGATCCACGCTTGTTATCTATCTAAAAGGGTGTTAATCTATCTAAGCTACAGGCCACAGGGACAAAAGAAAAGAAAAGAGACTCGATAGACACCGCTGCTCTATGCCTACGTACTCCCTCGGGCAATGGGAAAGTCAGAGTCAACATAGTTCGGAAAACTACGGGTGAAGGGTGGGGAAGGTTGCTCGCCAAGACATTGTCGTCTTGTGCCTACGTATCCTCGTCTAGTACGAGAAATCAGAGCAAACATAGTTCAGGCTGACACGACCACAGGTTGGATCAAGTGTTTTACCCGAGTAGGGTTAAACTTTAGTTCCAGTATTTAGGTGTATTGCTGCTTGACCATTGGAGGCTTAGGCGTTACTTGTTTGCGGTAGAACCAAGAGTTAACAACACTCTCTTTGAAAATGGTTTTCAATTAATCCCGAAGGATAAAAAATTTTGATGTTTGTTTTTGAGTATTTTATGAAGAAGAAGTGAATTGAATTGTATTTGTAATTCATGTTGCACTAAAGACTATGACTTAGGAGCGAATGCGTTGCATATCGCCTAAAGGGCATACGCTAAAAACTCTAGACAATTGAGAGGAGGCCCCCCAATAATCATTTCCCAAATGTTTAAGGCTCGTAACGTACAACACTCATTATTCTTTATTACATGTGTTGAAAAAGTTTTGAGATGAGAAGAGAGAAGACACAACTAAGGGGAAACTAACTCAACCCTAGTGTTATCATGCAATGTGCTCCTATGATTGAGATTGAAAGGGAAGAGACTATCCTAATGTTAGCATGCTTGGATTGAACACCTAATGTCTCTCCTACTCCCACCTTAAACAAATGGGACTAGGAATCCTAAGGGATCATGGCAAAGAAGACCAAGTAAACACAAGATGAATCAATCACAAGTGAAGAAGAAGAAATGGATGCAGACATGAAATGCAACACAAAGGAAAGAGGGAGGACAAAAAGTGTGATGCAGCAACCACCACAAGCACATCTCAACCTCTTGAAAGCAAGAAAAGAGATCCAAAACAAAAGAGAAATGCAAGCAAAAAGACTTAAACAAGTCAAAGCAAAAGGTGAGAAAAAATGGGAGAAGTTACAACTCCTACAACCATTCAAACATCAATCACCAAACCGAAAGTCAAACAAATAAGAAATAGAAGAAGCCATGATCAAAATGAGGATGTGAGAATAGGCTTGGGCAAAAAGCAACATAAGAAGAATCTCAACCAAAAGCATCACATTGATCATGCAAAGAGAAAGCACAAACAAGTTCTCAAAGTGGCATCTCATTCAAGGCAAACTCAAAGTATAAGTAAGGAATACCAAATCACCTTGAATGAGTTTGAAATTCCAAGGGACATAAGTGAGAACAAGAGAAGAAGGTTCATAAACCAACGAACAAACAAAGCCAAGACAAGTTACAAAGTAGGGCAAGGTAAAGAACCAAAGTTCAAAACACTTTCAACATTCAAATGCAAATGGAAAGCCCTAATTAAAAGTAACTTGTAACACAAACCAACCAAATATGTGACCGATAAAATTGAAACCAGCATCCTAAACATGTCAAGAATGTGAATCAAGAGGCATGGGATGCATATGGGATCCACAAAGATCATCTCCCAAAAGAACTAGGTCAACTAGTTTATATGAACCTCAATTAGGGTGACTTGACTTGCAAGGTTCACCAAAAATAGGAGAATAGTTCAATAAATGCCAAATAAAATGCACAAAACTCTTAAACATGTTGGCAACTAGAGGCCAAAACAACCAAACCAAATTCCAATCAAGGCATCACCAAATGAATTGATCAACTAGGGTGCTCCACCTTAAAGGAAATATTTTTAGGGTAAAACAAATGCAAACCAAAGTCAAACAAAAATAGGACAAACCTTGACCAAAAACGCCTCAAAGGCACCTCAATCCATCATCAAAATGAAGAGGAAATCTTACTCATAGGTGATTGCAACTGGTCCACAAATCAAGCAAGAACAAAGAAGAACCATATTAAAAACACTTCCAATCATAAAATTCAAATTAAATTGAAAAATAAAATAAAATAAAAATTAGAAATTATGAAAAATTAATTAAGACTCTAAAGTGTTGGAAAATATTTTTTGTTGAATTTTTTGACATTTGGAAGTATTTTTAATAATAATAAAGCTAAACAGAAAATAAAAGAAAAACGAAATAAAACAAGAATGGCTGGGGGTGCATCAAGCAAATCTGGAAACAAAGCAAACAGGTTGAAGCGCATTGGGCTGAACAAAATGGGGGTGGCCAATAGCACTCTGGACCCAGATCCAAACCTAACTCAGCCAGATTAATGAAACACAACGTTTCATTAATCCAACGTGGAGTCAACACTCCAAATCACCCAGTAAAGCCAATCAAATGCAAGCACGCGCCTGGTCAAAAGGTCCAACATGAAGCACGTCAGATCTAAGGGTTTACGAACCAGACGTCGGAGCCCTAGCTCTTGTCGTCTTCTCCGGCGAGATGGCCAGAGCTCAGATCATCAACTTTAACCAAACTTGACAAAATTGGTACCAAATTAAAGCTGAAGTCACGTAGGTCATGAATCCAAGATTCAATCATCCATATCCTTCACAAATCAAGAGAATCGAAGCCAACAAGTTTGAGATGCACATCTAGAAACTTCATCAAACATGAACAATAATGGATCAAACATGGCCTACACGAGGTAGGGCTTCAGATGCAACCAATATGAACCTAGATCATGGCCTAGAATGGAAGAAAATTTGATTGGAAACTTACTGAACGGAGACATTCCGTTGGTGCTTCAAATGCTTGCAAACTTGCTTCCAGTCGTCCAGATCCACTCCAAAATTGCACAAGGAAGGTGAATTGCACTTCAGTTTGCCTTGATTTGCAGAGAAAAAGGAAACACGATTTTGAATTTCTCTTGATAATTTGAAAACTAAATTTGCTCTCTCTTACTCCAATTTCCACTTCTGAGCCCTTGGAACGAATTTTGAACTTATATATGTTGGATATCTGATCAATTGGAAGGCCCGTGAAGCCACATTTGGATGAATTTGAAAAAATGCCCAAAATGGAATTCCCTCATGCACACGTGAAAACACTTGCATACACTCATGGAAATCATTTGGTTTTGAAGCTGGTGAGTTGAATTTCACATTGGAATGGATTTGGGCTTTTGAATTGATCCAATTAGTAAGTTTCAAGGAAAAATTTCTTCGTGAAGAAAGTTGCAATTTCACGTGTTTTTTGCCTCTTGGACCAAAACCAAATTGTGCCTTTTGCTTGTGAATGTGCCATGAAGAGAATTGAACCAAAATAAGACATGAAAATGACCTATAATGTATTCAATTGAAATCACCTTTTAAATTCCATTTTTCACTTAAAATTTCCACCCAATGTTCATAACCATCCACAATTCACACAATCCTTGAGTTTCATGATGTAAAAGAGGTCCCTAGGAGCAACTTTCATTTTGGTTGAAAGTTCATTTGAAGTACACAGGTGCATGAAAATGGATTATGTAACAAATGACCTATAATCAAACTTTCGCAAAATACCCTTGCCTTGTAAGGTCCATAACTTGAGTTACACAAATGATATCAAGGACTTCTAGGATCATGAGGAAAAACTTTCATGTTCACCTAAAGTTTCATGAGGAAAGCTACGATCATGAGGAAAAACTTTCATGTTCACCTAAAGCTGAGGAGAAACTTTATTCTAGGTCAAAAATGCCTTGGAAGTGAGTTGACTTTTATTGACCAAAAAATATGTTCATCTGAGACCTATAACTTGATGGCATCATAACTTGAGTTCCACAAACCCAATGGATGAGCTCTAGTACTCAAAGGGAAGCTAAGAACATTCTCTACAAGTTTCATGTTCACAAGAAAATGAGGTTGAACTTGTATCATGATGTAAATTGTCCTTGAAGTTGAGCACTAAAGAAGGGGGATTTTACACTGATATCCTCTAAAACCCTAATTTAGTAACTTCTTGAACTCGTGATTCTTCTTTACTTGAACTTGAAATGACATCCTAAATGTCTCAACATAACTTCCCATAGCTCCAATGACTTAAAAACAAGTCTCAAACTCCCTCAAGTCCACAGTTGCCCTTGAGCTAAACAGATGAAACCCTAGGTTCACAACCTTTGACTGTGACCTCTTGCAAGTGAAATAAATGTTTAGATGAGCTCCACAATGACTTCTAGAGCATTCTATGAGCTTCTCAAACATCTCTTATCCATAACCATGAGCTTATGAACCCCTGATGATCCTCAGTTGATCCCCAAGATAGGAGATAAACAACAAACATACTAATCTTATCTTTCAAAGACCTCTGACCACTTCTTGATGATTGTAAGCACTTGATGACTTGAATAAACACTCTTGCTTGAGCTTGAAATCCTTTGAGACTCTTCTATTGAATGGAACACCTCTCTTGATCCTCTGTAAAGGACAATGCTATGCAAATGCAAATGCTAAAATGAAAAGAAACATAAGCCAAGTAAAGAAAAAGTTGGTCAAATTTTGGGGTACAATAGCTTCCTCTATTCAAACGTCTTAGACCTGAATGAGTGAAAAGCGAACGACTTTCAAACAATCAAGGTAAAAGACATTGAATACCAAAGAACCCGAAAATTTGCCAACCGCAAAAATAGAACTGCAAACTATATTATTAGGACAAAATATCCGGAAATAATTGTGTCTGATAATTGCAACGGTAATAAACTAACTAATTACCATCCAGAAAGCCTCGACACGCAGTCGGAAGAGGCATCTGCTAATGCACAGGAAACGAAACTCAGACAGAAAGATCATCTGATATCACCATCTGGCATCTGTTTGAACGAAATAGGCATCGAACCCGAAGGCCGGATCAACACAAAGTTGAGAAGAACATCTGACATCGTCGCCAGACATCTGTTAAATACAAACAGGCATCGAACCCGAAGGTCGGCTCAACACGAAGTTGAGAATCTCTGCTAACCAACAAGCACTTGTTAAATAAAAGTGAGCATCGAACCTGAAGGCCGGATCAACACAAAGTTGATAACATCTGCTAACCAGCAGGCATTCGCTAAATAAAAGCGAGCATCAAATCCGAAGGCCGGATCAACACGGAGTTGAGAAGAACATCTGACATCGCCACCAGGCATATGTTAAATACCAACAGGCACTAAACCCGAAGGCCAAATCAACACCCAGTTGAGAAAAAAATCTAACATCGCCGCCAGGCATCTATTAAATAAAAAAGGCATCGAACCCGAAGGTCGGATCAACACGCAGTTGATAAGAACATCTGACATCGCCGACAGACATCTGTTAAACAAAACAGGCATCAAATCCGAAGGTCGGCTCAACACGAAGTTGAGAAAAACATCTGCTAACCAGCAGGTATTCGCTAAATAAAAGCGAGCATCACACTCGAGGGCCGACTTAACACGAAGTTGAGAAGTGAATCTAACAACAATTCACAAGAAACATCCGCTGGGGAAAGAGAAACTTAAACAAGCAACTATGTTGGGGAGATAAGACGGTAAGATAAACACATCTGTCAAAAGATTTTGCCATGGTCTGGATACCACACAGGCTCAGGAATTAAATGATAATATGTCGGGTCTGGATACTGCGCGCTAAAGGGATATAACATCTTTTGCCAGGGACTGAATACCGCGCGAGCAAAGTAAAAAACAACCGTTGTTGAAGATATACCTGAAAACAAAGAGGTAACAACCTGGCTTATGTTTCAAATGCATATGTTTGAATATGGCGTAATGCTCCATACGAAATAGAAATGCTACGCGTTCTAAGGATGCTATGCACAAATGCAGCATGCAACGGAACTAACTCAGCAAAATAAATGCTGAAGAGACAAGACCAACTCCGCCGGGGAGAGATGGGATATGCCAATTACGATTGGACTTGAGCTGGGAAAAACAAGCCCTAGATGGCCTCCAGGAAGAGAACTCCTGGGTAATAATGTTCTGACGAGAATACAATCCACTCGGCTGGGAATCAAATCAACTCTTGCTGAGGGAAACGCCCTGGATGGCCTTCCAGAA
Source organism: Lathyrus sativus (assembly GCA_963859935.3). Classification (NCBI taxonomy): domain Eukaryota; kingdom Viridiplantae; phylum Streptophyta; class Magnoliopsida; order Fabales; family Fabaceae; genus Lathyrus; species Lathyrus sativus. The sequence continues at coordinate 226,374,629 of OZ012738.1, forward strand.
TATCACTTTTCTGGGGAACAAACGACCCGGCTGGGCAAAGACGACCAACCGTTGGAATTAAAACCAACCTACTGAGGAAACCAACGACCCTACAAGAGAACCACAAACAAACATTGAGATTAGCCTGCGCTATGATGGGGAAAGCAGCCCTGAATGGCCTCCTAGAGCACCGAAACCTTCTAGGGTATAAAGCAAACATCTGGGGATAAATCCTCACCACTAGAGATCCAAATCCACCCTGTCAGGGATTATTTAGTGGGAAATCAACATCAAAATGTATCCCAACTGATAGGGATGCACCAATACTTTCTCAAAAACGATTCCAACCTGCGGGGAAGAACCTACTTTGCTGAGGAAAGGTATACCCTGCCAACTTCGTTGGAAAATAAACAACAAGGGAAACGACATCAATCTTTGCTTAGGGATTGCGTCAGCAATCAAACCCTGAGGGGATACAAAGTCAAACATATTTGGACTCTGTGGGGAAACCAAATTCTAAGTTTGCTCCGCTGCTTGGGAAAAAGTTCCACATCTACCTGGTGGAAAGAAATCTAGTCTTGACTATCTAGGGAGTAAGTGTATACCTATAATCTGCTGGGGATAAGTCACACACTTCACCTGCATGGGGATGAAATTATGGTATGCAGATCTTAGATGTCTTAAGAGATGCAAAGAACATTGATCTCTGCTAAAATAGAACAAGGACAGAACATGACCATTTTAAATTCCTTTAAAAATTAACAATGTCATGACATCATTCGTAACATCAGCAGACTGACAAAAGTATTTATCTCACCATTTAAATTGTGTAGAATTGTAAATGTTGAAAGATAAATAACACAATGAATTGTTAACCCAGTTCAGTGCAACATCACCTACAACTGGGGGCTACCAAGCCCTGAAGGAAATCCACTATTAGCATAATTAATTCAGAGCTAAACTCCCAGTTTACAACTCCTCACTTAATCTCTACCCAATGAAATTTCTACCTAGAACCCACTAGACAAGAGACACCTCTCACTCCCCACAATCACAGTAGTGATAATAATCTAATACAAAAAGAAAGACTTTAGAAGACCCTCTTCAAAGTCACAATACTTGATTTTGCTTAACAGCTTCAATCAAGAGTAATACACTCTTGCTTAAAAGCTTCGAGTGAACAATTAACACATAACAGTCTAAACATGTCTACCACTATGCATCTAAAGATACAAATGGTGACTTACAAGGTCACACACAAAAAACTCTCAAAACCCTAAACCCTTATTTCACACTGAAGTGTTTCTTGTTGTGACTACTTCTTTTCCCTTGCTTCTGTGCCTCCTTAAATAGTGATGCAGTCTGGGCTGATCAGAAGTAACAGCAGGGAGAGAAGATTTCAATTGCAATAGAAATTAGGTTTAACCAATTTAATCCAATCTCTACAATTCATGGTGCTCAACACTGCCTAGAGTCTCGCCTTAAATAACTATGGAACCCTAGCAGGTTTCCTGAAATCTAGCCTGAGATAACTCAGGAACCATAATAGAAAAAAAACACGTACCCTTGATGTCAGCTACCTGATGTCATAACATTCAGTATGACATCCAATACACTCTGTTCTAGCTAACCAAACTTACCCTGTAGTACACTCCTGTAGAATCTTCTTCATAACAGTATAAACAAATATATGATAGTTTCCTAAAAAGTATCAAAGATCCTTTTTATGAACACCAATTAAATATGCACTTTGTTCCTAATAAATCTCTTTGACCTGCACATACTGATGAGGTATACCCAACAGGATCTCATCAGACCAAAACACCTCTGTCAAGAGATATAAAACAACAGCTCCTACTATACCGGAAAAGGATGTCATGACATTCAACTCGACATCTTGATTAAAACACATGACAACAGTTATGTCTTGACATCTGCTGTACCAGACAAGGATGTCATGAAATTCAGCTCAACATCTTGGTTAAAACATATGACATCAGTTTTGTCACCACAACAGATGGATGTCATGACATCTGTCTTGACATCTTGATTAAAAGACATGACAGCAGTTCTGTCACCACAGCAGATGGATGCCACGACATCTTACTTAACATCAATCCAGAATCATGTTTTACCAAAATTTATCCAACCATGGAACTAACAATCCCCCCTTTGGCAAATTTTGGCTAAAACAACCAAACAAGGGCAACAACAGCAATAGCAACAGCAGTAGTTTCCTCAAAAACATCCAGCCTCACAAACTTTCGTGCTCCCGCTTAGTAGTTGCATTCAGCATGTAACCCCACTACTCTTTCCATAGCAGTAGCAACAGATAACAACACTTTACTCCCCCTTTGTTTAGCCAAAACTTGACAAAAATTGGAGTAAATGTACACACATACACTCATAACACATTAGTCCCAACAATTAATAAAAACTGTACCACAAGCAATAAGAAACAACCTCCACAGTATCCACAAGCAATAAGAAACAACCTCCACATGACTTTAATCCGTGAGCATTGACATTGAATCTTGAGTTCTTGCCTTGTCTGAAGTTGCACCTTCAGGAGTGACACCTTTGACATCACCAATTCAAATACAATCAATTAAATACTTGCCACAAGTAACAATTGATTTTAAATCCCCAATTTGAGGCACACAAATATTCTGTAGAGAAAAATAAATTCTGCCAGACAATAACCAATGTTGTTTCCTAGGTCATTCACCAACAGTCTCACAAGGCCAGACCCATAATCATATTGTCAAGAAAAATTACATCAGACAGCACAATGTCAGGACATCTAGTCTGACATTACAACCTCATCAGTGGTTCAATAACACAAGCTTGCCTGAGAATCATCAAACTTTGTACACAGCTCCACATCAGTACAAAGTCACCACAAGCACTGCAGCTACACATCATACAGGTACACAGCTCCGCTGTCATGCATAATCAGCACCCCCCTAAAAGAGAGAACCCAAACACATGAAGAATCACTTCATCATCTTCACACATGTAACTTTACACCACTTGATTCACAAACCACACATGTGCACCAAATCAAAGCTGATTATGTCTTGATCTTCATCGTCACCAGCCATACAATTACACACTTCTTGGAACCATAAACAATCTTTGAGAAATAATTGTACTATTGCAGCAATAGATCCTAGATGGAAGTATAACTCCCCATATTAAGGATACCATGTGCTCTTTTTCCAGAAGCACGTGAATGGAAAATATAAGACTCACCTTCATGTCTTCAAGAGCTCACTCTTTGTTCAACACTCCTGCTGAACACATTCACTTACTGCTTGAACCACAAGCAACTAGTACACCCATCAGATAGAATCTCTCCCCCTATCTTCTATAAAAACTGCTCCTTACAGCAAGAAACACCCAAGATCACAACAATATTCCTCATGACCAACTCTATGCTCATACAGTGCGAGGGCATCAAACTGCTCCACTTCTTTAAGAAGAAACCACTTTTCCACAAGTATTGTTACCTCAGTCTGAGTCAGATAATAAGATAGACACTCCATAATCCAAGACATTCTTTACCTTATCATTCTCCCATATGATAAGTTAGAACATTTCTTATTAAACTGGTGACTATTCACTTCCATATAGCACATCAGGATCCAGACTTTTATGCAACCAACCAATGATCCACTCCAGTCTTGTACAATACCTTCACATCATACTCCAAGACAGTCTTTTTACCTCATCATTCTCCCGTATGACAAGATAGAGTACTTCTTAGTCAAGATGTGAACCACAAGTTCCTTAACAGAACTTCAAGTCCTTCTTCCAAAAAAAACAAACCAGATGATGTTCTAACATTAATTAGGACATCTTTCACATGTCACAGACACACCATCCAATGGTTCTTGATATGCTCACAACTAGACTTACTACTTCCTAGTAATCCAACTGAAGCTCTTCAGAAAACACAGCTCCACCAGCTTGATCAATAAGAACTTCAAACAACCAAAGAGATAAACTATCCTACATCTTCAAAAGAAGGTAATCTTCCATAAGAAACTTAGGGCTTATACCACAAGCTCTAATCTATGCACAGAACCAGAACCTTCTCTGATCTTCAACCAACTACCCTTCTGCACAAGAGTACTTAGTTCCTAGCTCACTGCTTGGAATCACATTAAAGACCAGCCAAATGCCATTGTTTGGTTAACTAAGCTTCTTTCAGAGCTCTAGAGAATCTTCTAATCCATCAAGCAAACTTGATCTTCAAGTTACATATTCTACTTGCTCCATAGCAAGGCATCTACTCCTTCATGGAGCTCCCGCAAACAGCAAGAGATAGACCTTTTTGAAGCATTAATTCCTTTGAGATGATCAACTTATCTTACAATGATGTGCCACAACATCAATTAAGGTCCTGAAGTTTGCTTGATGTCACAACATCGGATAAGACATCCTGCTGGTGAATCCAGTCCTTCATTATGCCATTTAGAAGAACCCCATCAAGAGTTCCATGTTTTGATAGCAAGTTTGAGTAGACAACTCGTATTTTGTATTCTGCTTCACAACAAATCCCTTGAAATGCATATGCTACAAAAACTCCTCTTTAGAGAAACCAAACATGCCAAAGCTTGATTCTTCAGAGAAGATTAGTCACAAGAGATATTTGCAGAAGGAATCCCGCTTTCCTTAAGTAGAGACTTCTTCAGAAGGTCAGAGATAACTGCCACTTATCCTTGTCCTCCAAGATGAGCAAGTCACATGCTCATATGCACTTAGATCAGAAATAAATTGATCCAAGCAGTGCTATCACCATCACCATATTCTAGACAAGTTTCTTTCAAGGAAACTTCTAGATAATAATCAGATGCTTCTAGTAGAAACTTGAACACTCCTACTGCACTCAATTACCCCTAGAATACACTAATCCAAGACAAATGTCTTCATCTTCACTTCCATCAGCACTACATTCTAGCCAAGTTTCTTGCCAAGAAACTAGAGTAAAGACAGATCCTACCACACATGTGTATGGTACCAAGATTGTCAGCTACATCTCCTTTTATCTAGTGATTCACTCCTTGAATCCACAGAATTCTGCACAATCTCTACTCATGGAATGTCTCAACATCTGGTTGAACATCAGGTCATTGAAGTAGACCAAGCAGATCAAGGGCCCGATGCTTGTGCAACCACTGATGAGACACCTTGATCATCAACTAAGGATAATCCATTAAATATTTGAGAATATCTCAAATAGCAATAAATCTTAAATCCTTATAATAAATCCTTCTCTGAATTTCACCAATCTTGAAGTTCATGTAGTCCACAAATAGCAATTGATCTTAAATCCAAACAACTTGTCGAGAAGACCATCTGATAGATATTTACACTTCAGTAATACCAAAAGTATTCCTTAGTATAAGTATCTGTAATGTTGAAACATCAAGGCTGATACCCTTGACTCAACCTGCGTATGACTTCCTCATGCTAATAGAGCTCTTGCAAATCATGGATGGTGAAAATGAATCACCTCCCATTATAACATCTATCAGCACCAGTGATCTTCAGAAATCCATTTTCAGTATGAGAATCAGATTATCTTCCCGAAAGAGCGTTTCTCTTCAAATTGACTTCAAGGTACATGATAAAACCTAATCTTCCAAGTATGAGGTCAGCAATAACATATATCAACAAACAACTCTCTTCATTCCTTTGCTTTTGACGTTGGAATGATTAGAGCTTTCAGACAGGATGCCTACTGTGATACCAATCGAATTCTGGTATGCAGATCTCAGATGTCCTAAGAGATGCAAAGAAAATTGATCTCTGCTAAAACAGAACAAGGACAGAACATGACCATTTTAAATTCCTTTAAAAATTAACAATGTCATGACATCAGTTGTAACATCAGCAGACTGGCAAAACTATTTATCTAACCGTTTAAATTATGCAGAATTGTAAATGCTGAAAGATAAATAACATAATGAATTGTTAACCCAATTTGGTGCAACATCACCTACATCTGGGGGCTACCAAGCCAGGAAGGAAATCCACTATTAGCAGAATTAATTCATAGCTAAACTCCCAGTTTACAACTCCTCACTTAATCTCTACCCAATGCAATTTCTGCCTAGAACCCACTAGACAAGAGACACCTCTCACTCCCCACAATCACAACAGTGATAACAATCCAATACAAAAAGAAATACTTTAGAAGACACTCTTTAAAGTCACGATACTTGATTTTTCTTAACAACTTCAATCAAGAACAATACACTCTTGCTGAAAAGCTTTGGGTGAACAATTAAAAATTAACACATAACAGTCTAAAAATGTCTACCATTATGCATCCAAAGATACAAAGGGTGACTTACAAGGTCACGCACAAAAGACTCTCAAAACCCTAAACCCTTATTTTACACTCAAGTGTTTCTTGTTGTGAGTACTTCTTTTCCCTTGCTTCTGTGCCTCCTTAAATAGTAATGCAGTATGGGCTTCGGCAGATCAAAAGTAACAACAGAGAGATAAGATTTCAATTGCAATAGAAATTAGGTTTAACCAAGTTAATCCAATCTCCATAATTCATGGTGCTTAACACTTCCTAGAGTCTCGTCTGAGAATACTAAGGAGCTCTAGCAGGTTTCCTGAAATCTAGCCTGAGATAACTCAGGAACCATAATAGAAAAAAAAACACGCGCCCTTGATGTCAGCTACCTGATGTCATAACATTCAGTATGACAACCAATACACTTTGTTCTAGCTAACCAAACTTACCCTGTAGTACACTCCTGCAGAATCTTCTTCATGATAGTAGAAACAAATATATTATAGTTTCCTAAAAAGTCTCAAGGATCCTTTTTATAAACACCAATCAAATCTGCACTTTGTTCCTAATAAATCTCTTTGACCTACACATACTGATGAGGTATACCCAATAGGATCTCATCAAACCAAAACACGTATGTCAAGAGATATAAAATAGCAGCTCCTGCTGTACCGGACAAGGATGTCATGACATTCAGCTTGACATCTTGATTAAAACACATGACAGCAGTTCTGTCTTGACATCTACTGTACCAGACAAGGATGTCATGACATTCAGCTTGACATCTTGGTTAAAACGTATGACAGTAGTTCTGTCACCACAGCAGATGGATGTCACGACATTTGTCTTGACATCTTGATTAAAACACATGACAGTAGTTATGTCACCACAGCATATGGATGTCACGACATCTTGCTTAACATCAGTGCAGAATCATGTTTTACCAAAATTTTGCCAAGCATGGAACTAACAGAGGATATCAATCTCGACCCTCTAGGGATGACTTTATTCTACCGAATAAATCCAACTTGAACTGTTGAGGAAAAGGTGCATACAGACAACTGCTGGGAATAAGTATACACTCAGCCACACACTCAACTTGCATATCCTTTCCTGTAGAAGCAGACTCTTGCTAGGGACAAGGTGCATTAGAATCGCTGAGGCTAAATGCACAAATTCTGTCTGCCAGAGATGAATGAGTCTCAACTACACACCTTCTTTCAATGGGGATGGTGATTCTACCGGGGATACACCTCTGAAAAACTTACCCCAAGGGTAACGACCCTGCACAATGAACAAACAACAAGATATCCTGCACAATATAAACTATATCGGTCATCATGCGTGACATTTTTCAAATAAATCAAAGTTTTAATGATTATTGGCAAAGCCTGCAAGTTTATGTATGCAAAGTTTTATCAAAACATTGGGCGTTTTTCCGCAAACAAAACAGTAAAGCCAAAGCAAGAGCAACAATTTACTGAATAGTATACGCTTTATTGACAAATGGCCTGTAAATAGGCAGCTTTTACAATAGATGCATCCCATGAAAAGAGGAAGCTGCGCAAAAATTTATAGAAATGCACAAAAATATACAAAATGTCGACAATATGGCACAAAAGAACACCATGTATCGATCCATCTATGACTCGCATGACTTTGATGCTTCTCTGATGCTTCGTCTTCTGAAGAGATTGATTTGGATGAACGGCCCTCGGGTCCTCCCTCAATCCACTATACACAGACCACGGTCATTTGCTTTTCAAAATCCCTAACTTTTGCCTGAATCGCCCTTTCGGGTTTTCAATTCACCGGGATACCCATTTTTGCCAAAGTCGCCTTTTTAGGTTTTCGACTTTGCGGGTTTACATCTTTTCTTTTTATCCCTAACTTTTGCCCGAACCCATTCTTTTTGTGGTTCGTCGGGATGCCCCATTTTTGCATGGATATTCTTTTTTCTTTCCAGCGGGTCTCTTTAAGCAAAGTATTTTTTAACTGCGTTTGCGTTCACAGGGGATATGAAATCTTCACCATCCATGGTTGATAACAGCAAGGCTCCTCCATCTATTGTGCAGAATTGTAAATGCTGAAAGATAAATAACACAATGAATTGTTTACCCAGTTCGGTGCAACCTGTCGCTACGCGAAAAATGACACAGAGTCGCCACCGGATTTTATTTATCTCACGGAGGGAAAGGGAAATAGCGATAAAACCTTTGGGAAAATAGCATGGTCATCGCAACCAAGTCTTAGGGTCCGGGAGTCGGTTATGCGAGGGGAAGGTGTTAGCACCCCCTCGCATCCATCGTACTCGATGGGAACCTCCTAGGTTGTTTAGCGTGAATGGGTGTTTTATTCTAAAAGTTTGCTTGTTTAAAGAAAGGGGGTTGGTTTATTTATTTTAATGCTCGCCAAGGATTGTGGCCCTTGTGCCTACGTATCCTCACTTAAAAGAAGTGAAGAATCAGAGCTCCGTAGTTCGGAGGCTTACAAGATAGTTGTTTGTTGGTTGATTTTATACCTTGAAAAAGGGTTTTTGAATTGATGCCCTAAGGCGAAAATATGTTTGATGAGTTGATGTTATTTTTAAGTTTCTTAAGAGAAATTGTTCTTGATTAGGATTATACACAAAAGACTTTGGATAGAAATGAATGTTTCGAATAACCAAGTCGAGCGCCTTGTATCCAAAACATTCGGAACGAGTGTAGGAGGACTCCATTCTCATTCCTTTTCCACCACTTTAAAGTTCGTGGTGCATGATTCTAATCGTTTATGTTATTGTGTTTTGGATTTTTATGAGAAAAGAGAACCACTTGATGTTGGATCAAGATTTATTGTTTGTAAAAGTATTTGAGGTGATACGAACAAGGTCGATGACGGACACACAAGGCGGCCGACTTACAAGGGTTAAAAATGGCTCGATAAAATCGAGAGTTTGCTTTTGAAAATAGTTTTTGGAATCAAAAGTCACCAAGGACAATAGCAACATTCATACTAAAATCATACAACATATGGGATTAGTCGGCTAAAAAAAATCGAGACATGCAATAAAAATAACAAAAATAAGTGGAAAACAGTGGGGTAACACGGGTGGCCGTGTTGTATGACACGGCCCGTGTCATAGGGTACCTGCAATGTGAGTTTTTAGGGCATGACAGAGGTGCAACACGGGTGGCCGTGTTGTGTGACACGGCCCGTGTTGTAAAGTCTGGGTGAAAAATGATTTTTTAGGGCAAACAGAGGTGCAACACGGGTGGCCGTGTTGTGTGACACGACCCGTGTTGTGAAGCCTGGGATTTTTGGATGTTGAAACCTCAAACAGAGGTGTAACACGGGTGGCCGTGTTGTGTGACACGGCCCGTGTTGGGCGACACGGGTGGCCGTGTTGTGGGATACGGCCCGTGTCAGGCTACCAGAGTGAAAAACCTAACTTTTTCTATGTTTTTCTTTCGTTTTTGTGGTTTCTTAAGAACGGTTTCTTGGTCCCTTTGGAACCTTACATGAAACATACCATACAACAATACATAAAAGAGTAAACAAAATGAATGTAAGAGCAAAAAAATAAAGGGAGAAAGGTTGGAGGAAATGGATACCCAAGAGCTTTCTATCCTTCTTGCAAGTCCTCCTTGGTCTTGGTTGAAAGTACTTCACTCCTCTTCACTCTATGTTTTGAAGGTTTTGTTCCTTAATGATCCTCTTGGTTCTATATCATTCTCTTTTTCTGGTTTGCAAAGCTTCCTATTTTTCTGGTTTTTTGGGTTTTGTTAGCTCTCTCTATTTTCTGGTTTTGCAAATGTGTGTAGAATGGATGTTGAATGAATGAATAATCTTGTTTATAACCCCCTCTTCTTATCTCAACTCCTAGGGTTTTCATTTCTCCCCACATATCAGATTTTTCATGGAGTGGTGTCTCTTACCACCTTTCCTCATGACACTCTCTTTCTTTCCATTTCCATGTAAGAGCTATGCTGCATTTTTGTTGTTGCACTTTGCCTATGCTGTTTTTCTGCAGCACCTTGTGCCTTGCACCCATTTTGTTGGTTTGTGTTTGGACAGCTCCTCTTGGTCAATGCCACCAACTCTTGACAACATTTTGAAAATTCTGATATGTAGAAGCATTGTCACATGTTATTCCCTTTGTCTTGTGACATGTGATCTTGTGACATGAAGAAGTTTGTCACCTCTTGCATGAGACTATTTTGCCATGATTAAACATGCATAATCTTGGTCTTAAAACATTCCAATCTTGATTTAATTCTTGCATATTTCTTGGATGTTTGTAAGCACAATGTGGACTTGGTGTGACATTACCATAACATGAATTTGATTAGAGACTTGAATGAAGATTAGAAATAAATTAATTTCTAAACATTACTTAGAGTTGGAAATCTTGCAACAAATGACATTCTTGTAATGTCATAAAATTTCTCTTTGTAATATTCTTGCCTCTAATTCATGAATTTGAAACCAAGATTATGGACTTGTGATCTTGACTCATGCTTTGCAAATTTGGACTCCACTTGATCAAGAATTTGAAACAAAATTGGATGAAGCAATCTTGAATTTAGGCCTTGAGTTTCATGTTCATTAGGAATATTTATCTTGCATATCCCAATATTTTTCAAGTAACTTTTCCTTGAAGTAATCTACGTGAGTAGACTTTCCAACTTAGATCAAGCCTTAGGTGATGAACCTTTTCTTCCATGTATTCCATGATAGGAAATTTATCTCATTAAAAAACGGAAAATAACAAACCGATCCAATCCGTACCTTGTGAACCCACATGCTCGACATGCAATAGAACGATGTATGATATGGTGAATGTAGGGTATAAAGGCTAAAGGTGAAAATGAGGGTATGACACAACCTCACCTACATCTGGGGGCTACCAATCCAGGGAGGAAATTCACTATTAGTAGACGTAATTCATAGTCAAACAACCCGTTTGCACTCTTCACTTAAGACCTACCTGTTAGAACACAGATTGGTGTTTAATATATCTCTATGTTTTGATGATAACTCTAATGGAATTTTGTATTAAGAAAATATATACTCTAATTTTGTTCAAATGTTTTGTTTCAGATATTAAAATAAATATTCTTATGGAAGAAAAAATGCATCTGAACATTACTCTACACAAAGCTCTAAAGCATCAGAAGCAAGTCATTAGAAGACTCTGAGCGCTGCCAGAAGAGACTCTGAAGCAGAAGCTGCAGAACACTCTGAAGCGTAGTTGAAGAATTAGTATGCAGAGTTTCAAGCATTGTTTCAAGAAGACTCTGAAGGTACTTTACGCTGCAACTACATAGGCTCTCTTATTGAAACTCTGCTCTGATTGATATTCACGCTGAAGCACATTGGCTGCAAAACTCTGATAACATCAAGACTCGGATGTTGATAACTTTGAGATAGAAGCTTATTGAAGAAGATATTATTCAAAGATATATCGGTTGGCATATTCCAAACGACTCTTTCCTTATTCATGTATGGCACAGGAAATCAGACAAAAGGGATTTGTCTGAACATTCCTCTTCTGGGAAAGCTAAAGGCAATAGAAGACAAAAGGCTACAGCTACTCTGTTACACACAGTCTTCAAGCATTGGAATTTCTGCTCTATAAAAGGATGTCTTCAACAACATTTCAAAGTTGACGATTCATCTTGACGAATTATTGAGTAATCAAATTAAAAAAACTACTCTCAAGCTCTCATACAATTTATTTCATAAGCTGAATAGTTTTATTCGTTCTTAATCTAAGTGTAAAAATCACAGTTGTGATATAACTTTTTAGAAGCATCTTAAACACTTGTTAGTTTTACATTTATTTGTAAAAAGTTCCTTAAGAAGACCAAGTTGTGGTCAGGATTTCTTGAGAAGACTAAGACAGTTGTTCTTAGTGGTTGACACTGTAATCTGTTTGAATATAATGGATTAAGTCCTTGTTGAGAAAGGCAAATCACCTGGGTAGGGTGGAATGGATTAGTTGAGTTCAACGAACCAAGATAAAAATACTGTGTTGTTTTTATTGCCATATTTATTTCAAAACCCTTATTCAACCCCCCTTCTAAGTGTTTTTCTCACCTTCAGTTGGCATCAGAGCTCTGGTTCTGAAAGTGCTTTCACTTAACCGTGACAGAAAAGATCCAGTTGAGAAAAACTCCTAATATATTGTTCTTTATTCATCATGGTTGTTGAAGCTTCTACTTCAACTTCATACAACAACAGATACGATGATAAAGACAGAATCAGCACCAAACCTCCCATGTTTGATGGTGAGAAGTTTGACTACTGGAAAGACAAAATAGAAAGCTTCTTTATAGGTTATGATGCTGATTTGTGGGATTTAGTAACAGATGGTTACATTCATCCTACCAATGACGAAGGGAAAAAGATTGACAGAAAATCTATGTCTGGTCAACAGAAGAAGGAGTTTAGAAACCACCACAAAGCAAGAACCATCCTATTAAATGTAATATCTCATACAGAGTATGAGAAAATAACAAACAGAGATACTGCATTTGATATGTTTGAATCTTTGAAGATGACTCATGAAGGGAACTCCCAAGTAAAGGAGACCAAGGCTATGGTGTTGATCCAGAAATATGAAGCCTTCAAAATGGAGGAGTCTAAATCTGTAGAAACTATAATCTCTAGATTTCAGATTCTCACAATTGGCTTGAAAGTTCTGGACAAGGGTTACTCCACTGTTGATCATGTCAAGAAGATCATCAGAAGTTTGCAAACTAGATGGAGACCAATGGTCACAGCTCTAAAGCTTGCAAAGGATCTGAACAAGATCACGCTGGAGGAACTGATCAGCTCTTTGAGGAGTCATGAGATTGAACTAGAAGAAGACAAATCTCAGAAAAAAGGTTAGTCAGTTGCTTTAAAATATAACAAATATGTTAAAGCGTTGCAGGTTATGGAAGAAAGTTCTGAAGAATCTTCTTTTGAAGAAGAAGATGAATTGTCCTCGCTGTCTAGAAGGATCAACAAACTCTGGAATCATAAAGAGAAGAAGTTCAGAAACTTCAAGAAACCAGATCAACGTAAAGAGTCTTCTGGACACAGAAGATCTGGAAAGAAAGAGGTGGTATGATATGAATGCAGGGAACCTGGGCACTATAAGAATGAATGCCCAAAACTTCTGAAAGAGAAGCCAAGAAGGAAGTCTGATCATAAAAAGAACATTCTGATGGCAACCTGGGATGATTCAGATGCATCTGAATCTTCATCAGAGTCAGACGAAGAATGTGCAAACATGGCACTGATGGCTGACGTGGAAGACCATGCAGAAACATCTGGATCAGAATCAGAATCAGATTCTGAGGGAGGTATTTTCTGAACTCACTAGTGCAGAACTTTCTGAAAGTTTATCAGAAAGTCTGGAAAGCTACATCCAAATCAAACTCAAATACAAGAAGCTTCAAAGCTGTCTTGCATCTGAGAATGATCTGTTGAGGTCTGAGGTTGCTGAGCTTAAAGCAGAAAATCTTAAAATAAAAAATGATTTAGAAAATGCTCAGAAATCTGACTCAGAACCTATATCATGCTCTAAAAATATTTTAGAAGAGTATGACTATAGCTTTCAGAAGTTTCTGGCTAGAGGCCTAGATAGAAGCAAGATGGCTTCAATGATCTATGGCGTAAGCAGAAACAATAGAAATGGTATTGGATATGAATCACCTTCTGGGAAGGATTTAAATCCAAAACATGTTGATAAAATGATCATAAAGTATTCTCCTCTATATACTCATTTCAAATTTGGTCATTTAAATGATATTAAACACACACGTTCTGATATGAACAAACCTGTGTTTAATAAATCAAAACCTGAGAAGAACAAGGATGCTTATAAGGGAAAGAAATTCAGAAAGAATTTCAAACATACTAACCCCAGAGGACCCAAGAAAATATGGGTACCTAAAGACAAAATTATTTTTGTTGCAGATATCCTTAGCAGCAAAGTTGAAACGTCAGTCCTGGTACCTAGACTCAGGCTGCTCGCGTCATATGAAGGGAAGAAGGTCTATGTTCCAAAGCCTGGAGCTTAGATCTGGAGGTGATGTGAAGTTTGGAGGGAACCATAACGGCAAGATAATTAGCTCTGGAACTATAGGTAATGTTAACCTCCCTTCCATTTCTAATGTTTTACTTGTTGAAGGATTAACACATAATCTATTGTCCATAAGTCAATTAAGTGACAATGGTTATGACATAATCTTCAATCAAAACTGTTGTAAAGCTGTCAGTCAAAAGGATGGCTCAATCCTCTTTAATGGAAAAATGAAGAACAACATTTATAAAATCAATCTTTCAGAACTTAAGGTTCAGAATGTAAAATGCCTTATGTCTGTTAATGAAGAGCAATGGGTCTGGCACAGAAGATTGGGGCATATTAGTATGAGACGTATATCTCATATTAATAAACTCAATCTGGTCAGAGGACTTCCTCAGTTGAAGTTCAACTCAGATGCTTTTTCTGAAGCATGTTAGAAAGGAAAATTTTCAAAATCTTCTTTCAAAACAAAAAATATTGTTTCAACCTCAAGACCATTATAGCTGCTTCATATTGATCTGTTTGGACCAGTGAAAACTGCATCCATCAGACGCAAGAAGTATGGATTAGTCATTGTTGATGACTACAGCAGATGGACATGGGTAAAATTCCTGAAACACAAGGATGAGTCTCATTCTGAATTTATTGACTTCTGAAAACAAGTGCAGAACGAAAAAGATTCTAAAATTGTTAAAGTCAGAAGTGATCATGGTGGTGAATTTGAAAACAAATATTTTGAAAAATATTTTAAAGAAAATGGCATTGCACATGATTTCTCCTGCCCTAGAACTCCTCAACATAATGGAGTTGTAGAGAAAAAAAATAGAACATTGCAAGAAATGGCCAAAACCATGATCAACGAGACTAATCTGGCAAAACAATTTTGGGCAGAAGTAGTGAATACAACTTGTTATATTCAGAACAGAGTGTCTGTTAGACCTCTTCTGGAGAAGACTCCTTATGAACTATGGAGGAATAGAAAGCCCAACATTTCTTATTTCCATCCTTTTGGATGTGTATGTTTTATGTTGAATACTAAAGAGAATCTGAACAAGTTTGATTCTAAAGAACAGAAGTGTTTCATGTTTGGGTATTCTGAACGCTCTAAAGGCTACAGAGTATACAATACCGAGACACAGATTGTGTAGGAATCAATTCATGTTAGATTTGATGATAAGCTTGGCAATCAAAAGCTAAAGCAGCTTGAAAATTCTGCAGATAGAGAAGTCATTCTCACAGACTCTGAAGACTCAGAGGCAGATAAAGCAGAAGAACCAAAAGCAACGCCAGATGCAACACTATTGCTTACTCAGATGAACAATCTAAATATTTCTGAAGGACCAAATGATAAAGGATCATCCAGAATCAAATCTTCTCATCCAGAAGAAATGATTATTGGAAAGAAGGATGACCCTATCAGAAGAAGGTATTTTCTCAGATCATCTGGAACGTCACTTTTTGGGTTGGTGTCTATCATTGAACTTCTGTGGATGAGGCTCTGACCGATAATGATTGGATACTTTCTATGCAAGAAGAGCTAAATCAATTCACTAGAAATGACGTCTGGGATCTGGTTCCAAGATCAAAAGGATTCAATATTATTGGAACTAAATGGGTCTTCAGAAACAAACTGAATGAGCAAGGAGAAGTTGTAAGAAACAAAGCAAGGCTAGTTGCTCAAGGATATAGTCAGCAAGAAGGAATTGACTACACAGAGACTTATGCTCATCTGGCCAGGTTAGAGTCTATACGCCTACTCATTTCTTTTGTTGCACAGAATAACATCACTCTGTATCAGATGGATGTTAAAAGTGCCTACTTAAATGGTGTTATAGAAGAGGAAGTTTATGTTCATCAACCTCCTGACTTTGAAAATGATAAATTTCCAGAACATGTTTTTAAACTTAAAAAATCACTCTATGGTTTAAAACAAGCTCCTAGAGCTTGGTATGAGAGATTATGTAATTTTCTTCTGGAAAAGAATTTTATCAGAGGCAAAGTGGATACAACTCTCTTCTGTAAATCATTTAAGAAAGACTTGTTAATTTGTCAAATTTACGTAAATGATATTATATTTGGATCTACCAATATTACACTTAGAAAGGAGTTTGATCTATCTATGCAGGCTGAATTTTAGATGAGCATGATGGGAGAACTCAGATTCTTTATGGGCATCCAAGTCAATCAAACTCCAGAAGGCACCTACATACATCAGACTAAGTATGTGAAGGAGCTTTTGAAGAAGTTTAATATGACTGAAAGCAAGTTGGATAAAAATCCAATGCATCCTACAAGCACTCTTGGAAAGGAAGAGGTAAGTAAGAAGGTAGATCAAAAGCTCTAGAGAGGTATGATTGGATCTCTTCTGTATTTGACTGCTTCTAGACCTGATATTCTATTTAGTGTTTATCTGTGTGCCAGATTCCAATCAGATCCTAGAGAATCTCACTTAACAGCTGTTAAGAGGATTCTAAGGTATCTGAAAGGTACTACTAATATGGGTTTATGTTACAGAAAATCTGATGACTATAAATTAGTTGGATTCTGTGATGCTGACTATGCTGGAGATAGAGTAGAGCGTAAGAGTACTTCTGGAAGCTGCCAGTTTCTTGGAAGTCATCTGATCTCTTGGTTCAGCAAGAAGCAACCCACAATTGCGCTTTCAACAACAGAAGCAGAATACATTGTTGCTACTGGTTGTAGCACTCAGATGCTCTGGATGAAGAGTCAACTAGAAGACTATCAGATCCACGAGAGTAACATTTCAATCTTCTGTGATAATACTTCTGCTATATGCTTGTCTAAAAACCATATTTTACACTCTAAGGCAAAGCATATAGAGATAAAACATCATTTCATCAGAGACTATGTTCAGAAGGGAATTATAAGTTTAAACTTTGTTGATACAGACCATCAATAGGCTGATATCTTTACAAAACCCCTTGCTGAAGATAGATTTAAATTTATTCTGAAAAATATAAGTATGGATTTTTGTCCAGAATAAAATGTCTATCAGAAGAAAATTTCCTCAGATGAAAATGTTTTAACTCTGAAGTATTATTGTCGCTACTGCGAAAAAAAGTGTTGGCAAAGACAGAAGAGTCGCCACCTATCGTTATTTATCCCAAAGGAGGGAAAGGAAACGATCAGGAAAAACCTAACGAAAAGGATAAGATCGATCATCGCAACCAAATCTCGGGGTTCGGGACTCGGTTACGCAAGGGGAAGGTATTAGCACCCCTCACGTCCATTGTACTCAACGGGATCCACGCTCGTTTGTTTATCTGACAGGTTATTTATCTATCTACCTATCAAGGCTGGTTCAAAAGAAAAAAAGGACTCGACAGAACTTCGCAGTTTTGGGCCTACGTATTCCCTCGTGCAATGGGAAAGTCAGAGTCAACGTAGTTTGACTAACTACGGGTGAAGGGGAAAGGTTGCTCACCAAGACATCACGTCTTGTGCCTACGTACTCTCAACAGGTATGAGAGATCAGAGCGAACGTAGTTCGGGCTAAAACGAAACACAGGTTGATTCATCTATTATACCCGAGTAAAGTTAAACTACAATTCCAACAGTTAGGGACAATGTCTGTTTGCGGTAGAACCGAAGCTTAACAACACTCTTTTCAAATGAAAAGGTTTTCCTTGAATTAAGACCCCAAAGGGCAAAAAGGAGTGTGATGTTTGTCTTTGTCTTTTATCGGAGAAGAAGTGTTTTTTACGAATGTTTGTAATTCATATTGCACTAGAGACTATGACTTAGGAGCGAATGCATCACATATCACCCAAAGGACGTATACTAAACACTCTAGACGATTGAGAGGAGACCGCTCAATTATCATTTCCCAAGTGGCTTAAGGCTCGTAACGTACAATACGAACTTGCTTTTATTAAATGTTTTACTGTTGTTTGAAGGTAAGAAGAGAAAAAGGAATCTACAGGGGAAACTATCAAGCATCCTACTGTTGTCATGCAATATGGCCCTAATGTTGAGCTTGAAAGGGGAATCTACCCTATTGTTATCATGCATGGATTCATTCTAATGTCTATCATCACTATCCTTATCAAAGGAAGTGAGAGTCCTAAGGGAACATGCAAAGGGGAAAAACCAGCAAAAATCATTAAGCAGATGCGTACAACTATCAAGCTACTGAAATAAGAACATGTATGGATATGCAATGCATCAACACAAGCAGAAGGAGGAAGCCTCAATTTCTAATGCAAACATGACAAGCATAGAAGAAAAAGAAACACACAAGCAAGGGAGGATCACCTCAACCTTCAATGCAAACATGACAGGTATGAAAGACAGATAAACAATCAAGCAAAGGGAGGCACACCTCAACCTTTAATGCAATCATGCACCTAAACAAAAGTACCTACACATGCAAGTCTATCCTAATGCATCACAGCAAGCAGGCAATGAAACCAATCCATCAGGAGAGAGATAAACTAGATGAGCAACAAGGAAATCATCCCAAGGCCACATCAGGTTTAGATGTGTATCAACACAAGAGTTCATCCTAGGTTCAACCTCTTTATGGAATGCACAGAATTCAACCAAAGGAAGAATTAGGCTCTCACAAGAGGGATCCTCAGGATGTAAGACAGAGGAGAATGGTGGAACCTAGATGTCAATCTAAGGTATCTGGTTAATGTGTATCAACCCAGGATGTCCATCAAAGGCTCAAACTTCTCATGGAATGCACATAATTCAACCAAAGAAAGAATTAGGCTCTCATAAGAAGGACCCTAATCATGTAGGACAGAGAAGGAAGATAATGTAAACCAAAGGAATACACTATGCCATTGAATGTCCATCCAAGGCTTAACCTCTTGAGCAATGCACAGAATTCAACCAAAGGAAGAATTAGGCTCTCACAAGAGGGATCCTAAGAATAGGACTTGGAGAAGGAAGATAGTGTAAACCAAAGGAATACACTATGCCATTGAATGTCCATCCAAGGCTCAACCTCTTGAGGAATGCACAAAATTCAACCAAAGGAAGAATTAGTCTCTCACAAGAGGGATCCTAAGAATAGGACTTGGAGAAGCAAGATAGTGTAAACCAAAGGAATACACTATGCCATTGAATGTCCTTCCAAAGCTCAACCTCTTGAGGAATGCATATAATTCAACCAAAGGAAGAATTAGGCTCTCACAAGAGGGATCCTAAGAATAGGACTTAGAGAAGGAAGATAGTGTAAACCAAAGGAATACACTATGCCATTGAATGTCCACCCAAGGCTCAACCTCTTGAGGAATGCATAGAATTCAACCAAAGGAAGAATTAGGCTCTCACAAGAGGGATCCTAAGAATAAGATTTGGAGAAGGAAGATAGTGTAAACCAAAGGAATACACTATGCCATTGAATGTCCATCCAAGGCTCAACCTCTTGAGGAATGCACAGAGTTCAACCAAAGGAAGAATTAGGCTCTCACAAGTTGGATCCTAAGAATAGGACTAGCAGAGATTGGAATGACTTGAATTTATCAAGGCAAAGGGGAAGCACAAAGATGAGAGGAATCATCCACCCAAACTTCTAAAGCACCCTACAAGCAAGGCTCTAAAGGACATCCATGCTAAGGGAGCTAATGACCTATTAAAGGCTTAAGAACTACCCTACAAAGGTCTCAACCTAGGTACTAAGGGTTCATGTAGTGATTAGGTGTTTAAGATTTGCTAAAAGTTCACTTAAAGGCAAAACTATGAGAAGGTCATGTGTTGGACACACTAAAACAGCCATAAGGTAAAATCTAAGAAAAATAGGAAATCACTCCTAAAAAATCTAATAAAACTTCTAAAGAACTTAAAGTCTTAAGAGTCTAGGGCTAAAATCTTGGATCAAAATTCTAATCCTAAGGGCATTAACAGAGAGCAGCATCCTAAGGTGTGCTATGGAAGATGTAAATGGGAAGGGTTCTAAAGATTCAGCTCAAAACCTATCCTAAGGGCATCTAAAAAATCTGAGAAAATACTAAAAAGCTACTTAATGCATCAACAATAAGTACACAAAAAATCAGGAACTCAACCCAAATATCTATCAAGATATAAATTCTACAAGATGAACATACAATTCCACATTTATTAAATGGCTATTTAAAAGGAAAATGTGCAATTAAATGAAAAATGTATTAAAAATGGAATTAAAAAATACAAAAAATTAAAAGACATTTTAAACTATGCTCATGATTTTTTCCAGAATTTATTTACATTTTTACCTATTTTTAGTGAATTAAAATGATCATGTGATAAAACATAAAAATAAGAAAAAAGAAATGAAAATAACTAAATCTACGTGTCAAATAGCAAATATTCTAAGTTGAAAATGGAATTGGGCCCAGAAAGGGGGGTGCGCTTATCAAAATAAAGCCCATGTCCATCTGGAATTCACATAATCACATGCGCTCAGTCAACACAAAACCACCGTAGGTCTTAATCATGCCCGTTGGTTCATCTAGTAATCTAATCCTACGCGTATCACACTGCCACGTCAATTAAAATAAGTCAACCTAGCTGAAACTTATTCTCACGCGTTAGATGAGGAGACTCAGTCAATTTAAATCTTAGAAACGGAGGGAAAAACCAGTGGCGGCCGGAGAAGACTCCGGTCGTCTTCTCCGGCGAGAGCTACAGTAGTTATGTTGCCAAACTTCATCAAATCTCAAATTCTTAGTATCAATCTCTTCGTCTCACTATGCTGATCAATATTCCATGCTCAAAAATCATTTCTAATCAAAGAACAGGCCAACACAAAAGCAACAAGAAAACACGCACCATCCAAAATTCTCACAATCGAACCTCTAACTTATCCTAAAATCATCTAGGCATTACCAGAAACCTAACCACATGCAAAAAAAATCTCTAATTCATCATGAACTAAGAGTAATTTTGAAAGTTAAGAACCTGTGAAAAAGCTTCAACAGAGGCACGATTTTGCAACGAAACTTGCTCAGATCAATCCAGAAACACTCTATGATTGATGATGAAGCTTTCTTGATGCTCGAATTTGCTTGAAGAGGCCTGAATCTTGGAACTCGATTTTCACCCTCAAGCTCATTTTTTCTAACTGCTTCTTACCTTTTCTTGCACCAAAACCATCCAAACTTCATCTGGAAACAATCTAGTGTTTATATAGAACATGTTTGGATACATTTCAGGCCCAATGGAGGTCCAAACATCCCAATTAGAAATTCAGTTTTTCTTCACTTTTTTTCCTTGTGAACTGCATGAAAACAAAGCCAATTCACTTCCAAATTGATCCATTTTTCTTGCTGGTGATGTAAGGAGTGTGGATGGCTGAGATTGAAGCCTTGGAAATGCATCAATGGTTTATTTGTATTTTGTTTCTTCAAGCTTAAGAAACATGAGGAAAGACCATGTAGATGACTTCAATTCTCAAATGTGGTAATTTCATTGTTCTTAGAATGCATTGGTGACTCAAAAACTGCACTCATATGCCTTGAAATGATTTATTTTGAATTAAATTGAAATTTTGACTTTAAATGCCTTTAAAGTTCCTTTTTATGAAATTTTCTTCAACCAATCCTCAATCCAATCCATATCAATGAATCCTTGGTGTTTGATTAAATAAATAACCCCACTTTGAGCTACTTTCAAGTTGGAAAAATTTGCATTTGAGGTATACAAAGTGGTGAAATGGACCTATAACCAAAAGTGACTTATAATCTTGCTTTCCCAAAATGCCCTTGCCTTGCAATATCCATATCTTGAGTTCTACAAATCTAATCAAGGACTTATAGTACTCTTTGGAAAGAAAAGAAGATAAGGAACAATATTCATATTTGGGTCAAGGACAGGTGAGACTTCCTTCTAGGTCAAAAGTGGCATGGAAGTTGGTTGACTTTTAAGTACCAAAATCACATTCATCTGATGACCTGTAACTTGTCTGCTTTGTAACTTGAGTTCTATAAATCCTATCAAGGACTTATAGTACTCAAATTAAAGGTAAGAACATGATCTATAAGTTCCATGTTAGGGTCAAGATGAGATAAAACTTGCATCTTGAGTTATGTGGTCTTGAAGTTAGACACTAAACTAGGGGATTTTACATTGTCAAGCTTAGAAACCCTAGCCTAGGAACTTCTCACACTCTTGATCATTGATGAGTTAGTCTTGGAATCATCCCTTGAGGGTATCAACATGTTCTTCCATGATCACATGGCCTTGAAATTAGGTCTAAACCTCTTTCAATTCACCTGTTGACTTAGGGTTGACCAGATGAAACCCTATTTGCACCAATCTTGGTTGTAGCTTCTTGTACCTTGCATAATGACCTACCCAAGCTCCATAATGACTCTCAAGCCATCTCATGAGCTCTCTCAATGCTTGACACCCATATCCATGGATTCAAAATCATCTGATGATCTCCCACAACCATCAAGTTAGGAAATGTGCATATTTGGCTTCAGCCACTTCTCTGGGGATCTTTGACTTCTTTGCTGAGGATAAAAACCCTTGAATAATTGAGTGAAGATTCTTGCATAACCTTAGAACATGGTGGTAGCACCTTCTTGGTAATCACACCTCTTGATCCCTGCACACATGACAATGCAATGCATATGCTAATGCTACAATGAATGCAATGAAACATAAGCTAGGTAAAGGAAAAGGTTAGGCAAATTTTGGGGTGCAACAATTACATCTATTTATTGATTGCTTAATATTTTATTTATTGTGTGCAAATCTGAACTAACAAGCCTCAGAGGATCTGAACGTTGGCTAACGTTTTATTTCTCAAAGAAGTTTCAGAAGCACATGCAAGCAAACACGTGTAACTCTGAATCTGAAAAGGTGGAGTGCACATTACTGAAATGACGTCTGAGGTACTGTTTTTGAATATTGATTTTCTCGTTCCCCCCCCCCCCCCCAAATTGTCAGAATCATTAAATGCTTGAAATTATTATATTCTTTTTATTAAATGCTAAGTGTAAACGTGTTGAACGTGTGACTCTATGTGTGCCCTAATTTCTTCTATAAATACCAGAACAATTCACTTCTCACACTTTTCACTCTCTCACACTCTTGTATGCATTTCTGTTTGTTCCACTGCTTTCATCTCTCTCCCAAACCCAAAACCATTTGTAACCCTAAATCTCTCTCAAGAACAACAATGGCTACTTCTTCATCAACTCCTGCTCAGTTTCAATCAACTATGACTGTTGTTTCATCTTCAAATATGGGTGTTGTTGCTTTCAAGGAACCAGTTAGAACCCTACTCACACCAGTTGACAAACTTGAAGTATTGTGTGAATCGATTGTGAACATTGAATCAATTACTGAAAATGAGTTTGATCTTCGTCCCATTGTTGATGCTCAATGCTGGACAAAGTTCTTTTATAGGCTGATGGGACCAGTTTATCCATGTCTGGTGAAGGAATTTTGGATCCATGCAATCACATGCCCTAAGTTCATTATTTCATATGTTTTGGGTAAAGAAATCATCATAACTGAGGATCTAATTAGGAAGCTAATAGGCTATGAAGAAACTGATGGTGTTACAAATCTACCAGCTGGGCGTGTTGACATGACAGAGGTTTATAGTGAAGTTTGCTCATCTGGAGAAGCTTCTAACAAAGTGAAAGATCTCAAGGCAAACTACAAGATCTGGGCTAAGATCTTTATGGGATGCATTCATCACAGGAAGTCTTCAAACTCTCCTGATTATGTAAACACTGATCGGATGTACTTCATGTACTGTCTGAGTCAGAGCACAAAAGTGAATCTGCCTTATCTACTTTTCGATCATCTATGGACACACGTGAAACAATCAAGGGAAGAAGTAAGAACTAAACATCAGAAAATGAGAGATTGGATTCCAATGGGAAAACTCATTTCATACATTCTGACTAAGAATGGTCTGGTTGGACATCTGATAGAAGCTGGACTGCAGGAGAGTTAGCTTCTGTGGTAGGAAAACCTCTGAATGGGAAAAGTCTTCAGAGGATGAAGGTTGTAGAAGAACTCACTTCTGCACCAAAACAAATAAACTCTGAAGAGGTCAGCAAGAGAAGGATACCTTTGGATGATTTTCCTATGTTCTACGTTGATGAACCAAGGGAAATTATTCTGAAGTATATAGCAATGTGTCTGGAAGATGGAACTCCTCTACCAGAACATCTGATGTAGAAAGCAGGCGAACCTGAACCAGATCTTTATAGTGAAAGACACAAGAAGAAGAGGAAAGTTTCTGAAGAAGGATCTTCAAAACCAAAGAGGAAGGCTTTTGGAGAAGCAACTTCTATTAAACCCAAGAGGGTCAAGAAGCAAAAAGCTAATCCTCCTGAGGCTAGTTTAGATTCTATCTTGGAAACTGTCAAAGAGGTACTAACATCTAATCCCCATATCCATGAACCCATACCTTCACCTTCTCCTCCTCATTAACCAGAAACATCTGAACTTGTTCCTCTTACTCCTAAACCAAAACAACCATCTGTTATTCCCCCCTCTGACAAACAAACCTCTGCACCACAACAAACTTCTGAAATTCCCCCATCTTAAACGCAAACTTCTGTTCCTAAACCAGAACAACCTAAACATTCTGAATCAATCATATCTGAGCTGAAGTTCTTGATGTACAACCTTTTAAAATTCTGTTTGACGTCTCTTCCACATCTTGTCATTCTTCTGCATCATCTAATTCTACTGAATCGATGTACCCCCAGAAGTAAACTCACACCCTTCTCTCCGTGGCTATGAACCAAAACCAAGATCATCTGATTTTGTTTATTTTGCTTCATTTAAATCTTTTTCATCTAATGACCTTCCATCTGGACTCAAACTTAAATTTTTTTTATCCAAAACGTCAGGCTATCCCTGAATCATCTGGCCAAACATCTTTTTCATCTTATCCTCGTCCTTTTTTCATCGTTCCTTCCTTTTCCATACCATCCTCCTATGAAACCACCAAACCACCACCTCTAGAAAACTTCCTAAAACCAAAACCTAGAATGGATGTTAGTACGTTATTTGATGGCTTCAAAAAGGAAATGAATATGTGGATATCTTCTGTAAAGAAGGAGTGCTTGTCTAGTGTGAACCCAGATGCTTCTGAAGCCACTTGGAACAAATTTATCTCTAGGTTCAACTCTGTAGCTTCAAATCTTCGCACCATTTGCTCTGATGATGCAAAGGTGAAATTTACTGAAGTTATCAAACAAACTCTTCTGAGCATGAGTAGATCTCCAGTTCTTCCTCTGGACAATGCACCTGCTGAAGAACCTTTGTCTGAAGATACTCCTCCAGAAGGGACTGTTGCTGAAGAAACTATTGTGCCTAATCAGTCAGCTCTGATGATTCTAGAACATGTATCTACTTTTGTGATTCAAGAAAATGCATCTGCATCTGCTATGGTCATTGATAGTGCTCCAGCTCCTGCATCTGCATCTGCTCCTGCTTCTTCTGAAATCAAGAAAGAGAATCCAGATTTAGAAGAAATGTTTGCTCAACTAGAAGCCAGTAACAGAGAGATCAGAACATGGATGGTCAAGCAAGAACAAACCACAAATGAGATTAAGACTTGGATATCTAGACAAGAGGAATCTACTTCTCAGATCACAAACCTTTCTGAAGATGATAGCCTTTCGCCAACCTTAGTTCTTTTTCTGTTATGTTTGTGCACCAGTTTGCTGTTTTTGTTGTTGATATTATTTTGTTGTTTATCTGAATGTTTCTCTGAATATCTGTTTATCAATGAATTTGACTGTTTCCTTATCTGTTTTTATATTACTTTCTCTGTTTTTCCTTTTCTGTCTTAAAAAGTTTTTCTTTTTGATTATGACAAAAAGGGGGAGAAAAAGAAATTCTGATTGTTCAAAAATAAACAGTTACTAAAATGGAATTCAGACATAATAAATTATAACTAACATTGAATTTTAGTATTTCAGAACTATAACGTATCATCTGAAAAAATTCATTGAAGTTACCTTGAGAATCCCCAAACTAGACCTTAATTCAAACCACGTTCTGATTACCAGGCTCTAATTCTGGAAAGAAAATCAAGCTCTGATTCTGGAAAGTAAATCAAGATCTGATTGTGGAAAGTATATTCTAACCAGGATTCTAACCAGGCTCTTAATCTAAAAAGTATACTCATGCAAAAAGGGAAGTATTTTCTTCTATTAGAGTATTCATTTCAGGGGGAGATTCTTTATCTCAGGGGGAGTTATATATTTATCCTTTTATTGAACAAAATTTCCTATGTTTTTGTCATCATAAAAAAGGGGGAGATTGTTAGAACACAAATTGGTGTTTAATATATCTCTATGTTTTGATGATAACTCTAATGGAATTTTGTATTAAGAAAATATATACTCTAATTTTGTTCAAGTGTTTTGTTTCAGATATTAAAATAAATATTCTTATGGAAGCAAAAAGGCATCTGAACATTACTTTACACAAAGCTCTGAAGCATCAGAAGCAAGTCATCAGAAGACTCTGAGCTCTGCCAGAAGAGACTCTGAAGCAGAAGCTGCAGAAGACTCTGAAGCAGAAGCTGCAGAAGACTCTGAAGCGTAGTTGAAGAATTTGTATGAAGAGTTTCAAGAAGACTCTGAAGGTACTTAACGTTGCAAGTACAACGACTCTCTTATTCAAACTCTGCTCTGATTGATATTCGCGCTGAAGCACATTGGCTGCAAAACTCTGATAACATCAAGACTCTGATGTTGATAACTTTGAGATAGAAGCTTGTTGAAGAAGATATTATTCAAAGATATATCTGTTGGCATATTCCAAACGACTCTTTCTTTATTCATGTATGGCACAAGAAATCAGACAAAAAGGATTTGTCTGAACATTCCTCTTCTGGGAAAGCTAAAGTCAATAGAAGACAAAAGGCTACAACTACTCTGGTACGAACAGTCTTCAAGCATTGGACTTCCTGCTCTATAAAAGGATGTCTTCAACAACATTTCAAAGTTGACGATTCATCTTGACAAATTATTGAGTAATCAAATTAAAAAACTACTCTCAAGCTCTCATACAATTTATTTCATAAGCTGAATAATTTTATTCATTCTTAATCTAAGTGTAAAAATCACAGTTGTGATATAGCTTTTTAGAAGCATCTTAAACACTTGTTAGTTTTACATTTATTTGTAAAAAGTTCCTTAAGAAAACCAAGTTGTAGTCAGGATTTCTTAAGAAGACTAAGACAGTTGTTCTTAGTGGTTGACACTGTAATCTGTTTGAATATAGTGGATTAAGTCCTTATTGAGAAAGGCAAATCACCTGGGTAGGGTGGACTGGATTAGTTGAGTTCAACGAACCAGGATAAATATAATGTGTTGTTTTTATTGCCATATTTATTTCAAAACCCTTATTCAACCCCCCTTCTAAGTGTTTTTCTCACCTTCACTATCCAATGACACATATGCCTAGAGTCCACTAGACAATAGACCCCGCTCACTCCCCCTCAATCACCGCAGTGATAAACAATTTACAATTACAATATGAAGACACACTTCAAACACACCTTGATCTTGCTTCACAGCTTTGATCAAGAGACACACACTCTTGCTTAACAGCTTTGAGTGACACAATGAACACACCTGTTCATACATAATAACCAAAGAAATTATACAACATACAATTTCTTGCACACAAGGAATCCTAAGACTCTTAGACACACGTGAAGAGCAAAGATCTTCACTCACAAATAAACTCTTGCTTAAATGCTTTGAGTGAAAAATTAGCACTGTACTAATAATAGCCTAAACATGTCTACCACGATGCATCCAAAGATACAAATTGTGACTTACAAGGTCACACACAAAAGACTTTCAAAGCCCTAAACCTTAATTCTACACTCAAGTTTTTCTTGTTGTGAGTGCTTAAGTTCCCTTGCTTCTGCTCCTCCTTAAATAGCAATGTAGATTGGGCTTAGGCTGGTTACAAGTAACAAACATTAGGTTTAATAAATGTAAAACTAATTTCAACAATTCAAGGTGCTGTCAAACTAGGTCACAACTGCTTCATGTTATGTCCAACCCTGACTAGAATCTCGCCTGAGGTAACTAAAGAGTCATAATAGGTTTCCTAAAGTATAGCCTGAGTTTCCTCTTGCAATATAACAGTAAACCTAAACACACGCCCTGATGTCATACGTTTGAAGTCATTACATCCAGCATGACATCCAACACACTTTGTTCTTAGCTGACCAAACTCACCCTGATGAACACTCCTGCAGATTTTTCTTCACAACAGTAGAAACAAGCATATTATAGTTTCCTAAAAAGTCTCAAAGATCCTTTTTATGAACACCAATTAAATCTGCACTTGTTCCTACTAAGTCTCTTTGGACTGCACATACTGATGAGGTATATCCAAAGCACTTCTGTCAAGTGATATAAAACAGCAGCTCCTGCTGTACCAGACAAGGATGTCATGACATTGGTAATGGCATCCCGATTAAACCACATGACAGCAGTTCTGTCATCAACTCCTGCTGTACTAGACAACGATGCCATGACATTGGTAATGACATCCTGATTAAACCACATGACAATAGTTCTGTCATCAGCTCCTGTTGTACCAGACAGTAATGTCATGACATTGGTAATGACATCCTGATTAAAAACACATGACAGCAGATGGATGTCACGACATTCAGCATGACATTCACATTAAAACACTCCACAGCAGTTCTGTCACCACAGCAGATGGAGATGTTATAACATCCTGCTTAACATCAATGCAGGATCATGTTTTACCAAAATTTATCCAATCATAGAACCATGGACAATTCTATATTATAGAGTCATGGAATTAACAATCTCCCCTTTGGCAAATTTTGGCTAAAACAACCAAACAAACATCAGGTAAGTAGCTGTAGATAAGTACAGTAGATACCAACACTTTACTCCCCCTTGGTTTAGTCAAAAATTGACAAAAATTCAGTGTAAATGTACAAACTACTCAGTTGTCATACTGCACACGATGTCCAAGTCTGAAATTTCTTGATCTCCAATAAAAAGACTGCACCAACAATCATGGACAATGACTTAACCTCCTTGCTGAACTCACTCAACTAGTGTAAAATCAGTCCTGAACCATAGCTCTTTGAGAGTACACCCTGAATCAGTCTTGAATCTTGAGTTCTTGCCTTGTCTGAAGCTGCACCTTCAGGAATGACACTTTTGACATCACTAATTTAAGGATAATCAATTAAATACTTGCCAAGTAACAATTGATTTTTAATCCCCAATTTGAGACACAAATATTCTGCAGAGAAAAATAAATTCTCCCAGACAATAACCAATGTTGTACATAGCTCCATATCAGCATATTGTCAACACAAGCAATGCAGCTACACATCAGAAAGGTACACAGCTCCCCTTGTCATGCATAATCAGCACTCCCCCTAAAAGAGAGAACCCAAACACATGAAGAATCACTGCAACTTCTCCATATTCACACGCTGGAAACACATGCAACTCTACACCCCTTGTTTCACAAACCATGCTGGAACCAATATCAGAAGTAGTTGTAGGATTACTATCTAGAAGATTTCTCAGATTTCAGCTTTGAAAAAAATCTCCAAGATGTCAGAGTGAACGTCCTTCCTTATGCACAAGATCAAGGCTGATGGTGTCTTGATCTTCATCTTCACTTGTCAAACAAGACAAACACTTGGATAGAGGCTCAAAACGCTGACTTGATCCATTGATACCCAATGATAGAACAAAACACTGTCAGGTTAACCATGAGCTAGAGCAGTACCACAATGTCAAAACATCTGGTATGACATTCCATCCTTATAGAGGCATACAGTCACAACCTGCTTGAGACCACAAACAATCTTGAAATTATACTATTGTAGCAACAGATCCTAGAAGTATGACTCCCCATATCAAGGATAACTAGTTCTCTTTTTCCAGAAGCACGTGAATGGAAAACATAAGACTCATCTTCATGTCTTCAAGAGCTCACTCTTTGTTCAACACACCTGTTGAACGCATTCACTTACTGCTTGAACTACATGCAACTAGTACACCCATCAAACAGAAAATATCCCCCTATCTTTTATAAAAGCTGCTCCAAGCTCAACACAATATATCTCAAGATCAACCTCATGCTCATACAATGAGAAGGTACCAAACAACTCCACGTCTTTCTGCAGTAGAAGAAACCACTTCTCCACAGGACTTCTGGCTTGAGTCAGATAACAAGATAGACACCCTATAATCCAAGTCATTCTTTCCTAATCATTCTCCCATATGATAAGTAAGAACACTTTTGGTTTAACTGGTGAATATTCACTTCCATATGACTCATCATAGTCCAGATTTTCATTCAATGAGACACTCCAGTCTTGTACAATACTTTCACACCATACTCCAAGACAGTCCCTTTACCTCATCATTCTCCCGTATGACAAGATAGATTACTTTTTAGTCAGAATGTGAATCACAAGTTCCACAACAGATCTTTAAGACCAGCAACCAAAATGATGTTCTGACATTAGTTAGGACATCCTAACATATCACAAAGACAACATCCAATGGTTCTTTATATGCTCACAACTGGACTTATTGCTGCCTAGTAATCCAAGTGAAGATCTTCAGAGAACACATCTCCACCAGCTTGATCAAATACCTCTCCAAAAGAAGGTAATCTTCCATAAACACCTCGGGGCTTCTACCACAAGCACTAATATGTGAACAGAACCGGAACCTCCTTTGATCATCAACCAACTACCCTTCTGTACAAGAGTAATTAGTTCAAAGCTCTCTGCTTGGAATCACATTAGACACTCACCAAATGCCACTGTTTGGTTAACTCGGCTTCTTTCAGAGCTCTAGAACATCTAAGCAAGCTTGATCTTCATATCCTACATGCTCCAAGACAACTTGGATACACCAAGACTTGGTCTTGTAATATCTACTCTTTCACACAGCTCCTGTAAACTGCATGAGATAGTATCAATTCCCTTCATACCTGAGAAGATCAACCTATCTTACAATGATGTTCCAGAACATCAATTAATGTCCTAAAGTTTGCTTGATGTCACAACATCTGATAAGACAATCTGCTAGAGAGTTCAGGCTTTCATTCTGCTACTTAGAATAACCTTCTCCATATAACAGACAAGGAGTTCCATGTTCTTCTAGACTTGAGTAGACAACCTTCATTCTGCTCTATAGTACCTTTGAAATGGACTTGCTCCAGAACACTCCTCTTTAGAGAACCCAACCGTGCCAAGGCTTAATTCTTCAGAGAGAAAGGATCACAAAAATACGTGCAAAAGGAATCCTGCTTTCCTTAAGTAGAGACTTCTTCAGAAAATCAGAGATAACTGCCACTTATCCTTGACCTCCAAGATGAGCAAGATAACATGCTCCTATGTACTTAGATCAGAAATAAACTGACCCAAGCAATGATATCACCAACACCATCTTCTAGACCAGTTTCTTGCTAGGAAACTTTCTAGATAGAACTCAGATGTTTCTAGTAGACACTAGAATGCACCTGTTGCACTTCAACAGATCTAAGAGACATGTCTTCATCTTCCATTAGTACTACATTCTAGTCTTAGTTTCTTGCCAAGAATCTTACTAGAATAAATACATATCCAGCTATACCTCCTTGAATCAACAGAATTCTGCACAATCTCTGCTGATGGAATGTCTCAACATCTGGTTGAACATCAGATCCTCAACCAGATCAAGGGCCTGATACTTGTGCTACAACTGATGAGACAACTTGATCATCAACTAAGGATAATCCATTAAATATTTGAAAATATCTAAAATAGCAATGAATCTTAAATCCTTATAATAGATCCTTCTCTGAACTTCATGGATAATCAATTAAATATGTGTGTAGTCCACAAATAGCAATTGATCTTAAATCCACACAACTTCAGGAATACCAAGGCTAAAACATCAAGGCTGACACCCTTGACTCAACCTGCCTATGACTTCCTCTTGCTAATAGAGCTCTTGCAAAGCATGAATGGTAAAAATAAATCACCTCCAGAGATCTTTAGAAATCCATTTACAGCATGAGAACCAGACTATCTTTCTGAAAGAGCTCTTCTCTTCAAATTGACTTCACGGTACATGATAAAACCAATCATCCAAGTATGAAGCCATCAATGACATATATCAACAACCAACTCTCTTCATCCCATTGCTCCCGACGTTGGAATGACTAGAGCTTTTAGAATTGTTGATATCAGAGTTCTTCCATCAGAAAAATATGCAGCGGAACCATCAAAAGAACATCTTCAGCAAGCCCTACACAAGCTGTCAGAGCATTCAACAGGTCGTTGGGGCTTCTATATCAGAGGTCACAACATCATATACACAGAATCCTTCATAAGCAGGAGTGAACACACACTTCCCCTTAACTCCATAAGCAGTAGCTCAAACATTTAGCAAGATCAGCAAATCAGCTACAACTTCTCCTTGTTTAAACCACCAGAAAGTATCTCTCAAGATCTCATCCAGAACAGACAGGATGCCTGCTCTGATACCAATTAAATTTCTAGCATGCAGATCTCATATGTCCCAAGAACATTGATCTCTGCTGAAACAAGGACGAGGACAGACCATGATCAATTTAAATTACTTTAAATTGTGCCAATGTCATGGTGTCTATTGTAACATCAGCAGGCAGACAAACTATTTATCTAACCATTTAAATTGTGCAGAATTATAAATGTTGAAAGATAAATAACACAATGAATTTTTTACCCAGTTCGGTGCAACCTCACCTACATCTGGGGGCTTCCAAGCCAGGGAGGAAATTCACTATTAGTAGAATTAATTCAGAGTCAAACAACCTGTTTGCACTCTTCACCTAAGACCTACCCAATGACACTTCTTCCTAGAGTCCACTAGACAATAGACTCCGCTCACTCCCCCTCAATCACCGCAGTGATAAACAATTCACAATTACAATATAAAGACACTCTTCAAACACACCTTGATCTTGCTTCATAGCTTTGATCAAGAGACACACACTCTTGCTTAACAGCTTTGAGTGACACAATGAACACACCTGTTCATACACAATAACCAAAGCAATTATACAACATACAATTTCTTGGCACACAAGGAATCCTAAGACTCCTAGACACACGTGAAGAGCAAATATCTTCACTCACAAATACACTCTTGCTTAAAAGCTTTGAGTGAACAATTAGCATTGTACTAATAATAGCCTAAACATGTCTACCACAATGCATCCAAAGATACAAAGGGTGATTTACAAGGTCACACACAAAAGACTCTCAAAGCCCTAAACCTTAATTCTACACTCAAGTTTTTCTTATTGTGAGTGCTTAATATACCTTGCTTCTGCTCCTCCTTAAATAGAAATGCAGACTGGGCTTGGGCTGGTCACAAGTAACATACATTAGGTTTAACAAAGTAAAACTAATTTCCACAATTCAAGGTACTGTCAAATTAGATCACAGCTGCTTCATGTTATGCCCAGCCCTGAATAGAATCTCGCTTGAGATAACTAAGGAGTCATAACAGGTTTCCTGAAGTATAGCCTGAGTTTCCTCTTGCAACATAACAGTAAACCTAAACACGTGCCCTGATGTCATACGTTTGAAGTCATAACATCCAGCATGACATCCAACACACTTTGTTCTTAGTTGACCCAACTCACCCTGTTGAACACTCCTGCAGAATCTTCTTCACAATAGTAGAAACAAGCATATTATAGTTTCCTAAAAAGTCTCAAAGATCCTTTTTATGAACACCAATTAAATCTGAACTTTGTTCCTACTAAGTCTCTTTGGCCTACACATACTGATGAGGTATATCCAAAGCACTTCTGCCAAGTGATATAAAACAGCAGCTCCTGCTATACCAGACAGCGATGTCATGACATTGGTAATGACATCCTGATTATACCACATGACAGCAGTTCTGTCATCAGCTCTTGCTGTACGAGACAGTGATGCCATGACATTGGTAATGACATCTTGATTAAACCACATGACTGTTGCACCCCAAAATTTTCCTAACCTTTTTCTTTACCTAGCTTGTGTTTCATTGCATTCATTTTAGTATTATCATCTGCATTGCATTGACATGTGTGCAGGGGATCAAGAGGTATGACTACCAAAAAAGGGCTACACCAGGTTATGAAGCTATCTAAGAGTCTTTATTCAAGTATTCAAGGGTTGATATCCTCATCAAAGAAGTCAAAGATCCTCAGAGAAGTGGTTGAAGCCAAATGTGCACATCTCCTAACTTGAAGGTTATGGGAAGCTATTCAGGTGATTTTGAATCCATGAAGTTGGACTTGATGCCTTGAGAGAGCTCATGAGGAGTATTGAGAGTCATTTTGAAGCCTAGACAAGTCATCATGTGAAGGATAAGAAGCTACTACCAAGGTTGGTGCAACTAGGGTTTCATCTGGTCAACCCTAGGTCAACAGATGATTTGAAGAAGGTTGAGACCTAATTCCAAGGCCATGTGATCATGGATTTATGTATTAATATGCCCAAGGGATGATTCCAAGGTCAAATCATCATGAATCAAGAGTAGGAGGAGTTCCTACGCTAGGGTTTCTAAGCTTGACAGTGTAAAATCCCCTGGTTTAGTGTCTAACTTCAAGACCACATAACTCAAGATGTGATTTTCATCTCACCTTAACCCTAACATGATTGTTGTAGAGCATGATTATAGCTTTAGTTTGAGTACTAAAAGTCCTTGATAGGGTTTATAGAACTCAAGTTATGAAGCAGACAGGTTACAGGTCATCAGATGGATGTGAATTTGGAGCTTGAAAGTCAATTAAATTGCATGACACGTTTTCCCTAGAAGGAAGTTTCAAATGACCTTTTGGCCAACATGAATGTTGTTCCTTATCTTCTTAGCTTTCCAAAGAGTACTAAAAGTCCATGATTGGATTTGTAGAACTCAAGATACAATGCTTACAAGACAAGGGTATTTTGGGAAGTTGAGATTATAGGCCATTTTTGATTATGCGTCAATTTCACCATCTTACACACCTCAAATGGAGTTTTTTTGCAACTTGAAAGTTGTTCAAAATGATGCTATTTACTCAATCAACCCCTAATAGTTCACGAATATGGATTATAATGAGAGTTGGTTGAAGGAAATTTGACAAAAAGAGATTTAAAGGCATTAAAATGAGAAAATTACAAAATAATTCATTTTGGTTCAAAATGTTACAAGTTTGTGCATAATTTGAGTGTAAAGGATATTTGGAACACTTTGGAGTTGATAGATTTCCAAATTGAAGTTTGTTTCATGGCCAAAACCAAGGTTTCTTAAGATGGAAGTTTCATCAATTACACACACCATTGAGTGGAATTAAGGAATTAATCTTGACCCTTCATCCTCCTTGCAATACCAACAATGAATTTGAGTCAAATTAAAGGCAAAACATAGCCATTTTTGTGGAGTTCATCAAGGTGAAAAGTGAAGGAAATGTGAAAATGGAATTGGATCATAGAGTCAAGTTTGGGCCCCCATTTCAGCCCAGATCAGTTCTATATAACTTCATGAATGAGTTCAGATCAAGGTTGATGATGGATTGAGCTTGCAGAGGTAAGACACAGTTGAAAAACGTTAGTTACAATTGAAATTCGAGTTTCACCATTGGAGTCATTTCTGAAGAAATTGAGGGTTGAAGAAGCATCTACCATCATCACTGAGTGATTTTGCACAACTTTAGTTAAAGATTGGTGGCTGAATCATCCACTGTTGAAGCTTTTACCAGGTTTTATTCTTTTCATGATTACTCTCAATTGATGATGAATTAGAGTAGTTTTTGTATGTGGTTAGGTAGAACTTAGGTCATAGATGGATTTAGGTTTGATCTTGGAGCTGTTTGCGAAGTTTCTTGATGATGAACAAAAACTTGGAAGGATCGGTTTAGGCTTATTCTTGGTTGATATCAATATTTATTTATAGATTCTGTATCAGTGTTAGGTGTAGAAGAGATTAGTGGAAAGAATCTAGAGTTTGGAGATGATTCTTGGAAGTGCACCATTTCTGTTCAGCTTCGTATCTGCTTGTTCCTTGAGAAAAAATGAAAAAGAAGTGTATCATGTTGTTCCTCGTGAGTAGAGGTAGAGATCTGTATAATTTTTAATGAGTTTGGTGATGTCTGAGATTCTGGCCATTGTTGACTCGCCGGAGAAGACGACCGAAGTCTTCTCCGGCCACCATGAAACTTCCCTCTCAATTTTCAGTTTGAAAAGGTTGAAGACGATGTTTAAACCGTTAGATGCGCTTGACTCCCTTGACTGAGTAATACAATCCAATGCGTGAGATTTAATTTTAGAGTTTTGACCTTTGACTGGATGACGTGGCACACTGATGTGTGTCAGATTTGATTACTTTCTGATTGAATGGCAAGGATTAAGGACTAGGGTGAACCTTTGTCAACTGAGAGCACGCAATCAGTAATGAAACGATGTGTTTCATTAAATCCCTCCTGAGCACACGTGGCAGGATTATGAGCGTAGGATAGGTTAACTGGTAGTTGGATCTTGTGGCCACGTTATTTTCTCAGCTTTTGATTACTTATATTTCATTTTTTGATATCTTTTATTCATTTTATCATTTTTAATGCTTTAAAAATAGAAATAATTGTTAGAAAATTATGAAAAAAATCATGAATGATCCCTGACATGTTTAGCATTTTTCCATACCATTTAATTGAATTTTTGGTTGATTTTCCATTTATTTCTATTTTTCCATTTTAATTTGATGATTAAAAATGTAAAAATGATTGATTTTCTTTCTGATTTTTATACTAGCTCATGGGTTTGAATTTAGTTCTAAATTTTTGCATGACTGCTGTAGACACCTTGATAGGGTTGTATGATTTTTCTTTGGTTTTTTAGAAACTTTTAGGTATAGGTTTGAGATAGATTGCTAGGACCTTTCCCTTGTGGATTCCCTTAAGCATAGCTTTAAGTGTAGAAATTGTTTAGAACCTTTAGATTTAGGTCTTGGCTCTGGATTTTGTACCATGATTCCTTAACACACTCAGGAAGCCTTAGAATTTTTCCTAGACTTTAAGGATTGATTTTAGTATTTCTACTAGATTTTACAAGTTGATCATGTTTAGGGTGATCCTAATTTAGCCTACCTCATAGTTTAGTTTCTAAAGTGAACTTTAGCTAACTTTAGGCTTCAAATCTCTTCTTGTTGGAATTGAGCATAGGTTGAAACCTATTTAGAACAATTGCTAAGCCTTGATAGAGCTTCTGAATTCATTTATATGGTTAATGTTTAGAGCTAATCATTAGGTCTTCATTAGAACCTTTAGATAGATGACTCTTCCTTAAATGCTTTGCATTCATTCAATTTCTTCCATGAATGGTTGAGTGGCATGGTGTATTCCATTGGTTTACATGATGCTTCCCATGATTCAATTTCTCCCATGAATGGTTGAGTGCCATGATGTATTCCATTGGTATACATCATGCTTCCAATCATCAAATTTCATCTTTGGTTGAATGCCTTGATGTATTCCTTTGGTTTACATCATGCATGCATCCATCCATCAATTTCCTTATCTAAGTTAGATGCCTTGTTTGATTACTTTGGATTGATTTCCTTACATGTCATGTTGTTCATCCCCTTCTTCATTCATGATTGTTTGAATATTGCTTGATGCATTAGAAATGTCTCATGTGTAGAGTATTTTAGGCTAGGTGTATGACTGCACTGAAAGGTTGAGCTGAGCTCCCTTTGCTTGTTTGCTTAGAGGTTGAGTGTTCTCCCTCTACTTGTGTGTTGTTTTCCCTTTTCTAACTGTTGCACCCTAAAATTTGCTCAACCTTATTCACTTGGTTTATGTTTCAATATCATTAGCATTTGCATATAGAGTCATGTACATAGCCTAACCATCTGCATAGCATAAGCATAGCAAGTCATCCAGCAGGGGGCCAATCATTGTTATCATCTCTAGAGGCCTATCAAGAGGTTATTATCCTAATTCAATCTCATTCAAGTCATCAGAAAAGAATTTGAAAGCAGGGAGTTCAGTGGATCAAGCATTGAGTATATCTCCTAACTGAGGGTGTCTGAGGATCAACAAGGGAATTATGGGCTGTGAATTGAGAGCATGGGGAGTATCTAGACATCTTGTAGGACTTAGAAAGTCATTTGGAGAAGAAAACAAGTTGTTGATGTGATCACAAGAATTGCAGTTGAAGACAGTCAACTAGGGTTTCATCTGGGTCAACCCTGGGTCAACCCTAGGTCAAAGGACTGTTGGAGAGGCATTAAGGGCTATTGAAGAGATGTGGGGTTCATCATTTGACATGGAGAATAAGGATATGTTGTTATGCTAAGAAGAAATCAAGAGAAATCAAGGAGAAGAGGAGTTTCTAAATTAGGGTTTCTATGTAAAATCCCCTAGTTTAGGTCAAATTTCCAAGCAAGATAAGTCAAAATGCAAGCTTAAAATGGATCCTTGGCCAACATGAAACTTGTAGAGGATCTCAAGACCTTTAATTTGAGTGGTGGAAGACATCAAGGAGATTTATAGAACTCAAGTTATGGTCCTTGCAAGTTACAGGTCATCTGAGGTATCTGAAATTTTGTCTGTGAAAGTGACTTGACTTCCAAGCAATGTTTACCCCTCAAGGAGATTTCAAATGGATTTCTGGTCAACATAATAACTGTTCCTTATTGTCTTAGCTTTCTAGAATGGTATGGTATGCCTTAATATGATGTGTGGAACTCTACTTATGGTCTTGGCAAGCAAAGGGTATTTTGGTCATTTGTGAATTACAGGTCATTTTAACCTATGCCCAAAACTCATACAAGGAAGCTTCAAATGGAAACCTTTACAACATCAAACTTGTTCCAAATGACATTTTGAGTCTAGAAAAGTTACCATGAGAGATTGGAAAGATTCATAGCACAAGGTTTCAAAATTGTTGGATTTAATGAATAAAAATGGCCTAAAAAATGAGATTTTTCATATCTTGGCCATAGGTTGCAATTCACATATTCATTTGGCTGAATCAATCAAGGAGAATGCCATACAAAGTTCATCATTCAAGGTTCAAGAAATTGGAATTACAAGATTCAAGGAGTTTGCACACGAATTATTGCATACAGAATTCCTCCTCAAGGTTGCTGATCACTTTCCATTCATCACAAGCATCTGATTCCAAGAGTTGCACACCTGTTTTCATCAATTGCACCAGGTTTGTTTTCTGCTCGAATGGCTTGATTTAGATAGAATCTTAGGGTTTTGATAGGGTAGAATGGTTAAGGTAGGGTAGAGGACTGTTTTGGATGATTTTGGAGGAGTTTCATGAAGTTTAAGCATGAGGTACCAAATCTGTTGGAGCTTGTAATTGCTAAGATAAGGCCTGAGAAGGTTATTGGATTAGCATGCTATGATCAGGATGAATTGTAGATCAATTTAGGATGAGTTTTGTGGAGAATTGGAGAGGTTTGATATCAGATATTAATGGTGGTTTCCATTTGTTCCACCTATCAAATTGGTTGATTGATTGAGTTTTAAGGCAAACTAACGATACAGACTTGTAGAGGGAAAGAAATAGACTGTTTTTGCTTTTTGTACCTTGAAGTTTCATGGCTTGTGGAGGGAGAAAGACGAGCTCGAAAATGCTTGCATGAAAAGCCATTTCTGAAACCCTAAGTGGCTGGAGGTTGAAGAAGGGTCAGGAGCCACACGATCTCATTTTGACTTTTGACTGAAGGACTCATCCAACGGATCATGTTCAAATGGAAAACGGAGGGAATGACCTGGTACGAAACGTCGCGTTTCATTTAATTGAAACGTTGGGCTTGGACTCAGATAGCTATACGCACCCCCCAATTTGATGGGCCCAACGCGCTGAACTGATCTTCTTGCTTTTCTCACCCCCTCCATCTATTTCTTTATATTATATTTTTTTATTTTCTTTTCATTCTCATGCATTTTCTAAAAATCATATAAAATGGAAAAAACATTATTTTTAATCCATTCTTTTTGCATTATTTTCTTTAAAGAGTCAAGAAAATTATAAAAAATAAAAATTGCATTTTATTTTTTATTTGATATTTTTCCCATATTTTCTAAATAAATAGCATTTTAAATAGTTTCATTTCATACATGATTTTGTTATTTTTGTTCTATTAGATGCTTCAATATTTTTCACCCATTCTTTTTAGGTTGTTTAGTTTAGACATTAAACTTCTAGATACAATTTAGTTCCCATTTTTAGAAATTAATTTTAGGTGTTTAGTTTAGGTGTGAACAACATGAACAAACTAGGGTTTTAGGTGATGACTTAGGAGAATTAATTCACTTCCCTTAGGACTTAGAGATTGAATAGTTTAGCTATGGGACTATAGGGGCTATGGGTAGTTATTAGATCCCTTTAGGAAAAGTTAGGATTCCCCTACTGCTATTAATGTACTGTACATATCTGATTGATTGGTGTGGTGTGCCCTCTGGGGATTATTGCTCGTCTGTGTGGGTATTGGGATTGTCTGGGGACTTGGGAGAGCTGAAGACTTGAGGAGATGAAGGCCATTGGAGATCCAGACTGAAGTCCAACTTCCAGAGTTGAAGTGAAGTTTCTTGCTGGCAGCTGTTGTGGAGATTAGGGTTTAGGAGCTAGGCAGAGCTCTAGGTTAGAAAGCTTGTTTCTCAAACATGGATTGCCTTGTCTGCATCCATTCTTCTCTGTGATTCAGAGTCTATCTAAGACACTCACCCCCTTCCTTTGGAAGGCTTGGTGATAGTGTCTAAGAGATAGAACTCTTGAGAGAAAATGTCATATGTGTTAGAGGCAGTCTGTTCACCACCTTTGGTAGTCAACTGATTGCTTAACACCCAATTCACTCTTGTGACTGATCCCTCATCCTGGAGGCTTGAACTTGAAGAAAAGCCATTGCAGATAGAAGACTGATGATCAAAGACCTTTCCTGAAGGCCATGAAGATGGAGATTGATTCTTGCTGAAGCTTGTAGCTGATTGGAGATGACTTGAAGATAGATATTGATGTAGAGCTGCTGAAGCTGTTTGTTTTACTGCTGTAGTTCATTTCTGCTGTATTGTTTGGGTTTTCCTGATTGTATTGTTTGCTGTTTACCCTGTTGGGTTGAAAGTGAAGCCTGTTCACTTACGCCTATTGTTTTCTAGGTTCGAGGTTGAGTGGGACTCCCTTGCCTCGCTTGTATTGTTGCATCCATGCATTTTACTATTTTACTGTATATGTCTGCTATTGTTTCTGTTTCTGCCTATCCCGTAGGATCTCTGTTTCTCTCTGCGCAAGAGAGGAGCATGATAGACACTAGGTCTTAACCCATGCATGATAACATTAGGGTAGTTTGATTCCCTTCGCAACCGTAGGTTAGAGTTCTGTCTCTTCTTTCTCAAAACAAACAGAAAAACACATAAAGATTTCAAACACAACAAAAGACACTTCTTCCGTAAAATAATGTGAACTCATCAAGACGTCATTTTTGTCCGCTTGGACTGCTAATCAGAAAAACCTTTTTCAGAAGGAATAAAACCAATCAAGACAGACTTGTGTCGCACGTGGCCCGAACTACGTTTGCTCTGATCTTTCATGCTGTATGAAAGTACGTAGGCATAGGATGCGATATCCTAGCGAGAAACCTTCCCCTCCTTTCCCGTAGGTAGGCGAACTACGTTGACTCTGATTTCTCGTTCCAGACGGGAATACGTAGGCATAAAGTGCGATACTTTGCCGAGTCATTTTATTTTGATTCTCTTTTCTTTCTTAACCCCTGACCTTTAGTTTAGATAGAATAACAATCCATACCCGAAAACAAGCGTGGATCCCGTCGAGTACGACGGACGTGAGGGGTGCTAATACCTTCCCCTTGCGTAACCGACTCCCGAATCCAGGTTTTGGTTGAGACGACCATACCTTTCCCGTGTTGTGCGAGGTTTACTCTGAGCGTTTCCTTTCCTTCCCGTGGGATAAATAACGCACGGTGGCGACTCTTCTGTTCAGCCGGCGCCGATTTTCGCAGTAGCGACAGCTGGCGACTCTGCTGGGGATCCAACGTCCCCTGGCTGCTAAGGACTGCGATAGTTCTTATGCACTTGGGATCCAACGTCCCTTAAGAGAGTCAATCCTAACGCTTGTTTTCCCGTCGAGGATTTTGTATGGAGTTATTTTATATTTCTAACCTTGTATTTTCAGCTTTATATATTGATTATTGCTGCTGTATCTGGGGTGTGACGGGTGTTCTGATATTGAGAGATAAGCCGGACCTGGGCTTGAGTGCACCTAGAATTATAGTAGAAATTAGTGGGCGCCCGCTTGCTTTGCTTGCTTTGGTGTCCCATGAAATTTACACTCAGACGAGGTTCCTCTGGTTGGCCTCCTGCCCCTTCCTTTGGTTGGCGTGGGTTGCTGGTTAGTTGGATTGTCGACTCTGGGGACCGATCATTTGGAAGTTGGCTAAGTGAGGCCTCTTCAGGGATTGATGATGCCACTCCTTCTGGGAATCGTATCATCAACCCTGAAAGTCTGTGACGCCGACGACCGCATAGGATGCCGTACCTTGTGCCAGTTATAGGGCCACCCACCTGTGAGGGGATTCAGGGTTATGCAGGTAACTAGACCTTCAGACTACCGGTTATTTCTTGATCAGGATCCTGGATATTTATGGAGGGTTCTAAGGTCTGTCAGAGACCAGATGGAGGTGTGTTCTGAGGTCTGTCAGAGACCAGTTGGTGTGTTCTGAGGTTTGTTAGAGACCATTTGGAGATGTGTTCTAAGGTCTGTCAGAGACCAGTTGGAGATGTGATTTGAGGTCTGCCAGAGACCAGTTGGAGTTATGGTTTGAGATCTGTCAGATACCATTATTGGAGCTTGATTTTAGGTCTATCCGAGACCAGGGTTGGATGACTTCTGGAGGGTCTGGGACTTTTTTGATATGGTTCAGGCTATTCAGCTACAGCTTTGGTCCCTGTTGCATGTTGCTTGCATTGCATTACTGCATATCCATTACCATTTGCATTTCACTAACATGTGTCTGTGCTGCAGGTGCATTTGCATTTCCCTAGTTCTAGTGCCCAGACTTCTGAGTGTTTGATCATGACTAGCTTGAGGAGGACAGTTGCTTACAAATTGCCTACTCCTGATGTTGTTCCCTTGCTTGGGTTGATCTCTCTGGCTGATGAGAATGTCCGTAGGAGCTTTAGAATGAGCTATGGAAGACTATTGATATTGGTGTGCAAACCTACAGAGGTAGAGTTAGATGGGTTGTATGCTTTGATGCAATTCTACGACCCTGCTTTGAGGTGCTTTACGTTCTCTGACTTTATTATGGGACCAACCCTGGAGGAATACGCTGAGTATGTTGAGCTGCCCGTGCAGAACCAGGTTCCATTCATCCATTCTGGCGCCAAGCCCAAGCCGGAGGACTGGGCAAAAGCTTTGCATATTGATGCTTCTGAGCTATTAGCTACTGTTTCCCGTGGAGTTCCAGGCTTCTCACTCCAGTTCTTAGTTGGTAAAGCCCAGGAGTATGCCAAGAGCGGGTGCTGGGTTGCTTTCAATGCTGTGTTGGCCTTGTGCATTTATGGCATAGTTTTGTTTCCCAACATACCGGATTTTGTGGACTTCGACGCCTTCTACTTGTTTGCCGCTGGTAATCCTGTACCTACCTTACTCGGAGATTTCTACCACTCACTGCATTACAAGAATGAGAAAGGGAGAGGAAAGAATGTTCATCTTTGTGTACCCTTGCTGAGTATGTGGCTTGAGAGCCACCTTCCTAAGAGAAGATCTGTTGCAGGGACTACAGTCCCAGTTGGTTGGCCAGAGCGCCTGATGAGGCTATCGTCGGAAGATATGGAGTGGTTTGATCGAGACCTGTTGGGATCCGAGCTCATCTTCAGTTGTTCTGGGTACCCTAATGTGCCGCTGATAGGAAGAAAATGGTGTATCAATTACAACCCTTCTCTATTCATTCGCCAGTTCGGATATGCACTGAAGAATCCACCTCAGGAGGAGGAAGTACAGGAATCTCTGTACTTCACAGGTGATTTGAAGGGAGAATTGCTAGCTGAGTTGCAACATGCCTGGACACGTATCAACCGCAAAGGGAAGCCATTGTTAGGTAAGAACGATTGCCAGGCCTATGCACCTTACAGGGTTTGGATCCAGGAAAGAGCAAGTCAGTTATTAATGCCATTTCCAGCTGCACCCGTCCTTGTTCCTATTCCGGCAGAAGAGCCAACTACAGTTTCTAGGAAAGCCTACGAGCAAGTTGTGAGAGAGAAAGAAGCCTTGATGAAGATCAACGAAGGGTTAGAGCAAGAGCTAGCTCAGGTGCGCAGTGAGAAAAACAAGGCCGTATATGCTTTCCAACAACAAATCGAGCTGTTAAACAGGTTAGGGGCTGAGTTGACTGAGGAGAAGAAAAAGCGCGAACGTCTGGGGCAAGAGTTCAGAAGCTCCCACGACATGCTGGAATCCAAAAAGAAGGCGCTCGACGCAGCACACCGAGAGATCTCTTCTTGCAATAAGACTTGGAATGCCACGCTCACTAACAACAAGAAGAGGGAGGATAAG
The DNA here is from genome assembly GCA_963859935.3 of Lathyrus sativus. Classification (NCBI taxonomy): domain Eukaryota; kingdom Viridiplantae; phylum Streptophyta; class Magnoliopsida; order Fabales; family Fabaceae; genus Lathyrus; species Lathyrus sativus. The sequence goes on from OZ012738.1 coordinate 226,419,539, forward strand.
CTGAATCAGCAAATCTCCGACCTCAGAGAGAAGTTGAAGTCTAGCATCAAGAAGTGTGAGGAAGAAGTGATGACCCGGTATAGTGTCCAGAATGCACTGAACAAGGCAATCAAATGCAGAGATGAAGCTGTGTCTCAAAAGCGAAAACTAGAAGATTGCTTCGGGGAAGCGACATGGGAAGAAACTGCGGGAGACGTGCGTCGTGTTCTTAAGAAAAGGAATCAGTTGGTAGAGGGACTGCTCACCCGACCAAGTCATCCCGAGACCAAGAAGTTAATCGAAGAGTACCAGACTTTTGGGAGGATTTGATCATTTCATGTAGTAACTTGTATGCTTTATTTGCATAGTGCTGACCATCACCAGGATTGTTGGTTGAGGTCATGCTTTCTTGTTGTACTCTCAGCGACATTGTATTCTGGTTTTCTCAGCAATATATGAGGCTTTCTGTGATTCAGCTCCGGTCTTTATACCATTAGCACTGTCACCGCACTGGCACCTTCACACTAGAACTGGGGGAATGAACTTCCCTAATGCACAGACACATTGCATTGCATTCGTATTCATATTGCATTACAGGTAATCTTTGAATAGTGTCTTATTTCCTGCTCTGTACCAGGTACTTTTCAGGATTGCAGATCAGCACCCGCACCGCTATTCTACCCGCACCAACTGTCGAAGAATCATGGATCAAATGCAGAACGAGATGCAAGATGTGCGCGAGAAGCTCGCTCTCTTTATGCAGACCATGGAGGCTATTGCAAAAGGTCAGGAGAATTTGCAGGCCATGGTCCAGCCTCTGTTGGCCCGAAATACTGGTCACGGTAACGAGGATCATCAGTCTGTACGGGTCGATACTGTTCATGGAGACGGCACTCCCACGCCAGTGGCTCCACCTGTAGTCAATATACCTGCTGCTAACGTCAACAACGCTACCGCTGCTGTGAATGGTAACGTCGGAGTTGGGAATGAGACTGCTGTTCATAACGTTGGGCTTGGTGACGTCAACTTGGGTGATAATATGGGAGGCAACGGCTTCGTCAATGCTGGATTCGGGTTCAATGATCAGGGATTCGATAATGCTGGAAAATATGGCTTTAATGCTCAAGGCTTTGGGCAAGATGGTTATGGTGTGGCCAATCAGGGCTACGGAGGTTTTGGAAATGGAAACGGCGCCGGATTTATGGCTTTTGGTCCTGCTGGAGGAGTGCAAGGGTACGACAACAGAGGCCGAGGTCCGGGGATGAATCAGATTAGAGCTGGACGAAATAATGGATATGATGGGTATGGAGCTGGAAATGGTATGTGGCAAGAAGATCAGCAGGAGGACGCTTTCTCCGGCGGAGGTTTCGAAGGGCCAATGGACGACTCCCAGAAGATCAGAATGCTAGAAGAGCAGATGAGGGGAGTCCTGAACCAAAGTGCTGTGGGTTTAGACATGGCAACAATGGGTCTGATACCTGGCTTGAGGGTGCCAATCAAATTCAAAGCTCCTGCGTTCGATAAGTATAAAGGGGACACATGCCCGAAAGTGCATGTGCGAGCTTATTACAGAAAGATGTATGCATACTCAACTGATGAGAGAATGCTAATGCATTTCTTTCAAGATAGTTTGTCAGGCCCTTCCCTAGAGTGGTATATGGGGTTGGAGCCAACTAATATCAAGACATGGAAGCAGTTGGCAGAGGCGTTCGTAGCTCACTACAAGTATAACAACGACTTGGCACCCAATCGGGTCCAATTGGCAGGGCTGTCGCAGAAGAAGGGGGAGAGCTTTAAAGAGTACGCGCAAAGGTGGCGCGATATGGCTGCCAGGGTACGTCCTCCTGTAGAAGATAAGGAAATGAATGACATGTTTGTCGGCACATTCACAGGCTTGTTTCATGACATGCTGTTTCACACGTCTCTGGCCAGTTTTTCAGACCTAATTCTGATGGGAGAAAAGATTGAGCGTAACATTAAGCAAGGAAAATTCCAGGTTGAGGAATCGACTGCATCCGGCAGTAATAGGAAGGCTTTTGGTGGGCGCCGTCAGGGCGAGGCAAGCGCAGTGTTTGGAGGCCGAGGCAGAGGCCGAGGCAGGGGTCGAAACTAATATCATCAGCCGCAGCAGGTGGCGAGTGTTACTATCCCGTACCAGCAACAACCACTTCAGCAACAACAACCGTCTCAGCAGCAGCCAATGCAGCAGCAGCAGCCTCAGCAGGGGGCACAGCAGGCTCAGCGAAGATTCCAGGGTGGCAAACCAAGAAGAGTGTTTGAGAAGCCTCCCTCAACCTATGCAGATTTGTTGCAGACATTGTTGGGACTGAACCTGGTAGAGAAAAGAACTCTGGCACCAATAACGGGAGCTCCCCCGTTTGGTTACGATGCAAGCAGGCACTGTGAGTTTCATTCTGGGGCGCCGGGCCACGATATAGAGGGTTGCCATGCTTTTAAGCATGTTGTGCAGGATCTTTTGGACAATAAGACTATCAATTTCGGAACGGCAGGTCCGAATATAGTGCAGAAGCCCATGCCTAATCACGGGGCCAACGCCATTCTGACTGAGGAAGGGTTGAATCTGATTATGAATGTCGAAGATTTAAAGACGCCGCTGAGCGAGATAAAGAGCCGACTGTTACAAGGGGGTGTTTACCCGGGATGTGACGAGTATTGCTTAGAATGTTGGACCCTAGCTGGGGGGTGTGATGATTTGAAGAAGGGCATTCAGGCTTTAATTGATGAAGGCATATTGCAGTTTGACCAAGCAGCAACTGAAGAGCCCGCAGGGGCAGTAGCATATGATCAGAATGATGTGGCCACTGTAACGATTCCTCGAAAGACAATCACTATTGCAGCACCAGCTCAGCGACCACCGATCACCATAACTAAGGCCGGGCCGATCCCGTACGAGGACACGAAAGCAGTCCCATGGTCATACGGGTTGGAGGTGTATTGTGACGGGATAAAGATTGATGTTAATAAGCAGCCAGCCGGGACTGTGGATAATGTTGTTGGTTCAGGAGGTATGACAAGGAGTGGTAGGATCTTTATATCACCTGAGGTAGAGGCCGAAAGACTAGCAAAAGGAAAAGGGAAGATGGTTGAGAACGTCCCCGTGCAAGCAAGTGAAAAAGAAGCGGCATCGAAAGATGTAGAAGAGTTCATGCGCTTGATTAGAAAAAGTGATTATAAGATTGTGGAGCATCTGCAGCAGACGCCGTCCAAAATATCTATCCTGTCATTGCTGTTGTGTTCGGAAGCTCACAGAAATGCTTTGCTGAAAGTCCTGGATACTTCTTTTGTACCTCAAGACGTCTCTGTAAATCAGCTGGAAGGAGTGTTGGCACATGTGAATGCAGGCCACAGCTTGGGCTTTACCGACTTTGATTTGACCCCGAAAGGGAGAGATCATAATATGGCGCTGCACATATCTGTTGAGTGTAGAGGATCAGTAATGTCGCACGTATTGGTTGACACCGGATCGTCTTTGAATGTGATGCCTAAGAAGGCGATGATGAAGTTGGACGTTAGAGGAATCTTGTGTACGCCCAGCGACTTGGTAGTCAGGGCCTTTGACGGCACGCGAAGAACAGTCTTTGGATCGATCACATTGCCTCTACAGGTGGGGCCGGAGGTGTTTGCAACTGAGTTTTATATCATGGATATACAGCCTGCGTACAACTGCTTGCTTGGAAGACCCTGGATTCATGGGGCGGGGGAAGTCACGTCTACTCTACATCAGAAGTTGAAATATATGGTCGGAGACAGCGTAGTCACTATATGCGGAGAAGAAGACATCCTGGTCAGCCATCTGTCGTCATTTAAATATGTGGAAGTCGACGGAGAGATCCACGAAACACCCTGCCAGGCATTTGAAGGGTTGCGCATCAAGGACAAAGGTCCCGGGCCGAGCAAAGTGCCAGAGATAGCCGTCTCATCGTATAAAGAAGCTCAAGCTCTAGTGGAGGCAGGAGAGGCAAAGGGCTGGGGCAAAGTGCTGGACATTCCTGTGAAGATGGACCGGTTCGGGCTAGGATACCAACCGTCGTCGTCAGCTCCTGCCGTGGGGGCGCCCCGTTTCAGAGGGCCAATCACTATCTCTGCCAGTGGAGTATGTCATGAAACCGTCAATGCCGCTTCGGGGTCTGACGAAGGAGACAGCGATTGCGATATGGACACCTGGATTCAGCCAAGCGTGCCAGGACAGGGCTTGTGCAACTGGTCTATTCAGGAGCTTGTTCCTGTGACTCTTAAACAATAATGCTTTGCTTTATTAATTGTTGAATAATCTGATGTCTTGCCCGGGGCATCAGGATTTGCTTAGGGCTGTGTTGTTATAAACATTGCGTGTTAATCATTAAATAAATGGCGTTTTTCATGTGCAAATACTGTAATCCCTGTCTTTCTTGTTTTATATTTTTCAATAAAAGGGCAACGTGGTTATTCGCTTTCTACGCATTTTGAAGCACTTAACCATTCCTTTTGCAGGATAACATTTTCAGATGACATTCTTGAACCACCTATGACTCGTCCCGACTTCGAGCACCCGGTATTTCAGGCCGAAGAAGAGGTTGTCGAAGATAGTGACGTTCCCGAAGAACTCTCTTGGTTGGTGAAGCAAGAGGAAAGAGCCATTTTGCCTCACGATGAGGTCATCGAAATTATCAACTTGGGGTCGGAAGGGGTTGAGAGGAATATTCGTATCGGAGCCGCGCTGCAGGGCGATATTGTTGCACCCTAAAATTTGCCCAACCTTATTCACTTGGTCATGTACATAGACTAACCATCTGCATAGCATAAGCATAGCAAGTCATTCAACAGGGGACCAATCATTATTCTCATCTCTAGATGCCTATCAAGAGGTTATTATCCCAATTCAATATCATTCAAGTCATCAGGAAAGAATTTGAAAGCAAAGAGTTCAGCAGATCAAGCCTTGAGTCCATCTCCTAGCTGAGGGTATCTGAGGATCAACCAGAGGATTGTGAGCTATGAAGTGGAGGCATGGAGAGTGTCTAGACATTATGAGAGACTTAAAAAGTCATTTGGAGAAGAAAATAAGTTGTTGATGAGAGCACAAGAGCTACAGTTGAAGGCAGTCAACTAGGGTTTCATCTGGGTCAACCCTAGGTCAACCCTAGGTCAATTGACTGACTTAAGAGGGCATTCAAGTCTATTGGAGAAATGTGGGGATCAACATTGGACATATGAAGAAGGATATGGAGATATGCCAAGGAGAATTCAAGAGAAATCAAGGAGAAGAGGAGTTACTAAATTAGGGTTTCTCTGTAAAATCCCCTAGTTTAGGTCAAATTTCCAAGCAAGATAAGTCAAAATGCTAACTTCAAATGGCTTCTTGGCCAATATGAAACTTGTAGAGGATCTCAAGACCTTTAATTTGAGTGGTGGAAGACCTCAAGGAGATTTATAGAACTCAAGTTATGGTCCTTACAAGTTACAGGTCATCTGAGGTGTCTGAATTTTTGTTTGTGAAAGTGACTTGACTTCCAAGCTAGTTTTGCCCCTCAAGGAGATTTCAAATGAATTCTTGGTCAACATAAGAATTGTTCCTCATTGTCTTAGCTTTCTAGAATGGTATAGCATGCCTTCATATGATGTGGAGAACTCAACTTATGGTCTTGGCAAGCAAAGGGTATTTTGGGCATTTGTGAATTACAGGTCATTTTAACCTATGTCTAAAACTCATACAAGGAGGCCTAAAATGGAAAAACTTACAACATCAAACTTGCTCCAAATGGGATTTTAAGTCTATAAAGAAGGTCACAAATTATTGGAGAAGCTCATAGCATGAAGTTGCATAATTGGTCAAAATATGAACTAAAAAGGCTTATAAAGTGAATAAATTCAAAGTGAAAAATGGTTTGGGAGATTTACAAGTCCAAATGGAGACTTCCAATATATGATTTTGAATGGAAAAACAATTCTAGGAACAATGGTTCAAACACTTTTTTGAGTTTAGAAGGGAAAAAAGAAGTTATCTTTGGTTACTTGTAATTGAAGAAACATAATCAAAATGAACCAAAGTTGGAAAGCAAGGGAATGTGCAAGATGGATCTAGAATGTTCATTTGGGGTCTATATATTCATGAAATGAGAGTTTGGCAAGGGTTGGCTTCATTTGCACCAAGAATTCCACAAAATTTTTCATTCTTTTACATTGAAGTTTCATTCCAAATCTCACAAATTCTTCACCAATTCTCATCCACATCAATTCAATCTTGTTCAATCATCATCATAGATCATCATCCAATCAAGGATCAAGTGATTATCATCCATTTTCGAGCATCTTTTTCATCAACATCAAAATCACAATCTCAAGTGGACAGCATAATTCAAGCAAAGAATCAACAAGGAATTGCATACAGAATCACATACATCAAGGATTGATCAAGATCCAACACCTAGAAGCCTCAGATCCTCAATCTCCATAGCTGTTTTCAAGGTTTCACACCAGGTATGTTTTCATTCAAATTGCTCGATTCAGTTAGTTAGGCATGTTGTTGTTAGTTTAGATTTGATCTAGGTGGTTAGGAGAACAAGTAGGATGAATTTGGAACGATTTGGTGATGGTTGTTAACAGGTGCAACAAACTGTTAGGATCAATATCTCTTAGGTTAGTGCATCATAATTGTAGCTTGATAGCGCAGATTAATAACCATTAGTTGTAGATTAGTTTAGGTTAAGTTTGGGGAAGAATTGAGTTGGTGCATATCAGTGTAATTTCATGGTGGCCAGAGTTTGATGTCATCGGGTTTGTTGTTGTGGTGAGTTTCAAAGAAATCTAATGCCCTAGGATTATAGAGGGAGAGATCCTGAGCAACTTTCATGTTTATGGCATGTTGATTCGTGGCTTGGAGATGGAGAACAGTTGGGTGGAATGTTGCTCGTGCATGGGGTTTAATGGCAGAAACCCTAATCTCAGTTGAACCAAGGAAGAAGACACAATCGTGTCCGTTCATCTCATGGTAGACTTTTGACTTAGAAGGAAATCCAAGGGCTCATATTTGATTCAGAATGTGGAGGGAAAGAGTTGGCCAAAACGCGCCGTTTCATTAATTGAAACGGGCGGGCCTCAGACTCTTGTGCTAATCCCACCCCCAGCTTTCAGGCCCAAACCAATTGCAACGTGATTTCCATTCTATTCTCACCCCCAGCGTGTATGGTGTTCTGAGCTAGAATTCTGGGCTTAACCAAAGCGCTATCTGCACCCCCTATTGTTGGCCCATTGTGATTTTTTAACTGGGCGAATTTCTATTTCAACCCCCTCCTTCTCATTTAATCCCAATTATTTTTCTTAATTCACTTTAATATTTTACCAATTTTCATTAATTCATAACTAATTCATAAAAAATGCATTTCAATCCATTCTTTTTACAATATTTTCATTAAAATGTCTAGAAAATTTTCATAAAATAAAATTGCATTTTTATTTTTATTTCATATTTTCTCCATATTTTCTAAATAAATGTCATATTAAATAGATTCATTTCATGCATCATTTTAATGATTTTTGTTCTCTTACATGCTTTAATATTTTCTGGTCATTCTTTTTTATATTGTTTAGATGAGATATTCAACTTGTAGAAATAGTTTAGTTCCCATTTTTAGAGATTAATTTTAGGTGATTAATAAATGCTTGAACATCATGTACAAAACTAGGGTTTTAGATGACAACTTAAGAGGTTTGATTTCATTTCCCTTAGGGCTTAGGGTTTTAATAGATTAGTTATGGGACTATAGGGGCTATGGGTAGTTACTAGATCCCTTAGAAAAAGTCAGGATTCCCCTATTGCTATTAATGTACTGTCTGTATATCTGTTGTCTGGTGTGGTGTGCCCTCTGGGGATTGTTGCTTGTTTGTTTGGGTATTGGGTTTGTCTGGGGCCCTGGGGAAGCTGAAGATTTGTGAAGATGAAGACCATTGGAGATTCAAAGATTGAAGATCAACTGTCAGAGTTGGATAGGAGATTCTTGCTAGCAGATGCTGAGGAGACTAGGGTTTAGGAGCTAGGCAGAGCTCTAGACTAGAAAGATTGTTTCTCAAACATGGATAGCCTTGTCTGCATCCATTCTTCTCTGTGATTCCGAGTCTCTCTAAGACATTCACCCCCTTCCTTTGGAAGGCTTGGTGATAGTGTCTATGAGATAGAACTCTTGAGAGAAAATGTCTTTTGTGTTAGAAGCAGTCTGTTCACCACCTTTGGTAGTCAACTGATTGCTTAACACCCAATTCACTCTTGTGACTGATCCCTCATCCTGGAGGTTTGAGCTTGAAGAAAAGCCATTGCAGATAGAAGACTGATGATCAAAGCCCTTGCCTGAAGGTCAGGAAGATGGAGATTGATGCTTGTTGAAGCCTGTAGCTGATTGGAGATTACTTGAAGCCAGATGTTGATTCAGAGCTGCTAATGTTGCTTCTTTTTGCTGTATTTCATTTCTGATGTATTGATTGGTTTTCCTGACTGTATTGTTTGCTGTTTACCCTGCTGGGTTGAAAGTGAAGCCTGTTCACTTTTACCTATTGTTTTCTAGGTTCGAGGTTGAGTGGGACTCCCTTGCCTCGCTTGTGCTGTTGCATCCATGCATTTTACTGTTTTACTGTATATATCTGATATTGTTTCTGTTTCCGTCCATTCCCTTAGGATCTCTGTTTCTCTCTGTGCAAGAGAGGAGCATGATAGACACTAGGTCTTAACCCATGCATGATAACATTAGGTTGGTTTGTTTCCCTTCGCAACCGTAGGTTAGAGTTCTGTCTCTTTCTTTCTCAAAAACAAACAGAAAAACACATAAAGATTTCAAACACAATAAAAGACACTTCTTCCGTAAAAGAATGTGAACTCATCAAAGCGTCATTTTTGTCCGCTGGGAATGTTGATCAGAAAACCTTTTTCAGAAGGAATAAAATCAACCAAGACAAGCTTGTGTCGTACGTGGCCCGAACTACGTTTGCTCTGATCTTTCATGCTGTATGAAAGTACGTAGGCATAGGATGCGATATCCTAGCGAGCAACCTTCCCCTCCTTTCCCGTGGGTAGGCGAACTACGTTGACTCTGATTTCTCGTTCCAGACGGGAATACGTAGGCATAAAGTGCGATACTTTGCCGAGTCATTTTTTATTTTCATTTTCATTTTCTTTTTCACCCTTGACCTATAGTTTAGATAGAATAACAATCCATACCCGAAAACAAGCGTGGATCCCGTCGAGTACGACGGACGTGAGGGGTGCTAATACCTTCCCCTTGCGTAACCGACTCCCGAATCCAGGTTTTGGTTGCGACGACCATACCTTTCCCATGTTGTGCGAGGTTTACTCCGAGCGTTCCCTTTCCCGCTCTGAGGGATAAATAACGCACGGTGGCGACTCTTCTGTCCAGCCGGCGCCGATTTTCGCAGTAGCGACAGCTGGCGACTCTGCTGGGGATCCAACGTCCCCTGGCTGCTAAGGACTGCGATGGTTCTTATGCATTTGGGATCCAACGTCCCTTTGAGAGAGTCAATCCTAACGCTTGTTTTCCCGTCGAGGATTTTGTATGGAGTTATTGTATATTTCTAACCTTGTATTTTTTTAGCTTTATATATTAATTGTTATTGCTGTATCTTGGGGTGTGACGGGTGTTCTGATATTGAGAGATAAGCCGGACCTGGGCTTGAGTGCACCTAGAATTAGAGTAGAAATTAGTGGGCGCCCGCTTGCTTTGCTTGCTTTGGTGTCCCATGAAATCTACACTCAGACGAGGTTCCTCTGGTTGGCCTCCTGCCCCTTCCTTTGGTTGGCGTGGGTTGCTGGTTAGTTGGATTGTCGACTCTGGGGACCGATCATTTGGAAGTTGGCTAAGTGAGGCCTCTTCAGGAATTGATGATGCCACTCCTTCTGGGAATCGTATTATCAACCCTGAAAGTCTGTGACGCCGACGACCGCATAGGATGCCGTACCTTTGCCAGTTATAGGGCCATCCACCTGTGAGGGGATTCAGGGTTATGCAGGTAACTAGACTTTCAGACTACCGGTTATTTCTTGATCAGAGATCCTGGTTATTTATGATGAGTTTGAGGTCTGTCAGAGGCCAGTTGGAGAGTTCTGAGGTCTGTCAGAGACCAATTGGAGATTTGATTTGAGGTCTATCAGAGACCAGTTGGAGTTATGGTTTGAGGTCTGTCAGAGACCAGTATTGGAGTGTTATTTCAGGTCTATCTGAGACCAGGGTTTGATGACTTCTGGATGGTCTATCTGAGACCTTTCTTGATTGGGTTTAGGCTATTCAGCTGCAGCTTTGGTCCCTGTTGAATGATACTTGCATTGCATTGCTTGCATATCCATTATCATTTGCATTTCACTAACATGTGTCTGTGCTGCAGGTGCATTTGCATTTCCCTAGTTCTAGTGCCCAGACTTTTGAGTGTTTGATCATGACTAGCCTAAGGAGAACGGTTGCTTACAAATTGCCTACGCCTGATATTGTTCCTTTACTGGGGTTGATCTCTCTTGCTGATGAGGGTGTTCGTAGGAGTTTCCGGATGAGCTATGGTAGATTATTGAGATTGGTGTGCAAACCTACAGAGGTAGAGTTAGATGGGCTGTATGCTCTGATGCAATTCTACGACCCTGCTTTGAGGTGCTTCACGTTCTCTGACTTTATTATGGGACCAACCTTGGAGGAATACGCTGAGTATGTTGAGCTGCCCGTGCAGAACCAGGTTCCATTCATTCATTATGACGCCAAACCTAAGCCGGAGGAATTGGCAAAAGCCTTGCATGTTGATGCTTCTGAACTTGTGACTACTGTTTCCCGTGGAGTTCCAGGCTTCTCATTTCAGTTCTTAGTTGGTAAAGCCCAAGAGTACGCCAAGAGCGGGTGCTGGGTTGCTTTCAATGCTGTGTTGGCCTTGTGCATTTATGGCATAGTACTGTTCCCCAATATACCAGACTTTGTGGACTTTGACGCTTTCTACTTGTTTGCCGCTGGTAATCCTGTACCTACTTTACTCGGAGATCTCTACCACTCACTGCATTACAAGAATGAGAAGGGAAGAGGGAAGAATGTTCATCTGTGTGTACCCTTATTGAGTATGTGGTTTGAGAGTCACCTTCCTAAGGGAAGATCTGCTGCAGAGACTACAGCTCCAGTTGGTTGGCCAGAGCGTCTGATGAGGCTATCGTCGGAAGATATGGAGTGGTTTGATAGGGATTTGCTGGGATCTGAGCTCATCTTCAGTTGTTCTGGGTACCCTAATGTGCCGCTGATAGGAAGAAAAGGGTGTATCAACTACAACCCTTCTCTATTCATTCGCCAGTTCGGATATGCGCTGAAGAATCCACCTCAGGAGGAAGAAGTACAGGAATCTCTGTACTTCACTGGTGACGTAAAGGGGGAGTTATTAGCCAAGTTGCAACGTGCCTGGACGCGTATTAACCGCAAAGGGAAGCCGCTGTTAGGAAAGAATGACTGTCAGGCCTATGCACCTTATAGAGCTTGGATTCAGGAGAGGGCTAGTCAGTTGAAGATGCCGTTTCCAGATGCACCAATTCTTGATCCCATTCCGGTAGAAGAGCCGACTACTGTTTCTAGAGAAGCATATGAACAGGTTGTGAAGGAGAAAGAAGCCTTGATGAAGATTAATGAAGGGTTAGAGCAAGAGCTAGCCCAGGCGCGCAGCGAGAAAAACAAGGCCGTATATGCTTTCCAACAACAGATCGAGCTGGTAAACAGGTTAGGATCTGAGTTGACCGAGGAAAAGAAGAAGCGCGAACGTCTGGGGCAAGAGTTCAGAAGCTCCCATGACATGCTGGAAGCCAAAAAGAAAGCGCTTGACGCAGCACACCGAGAGATATCCTCTTGCAATAAGACTTGGAATGCTACACTCACCAACAACAAGAAGAGGGAAGATAAGCTGAAACAGCAAATTTCCGACCTCGAGGAAAAGTTGAAGTCTAGCATCAAGAAGTGTGAGGAAGAAGTGATGGACCGGTATAGTGTCCAGCATGCACTGAACAAGGCAATCAAATCCAGAGATGAAGCAGTATCCCAGAAGCGAAAGTTAGCAGATTGCTTCGGAGAAGCAACATGGGAAGAAACTGCTGAAGATGTGCGTCGTGTCCTTAACAGGAGAAACCAGCTTGTTGAAGGGCTGCTTGATCGACCGAGCCATCCGGAGACCAAGAAGTTGTTAGAGGAGTATCAGACTTTCGGGAGGATTTGATCATTTCATGTAGTTATTTGTATGCTTTATTTGCATAGTGCTGACCATCACCAGGATTGTTGGTTGAGGTCATGCCTTCTTTGTATTCTCATTGATATTGTACCCTGGGCTTATTGATTCTCCCTGCAATATATGAGGCTTTCTATGATTCGGCTCCGATATTCCTATTGTCAGCATTGTCACTGCACCGGCACCTTCGCACTAGAACTGGGGGAATGAACTTCCCTAATGCACAGACACATTGCATTGCATTCATACTCATATTGCATAACAGGTAATCTGTGAATGGTGTCTTATTCCTTGCTCTGTACCAGGTACTTAACAGGATTCCAGATCAACATCCGCACCGCTATTCTACACGCTCCAACTGTCGGAAAGTCATGGACCAAATTCAGAACGAGATGCAGGATGTGCGCGAGAAGCTCGCCCTCTTCATGCAAACCATGGAAGCTATAGCAAAAGGGCAAGAGAATTTGCAGGCCATGGTCCAGCCTCTGTTGGCTCGCAACGCTGGTCATGGTAACGAAGATCATCAGTCTGTCCGGGTTGATACTGCTCATGGAGACGGCACTCCCACGCTGGTGGCTCCGCCTGTCGTCAATATGACTGCTGCTAACGTCAACAACGCTACCGCTGCTGTGAATGGTAACGTCGGAGTGGGGAATGAGACTGCCGTCCATAATGTTGGGCTGGGTGATGTCAACGTGGGGGATAATCTCGGAGGCAATGGCTTTGTCAATACTGGGTTCGGATTCAACGATCAGGGATTTGACAACACTGGCAAGTATGGCTTTAATGCTCAAGGCTTTGGGCAAGATGGTTATGGTATGGTCCATCAGGGTTACGGAGGCTTTGGAAACGGAAATGGTACTGGATTTATGGCTCATGGTCCTGCTGGAGGTGTTCAAGGGTACGGCAACAGAGGCCGAGGTCCGGGGATGAATCAGGTCAGAGCTGGACGTAATAACGCGTACGATGGGTACGGGGCTGGAAACGGTATGTGGCAAGAGGATCAGCAGGAGGACGCCTTCTCTGGAGGAGGTTTTGAAGGGCCGATGGATGATTCTCAAAAGATAAGAATGCTGGAAGAGCAAATGAAGGGAGTCCTAAATCAAAGCGCTGTGGGTCTGGACATGGCAACTATGGGCTTGGTACCTGGCTTGAGGGTGCCGATTAAATTCAAAGCGCCTGCGTTCGATAAGTACAAAGGAGACACATGTCCGAAAGTGCATGTACGAGCTTATTACAGAAAGATGTCTGCATACTCCACTGACGAAAGAATGCTCATGCATTTCTTTCAGGATAGTCTATCGGGTCCTTCCCTAGAGTGGTACATGGGGTTGGAGCCAACTGATATCAAGACATGGAAGCAATTGGCGGAGGCGTTCGTAGCCCATTACAAGTATAACAGCGACCTGGCGCCCAATCGGGTCCAGTTGGCCGGGCTTTCGCAGAAGAAGGGGGAGAGTTTTAAAGAGTATGCGCAAAGGTGGCGCGATATGGCTGCCAGGGTCCGTCCTCCTGTCGAAGATAAAGAAATGAACGATATGTTTGTCGGCACATTCACCGGGCTGTTTCATGATATGCTGTTTCATACGTCTCTGGCCAGTTTTTCATACCTGATTCTGATGGGTGAAAAGATTGAGCGTAATATTAAGCAAGGAAAGTTCCAGGTCGAGGAATCAACTGCATCTGGCAGTAATAAGAAAGCTTATGGGGGGCGCCGTCAGGGCGAAGCTAGCGCTGTATTTGGAGGCCGAGGCCGAGGCCGAGGCAGGGGAAGAAATCAATATCGTCAGCCGCAGCAAGTGTCGAGTGTTACTATTCCGTATCAACAGCAGCCAATCCAGCAACAACAACAGGTTCAGCAGCAATCAACGCCACAGCAGCAGCAGCCTCAGCAGGGGGCACAGCAAGCTCAGCGAAGGTTTCAGGGTAATAAGCCGAGAAGAGTGTTTGAGAAACCTCCCTCTACCTATGCTGATTTATTGCAGGCATTGTTGGGATTGAATCTGGTGGAGAAAAGAACCTTGGCACCGATAACGGGAACTCCCCCGTTCGGCTACGATGCAAGCAGGCGCTGCGAGTTTCATTCTGGGGCCCCGGGCCACGATATAGAAGGTTGTCATGCTTTTAAGCATGTTGTGCAGGATCTTTTGGACAACAAGTCTATCAACTTCGGAACGGCAGTCCCGAATATAGTCCAGAAACCCATGCCTAATCATGGGGCGAATGCAGTTCTGACTGAGGAAGGGTTGAATCTGATTATGAATGTGGAGGATTTGAAGACGCCGCTGAGCGAAATAAAGAGCCGACTGTTGCAGGGAGGTGTTTACCCGGGTTGTAATGAGTACTGCTTAGATTGTTGGGCCCTAGCTGGGGGGTGTGAGGATTTGAAGAAAGGCATCCAGGCCTTGATTGATGAAGGTATATTGCAGTTTGATCGAGCAGCAACTGATGAGCCTGCAGGGGCAGTAGTGGATAATCGGAGTGATGTGGCCACAGTGACGATTCCGCGGAAGACGATCACTATTGCAGCACCAGCTCAGCGACCACCGATTACCATAACTAAAGCCGGGCCGATCCCGTATGAGAACACGAAAGCAGTCCCATGGTCATATGGGCTAGAGGTGTATTGTGACGGGATTAAGATCGATGTCAACAAGCAGCCAGTGGAGGTTGTGGATAATGTTGTCGGTTCAGGAGGCATGACGAGGAGTGGCAGGATCTTTATATCTCCTGAAGTGGAGGCTGAAAGGCTAGCGAAAGGAAAAGGGAAAGCGGTTGAAAATGTTCCGGTTCAAGCAAATGAAAAAGAAGCAGCATCTAAGGATGTAGAGGAATTCATGCGCTTAATTCGGAAAAGTGATTATAAAATTGTGGAGCATCTGCAGCAAACACCGTCCAAAATATCTATCCTGTCATTGCTGTTGTGTTCGGAAGCTTACAGGAACGCTTTGCTGAAAGTCCTGGACACTTCTTTTGTACCCCAGGATGTCTCCGTAAATCAGCTAGAAGGAGTATTGGCACACGTGAATGCAGGCCACAGTCTGGGCTTTACTGATTTTGACTTGACTCCGAAAGGGAGGGATCATAATATGGCATTACATGTATCCGTTGAGTGTCGAGGATCGACAATGTCGCACGTATTGGTTGACACTGGGTCGTCTCTGAATGTGCTGCCTAAGAAGGCGATGATGAAGCTGGATGTTCGAGGAATTTTGTGCACACCAAGCGATTTGGTAGTCAGAGCGTTTGACGGCACGCGGAGAACAGTCTTCGGGTCAATTACTTTGCCTCTGCAAGTGGGGCCGGAAGTGTTTGCAACGGAGTTTTATATCATGGATATACAGCCTGCGTACAGCTGCTTGCTGGGAAGACCCTGGATTCATGGGGCAGGGGCAGTCACGTCTACCCTGCATCAGAAGTTAAAGTATATGGTCGGAGACAGTGTAGTCACCGTGTGCGGAGAAGAAGACATCCTGGTCAGCCATCTATCTTCGTTTAAATATGTGGAAGTCGACGGGGAGATCCATGAGACACCGTGCCAGGCATTCGAAGGTTTGCACATCAAGGACAAGAGTCCCGGGCCGAGCAAAGTGCCAAAGATAGCTGTCTCATCGTATAAGGAAGCTCAAGCGCTAGTGGAAGCAGGAGAAGCCAAGGGCTGGGGCAAAGTATTGGACATTCCTGTGAAAATGGACCGGTTCGGACTGGGGTACCGACCGTCGTCATCAACTCCTTCCGTGGGGGCCCCTCATTTCAGAAAATCAATCACCATCTCTGCCAGTGGAGTATGCCATGAATCTGTCAATGCTGCTTCAGAGTCCGATGAAGGGGACAACGACTGTGATATGGATGCCTGGATTCAGCCAAGCACGCCAGGACAAGGACTGTGCAACTGGTCTATTCAGGAGCTTGTTCCTGTGACTTTTAAACAGTAATGCTTTGCTTTATTAATTGTTGAATAATCTGATGTCTTGCCCGGGGCATCAGGATTTGCTTAGGGCTGTGTTGTTATAAACATTGCTTGTTAATCATTAAATAAATGGCGTTTTTTTCATGTGCAAATACCGTAATCCCTGTCTTTCTTGTTTTGTATTTTTCAATAAAATGGCAACGTGGTTATTCGTTTTTTTGAAGCACTTAACCATTCCTTTTGCAGGATAACATTTTCAGATGACATCCTTGAGCCACCTATGACTCGTCCCGACTTCGGGCACCCGGTATTCCAGACCGAAGAAGAGGTTGTCGAAGATAGCGACGTTCCGGAAGAACTGTCTTGGTTAGTGAAGCAAGAGGAAAGAGCCATTCTGCCTCACGACGAGGTCATCGAGATTATCAATTTGGGGTCGGAAGGGGTTGAGAAGAATATTCGTATTGGAGCCGCATTGCAGAGTGATATCAAGCGAAAACTGGTTGAAATGCTCCGAGAGTATAATGATGTATTCGCTTGGTCGTATCAAGATATGCCAGGGCTCGATACTGATATGGTTGTGCATCGCCTGCCACTGAAAGAAGACTGCCCGCCTGTCAAACAAAAACTTCGCAGAACACGACCAGATATGGCAATGAAGATCAAAGAGGAGGTTCAGAAACAGTGGGACGCTGGTTTCCTGGCTGTGACGAAGTATCCTTCATGGGTTGCTAACATCGTACCAGTGCCGAAGAAAGATGGCAAGGTTCGAATGTGCATGGATTATAGAGATTTGAATAAAGCAAGCCCAAAAGACGATTTTCCACTTCCTCACATTGACGTGTTAGTTGATAATACTGCTCAATACTCTGTATTCTCCTTCATGGATGGCTTTTCAGGCTATAATCAAATTAAAATGGCGCCAGAGGATATGGAGAAGACTACTTTCATAACGCCGTGGGGAACATTTTGCTACAAAGTGATGCCCTTTGGTTTGAAAAATGCTGGGGCAACGTATCAGCGTGCGATGACGACTCTTTTTCATGACATGATGCATAAAGAGATCGAAGTTTATGTTGACGATATGATTGCCAAATCCCAGACGGAGGAAGAGCATCTGGTGAATCTGTTGAAGTTGTTTAAAAGACTTAGGAAGTTCAGGCTGAGGCTGAACCCTAACAAATGCACCTTCGGGGTGAGATCGGGTAAACTGCTGGGGTTTATCGTATGCGAAAGAGGAATAGAGGTCGATCCTGCTAAAATAAAAGCGATTCAAGAAATGCCGACGCCTAAAACAGAGAAAGAGGTGCGCGGGTTTTTAGGGAGATTGAACTACATTGCCCGGTTCATATCTCACCTAACTGCCACGTGTGAACCATTATTCAAGCTGCTAAAGAAAGATCAAGCTGTGACGTGGAACGAAAATTGTCAAAAGGCGTTCGATAAAATAAAGAAGTATCTGCAGGAGCCTCCTATTTTGATACCCCCGGTAGCAGGGAGACCCTTGATAATGTATTTGACGGTTCTTGAGGGAAGCATGGGTTGTGTTCTCGGTCAACACGACGAGACGGGGAGAAAAGAGCATGCGATCTATTACTTGAGTAAGAAATTTACAGACTGTGAATCTCGATACTCAATGCTGGAGAAAACTTGTTGCGCGCTAGCCTGGGCCGCCAAGCGTTTGAGGCAGTACATGCTGAATCATACAACCATGCTCATCTCGAAGATGGATCCTATCAAATATATATTCGAAAAGCATGCGTTGTCAGGTAGAATTGCCCGTTGGCAGATGGTCTTGACTGAATATGATATTCAATACGTCTCGCAAAAGGCGATAAAGGGGAGTGTGCTGTCTGAATATCTGGCGGAGCAGCCCATTGAAGAGTACCAATCAATGAGATTTGATTTTCCTGACGAGGATATCATGTATCTCAAGATGAAGGATTGTGAAGAGCCGTTACCAGACGAAGGACCAGAGCCGGGGTCCCAATGGAAGATGATATTTGACGGAGCTGTGAATGCTTACGGTAGCGGAATAGGGGCAATCATCACCACGCCGCACGGGTCGCATATCCCGTTTACTGCCCGATTGACCTTTGCCGTTACTAACAATGAGGCCGAATACGAAGCTTGTATAATGGGGCTTGAAGAAGCCATTGATTTGCGAATCAAACATCTAGACGTATACGGAGACTCAGCTCTAGTGGTGAATCAGATCAAAGGGGAATGGGAGACACGTCAGCCCAATTTGATACATTACATGAATTATGCAAGGAGATTGTTGCCTTTCTTCGACAAGGTTGAATTGCATCACGTGCCGCGGGTAGAAAATCAAATGGCTGACGCTCTTGCCACTTTGTCTTCCATGTACAAGGTCAACTTCTGGAACGAAGCTCCCCAAATCACTATTTCTCGGTTGGACAGGCCAGCTTATGTATTTGCTATTGATGAAGCATCTGATGACAAACCGTGGTATTTCGATATCCTTAATTTCCTGAAGAATAAAGAGTATCCGGCTGGGGCATCCAGTCAAGATCAGAAGACTCTCAGGAGATTAGCGGGTAATTTCTACTTGAACCCGGATGGCGTCTTATACAGAAGAAACCACGATTTGGTGTTGTTGCGGTGTGTAGACGAAAAAGAGGCAAAGCTTCTCATGGAGGAAATTCACGAAGGTGCCTTTGGTACGCATGCTGGTGGACATGCTATGACGAGAAAACTGCTGAGGGCAGGTTACTTTTGGCTAACGATGGAAACTGATTGTTTCAAGTTCGCGAGGAAGTGCCACAAGTGCCAAATCTATGCTGACAAGATACACGTGCCTCCAAGTCCTTTAAATGTGATGTCATCTCCATGGCCATTCTCGATGTGGGGAATCGATATGATTGGAAAGATCGAGCCGACAGCTTCTAACGGGCATCGGTTCATCCTAGTAGCAATCGATTATTTCACCAAGTGGGTGGAAGCGGCGTCTTACGCAAATGTAACGAAGCAAGTGGTGGCTAGATTCATTAAGAGAGATATCATTTGCCGATACGGGATTCCCGAGCGGATAATCACGGATAATGGTTCTAATCTGAACAACAAAATGATGAAGGAGCTCTGTCAGAATTTCAAGATTGAACATCACAACTCCTCCCCTTACCGACCCAAGATGAATGGCGCTGTCGAAGCGGCCAACAAGAATATCAAGAAGATTGTCCAGAAAATGGTGGTGACTTATAAAGATTGGCATGAAATGTTACCTTTCGCTTTGCACGGTTATCGTACGACGGTACGCACATCAACCGGGGCAACTCCGTTCTCGTTGGTATACGGAATGGAAGCGGTATTACCATTGGAAGTTGAGATCCCTTCTCTGAGGGTATTGCGAGACGTTCAGCTGGACGAGGCAGAATGGGTAACGAATAGATTGAACCAACTGAGTTTGATGGATGAGAAGAGGCTAGCTTCTCTGGCATACGGTCGTTTATACCAAAGACGAATGAAGAAAGCGTACGACAAGAAGATAATTCCTCGAAGCTTTCAGACGGGCGACCTTGTGCTGAAAAGGATCCTCCCGCCGCAAGCAGATCACAGGGGCAAGTGGACCCCCAACTACGAAGGGCCATATGTTGTTAGTAAGGTTTTCTCAGGAGGAGCGTTGTTGTTGTCCACCATGGACGGGGAAGACTTTGCGTCACCTGTGAATTCGGACGCAGTTAAAAAATACTTTGCTTAAAATAGACCCGCTGGACAAAAAAAGAGAGTCCAGGCAAAAATGGGGCATCCTGGCGAACCAAAAAAACAGAATAAAAAGGTTCGGGCAAAAGTTAGGGATAAAATTGAAAAATGTACACCCGCGAAGTTGAAAACCTACACTGGGCGGCTTCGGCAAAAAAGGGTATCCCGGTGAACTGAAAACCCGTAAAGGGCGGTTCACGCAAAAGTTAGGGATTTGAAAAGCAAATGACTGCGGTCCGAATTCGATATTCAATGAGCATCAATGCGGGAGAATATATTTGAGGGGTCAGTTATCGGATACAACCTCTTCAGAAGTGGGGATACCGGGAAAGTATTAGAGTCGGACGAGTCATGGGAGGATCAGTTCGTGGTGTTCATCTGCATCCAGTTGCCGACATGTGTACAAAATTTAATTTGTCAATATTTACGCTTCTTGTGAATACTTGCATACTTGTATATCTGCTTTGCGTAGCTTCCTCTTTTCAGGAGTTACATCCTGTGTACAAAAAAAACTCCGCCCATTCAGGGGCCCAATCAATGAAAATGTGTTATTCAATACTTGATGCCTGTTCTTTACTGTTTTGCGCATGATAAAACGCCTAAGTTTATTGAAGCTAGCATGAGTATAACATCATTGGCCCTTGCCAACAGTGGTTAAAGCTTTGAATTGACTGAGTGTAACGTCACTAACCTGAATTGATTTGATTGCACAGGCTTGTCGTGTCTTGTTTGTGTTGTTGCAGGTTTCATAACCCTACGAGGAAGATGATCAGAAGGTTGCAATAACGAAAGACTCAGTCCTCGCGCAGGTCATGCATGTTCTTCCTGAAGAAGGATAGAATTCCCCAGCTAGCCGTAGCTTATCCAAAGGACGTGCTCCAGAAAGGTTATTCGTCCTCAGCAGGGTTTGGCGACTCCAAGATCGTAAGGCTGTATTCAGATAGGTTCATCGTTCCCCGCAGGGTCGGGCACTCTCCCCCAGCAGGGTCAGTTAATTTTCCCCAAGAGAATCCAGCCATCCCCAGAGGAATTCTCTTTGCAAGTGTTTTCATTCCTTCCAGTGGAATTCGAAGATCAAGATTCTCCAAAGCAGAGTTGATGGTGGGTCCTGCCGTCTATTTTGTCAGAGATACTGGTGATATCAGTTCATGATCCAGCAGAAAGTCCGATCGAACTGTGCACATCTGCTGTTCCACAGCAAAGTTATATTCCCCAGCAGGGGGTTACCTCAACAAGACGTGTGGTTTGAATTCCCAATTTCCCAGCAGGGTCGACTTCACCCTTCCAGCATTTATTTTGTTGGAATAATTCTGTAGCGTCTGGCTATCCCCGGCGAGTGGGCATTATCCTTCCAGCATTTATTTTGCTAAAGCAGTTCCTGTATTCTAGCGGTTCAGGTGGAGAGAGCTCTCGCTCAAATGAATTATCAAACAGCCAAGATCCCGGCAGGAGACATCCAGTGATAATGTCAATTTCGGCAGTATTCCCCCACAGAGTTAGCATGATGAGAGTCTCTTTGTCTCTAACAGAGTTAGCATGATGAGAGTCTCTTTGTCTCTAACAGAGTCATTTATGCAAATGTCTCTTATTTTCCCTACCAGAGTTGTCAGGATAAGCGTCTTCTTATCCCCAAGCAGAGTTTGTTTGTCATCAACGGGTCCCATGAATCAGAATTTCAGAGGCCACTGCCGGTTATCAGAATAGGCGTCCGATAGTGGGTTTCCAGACATCCCCAGTAGAGTCCGCCTCAAAGTCGCTGTCACGTCAGTGCTAAGAAGTTTGTGGGTGAGGATCATTGAAGAACTAAGTCCTGACGCGGACAATTTACTCCTATATTGACGGGATTTCTTTAGAAGTGGGCGTCCTAACGTGGACAGGTTTATTTCCCTGGATTGGTGAGGTGTGTTAGTCCTATCGCGGACAGATTCGAGTTCTCGAAATTAGTGGGATGGGAGGTCATGACGTTGACGAAAGTGATCACTCTTTGTTGGGGTCCTGACGTGGACAAGTTATTTCCCCAGTGGGTCGAGGGTGTGAGTCCTTACGTGGACAAGTCTTATTTCCTCAGCAGGTCGAAGACGCCTGAGTCCTAACGTGGACAAATCAAGACGAGATCAGTGTCCTGACATGGACAAATCAAAGAAAGTACTATTCCTAACGTGGAGAAGTGGATCCTAACGTGGACGATGTAGTCCTTACGCGGACGTGTCAGAAGAGGATTCCTTACGTGGAAAAAGATCATATTCCTTACGTGGAAAGATCGGAGTCCTTACATGGACAGATTAAGATTGTGGAAATGACAGCATTCCTTACGTGGAAAAATGTGGTCCTGACGCGGACAAATCGGAAAGGAGTTGGTATTCCTTACGTGGAAAGATCAGAGTCCTTACGTGGACATATCAAGAGCATTCCTTACGTGGAAGAAAAAATGGTTTCCTTACGTGGAAAGACGAATTTATTCCTTACGTGGAAAGAGTGAGTCCTCACGCGGACATATCAAGATTGATTCCTGACGTGGAAAGAAAAAGATTATTCCTGACGTGGAAGAGTTTAGTCCTGACGTGGACAGATCGAAGAAGATATTCCTAACGTGGAAGAAGAAGTTTATTCCTTACGCGGAGAAATTGGGGTCCTTACGTGGACAGATGCGTGGAATGTTGAGTCCTGACGTGGACAGGTTCAGAACCAAAAGTTGAATTTCTTACGTGGAAAGATTGGAGTCCTGACGCGGACATGTCAAGTGGTATTGGAGTCCTTACGTGGACAGATTGATATAGTTCTCCTTATGTGGAAAGAAGATTGCTCCCTGACGTGGAAAGATGAAAGGGTTAGTCCTGACGCGGACAGATACGGAAGAAACGATTCCTAACGCGGACGATGTTATTCCTAACGTGGACAGGTTACTCCTAACGTGGAAGATTTTTATTCCTAACGTGGACGATGCAGTTTATGGAAATGCAGACGAGTTATCCCCAGCGGAGTTGCCGAGATTTTCCTGGGTTAACAGCAGGTGGAGTCCTAACGTGGACAGGTTCTAGTTGAGATTTCTTCATATTGATGACAGACGGAGTCCTAACGTGGACAAGCAAGCAATCTGTTATGACAGAATCCTCTTCAGAACGATGAAGACAATCCCCAGCACATTCGTACGAGATCAGTGGGTTGCTGTAACAGTCAGATTCAGTTGATGAATGTCGTTCTTCAAGCAGGAGCGCAGTTTATTTTTGCGGTTGGCAAATTTCTGGTTTCACTAGTATTCAACCGTCTCGTACCGCGAATGTCTGAAGGCTCCGGGCTCTTCACCCAATCGGGTCCAAGTCGCTTGAATAGGGGCAGCTGTTGCACCCTAAAATTTGCCCAACCTTATTCACTTGGTCATGTACATAGACTAACCATCTGCATAACATAAGCATAGCAAGTCATTCAACAGGGGACCAATCATTATTCTCATCTCTAGATGCCTATCAAGAGGTTATTATCCCAATTCAATATCATTCAAGTCATCAGGAAAGAATTTGAAAGCAAAGAGTTCAGCAGATCAAGCCTTGAGTCCATCTCCTAGCTGAGGGTATCTGAGGATCAACCAGAGGATTGTGAGCTATGAAGTGGAGGCATGGAGAGTGTCTAGACATTATGAGAGACTTAAAAAGTCATTTGGAGAAGAAAATAAGTTGTTGATGAGAGCACAAGAGCTACAGTTGAAGGCAGTCAACTAGGGTTTCATCTGGGTCAACCCTAGGTCAACCCTAGGTCAATTGACTGACTTAAGAGGGCATTCAAGTCTATTGGAGAAATGTGGGGATCAACATTGGACATATGAAGAAGGATATGGAGATATGCCAAGGAGAATTCAAGAGAAATCAAGGAGAAGAGGAGTTACTAAATTAGGGTTTCTCTGTAAAATCCCCTAGTTTAGGTCAAATTTCCAAGCAAGATAAGTCAAAATGCTAACTTCAAATGGCTTCTTGGCCAATATGAAACTTGTAGAGGATCTCAAGACCTTTAATTTGAGTGGTGGAAGACCTCAAGGAGATTTATAGAACTCAAGTTATGGTCCTTACAAGTTACAGGTCATCTGAGGTGTCTGAATTTTTGTTTGTGAAAGTGACTTGACTTCCAAGCTAGTTTTGCCCCTCAAGGAGATTTCAAATGAATTCTTGGTCAACATAAGAATTGTTCCTCATTGTCTTAGCTTTCTAGAATGGTATAGCATGCCTTCATATGATGTGGAGAACTCAACTTATGGTCTTGGCAAGCAAAGGGTATTTTGGGCATTTGTGAATTACAGGTCATTTTAACCTATGTCTAAAACTCATACAAGGAGGCCTCAAATGGAAAAACTTACAACATCAAACTTGCTCCAAATGGGATTTTAAGTCTAGAAAGAAGGTCACAAATTATTGGAGAAGCTCATAGCATGAAGTTGCATAATTGGTCAAAATATGAACTAAAAAGGCTTATAAAGTGAATAAATTCAAAGTGAAAAATGGTTTGGGAGATTTACAAGTCCAAATGGAGACTTCCAATATATGATTTTGAATGGAAAAACAATTCTAAGAACAATGGTTCAAACACTTTTTTGAGTTTAGAAGGGAAAAAAGAAGTTATCTTTGGTTACTTGTAATTGAAGAAACATAATCAAAATGAACCAAAGTTGGAAAGCAAGGGAATGTGCAAGATGGATCTAGAATGTTCATTTGGGGTCTATATATTCATGAAATGAGAGTTTGGCAAGGGTTGGCTTCATTTGCACCAAGAATTCCACAAAATTTTTCATTCTTTTACATTGAAGTTTCATTCCAAATCTCACAAATTCTTCACCAATTCTCATCCACATCAATTCAATATTGTTCAATCATCATCATAGATCATCATCCAATCAAGGATCAAGTGATTATCATCCATTTTCGAGCATCTTTTTCATCAACATCAAAATCACAATCTCAAGTGGACAGCATAATTCAAGCAAAGAATCAACAAGGAATTGCATACAGAATCACATACATCAAGGATTGATCAAGATCCAACACCTAGAAGCCTCAGATCCTCAATCTCCATAGCTGTTTTCAAGGTTTCACACCAGGTATGTTTTCATTCAAATTGCTCGATTCAGTTAGTTAGGCATGTTGTTGTTAGTTTAGATTTGATCTAGGTGGTTAGGAGAACAAGTAGGATGAATTTGGAACGATTTGGTGATGGTTGTTAACAGGTGCAACAAACTGTTAGGATCAATATCTCTTAGGTTAGTGCATCATAATTGTAGCTTGATAGCGCAGATTAATAACCATTAGTTGTAGATTAGTTTAGGTTAAGTTTGGGGAAGAATTGAGTTGGTGCATATCAGTGTAATTTCATGGTGGCCAGAGTTTGATGTCATCGGGTTTGTTGTTGTGGTGAGTTTCAAAGAAATCTAATGCCCTAGGATTATAGAGGGAGAGATCCTGAGCAACTTTCATGTTTATGGCATGTTGATTCGTGGCTTGGAGATGGAGAACAGTTGGGTGGAATGTTGCTCGTGCATGGGGTTTAATGGCAGAAACCCTAATCTCAGTTGAACCAAGGAAGAAGACACAATCGTGTCCGTTCATCTCATGGTAGACTTTTGACTTAGAAGGAAATCCAAGGGCTCATATTTGATTCAGAATGTGGAGGGAAAGAGCTGGCCAAAACGCGCCGTTTCATTAATTGAAACGGGCGGGCCTCAGACTCTTGTGCTAATCCCACCCCCAGCTTTCAGGCCCAAACCAATTGCAACGTGATTTCCATTCTATTCTCACCCCCAGCGTGTATGGTGTTCTGAGCTAGAATTCTGGGCTTAACCAAAGCGCTATCTGCACCCCCTATTGTTGGCCCATTGTGATTTTTTAACTGGGCGAATTTCTATTTCAACCCCCTCCTTCTCATTTAATCCCAATTATTTTTCTTAATTCACTTTAATATTTTACCAATTTTCATTAATTCATAACTAATTCATAAAAAATGCATTTCAATCCATTCTTTTTACAATATTTTCATTAAAATGTCTAGAAAATTTTCATAAAATAAAATTGCATTTTTATTTTTATTTCATATTTTCTACATATTTTCTAAATAAATGTCATATTAAATAGATTCATTTCATGCATCATTTTAATGATTTTTGTTCTCTTACATGCTTTAATATTTTCTGGTCATTCTTTTTTATATTGTTTAGATGAGATATTCAACTTGTAGAAATAGTTTAGTTCCCATTTTTAGAGATTAATTTTAGGTGATTAATAAATGCTTGAACATCATGTACAAAACTAGGGTTTTAGATGACAACTTAAGAGGTTTGATTTCATTTCCCTTAGGGCTTAGGGTTTTAATAGATTAGTTATGGGACTATAGGGGCTATGGGTAGTTACTAGATCCCTTAGAAAAAGTCAGGATTCCCCTATTGCTATTAATGTACTGTCTGTATATCTGTTGTCTGGTGTGGTGTGCCCTCTGGGGATTGTTGCTTGTTTGTTTGGGTATTGGGTTTGTCTGGGGCCCTGGGGAAGCTGAATATTTGTGAAGATGAAGACCATTGGAGATTCAAAGATTGAAGATCAACTGTCAGAGTTGGATAGGAGATTCTTGCTAGCAGATGCTGAGGAGACTAGGGTTTAGGAGCTAGGCAGAGCTCTAGACTAGAAAGATTGTTTCTCAAACATGGATAGCCTTGTCTGCATCCATTCTTCTCTGTGATTCCGAGTCTCTCTAAGACATTCACCCCCTTCCTTTGGAAGGCTTGGTGATAGTGTCTATGAGATAGAACTCTTGAGAGAAAATGTCTTTTGTGTTAGAAGCAGTCTGTTCACCACCTTTGGTAGTCAACTGATTGCTTAACACCCAATTCACTCTTGTGACTGATCCCTCATCCTGGAGGTTTGAGCTTGAAGAAAAGCCATTGCAGATAGAAGACTGATGATCAAAGCCCTTGCCTGAAGGTCAGGAAGATGGAGATTGATGCTTGTTGAAGCCTGTAGCTGATTGGAGATTACTTGAAGCCAGATGTTGATTCAGAGCTGCTAATGTTGCTTCTTTTTGCTGTATTTCATTTCTGATGTATTGATTGGTTTTCCTGACTGTATTGTTTGCTGTTTACCCTGCTGGGTTGAAAGTGAAGCCTGTTCACTTTTACCTATTGTTTTCTAGGTTCGAGGTTGAGTGGGACTCCCTTGCCTCGCTTGTGCTGTTGCATCCATGCATTTTACTGTTTTACTGTATATATCTGATATTGTTTCTGTTTCCGTCCATTCCCTTAGGATCTCTGTTTCTCTCTGTGCAAGAGAGGAGCATGATAGACACTAGGTCTTAACCCATGCATGATAACATTAGGTTGGTTTGTTTCCCTTCGCAACCGTAGGTTAGAGTTCTGTCTCTTTCTTTCTCAAAAACAAACAGAAAAACACATAAAGATTTCAAACACAATAAAAGACACTTCTTCCGTAAAAGAATGTGAACTCATCAAAGCGTCATTTTTGTCCGCTGGGAATGTTGATCAGAAAACCTTTTTCAGAAGGAATAAAATCAACCAAGACAAGCTTGTGTCGTACGTGGCCCGAACTACGTTTGCTCTGATCTTTCATGATGTATGAAAGTACGTAGGCATAGGATGCGATATCCTAGCGAGCAACCTTCCCCTCCTTTCCCGTGGGTAGGCGAACTACGTTGACTCTGATTTCTCGTTCCAGACGGGAATACGTAGGCATAAAGTGCGATACTTTGCCGAGTCATTTTTTATTTTCATTTTCATTTTCTTTTTCACCATTGACCTATAGTTTAGATAGAATAACAATCCATACCCGAAAACAAGCGTGGATCCCGTCGAGTACGACGGACGTGAGGGGTGCTAATACCTTCCCCTTGCGTAACCGACTCCCGAATCCAGGTTTTGGTTGCGACGACCATACCTTTCCCATGTTGTGCGAGGTTTACTCCGAGCGTTCCCTTTCCCGCTCTGAGGGATAAATAACGCACGGTGGCGACTCTTCTGTCCAGCCGGCGCCGATTTTCGCAGTAGCGACAGATATCAAGCGAAGACTGGTTGAAATGCTTCGAGAGTATAATGATGTATTCGCTTGGTCGTATGAAGATATGCCAGGGCTCGATACAGATATGGTTGTGCATCGCCTGCCACTGAAAGAAGATTGCCCGCCGGTCAAACAAAAGCTTCGCAGAACTCGACCAGATATGGCAGTGAAGATCAAAGAGGAAGTCCAAAAACAGTGGGACGCTGGTTTCCTGGCTGTGACAAAGTATCCCTCATGGGTTGCTAACATCGTACCAGTGCCAAAGAAAGATGGCAAGGTTCGAATGTGCGTGGATTATAGAGATTTGAATAGAGCAAGCCCAAAAGACGATTTTCCACTTCCTCACATTGACGTGTTAGTTGATAATACTGCTCAATACTCCATATTCTCCTTCATGGATGGCTTTTCAGGCTATAATCAGATTAAAATGGCGCCAGAGGATATGGAGAAAACCACTTTCATAACGCTTTGGGGAACATTTTGCTATAAAGTGATGCCCTTTGGTTTGAAAAATGCTGGGGCAACATATCAGCGTGCGATGACGACTCTTTTCCATGATATGATGCATAAAGAGATCGAAGTTTATGTGGACGATATGATTGCCAAATCCCAGACGGAGGAAGAGCATCTGGTGAATTTGCTGAAGTTATTTAAAAGGCTTAGGAAGTTCAGGCTGAGGCTGAACCCTAACAAATGCACCTTCGGGGTAAGATCGGGTAAACTGCTAGGGTTTATCGTAAGCGAAAGAGGAATAGAGGTCGATCCTGCTAAAATAAAAGCGATTCAAGAAATGCCGACGCCTAAAACAGAGAAAGAGGTGCGCGGGTTTTTAGGGAGGTTGAACTACATCGCCCGGTTCATATCTCACCTAACTGCTACGTGTGAACCACTGTTCAAGTTGCTAAAGAAAGATCAAGCTGTAACGTGGAACGAAAACTGTCAAAAGGCGTTCGATAAAATAAAGCAGTATTTGCAGGAGCCTCCTATTTTGATACCCCCAGTGGCAGGTAGACCCTTGATCATGTATTTGACGGTTCTTGAGGGAAGCATGGGTTGTGTTCTCGGTCAACATGACGAGACAGGGAGAAAAGAGCATGCAATCTATTACTTGAGTAAGAAATTTACAGACTGCGAATCTCGGTATTCAATGCTGGAGAAGACTTGTTGCGCGCTAGCCTGGGCCGCCAAGCGTTTGAGGCAGTACATGCTGAATCATACAACCATGCTCATCTCGAAGATGGATCCTATCAAATATGTATTTGAAAAGCAGGCGTTGTCAGGTAGAATTGCCCGTTGGCAGATGGTCTTAACTGAATATGACATCCAATACGTCTCGCAAAAGGCTATAAAGGGGAGTGTGCTGTCTGAGTATCTGGCAGAGCAGCCTATTGAAGAGTACCAATCGATGAGGTTTGATTTTCCTGACGAGGATATCATGTACGTAATGATGAAAGATTGTGAAGAGCCGTTGCCAGACGAAGGACCAGAGTTGGGTTCCAAATGGAAGATGATATTTGACGGAGCTGTGAATGCTTACGGTAGCGGAATAGGGGCAATCATCACTATGCCACACGGGTCGCACATCCCGTTTACTGCCCGATTGACCTTTGCCGTTACCAATAATGAGGCCGAATACGAAGCTTGTATAATGGGGCTTGAAGAAGCCATTGATTTGCGAATCAAAAATCTAGACGTATACGGAGATTCAGCTCTGGTGATTAACCAAATCAAAGGGGAATGGGAGACGCGTCAGCCCAACTTGATACATTACATGAATTATGCAAGGAGATTGTTGCCTTTCTTCGACAAGGTTGAATTGCATCACGTACCGCGGGCAGAGAATCAAATGGCTGACGCCCTGGCCACTTTGTCTTCCATGTACAAAGTCAACTTCTGGAACGAGGCTCCCCGAATCGTTACCTCTCGGCTTGACAGACCAGCTTATGTATTTGCTATTGATGAAGCATCTGATGACAAACCATGGTATTTCGATATCCTTAATTTCCTGAAGAATAAGGAGTATCCGGCTGGGGCATCCAGTCAAGATCAGAAGACTCTCAGGAGATTAGCAGGCAATTTCTATTTGAACCCGTATGGCGTCTTATACAGAAGAAACCACGATTTGGTGTTGTTGCGTTGTGTAGACGAAAGAGAGGCAAAGCTACTCATGGAGGAAATACACGAAGGTACCTTTGGTACGCATACTGGTGGACATGCTATGACAAGAAAGCTGCTGCGGGCAGGCTACTTTTGGCTGACCATGGAAACTGATTGTTTCAAGTTTGCGAGGAAATGCCACAAGTGCCAAATCTATGCTGACAAGATCCATGTGCCTCCAAGTCCTCTGAATGTGATGTCATCGCCTTGGCCATTTTCGATGTGGGGAATCGATATGATTGGAAAGATCGAGCCGACAGCTTCTAACGGGCATCGGTTCATCCTAGTAGCAATCGATTATTTCACCAAGTGGGTGGAAGCGGCATCTTATGCAAATGTAACTAAGCAAGTGGTGGCCAGATTCATCAAGAGAGATATCATTTGCCGATACGGGATTCCCGAGCGGATAATCACGGACAACGGTTCGAACCTGAACAACAAAATGATGAAGGAGCTCTGTCAGAATTTCAAGATCGAACATCACAACTCTTCCCCTTACCAACCCAAGATGAATGGCGCTGTTGAGGCAGCCAATAAGAATATCAAGAAGATCGTTCAGAAAATGGTGGTGACCTATAAGGATTGGCACGAGATGCTACCTTTCGTTTGCACGGTTATCGTACGACGGTACGCACATCAACCGGGGCAACCCCGTTCTCATTAGTGTATGGAATGGAAGCGGTATTACCATTGGAAGTTGAGATCCCTTCTCTGAGAGTATTGCAAGACGTTCAGCTGGACGACGCAGAATGGATAAAAGACAGGTTGAACCAATTGAGTTTGATGGACGAGAAGAGGCTAGCTTCTCTAGCATATGGTCGTTTATACCAGAGCCGAATGAAGAAAGCATATGACAAGAAAATACATCCGCGAAGCTTTCAGACGGGCGACCTGGTGCTGAAAAGGATTCTCCCGCCGCAAGCAGATCACAGGGGCAAGTGGACCCCTAACTACGAAGGGCCCTACGTTGTCAGGAAAGTCTTTTCAGGAGGAGCGTTGTTGTTGTCCACCATGGACGGTGAAGACTTTACGTCGCCTGTGAATTCGGACGCAGTTAAAAAATACTTTGCTTAAAATCGACCCGCTGGACAGAAAAAGAGAGTCCAGGCAAAAATGGGGCATGGCGAACCAAAAACAGAATGAAAGGTTCGGGAAAAAGTTAGGGATAAAATTGAAAAATGTACACCCGCGAAGTCGAAAACCTACGCTGGGCGGCTTCGGCAAAAAGGGGTATCCCGATGAATTGAAAACCCGTAAAGGGCGGTTCACGCAAAAGTTAGGGATTTAAAAAGCAAATGACTGCGGTCCGAATTTGATATTGCAGTGAGCATCAATGCGGGAGAATACCTGAGGGGTCGGTTATCAGATACAACCTCTTCGGAAGAGTGAATACTGGGAAAGCATTAGAGTCGGGCGAGTCATGGGAGGATCAGTTCGTGGTGTTCGTCTGCATCCCGTTGCCGACATGTGTACAAAATTTAATTTGTCAAAATATTTATGCTTCTTGTGCATACTTGTATATCTGCTTTGCGTAGCTTCCTCTTTTTAGGAGTTACATCCCGTGTACAAAAACTCCGCCCATTCAGGGGCCCAATCAATAAAATGTGTTATTCAGTATTTGATGCTGGTTCTTTACTGTTTTGTACATGATAAAACGCCTAAGTTTACTGAAACTAGCATGTGTATAACATCACTGGCCCTTGCCAACAATTGCTAAAGCTTTAAATTAACTGAAAATAACATCACTAATCTGAATTGATTTGGTTGCATAGGCTTGTCCTGTCTTGTTTGTGTTGCTGCAGGTTTCATAGCCGTATGAGGAAGACGATCAAAAGATTGCGATAACGAAAGACTCGACCCCCACGCAGGTCATGCATGTTCTTCCTGAAGAAGGATCGAATTCCCCAGCTAGTCGTAGCTTACCCAAAGGGCATGCTCCAACAAAGTCATGTATTCTCAGCAGAATTGGAGATTCCAAAATCATAAGGCTGTATTCAGACAGTATGGTGTCCCCCAGAAGGATTCCCTTATTTCGAGCAGAGTGGTTTAGCCGCAGAAGATTAATATTTGTGAGCTGTAGTCAGGCAGTTTACCTTTCCTCGCAGGGTCATTTACTCTCCCCCAGCGGAGTCAATTGATTTTCCCAAGAGAATCATCCCATCCCCAGCGGAGTTCTCTTTCCAAATAGGGTATTCATTCTTCCCAGTGGAATTTGAAGATTGAGGCTCTCCCTGGCAGAGTTGGTGTGGCGCATTGGCATCCGTTTACTCTCCAGCAGAAGTTCAATCATACCAGGCGCGTATCCCCCAGCAGGGTGTTACTTCAACGAGATGTTTGGTTTAAGTTCCCTATTTCCCAGCCGAGTCGACTCCCCTCTTCCAGCATTTATTTTGCTGGAATAATTCTGCAGCATCTGGCTATCCCCAGCGGAGTTGGCATTATTTCCAGCATTTATTTTGCTGAAGCAGCTCCTATGCCCAGCAGTTCGAGTCTGCATTCGCATCAGCATATAGTGTCATACTTGTATTAACCAAATGAAAGCGTAGCATTTCCATGTCGAATGGAGCATTGCATCGTTGCCAAACACATGCATTGTGAAACATAAAATAGGTTGGCTAACCGTTTGTTCCAAGTATTGTTTCTCTTGCAGGTAGAGAGAGCCCTTGCCCAGGTGAATCAATAAACGTTCAAAGTCTCGGCATGAGACGTTCGACGAAGTGTCAGCTGCGGCACTACTCCCCACAGAGTTGTCAAGATGAAGTTCTCTTTGTCTCCGAACAGAGTTATTTATGAATTTCTCGTGTTTTCCCCGCCAGAGTCAGCAGGATAAGTTTCTCCTTATCCCTAAGCAGAGCTATTGGTCATTAAAGGATTCATGAATCAGAATTTCAGAGGCTACCGCCGGTTACCAGAACAGGTGTTCGGAGGTTTGGTTTCCAAATGTCCCCAGTAGAGTCAGCCTCAAAGTTGCTGTAACGTCAGTGATAAGAAATTTGCGGACCAATGGAAGGATGAGTCCTAACGTGGACAATTTTATTGACGGGTTTTCTTTGTGCTAGAGAAGATTGTTGGAATGTGGAGTCCTAACGTGGACATTTCCTCAAGTTGATGATGTGTGTTAGTCTTAACGTGGACAGGTTCGAGGTCTCGGTATTGATTGAGTATGGAGTCCTGACGTGGACAGGATTGATTACTCTTCGTGTTGGTGTCCTGACGTGGACAATTTATTTCCAGCAGATAGCTTTATTCGTAATGGTGAAATGTGCGTCCCGACGTGGACGTTTATAGTTCTTTAAGATGACAAGATGCGAGAGTCCTGACGTGGACAAGTTTATCCTTCTTTGTGCTGTGGGCAAAGTGTGAGTCCTGACGTGGACAAGTCTTATTTCCCCAGCAAGTCAAAGACGCGCAAGTCCTGACATGGACAAGTTCTATTGCTTCAGCGGATCAAGAGGTGAGTCCTGACGTGGACAAATCAAGACGAAATGTGAGTCCTGACGTGGACAAGGTTATTCCTTACGAGGAAAGGGAAGCTTCAGTTCCTTACGTGAAAAAGCAAGTTCAGTCTTGACGTGGACAGACGCAGAAAAGACAAGTTGTATTCCTAACGGGGAAAGATGATGATTCCTTACGTGGAAAGATTGAGTCCTTACGTGGACATATCAAGAGCGTTCCTAACGTGGAAGAAAAATGGTTTCCTTACGTGGAAAAGACGAGTGTATTCCGTACGTGGAAAAATTGAGTCCTTACGCGGACATATCAAGATTGATCGCCAACGTGGACATATCGAGTTGATTCCTCACGTGGAAAGAGAAGTTGTTTCCTTACGTGGAAAAGTTTAGTCCTGACGCGGATAGTTTGAGAAAAGGTTTCCTTACGCGGAAAGATGTGATTCCTTACGTGGAAAGATAGTATTCCTTACGTGGAAAGAAGCTTGTATTCCTGACGTGGAAAGGGAAGTTGTTTCCTTACGTGGAAATGTTTAGTCCTGACGCGGACAGATCAAAGAAGTTATTCCTAACGTGGAAGAAAAAGATGGATTCCTTACGTGGAAAGGTGAGTCCTAACGTGGACGATGTTATTCCTAACGTGGACGGTGTTATTCCTAACGTGGAAGAGTTTATTCCCAACGTGGACGATTTATTTCTGACGAGAAGGCAGACGAGCCATCCCCAGCAAAGTTATTGAGGTTTTCCAAATCGGCGAAGCAGGCGTCCTGACGTGGATAGTGTTATGTCTCTGCGATGATAGTATTTTTTTCAGAACGATGAAAATAATCCCTAGCACGGTCGCGCGAGACCAGTGGGGTGTCATAATAGTCAAATTCAGCTGATGAATGTCGTTCCCCAAGCAGGAGCACAGTTTATTTCTGCGGTTGGCAAATTTCTGGTTTCATTGGTATTCAACCGTCTCGTACCGCGAATGTCTGAAGGCTCCGGGCTCTTCACCCAATTGGGTCCAAGTCGCTTGAATAGGGGCAGCTGTTGCACCCTAAAATTTGCTCAACCTTATTCACTTGGTTTATGTTTCAATATCATTAGCATTTGCATATAGAGTCATGTACATAGCCTAACCATCTGCATAGCATAAGCATAGCAAGTCATCCAGCAGGGGGCCAATCATTGTTATCATCTCTAGAGGCCTATCAAGAGGTTATTATCCTAATTCAATCTCATTCAAGTCATCAGAAAAGAATTTGAAAGCAGGGAGTTCAGTGGATCAAGCATTGAGTATATCTCCTAACTGAGGGTGTCTGAGGATCAACAAGGGAATTATGGGCAGTGAATTGAGAGCATGGGGAGTATCTAGACATCTTGGAGGACTTAGAAAGTCATTTGGAGAAGAAAACAAGTTGTTGATGTGATCACAAGAATTGCAGTTGAAGACAGTCAACTAGGGTTTCATCTGGGTCAACCCTAGGTCAAAGGACTGTTGGAGAGGCATTAAGGGCTATTGAAGAGATGTGGGGTTCATCATTTGACATGGAGAATAAGGATATGTTGTTATGCTAAGAATAAATCAAGAGAAATCAAGGAGAAGAGGAGTTTCTAAATTAGGGTTTCTATGTAAAATCCCCTAGTTTAGGTCAAATTTCCAAGCAAGATAAGTCAAAATGCAAGCTTCAAATGGATCCTTGGCATCCATGAAACTTGTAGAGGATCTCAAGACCTTTAATTTGAGTGGTGGAAGACATCAAGGAGATTTATAGAACTCAAGTTATGGTCCTTGCAAGTTACAGGTCATCTGAGGTATCTGAAATTTTGTCTGTGAAAGTGACTTGACTTCCAAGAAATTTTTACCCCTCAAGGAGATTTCAAATGGATTTCTGGTCAACATAAGAATTGTTCCTTATTTTCTTAGCTTTCTATAATGGTATGGTATGCCTTCATATGATGTGTGGAACTCTACTTATGGTCTTGGAAAGCAAAGGGTATTTTGGTCATTTGTGAATTACAGGTCATTTTAACCTATGCCCAAAACTCCTACAAGGAAGCTTCAAATGGAAAACTTTACAACATCAAACTTGTTCCAAATGACATTTTGAGTCTTTAAAAGTGACCATGAGAGATTGGAAAGATTCATAGCACAAGGTTTCAAAATTGTTGGATTTAATGAATAAAAATGGCCTAAAAAATGAGATTTTTCATATCTTGGCCAAATGAAGCAAAATTATAGGTCATTTTGAATGGAAAGGGCATTTTAAAGACATTGGCTAAAGTGGAATTTTGAGTTTAGTTCATAATTTGTAAGTTATCCATGGTTGCTTGCAATGTAAGAAACATAATCCAATTTCAAGGGAGTTTGTGCAAGGGAAACTTCTCCAAGTTTCTAGGAGGTTCTAACCTCATCTATATATTCATACAAGTTGGTTCATGCCATGGTTGGTGACCTCATTTTCTCAAAAATCCCAAGTTTTCCACATTTTTCCATTCTTGCATAAGCTTCACAAACTATCTCAATTTCTCACCAATCCTCCTCATTCTTGATTTGAACTTCATCACCATCATCCATAGGTTGCAATTCACATATTCATTTGGATGAATCAATCAAGGAGAGTGCCATACAAAGTTCATCATTCAAGGTTCAAGAAATTGGAATTACAAGATTCAAGGAGTTTGCACACGAATTATTGCATACAGAATTCCTCCTCAAGGTTGCTGATCACTTTCCATTCATCACAAGCATCTGATTCCAAGAGTTGCACACCTGTTTTCATCAATTGCACCAGGTTTGTTTTCTGCTCGAATGGCTTGATTTAGATAGAATCTTAGGGTTTTGATAGGGTAGAATGGTTAAGGTAGGGTAGAGGACTATTTTGGATGATTTTGGAGGAGTTTCATGAAGTTTAAGCATGAGGTACCAAATCTGTTGGAGCTTGTAATTGCTAAGATAAGGCCTGAGAAGGTTATTGGATTAGCATGCTATGATCAGGATGAATTGTAGATCAATTTAGGATGAGTTTTGTGGAGAATTGGAGAGGTTTGATATCAGATATTAATGGTGGTTTCCATCTGTTCCACCTATCGAATTGGTTGATTGATTGAGTTTTAAGGCAAACTAACGATACAGACTTGTAGAGGG
Source organism: Lathyrus sativus (assembly GCA_963859935.3). NCBI lineage: Eukaryota > Viridiplantae > Streptophyta > Magnoliopsida > Fabales > Fabaceae > Lathyrus > Lathyrus sativus. Next base: position 226,456,160 of record OZ012738.1, read on the forward strand.
AAAGAAATAGACTGTTTTTGCTTTTTGTACCTTGAAGTTTCATGGCTTGTGGAGGGAGAAAGACGAGCTCGAAAATGCTTGCATGAAAAGCCATTTCTGAAACCCTAAGTGGCTGGAGGTTGAAGAAGGGTCAGGAGCCACACGATCTCATTTTGACTTTTGACTGAAGGACTCATCCAACGGATCATGTTCAAATGGAAAACGGAGGGAATGACCTGGTACGAAATGCCGCGTTTCATTTAATTGAAACGTTGGGCTTGGACTCAGATAGCTATACGCACCCCCCAATTTGATGGGCCCAACGCGCTGAACTGATCTTCTTGCTTTTCTCACCCCCTCCATCTATTTCTTTATATTTTATTTTTTTATTTTCTTTTCATTCTCATGCATTTTCTAAAAATCATATAAAATGGAAAAAACATTATTTTTAATTCATTCTTTTTGCATTATTTTCTTTAAAGAGTCAAGAAAATTATAAAAAATAAAAATTGCATTTTATTTTTTATTTGATATTTTTCCCATATTTTCTAAATAAATAGCATTTTAAATAGTTTCATTTCATACATGATTTTGTTATTTTTGTTCTATTAGATGCTTCAATATTTTTCACCCATTCTTTTTAGGTTGTTTAGTTTAGACATTAAACTTGTAGATACAATTTAGTTCCCATTTTTAGAAATTAAGTTTAGGTGTTTAGTTTAGGTGTGAACAACATGAACAAACTAGGGTTTTAGGTGATGACTTAGGAGAATTAATTCACTTCCCTTAGGACTTAGAGATTGAATAGTTTAGCTATGGGACTATAGGGGCTATGGGTAGTTATTAGATCCCCTTAGGAAAATTCAGGATTCCCCTACTGCTATTAATGTACTGTACATATCTGATTGACTGGTGTGGTGTGCCCTCTGGGGATTATTGCTCGTCTGTGTGGGTATTGGGATTGTCTGGGGACTTGGGAGAGCTGAAGACTTGAGGAGATGAAGGCCATTGGAGATCCAGACTGAAGTCCAACTTCCAGAGTTGAAGAGAAGTTTCTTGCTGGCAGCTGTTGTGGAGATTAGGGTTTAGGAGCTAGGCAGAGCTCTAGGTTAGAAAGCTTGTTTCTCAAACATGGATTGCCTTGTCTGCATCCATTCTTCTCTGTGATTCAGAGTCTCTCTAAGACACTCACCCCCTTCCTTTGGAAGGCTTGGTGATAGTGTCTAAGAGATAGAACTCTTGAGAGAAAATGTCATATGTGTTAGAGGCAGTCTGTTCACCACCTTTGGTAGTCAACTGATTGCTTAACACCTAATTCACTCTTGTGACTGATCCCTCATCCTGGAGGCTTGAACTTGAAGAAAAGCCATTGCAGATAGAAGACTGATGATCAAAGCCCTTTCCTGAAGGCCATGAAGATGGAGATTGATGCTTGCTGAAGCTTGTAGCTGATTGGAGATGACTTGAAGATAGATATTGATGTAGAGCTGCTGAAGCTGTTTGTTTTACTGCTGTAGTTCATTTCTGCTGTATTGTTTGGGTTTTCCTGATTGTATTGTTTGTTGTTTACCCTGTTGGGTTGAAAGTGAAGCTTGTTCACTTACGCCTATTGTTTTCTAGGTTCGAGGTTGAGTGGGACTCCCTTGCCTCGCTTGTATTGTTGCATCCATGCATTTTACTGTTTTACTGTATATGTCTGCTATTGTTTCTGTTTCTGCCTATCCCGTAGGATCTCTGTTTCTCTCTGCGCAAGAGAGGAGCATGATAGACACTAGGTCTTAACCCATGCATGATAACATTAGGGTAGTTTGATTCCCTTCGCAACCGTAGGTTAGAGTTCTGTCTCTTCTTTCTCAAAACAAACAGAAAAACACATAAAGATTTCAAACACAATAAAAGACACTTCTTCCGTAAAAGAATGTGAACTCATCAAGACGTCATTTTTGTCCGCTTGGACTGCTAATCAGAAAAACCTTTTTCAGAAGGAATAAAACCAATCAAGACAGACTTGTGTCGCACGTGGCCCGAACTATGTTTTCTCTGATCTTTCATGCTGTATGAAAGTACGTAGGCATAGGATGCGATATCCTAGCGAGAAACCTTCCCCTCCTTTCCCGTAGGTAGGCGAACTACGTTGACTCTGATTTCTCGTTCCAGACGGGAATACGTAGGCATAAAGTGCGATACTTTGCCGAGTCATTTTATTTTCATTCTCTTTTCTTTCTTAACCCCTGACCTTTAGTTTAGATAGAATAACAATCCATACCCGAAAACAAGCGTGGATCCCGTCGAGTACGAAGGACGTGAGGGGTGCTAATACCTTCCCCTTGCGTAACCGACTCTCGAATCCAGGTTTTGGTTGAGACGACCATACCTTTCCCGTGTTGTGCGAGGTTTACTCTGAGCGTTTCCTTTCCTTCCCGTGGGATAAATAACGCACGGTGGCGACTCTTCTGTTCAGCCGGCGCCGATTTTCGCAGTAGCGACACTAACTGATGTGTTTGCACTGAAAAGTTGAGGTGACCCTCCCTTAGCTTGTCTGCTTTTATTTGTTCTCTTTGCTTGTTTGCTTAGAGGTTGAGTTTCTCCCTCTGCTTGTATTGCTGCATTGCATTTGCATCTTTACTGTTTGCTTTTCTGTTTTATCTGCTTTATTAATTTTTGCAGTTGTTTGTTTGTTTCCCCCTCATATGACCCCTTAGGACTCTCACTTCTTTTGATAAGGATAGTGATGATAGACTTTTAGGTTGAAACACTTGCATGATAACATCTAGGAGTTCCCTGTTTCAAACTCAACCAATAGGATGAATCCATTGCATGACAACAGTAGGATGCTTGATAGTTTCCCCTGTAGAGTTCTTTCTCCTTCTCATCTCTAAAACAACAGTAAAATATGTAATAAAGGCAAGTTGGTACAATACGTTACGAGCCTTAAGCCACTTAGGAAATGGTTATTGGAGGGTTTCCTTCCAGTAATCAGGATGTTTAGTATGGTACCCTTTGGGTGACATGCGACGCATTCACTCCTAAGTCATAGTCTCTAGTGCAGTACGAACTACAAACATCCATAAAAAAACACTTCTTTCGTAAAAGACTCAAAAACAAATATCAAACCCCTTTTTGGCCCATGGGCCCATAATTCAAGGAAAACCATTTCTGATGAAAAGAGTGCTGTTAAACTTCCGTTCTACTGCAAACAGGCATTGTCCCTAACTGCTGAAATTGTTGTTTAACTTTACTCGGGAAAATAGATGAATCAACCTGTGTTTCGTTATCCCGAACTACGCTCGCTCTGATTTCTCTGATGAGAATACGTAGGGACAAGATGCGATGTCTTGGCGAGCAACCTTCCCTTCACCCGTAGTTAGCCGAACTACGATGACTCTGATTTCTCGTTCCAGACGGGAATACGTAGGCACGAAGCGTGATGCTTTGCCGAGTCAATTTTCTTTTCTTTTTGAGCCAGCCTTGATAGGTAGATAGTTAAACCAACCCGTCAGATAAACACAACAAGCATGGATCCCGTTGAGTACAACGGACGTGAGGGGTGCTAATAACTTCCCCTTGCGTAACCGACTCCCGAACCCAGACTAGGTTGCGATGACCTTGTCTTATACCTTTTCGCTAGGTTTGTTCCAATCGTTTCCTTTCCCTTTCTGTGGGATAAATAACGAAAGGTGGCGACTCTTCTGTTATACCGATACCTTATTTTCGCAGTAGCGACAGCTGACAACAGTAATGTCATCATTCCTGTTGTACCAGACAGTAACGTCATGACATTGGTAATGACATCCTGATTAAAAACAAATGACAGCAGTTCTGTCATGACAGTAGATGGATGTCACAATATTCAGCATGACATTCAGATTAAAACACTCCACATCAGTTCTGTCACCACAGCAGATGGAGATGTTATAACATCCTGCTTAACATTAGTGCAGGATCATGTTTTACTAAAATTTAACCAATCATAGAACCGTGGATAATTCTATATCATAGAATCATGGAACTAACAATATGGACCTTCATAGTTTGGAGTCCATTTGCCCCTGTGATCTGTCTATGGAGGGAGAATCTTCTTCAACACTAACTCACCTGCCTAAAAGCTCCGAGGTTGCACCTTCTTATCAAAAGCTTTCTTCATCCTGCTCTGATATAAAGGACCATACGCAATGGACGATAACCTCTTCTCATCCATTAGGTTGAGCTGATTCAGTCTGTTTCTCAACCATTCTGCCTCATCAAGCTTGACGTCAACCAAAACTCTCAAAGAAGGAATCTCGACTTCCAATGGTAGGACAACTTCCATACCATACACCAGTGAGAAAGGAGTTGCCCTGGTTGAAGTACGCACCGTAGTACGATATCCATGCAAAGAAAAGGGCAACATCTCATGCCAATCCTTATAGGTTACAACCATCTTATGCATTATCTTTTTTATATTCTAGTTGGCCGCCTCAACAACGCCGTTCATCTTCGGACGATAGGGAGAAGAGTTGTGATGCTCAATTTTGGAACTCTGGCACAGTTCCTTCATCATCTTGTTATTCAAGTTCAAACCATTATTAGTAATGATTCTCTCAGGCACTCCGTAACGACAGATGATGCCCTTCTTGATAAACTGGGCTACGACTTGTTTGGTGACATTCGTATAGGAAGCAGCTTCAACCCACTTGGTAAAATAATCAATTTCTACCAAGATGAAGCGATGTCCATTGGATGCGGTCGACTCAATCTTGCCTATCATGTCAATGTCCCACATGGAAAAGGGCCAAGGAGACGCCATGACGTTCAGAGGACTCGGCGACACATGAATCTTATCAGCATAAATCTGGCATTTACGACACTTCTTTGCATACTTGAAGCAATCTGACTCCATGGTCAACCAATAATACACTGCTCGTAATAGCTTTCGAGACATGGCATGCCCGCCAGCGTGCGTGCCAAAGGCACCTTCATGGACCTCTTCCATAAGCAGACTTGCTTCTTTTTCGTCCATGCATCTCAACAGTACCAAGTCAAAATTCCTCCGGTAGAGTACACCATCTTGGTTTAGATAGAAATTTTCAGACAACCTCCTCAAGGTCTTCTTATCCCGGGTCGACGCCCCTGGCGGATACTCTTGGTTCTTGAGAAAATTTTGGATGTCGTAATACCATGGCTTTCCATTAGAAGCTTCCTATATCGGAAATACAAATGCTAGCCTATTAAGGCACGAGATGACTATTCTTGGAGCATCATTCCAATAGTTCACCTTGTACATTGAGGATAATGTCGCTAGAGCGTTTGCCATCTGATTCTCTGCTCTTGGCACGTGATGAAACTCCACCCGGTCAAATAAAGGCAACAACCTCCTAGCGTAGTTCATATAAGAAATCAGATTGGGATGCCGAGTCTCCTGCTCTCCTTTGATCTGATTAACAACTAAAGCCGAATCACCATAAATATCAAGGTTTTTGATTCTCAAATTAATCGCTTCTTCAATACCCATGATACATGCTTCATACTCAGCTTCGTTGTTGGTGCAGGGAAATGTCAACCTGGTAGTGAATGGTATATGAGAACCATGGGGAGTTGTGATGATTTCCCCAATTCCGCTGCCATAGGAGTTAACAGCACTGTCAAAGATCATTTGCCACTGGGAGCTTTTCTCAGGACCTTCATCAGGCAGTGGCTCATCATAGTCTTTTATCTTTAGAAACATGATGTCTTCGTCAGTAAATTCGAATTTCATTGGTTGATAATCGTCAATCGGTTACTCTGCAAGATACTCTGATAGAATACTCCCCTTTATGGCCTTCTAGGAAACATCCTGAATGTCGTATTTTGTCAAGACCATCTGCCACCTGGCAATCCTTCCCGAAAGTGCTTACTTTTCAAAGACGTACTTAATCGGAACCATCTTCAAAATCAACATGGTCGTGTGATTTAGCATATACTGTCTCAGGCGTTTGGCAGCCCAAGCGAGTGCACTACACGTCTTTTCCAACATTGAGTACCTGGACTCACAATCTGTGAACTTTTTACTCATGTAGTATATGGCATGCTCTTTTCTTCCAGTCTCGTCATGTTGACCGAGAACACAACCCATGATGTTCTCAAGAACCATTAGATACATTATCAAGGGTCTTCCAGCTACTGGAGGTATCAGTAACGGAGGTTCCTGCAAATACTCTTTTATTTTTTCAAATTCCCTTTAGTAATTTTCATTCCAGACGACCGCCTAATGTTTCTTTAACAATTTGAACATGGGTTCACACGTGGCCGTGAGATGAGATATGAACCTAGCAATGTATTTCAATCTACCCAAGTGTCGCTACCGCGAAAATAAGGTGCCGGCAAAACAGAAGAGTCGCCACCTTTTGTTATTTATCCCTCAGAGCGGGAAAGGAAACGATCGGAAAAACCTGACGAAAAGGTATAAGACAAGGTCATCACAACCATTGTCTAGGTTCGGGAGTCGGTTACGCAAGGGGAAGGTATGAGCACCCCTCACGTCCATCGTACCTGATGGGATCCATGCTTGTTGTGTTTATATGACGGGTTGGTTTTATCTATCTACCTATCAAGGCTAGCTTGAAAAGAAAAGAAAATGACTCGGCAAAGCGTCGCGCTTTATGCCTACGTATTCTCATCAGAGAATGAGAAATCAGAGTCTACGTAGTTCGGCTAACTACGGGTTACGGGGAAGGTGGCTCGCCAATACGTCAGTATTGTGCCTACGTACTCTCAACAGGTATGAGAGATCAGAGCTTACGTAGTTCGGGATAATACGGATTACGGGGGTTCCAATTCATCTGTTTTTTCGAGTAGGGTTAACAAACAGTTCCAGCAGTTTGGCGTACGCAGCTCGACCCTTGGAGACTTAGGCGTTACCGTTTGCGGTAGAACTGGGAGTTAACGACACTCTTTTCTTCAGAAAAGCTTCCTTTGAATTACGGGCCCATGGGGAAAAAAGGTTTGAAGTTTGTTTTCTGTCTTTTACGAAAGAACTGTTTTTTATGTTTGTCTGTAGTTTGTACAGCACTAGAGACTATGACCTGGGAACGAATGCGTCGCATATTGTCCAAAGGATGTATACTAAACATTCTAGACGATTGAGAGGAGGGCGCTCAATTAACATTACCCAAGTAGCTTAATGCTCGTAACGCGCTTATACTAACTTGCCTTTATTACGTTTTTTACTGTTTGTTTGAGATGAGAAGAGAGAGGGCTCAACTAAGGGGAGACTATCAAGTCCTAATGTTATCATGCCAAGAATTCATCCTATGGTTGAGGTTTGAAACAGGGAACTCCTAGAAGTTATCATGCATAGGTTTCAACCTAAAGTTCTAATCATCACTTCCTTATCAAAGGAAGTGAGATTCCTAGGGGATCATGTCAATGATAAACAGAAACAGATAAAGCATCAGCTTAAACAGTAAACAGTAAACGACTGTAAAATGCATGCAATGCAAGTGAGGGAGGAAATGTGTGTGGGGCATCAGCCTCCACAAGCTCGTCTCGACCTCAAGCCAGATATGAATAACTGCAATCATACAGGAAAAATAAAATTCCATCAAGCAAATCACAAACCACATAGGCAAGGGAGCAGGGCTCTACTGAATACCAGCAAGCAAAGCCATACAGTAACAATACAAGCAGAGGGAGCAACTCAACCTCTAGTGCAATCATGCTCCTAGCTTAACACAATCTAAACATGAACTTATTCTAATGCATCAAGCAAATCAAACAAGTCACATCAATACATTTGCACAGAAAGAAAACAGACAGGAAAGTAGATCAACAACTTCCACAGCTTCACAGCAAAGCAATCCTCTGGCAGCAACTCAGTTCTCAGTCTGTAACTGTTCTTCAAGTCTATCCTCTTCAAGAGAATGAAAGGTACTCTATTTTCAATCTTCAATCTTCAATAGCAAGTATCAACCTGCTTCTTCAAGCTTTCAATGCATCTAACACAAGTATCAACTTGTTCTCCAACTTCAAGCTTCAGCTCTTTCTTCAATCTCAATTTTCTTTTCTTCACACAAGCATCAACTTGTTCTTCTTGATCTTCAAGCCTCAGCTTCAAGGGAAGTCTTCAAACACAGGGAAGTGGCAACCTCTAGCATCCTCAATCTTCTAGCAAGGAACTCCATCCTCTAGCAAGGGAGAGAGATTCATCTAACAAGAGCAAGGTGTGGATAGTGGTGAGCAAAGTGAAGACCAAGGGTCACCTCTAAGCATTCCACCATCAAGGAAAGGAACCCTCAAAGGTTCTACCACTTTGTGAGGAGCCACTCATCCTACCAAAGGAGGGATGAGGCCTTCACCATGGGACCTTACATCATAGGGAGGAATGGAAGTGATCAACACCTTCCATGTTTCATGAAGGAAGAAAATCTATTCTAAGAGATCTCCCTAAAACCCTAATCCTTAACCCTAAACAAACTACACCAAAAGGAGATAAATCTTCAAGTCCAAGCTCCACCATGCATTCCACAGCAGCCCACACATGCCTTCATCATCATCCAAGAGCAAGAGATGCCACACCCTAATCTAAGGGAACTAATGAAGTCATTCTAGTTGAATTAGCAAGTTAGGATCACCTAAAACCTAGTACTAAAGTTAGTCCTAACTAAAATACTAAAACCAATTGTAAAATCCTACAAAAATAACTATGGGAACCTAAGTCAATCATGACTCTATCATGTTAATTCCAGAGATCAAATCATCCAATAAGTCCTAGAATTAAATCCTAAACCATAAGGCACTAAGGTTAAACCCTAAAACTAGAGCACCTAAAGTTCAATACAAAAACAGCCCTAAAATTCTTCACAAAAATGTGAGAAAATTACTAGAGGAGCATACATGTCTAAACTAGATACACACAAAAAATAAATTCAAAAATAATCACCAAGTGATCACACAAAAATCAGCAAGTCAAGGTATCAACTATAATGAAATTAATATCAATTAAAATACAAAAAATGCAATTAAAAATGAAAAAATGCATGAATTCCTAAACTCTTAATTTCCTAAAATTCTAGACTCATTCATGAGTTAGGGGAAAAAACCTAGATCAAATTGAGTTATTTTTCTATTTATTATGAATTAATTCCTAAACTACATGAAATGTGTAAAATAAAAGAAAATAAGAAGAAAATAACAAGAACAGTGTGGCAAATAGCAAATGCTCTAAGTTCATTTCAGGATTTGGGCCAAAACGGGGGTGTGGATATCACTTTAACACTAAGCCCAAACCAAACCTATTAATGAAACGCAGCGTTGCGTACAAATCCAAGTCTTCAGACTTTTTCCAGCAATCGTGGCCGTCCATTCCTAGTCTGAGTCAAAGGTCAAGCACTCATCCAATGGCTCCCATGCATCGTCCCCAAATTTAAATCAGATGGAGGGAATTTCCCAGACGGTGGCCTGAGTTGCAGTGCCACCGTCTTCTCCGGTGGAGTGCTCATCACAAGTCAATAAAAACACCAAAACAAATCATCATCTCACTCGGTTTTTTCTCCTGAACACGAATCCATCATCCAAATTCACTAATTCTTTGTCTAACTTAAAATCCGATCATACTTTCAGAAATGCCCCAATTCTTGATCATCACAATTCTCAACAATAATGGTACTAATGTAATCTACACTCTTCAGAGGTTAATCTCCACTATCCAATCATGAATATCTCTCCAAGAATCACAAGGAATCCGTCTCAACAGAAAATGATCCATGACCTAAAGTGTCTTTATTCCTCAATTTCTTGTACCAAAATCCATCTACATCATGCTATGAACCTAACCACCTAAAGATTTCTAGCTATCTCTCCATAAATTAAGCAAAATTTTGATTGGTACAAACCTGGTTTCAGATGAAGAACATGTACAGTTTCTGCTCGATTCTTCCTCCAATAGGATCCAGATTCACTCCAAATCTTCCTCTGAAGCTAATGCGCACCTCAATTTGCTCTGATTTCAACTCAATCCAAGAACACGATCTTGAGTTGCAGCTCTGAGTTTTCAATTGCTCCTTCTGTTATCAGCCTCAATCTTCTCCAAAAAACTGGCTGAACACACTCCAAATCTTATATAGAACTCAATGGAATCATCCAGAAAGTTCTGTAAGCTTCCAAATGAGATTTTGCAATTTCAATTTCTCTTTCAAAATCTCATATGCACAGTTGCAAATCCAGCTCTGTTTGGGCATGAAAATACTTGGAATCTTCATCTCATGAGATATTGAACTGATTTGTTATGATTATTTCCTTGTTTCAATCCAATGGTGTGAATTTGATATGTTGCTTCATCATGAAGCAACAAAATGAAATGGCATGAATTTGACCTCAAACCAAAAATGTAATATTTCCATTGTTTCTAAAATGATTTTTCCAATCAATTTGACCTACAACTTTGCCTTGTTTGGACACAAATCAATTTATTTCAATTTTTGGTCATTAAATGCCTTTAATCCTTCTATTTTCACAACTCCTTGAACCAAGTCCTTCCTTGAGCCATTTCAATATCTCCTTAATACATGGTCAAGGTTAAAACCCTATTTTAAGCAACTTTCAAGTTGAACAAAATTTCATTTGAGGTGTCTAAGTTGGTGAAAATGACCTATAACCAAGAATGACCCATAATCACAACTTCCCAAAATACCCTTGACTTGTCAAAGCCATAACTTGAGTTCTATAAATACTATCAAGGACTTCTAGTACTCTATGGAAAACTAAGGGAATAAGGAAAAACATTCATGTTAACCAAAAGTTCATAGGAATCATACTTCTTGGGAAAAAGTTTCATGTAAGCTGGGTAACTTTCATGCTCCAAATTCACATGCCTCAGATGACCTGTAACTTGTCAGGCTCATAACTTGAGTTCTATAAACCTTATCAAGGACTTCTAGTACTCAAATTAAAGCTAAGATCATGCCCTAGAACAATAATGTTAGGGTCAAGATGAGATGACAATCATATCTTGAGTTAAATTGCCTTGAAGATAGGGGTCAAACTAGGGGGTTTTACATTGTCATGTCTTAGAAACCCTAGCTTGAAAATTCTCAAACTCTTCAATCATGATGAGTTAACCTTGGAATCATCCTTATAACATCTCAATGCATCAATCCATGATCACATGGCTCTTGGATTAGGTCTCAACCTTCTTCAAATCCTCAGTTGACTTAGGGTTGACCCAGTCAAACCCTAGTTGCACCACTCATGGCTGAGCCTTCTTAATCTTTCACAATGACCTGTCTAGGCCTCAAAGTGATCTTCAACACTTCTAATGAGCTCTCTCAAGACCTCAAGTCTAACTTCATGGCTTCAGAATCATCTGATGACTTCCCACAACTCTCAAGTTAGGAGACACACCCACTTGGCTTCAATCACTCTCTCTGAGGATCTTTTAACTTCTCTCACAAGGATATCAACCCTTGAACATATGAATAACCTTCTTAACTAGCTTCACAGTCTTGTGTAGCCCTTGCTTGGTAATCATACCTATTGATCTCCTGCACACATGTCAATGAAATGCAAATGATAATGCTAATGTGAATGAAATGACACACAAGCTAGGTAAAGAAATGTTAGTCAAATTTTGGGGTGCAACACCAAGAAACCACGAACCTCCTTCTCTATTTTCGACGTTATCATTTCTTGAATTGCTTTTATTTTTTCAGGATCGACCTCGATTCCTTTTTCACTGACAATGAGCCCCATCAACATTCCTGACCGTACACCAAAAGTGCACTTGTTCGGATTCAACCTCAGTCTGAATTTCCTTAGCCTCTCGAACAGCTTCAAAAGGTTTGCCAGATGTTCCTCCTTCATGAAAGAGTGTCACCATTGCCCGCTGATAGGTTGCCCCTGCATTCTTCAACCCAAAAGGCATTACCTTATAACAGAAAGTCCCCCACGATGTGATAAAAGTTGTTTTCTCCATATCCTCCGGCGCCATTTTAATTTGATTATATCTGAAAAACCGTCCATGAAGAAAAACACTGAATACTGCGCGGTATTATCAACAAGTACATCAATATGGCGGAGCGGGAAATCATCCTTCGGGCTCGCTTTGTTCAAGTTTCTATAATCAACACACATCCTTACCTTACCGTCCTTCTTGTCGCTATTGCGAAACAAAATGCCGGCAATGACAGAAGAGTCGCCACCGTTCGTTATTTATCCCAAAGAGGGAAAGGAAACGAGCAGAGAAAACCTGACGAAAAGGGATAAGATTGGTCATCGCAACCAAATCTCGGGTTCGGGAGTCGGTTACGCAAGGGGAAGGTATTAGCACCCCTCACGTCCGTCGTACTCGACGGGATCCACGCTTGATTGTATAACTAAAAGGGTGATTGAAACTATCTAACTAAAGGTTTGGGACAAAAGAAAAGAAAAGTGAGTCGACAGAGCATCGCCGCTCAGGGCCTACGTATTCCCTCGTGTAATGGAAAAGTCAAAGTCAACGTAGTTCGGCTAACTACGGATGAAAGGGGGGAAAGGTTGCTCGCTAAGACATTGCGTCTTGTGCCTACGTATTCTCGCACGGTATGAGAAATCAGAGCAAACGTAGCTCGGGATAAAAGAGAACACAGGTTTGTTCACATGTTTTTTACCCGAGTAGGGTTAACAAACAATTCTAGCAGTTTGGTGTATGCAGCTCGACCATTGGAGACTTAGGGGTTACCATTTGCGGTAGAACTAAGAGTTAACAACACTCTTGTTTATGAAAATGTTTTCCTTGATTAAGGGAGCCCCAAAGGGCAAAAGAGGAGTTTGACTGTTTGTTTTTGTCTTTTATTAGAGAAGTGTTTTGAATGAATGTTTGTAATTCATACTGCACTAGAGACTATGAATTAGGAGTGAATGCGTCGCATATCACCGAAAGGGTGCTATGCTAAACATTCTGGTTATTAAAATGAAACCCCTCAACAACCAATTCCTAAGTAGCTTAAGGCTCGTAACATACAATACTTATTAGCCTTTATTACGTGTTTTAAGATGAGAAGAGAGAAAGGACTCTAAAGGGGACTAAATCAAAACCCTAAAGTTATCATGCATCATGGTCCTAAAGTTGAGTTTAGAAGGGAATTCTATCCTATTTGTTATCATGCAAAGGATTCAACCTAATGTCAATCATCACTATCCTTAATCAAGCAAGTGAGAACCTAAGGGATCATGGTAATGAAGAGAAGAGAAACAACATAAAATAATTGAATTGAAATGTGAATATGAATGAGTGCACATGCAATGCATCACACAAGCAAAGAGAGGACACATCAACCTTTAATGCAAACAAGATATACACAAAGAGAAAATAACATCCAAGCAATGGAGGAAATTGTGTGGGGTAAAAAAAAAACCTCCACAAGCTCATCTCTACCTTTAAATGCAAGTAAAGTGCACAAACATGCCCTAAAGCTGCTAACTTGATCATGAAATGAGATATAACCCAAAAAAGAGAAGTGGGAGAAGATATGAAAACAACCATAGTATCCCGTATGTCATTCAACCAAAGTCTCATTATGACTTGTGCAAAAGATACACAAAATTTCCTCATGGTTCATCATTCAAGTTAAGCTTCCAATACCTCCAAAGGAGGTATTAAGCAACTTTAAATTATGCTCCAAGGTCCTTGGACAGAGGGAACTGAAAGAGAAGAATGTATATAAAGCATTTGAAAAGGAATGTACAAAATATTATAGAAGAATCATGTTTAGGAAGTGAAAATCATTCAAGTTATACACATGAAAAGCCTTACATGAAAGGTATAAAAGAAAGCCAAACTTAAATAAGTTATGAACATGATCAAGGCCTAAAATTGAACATACAAATGCCTTATTATGTCTAAAATATGGATGTGCAAAGATTAGATGCTCAAACAATGCACAAAATTCAAATAAAATCAAACTAGCACAAGTGTTAGGGTGGAAATCATACAAGGGTGACCTAAAGTGTAAAATACAATAAAAATAGTAAACTACACCTAAAAACTCCAATTAAATTCCTATGAGACCCCTCTGGTGTTAGGAACCAGGGGTCAATATTGTGGGGAAAAAAAACTAAGCCTGACTAAGCAAACAGAGGGCAAAGTTCTAGGTATGTCCTAAGAACTAGCACAAAAGGAGGATCCTAAAAGGTTCAACCAAAACCTACTCAAATGGTACTAAAACCAGGGGGAAAAATATCCAAAAATCAATTGATACATCCAGAATATGCACAAAAAGAATCATGAATTTATATGAAGAAAACATCACAAAGGAAAATCAAGAATGCAACATATGCAATTTTACTTCAATTGAAACACTTCCAAATGAATTATTCTTTTTTAATTGAAAAATGTTTAGAAAAAAAAATTCCTAAATTAAATTAACAGCTTGAAATGAGTAGAAATTATTTTTGTGGGATTTATTGACAATTGCAAGTATTTTGACTGAATTAAAATAAAACACTCACCAAAACATGAAAATAATGAAAAAAGAAATGAAAATGGAGAAATAATTGGTGTAGGAAGTAATCCAGATACGTTCATATGCGTTGGGCTTGGCTGATGGGGGTGTGAAAATGAATTGAAGCCCAATCCATTTCAAGCGTTTAATGAAACGCAATGTTTCGGTATGATCCTATGTGGTAAGGTCAAAACGTTCCATGGTGAAACGTGTTCAAGTCCGTTGGATGGTTTAGTCATCAGATCTAAGGGATCAGGCAAGACCATGTGGTTGTGAGATTTAAACATTCTCAGGTGGAGTGAGAATACACAGACGCCGGAGCACGGCGGCTCCGGTCGTCTTCTCCGGTTGCATCAACAACACAGGTGAAGCAAAACTTCATCAAAACTTGCAAAAGAATAGTCCAAATTGATCTACTCCTCTTACTGATCATGAATCCAATGTCACCTAAGCCTAAAACCTCTTAAATCGTCCTAACCAGAGCTAACAAGAATTTAGTTTCCATCAAGAAACATCACAAACAAAGCCTAAACTAATCCAGAATCCATCTATACACTTAGGGGAGCATGAATATGCAACGATGGCCTAGAATTGCTACATGAACAGAGTGTAATTTGGAAAAGTTAGTTACCTAACGGAATAGCTTTGTTGGACCTTGATTCCTTGAGGAAGCTTGATGAAAACAATCCATAATTGTTCCTTGATCTTCAATGGAGCTTCAAGAATGCTTAATTTTGCTTGAAGGTGTTTGATTCTGCAGAACACGATTTCAATTTTTCTTCACTTTTGTAACTGATTTCTGTTCAATTCTTGATCAATTTTCCATTCTGAAACTTTGTACACGACGCTGGGAATATATAGAATGGATCTAGATGAAGAAGAAGCCGAATCCAAGCCCAATTTGATCCAATGGAAATCCAAAATTCTTGGTTTTGTAAGCTTCATGTGTGTGTAAAATAGAGCATCAATGGCTATCAATTTGGCTCAGGTAGCTTGCATGCACTTCATTCTGATCCAAAGGATAATATTGCACCCTTAGTTTAATCCTATGGTGTGATTTGATTATGTTACTTTCACTTGAAGAAAGCATGAAATTGGCATGGTTTTGGACCTCAAATCTCAATTCTGATTTTGCCCTCATGTTTAGAATGTCAAAAGGGCTCAAAATATGCACCAACTTGATCAAAATTGGTTCAACATGAATTTATTTGATTTTATGGCTTTTAATGCTTTTTCATGAAAATTTTGTCCACCAATCCTTCAATCCAAGCCAATCCAATGATATGTTGATGTTTGGTGAGGAAAATGACCCGATTTGGAGCAACTTTGATGTTGGACAAAGTTCCATTTGAATTGTGCAAAGTTGTGAAATTGACCTATAACCAAAAATGACCTATAATCAAAGTTTCCCAAAATACCCCTGGCTTGAAAGCTTCATATCTTGATCTCCACAAGTGAGGAGAAACATCCTTCTAGGTCAAAAATGCCTTGGAAGTTGGTTGACTTTTGTTGACCAAAATCACATTCATTTGATGACCTGTAACTTGCCAGCTCCATAACTTGAGTTCTAGAAATCCAATGGATAAGTTCTAGTACTCAAAAGAAAGCTAGAAACATGCCCTACAAGTTTCATGTTGGGGTCAAGATGAGATGAAACATGTATCGTGAGATATCTGGTCTTGAAGTTGGGCACTAAATAGGGGATTTTACACTTACAAGCTTAGAAACCCTAGCTTAGCAACTTCTCACACTCTTGAATATTGATGAATTGATCTTGAAATGATATGTGACATGTATCAACACAACATTCCATGATCATAGTTGCTTGGAATTGAGTCTTAATATCTTTCAAATTCACTGTTGACTTAGGGTTGACCAGATGGAAACCCTAACTGCATCACCTTTGACTGTGACTTCTTACTCTTGATATAATGACTTGCACAAGCCCCTTAATGACCCTCAAGACATCCCATGAGCTTATATAATGTTCCCCATCCATAACCATGGACTTCATATCATCTGATAGTCTTCACATGGCCTCCAAGATAGGAGGTAAACCACAACTATTCATCTGCCTTTTCAAAGAACTTTTAACTTTCTTCTGAGGATGACAAACTCTAGATAGCTTGAATAAGACCTCTTGATTAGGCTTGGAAACTTTGGTAGTATCCTCTTGCTAGGCACATCTCTATTGATCCCCTGCAAATGGGCAATGGTATGCAAATGCTAATGCTATATGAATGCAATGAAACATAAACCAAGTAAAGAAAAGGTTGGGAAAATTTTGGGGTGCAACAGCTGCCCCTATTCAAACGACTTGGACATGACTGGGTGAACAATGAACGACTTCCAAATACTCAAGGTAAAAGACGGTTGAATACCCCCAAACACGGAAATTTGCCAACCGCAGAAAAAAAACTGCAAAATTTGCTTGGGGATAATAATCTCCGGAGAAAAACTTGAACTGATAGTTGCACAACAACGAGCTGAATGATTAACGATCAACAACCTCGACCTCGGGTCGGAATAAACATCTACTAACACACAGACAATGATGCTAAGTCGGAAAGAGTACAAAATCATGAAATGGAATATCTGACATTGCCGTCAGGCTCCTGTTAAATAAAAACAGGTAGCAACTCCGAGAATTGGATTAACAAGGAACTGCACAGTATCTAGCATTGCCGCCAAGAACTTGCGGGGGATAAAATTTACTGACCTTTCCGTCAGACCAACACAGAGTCGATAAGCATCCAACATTGTTGTTAGATAATCACAATATTGATATACGTCACTTGGCACTGCCGCCAAACTTCAGTAGGGGATAACAAATTTCCGCCATCGCCGTCAGGCGTCCACAAGCATGGTAAGCATCTGACATCGCCGATAGAGCAACAAGTCTAATAAACATCCAACATCACCGCCGGATAAACCCAAAATAGATAACATCACTTGGCATCATCGTCAAGTTGAAAGATGACATCACCTTCAGGCCTCGATATCAAGCCAGGAGATCCCAAAGTTAATAGAAAACCTCTAACATTACCGTCAGACACAACCCTTAAGCTTGGCAAAATAATCTGACATTGCCGCCAGAAATCCGCAGAAGAAACAACAAACATTGGATCCGAAGATAGGCATATATGACATTGCCGCGAGGCCTTTGCTAAATAAAAGTGAGTACGAACCCAAAAATCGGATTGGTAAGAAACTGATAATCACCTAACATGGTCGTCAAGCATTTACAGAATCGACAACCATCTGACATGGCCACCATGTATCCATAAAATTGATAAGCGTCTGAAATTTCCGCCAGGCCACTTGCTGGAGATAATAAATGTCTGACATTGCCGCCAGGCTACTTGTTGAAATTGATGAATGCTTGACATTGCCACCAAACAACCACGAAGCCGGTCAACATCTGACCTTGCTGTCAGAGAAAACACGAAGATTCATAAACATCTGTCATTGCTGCCAGAAAAATCGAAACATCTAACATTGTCGTTAGAACAACTAAAACATCTAACATTGCCGCTAGATAACCACAGGTTGAGAGAATGTTTGACAATGCCGCCAAACGAACGCAATGTTGAGAAACATCTGACATTGCTGCCAGAACACCAACAAACATCTGACATTGCCGCCAAAAAGCCCAAAAGACCCATAAACTGTTAGAACACAGATTGGTTCTTAATAATATCTCTATGTTTTGATGATAACTATTATGAAATTTTGTAATTAAGAATTATATACTCTAAAATTTGCTTAAGAGTTTTTACTGTAGATATTAAAGTAATTATCACTCCAGAAGCAAATCAGAACTGAACATAAGAAATATGCTAGACTCTGAAGCACCAGATGCATCCATTAGAAGATTCTGAATGCTGCCAATAGAAGATTCTGAAGTAGAAGCTCCTGAAGGATCTGAAGCAGAAGCTCCAGAAGAATCTGAAGCAAGTCAGAAGCATCTGAACCTAAGAAGAATTCTGTATGAAGAGTTTTCAAAGCATAGTTACTACAGAAGATTCTGAAAGTACTAAAGCTGCCAGTACTGAGGATCTGACTCAAATATGCTCTGAACTTATACACGCTAAAAGCACTCCTGCTGCAAAGAATCTGATTCGGCAAAGCTCTAATCAACATCAGAAGGCTCTGATCAAATTAGACTCTGATGAATCTTGCTGAAAATTGAAGAAGAAGAATTCAAAGATTATGTCCGTTGGAATAATCCAAACGACTCTTTCCTTATTTATGCTAGACACAAGAACACAGACAAAAAGGATTTCTCTGTGCTTTCTTCTTCTAGGAAAGGTCACTTGATGTGAAGACAAAAAGGCTCAGACCTTTTGGGACACTCTTCTCAACGTGAAGTTCTCTTGGATCAAGCTGCCTATAAAAGCAAGTCTTCACCCATCTTCTTCAGTTGACGTTTTACCTGAAAAGAAATCCATATTCAAAGCTCTCATACTATTCACATTCTTTCTAGAATTAATTTCTTTGTTCTTAATATTAAGTGAAAAATCACAGTTGTGATAAAGCTTTATTAGAAGCAATTTAAACACTTGTATTTGTTATTACATTTGATTGTAAGAAAACCTTAAAAAGATCCAGTTAGGATCAGTAGTTCTTGAGAAGACTTTGAACAGTTGTTCTTAGTGCTTACTATTGGAATCAGTTGATTAAATAGTGGATTAAGTCCTTGTTTGAGAAAGGCAAATCACTCTAGGAAGGGTGGACTGGAGTAGTTGAGTTCAACGAACCAGGATAAAAATACTTGAGTTTTTATTTCTAAGTTTTTATCTTCATACTTATTCAACCCCCCTTCTAAGTATTTTCTCACCTTCAGTTGGTATCAGAGCTCCGGTTCTGTGTGTGCTACCACTTCACAGTGACAGTAAAGATTCAGTGAGAAAAACTTTGATATATATTTGGTTGTTACTATGGCTGATAATACAATATCTAACATTAACAACAAATATGAAGAAAGTGACAGAATCAACACCAAACCCCCTATGTTTGATGGGGAGAAATTTGATTATTGGAAAGACAGGATTGAATGTTTTTTCCTTGGATATGATGCTGATTTATGGGATCTGGTCATAGATGGATATGTTCATCCCACTGATGGGAATGGCGAGAAAGTAGACAGAAAATCTATGACAGATGCTCGGAAGAAGGAATTTAGAAATCACCACAAGGCCAGAACAATATTGTTAAATGCAATATCTCACACTGAGTATGAAAAAATTACAAATAGGGAAACTGCATTTGACATGTTTGAGTCCTTAAAGATGACTCATGAGGGAAACTCTCAAGTCAAGGAAACAAAGGCTCTGGCTCTGATCCAGAAGTATGAAGCCTTCAAGATGGAAGACTCTGAATTTGTTGAAGCTATGTTCTCCAGATTTCAAATACTTACAGCTGGACTAAAGGTTCTGGATAAATGATACTCTACTGCTGATCATGTGAAAAAGATCATCAGAAGCTTAGCTACCAGATGGAGACCTATGGTGACTGCGCTGAAAATGGCTAAAGATCTGAACAAGATCTCCTTGGAGGAACTAATCAGTTCACTAAGAAGTCATGAAATTGAACTTGAGGAAGATGAACCTCAAAAGAAAGGTAAATCTGTTGCTTTAAAATCTAATAAATCTGCTAAAGCATTGCAGGTAATAGAGGAAAGCTCTGAAGAATCCTCATCTGAAGATGAAGATGAACTATCCATGCTGTCTAGAAGAATAAACAAACTCTGGAAGCATAAGGGAAAGAAGTTCAGAAACTTCAGGAAGCCTGACCAAAGAAAAGAATCTTCTGGACACAGAAGATCTGGCAAAAAGGAGGTTGTCTGTTATGAATGTAAAGAACCTGGACATTACAAAAATGAATGTCCAAAGGTGCTGAAAGACAAGCCTAAAAGAAAATCTGATAAGAAGAAAAAGGTTCTAATGGCCACTTGGGATGATTCAGATACATCTGAATCTGAATCTGAGTCAGAAGAGGAATGTGCAAATGTAGCCTTGATGGCAGACATAGAAGATCAGGAGGAAGGAACTTCAGGATCTGAATCTGACTCTGACGCTGAAGAGGTAATGGCTAAACTCACTAAAGAAGAACTTATCAAAGTGTTATCAGAAGTTCTGAAGAGCTATAACAATATTAAGCTCAAATACAAGAAGCGTGAAAGCAATCTTGTATCTGAGAATAATATTCTCAAATCAGAAGTAGCTGAGCTAAATGAAAAGAACTTAAAATTGAAAAATGATTCTGAATTAGCTCAACAAAACTCTGATTCTAAAACTGAATCTGAATGCAAAAATATTTTGGAAAAATATGATTATAGCTTTCAGAAGTTTCTTGCTAAAAGCATAGACAGAAGCAAAATGGCTTCCATGATCTATGGAGTTAGCAGAAATAACAAAAAAGGAATTGGATATGAATCTTCCTCTGGAAAGGATTTAAATCCAAAACCTGTTGATAAAATTATCATCAAAAAGACTCCTTTATATTCCCACTTTAAATTTGGTCACTTGAATGATATTGAACAAACACGTTCTGAAAAGAATATTCATGTGTTTAAATCTAAGGCTAGTCAGAATAAATCTTATGTTAAAAAATAGAAGTTTAGACAAACCTTCAGAACAACTAACCCTAAAGGACCCAAGAAGATCTGGGTACCTAAAAGTAAAATAATTCCTGTTGCAGATGTTCTTAGCAGCAAGGTCAGGATGCCAATCATGGTACCTGGACTCTGGATGCTCGCGACACATGACAGGAGAAAGGTCTATGTTCCAAAGTTTGGAGCTTAGATCTGGAGGTGATGTGAAATTTGGCGGGAATCAGAAGGGCAAGATCATTGGATCTGGCACCATTGGAAATGGTAAACTTCCCTATATTACTAATGTTTTACTTGTTGAAGGGTTAAAGCATAACTTATTGTCCATAAGTCAATTAAGTGACAATGGTTATGTTATAACCTTTAATCAAAAATGTTGTAAAGCTATTAGTCAAAAGGATGGCTCTATCCTATTTAGTGGAAAGAGGAAAAACAACATTTATAAAATAAATCTTTCAGAACTTAAGGTTCAAAATGTTAAATGCCTCTTGTCTGTTAATGAGGAGCAATGGGTCTGGCACAGAAGATTGGGGCATATTAATATGAGACGTATATCTCAGATTAATAAACTTAATCTTGTCAGAGGACTTCCTAATCTGAAGTTCACCTCAGATGCTCTTTGTGAAGCATGCCAAAAAAGGAAGTTTTCAAAATCATCTTTTAAATCAAAAAATGTTGTTTCTACTTCCAGACCACTAGAATTACTTCATATTGATCTGTTTGGACCAGTGAAAACTGCATCCATCAGAGGCAAGAAGTATGGATTAGTCATTGTTGATGACTATAGTAGATGGACATGGGTAAAGTTCTTAAAACACAAGGATGAGTCACATTCTGTGTTCTTTGACTTCTGTAAACAAGTCCAAAATGAAAAAGATTTCAAAATTATAAAAGTCAGAAGTGATCATGGTGGTGAATTTGAAAATAAATATTTTGAACAATATTTTAATGAAAATGGCATTGCTCATGATTTTTCCTGTCCTAGAACTCCACAACAAAATGGGGTTGTAGAGAGGAAAAACAGAACTCTACAAGAAATGGCCAGAACCATGATCAATGAGACTAATCTGGCAAAACACTTTTGGGAAGAAGCAATCAACACAGCCTGTTACATTCAGAACAGAGTGTCTGTAAGACCTCTTCTGGAGAAGACTCCATATGACTTGTGGAAGAACAGAAAGCCCAACATTTCATATTTTCATCCTTTTGGATGTATTTGCTATATGTTAAATACTAAAGAAAATCTGAACAAGTTTGATTCCAAAGCACAGAAGTGTTTCATGCTTGGATATTTTGAACGCTCTAAAGGCTATAGAGTATACAACACTGAGACACAGATTGTGGAAGAATATATTCATGTTAGATTTAATGATAAGCTTGGCAGTAAAAAGCCAAAGCAGTCTGAAAACTCTGCAGATAGAGAAGTAGTCTTCACAGACTCTGAAAGCTCAGTGGGAGACAAAGCTCAAGTGAAGGAACCAGAAGCAATGCCAGATGCAATTCCTTTAACTTCTCAGATGAACAGTTTAAACATTTCTGAAGAGTCAACTGTTAGAGGATCATCTTCCAGAATCAAAGCTTCTCATCCAGAGAATGTTATTATTGGAAAGAAGGATGATCCTATCAGAACAAGATCCTTTCTTAGATAATCTGAAGCATCATTATTTGGACTGGTGTCAGTAATTGAACCAACTTCTGTAGATGAAGCTCTGCAAGACAATGATTGGATTATTGCCATGCAAGAAGAGTTAAATCAATTCACCAGAAATGATGTGTGGGATTTAGTTCAAAGACCAAAAGGATTCAATATAATTGGAACTAAATGGGTCTTCAGAAATAAGCTTAATGAGAAAGGAGAAGTTGAAAGAAATAAGGCAAGGCTTGTTGCTCAAGGGTACAGTCAACAAGAAGGTATTGATTACACTGAAACTTATGCTCCAGTGGCAAGGTTAGAATCTATACGCCTTCTCATTTCATTTGCTGCACAAAATAACATCACTCTGTATCAGATGGATGTTGAAAGTGCCTTTCTAAATGGTATTATAGAAGAATAAGTTTATGTCCATCAGCCTCCTGGTTTTGAGAGTGAAAAATTTCCAGATCATGTTTTCAAACTAAAGAAATCTCTGTATGGTTTAAAACAAGCTCCCAAAGCTTGGTATGAGAGATTGTGCAATTTTCTTCTAGAGAAAAATTTCATCAGAGGCAAAGTGGACACAACACTCTTTTGTAAATCATTTAAGAAAGATCTTCTAATTTGTCAAATTTATGTGGATGATATCATATTTGGATCTACCAATACTATGCTGGGAAAGGAGTTTGCTCAATGTATGCAGGCTAAATTTGAAATGAGCATGATGGGAGAACTGAGATTCTCTCTGGGAATTCAAGTCAACCAAACTCCAGAGTGCACTTACATACATCAGACCAAATATGTTAAAGAACTTCTGAAGAAATTTAACATGACTGATAGTAAGCTGGCAAAGACTCCCATGCATCCAACCAGTTCACTACGCAAGGAAGAGGTAAGTAAGAAAGTAGATCAGAAACTCTACAGAGGTATGATAGGATCTCTTCTTTACTTAACTGCTTCTAGACCTGACATATTGTTCAGTGTATGCTTGTGTGCTAGATTCCAATCAGATCCTAGAGAATCATACTTGACAGCTGTCAAGAGGATTCTAAGGTATCTGAAAGGTACTTCTAATGTGGGTTTGTGTTACAGAAAATCTGATGATTTCAAATTAGTTGGATTCTGTGATGCTGACTACGCTGGAGACAGAGTGGAAAGAAAAAGTACTTCTGGAAGTTGTCAATTTCTAGGAAGAAATCTAATCTCTTGGTACAACAAGAAGCAACCCACAATTGCATTATCAACCACAGAGGCAGAATATATTGCTGCTGCTGGATGTAGCACGCAGATGCTCTGGATGAAAAGTCAGCTAGAAGACTATCAGATATTTGAAAGTAACATTTCTATATTCTGTGATAATACTTCTGCTATATGTTTGTCTAAAAACCCCATTTTACACTCTAAGGCAAAACATATAGAAATTAAGCATCATTTCATCAGAGACTATGTTCAGAAGGGAATTATAAATTTGGCCTTTGTTGACACAGATCATCAATGGGCAGATATTTTCACAAAACCCCTTGTTGAAGATAGATTCAAATTTATTCTGAAAAATATTGGTATGGATTTTTGTCCAGAATAATATTTGTCAGAAGCAGATTTTACAGATACAAAAATGCTTAATGCTCTGAAGTATTTCTTCTGATTACTTATTCATTTCCTTTAATTATCTTTTTTTTGTGTGTGAAACTCTGAACTAACAATACTCAGAGGATCTGAACGTTGGTTAACGTTTCATTTCTCAAGGGAATTCAGAAGCACATGCAAGCAAACATGTGTCACTCTGAATCTGCAAAGGTGGCGTGTACACTACTGAAGAGACGTTTGAGGTGAAGTTTGAATAGTGAAAATCTTGATTTTCCCCCCAAGTTGTCAGAATCAATAAATGCTTGAAATGATTTTTATTCCTTTTCATTAAATGCTTTGTGTGAACGTGCTTTTATCTGACTGTTTGTACGCCTAAGTGTTTAAGTATAAATATCACACTTCTCATCACTTTCACACTTTTCACATCTCAATCGTTTATGCATTTCTGTCTTCTCTTCTCTCTTCACAAAAACCCTAAGCGTTTGACAAACTCATCTTCAATGGCAACTTCATCATCCACTGCTGCTCAGTTTCAATCTACCATGGCTGCAGTTACTTCTTCAAATATGGGTGTGACTCCATACACGACACCAAAGAGAACTTTGTTAACACCTGTTGACAAACTGGAAGTTCTCTGTGAATCAATGGTGGAATTTGATTCACTGGCTGAGAATGAGTTTGAGTTTCGCTCCATTATATATGCTCAAGGATGGGTGAAATATTTTGACAGACTTTTTGGACCAGTCTACCCCCTTCTAGTGAAAGAATTATGGATCCATGCTGCTATATACCCTAAGTTCATTTTATCTTCTGTTCTGGGAAAAGAGATAATCATCACAGAAGATCTGATCAGGAAACTCATTGGATATGAGGAAACAGATGGAGTATCTCACTTGCCAGCTGGGCGTGTAGATATGGATGAAGTATATGAGGAAGTGATGACTGCTGGACAAGCCTCTAATAAGTTCAAAGATATGAAGCCTGACTACAAGATCTGGGCAAATATTTTCATGGGATGCATTCAACACAGAAAGTCTACAAACTTTCCAGACTATGTAAACAATGAACAACTTTACTTTATGTATTGCTTAAGTCAGAGCACCAAGGTAGATCTTCCCTACATTCTATTTATGCACTTATGGAATCACATAAATGCCTCCAGAGAATTTGTGAAAGAAAAGGGTCAGAAGATCAGAACTTGGATTCCTTTTGGAAGGTTAATCTCAGATTTTCTGACAGAAAATGGATTGGTGACTGCTCTATATGTTGCTGGCGTCACAGATGAACTTGAATTTATTTTGGGAAAACCTCTGAATGCAAAGAGTCTTCAGAGACTAAAAATAGTAGAAGAACTCACAACAGCACCCAAGAAGCTGAACATCATTGAACTCAGTCAAAAGAGTCTCCCAGTAGATGACTATCCTCTGTTCTTTGCTGAAGAACCAAGAGAAATAATAGTGAGTTATATTGATGCTTGCAAGGCAGATGGAATGCCCATTCCTGCAGATATTCTGAAGAGAGCAAGGGAACCATTGCCTGTTGTAAAAGAAGATATCCCAAGAAAAAGAAGTCAATCAGAAGCAGAAGCTGCACCTGTTCAGAAGAAGCCCAAGGTTGCTGAGAAGCCTCAGAAGCTGATAAAGAGGAAAGCATCTGGAGACACTCCTTCTGTTCTAGCTAAACGTATCAAGATTAAAGGTAACAAATCTTCTGTATCTTCTGTAAATAATACTGTTGTAAATGATTCAACAATTAAGTCTATTCCAAAAGCACCTTCTACCCAAAAACAATCTGTTACTGCTCCACCTCATACATCTGTTCCATCCCCACAAAAATCATCTAATCC
Source organism: Lathyrus sativus (assembly GCA_963859935.3). Classification (NCBI taxonomy): domain Eukaryota; kingdom Viridiplantae; phylum Streptophyta; class Magnoliopsida; order Fabales; family Fabaceae; genus Lathyrus; species Lathyrus sativus. The sequence continues at coordinate 226,482,250 of OZ012738.1, forward strand.
TGCTTCCATCTCACCTATCAAACCCTCTACTACAAAATCATCTGTACCAAAACCAACAACAACAAAACCACAAAATCAGACCCCACAACCAGAAATACCAACAAAATTATCAGCACCACAAAAACCACAATCAGAACAACAACCAGAAAAACCATCTGAACAAAACAAAGAAAAACAATTGGTATCACAACAAACACAACAACCAGAAAAACAATCTGATCAACCACAAACACAACAACAAGAAAAACAACCAGAAAAACCACCATCAACCACATCTGAACCCATTGCATCTGTTCCAGTTACCTCTGAACCAATAAAAGTTACATCTGATCCACCCACATCAGAACCACCTACATCAGAACCACCTACATCAGAACCACCTACATCTGAACCCCCATCAAAACCTTCTGAAAATCCTTCAGAATCAACCAACCCATCTGGAACCAATATCCCTGAGACAGAGGTTCTAGATGTTACACCTCTCAAAACTGTCTTTCAAGTGTCCTCTACCTCTTGCACACCAACCACATCATCCAATTCCTCAGAATCTGATATACACCCAGATTTTCTGGTATCCCCCTCTCACAGAGATTCTGAAGTCAACCAACCTGAACCTCCTGTCTCTTCTGAAGTTCTTATTCCAGATCTTATTCCAACACCTAAACCATCTTCTGAAATCACCATTCCCAATCCTACACCCAAGTCAAGCACATCTGAGTGTCTTCCTTCTGCTTCTCTTAAACTGTTTTCATCACACCTTCACAAACTTCCCCATGGTTTAAAAATAAAATATTTCTATGACAGATTTGAACCATCTGAAACCATCACTCCTCTCAAACCCAAACTCACCATCATTCTACCATTTGTGCTTCAATCCTACATTAAAAGAATGTCAGCAGTACCTTCATCAGATCCAAAACCATACTCTGCTATATCTGCTAAAGCTGATATACCTGCTTCATCTGATAAACCTGCTAATTCTGATAAACCTGCTACTTCTGTTAAACCTGCTAAATTTGCTTTCCAACCTTACTCTAATAAACCCTTTGATGTGGTTTCCTATCACACAAAAGCAAAACCAAATCTGTTGAATGCCTTAAACAGATCAAAACCTGACAAATCCTCTGAAATTCCTTTCATACCCTACTACCCTCCTCCTCTGATCTCCATTTACAAATCCATATTTCCACCTACTCCCCAACCCAAGCCAATAACCTTGGAAACTCTGTTAAACCCCAGACCTAGACTAAATGTTGATCATTTATTTACATGTTTTTTGCAAGAAATACAAATGTATTTAGGTTCTGTATAGAGGAAATGTTCAGCAACAATGGATGCAAAGGAATCTGATGTCATTTGGAATGGCTTCATAAACAGATTCAACACTGTAGCATCAAATCTGAAGAACGTATGTTCTGATTATACGAAGCTCAGATTTGCTGAAGCTGCTAGAAGTCTGTTCTGGACTGTTAAGAGATCTGGACCACTGCTTCTTACAGATGCTCCTTCATCATCAGAAGAGAATACTGAATCTGCATCTGAAGACAACCCTCTGGCCATGACTCTGATAGAACATCCTTCTAGCTCTACTGCTCCAAGCTCCAAAGCCCCTATGGAAATTGACTCTGTTCAAGCTTCAGAAACAGTTCCACCTTCCTCATCTGAGATTAAGAAAGAACATCCAGATCTTGAAGATAAGATTGCAGTTCTAGAAGCTGGTCAATCAGAAATCAAGTCATGGATGGCTAAACAAGATAAGAAGTCTGAAGACATGACTCAGTGGATGTCTCAACAGGATCAGAAGAATGAAACAATGGTTAAGTGGATGTCAAAACAAGAACAGTCCTCTTCTGAGATCACGGATCTGTTGAAGATGCTTTTGTCAAAACACTCTTAGTTTATTTTTTTTTCTTTCTGTTGTTTGCATCTGATGTTTGCTTATGTATTTTGAATATCTTCTGATGTGTGTACTCTTGCTCTGAATTGAATGAATGAATGTTTCAAAGTTTTCTCCACATGATTTATCTCATTTACTATTTCCTTTTATTTGTCTTTTCAAAGTTATTACTTTTTGCTTATGACAAAAAAGGGGGAGAAAATATAGATCTGAACTGTTTAATTAAACTTCACCAGAATGAAATTTCAGACATATCTATTTTATCTAACATTAAATCTGAGTATTTCAGAACATTTGATAAGTACACTCTGTAAAAGAAACTCTGAGACTCTCAGATCATTTGACAATTATCAGACTCTGACTCTGAAATATGCAAGACACTCTGACTCTCAAATGTTAAAGAACAATCAAGCTCTAACTCTGAAAAATACTCAAGACAAAAGGGAAGTTTCTATTCCTTATTTGTATTTAATTCAGGGGGAGATTCATCATCTCAGGGGGCATTATAATTATTCTATTTTAAATTAAACAAAATTTCTGATGTTTTTGTCATCATCAAAAAGGGGGAGATTGTTAGAACACAGATTAGTTCTTTATAATATCTCTATGTTTTGATGATAACTATTATGAAATTTTGTAATTAAGAATTATATACTCTAAAATTTGCTTAAGAGTTTTTACTGCAGATATTAAAGTAATTATCACTCCAGAAGCAAATCAGAACTGAACATAAGAAATATACTAGACTCTGAAGCGCCAGATGCATCCATTAGAAGATTCTGAATGATGCCAACAGAAGATTCTGAAGCAGAAGCTCCAGAAGGATCTGAAGCAGAAGCTCCAGAAGAATCTGAAGCAAGTCAGAAGCATCTGAACCTAAGAAGAATTTTGTATGAAGAGTTTTCAAAGCATAGTTACTACAGAAGATTCTGAAAGTACTAAAGCTGCCAGTACTGAGGATCTGACTCAAATATGCTCTGAATTTATACACGCTAAAAGCACTCCTGCTGCAAAGACTCTGATTCGGCAAAGCTCTAATCAACATCAGAAGGCTCTGATCAAATTAGACTCTGATGAATCTTGCTGAAAATTGAAGAAGAAGAATTCAAAGATTATGTCCGTTGGAATAATCCAAACGACTCTTTCCTTATTTATGCTAGACACAAGAACACAAACAAAAAGGATTTCTCTGTGCTTTCTTCTTCTAGGAAAGGTCACTTGATGTGAAGATAAAAAGGCTCAGACCTTTTAGGATACTCTTCTCAACGTGAAGTTCTCTTGGATCAAGCTGCCTATAAAAGCAAGTCTTCACCCATCTTCTTCAGTTGACGTTTTACCTGAAAAGAAATCAATATTCAAAGCTCTCATACTATTCACATTCTTTCTAGAATTAATTTCTTTGTTCTTAATATTAAGTGAAAAATCACAGTTGTGATAAAGCTTTATTAGAAGCAATTTAAACACTTGTATTTGTTATTACATTTGATTGTAAGAAATCCTTAAGAAGATCCAGTTTGGATCAGTAGTTCTTGAGAAGACTTTGAACAGTTGTTCTTAGTGCTTACTATTGTAATCAGTTGATTAAATAGTGGATTAAGTCCTTGTTTGAGAAAGGCAAATTACTCTAGGAAGGGTGGACTGGAGTAGTTGATTTCAACGAACCAGGATAAAAATACTTGAGTTTTTATTTCTAAGTTTTTATCTTCATACTTATTCAACCCCCCTTCTAAGTATTTTCTCACCTTCATAAACATCCGAAATTGCCGCCAGAAAAACAGGAAACATCTAACCTTACCGTTAGATGACCCTGGGTTGAGGGGTGGTTCGACATTGCCGCCAAACAAACACAATGTTACGAAACATCTGACATTATCGTCAGAATACCAACAACCATCTGAAATTGTCGCCATAAAGCCCAAACCTCTAACATTGCCGCTAGAACCAACGAACATTTGAAATTGTCGCCATAAACACAACGTAAAGATCTGACATCACCTCCAGAAAACACACAATCTGACATTGCCACTAGAAAACCTTGTTACTAATGAGTGTTTGACATTTCCGCCAAACAAATACCACATCTGACATTGCCGCCAGAAAACCAACAAACCTCTGACATTGCCGCCAGAACCAACGAACATCTGACATTGCCGCCAGAAATAAACTGCAAAGATCTGACATCACCACCAGAAAACACAACATCTGACATTCCCGCCAGAAATCCACAAAGATATACAACCCCCTGACTTCGCTGTCATAAAAAAATCAAAATATCCGCAAAACACCTGACCTCGCTGCCAAAAAACCCAAGAAACATCTGACATTGCCGTCAGAAAACCGCAAAGATCTGGCATTGCTGCTAGAAAAACTGCTGAAGCTGATAAATGTCCGACATCAAGCCGGGAATCCGCTAGATAAAAGCGACCAACGAACCTGAAGGTCGAGTCCACACGAGGTTGAAACTATCCGAGGATAACGATCACAAGGCAACTTCGCTGGGGATTAAGTACACCTGCTTTGAGAGTGCGAGGAAACTTAGACATGCCACTCTACTGAGGAACTTAAACAAGCAACTCAGTCGGGGGAGCATATGATGAGATAGACATATCTATCATAAATCTTCTGCCAAAGTCTGAACACCTGTACGGACTTGGAGAATTGAATATCACACATCAAAGTCCGGCGACGCCGCTGGGAAATATCATAAACTGAGGGCGAAATAAACGCATTAAGTCTGTCGGGACTGAAAACCACACGGACAAGAACAACCATCACCTGTGGGAGATATACCTGAAAGCACACAGGTAACGACCTGACTTATGTTTCAGAATGCATATACCTGCTGGAGAAATATCGCGTGCTAACCCGCTGCTAGGGAAGATTCCATACCTGCTTGGTGGAAAGGAACCTGATCTCAACTCGTTAGGGAGTGTCGCTTGCGCGAAAATAAGGTGCCGGCATGACAGAAGAGTCGCCACCTTTCGCTATTTATCCCTCAGAGCGGGAAAGGAAACGATTGGAAAAACCTGACGAATAAGGGTAAGACAAGGTCGTCGCAACCATTGTCTGGGTTCGGGAGTCGGTTACGCAAGGGGAAGGTATTAGCACCCCTCACGTCCGTCGTACTCGACGGGATCCACGCTTGTTTGTTTACTGGACGGGTTGGTTATAATCTATCTACCTATCAAGGCTGGCTGAAAAAAGAAAAGAAAAATGACTCGGCAAAGCGTCGCACTTTATGCCTACGTATTCTCATCAGAGAATGAGAAATCAGAGTCAACGTAGTTCGGCCTACGAAGGGTTACGGGGAAAGGTTGCTCGCTAGGATATCGCATCCTATGCCTACGTACTTCCACACTGTATGGAAGATCAGAGCAAACGTAGTTCGGGAAACTACGGCTTATTTCCTGAAAGAAGTGTTTTTTTATTGTATTTGCGATTTCAATCGCACTAGAGACTATGACCTGAGAGTGAATGCGTCGCATGTCACCCAAAGGGTACCATACTAAACATCCAACCTCAGATGGCTTAAGGCTCGTAACGTACGAAAGAAATCATTCATGATTACTGTATCTTAAACTGTTTTGAGATGAGAAGAGAACAGGCCCAACTAGGAGGGAGACTATCAAGTCCTACTGTTATCATGCCATGGATTCATCCTATGGTTGAGGTTTGAACAGGGAACTCCTAGAAGTTGTCATGCATAGGTTTCAACCTAAAAGTCTATCATCAAATCCTTATCAAAGGAAATGAGAGTCTTAAGGGATCATGTCAATGATACACCGAAACAGACAAAGCATCAGCTTAACAGTAAAATGCATGCAATGCAAGTGAGGGAGGAAATGTGTGTGGGGCTTCAGCCTCCACAAGCTCGTCTCAACCTCAAGCCAGTCATGAGATAACAGTAATCTTACTGAAAAATAAACAACATGCTATCAAGCAATAAACAGTAAACTGCAATCATACAGATAAAAGAAATGAAGAGCCATCAGGAAAACAAACCACATGCTCGAGAAAGAAATAATCTACATCTAATCTCTAATCCTAACCCTAACACAGAATCCTGATCAAATCTAAGCAAAGCCCTAAAGCAAAACCTAAACCAGAGAAATCAATCCCAGTCTTCAAGCTTCAAAACAAGCTTACCAAAGAAAGGGAGCTAAGTAGGCAGACTCATAGTGCCCTCCTCAGGAAAGCACTAGGAGGTGTATACTCAGGAATCATATCCTATGTGGCTCAACAACTGTGATCAGTTTACATTCCTCCTCAGGAGAAATTAAACTCACATGAAGGCTCCAACATCACTGGATATTTAGGAAATCCTACCTGAACTAGTGGAACTAAGTGAATAGACCCATAGGACCTTCCTCAGGAAAGTACTAAGAGGCTTCCACTCAGGAATTGTATCCTATGTGGTTCAACAACTGTGATCAGTTTACATTCTACCTCAAGAGAAATTAAACTCACAAGTTGGCTCCGACATCATTGGATACTTAAGAAATCCTAGATGAACTAGTGGAACTAAGTGAATAGACCCATAGGACCTTCCTCAGGAAAGTACTAGGAGGCTTCCACTTAGGAATCGTATCCCATGTGGCTCAACAACATGTGATCAGTTTACATTCCTCCACAGGAGAAATTAAACTCACATGTTGGCTCCAACATCATTGGATACTTGAGAAAGAGGTGAGAAGAAAGAATGAAAGTCATTCATAGTGCCTTCCTCAGGAAAGTACCATAGATTTCCTTCAAACTTCAGGATCTCAAACCTCACAGACAGGGAATAATCCCCAAGCTTTGGGTCTCTGAGTCTTGATCTACAATCTTCTCCTTCATCATGCTCTTCAACAAGATCTTCAAAACAAACTAAGCCCCACAACAAATTCCCCAAAATAAGCCCCAGAGACAGACAAATAACCACAGAACAGTCAAAATCATCAGTCAACTTCAGAAAATACCTAAAATACTAAAGCAAGGGGGAAAATTCTAACAATTATCCACAAGGGTCCATAACATCTACCCATAACATCCCTATATGCCTATACCCAAAAATCAAGACAAAACTCTCCAAAGAAAATGAATTACTTCACTTATGCATAACCTAAACCCTAATTAGGTACCCTAATGCTAACCTAATTAAACTAATCAAATTTTAATCTAAAAATCAAGAATTAAATCCTATGGGGAGCTATGATTCAATATCTAATCACACCAAAACGAATGAATTAAAAATCCTAAGGGAAGGTCCTAAAAGAAATTCTACAAAATCGAGCATCAAACTAAGCATTATACAAAGCTATTTAAATGAAAAATATACTAAAAATATTAAAAGAAAATAAAATGCCAATTTTATTTATTTATAATTTTCTAGACAGAATTATAAACCTAGAGAAAAAACAAGCATTAAAAAATAGTCAATTTTCTATTTTATATGAATTTTATAAAATGCAAGAAATATAAAAGAAATTAAAAATAAAAGAAATGAATTAAAAGGGGATGGGGGGTGAGAACAGTAGAACGCCTAGTTGCTTTTATTAAATGGGCCAAGGAGGGGGGCGTGGATAGCAGGTGGGGCCAAGGCCCAGTCCAATTCCTTCTCAACTCTCACGCAGGGGGGGGGTGAGCGAGCAAACGGGGGAGTGCATCAACAATCGAGATTGGGCTTTGACCCAATCTGAAACCCTAGTCCAAACACTAACAACAAAACCTACCTCATCCCCCAAACTAACCCTAGCCGTTCCCTCATCGTCTCTCTGCAACTCCTCTAACCTAATCTCAAGGTCCTTCTCCCGAAAAACAAACAAGCCAATCCTATGAACTCTAAATCCCAGCGAAATGACTTAATCAACATTCTTTCTATCAGGCAAAACCAGCTTCAAGCTTTACAAGATGCGTACCTGGAGACGAATCAAGAACCCGTTCTTGGAGTTCTTGAAGCTTCAAAGGAAATCGCCGCGGGAGAGACGAAGATCTGGAGGTCCTCTAGAGGTGGCTTGTTCGAACGATCTTGAGAAGATAATAGGAGATTGTTCTGGAAAAAACTGAAAGTTGAAGGCCACTGGAAAATTCTGGAAGAACAATGAAGGTTTGACCTTGTTCTGGGAAGATTGCGTTTAAAGCGTTCTGAAGATCTTGGAGAAGTTCTGGGAATCTCGAGTGTCTTCACGATCTGGAAACGGAGGGAAGATTGAAGGTGTTGCTGGAGATTACTTGAAGGTTCTTGGAGGAGATGAAGAACAACGGGTGAATTTCTGGAAAATCCAGATGAACACGATGAAGGCTTAAGTGATTTTCTGGGATTCCTATGAATTTTCCGGTCACCGATGAAGATTCTGGTGGACTGGATTGAGTTCTCCGGCGAGTGGTGATGAAGGTGGATAGAGGGGGATCAGAGAAGAACGAGGTGATTCCTGGGGATTTTCTGCAAGTGTGCAGTTTCCGGTGAGGGACGGCGGCCGGAGTTGGTTGGGGTTGCCGGCGGTGGGAGTTCAAGGTGGATGCATGGCCGGCGGCAGGGTTCCGGTGAGGCTCAGGTGAAGGTCTGGGGGTTGGACGCGTGGTGAGAGGTGCTGGTTGGGGGAGACACGTGTGAGAGATGCGCTGGCAGAGGGAGAGGGTGAGTGGGACGCGTGTCCGTGGGAGAGGGAGTTCTGAGTTGTGTGGTGGTGTCCCCTGGGTGAACGCGTGGCGCCCCTTTATAGTGACAAGTGTCACTTGCAAACTCTGGACAAAAAAACTGACAAAAACTGGATTGCAAAGACTTTGGGCCTTCAAAAACAATGCCTCCTGGGCCCATACGAAATAATGACAAAAACCCTACAAAAAAACTGAATCAGAGAATTAATATAAAAAATGAAAAAACAAAAACTGATTAAGACCACTTACAACTAATCAAAACTTAATTGACTAATTAACCTGACTAATTAATTCTACAACTAAACTAATCTAAATTTTAATTAAGTCTAAATGACTCAATTAAAATCTAACTAATACTAGACTCTAATTAAACCAATTAAGTCCTAATCAACTCTAAAAATGATTAAAATCTAATAAAACTCTAATAACCTCTATTATCTAAAAACATTAAAACCCTAACGATTCCTATTTAAAATTCTATTAAAACCCCATTAATTCTAATAAAATCTATACCATTTATCTAACACTATTAAAAAAAGCTATTATCCTAAAACAAAAACTATTAAATCTATATTAAACCAAACTCTATTTATTTCTATTTAAAAACTACTAAATTCTATTAAAACAAAAGAAAAATCTATATTCTCTTCTATATTATTCTAAAAACAATTAAAAACAATTTTAAAATCTATTATATCCTAAAAATGATAAAACTGTTAAATCTATTTAAAACTCTATAAAATTCTAAAAAAAGATTTAAACTATTAAAAAATGTAAAAAAATCTATTCAAATCCTAAAAGATCTCTAAAGCCTATTTAAAATCCACAAAAGTCTATTAAGCCCTAAAAAATGCAGACAAATGCAAATGACTAATATAAAAGATAGCTCGAGACCAGATCAAATCGAACAGTAAACCCCAGGTATCAGAAATATCCCGAAAACCACCATGCAAGCTGAAAATCCCGAGAAGCGCACAATTTCCCGAAATAAAACCTTGATGACCTAGACTGGATCTGAAATATCTGATAGATGAAACCCAAACTGTAACTCTGATATCCTCTGTCTGTGCACACATGTCACGCATTTGATATGCGAGTACGAATTTAAACCACGAGCCAGCTAGGAGAACCGGTTGGTCAAATTTTGGGGTGCAACAGCTGCCCCTATTCAAACGGCTTGAACCTGACTGGGTGAGAAGCGAACGGCTCTCAGCCAATCAAGGTACGAGACGGTTGAATACCGGTAAACCCGAAAATTTGCCAACTGCACAAGCACATGATACTCTGCGGGGAACAAATCTTCAAACACTGCAATACTAGCTGCACGACAACTGGCTGGAGAAATACTGACCTGGTATCACCGTCAATTATCCACATTAACTTCTTCTGATATTGCCTTCAGACAACCAAAACACCCAACATTACTGCTGGAGAACTAAATCTGACAAAACAACTTTGACCCGGGGCTCACCCCTGGTAAATGGAACAAAAGTACGCTTGCGTATTTGGAGCTACTCTGCTGGGGATGAGAAACTCAACCAAGCACACTCTGATCTGGGGTTCACCCTCAGAACCATAACGAACATCCAAATACTACTGCATACTGATCCCACGGTAGAACTTCAACATTAAAGATATATGAAACCCTGGCCCCTGGCCACTTCCAGCTTCAGCTAGAAAATATCTTCAAGTACTCCTAAAGGTGGTATCCTTGGCCTCCAAGAATATAAACCTTGCCCGTCGGCGATTCCAGCTTCAGCTAGAAAAGATCTTCAACCATTTCTGAAGATAATCATCCTTGGCCTTCAAGGATATAAACTTTGCCCATCGGCAACTCTACAAGAGGTATCTTCGACTTCAGTCTGAAGAAATGGTCCTTGGCCTTCAAGGATACATGGATCTGCCTTCAGGCAACTCCACCTCTGCTATAGAGTATCCGTGACTTCAGTCAGGGATATACTTCGGCCTTCAGTCCGAGAAATGAATCCTAGGTCACTCATGACCTTGGGGATAACCTTGCCTTCAGGCACCTTCGCTTCAGCTTGGGAAATCTGTGACTTCAGTCAGAGAAGTGGTATCCTGAGCCATTCATGACTCTACGGGGATTCAAACACTTTGCCTTCAGGCAAACTCCGCTTCAGCTGGAGAAACATCTTCGACTTCAGTCGGAAGAAACACTATTCATTTGATCGCAATCAATCATCACCTCAGGACAACTGGCTTGGTCTTCAGGCCAACACGGATCACTTTGCTATATCTACAACCTTTGGAACCTTGTCTTCAGCCACACGTTGATTCATCAACAAGGAAATCTGAACTCACAGGAACCTTCTGATATCGCCTTCAGGCGTTTACGAAGTCAATCTTCAGATTAGACATCACTGTTGGAGCAAACATATCACGCTGCTATTCTCTTGACATCCTGTCAAGTCGTTGCTAAATAAAAGCAAACATGCCGGGTCACCGGACATAATCATCAGGTTAACAACTCTGTTGAGGAGAGAGGAATGAGGGTTCACCCAAACAATCCTGACGACTCACTGGGGAAAAGGAAGAAGGGTTCACCCAAACAACCTTGTAGACTTTGCTGCAGAAAACCGAGAGAGCTCACCCCGACGATTCCTACCAACTTTACTGTGGAGCAAGTACTTCTGTTCGAGAGCACGGTAACCACCTGGTTCATGCTTCATGTGCAATTGCTGGAAAAATGGGCGTAATGCTCCGTGCGAAACGGAATGCTACGCTTTTGAGTAAATGTTATGCAATCATGCAAGGAAATGCCCCAGCAAAATAAATGCTGGAAAGAGGAATCATCCTCTCGGGGAGAGTAACCAATCTACTGAGGGAGAGCTACCCTCCAAGGGAGCTGCATTTTCTGCCGATCTCATCTGGACTTACACTTGAGGATGACGGGCTCCTCCGGAGAACACAGCACATCAGGCTGATCAACACACTATCCACTGCTATACTCTGCACGGGGAATGCACTAAATGCTCTGAACGGCTCTCTGAGGAACGACCCTTCTAGGGAACATAGCCTTTAGGCTACAAGACACTCATGTCATTAAGTTCTCAAATTCACGGGGATAAACAAACTTCTGCTTGCTGGACAATCCTTCGGGATCTGCTTGGGGAAACATTTCATCTACCACTCATGGCTGTGCTCAGCTGGGGATATCAATCTACCTGCTGGGGAAAAGACCCCTACTCTGTTGGGGATTCCAGGAATTATCCTGGGCAGCTCTTGTTAGGGACGCTACTGGGGAGCTCATGAATCATCTTGAGCAACCAACTCGGGAAACTGCGCTGGGGATCCCACGAATCATCTTGAGCAAATGGCCCTGCTGAGGGATTCGACAATCATCTCGAACTGAAGACTTCGTTGGGGGATCTCAAAAATCATCTTGAGCAAACGACTTCGTTGGGGAGAATGTCAGGAATCATCCCGAGCAACTGATCCTTCGGCTGAACACCTGTAAGACAAGAATGATAATAACCTAGATCATGTTTATGATGCATATGCTTCGGAGCCCTGCCCCACACGGAGGAAATGCTATGCGCTTACGCTAAATGCTATGCAATCATGCACAATGCTATGAAATCATGCACAATGCTATGCAATCATGCACAATGCTATGCAATCATGCACAATGCTATGCAATCATGCACAATGATGCGATCCCGTCAGCAAAATAAATGCTGGGGGGGAGGAAATCCTTCTGTCAAGGAGAAAAGAACTACTCAGGTAGAGGAATCATCCTGCTGAGGAGAACATGACCATGCCAATATCAATCGGACTCTGTCTGGGGAATTGATCTCCCGTTGACTGCTGCAGGGAAAACAACTTCAGTTGATTACTGCAGGGGAACGGAGCTCTACGAGAACCTGGACCTGCTGATATCCATCGCGAGAATAAACTGCGTGGCCGTCTCGGCTACTTTTCTGGGGATAACCACTCCGTGGGGAAACAACTTCAGCTGCTCAACACTCCACTGGGGAAAACCAATCATGATCTGATCACCTCTAAGGATTCGACTCTATTGGGCATCTGCAAACTCGGCTGAGGAAGGAGAAGTCATTCTGCTTCACTGGAGAGAGTGCGACTCTGGGGAAATACCGCATCGGCTGTTCAATGCTATGCTAGGGAAAACCACTCATGGTCCCAACTGCTACCAAGGATTTGGCTCTCCTGGGGGCTTGCGGGCTCAGCCGGGGAGAGAAATCATTCTACTTCACTGGAGAGTACGACTCTGGTGCGGAATTTCAATTTCGCTGGGGAAGAAAGAATCATCTGACTTCGGGGGAGAGTACAATTCTGCAGAGGAATTTCAATTCCGCTGGAGACTTCAGTCTGGCACCATCAGTTACTGCATCCTTCGGCATACGAACATCTTCCTACAAGATTTGCACTTGTGACCCGGTGCTGGGGGAGACACCTGCTTTGGCGACTTTACTGGGAGAAACACGAGCTTCGGTACCCGAACATTTCTACGAAACCTGCACTTGTGACCCGGTGCTGGGGGGATACGAGCTTCGGCCCTTGACTCAGCTGATGAGGTGACGTTCTTTCAAGATGCGTCTGCTTGGGGAAGAGAATCATCTCTGTCTGGGGAGACATATCAATGCTCACTATCTTGCGTTCAGATTCTATGGAGGAGAGACTACTGAACTCTGCTGGAGAAGGAGGACTCGTCCTGCTTCAGGGATATCAATCCTGGTCTGCTGAGGGTAATCTTGACCCTAATCTGATAAGGGATAAACGCTATCTCAATCTGCTGCAGTCTCAAACTGCACAGGGGGAACAACCTCAAACCGTACATCTCTGCAGAGAAACGATCCTGATTCAACCCAATGACCGCAAGGCTTCTTCAGAAGACTCTGGTTTTGGAAGGGTAATGACATGATTCCCCGATACTCAATTCTTGCTAGGGTGAACAAACTCATTTGAACAACTTGCCCCAGCGCCGTTCAACTTGCCTCAATCCGGCTTTTGGGAATAGTTCATTCTGAACCGGAAACAACTGGCAACAAGACAATCTTCAGAGGGCTTGCCCCAACATCTGCACAACGGAAGGATTCGTCCTCCACCAATCAACTCTCAGCATGGTTGGCTTTAATATCTTTGAAGCGGTTTGCCCCTGAACGAGCGATGAGCGACTCAACATGTTCTGATCGAACACTGGAGGGATCTGCCCTTAAATCGCAAGAATTCTGGATAACTGCCCCTGATTGGGTCTCGAGAAAATTCACTTCCGATCAACTGCTTCTTGCATAAACTGCCCCATAATCAACTGATGCTCTGGGACTTGTCCGATTCCAAATTCGCCGGAAGTCATTGCCCCAGATTCACAGGATTCCACAGCATACCGTTCTGATCCAGACCTCTGACGATTCAGTCCTGATTGACTATTCCCGGTTGAAGTTCCTTCGTATCAGCTACTAACCTGCAACTAAAATTGTTTATTCACGAATAGTAATTTTAATGCAGTGTTCATGCAAATTTCGAAAAAAATGTTGTACTGTCACTCATTTACGTGTCATGCTAGTGAGTGACGAATGAACCAAAGAGTTCAAATGTAGGGCTGATTCGATCAGCGAAAAATGAAATAAGGATATGATTAGCAAATCATGAAGGAGTCAGGTTACTCAACCTTATCGTAATGCGCTCTCAGAATAAACCCTGCCTCAATTAGGTCTTTTAAGGGTTGTATCGTGGTCGGGTTCACGGTTCGTGAAACAAAGGATATTCGACTCAAACTATGATTTGTACCCACCCCTTCTACGTGATGATCTCCGATCCTAAAGTTCAGTTAACTTGGGTCGAGCGCTCGCCTCTTCGAGAGGTATGTCGATCATTGGGAACAACTGGTTAAAGAATTCACAAGGTGCTTCGGAGTGACAGTTACTCCTTTTTCGTTTTCGGTGTCTGTGTCCACACGACTTCGTCCTTGTTCGAGGATTTTATATCCTTTCTTTTTCATTCTTTTGTTTTGATTCCCTAATTTTTGCCTGGACTGACTCCTTTTGAGTTCTTTTCGATTTTTTTTCTTTTGAAGTCCAGCGGGATGCCCTGATTTTTGCCTAAGTATCTGCTTTCTAGCTTTTCTTTTTTACTTAGCGGGCTTTCTTATTCCTTTTTTCTTTTGGAACAAGTCATGCGACACCGGTTGTCTGGATTTATCCGAGAGGCTCGTAACCGTCTCACTCCTGATTGGTGAGGTTTAACCATTGTGGTTGATGAGGTACGACCTCCAGAGAGGAATATGATGTGATTGGTCCTCGAAGGACAACACTCCTCTATGAGACTTGAACGCTCGATCAAGCTAACTGACAACTACCCTGCCCCGGGTTAAGATGTGAGGGTTAAAAAGTCCGAAAGAAACTCCTACTCCTCGGCTCGAAGCGGTTAACAAGGGATTCTCTTCCTTATCTCTCCGGTGTTTAGGGATTTGAAACAATGCCTTATACGTCATCGGCAAGGTTTTATCTGAAAGCAATACGATCCTTGGTTATGAGTATTTAATTTCATCATCCTCCCTCCGCTCATTACTAATCATAGTGATAAAGTGGAGTGAATAAAATGCAAGTGTCAGTTCAATGCAGTAAATGAGTGACAACGACATAACTAATTCAGAAAAAATGCATAGTCACTGTATTAATATTACCATTCGAAACATACAATGTTTAACAGCAAGTAGTAACTAACAGAAAAGAAACTACAAATGCAAATGGTAAAAAGTCCGAGGACTGCCAATGCTGAGGACGTCTGCCTGTCTGGATCACTGGCTTCTGGAAATAACCCTCTGAATCTGCGAGCTCAAACAGCTGAGAGGTTGTCACGTACAACCAAAACTCCGTCTGGAAAGGAAATACACCCTTGGTCGATCAATTGTTGCACTTTCGCCTGGAAAGCCTTGCAATCTTCAGTTGAATGCCCCGGAGATCCACCATGGTAACCGCACTGAACATGAGGATTGTACCCTGGAGGGTAAGGCTTTGGCACGGGCTTGAGAGCTTTCGGTTCCACCAAAGAATTCTGAATCAACTGTGGAAGAATCTGGCTATACGGCACAGGCACTGGATGGAAAGAAGCATTCCTTCTTTCTAAGTGGTTGCGAGGTCTCTTGTGATCCTGGTGTTGGTATTCCTTCCGCCCAGGAGCAAGAGGTCGTCGTTTCTGAGTGGCAACGGTCCATTGTCTAGGCACTTGCGTCCTTGAACTTGATCCAGGTAGAAACTGCGGGCGAGGCGATGCAGTCACCAAAGGTCGCGAGACATATTCAAGATCTTTCTCAGCTTCAGGCAAAGGAGTGGAATCATTCACCTCTTCTGCGGGGTACGGGATGAACTTTCCCGATGCCCTCATGCCGCCCGGCACGAGCCTAATCGTCCTTGAGTCAATAAGGTCTTGAATCTTATTCTTGAGAGCCTTACATGTTTCAACATGGTGCCCCGGTGCTCCTGAGTGGAAATCACAATGTATGTTGAGATCAATGTCTGGTGACACGTCACCTGGTGGATCCGAGGTCCGAAGCTTGAGAATACGGTTCTGAACCAATAGTGGCAACAGTTGGGCATAACTCACAGGTATTGGATCCACAACTCTATCAAGTAGCTTCTTCTTTTGATTATAACCTTCAGGGTTATTCTAAGATGTTTGGCGCGGATGCTGACGAGACAGGTTTTGAGCTTCATGCTGGGTAGAGGATCTATGAGGTCCATTTGGCCTCAGCACATGTGGCACGGACGGTAATGGAGGAAGCACTTTGGGCTCCACCTTGGGTGCTTGACCACTCTCCTTTTTTAGCATACTTCTCACCACTCCCATGAGAAAGCTCAACTGATTCTGCAGCTGCTGATTCTCTTCTCTGAGTACCTGCTGGTCCAGACGCACTGCCTGTATGTCATTCATGACCTGCCCCAGCTGGCTTTGGATTTTCCTCAACTCAGCTTGTACCTGCTCCATTAGTCTGAGTTGCTCGATTCTGAGTCAAACCTGCAAACACAAGGGTTAGAAGACAAGCCTCGGCTTCTGCCATGCAAGATGAATTATGCTAATGCCATGGGTGTCTGTACGTTTAGGAGATCACCCCTAATTCTGGTGTCAACGTGCCGACATAGCGTCAATGCAGTGATAAGACTGGATCCATTCATGGAAGAAAATATCTCATATTGCTCGGGACACCAGAATCAGGGTACGAAACGCGCCTGCAGCACAGACACATGCTAATGGAATGCAAACATGAATATGCAAACTAATGCAAAATGCAGT
Source organism: Lathyrus sativus (assembly GCA_963859935.3). Taxonomy (NCBI): domain Eukaryota; kingdom Viridiplantae; phylum Streptophyta; class Magnoliopsida; order Fabales; family Fabaceae; genus Lathyrus; species Lathyrus sativus. Next base: position 226,499,054 of record OZ012738.1, read on the forward strand.
CATGCAATAATATATCCAGGTGGCTGCTGTGGAGATTTCGGGGTCAATAATCATTGATGAGAAGACAACCCCGGCGTAAGACCACTGATCTGCTAAAAATGACCCTCTGACAGGACCATATACATAAGATTAAAATTCTGTTCTGTCAAGAACAAATGCCTGATAACAAGGACCCCGAATGCATGATCAAGAGATATCTGCTGATGAAGTCTTCAGACCCCAAATCAAAAATCTGCCCTATCAAGAACAAACATACAGCTGCTGATGAGATCTTCAGACCTCACTCAAAATCTGCCCTTTCAAGAACAAACAACATCTGCTGATGAGATCTTCAGACCCCACTCAAAATCTGCCCTATCAAGAACAAACCACTGATAACAATATTCTGATCAAAACCTGCTCTATCAAGAACAGACATACACCCGATGATAAGATCCTCTGATCAAACCCTGCTCTGTCAAGAACAGACGAATCTGCCAATGAGAACTTTGGTACCAACATAACTGATTCACTGTCAAGAAAACCAGGTGGTCTGAAGGTCAAAGTTTCCTGCAATATCCCAATCCCACTCACAGGTATGGACCTAATTCACGGACAAAGGTACGACATCCTATGCGGTCATCAGCGTCACAGACTTTCATGAGTGACGATACGATTCCCAGAAGGAGTGGCATCATCGGGTCATGAAGAGGCCTCACTTAGCTGACTTCCAAATGATCGGTCCCCAGAGTCGACAATCCTCACGTCTGGACTCCCCTCAGATCCTCAGGACCGGAAAGGAGCACCTCTGCAAGAATCTCTTCTGAGCGCAGATTTTCATAGGGAACTGTGCCTGCTCAGTAGACAAGTTCGTCTACTACTTCTCCGCAACTATGTCTAGGTGTGTACTCAAGCCCAGGTCCGGCTTCTCACTCATAGTAACATCCCTCTCCCACAGCAGCACAGATAATCATATCAAACTGGAAATAAAATGCGGGAAATAAAATGCGGGAAGTAAAAATGCGATAAATAAACGCAACCCAACAAGCAAACATACAAGCGCTAGGATTGACTCGCGCAGGGGATGGGAAACGGTCCCAGCATGAGGGATGGGAAAAGTCCCTAGATGCTGAAGTCCCCAGCAGAGTCGCCAGTTGTCGCTTGCGCGAAAATAAGGTGCCGGCATGACAGAAGAGTCGCCACCTTTCGTTATTTATCCCTCAGAGCGGGAAAGGAAACGATCGGAAAAACCTGACGAATAAGGGTAAGACAAGGTCGTCGCAACCATTGTCTGGGTTCAGGAGTCGGTTATGCAAGGAGAAGGTATTAGCACCCCTCACGTCCGTCGTACTCGACGGGATCCACGCTTGTTTGTTTACTGGACGGGTTGGTTATAATCTATCTACCTATCAAGGCTGGCTGAAAAAAGAAAAGAAAAATGACTCGGCAAAGCGTCGCACTTTATGCCTACGTATTCTCATCAGAGAATGAGAAATCAGAGTCAACGTAGTTCGGCCTACGAAGGGTTACGGGGAAAGGTTGCTCGCTAGGATATCGCATCCTATGCCTACGTACTTCCACACTGTATGGAAGATCAGAGCAAACGTAGTTCGGGAAACTACGGCTTATTTCCTGAAAGAAGTGTTTTTTTATTGTATTTGCGATTTCAATCGCACTAGAGACTATGACCTGAGAGTGAATGCGTCGCATGTCACCCAAAGGGTACCATACTAAACATCCAACCTCAGATGGCTTAAGGATCGTAACGTACGAAAGAAATCATTCATGATTACTGTATCTTAAACTGTTTTGAGATGAGAAGAGAACAGGCCCAACTAGGAGGAAGACTATCAAGTCCTACTGTTATCATGCCATGGATTCATCCTATGGTTGAGGTTTGAACAGGGAACTCCTAGAAGTTGTCATGCATAGGTTTCAACCTAAAAGTCTATCATCAAATCCTTATCAAAGGAAATGAGAGTCCTAAGGGATCATGTCAATGATACACCGAAACAGACAAAGCATCAGCTTAACAGTAAAATGCATGCAATGCAAGTGAGGGAGGAAATGTGTGTGGGGCTTCAGCCTCCACAAGCTCGTCTCAACCTCAAGCCAGTCATGAGATAACAGTAATCTTACTGAAAAATAAACAACGTGCTATCAAGCAATAAACAGTAAACTGCAATCATACAGATAAAAGAAATGAAGAGCCATCAGGCAAACAAACCACATGCTCGAGAAAGAAATCATCTACATCTAATCTCTAATCCTAACCCTAACACAGAATCCTGATCAAATCTAAGCAAGGCCCTAAAGCAAAACCTAAACCAGAGAAATCAATCCCAGTCTTCAAGCTTCAAAACAAGCTTACCAAAGAAAGGGAGCTAAGTAGGCAGACTCATAGTGCCCTCCTCAGGAAAGCACTAGGAGGTGTATACTTAGGAATCATATCCTATGTGGCTCAACAACTGTGATCAGTTTACATTCCTCCTCAGGAGAAATTAAACTCACATGAAGGCTCCAACATCACTGGATATTTAGGAAATCCTACCTGAACTAGTGGAACTAAGTGAATAGACCCATAGGACCTTCCTCAGGAAAGTACTAAGAGGCTTCCACTCAGGGATTGTATCCTATGTGGTTCAACAACTGTGATCAGTTTACATTCCTCCTCAGGAGAAATTAAACTCACAAGTTGGCTCCGACATCATTGGATACTTAAGAAATCCTAGATGAACTAGTGGAACTAAGTGAATAGACCCATAGGACCTTCCTCAGGAAAGTACTAGGAGGCTTCCACTTAGGAATCGTATCCCATGTGGATCAACAACATGTGATCAGTTTACATTCCTCCTCAGGAGAAATTAAACTCACATGTTGGCTCCAACATCATTGGATACTTGAGAAAGAGGTGAGAAGAAAGAATGAAAGTCATTCATAGTGCCTTCCTCAGGAAAGTACCATAGATTTCCTTCAAACTTCAGGATCTCAAACCTCACAGACAGGGAATAATCCCCAAGCTCTGGGTCTCTGAGTCTTGATCTACAATCTTCTCCTTCATCATGCTCTTCAACAAGATCTTCAAAACAAACTAAGCCCCACAACAAATTCCCCAAAATAAGCCCCAGAGACAGACAAATAACCACAGAACAGTCAAAATCATCAGTCAACTTCAGAAAATACCTAAAATACTAAAGCAAGGGGGAAAATTCTAACAATTATCCACAAGGGTCCATAACATCTACCCATAACATCCCTATATGCCTATACCCAAAAATCAAGACAAAACTCTCCAAAGAAAATGAATTACTTCACTTATGCATAACCTAAACCCTAATTAGGTACCCTAATGCTAACCTAATTAAACTAATCAAATTTTAATCTAAAAATCAAGAATTAAATCCTATGGGGAGATATGATTCAATATCTAATCACACCAAAAAGAATGAATTAAAAATCCTAAGGGAAGGTCCTAAAAGAAATTCTACAAAATCGAGCATCAAACTAAGCATTATACAAAGCTATTTAAATGAAAAATATACTAAAAATATTAAAATAAAATAAAATGCCAATTTTATTTATTTATAATTTTCTAGACAGAATTATAAACCTAGAGAAAAAACAAGCATTAAAAAATAGTCAATTTTCTACTTTATATGAATTTTATAAAATGCAAGAAATATAAAAGAAATTAAAAATAAAAGAAATGAATTAAAAGGGGATGGGGGTGAGAACAGTAGAACGCCTAGTTGTTTTTATTAAATGGGCCAAGGAGGGGGCGTGGATAGCAGGTGGGGCCAAGGCCCAGTCCAATTCCTTCTCAACTCTCACGCAGGGGGGGGGGGTGAGCGAGCAAACGGGGGAGTGCATCAGCAATCGAGATTGGGCTTTGACCCAATCTGAAACCCTAGTCCAAACACTAACAACAAAACCTACCTCATCCCCCCAATTCCCTGATCACTGTTCATCCCCCAAACTAACCCTAGCCGTTCCCTCATCGTCTCTCTGCAACTCCTCTAACCTAATCTCAAGGTCCTTCTCCCGAAAAACAAACAAGCCAATCCTATGAACTCTAAATCCCAGCGAAATGACTTAATCAACATTCTTTCTATCAGGCAAAATCAGCTTCAAGCTTTACAAGATGCGTACCTGGAGACGAATCAAGAACCAGTTCTTGGAGTTCTTGAAGCTTCAAAGGAAATCGCCGCGGGAGAGACGAAGATCTGGAGGTCCTCTAGAGGTGGCTTGTTCGAACGATCTTGAGAAGATAATAGGAGATTGTTCTGGAAAAAACTGAAAGTTGAAGGCCACTGGAAAATTCTGGAAGAACAATGAAGGTTTGACCTTGTTCTGGGAAGATTGCGTTTGAAGCGTTCTGAAGATCTTGGAGAAGTTCTGGGAATCTCGAGTGTCTTCACGATCTGGAAACGGAGGGAAGATTGAAGGTGTTGCTGGAGATTACTTGAAGGTTCTTGGAGGAGATGAAGAACAACGGGTGAATTTCTGGAAAATCCAGATGAACACGATGAAGGCTTAAGTGATTTTCTGGGATTCCTATGAATTTTCCGGTCACCGATGAAGATTCCGGTGGACTGTATTGAGTTCTCCGGCGAGTGGTGATGAAGGTGGATAGAGGGGGATCGGAGAAGAACGAGGTGATTCCTGGGGATTTTCTGCAAGTGTGCAGTTTCCGGTGAGGGACGGCGGCCGGAGTTGGTTGGGGTTGCCGGCGGTGGGAGTTCAAGGTGGATGCATGTCCGGCGGCAGGGTTCCGGTGAGGCTCAGGTGAAGGTCTGGGGGTTGGACGCGTGGTGAGAGGTGCTGGTTGGGGGTGACACGTGTGAGAGATGCGCTGGCAGAGGGAGAGGGTGAGTGGGACGCGTGTCCGTGGGAGAGGGAGTTTTGAGTTGTGTGGTGGTGTCCCCTGGGTGAACGCGTGGCGCCCCTTTATAGTGACAAGTGTCACTTGCAAACTCTGGACAAAAAAACTGACAAAAACTGGAATGCAAAGACTTTGGGCCTTCAAAAACAATGCCTCCTGGGCCCATACGAAATAATGACAAAAACCCTACAAAAAAACTGAATCAGAGAATTAATATAAAAAATGAAAAAACAAAAACTGATTAAGACCACTTACAACTAATCAAAACTTAATTGACTAATTAACCTGACTAATTAATTCTACAACTAAACTAATCTAAATTTTAATTAAGTCTAAATGACTCAATTAAAATCTAACTAATACTAGACTCTAATTAAACCAATTAAGTCCTAATCAACTCTAAAAATGATTAAAATCTAATAAAACTCTAATAACCTCTATTATCTAAAAACATTAAAACCCTAACGATTCCTATTTAAAATTCTATTAAAACCCCATTAATTCTAATAAAATCTATACCATTTATTTAACACTATTAAAAAAAAGCTATTATCCTAAAACAAAAACTATTAAATCTATATTAAACCAAACTCTATTTATTTCTATTTAAAAACTACTAAATTCTATTAAAACAAAAGAAAAATCTATATTCTCTTCTATATTATTCTAAAAACAATTAAAAACAATTTTAAAATCTATTATATCCTAAAAATGATAAAACTGTTAAATCTATTTAAAACTCTATAAAATTCTAAAAAAAGATTTAAGCTATTAAAAAATGTAAAAAAATCTATTTAAATCCTAAAAGATCTCTAAAGCCTATTTAAAATCCACAAAAGTCTATTAAGCCCTAAAAAATGCAGACAAATGAAAATGACTAATATAAAAGATAGCTCGAGACCAGATCAAATCGAACAGTAAACCCCAGGTATCAGAAATATCCCGAAAACCACCATGCAAGCTGAAAATCCCGAGAAGCGCACAATTTCCCGAAATAAAACCTTGATGACCTAGACTGGATCTGAAATATCTGATAGATGAAACCCAAACTGTAACTCTGATATCCTCTGTCTGTGCACACATGTCACGCATTTGATATGCGAGTACGAATTTAAACCACGAGCCAGCTAGGAGAACCGGTTGGTCAAATTTTGGGGTGCAACAGCTGCCCTTATTCAAACGGCTTGAACCTGACTGGGTGAGAAGCGAACGGCTCTCAGCCAATCAAGGTACGAGACGGTTGAATACCGGTAAACCTGAGAATTTGCCAACTGCACAAGCACACGATACTCTGCGGGGAACAAATCTTCAAACACTGCAATACTAGCTGCACGACAACTGGCTGGAGAAATACTGACCTGGTATCACCGTCAATTATCCACATTAACTTCTTCTGATATTGCCTTCAGACAACCAAAACACCCAACATTACTGCTGGAGAACTAAATCTGACAAAACAACTTTGACCCGGGGTTCACCCCTGGTAAATGGAACAAAAGTACGCTTGCGTATTTGGAGCTACTCTGCTGGGGATGAGAAACTCAACCAAGCACACTCTGATCTGGGGTTCACCCTCAGAACCAAAAGTACGCTTGCCCATATGATCTGATTGTGGCGGGAGAATCTTCTTCAGCACAAGGTCGCCCGTTTGAAAGCTTCGAGGGTGCACTTTCTTATGGAAAGCTTTCTTCATTCGGCTCTGATACAACCGACCGTATGCGATAGACGTTAGTCTCTTCTCATCCAGCAGGCTGAGATGGTTCAATCTGTTTCGTATCCATTCTGCCTCATCAAGCTTGACATCGACCATAACTCTTAAAAAGGGAATCTCGACCTCCAATGGTAGGACATCTTCCATACCATATACCAGCGAGAAAGGAGTTGCCCCGGTTGAAGTGAGTACCGTAGTACGATAACCATGAAGAGCAAAGGGAAACATCTCATGCCAATCCTTGTAAGTGACAACCATCTTTTGCACTATCTTCTTGATGTTTTTGTTGGCCGCTTCAACAGCGCCGTTCATCTTCGGACGATAGGGCGATGAGTTGTGATGTTCGATTTTGAAGTTCTGGCATAACTCCTTCATCATCTTATTATTAAGTTTTGAATCATTGTCAGTAATGATTCGCTCGAGCAATCCGTATCTACAAATGATGTCCCTCTTTATGAACCGGGCTAGGACCTGCTTCGTGACATTGGTCTATGAGGCTGCTTCAACCCACTTGGTGAAGTAGTCGATGGCTACCAAAATGAAACAATGCCCGTTAGACGTGGTTGGCTCAATCTTGCCAATCATATCAATGCCCCACATAGAGAAAGGCCACGGAGACACCATAACATTCAACGGGCTCGGCGTTACATAGATTTTGTCTGCATAAATCTGGCATTTATGGCATTTCCCGCCGCCATGTGTACCGAAAGTACCCTCGTGGATTTCTTCCATAAGCAACGTTGCCTCCTTTTCGTCCACACATCTCAATAACACCAGGTCATGGTTCCTTCTGTAAAGCACACCATCTGGGTTCAGGTAGAAGTTACCAGACAACCTCCTCAGAGTCTTCTTATCTGTGGCTATAGCCCATGGTGGATACTCTTGTTTCTTGAGGAAGTTTTGTATCTCATAAAACCACGGTTTGCCATCGGCAGCTTCTTCAATGGTGAATACGAAAGCCGACATGTCGAGGCGAGAAATGACAATTCTAGGAGCATCATTCCAGAAGTTCACTTTGTACATTGAAGCCAACGTAGCCAGAGCGTCTGCCATCTTGTTTTCTGCTCTTGGCACATGATGGAACTTCACCCGATCGAAGAAGGGTAACAGCCTCCTTGCATAATTCATATAGGGAATCAAATTGGGTTGACGAGTCTCCCACTCTCCTTTGATTTGGTTAACAACAAGCGTCGATTCTCCGTATATATCAAGATTCTTGATCCTCAGATCAATGGCTTCTTCTAAGCCCATGATGCATGCTTCATATTCTGCTTCATTATTGGTGCACGGGAATGTTAACATGGCAGTGAATGGGATATGAGATCCATGGGGAGTTGTAATGATTTCCCCAATTCCACTTCCATACGAATTAATAACACCATCAAATATCAGTTGCCACTGAGGACTCTTCTCTGGCCCCTCGTCGGGTAGTGGCTCTTCGCAGTCCTTCATCTTAAGGAACATGATGTCCTCGTCAGGAAATTCAAACTTCATTGGTTGATAGTCTTCAATAGGCTGTTCGGCAAGGTACTCGGACAGAACACTTCCCTTGATGGCCTTTTGAGAAACATATTGGATGTCGTACTCTGTCAGTACCATTTGCCACCTTGCAATCCTGCCTGAAAGCGCTTGCTTTTCGAAGACATACTTGATCGGATCCATCTTCGGAATCAGCATGGTTGTATGATTAAGCATATACTGTCTCAAACGTTTGGCAGCCCACGCGAGTGCGCAACACGTTTTTCAAGCATCGAGTAACGGGACTCACAATCTGTGAACTTTTTCCTCAGATAGTATATGGTGTGCTCTTTTCTTCCAATCTCGTCGTGTTGACCGAGAACGCAACCGATGATGTTCCCAAGAACCGTTAAGTACATGATTAATGGTCTTCCGGCTACTGGAGGTATCAATATCAGAGGTTCCTGCAGATATTCTTTGATTTTGTCAAATTCCCTTTGGCAATTATCATTCCAGACGACCGCCTGATCTTTTTTCAACAATTTGAACATTGGTTCGCATGTGGCTGTTAGGTGAGATTTAAACCAGCAATGTAGTTCAACCTCCTCAAGAAACCACGAACCTTTTTTTTGGTTTTTGGCGCTGGCATATCTTGTATAGCTTTTATTTTGGCAGGATCAACCTCGATTCCCTTTTCGCTAACAATAAACCCCAGTAACTTTCTGGATCGTAACCCAAAAGTACACTTGTTAGGATTCAACCTCAACCTGAATTTCCCGAGCCTCTCAAACCGCTTCAGCAAATTGACCAGATGTCCCTCCTCCATTTGGGACTTTGCTATCATGTCATTCCCATAGACTTCAATCTCATGATGAATCATATCATGAAACAAAGTGACCATAGCCCGCTGGTAAGTTGCCCCTGCATTTTTTAACCCAAGCGACATGACCTTGTAACAAAACGTCCCCCACGGCGTAATTAACATCGTCTTCTCCATGTCTTCCGGTGCCATCTTGATCTGGTTATAGCTGGAGAAGCCATCCATGAAGGAAAATACGGAAAATTGAGTAGTATTGTCGACCAATACATCAATGTGAGGGAGCAGGAAATCATCTTTAGGGCTCGCCTTGTTAAGATCTCTGTAATCAACACACATCTGTACCTTGCCATCTTTCTTAGGCACATGCACTATGTTGGCGACCCACAAAGGGTAAGTTGTCACGGCTAGGAATCCTGCGTCCAACTGCTTCTGGACTTCTTCCTTGATTTTCACAGCCATGTCTGGTCTCGTCCTTCTAAGCTTTTGCTTGACTGGTGGACATTCTTCACGTAATGGTAGTTGATGAACCACGATATCAGTATCAAGCTGGGGCATATCTTCATAGGACCAAGCAAAGATGTCACTATACTCTCGAAGTATCTCGACCAGCCTTTGCTTGATGTCACTCTGTAGGGCAGCCCCTATTCTGACATTTCTGAAAACTTCTTCAGAGCCCAAATTGATGACTTCAATCACTTCGGGATGAGGCACAATGATCTTCTCTTCTTGTTTCAGGAGCCTAGCTAGCTCTTCTGGCAGACCCTCATCTTCGTCAATCTCTTCTTCAGCTTGATATATCGGATGATCAAAGTCGAAGCGATTCATAAGAGGTTCTTGATCGGTGTCATCTGCAATAATGTGAGTCCTGCAATAACAATGGTTAAATGCTTAAAATGAGATGCAAATCAGCATAAACCACATTGCCATTTTATTGTGTTAAATGAAAAAACAAAAGGGAATAACAAGGATCACAAAATTTGAATACGAAAAACTGCCCTTTGATTTATTGATAAAATGTTCAAGTATAAACAAGTAAGGCCCTGACAAAATAGCCCTATGCTCCGGGTAGAACACAGGGTCGTACAATAATCAGGAAAACAAAGAATTACTCTTCGTGCGCCACTTGAATGACCTCCTGGATAGTCCAGATGTTGAGGCGCTCTCCTGGCGTGCTCGGCGTGATCCAGGAATCCATGTCGCAATCGCTATCTCCTTCTTCACTATCAAAAATAGCATTGATGCGCTTGAAAATGACCCCTCCCAGGGTGAACAACATTGGTCCTTTATAGCGCGGCGGGCTCTGCGAGGATCCTGAAGAAGATGGATGGTACCCCAGGCCAAATTTATCCTGCTTGTTGGGGATGTCAAACACCTGGCCCCAACCTTGCGTTGCCCTAGGATGTACCGCTGCCTGGGCTTCCTTGAAAGAAGATAAGGCCATTTTGGGTGATTTGCTCGTTGCAGGAGACTTATCTTTAGCCTGGACTATTTCAAATTCTTGACAGAGAGTTCTGTGGATCTCCCCGTCCACTTCCACATACTTGAATGACGATAAATGGCTAACCATTATGTCCTCTTATCCACATACGATGACGATGCTACCACCAACCATATATTTGAGTTTCTGATGCAATGTAGAGGTCACAACTCCTGCTGAATGTATCCACGGACGGCCTAATAGACAACTATAGGCGAGCTGGATATCCATTATATAGAACACTGCATCGAATACCTCCATCCCTACCTAGATGGGAAATGTAAGCTCCCCGAACACTGATCGTCGGGTTCCATCAAAGGCCCTCACTTCGAGATCACTAGGCGTACAGAAAATACCCCGAGTGTCTAGTTTCATCAACGCCTTTTTTGGTAGCATGTTTAAAGAGGATCCGATATCCACCAAGACATGGGATATAACAGCTCCCCAGCATTCAATCGAGATATGCAATGCGCTGTTGTGATCCCTTCCCTTAGGCGTCAACTCTAGGTCCATAAAACCAACACCATTCCCTGCATTTACGTGTGCTACAAATCCTTCGAGTTGGTTTACTGAAATTTCTTGAGGCATGTACACAGTATTCAATATCCTTAGCAACTCATTGCGATGGGCTTCCGAGCAAAGCCATAATGATAATATGGAGATCTTAGAAGGCGTTTGCTGCATATGGTCGACTATCTTGTAGTCGCTTTTCCTTATTAGCCTCATAAACTCTTCTACATCTTTCTCCAATAGTTCTTTCTCTCCATCCTGAGAGGTTTCTTCCACGACCATTTTACCCTTTCCTTTGTCTGCTTTATCAGCCACCACTTCGGGTGGTGAAAAGACTCGACCACTTCGAGTAATTCCTCCTGCACCAAACAGATTTTCCACTGACTCAACAGGCGGACTCTTCAAATCCAACTTTTGTTCGTTAACATATACCTCGGCTCCATAATTCCATGGAACAACCTTGGTATCCTTAAAAGGTACGGGACCAGCTTTTGTAATGACAATCGTTGGTGGTCTCGACGCGGAAATTGTAATAGTTTTGTATAGGATAGAGATCATAGCAATCTCACCCCTCTGCTTGGTTATTGCTTCTTTGGATTTCCTTTCAACGGGACGATCAAATTGTAGAACCCCTTCGTCAATCAAACTCTGAATACCGGTTCTCAACTGATCACAACCATCCAGATGGCATGCATACTCAGCACAGAATTCCCCGCACCCTAGGAACACACCCTTTTTCAGCAGTTTCGCTTTCATGAAGCTCAACGGCGTATTCAGCTCACCAACATCTGTTATCAAATCCAACCCATCATCCTCGATTATCGCACTGACACCGGCTTGACCGTGGTTTGGAATAGGATTTTGTATAACATTGGGAACATCATTGGAGAAATTTATCGCCTTGCTATCAATCATATCCTGCACCTTATGCTTAAAGGCCTTACGATTATCCATGTTGTGCCCCGGGGCACCTGAATGAATTTCACAGCGGGTGTTTGGATCATACCCGGGTGGAGGTGGTCCGGTCAGAGGAGGCATCATCCTCTTGTGAATGAGCTGCAACTGCAACAAGGTCTGGAGTAACTGTGAATACGGCATAGATGGTGCATCGAACACTCTGTTCGCTGCCGGGCCTTTATTCTAATACCGCCGTTGGGCATAATTCTGATTCTGATTCTAGTTCTGCTGCGGTGGTTGTTATTGTACTGGTATCGTGACGCTTGCAACCTGTTGTTGCCGATATTGACGCTGAATTTTTCCTTTACCACGAGCACTAGATACTGAACTAGTCTCTCCTTCTCGTTTCTTACCGCCAAATACTTTCTTTCCTCCACCAACTGAGGGCAACTCTCCTGCTTGAATCTTCCCGAGTTTTATGCCATTCTCCACCCTTTCTCCCGTGATTATCGAATCTGAGAAACTGCCTGACATACTATCGACGAGCTTGTCGTAATAGACACTAGGTAGAGTGGCAATGAACAAATCTATCAACTCGTGCTCCACCATTGGAGGCTGCACCCTTGCCGCGAGTTCACGCCACCTTTGTGCATACTCCTTGAAACACTCATTATTTCTCTGGGAAAGGTTCTGAAGTTGGACTTTGTTGGGAGCAAGGTCGCTGTTATATTGGTAATGTTTTACAAAGGCTTCAGCCAGGTCATTCCAGCTTCGGATATTGATGGGCTCCAGCCCCATATACCATTCGAGAGACGGCCCGGACAAGCTGTCTTGGAAGAAGTGCATCAGCATTTTCTCATCGTCCTAGTACGCGGACATCTTCAGGTAGTAAGAGTGCAAGTGGACTTTTGGGAATGTGGTGCCTTTATATTTGTCAAAGTTAGTGACTTTGAACTTTAGAGGCACTTTCAAGTCAGGGATAAGTCCCAGGTTGGCCATGTCGAGGCCCATGGCATTTTGGTTCTCTAAACTCTTCATCTTGTCTTCCAACAATTTGAACCTCCTACTAGCATCAGACAACATTTCAGCTCTGACATCTCTCACCGAGAAAATATCATCTTGACGATCCTCATTCTACGGTTGATGCACATTACCATGGACAACCCCAGTAGCATCATCACCATACACATTACCAGCACCAATGTTTCGAGCATTACTCATTCCAACAATATTGCCATTAGCCCCACCAACATTGCCGTTGGTTTCGAAGTTACCGTTGCCTGTACCATGCATATTAACTCTAGCATTAGCAGCACCATTACCATTACCACTTCCATTCCCTCCAGTAACAAGGATAATCACAACCGGCGCAGAATTGTCAGCGTAAGGGATCTCAACAAGTGGAGGGTTTGCAGCATTCCCACCATTCAACACACCGTTGCTGTCAACACGTGCAATCAAGGGCTGCACTAGATCCCGGAGCTTCTCCTTGCCGTTAGCAACGCCCTGCATAAGCTCCATGAATTGGGTCATTATATCCCTCATCTCTTGCATTTCTGACTGGATCTGATCCATCACTCTCCTCTGATTCTTCCTGGTAGCGTACCAGTGAACTATCTAATCAGCAATCCTAAAACACACTAACAGAATAACAGAGATAAGATAAACGGGCCTGTTGTACCTCTAATGCAAAAATGCTATGCACACATGTATGTATGCAACAGGGCAATTTCCCCCTCAATTCTAGGTCCAGGAGAAGGCGCGACAATTGAAAACCCCATAGATGAGCAATAGCAGAAACTCCTCATATATAGATGAAAAAGCCCCATAGGCAACATACAAGAGTACCAATTGAATACAATCAGAAAGGACCTCAACCAACAAGCCCGGTGATGGTCCATGCACAAAGCAACAAGCAACAACTATAGATAGGCAGAAAGATAATCAAGCTGGATGGCGAGACCGGAAGTTCTCTAGCAACTTCTGGGTCTCGGGATGATCAGGTCTGGTGAGTAGCCCCTGAATAAGCAACTCTCGCTGGCTAATGGTACGTTGTAGGCCCTCAGCATAGTCCTCCCAAGCTCCTTCCCCAAAACATTCTTCTAGCTTCCACCTCTTGGAGTCAGCTCTCAACCTGCAATCTCTCAAGTTTGCAATAGCCTCATTCAACCGGCTTTCGCTGGCACGCCTGAGCGATGCTTCTTCTGAAATCTTCTCGTCTTTGGCTTTCAACTGAGTCTTCAATTTGTTGATTTGTAGCTTCAACTTGTCTTCGCGCTCTTTATGGTTGGACAAGGTGGCATTCCACTGAGTATTAAATTTGGAGATCTTCAAATAGGCTTTTTCCAAGTCCTGCTTCTTGGTGGTAAGAACACTGCTCACAACTTTCAAATCCCAGCCTAAGCATTCACGAGCGTTGATCTGCTGAGTCAAATCTGTACCCAATCGATTCACGAGTTCAGTTTGTTTCTTGAAGGAGTATACAACATCATTCTTCTCTCCCTGGAGCTGAACAATTTCTCTTTCTAACTCCTCGTTTGCTTTCTATAGCTCTTCATTTTCAGCCCATAACTGATTGTATTTCTGAATATATGTCGTGGTCGGCTCCTCAATCATGAGGGGGTATAAAGGCGCAACAGAGGGAAACGGCATCAGCAACCTCTTCGCTCTATCCTGAATCCAACTTAAGTAGGGATCATAGGCACGGTTATCACTTTTCCCCAACAGTGCTTTTCCTCTTCCGTGAATGTTGTTCCAGGCGTGCTCAAGTATGGCCAACATATCACCATCCAACAGTCCGGTGAGGTACAGAGATTCCTGTACCTCTTCTTCCTTGGGAGGATCCCTCAATGCATATCCAAACTGCCTAATCAATAATGACGGATTGTAGTTGAGGCACCCCTTCCTTCCGATTAGAGGAATATTAGGAAACCCGGTGCAACTGTAGATGACCTATGTACCGAGTATATTCCTATCAAACCAAGTGATGTTCTCAACTGACAAACCCATCAGACATTCAGACCACTCCAATGTACCTATAGAAGTGACAAAATGACCTGTCTTGGGCATATGGTTGGCAAACCACCTATACAATAGAGGAACACAGCATGACACATTTTTCCCTCTTTGGTTCTCATTCTTGTAGTGAACCGAGTGATAAACATCACCGAGCAGTGTGGGTATTGGATTCCCTAAGGCGAAGATATGAAATGCGTCCAAATCTACGAACTCCGGCATATTGGGAAACAAAATGATGCCATAGACACAAAGAGCTAGAATGGCATTGGATACGATCCAACATCCATCTAGGGCGCATTGTTTGGCCTTTTCAACCAAAAACTGCAAGGAGAAACCAAGCACACCATTCCATTTAGTCAAATTTCCTTCTATCTCTGAGGCGTCCAGATGTAATGCTGCAGAAAGCTTAGCCAGATTAGGCTTAGCGTCCGTATGGAAGAACGAAATCTGATTCAAAATAGGCACATCTAACGAGGCAGAATACTCTTCATAGAATTGCAACAGAGCATACAAACCATTCATCTCGTACGCCGAAGGCTTGCAGAAAAGACTGAGCAATTTTCCATAGGATCTTCTAAAGTCTTCTAGTACCTCTCTATCAACCACGGAAATCAAACTGAGCAGAGAACTAATGTCTCGATTAGGCAACATGTAGGCAACTGTTTTCTTCAAAGGATCCATGTCGGAAACAGGGAGCAAGATCACTAGAACGGAGGGAAGAGATATGCACCTGCAACATAAATACATGTTAATGAGATGCAGATGAGAATGCAAATGAAAACGCAAAGATGCCAACAGGGGATTAAGATAGTTGTGATGTAGTTTGAGTAGAACCGGGCTTCGCTTTTACAAGAATAATAGCACAACTCTGACAATAGGAGCCACTGATATCAACAACTCAGATTCATATTATAAAGAAAACCGAGTAATCTGAAGGTCAAGGTTTCCTGTATAACCCAATCCCTCTCACAGGTATGTGTCGCACCTCGAAAATTCATTCGAACATACGACCCTCGCGCAAAAGGCGCGGGAATGCGGTTCGACAGAGTCGCCACCGAACTTTATTTTTCTCGAATGAACGGGAGAGAAAATATCGAGAAAACCTCATAAATGAGGAAGGAACATGGTCGTCGCAACCATATTCCTGGGTTCAGGAGTCGGTTACGCAAGGGGAAGGTGTTAGCACCCCTCACGTCCGTTGTACTCAACGGGAACCTCTTAATTCGAGTTGTGATAGAGTTAGCTAAACTTAATTCTTCTCTTCTCAATACTAAGTACTAAAACGGCAAGGGGAAAGGGGATGGTTAGAGGATAGGGTGCTCTCCAAGGATTGGGGCCCTTGTGCCTACGTATACTCATTCGGACGAGAATGAGAAATCAGAGCTCTCGTGGTTCGACTACGAGAAAGGATGGGGGAAATGGAAGACGGAGGGGATTGTGCTCGCCAAGATCATCGCAATCTTGTGCCTACGTATCTTATATTCAAGAATGAATAAAGAATCAAAGCATTCGTAGTTCGTGGTAACGACCACGAAAGAAACGAGTTTGAATTGATTGAAAGGGGTACGGATGACGATTACTCGAAGCTTAAGAAAGACTTCTCGGACCCAAGTAATCGGGAGAGTGAACCAAAGACTTGGAACTCTCTCTTTTTCATCTTGAAAGGAGTGGTGTTTGAAAGGGTGAAGCTGAATTGATGACGATCACTTGAAGCTTAAGAAATACTTCTCGGACCCAAGTAATCGGGAGAGCGAACCAAAGACTTGGAACTCTCTCTTTTTCATCGCAAAAGAAGGTTGTCTGAATGGGTGAGGTTGATCGGATGATGACTACTTGAAGCTTAAGAAAGGCTTCTCGGACCCAAGTAGTCGTGAGAGCAAACCAAAGACTTGGAACCCTCTCTTTTTCATCATGAAAAGAAAGTTGTTTGAGTTTGAAATGATGTTTGGAAGGATGAGTAGTTGAAGGATGGTTGAGTGTTGTCGAGTTGTTAATGTTATTTAAAGGCGTTAATTGCTTACACACGAATAAGATAACTCGCATCTAAACAACTGAAAGCAAGATCAAAGACTTGAACCTACTCTTTTACACCTTAAAAAGAATTGAATAATTGTTAATTGATTAATGGTTTATTACAAAAATCCGCTTGACGTTGGATCAAGGTTTTGACTTATTATCGCGTGCAAAGCATGTTGGAATAGAAATGGTTTAAAAACAGGATCGACTTGACTTACGCATCAAGGGTCGAATTATGTGCAATAGGTGGATGGCGAATGCGTATGAGCACTTGACTTACAAGGGTTTGAAAATGACTCGATGACGCATCGAGAATTAGTTTGAAAATAGTTTGATCCGCTCTAGTCCCTATGGGTGCTCCTAGGAGATAAACTAATGATCAAAGAAATGCGAAACATACATCGGAATGGGAGAGGGGTACATGTAAGTTACATGGGATTGCACTAAATAAAGGGGTCTCATTGTCAGGTAGCCCAAGAGAAAGCCGTGTGTGTGCATTGTGTCAAAAACTACGCCTTGAGAAAAGTCGGGCACGACTCAAAATTAGGGTTCCTACAAATAACCAATGATACAACAGTCCACCAATTTGGCTTTTAGGATTTTGATAGTTTATTAGGTGTTTTCGATTATGGGTGAATGAGAATTAATAATGAGTATGACAATATGAATATAGATAATATAACAATAATATCCACAATAATATTTAACGAAAATTAAAGTTATTGGTTAGTTTAGTGAATCGAATCGGGACACGAAAGAATAAGATCTCGTCTTAATCGCAAACATAATGCCGATTAATCGAAGGTAGCCTATCACTATCCCAAAGTACGGAAAATGACCCCAATGGTCATTCCCCATAGATTTGAAAATGAGAAGGTTATCAACTTCGATACGCGACGCTTACGAATAAAAGACTTCATTGATCCAAAAATCGAAATAAAATCGGAAGAAGAAGGTGGTCTTGGATCCTTTGTTTGACGTCAATATTTTGACGGCTAAACGGTGGAAACTTCTTCATCGACCCAAAACGGAAAAAAAAATGGAACAAAATGCCCAATAATAAATAAAAATAAAAGAATCTAGCTTCTAAAAAAATATATAAAAGTTTCTAAAAGTAATGTTAAAACTAAAATATAATTTATTTTACAAAATAACAATCTGTTTTAAAAATAATATATAATATATAATAACTAATAATAATAAATAAAAAGTTAAGAAAAAACAAAACAGAATGGGGGGTGTACTCAAAAACCAACATGGGCTTTAACCAAAGCCCAACGAAGCAGCACATAGTAGTGTCAAAGAAAGAGAAGGGTGTGGAGGAAATGAACACGGGCTTTGAAAGCCCCAACATCCAACTTCGAAATCTGACCCACACAGTGAAGCCAAAATAAGTTTGCATCAGATTTTTTATAGAAAAATAAAAAATAAAATGGGTAAAACTAGGTCCATATGAAAACAAAAACAACACGCTCAATGGAGAAACACCATCATCAGGTTTTCTCACTTATATATAAAAAAGGAAAGAAAATAAAGCCACTGTTAATGTTAATCTTAAAATAAAACCATGGTATCAACAACAACGACGAAAACGGGAAGAAGAAGGTCTAGCGGCCCATATCACAAAATTTGATAGACACCAAAGCATCATTATCCAACCTTCAACTCACGTTATAAATCTTACCCACAAATCACTCTGTTCAAGCCTCGATTGACATCAGGTTCTCTCAAGTTCGGTTTCAGATTTGAATTTGTTTTTCTTCGCAAAGTCTTTTCATCCCTTTTCTGACTTTCTGAGTTTTGTTTCTGTTGGAAATGTTGGGAGATTTATGGGTTGAAGAGAGACATGGGTTTTGAAGATTGGGGGGTGGCGGAGGTTTGACGGAAGGTTTTGTTGATGATTTGAAGTGGGTTGAATTTTTGGGTTTAGATTTGGGGAAAACGGAGGTTAAGAGAGTTTGAGAAGAACGATTGAGGATGATGTAGTGGAAAGCGGATTTACGATTTGAAAATCGATGGCTCTGTGGAGGTTTGTGGTTGCTTTATGAAGATAGGTTTGAAAGGAAAGGGTTTTGGAGTGAGGTGGTCTGTCCGGTGGAAGTTTGTATCAGGATGCGGTTTGGTTGTTGTTCTGTTTTTGAGGAGAATCGTGAAGATGGATAAGGGAGCTGAAGGGAAATGGAGTTGATGAATAGTGCGGCTCGGGTTTTCGTTGCTGTAGCCTCTCACATGGTTTTATATGGGGAGAGTATCTGGAGGATTGAGGTGAGGTTTTGCCTCCTCTTTTGTCTGTAGTGAGGTAAAAACCTCACTTGGTTTTCACTGTGGTAACTATCCTTTTTTACTTTCAAATATCTACTAACCTTCTCTTGCATCATATAAAGTTAATAACAATTCTAACCCTGTTTTGATCATGGATATTGTCTGGGCAGGAAATCTATTTGAAAGACTATGTACTACCAGCAGAAGGGGCAAAGGTACACCAGCCAATAGATATTTGGCTTGGAAGGCAAGCTACAGATCAATGAGTGATAAGGACCGAAGCAAAATTCTTCACCTGGGATTCACCCTTATTTGGGCTCAACGGAAACCATCCACCTTTAGTGATTGACAGAGTTTTTTGAGTTTCAGCTTGGTCACCACTTACCTGTTAGTGACAGCTAGATCAACATGTCTGCAATTCTTATTTCTCTGTGTAACACAACTTCGCACCACTTTTAGTTTGTAAGGGATCCAGTTTAATCTCTAGTGATCTTCATGATGTACCAGAGCTTTGGTCCAATTGGAACTTGATAGTTTCTTTATTTCTCACAAATTTCTCTTTCTCTTACGTACGAAATATGGCTTGATTGCAGGATACGATTTTGGCGTGGCTCGTGAAAGTCTTGCATAATGGTTATGTCATTGCTTCTGATGAAGTTTGGATAATGACAGCGATATCGTTGATGTTCCGACCTTCTACTGAGGCAAGACATGACGACGCCCAAATGCTCCTTAACAGACTGAGCAAAGGTGACTTCTTTTGTACAATGATAACTTTGGCAATCATAGTTTTTTTTAACAATGTGATTAACATCTTTGTGAGCTGACTATCCTTTCTATTTTCCTGTAGATTCCACATATATTTGGTTCTTGTGTTGAAGTCGGGCTTGAAAGAGATGATAAGGTAAAGCTTGAGACATGAAGGGATTATTGTACCAGTGATGACCTTTCTTAGTTCTCTCAGTGAAAAACATCATGAAAATGGGCCTGTGTTTGGAGCGAGTTTGGACATCGAACATTGCTTCGAGGCATATGTCATGATGCAGGTAGTGGCCTTCTTTTACCCTGCTGTTTGGGGACACTTCTGCTAACTGGTTTGTGTCTCCATGGCCATTGCTTCATTTTGTAAGTCATGAACCCCGTACACCTCCATGCTGGCAAATCTGGAATCACTGAATTTGCGAAGTTTTGATTGCTTCGACTATTTTGCTGACATTTAATTTGCTTGTGACAGAGTTATTGTCACTAGTTTTGCCTTGACCCAAGAGTTCTGGTTAAATCATCAAGGCTCACGTCGCCGTTCCTGCAACATGACCTATACCTCAGATATTTTGACTGATGCAGAGCGGCACGGTAACTTCGGATTAAACACTCTCGCGATGTTGTCCTTGTAAGTCCTTTTCACTTCGAATTTCTCCCCATCTTGGTCTTAAGTAAAAAAAACTCTATAGGTGCATTGCCATCATCAATACTTCTCAACATATTCTCTTCGTACGAATCACAATCGCTTGTCTTTTTTTCTCTTTTTGTAGGTTATGAACTGTTCTAAACCAGAAGAAATTGGCTGGAACATAATACATGTGTACGGGATGCCGCAGCGGCTTTTTTGTGTTGCCCTGTTTCTGGTTTATATGCAGGTGAAAATAAAGTTCATGGCTTTGTTGTGTAGCAGCTGGGAATTCAATATTTGAGTGTGTGAAGACGCGACTAGTACGGCTTGCGCCGGTTGTGGAGGTAGCAACAGCCGGGAATTCGTTCGAACCAAACAACCTGTCGTACTGTTATTTCGTTTGTATAAGTTGTGGTCTGTTTTTTTAGCAGGTTTGCATCTGTTTCGTTGTGGGGTCATGTTGAAAAAATTCATTGTTATTATTGTGATGCTGTCTTTATTTTCCTTCTTCTTTTGCAGGTGAGTGTACGGCTGTTTTGCTGCTTGTAGGCATCGTTTTCTTGCAAGGTGTGGGTGCGTGAAACATGTGGTGTAGAGCTGAACTTTTTCTGTCAAGTTTATGCAGGTGGTTTACAGAAGGATGGAGATGATTCATTGGAATGACCTTTAGAATTGGAATGGATTCCTCACACTTTGTAAATCTTGATAGATTTTAGGCCATGTTATGATCTTATTTAGTTTGTAAGAAGGCCTTGGAACCTTAATCTCAAAACAACCTTCATTGTAATGTTAATTGTTGTTTTTTATGGAATTTACCCTTTTGAATGCATGCTATTAATCATACGGTGGGCATAGGTATACAAAGACCACTGAATTATCCAAGTCCCACAGCAGGTATATCAGATAATCACAGCTTCATATTGCTTGAGGATGACCTTAAAGTATAGCTTGACTTGCAAAACAAAACTCTCCCCCCCCACTGTATCTTAGAATTTTTTATTTGATTAAAAGTAACCTCCTTCTCAAGATAAACCAAACCACACTATAAGCAAAATTCCAAGTTTATTTTTACAATGAGCCACAACTTACACCCATCGGTTCTATCTTGAATTTAATAGAATTTGAACTTAATTGCACAGATGGTTTGGAACAAAGACAACCTAGTTCGTAATGACCTCAATTGGCATAATGGGCTTTTCGTCCATTTTTTTTTGTAATGGACCTTTAGTAATGATCTTTAAACTAACTTTGAGCATGTCTAAGTTTTCCAACAATCCTGGATGACCCTTTTCATCATTTCAGGGTAATTAATCAAATTATGAAAACACTGAAGTTATGATTCCACTTTAAACCGATCTTGTACTAGAAAGAAAACCTGACTTATTTGAATAGAAATTAAGTCCAAAAACCTTATTGCCTTGAAACCACGGGATAATGCCTTGATATCAGAGATAACGTCTTCAAATATGCACTGTACTGAAAACTCTGCAAAAATTGGCTTCGACCAGGTGACCTGAACCATTCCTCATTCAACATTATCCCCATGTCTGAACGGAAATCCTCAAGTGAAAATAACAAGATATTTTTGGACTTTTTGAATAAAGTAAGTGGGTGAATGTACAGGTGATAATAATATACAACAGGTAGGACAAATTTGGGGTATGACAGATGCCCCTATCTAATTGGCTTAGACCAAGTAAGATGAATTAGTAAGGAATTCACTCTTTCAAGGTAAAAGACAATTAGATATGAAGAAGACCCTGAATTTATCCAAAAAGAAAAGGAATGCCTGGGAAAAGGTCAACATCACCAAAAAGATGATGGGAAGAAACACACACGACTACTATCACTTAAAAGATGATAGAGCAAACACTATCGCACAATCTGACACCAATCCAAGTGACAGACCCACCACCAAAAGCATGACGAAGCGAAACTCACACCGGCCACTACCACCAAAAGGATGATAGGACAAACACTTTCGGACAATCTGACACCAATCCAAGTGACAGGCCCCCCACCAAAAGGATGACGGAGCGAAACTCACACCAGCCACTACCACCAAAAGGATGATAGGACAAACACTATCGCACAATCTGACACCAATCCAAGTGACAGACCCCCCACCAAAAGGATGATGGAGCGAAACTCATACCAAACACTATCGCACAATCTAACACCAATCCAGATGACAGACCCCCCACCAAAAGGATGATGGAGCGAAACTCACATCAAACAATATCGTACAATCTATCACCAATCCAAGTGACAGACCCCCCACCAAAAGGATGACGGAGCGAAACTCACACCGGCAACTATCACCAAAAGGATGATAGGACAAACACTATCGCACAATCTGACACCAATCGAAGCGACAAACCCCCCACCAAAAGAATGACGGAGCGAAACTCACACCTGCCACTACCACCAAAAGGATGATAGGACAAACACTATCGCACAATCTGACACCGATCCAAGTGACATACCCCCCACCAAAAAGATGACGAAGCGAAACTCACACCGGCCAATATCACCAAAAGGATGATAGGACAAACACTATCGCACAATCTGACACCAATCCAAGTCACAGACCCCCCACCAAAAGGATGATGGAGCGAAACTCACACCGGACACTATCACCAAAAGGATGATAGGACAAACACTATCGCACAATCTGACACCAATCCAAGCGACAGACCCCCCACCAAAAGGATGACGGAGTGAAACTCACACCTGCCACTACCATCAAAAGGGTGATAGGACAAACACTATCGCACAATCTGGCACCAATCCAAGTGATAGACCCCCCACCAAAAGGATGAAGGAGCGAAACGCACACAGGCCACTATCACCAAAAGGATGATAGGACAAACACTATCGCACAGTCTGACACCAATCCTAGTGACAGACCCCCCACCAAAAGGATGACGGTGCGAAACTCACACCGGCCACTTTCACCAAAAGGATGATAGGACAAACACTATCGCACAATCTGACACCAATCCAAGCGATAGACCCCCCACCAAAAGAATGACGGAGCGAAACTCACACCTGCCACTAACACCAAAAGGGTGATAGGACAAACACTATCGCACAATCTGACACCAATCCAAGTGACAGACCCCCCACCATAAGGATGACGGAGCGAAACTCACATCAAACACTATCGCACAATCTGACACCAATCCAAGTGACAGATGCCCCACCAAAAGGATGACGGAGCGAAACTCACACCGGCCACTATCACCAAAAGTATGATAGGACAAACACTATCGCACAATCTGACACCAATCCAAGTGACAGACCCCCCACCAAAAGGATGACGGAGCGAAACTCACACCAGCCACTACCACCAAAAGGATGATTGGACAAACACTATTGAAGGTTACCAACACCAAAAGGATGCAGGCTAGGTTGAACCGACGAAGTTCGGCTATCACCAAAAGGATGATAGTAAGGAAATTGACAATAGTCAAGCTTGCTGGATACAACTCATTGGGGAACACCCAAGAGGAAGATTAGGTTGAAATGAATCAGCAGGGACGACCACTGACTTGCTTGGAGGTCACAGTTCTATTGAAATGATTTCATTGTTACGCCCATGAATTCTGAAGAGGATGCCCCTAGCTGGGCTGAATTGGCCTTAATGTCTTGTATTGGTTACCAAAAGGGTGAACAACATCGTGAGGTACGCTCACGGCTTTGCTGAAGATGCCCCTGACTGGGCTGAATCTTGCACTGAAGGTGTAACACCCATTTTAATTATTTTTAGTTCCGGTGTTATTTTATTCGTCAACGTGTTTTAGTGTGGGAATTGGTGAAGGAATAAAGGCATAATATTAATATTGGATAGTTGATAATGATAATAATTAATAATTAATATTAATGTTGATATTAGTATTATTATTATTATTGTTATTATTATTAATATTGGTATTATGAAGTGATAATATTAATTTTTGGAAATTAAGAAAATGAGATTATTAATATAATTGGAATAATAAGGAATTATTTGGGATGGGGGTAACATTGGCATTTTAGTGGAAATAGAATTAGAAGAAGGAAAAAGAACACACGGTGGAAAGAAGAAGAACACGAGTGAGGAAGAGAAGGACACGGTTCAGCAAGCTTGAAGAGATCATCGAAGCTGTGAAATTGTGAAGGATCATCATTATCATAACTTCATTTGAGGTAAGGGGGGGATTGATCGGTTAATGGGGTATATTGCTTGAAATTGGTAGAAAGGGGAAAATCCCTAATCCCCATAGATAACGATTGTTTGATGTTGATTTTACTTGTATGTTGCTGTAATTATCGTGTTGGATTGTGTTAATTTAGTTGCATGTGGCTGTGAGAGTCGTTTGGGAGCGGTTAGGGTTTCCGGGTAATTCGAAGTTAATGCCGAAAATTGGTAAATTGAGCAGAGGTGCGAATCTATCGGATGAAATCAAGGATAGAGGTGTAGTCAGGTTATAGAACAGTTGTCGGGTATGATGGGGTTTGGCTTAGAGTAAAATCGGCTGGGTTCGGAGCGTGTTGCCGACTCTGAGCTAAGAGTTTATTTTTTTGCAATCGCAGGCATTCGCTGGGCGAATGTGGGGGCGAGCCATTGCCAGGCTTCGCCGGGCGAACTGTGCAGCGAACGCTGCCAGTAGCTTCTGTTTTTTTTCGCCGGCTGAGTTCCAGCGAGTGTTCGCTGCGAGGCTTCGCCAGGCGAATAGCCAGCGAGTGTTTGCTGCGGGGCTACGGTTTCGTGTTGATTTCCTTGTGATTTTGGACCCTTGTTGGTCATGCTTGGTGAGTAGCTTATTAGTGAGCTATGGTGAGTGCATGAAGAACATCGGGACACGATTCTGTGATGTCCATATGACTATGATATTGCATCGGAGTATGTTATGAGGGATGACGGTGATGATGAGTGAGATATCTTGATATATGATGAATTGTGATCAGTAGGATCGATACGCTTTATATGCGTTGTGGTTAAATACTGTTGTGTGATGGATTATGATCAGTAGGATCGATATTCCTGGTGTGCATTGCATTGATGTGTTGTTGTGATGGATTGGATCCATAGGATCGATGCACTTTGTGTGCTTGTGCGTATATGCATTATATGATGAGTGGATCAGTAGGATTGTGTGCACTGTGTGTGCCGCGTGGTTATGCATAGTGTCTTGGATTAGGTCTCAACCTCTTCAAATCCTCAGTTGACTTAGGGTTGACCCAGTCAAACCCTAGCTGCACCACTCATGGCTGAGCCTTCTTAATCTTGCACAATGACCTGTCTAGGCTTCAAAGTGGTCTTCAAACCTTATCATGAGCTCTCTCAAGACCTCAAGTCCTTCTTCATGACCTTAGAATCATCTGATGGCTTCCCACAACTCTCAAGTTAGGAGACACACCCTCTTGGCTTCAATCACTCTCTCTGAGGATCTTTTAACTTCTCTGACAAGGATATCAACCCTTGAACACCTGAATAAGCCTCTTAGCTAGCTTCAAAGTCTCGTGTACCCCTTGATTGGTAATCATACCTCTTGATCTCCTGCATACATGTCAATGAAATGCAAATGACAATGCTAATGTGAATGAAATGAAACACAAGCTAGGTAAAGAAATGTTGGCCAAATTTTGGGGTGCAACAACGACACACAATTGTTGAATCATGTGTAGGTTTTTCCTTTGGACGGAATGCGATGCGAGAATATAAATTGCTGTAATGTAAATTTGCTGAAGACAAATTGCGGATAAAGATAAACATACACATGCATGAAAGCGCTAAGTGTGTGAATTGTGAATGTGGTGCAAGCATGTACGATTGTTTACGATGTCGGTTCATTTTAGTCAAGATTGATTTTAAGGGAGGAGTTGAATTAGTTTAGTGAGTCGATTTTAATGATTAATTTGAGGAAAAATTTAGATTAATTGATGAGGTTGATTTTAGAAAATGTTAATTTAAGGGTGAATTAATTTGTAAGAAAATTACATTGATTTTGATCGTGAATTATAAATTGATTATTATTATTATTTATTTTTCTTAACAAAAGTACGTTTGATTATTATTATGATATAAAAAAACGGTTGTTTAAATAAAGGGTTATTAGTTTTTTTATTAATAAAGGTTAATTTATATAAAAGATTATTATTAGTAACTAGAACAAAATAAATTGATTAATATGAAATGAGTTTTGGTTAATTAAAAACGAAGTTATCAAAATAATTAAATAAAAAAGTTGTGTTATTGAAAAAAAAGTTTTATCATTATAAATAAATTATCCTAAGTGTAAAAATGGTTTTGATTAATATAATAAAAGTTGGGTTGTTATAACATATAAAAATCTAATTTCCAAAATAAAAGTTTTGCTTATGAAATGTGAACAGGTTATAATTTTAAAAAAGTTAAGTTGATGAGATAAGATAAATTAATAAGTTGACTAAATAAAAAGAGTAATTAATTAAAAAGGTTTTAGTTAATTATTCTTTAAAAGATTGATTAAAAAAACTAATTGTGATGGATTAACTAAATAAACAAAGTTAATGATTAAAAATTAATTTAAAAAAGATTAAAGGTCCAATTAGTTGCTAATTAATTAAATTAGATTAATTAAGGTTAATTAACCTTTAAAAAAAACTGATTAGTGGAGTTAATGGTTTAATTAAGGGGCAGACGAGGATCTGGTGTGGTGATTTCATTAGGGCTTATCGTGGGAATGCGGATGTGGGTTGTGTGATGATGATCGGGTGGCTACGATGCCGTGGGTGCGTGGTGATATGGTGTGTGCATATTCATAGGATTAGCAGATTACATCAGATTTAATAAAACAACAAAAAAAAACCTTAATCCCCCCAATTTCTCCCCAATTTCTCCGATCTTCTTTCCCTCGGTCCTCTTCTCGAATCCTCCTCTTCATCGTCCGCGATCTGCTTTAGCCATTTCTCGTTCTTCTCCACCTCCTGTTTCTTCCTTCCGTTTCCTTCTTTCCTTCGCGATTCTCTCTCCCTCTCAATCCACGATTCCATCTCCACGGTTTCCTCGTTCCACAAATTTCACCGAAAAAGAATCCTAGAAAAATTCTCCAAAAAAAAATATCAATTAAGAAATAACGAAGTCAAATAGAGGGAACGTTACCAATGGCGAACGATGGAGTGCTCGGGTCGCAGTTTTGGGGTGATAGTGATGACGACGTCTCTCCAGCGACTTCGCGGTGTACGTGGCTCTGATATGACTCTCTCATGTAATGAAGGTATGCATTATGTTCCTCTGTTCTCGATTTGGGGTTCAAAGTACTTTTATGGATTTTCGAACTCAATTGTAACAGTGTGTATTTTGTTATTGTGAGCTCTTTCGAGAATGAAATCGCGGATGTCTACCCTCTCTCAAAAAATTCCTTTCAAAGCTATATTTAAGTTGTTTTTGAACTTCTATCTCTGGAGCCAAAATGGAAGGAAATAAATACGCTCAGACAGTGACTTAACGGTGATGAAGTTGTTTCCTTGTATGTTCGAACATGTTCCCCTCTCACCTTAATGCTTGCTTTTAATTTTGTTGGTGTGTGTACGAATGCTAGCTTTGATATGCCTGATTGTGACTGAAACTATTGATGGTGTATCTTTTTTGTGTGAATATGTCTGACAATTATTTGGGAATTGCTTGAATTGGTTTCCTTTTTGAGTCGATTGTGTTTGTGGTTTTCCCCCTTTGAGACAGAACATGCTTTAATCATGTTAATTCCTTTCCCCTTTTTAAACTCAACAAGTTTAGCTAATATGGATCACAATTGATATTGATTTGATGATGCTATTTCCATTTTGAGTTGAACACGTTTAAGGAATGTTATGAATGCTGTCCTTGATGGTGCCTTGAGTTTGTTTTGGAAATAATATAACTTTAATCTTTGGTTTTCAATACCCATTGAATGACTTGATTACACGTTTTCTTTTTCAGTTGAATATGTTTATCCTGTTTGGAATCTAATTGAATCAATTGATTTTGTAGAAGCAAAATGCGAGTAGGGAATTGAATGTAGGGCCAACTTTGATCATCGTCTCAAA
This sequence comes from Lathyrus sativus, assembly GCA_963859935.3. Taxonomy (NCBI): domain Eukaryota; kingdom Viridiplantae; phylum Streptophyta; class Magnoliopsida; order Fabales; family Fabaceae; genus Lathyrus; species Lathyrus sativus. Next base: position 226,527,526 of record OZ012738.1, read on the forward strand.
ATTCAACCAATGATGGTATGTCATTGCTCCATGCCATTAATGTTCTCTATTATATGAGTAAGCTCAAGTCCTCTTTTGAATCATATGTTGCTGGTGACTTATATGTGTCTTCATATCAGCACTAATCAATGACACTCCTAATCAAATGAAAGTTTGCAAGTATTAGTTGGTTTGGCCTCTAGCCACCACCTGGCGTAGAACGTCAATACTGCTACAAAACTTGGCGTCGCTTTGCTTGTCGGCATCGCGTATCGAGTAGTATGGTTAGTGTTCCTTTGGCACATCTATCCTGCACATCTTCTGTTTGTAGCCTGCTTTATGGACTTTGATGTCATGATTGTATGGGAACAATTTCTCTCTAACCATCCCTCCTTTTGTTTCATGTTTTGAAGATGCTAGCGAACCCGTGGTCACGAGCGTGATGAAGGCTTTGGCAGCCATGGACTTTTCTTCTTACTGCTAGAAATATTAATTACTCAACGTTAAGCTGAGCTTGCTCCGCTCCTAGAAACAAATGTCTGTTCAGGTGATAGATAGTGTAGAATGCAAATGGCCATGAAAATTTGACATGCCAATGGGGCATTATATGTTTACTTAATTACTCCGAAGTTAACAGCTCATGAAGACGTTTACGTTCTAATGCAGGGGATTCAAAACAGCCGAGATCATTTGGAATTAGAAGGAAGGGTGTAGCGCTGCATAGCAAGCTGGGGACCAGGGATTTCTTCCACTGCCACATGACATGCCCTCCCAATGCTGCTACTGTCCTCATCCCGTTCTTTTAAGGCTTAAGCTCTGCAAACTCCTTCTGGCATCTTACGGTAATTTCTGGTTTTCACAAAACTTCTACACGAGGAAAACATGTTGTTTCTGTCATAGATAGGTTCTGTCATTTGGTTCCTTCTTTAAAACATGTATTGGTTGTTTTGCTAAATTTTAAAAAAATGCTCAAATTTAGGACTTTGCACCATGTGTCGCTATATTCTGAACCTTCAATTCCTTGCAGGGCATCCTATGCTGTTAGGTTCTCCGGCGAGAAATCCTATGCCGGTTGGTTGTGGGAAGTTCGCTTTGCTTGGCAAAATTAAAGGCGGTTGAAGATATTGGACAAAAGAGGAGGCCAACGTAACCAAGCCTGCAAGTAACAATATCAGCCTGTTCGTCGAGTACCGCAAGGAGTGTAATTGTTGGGTGAAGTCTACATGAGTTCCAACGCCCCAATGATGACAATAATGTTCAAAGCATGTCCTCTTTACTTCTTTGGTTTTTATGTAGTACAAACATGCTAATACAGTAGCGCAAACACACTTTATCATTGGCATGAAATGTAAAAGTTAGTGGCGCTGACCATTAATGCAGGTTCTAGTGATCATATAATAAACCTTCATCCTTTTACCAATATCAAAGAGAGATTACTTTGAATATGTCCATAGCTACTTAGACACATGTTATTGTGAATAAGAAATTTTAACTTGTAATTTTTTAGGAACTGAACTTCAAATTGTATGCCCTTTTGAACCATGAATTGTCTAAGTTATGTAACCTCGACCACTTGAAGTAAATGAATAAGAGCTTCTTATTTGAAACTTGTATTCATAATAATCCAAGAACTTCATATTGCGACTTCAAACTTGTAATCTTAGGTTGGCATCTAATCCATAAAAGTCCTCTAAACCTTCACTTTCAGAAGAATCTTCTAAACTTTCTCTTGAAGTGTAGATGTAAAGAAAAATGTATTTAGCAAGCTGCCGTGACAACATTCTTGTGTTTTGTAAATTTTGAATTTCAAAGATGAACCTTAAATGTTCCCAAAATGACCTTGCCCTAAACCGTGTCCTGAGACCCTCAAACTCCTTTGACTTTTGGATGCGCTTTGGAATTAGGATTAAGTTGTACCCCCTTATGGCTTATAAATCAAATAACATTGGTATCAATTGAATCAGAACAAATCCTTGAAGGCATCCTTGAATCATGGTCTTAAAATCAAATCAAAAATTAGTCTTAAACCCACTGAGTGGGATTTTGAAACAGAAATCGGAGGTCATGTCTCTAAATCCTGGTTGTGAATGAACATCTTCCGTTAGAATTTGAGACGATTGCACAAAACTGTTAGTCGGAATAAACATGATTACGAAATTATAAAGGCACAAATAATGCACAAAGAGATGGGATCTTATGGTCAAAAATTAGGGTGTGACAATGATGAATGAGAGTCTCTCCTTACCTCGTCTAGAGAGCTCTATGTGTGAGCCGTTTCGGATAGGTGTCGCTACTGCGAAAATCGGCGCCGGCTATGACAGAAGAGTCGCCACCGTGCGTTATTTATCCCAAAGGAGGGAAAGGAAACGCTCGAAGTAAACCTACCGCAAAGACGGGAAAGGAATGGTCATCGCAACCAAATCCTGGATTCGGGAGTCGGTTACGCAAAGGGAAGGTATTAGCACCCCTCACGTCCGTCGTACTCGACGGGATCCACGCTTGTTTTCTAGTACGGATTGTTATTCTATCTATTCTAAAGGTCTGAGGTTAATAAAAAAATAAAATGACTCGGCAAAGTATCGCACTTTATGCCTACGTATTCCCGTCTGGAACGAGAAATCAGAGTCAACGTAGTTCGCCTACCTACGGGAAAGGAGGGGAAGGTTGCTCGTTAGGATATCGCATCCTATGCCTACGTACTTTCATGCAGCATGAAAGATCAGAGCAAACGTAGTTCGGGCTACGGAAGACACAAGCTTGTCTGAGTGTTTTTATCTCCTTATGAAATGGTTTTTCCTGATTAAGAGTCCAAGCGGACAAAAATGACACTTTGATATTTGTTTTCAGTCTTTTACACAAGAACTGTTTTTTATGATATTTGCAATCTCTGACGCACTAGAGACTATGATTTGAGGGTGACTACGTCGTATGTCACCCTAAGGGTAACACACTAAGCAATCAGGTTACTGAAGAGTGACCCTCCAGCAACCTTTCTCAAATAGCTTAAGGCTCGTAGCGTACGGCATCGATCATCCTTATTACAGTGTTTTGAATTGTTCTGAGATAGAAGAAAAAGAAGTCTAAAAAACCTAGGGTTTGAAATGGGAATCAAAACTAGCCTAATGTTGTCATGCATGGATTAACACCTAATGTCTGTCATAATTCCCTCCTGCACAGAGGAAATTAGAGATCCTAGGGGATAAACGGAAAAGAAACAGCAGATATACAGTAAACAGTAAAATGCATGAGATGCAGCAATACAAGCGAGGCAAGGGAGAAAGCAATAGGCAAGAGGAGACAAGCTCCACCTCAAACCTAAGGGAAAATCAACAAACAAAACAGCAAATAAAACCACACCCAAAACCAGCTCAGATAGCAACACCAGCTCTTACAGCAACAGTTGACCAGCTCTGACAGCTACAGTCGATTAACAGCAAAAGGTTGACAGTAACAACTTCAATTAAGATCCCATCTTCACTTTCCAATGATATTCAAACTTCAGGTAAGCTCTTGTCTCCAATAATCTTCAGCTTTAGCAAGCACTGAACCCTAGTAAGTAGACAGCTTCAAACAGCAGCAAAATCCTAATCTCAACAAATACCTAACCTTGAAAGGCACAAGCTTCATCTTATCCAGTCATCAATGAACTTCTTATCCCCAATGAGATTCCATCTTCAAGGAAAACACTCACAAGAGAGGATTAACTAATAGAGGAAGTTGGGATGTTAAGAGGCTTAGTGAAAACCCAGGGAAATCACTAAGATCTTAACACAGCAAGTGACAGGTATCCTCAAGGTTCTACCCAATCAAAGCATGCTCTACATCCCTCCTAAGGAGAGATGGAACTCTTTTAGGGACCTTATGTCATAGGATGGAATAGAGGCACAAGAAGCTCTCTATGTTTGACAGAAGAAACCAGTCTACTCTAGAGCCCTCCCTATATCTCCTATCTCCTAAGTCTTCATCAAGCAATCTTCAAGCACAAGCAACTTAAGATCCAAGCATCATTATTTGTCTTCAATCATCCTCAAAGTCTTTATACAATCCTCAAGCCAAGCACAAGCCCCAACACCCAAAGAAAAGGCCCAAAACTCAACAAACAAAGCAACTTCCCAAGAGGGAAACACACCAATATCAACCAACTTGCAAAAATCAAATAAAATGGAAAAACTCATCATAAAATTCTAGATTAATTTCTAAGGGACCTTAGCTATGTACCCTATGCCCCACATAAACACCAAGGCCTACATCAAATTAAAAACCCAAAAACTATGTGTTGAAATGCACCTATGTCAAGTTGAAACCCTAATTCTAGCACACTAAAGTTCCTTATTCAAAACTAACTAAACTTAAATCACAAAAATGTGATAAAATTCCAGGGGGAACCTAATGCTATAATCTAGCTATAGAAAAAAGAATGGCATCAAAAACCAAAATAAAATGGTCATACTAAATTCAGCAAGTAACATGTATCAAATGAAAATGAAATAAAAGCTATTAAAAGTAAAAATAAACCAAAAATAGAAAAATGCATGAAATGACATTTTTATTCTTTTATAATTTTCTTGATGTCTTGATGAAGATGAGGGAAAACATCCCATGTAAAAATAATGAATTTTCAATTTATTATGAATTTCCAAAGAAATTAAAATAAATGTGAAAATATAAGAAAATATGAGAAAAATGCAAAACATGCGTGTCAAATAGCAATCAGAATCAATGCATTTCCTTAACTGGGCCCAGAGAGGGGTGTAGATAGCCAAGTGCCTATGCCCAATTCTATTTCAGAAAATTAAAAATGAAAATGACTAGAAAAAAAGACAAATCCACGGTATGAATAGCAACGAATATTAGTGTATTTCCTAGTGGGCCTCCCAAGTGGGGTGGGGTTATCAATTAGTTCACTTAAGCCCAAGCTGCAACTTTAATGAAACGGTGCGTTTGGACTCCTTCAGAACTCTTCACAAAATAAGGCTTGCTCGTGGCCATTGGATCTTGTTTGGGTCAAAAGTCTTCCTCACATCCAATGGTGGTCAGATCATCTTCTTCATTTTGAATTGTGGAGGGAGAAACAGCCATGGAAACAGAGCTTGCAACTTCATCTTCTTCTTCATCGTGTTCCATCAAATCTCCATCAAAAATCAAAAACCAAAACCCTAACTCACTCCAAATTTTACACTGAATTCAACCATGGCATTCCCAATCATTGAAACCTACTCCTCCTCAAAACCCGATGGAAATCTCAGAAATCAATCAAGAACCAAAACTCATCAAACTTAAAATTGAATAGCCTAATCTCTTCACCATGCTTCACTGATCATTTCTAACCATCAAACCATGATTATATCATCAAGAACAACAAGATATGAGCATGAACAGAAATTGCATCACTCCACTAATTGTCTCTAAATCAACCCTAAAGCTACCAGAAAGCTCCACATGATCATCTATATTGAATCTAACTATTCAAAACTGATTGAAACTACCTAAATCAAGCCATGGAGTGAAGTTTTCATACCTGCAAATTTGAGATGAACAGAGTGATCAAAGCTTCAAGATAAGATTCAATACTTTCCAGACACCTTCACCAACACCAAATCAAGCTTCTGTATGGAAAGAGAGAGATTGAAATAGCCTGGATTGTTGAATTCGATCTTGAGTTGCAGGCTGAAAATTCCAAGTGCAATCTCACAGTTCTTCAATGCTCTTGTTATGGATTCTATCTGGAATCATTCACCAATGCTAGAGCAAGCTTTTTGGATCAAAAGAATGGATGGAAAGTGGCTGAAACCTTGTAACAGAATTTTGTTTGCAAATGGAAAAGTGAAACTGCAAACTCTCCAATCTCCCTCAATTCTCTCCAACTCTTGCTCTGAACCTCTTCATATGTATATATATAATGTATTTGAAGACCCTAGAAAGTTCTAGATTGATCCAATGAGAAAATCAACTTCTCATGTCATGAAAATCTCTTCTTATGCTATGCACATACCATCTCATGTTTTGGCTTGCAATTCACTTGGTTCTGAGTTTAAATTCTCTCCAAATGAGATATTGGAGGTGTATGGATGGAAAGGAGCCTTGCATTTGCTTGGAAGTGTGGTTTTGCAATTGTTACTTATGATTCAAGTAACCAATTTTCAAAGCAAGTCATTGAAATAACCCTCAATTCAAAATTGTGGCAATGTCAATGTTCTCAAAATGAATTTTACAATTAAATTGGTATGTCATATGGCTTGGTTTGGTTGTGTAGATCAAAAACCCTAATTTCCAACCTTGGTTCATTTGAAATATACCTTCATTTTAGGCCATTTTTATGATTTTGTGAAGCAAGCCATTCCAAACTCTCATGACCTCTTATCTAGCCTAAAAACATCATTTTGAACACATCTCATGTTGGACATGTTTCCATTTGAGGAGTGGAAGATGGAGATTTGGACCTATGTTGAAAAATGACCTGTAATTCAACTTTCCCAAAATACCCCTGGATTGCCAAGACCATCACTTGAATTCCACAAATCATCTTGAGGACTTCTAGTACTCAAATTAAATCTAAGACCAAGATATACAACTCTTATGTTGGCCAAGAATCCATTTGAAAACTCCTTGATGGGCAAAAGTTGCTTGGAAGTCAAGTGACTTTCACAGATAAATTTCAGTGTCCTCTGATGACCCATAACTTGCAAGAACCATAACTTGAGTTCTATAAATATCCTTGAAGACTTATAGTACTAAAATTAAAGCTATTGAGAAGCTCTACAATTTTCATGTTGACCAAGAATTTACTTGAAGCTTTCATGTTGACTTATCTGGCTTGGAAGTTGGGCCTAAATTAGGGTTTTTTACACTAAAACCCTAATTTAGTAACTCCTCTTCTTCTTGATTCCTTTTGATTTCTACTTGGCACAACACCACACTTGTACACACATATGAATTCATGAATCCCATATCCTCCAATTAAGCCTTGATGTTCTTCAATCACTCAGTTGACCTAGGATTGACCTAGGGTTGACCCAGATGAAACCCTAGTTGACTGCATTCAACTGTAGCTCTTGTAATCACACCAATGACTTGACTCATATTCAAAATGACCCTCTAGGTCTTCCATGATCTTTTCCATACCCTCAGTCATGGCTCACACACTCATTGATGATCTTCAAACACACGCCTAGATAGGAGAGAAATCCATTGGTTGACCTTCAAACTTCTCAAAGCTTCAACTCTTTTCTTGATTACTTGGATGATCTTGAACTTGAATAAAACCCCATGATGGGCCTCTTTCTGGTAAGAATGGCACTTGATCCCCTGCTAGATGACTTGTTATGCTATGCTATGCAAATGATTAGACTATGTACATGACTTATTATGCAAATGACAATGTAATTGAAACATAAACCAGGTGAAATAGGTTGAGCAAATTTTAGGGTGCAACAGCTGCCCCTATTCAAGCGACTTGGACCCGACTGGGTGAAGAGCGAACGACCTTCAAACATTCGAGGTACGAGACGGTTGACTACCAAGAACCCGGAAATTTTCCAATCGTAGAGATAAACTGCACCACTGCTTAGGGAACCCCACCCATCAATTGGACCTGATTGTTACGGTAACCACTGATCAACCACCTGACACAAATCTGATTTCAACACTACCTGCCTGTGCGGCACTAAACTTGTCAATATAGGAATAACTTGGATGACTTCACTGGGGAAGTACTTCTATCAACAAAACATGACTCTGCCAACGATACAGGGAAATAACTCCGCCATCACTACGGGAAATGACTCCGACACCACTACGGGAAAATAACTGGGAACATAACACCGCCATCGCTACGGGTAAACAACACCTCCATCACTACGGGTACTACTCTGCCATCACTACAGGGAAATAACACCGCCATAGCTACGGGTAAACAACACCGCCATCACTACGGGTAATACTCTGCCATCACTACAGGGAAATAACACCGCCATCGCTACGGGTAATACCTCCGCCATCACTACGAGAAATAACTCCGCCACCACTACGGGTAACAACTCCGCCATCACTACGGGAAAATAACACCGCCATCGCTACGGGTAATCCTCTGCCATCACTACAGGGAAATAACACCTCCATCGCTACGGGAAATGACTCCGACACCACTACGGGAAAATAACTGGGAACATAACACCGCCATCGCTACGGGTAAACAACACCTCCATCACTACGGGTACTACTCTGCCATCACTACAGGGAAATAACACCGCCATAGCTACGGGTAAACAACACCGCCATCACTACGGGTAATACTCTGCCATCACTACAGGGAAATAACACCGCCATCGCTACGGGTAATACCTCCGCCATCACTACGAGAAATAACTCCGCCACCACTACGGGTAACAACTCCGCCATCACTACGGGAAAATAACACCGCCATCGCTACGGGTAATCCTCTGCCATCACTACAGGGAAATAACACCGCCATCGCTACGGGTAATCCTCTACCATCACTACAGGAAAATAACACCGCCATCGCTACGGGTAATCCTCTGCCATTACTACAGGGAAATAACACCGCCATTGCTACGGGTAAACAACACCGTCATTGCTACGGGTAAATAACACCGCCATCGTCACGGGTAAACAACACCGCCATCTCTACAGGTAATAACACCGTCATCGCTACGGGTAATTCTCTGTCACCACTACAGGGAAAACAACACCGTCATCGCTACGGGTAATACTCTGCCATCACTACAGGAAAATAACACCGCCATCGCTACGGGTAATACTCTACCATCACTATAGGAAAATAACACCTCCATCGCTACGGGTAATAACTCTTGAATACAGCTCCTCTGCCTATCTTTGCAGTAGCTAACTCCATCAGTCAAATGGGTAACACATAATGGTCCAATCTTTCAATCTTTAATGCTGACACGGCAATACATCTGACAAGGACTCTACTGGGGATTTTCTGAACTTAAACTGCCAGACACCTACTTTGACATAGGTGGCAATTTTCAAAAAAATGATTCACGAAATCTTTTGATAACGACATAACAAAAATCTTGAAGAAATACTCCGCTGGAGGGGTAAGAGAAACTTAACCAAGCAACTCTGTGGGGAATAATGACAAGACAAACATTATCACCACATGTCTCATGCTGAGACTTTTAATTTTTGGTAACTGATATGAGCAAGAGCTCTCTCCACCTGCAAGGGAAACAACACTGGAATACCGAAGGTTAACCAACCTGGCCTATGTTTCAAAATACGCATGTTTGACAATGGCGTAATGCTCCGTACAGCACGGATATGCTACTCGTTTTTGGGTAGATGCAAATATGACACTATATGCAAATGCAAATGCAGGCTCAAGCTGCTGGGGAAACTTTGACAAGCTTTCTTTGTCATGGCTGTTGAGCAAATACCACCATGTTGGGGATGAACGAGCATCATAAAGTCTTCCAGCAAAATAAATGTCGGCAATACAACCGCTCCACCGGGGAGATTAAACTTTGGTTTCCACTGGGAGGAAAGAACACCTGCTAGGGAGAGTAACTCCGCTGGGGAAGAATCGACTCTCTTGGGGAAAGTAAACCGACTGAGCAAGAAACGACTCAGCTGGGGAACGAGGAAATCCTTCTGGAGGAAACGATGTTGTCTGAACACAGTTTACAAAGTCGGAGCTACCACTCTGCTGGGGATAATCATCCTGACGACGGCGTGGCGACCTATGGGAAGAAGAACCGTCTTCTATGGGCATAACCCTTCTGAACCAACTATGACTTGGCTAGACACTGCGGGAATCCTCCAAGCTGGGGATTGATCGTTCACATACTCAACTCTCTGGGGAGTGCAACCTCTACAAGGGATACTGATTTTGACGGGCTGGGGATATCCTCTGGGGATAAGTTGCGACTAGCTAGGGAATTTGATCTCTTCGGTAAGGGACAACAATCATCCTAACTTTGGAAGACAATATGCAACCTGCATGGGGATTGGCGTCGCACAAAGTCAAGTCTTTCACCACGAACCCCCGGCTGGGGCCACAATTTCTGATTGTCTGCTTTAAAGGCGAGAACCCTGCAAAACACAACCAAGACAAGACAAATCTATACAACCAAATCTATTTGGGTTAGTGTCCGTGACATTACTTCAGTCAATTTGAAGTTTTAGCAACCATTGGCAAGGGCCAGCAAAGTTATGCAAATGCAAGTTTATCAAAACGTCGGCGTTTTCCACAGACAAAACAGTAAAGAACAAGTATCAAATACTGAATAACATGTTTTATTGATTGGGCCTCTAAATAGGCAAAGTTTTGTACATCGGATGCAACTCCTGAAAAGAGGAAGTTACCCACACACACATACATATATGCACAGTAAGCATAAAAATACATATACAACTCGAATTTATACACATGTCGGCAACGTGGTGCAGACAAACATCGTGAGCTGATCCTCTTATGAATCGCCTGACTCTGGCGCTTTCCCGATATTCAGTTTTCGGAAGAGATTGTGTTGGATGAACGAACCCTCAGGCGCTCCCAAACCACTAAGCAAGGCAGTATCAGAATTCGGACCGCAGTCATTTGCCTTTTAAATCCCTAACTTTTGCGTGAATCGCCCTTTGCGGGTTTTCGATTCACCGGGATACCCTTTTTTGTCGAAGTCGCCCAATGTAGGTTTTCGACTTCGCGGGTGTACATTTTTTCAATTTTATCCCTAATTTTTGCCCGAACCTTTTATTCTGTTTTTGGTTCGCCAGGATGCCCCATTTTTGCCTGGACTTTCTTTTTTCTGTCTAGCGGGTCAACTTTCAAGCAAAGTATTTTTTAACTGCGTCCGAATTCACAGGAGACGTAAAGTCTTCACCATCCATGGTAGATAGTAGCAAAGCTCCTCCCGAGAAGACTTTTCTGACAACGTATGTCCCTTCGTAGTTAGGGGTCCACTTGCTCCTGTGATCTGTTTGTGGCAGGAGAATCCTCTTCAGCACAAGGTCGCCCGTCTGAAAGCTTCGCGGACATATCTTCTTATCGTATGCTTTCTTCATCCGGCTTTGATACAACTGACCGTATGCGAGAGAAGCTAGCCTCTTCTCATCCATTAAACTCAGCTGATTCAACCTGTCTTTTACCCATTCTGGCTCGTCAAGTTGGACATCTCGTAAAACCCTCAAGGAAGGAATCTCGACTTCCAACGGTAACACTGCCTCCATGTCGTATACCAATGAAAAAGGGGTTGCCCCGGTTGATGTGCGTACCGTCGTACGATAACCGTGCAAAGCGAAAGGTAGCATCTCGTGCCAATCCTTATATGTCACAACCATCTTCTGAACAATTTTCTTTATATTCTTATTGGCTGCTTCAACAGCGCCATTCATCTTGGGTCGGTACGGAGAAGAGTTGTGATGCTCAATCTTGAAATTCTGACACAGCTCTTTCATCATCTTGTTGTTTAAATTCGAACCTTTGTCGGTGATGATCCGCTCAGGGATTCCGTACCTGCAAATAATATCTCGTTTGATAAACCTGGCTACCACTTGCTTGGTGACATTGGCATATGACGCTGCTTCCACCCATTTGGTGAAGTATTCAATTGCCACCAAGATGAACCGGTGTCCATTGGATGTCGTAGGCTCGATCTTGCCTATCATGTCAATTCCCCACATCGAGAACGGCCAAGGTGGTGACATCATATTTAGAGGACTTGGGGGTACATGGACTTTATCCGCATAAATCTGGCATTTATGACACCTCTTTGCAAACTTGAAACAGTCTGTTTCCATAGTTAGCTAGTAATAACCTGCCCGCAGCAGCTTTCTCGTCATAGCATGCCCACCAGCATGTGTACCAAATGTACCCTCATGTATATCTTCCATGAGCAACTTTGCTTCCTTCTCATCTACACAGCGTAGCAACACCAAGTCGTGGTTTCTCTTGTATAGGACACCGTCCGAGTTCAGATAGAAATTGCCAGCCAATCTCCTGAGAGTCTTCTGATCTCGACTGGATGCCCCAGCCGGGTACTCCTTGTTCTTCAGGAACTTCTGGATGTCAAAGTACCAGGGTTTATCATCAGCTGCTTCGTCAATAGCGAATATGAAAGCGGGTCTGTCAAGCCGAGAGATAACAATCCGGGGAGCCTCATTCCAGAAGTTAACTTTATACATGGAAGACAACGTTGCCAGGGCGTCAGCCATTTGATTTTCTGCTTGCGGCACATGATGCAATTCCACCTTGTCGAAGAAAGGAAACAATCTCCTTGCATAATTCATATAGGGTATCAAATTGGGCTGCCGTGTCTCCCATTCTCCTTTTATCTGGTTCACCACTAGAGCTGAGTCTCCGTATACATCCAGGTGTTTGATTCGCAAATCAATAGCCTCTTCAAGACCCATGATGCAAGCCTCGTATTCAGCCTCATTATTGGTAACCGGAAAGGTCAATCGGGCAGTAAAGGGGATGTGCGACCCCTGAGGAGTAGTAATAATCGCACCTATTCTGCTACCATAGGAATTCACAGCTCCATCAAATATTAACTGCCATTTGGAACCCAATTTTGGTCCTTCGTCCGGCAACGGTTTTTCACAATCTTTCATCTTTAGGTACATGATATCCTCGTCAGGAAAATCAAACCTCATCGATTGGTAGTCCTCCACAGGCTGCTCCGCAAGGTATTCTGACAAAACGCTACCTTTAATAGCCTTTTGCGAGACATACTGAATATCATATTCGGTTAACACCATCTGCCATCGGGCAATTCTTCCGGAGAGTGCTTGTTTCTCAAACACGTATTTGATTGGATCCATCTTTGAAATGAGCAGGGTTGTATGATTTAGCATGTATTGCCTCAAACGTTTGGCGGGCCAGGCTAGCGCGCAACACATTTTCTCGAGCATTGAATATCTGGACTCACAGTCTATGAACTTCTTACTCAAGTAGTAGATCGCATGCTCTTTACGCCCAGTCTTGTCGTGTTGACCGAGAACACAACCCATACTTTCCTCAAGAACTGTCAAATACATAATCAGAGGTCTCCCGACCACTGGGGGTATCAAAACAGGAGGTTCCTGCAAGTATTGTTTTATTTTGTCGAACGCCTTTTGACAATTTTCATTCCAGGTCACAGCCTGGCCCTTCTTTAACAGCTTGAATAATGGCTCGCATGTTGCGGTTAAGTGAGATATGAACCGGGCGATATAGTTCAATCTCCCTAAAAATCCACGTACTTCTTTTTCTGTTCTAGGCGTCGACATTTCTTGTATTGCTTTTATTTTTACAGGATCAACCTCTATTCCTTTTTCGCTCACGATAAACCCCAGCAGTTTACCCGACCTCACCCAGAAGGTGCACTTGTTAGGGTTCAGTCTCAGCCTGAACTTCCTAAGCCTCTTGAATAATTTCAACAGATTAACCAAATGCTCCTCCTCCGTCTGGGATTTGGCAATCATATCATCAACATAAACCTCGATCTCTTTATGCATCATGTCATGAAAGAGAGTCGTCATAGCACGTTGATATGTTGCCCCAACATTCTTCAATCCGAAGGGCATCACTTCGTAACAAAATGTTCCCCAGGGAGTAATGAAGGTAGTCTTCTCCATGTCTTCTGGCGCCATTTTGATCTGATTATAACCCGAGAAGCCATCCATAAAGGAGAATACAGAGAATTGAGCAGTGTTATCAACCAGCACATCGATGTGAGGAAGTGGAAAGTCATCTTTCAGGCTCGCTTTATTCAAGTCACAATAGTCTACGCACATTCGCACTTTACCGTCTTTCTTTGGTACTGGCACAATATTAGCGACCCATGAGGGATATTTTGTAACAGCTAGGAAACCAGCATCCCGCTGTTTTTGAACTTCCTCCTTGATCTTCACAGCCATGTCTGGTCTAGTTCTTCGGAGTTTTTGCTTAACCGGCGGGCATTCTTCTTTTAATGGCAGGCAGTGAACAACCATATCCGTATCCAGCCCAGGCATATCTTCGTACGACCAAGCAAATATATCACTGTATTCTTTGAGCATCTCAACCAACCTTTGCTTGACGTCACTTTGCAGTGCGGCCCCTATACGGATGTTCCTTTCAACCCCTTCCGACCCCAAGTTGACGATCTCAATGACCTCCTCGTGAGGAAAAATGATTCGCTCTTCTTGTTTCAATAACCAGGTAAACTCTTCTGGCACTTCGCCATCTTCGACAATCTCTTCCTCAGCCTGAAATACCGGGTGCTCAAAGTCGAAGTGAGTGATAGGCGGTTCATAGATGTCATCTGAAATAGTAATCCTGCAAAGGAAATGGTTAAATGCTTCAAAACGCGTACAAAGCAAATAACCACGTTGCCATTTTATTGTAAAAGATAAAAACAGGAAAAACAGGGATCACAACATTTGTATATGAAAAAACGCCTTTATTCATGATTAAACAATGTACTGTACATAACCAAATGGCCCTAAGCAAAATCCCCATGCCTCGGGTAGGACACGGGATTATTCAACAATTAAGAAAATAAATCATTACTGTTTAGTTGTCACAGGAACAGTCTCCTGAATAGACCAGTTGCAAAGCCCTTGTCCTGTCATGCTTGGCTTGATCCATGCGTCCATATCACAGTCGCTATCTCCTTCTTCATAATCGAAAACAGCATTGATAGTCTCAAAGCATACTCCATTCTGTGATGGTTATTGGCCCTCTGAACCTGGGCGCTTCTGAAGAGGATGCTGATGACGAAGGATGATATCCAAGCCCGAACCTGTCGTTCTTCACGGGAATCTCCAACACCCGACCCTAGCCTTTGATCTCGCCTGCTGCACTAGAGCTTGAGCCTCTTTGTACGATGATACCGCCCCATCTGATACTTTACTTGGCATCGGAGCTTTGTCTTTAATCTTTAGCCCTTCAAATGCTTGACAGGGTGTTTCATGAATCTCGCCGTCGACTTCCACATATCTGAATGAAGACAGATGGCTAACCAGAATATCTTCTTCTCCACAAACAGTGACGACACTATCCCCCACCATATATTTCAATTTTTGGTGCAACGTGGATGTGACTGCCCCGGCAGCATGGATCCATGGGCGTCCGAGATGACAACTATACGCTGGCTGGATATCCATTATATAGAGTTCAGTTTCAAAAAATTTCGGCCCCACTTGCAACGGTAATGTTATCGATCCGAAGACTGACCTCCGCGTACCATCGAACGCTCTTACCACTAAGTCACTGGGCGTGCAGAGAATCCCTCTGACATCCAACTTCATCATTGCTTTCTTCGGAAGCACATTCAAGGAAGACCCAGTATCCACTAAAACATGGGACATGACCGTGCCCCGGCATTTTACTGATACATGCAGCGCCATATTATGCTCTCTTCCCCTCGGGGTCAAATCAAAATCTGTAAATCCCAAACTATGCCCTACATTGACATGCGCCATCACTCCTTCTAACTGGTTAACCGAAACATCTTGAGGAACGAATGACGAGTCTAGGATCTTCAGCAACGCGTTCCGATGGGCCTCGGAACATAATAGCAGTGACAAGATCGATATTTTTGATGGCGTTTGCTGGAGGTGCTCCACAATTTTGTAATCACTTTTACGGATGAGCCTCATAAACTCTTCTACATCCTTAAGTGATGTTTCCTTCTCCTTTATCTACGAGGAGCCACTCTCGTCTACCTTGGCTTTCCCCTTTGCCAATCTTTCTGCCTCTACCTCAGGCGATGTGAAGATTCTCCCACTTCTGGTCATACCTCCTGTTCCGACCACATTATCTACAACCCCAGCTGGTTGTTTATTTACTTCAATTTTCTCACCATCGCAATATACCTCCAGCCCGTAAGTCCATGGTACTGCTTTAGTACTTTCAAAAGGGACTGGCCCTGCTTTGGTAATAGTGATCGTCGGCCGCCTGGTGGGCGCCGTTATTGTTATTGTTTTCCTTGGAATTGTTATCGTCGCAACATCGTTCCGCTCATCACACAATGCCTCTACCGGCTTTTCAACCGCGGTTCTATCAAACTGCAATATTCCTTCATTCATCAAAGCCTGAATACCCTGTTTCAACTCATTACAACCCTCCGGCTGTATCCAGCAATCCAAGCAAAACTCGTCACACCCCGGGAATACACCCCCTTTTAACAATCTGCTTTTGATCTCACCCAACGGTGTCTTCAGTTCATTGACATCCGTCACTAGATTCAAACTCTCCTAGGTCAGAATGGCGTTTTCCCCATGATTGGGCATAGGCTGTTGTACTATGTTTGGACCTGCCTGTCCAAAGTTAATAGCTGTGCTGTCCAACAAGTCTTGGAATTTATGTTTAAACGCATGACAGCCTTCAATATCATGTCCGGGCGCCCCGAAGTGAAAATCACAGTGTTTTCCAGCATCATAGCCAAACGGAGGATTTCCTGTTAACGGTGCCATGGTCCTTTTCTCCACCAACTTTAATCCTAGCAGTGTTTGAAGCAGTTCGACGTAAGTTGAAGGAGGCGTTTCAAATACTCGCCTTGGCTTGCCCTCCAGGATTCTACGTTGGGTGGGGTGTTGCCTTTGTTGTTGCTGCGGCTGCGGCTGCTGTTGCTGTTGTTGTTGTTGTGGAAAGGGGATGGTAACACTAGCGACCTGTTGATGCTGAGCATACTGACTTCGTCTTCTGCCTCGGCCTCTGCCTCCGAACACGACACTAGAATCACCTTGACGTCTACCACCGAATGTTTTTCTTGTACCTCCGGCGGGGGCAAACTCACCCATAAGAATCAAATCTGAAAAACTGCTCAACGAAACATTAAACAACTTTTCGTAATATATCCCCGTAAATGTCCCAATGAACATGCTATTCATTTCTCTTTCAACTAACGGAGGATGTACTCTTGCTGCCATATCGCGTCATCTCTGCGCATACTCTTTAAAGCTTTCCTCTTTCTTCTGCGACAAACCTTGCAATTGAACTCGGTTCGGTGCTAGATCACTATTATACTTATAATGCAGGACGAAAGCATCCGCCAATTGCTTCCAGGTTTTGATTTGAGCGGGCTCCAACCCCATGTACCACTCGAGTGACGGTCCTGACAGGCTGTCTTGAAAGAAATGCATAAGCATCCTTTCGTCATCCGAATACGCGGACATCCTTCTATAATAAGAGCGTACATGCACCTTAGGGCAAGTGTCCCCCTTATATTTATCGAAAGTAGGGGCTTTGAATTTCAGCGGTACCTTCAGCCCGGGCACCAAGCCCATAATAGTCATGTCTAGTCCGGTAGAATTCTGATTAGCCATACCCTTCACCTGTTCTTCAAGCATTTTAATCCTCTGAGTATTGTCAACGGGTCCCTCAAATCCCATGCCTCTTCCAGAAAAGGCGTCCTCTTGACAGTCTTCGCCCCAGTTTACATTCTCATTTCCGTATCCGTTATAACCAGTGTTGCAACCAAACCCTTGCTGATTAGTCATGGGACCTCGTCCCCCATTACCATAACCTAGATTAACCCCGGCATGCCCGAAACCAGTGTTGACAGGAATCAATCCAGCACCATTTCCACCATAACCCTGGTTAGCGTTACCGAAACCATCGTAGCCGAAACCCTGAGTGTTGAAGCCAAACTTTCCACCCTGATTGCCGTACTCAAACCCCTGGTCATTATAGCCGAACCCATTGTTGCCAAAACCATTACCGCCATTGTAGTTACCACTACCCAGATTGGCGTCTCCAAATCCAACATGGTTAACAACAGTCTCATTTCCATTCCCTGCGTTACCATTGCCAGCGCCAGCGTCATTGTTCACAACCACAACAGGTGGGGTCACCACAGGAGGAACCACAGGCGCCGGGGGCCCATCCTCATGAAGAGTTTCGGCATGCATAGAGTTGTGGTCATTGTTGCCGTTCCCATTAGCCCGCGTCAGCAGCGGCTGCACCAATGTCTGGAGATTCTCCTGGCCTTTAGCAATACTCTCCATTGCCTGCATGAACAGGTTCAACTTCTCGCGAATCTCTTGCATCTCTACTTGGACTTGATCCATGATTCTCTTGCAGTTATTTCGGGTTGAGTAGCGGTGAACTCTTGGTTCGTCAATCCTGGAAACCTGCAAATGCGGGAAATAAGATACAGATTCGCAAATACCGGTTATGCAATACGAATGCGGATGCAAATATGCTACAGGTTATATTCCCCTGATTCTAGTTTCGGAGAGAAAGCCATTACCACAATGGAGTCCCTATCCAGCAAGCAAGGAATCAGAAAACCCTCATATATAACAAATGCCAAGAGGCTGAGTACAAGAGTACAACTGAATACAACTGAAGAGACCTCGGCCAACAAGTCTGGCGATGGTCCAAATACAAGTACAAATAACAAAGGTAAGGCAAAGATAAATCAGGCCAAATAGCGTGCCCTGACGTCCTCCAATATCCTCATCGTCTCCGAGTGCCCTAGTCGGGAGATCAGCTCCTGAATCAGTAAAGCATGCCGCTCGGTAGTGGATCTCAGCTTTTTGGCATCATCCTGGTAGGCTCCTTTGCTAGAACTCTCGTCAAATCTGGACCTCTTGGAACCGGCCTTCTCTTCATAACTTCTCGGCTTCTCGTCAACGTCACTTACTCTGAGCTCAGCAGTGCTCCTAAGTGATGTCGCTTCGACCATCTTTGCGTCTTGGGCTCTAATTTGTGCCTCTAGCGTGGCTATCTGCAGCTTCAGTTCATCTTCCCGCTCCTTCTGCTTGGTAAGCGCGGTACTCCACAAAGCTTCCCACTTGCTGAGACGGGCATAAGCTTTGCTTAGAAGTTCCTTCTTGGAAGTAAGCACCTTGCTAACACCGTTCAAGGCTATTCCCACTTTTTCTTTCTTGTTGGTTGCTTCTGTCAGCTCTGATCCTAACCTGTTAATGAATTCAGTCTGCTCTTTCACAGTGACGGTGGCTTCCTTCTTCTCGCGACGTAACTGGAAGATTTCCTTCTCTAACTCCTCATTGGCTTTCTTCAGTTCCTCGTTTTCAGCCAACAATTTGTTATACTTCTCACTCTCTTCCGAAGGAGGTACCTCAATCAATGGAAGATACAGGGGTTCCACAGCAGGATAAGGCATCAAAGAAGTACCAACTCTCTCGCGGATCCAAGCCAAATAAGGATCATAAGCCCTGCTGTTGCTCTTACCGAGCAGAGTTTTCCCCCTCCTATGGATATTAGCCCACACATGTCTCAATCTGATCAAAACAGCCGTGTCCAATAAGCCTGTGAGATACAAAGATTCCTGTATCTCCTTCTCAATAGGAGCATCCCTCAAAGCGTAACCGAACTGTCGTACCAGCAATAAAGGGTTATAGTTAATACAACCCTTCCGTCCAATCAGGGGAACATTCGGAAAGCCACTGCAACTATATATAATGTCAGTACCAAGCATACTCCAGTCAAACCAAATGACGTTCTCAGCAGACAACCCCATCAACCGGGAAGACCAATCCAAAGTACCAACAACATCAATAAAAGGCCTTGTCTTCGGAAGATGTCCCTGGAACCACCTGTACAAGAGAGGAAGACAGCAGGGAACATTCTTGCCACGACATTTCTCATTCTTGTAGTGAATGGAATGGTAAACATCACCCAAGAGAGTAGGAACTGGATTCTTCGAGGCAAGAATCGAGAAGGCGTCTGAGTCGACAAAGTCTGGAACATTAGGAAACAGGACAATCCCATAGATGCAGACAGCTAGAATAGCACTGAAGGCAACCCAACATCCACTCTTCGCGCACTGCGTGGCCTTCTCAACCAGGACATACAGGTGAAAACCATAAGCTCCGTTCAGCTTGACCAAACCTCCCGGAAACTCAGAAGCATCTAAGCTGACAATCTCAGTGAGTGTAGCTAACTCAGGCTCGGCATCAACATGTACAAAGGGCATCTGGTCCAATACAGGAACTCCCAACATCGCAGAATACTCCTCCAAAGTGGGTGCCAGAATATAGTCTGGAAATAAGAAACATCTCAGCTGCGGCTCATAGAACTGCATCAAAGTATACACCCCAGTCGTCTCAAATGCAGAAGGTCTGTACAACAAGCTAAGCAATCTCCCATAGGATACCCTAAACTCAGCCCTCACCCTCTCATCTTCTAGAGCAACTAATCCCAACAATGAACTGATATCTGGTGAATGCAATCAGTAAGCAACTGTCTTCTTCAGGGACTCCATGTCTGGCTAGAATCAGAGGGAAATGATCACCTGCAACATAAATACATGTTAATGAAATGCAATTATGAAAATGCACATGCATATGCAAACAAGGGACCAAGTGCAATGCTGATAGACTGTGCTGCTCTGTACTGAAGCCTTGAGAACCATCCAATCTTCATCTCAAACCAAACCAACCACTCAAATGAACCTTGTAACCACATCTCACTGACAGAGATAAACCAGGTGTTCTGAGGTCAAGGGTTTCCTGCAAACAGACCCACCTACCCCTCACAGGTATGTACCTAACTTGCAGACGAGGTACGGCATCCTATGCGGGTTCAACGTCACAGACTTTCAAGAGCGATGATACGATACCCAGAAGGTGTGGCATCATCATCCCTTGAAGCGGACTTACTTAGTTGAATCCCAATTGATAGGTTCCCAGAGTCGACAATCCTCGGGTCAGACAACTTGTTGAGCCCTAAGGGCCAGGCAAGAAGCATCAAAGAGAATCTCGTCTGAGTGTAAATTTCGTGGCTAGCTGGTGCGAGCTAAGCAAGCAGCCTAACCACTACTCTCTACTTCTAAGTCTATGTGTAACCTTAAGCCCAGGTCCGGCTTATCTCTCAACAGATTACCCCTTCCCACAATAGCAGTAACAATATATAAAGCTGATAATAAAATGCGGAAAGTAAAGACAGAAAAGTAAATTTATACAACACCCACGACGGGAAAACAAGCGCTAGGATTGACTCGCATAGGGGATATTCCTGTCCCCAGCAGAGTCGCCAGCTGTCGCTACTGCGAAAATCGGCACCGGCTATGACAGAAGAGTCGCCACCGTGCGTTATTTATCCCAAAGGATGGAAAGGAAACGCACGAAGTAAACCTACCGCAAAGACGGGAAAGGAATGGTCATCGCAACCAAATCCTGGATTCGGGAGTCGGTTACGCAAGGGAAAGGTATTAGCACCCCTCACGTCCGTTGTACTCGACAGGATCCACGCTTGTTTTCTAGTACGGATTGTTATTCTATCTATTCTAAAGGTCTGAGGTTAATAGAAAAATAAAATGACTCGGCAAAGTATCGCACTTTATGCCTACGTATTCCCGTCTGGAACGAGAAATTAGAGTCAACGTAGTTCGCCTACCTACGGGAAAGGAGGGGAAGGTTGCTCGTTAGGATATCGCATCCTATGCCTACGTACTTTCATGCAGCATGAAAGATCAGAGCAAACATAGTTCGGGCTACGGAAGACACAAGCTTGTCTGAGTGTTTTTATCTCCTTATGAAAGGGTTTTTCCTGATTAAGAGTCCAAGCGGACAAAAATGACACTTTGATGTTTGTTTTCAGTCTTTTACGCAAGAACTGTTTTTTATGATATTTGCAATCTCTGACGCACTAGAGACTATGATTTGAGGGTGACTACATCGTATGTCACCCTAAGGGTAACACACTAAGCAATCAGGTTACTAAAGAGTGACCCTCCAGCAACCTTTCTCAAATAGCTTAAGGCTCGTAGCATACGGCATCGATCATCCTTATTACTGTGTTTTGAATTGTTTTGAGATAGAAGAGAAAGAAGTCTAAAAAACCTAGGGTTTGAAATGGGAATCAAAACTACCCTAATGTTGTCATGCATGGATTAACACCTAATGTCTGTCATAATTCCCTCCTGCACAGAGGAAATCAGAGATCCTAGGGGATAAACAGAAAAGAAACAGCAGATATACAATAAATAGTAAAATGCATGAGATGCAGCAATACAAGCGAGGCAAGTGAGAAAGCAATAGGCAAGAGGATACAAGCTCCACCTCAAACCTAAGGGAAAATCAACAAACAAAACAACAAATAAAACCACACCCAAAACCAGCTCAGATAGCAACACCAGCTCTTACAGCAACAGTTGACCAGCTCTGACAGCTACAGTCGATTAACAGCAAAAGGTTGACAGTAACAACTTCAATCAAGATCCCATCTTAACTTTCCAATGATATTCAAATTTCAGGTAAGCTCTTGTCTCCAATAATCTTCAGCTTTAGCAAGCACTGAGCCCTAGTAAGTAGACAGCTTCAAACAGCAGCAAAATCCTAATCTCAACAGATACCTAACCTTGACAGGCACAAGCTTCATCTTATCCAGTCATCAATGAACTTCTTATCCCCAATGAGCTTCCATCTTCAAGGAAAACACTCACAAGAGAGGATTAACTAATAGAGGAAGTTGGGATGTTAAGAGGCTTAGTGAAAACCCAGGGAAATCACTAAGATCTTAACACAGCAAGTGACAGGTATCCTCAAGGTTCTACCCAATCAAAGCATGCTCTACATCCCTCCTAAGGAGAGATGGAAATCATTTAGGGACCTTATGTCATAGGATGGAATAGAGGCACAAGAAGCTCTCTATGTTTGACAGAAGAAACCAGTCTACTCTAGAGCTCTCCCTATATCTCCTAAGTCTTCATCAAGCAATCTTCAAGCACAAGCAACTTAAGATCCAAGCATCATTATTTGTATTCAATCATCCTCAAAGTCTTTAGACAATCCTCAAGCCAAGCACAAGCCCCAACACCCAAAGAAAAGGCCCAAAACTCAACAAACAAAGCAACTTCCCAAGAGGGAAACACACCAATATCAACCAAATTGCAAAAATCAAATAAAATGGAAAAACTCATCATGAAATTCTAGATTAATTTCTAAGGGACCTTAGCTATGTACCCTATGCCCCACATAAACCCCAAGGCCTAGATCAAACTAAAAACCCAAAAACTATGTGTTGAAATGCACCTATGTCAAGTTGAAACCCTAATTCTAGCACACTAAAGTTCCTTATTCAAAACTAACTAAAATTAAATCAAAAAAATGTGATAAAATTCCAGGGGGAATCTAATGCTATAATCTAGCTATAGAAAAAAGAATGGCATCAAAAACCAAAATAAAATGGTCATACTAAATTCAGCAAGTAACATGTATCAAATGAAAATGAAATAAAAGCTATTAAAAGTAAAAATAAACCAAAAATAGAAAAATGCATGAAATGACATTTTTATTCTTTTATAATTTTCTTGATGTCTTGATGAATATGAGAGAAAAAATCCCATGTAAAAATAATGAATTTTCAATTTATTATGAATTTCCAAAGAAATTAAAATAAATGTGAAAATATAAGAAAATATGAGAAAAATGCAAAACATGCGTGTCAAATAGCAATCAGAATCAATGCATTTCCTTAACTGGGCCCAGAGAGGGGTGTAGATAGCCAAGAGCCTAAGCCCAATTCTATTTCAGAAAATTAAAAATGAAAATGACTAGAAAAAAAGACAAATCCACGGTATGAATAGCAACGAATATTAGTGTATTTCCTAGTGGGCCTCCCAAGTGGGGTGTGGTTATCAATTAGTTCACTTAAGCCCAAGCTGCAACTTTAATGGAACGATGCGTTTGGACTCCTTCAGAACTCTTCACAAAATGAGGCTTGCTCGTGGCCATTGGATCTTGTTTGGGTAAAAAGTCTTCCTCACATCCAATGGTGGTCAGATCATCTTCTTCATTTTGAATTGTGGAGGGAGAAACAGCCATGGAAACAGAGCTTGCAACTTCATCTTCTTCTTCATCGTGTTCCATCAAATCTCCATCAAAAATCAAAAACAAAAACCCTAACTCACTCTAAATTTTACACTGAATTCAACCATGGCATTCCCAATCATTGAAACCTACTCCTCCTCAAAACCCGATGGAAATCTAAGAAATCACTCAAGAACCAAAACTCATCAAACTTAAAATTGAATAGCCTAATCTCTTCACCATGCTTCACTGATCATTTCTAACCATCAAACCATGATTATATCATCAAGAACAACAAGATATGAGCATGAACAGAAATTGCATCACTCCACTAATTGTCTCTAAATCAACCCTAAAGCTACCAGAAAGCTCCACATGATCATCTACATTGAATCTAACTATTCAAAACTGATTGAAACTACTTAAATCAAGTCATGGAGTGAAGTTTTCATACCTGCAAATTTGAGATGAACAGAGTGATCAAAGCTTCAAGATAAGATTCAATACTTTCCAGACACCTTCACCAACACCAAATCAAGATTCTGTATGCAAAGAGAAAGATTGAAATAGGCTGGATTGTTGAATTCGATCTTGAGTTGCAGGCTGAAAATTCCAAGTGCAATCTCACAGTTCTTCAATGCTCTTGCTATGGATTCTATCTAGAATCATTCACTAATGCTAGAGCAAGCTTTTTGGATCAAAAGAATGGATGGAAAGTGGCTGAAACCTTGTAACAAAATTCTGTTTGCAAATGGAAAAGTGAAACTGCAAACTCTCCAATCTCCCTCAATTCTCTCCAACTCTTGCTCTGAACCTCTTCATCTGTATATATAGAATGTATTTGAAGACCCTAGAAAGTTCTAGATTGATCCAATGAGAAAATCAACTTCTCATGTCATGAAAATCTCTTCTTATGCTATGCACATACCATCTCATGTTTTGGATTGAAAT
Organism: Lathyrus sativus; assembly: GCA_963859935.3. Lineage (NCBI taxonomy): Eukaryota > Viridiplantae > Streptophyta > Magnoliopsida > Fabales > Fabaceae > Lathyrus > Lathyrus sativus. Next base: position 226,552,183 of record OZ012738.1, read on the forward strand.
TCACTTGGTTCTGAGTTTAAATTCCCTCCAAATGAGATATTGGAGGTGTATGGATGGAAAGGAGCCTTGCATTTGCTTGGAAGTGTGGTTTTGCAATTGTTACTTATGATTCAAGTAACCAATTTTCAAAGCAAGTCATTGAAATAACCCTCAATTCAAAATTGTGGCAATGTCAATGTTCACAAAATTCATTTTATAATCAAATTGGTATGTCATATGGCTTGGTTTGGTTGTGTAGATCAAAAACCCTAATTTCCAACCTTGGTTCATTTGAAATATACCTTCATTTTAGGCCATTTTTATGATTTTGTGAAGCAAGCCATTCCAAACTCTCATGACCTCTTATATATCCTAAAAACATCATTTTGAACACATCTCATGTTGAATAGTTTTCCATTTGAGGAGTGGAAGATGGAGATTTGGACCTATGTTGAAAAATGACCTGCAATTCAACTTTCCCAAAATACCCCTGGATTGCCAAGACCATAACTTGAGTTCCACAAATCATCTTGAGGACTTCTAGTACTCAAATTAAAGCTAAGACCAAGATCTACAACTCTTATGTTGGCTAAGAATCCATTTGAAAATTAATTGACGGGCAAAAGTTGCTTGGAAGTCAAGTGACTTTCACAGATAAATTTCAGTGTCCTCTGATGACCCATAACTTGCAAGAACCATAACTTGAGTTCTATAAATCTACTTGAAGACTTCTAGTACTCAAATTAAAGCTATTGAGAAGCTCTACAAGATTCATGTTGACCAAGAATTCACTTGAAGCTTGCATTTTTACTTATCTGGCTTGGAAGTTAGGCCTAAATTAGGGTTTTTTACGCTGAAACCCTAATTTAGTAACTCCTCTTCTTCTTGATTCCTTTTGATTTCTCCTTGGCACAACACCACACTTGTACACACATATGAATTCATGAATCCTATATCCTCCAATTAAGCCTTGATGCTCTTCAATCACTCAGTTTACCTAGGATTGACCTAGGGTTGACCCAGATGAAACCCTAGTTGACTGCATTCAACTGTAGCTCTTGTAATCACACCAATGACTTGACTCATCTTCAAAATGACCCTCTAGGTCTTCCATGATCTTTTCCATACCCTCAGTCATGGCTCACACACTCATTGATGATCTTCAAACACACCCCTAGATAGGAGAGAAATCCATTGGTTAACCTTCAAACTTCTCAAAGCTTCAACTCATTTCTTGATTACTGGGATGATACTGAACTTGAATAAAACCCCATGATGGGCCTCTTTCTGGTAAGAATGGAACTTGATCCCCTGCTAGATGACTTGTTATGATATGCTATGCAAATGATTAGACTATGTACATGACTTATTATGCAAATGACAATGCAATTGAAACATAAACCAGGTGAAATAGGTTGAGCAAATTTTAGGGTGCAACAATAGGTCGTATAAAATGGTCACTCATATCGTCATAGACTTTAGCATGATATGAATCACAAACTAATTCAACTCACTTCCTTAACACACTTCAACAAATACAAATTGTTTTCTTTCGGGATTCTCTGTTCAAACCATTTTCAGAAAAGGGCATGTTATTTCTGTTCTACCACAAATAGGTAACGCGTAAGACTCCTGACAACAAGTAGTGAACACCTAAACTGTTGGAACGTCAATGCTAACATTGTTTAATAAAAATACTTAAGCAATTTGTGGTCCTATGAAAGAAACTTTGATTCTTCATTCTCGTCCGAATGAAGATATGTAGGCATAAGATTGCAATATATGTGCAAACAACCTCTCAAAAATTCATCTATAGTCCTCTGAACTACGTTGACTATGACTTTTCCATTGCACGAGGGAATACGTAGGCATAGGATCGCGAGATCCTATTGTCGCTTCCGCGAAAATAAGGTGCCGGCAAAACAGAAGAGTCGCCACCTTTCGTTATTTATCCCTCAGAACGGGAAAGGAAACGATCGGAAAAACCTGACGAAAAAGGGTAAGACAAGGTCATCGCAACCGTTGTCTGGGTTCGGGAGTCGGTTACGCAAGGGGAAGGTATTAGCACCCCTCACGTCCGTCGTACTCGACGGGATCCACGCTTGTTGTGTTTACTGGACGGGTTTATTTATCTATCTACCTATCAAGGCTGGCCTAAAAAGAAAAGAGAATGACTCGGCAAAGCGTCGCGCTTTATGCCTACGTATTCTCATCAGAGAATGAGAAATCAGAGTCAACGTAGTTCGACCTACGACGGGTTACGAGGAAAGGTGGCTCGCCAATACATCACTATTGTTCCTACGTACTCTCAACAAGCATGAGAGATCAGAGCTTACGTAGTTCGGGCTAATACGGATTACGGGAATTCAAATTCATCTGTTTTATCGAGTAGGGTTAAACAGCAGTTCCAGCAGTTAGGGACATAGCCTGTTTGCGTTGGCGCTGAAGTTTAACGACACTCTTTTCTTCAGAAAAGCTTTCCTTTGAATTATGGGCCCACGGGGCAAAAAGGTTTGAAGTTTGTTTTCTGTCTTTTACGAAAGAAGTGTTTTTTATTGTGTTTGCAATTTCAATCGCACTAGAGACTATGACCTGAGAGTGAATGCGTCGCATGTCACCCAAAGGGTTCCATACTAAACATCCAGACTGTTGAAAAGAAGCTCTCCAACAATCCTTTCTCAGATAGCTTAAGGCTCGTAACGTACGAAAGAAATCATTCATGATTACTGTATCTTAAACTGTTTTGAGATGAGTAGAGAACAGGCTCAACTACGGGGAGACTATCAAGTCCTACTGTTGTCATGCCAAGGATTCATCCTATGGTGGAAGTTTGAAACAGGGAACTCCTAGAAGTTATCATGCATAGGTTTCAACCTAAAGTTCTATCATCACTTCCTTATCAAAGGAAGTGAGACTCCTAGGGGAACATGTCAACGATAAACAGAAACAGCTAAAGCATCAGCTTAAACAGTAAATAGATATACAGTAAATGACTGTAAAATGCATGCAATGCAAGTGAGGGAGGAAATGTGTGTAGGGCAGCAGCCTCCACAAGCTCATCTCAACCTCAAGCCAGAATGAATAACCGTAATCATACAGAAGAAATAACAACATGCTAGCAAGCAGGGTATAAGAGACTGTAATCATACAGAAGAAAATAAAATGCTGTCAAGCAAAATAAACCACATGGGCAAGGGAGCTGGGCTCTACCGAATACCCGCAAGCAAAGCCATACAGTAACAATACAAGCAGAGGGAGCAACTCAACCTCTAGTGCAATCATGCTCTTAGATTAAAGTCAGTCTAATCATGGACTTATTCTAATGCATCAAGCAAGTCAAACAAGGCACATCAGTACAGAAAAGAAAACAGACAAGAAAGCAGGTCAACAACTCTCTCCATTCAAAGCCTCAGCTCTTCTAACAGCAACCCAGTCTTCAGACTTTAGTCACCCTTCAAGGCTATCAGCTTCACTAGCAAGTATCAACTTTCTTCTCTAAGCTTTCAATCCATCAGACACAAGTATCAAATTGTCCTCTCTCTCCCTAAACTGCAACTCTTCAGTCAGTTCCACCTTCAGGCTTCACTCATAACTACAAGTATCAACTTGATTCCTTCAGGCCCTAAATGCATCAGCGCAATTGTCAACTCATCCTTTATTCCTCAAGCTTCAGCTCTGCACTCAATCTCAATGGAGTCTTCTTCATCTACAAGCTTCAGCTTCTCTTAGTATTCTTCAATCACCTAGAAGTGTCAACTTCATCCTTCAATCTTCTAAGCCTCAGCCCTTCATTCAATCTCCATTAGGTCTTCAAGTATCAACCTGCTCTTCTTGCCCTTCAAGCTTCAGCTGCAATGGCAATGCTCAAGGAATCATCCCCTTCCATACTCTTCAGTGAAGTCTTCCTCTTCAAACTCAAGCCCAACATCTCTCAAGATTTTCAAACCAGAAGATAATTGATTGAACATGATGAGGGGAAATGATAAACAAGCTTACTGACAACCAAAGGAAGCCTGTAAGGATTCATCATTATGGGAGACTGGTTCCCTCAAAGTTCTACTTCCCAGATAAAGCCACTCATTCCTCCAAAGGAGGGATGTGAATATCTGAGAAGGACTTTTAGTCATTGCGAGGAATGGAAGCACAAGATGCTCTCCATATTTGTGAAAGAAATCATTCTAACTATAAGGCTCTCCCTATGTCCTATCTCCTAATCTTCATCAGACACCTTCAGGCACAAGCAAATCCAGAGCTCCAAGCAACTTCAAGCCACCTCAAGCATCTTCCTCTTGTCTTCAACTTCAATCAAAGGCAAACCAAGCACAAACCCTAATCTAAGGGAACTAAATGAGTTAAACTAGTTGAATTAGTAAGTTAGGATCACCTAAAACCTAGCACTAAAGTTAGTCCTAACTAAAATACTAAAATCAATTGTAAAATCCTACAAAAATTACTATGGGAACCTATGTCAATCATGACTCTATCACATTAGTTTCAAAGATCAAATCTTCAATTTGGACCTAGAACTAAATCCTACATTCTAAGGCATCAACCTAAAACCCTAAAAAGGAAGCATCTAAACATCAATCTAGAAAGCACACCTATTCTCATCACAAAAAAGTGAGAACATTACTATGGGATCATACACATCTAACCTAATCACACACAAAAAATTAGGCCAAGAATCATCACTATGAGATCAAACAAAATTCCACAAAAATATGTATCAAACATGAACATTTTAATATCAATTAAAATACAAAATTCCAAATAAATCAGAAATTACATGAAATGAAAATATTTTTTCTCTAAAAAAATAATAGACTCAATCATGAGTGATATTCAAAAAGAATGGGTTTGATTGGATTAATATTCAATTAGTTATGAATTTTTTCAAGAATCATGAATTAAATGGAAATTTAATGAAAATCAAATAAAAATAACCAAACACACGGTGTGGATAGCAGTCATTTACAGTTATAAATCTGGGTTGGGCCATCAGGGGGGTGCGAATAGTGATTCATCACTTAAGCCCAAAACTGAAATTAAGTGATACGCAGCATTTCATGCTCAGACCCTTCACAATCCAATTTTAAAACACAACCGTTGGATGTGGCCCCAGTCAACGAGTCACTCTCTCATCCAAGGGTGAAAACTTCATCTCCTACCTCTGGCCATGGAAGTGGAAGGAAGAACCAGAGTTCAAACATGGTTCTTGCTCAAATCGAACTTCATCATATCTTCATCAAAACACATGGTTTAAAGCACTAACACACTCCAAATTCCACACTGATCACAATCATGGTCTTAGATTCAATTGAAACGTCATCTAACCCAAAACACGATCGGGGATCAAAATTCTGACCAAGAATCAATTGTCTCCAATCTTGAAATTGTTTGGTCTAAAATGCTCATCATATTACACTGATCAATTTCCCCTATAGAATTCATATTATTGCTCACTATACACCAAGTTCTTGATCCAAACTGAAATGGTGTCATCACCTTGAACATAACCAATTGCTCTCAAACTCTCCAGAATCCATCCCCTAGTTGTCTCTAACCATTCTAACCTAAAAATTTGCCTTAACAATGCTTAAATTAAGGTGTATGGTGAAAGTTACAAACCTGAGATTTCTTGAATAACAGATGCACCAAATCTCCACTTCAGCACTTCAATCCTTCTAGAATCGTTCCTTGTATCAAGATATAGCTTCTGTTTGCAAAAGAATTGATGGAAGATGCTTGCAACTCCAAACCCGATAGTGACTTGCAGCAGGTGGAACTCAAAAGCTTATGCACGATTCAGCCATGTTCTTGCTCTTAATTTGCTATGGAATCACTCAGTAACTCATAAGGAAGAGATTGCAATAGAAAGAATCAATTGAAATGGTGTAGAAATGAAGAATGGATTTCAATTTGCAATGAACAAATTCTGAATCCCAACTCTCTCTCCTTCCTCAACTCTCACAAACCTCTTCCATGGACCTCTTCTAAACCATATATAGAATGCTTCAGAACCCTCTAGCACCTTCTGGAATCATCCAAGGAGATTTTGAAAATCTCATGTCATGGTTTCTCATTTCAAGCCATACTCACACCAGTCCATGTTTCCCTTGCTTTCAGCTCCAATTCTGAATTGAAAATATCCTTAGATGAGATGTATGAGATGTTAGGATGCTTGGATAGCTTGTACATTGATCTCTCTTATGTTTTGCAAATGTAACTTAGATTACAAGTAACTTACGATAAGTCCCTTAATTTGACCTCAAATCAAAATTGTAATAATTCCATTGTTTCTAAAATGATTTTTCCATTCAATTTGGTAGGTCACTTGCATTGTTTCGGTTATGTATTGAAAATTCCCAAAAATAGGTCACTTTAATACATTAAATCCTCCTTTATTTTGACCATTTTGATAAGTATGAGCTACAAGCATTTCCACCATCTCATGGCCTCCTTACTAGCCTTAAAACATCATTTTAAGCAAGTTTTAGGTTGAAGATTTTTCCATTTGAAGCTTGGGAATAGGAGTTATGGCCTTATGCTTGAAATGACCTATAATCTCCAAATGACCAAAATGCCCTTGACTTGTCAAAGCCATAAGTTGAGTTATACAAATCCTATCAAGGACTTCTAGTACTCTCTAGAAAGCTAAGAAGATAAGGAACAACATTCATGTTGACCAAAAGTTCATAGGAATCATCCTTCTTGGGCAAAAGTTGGATGCAAGTTGGGTGACTTTCAAGGCCCCAAATTCACATACCTCAGATGACCTGTAACTTGTCAAAGTCATAACTTGAGCTCTACAAATCCTATCAAGGACTTCTAGCACTAAAATTTAAGCTAAGAAGGAGCTCTACAACATTAATGTTGGGGGAAAGATGAGATGACAATCACATCTTGAGCTAAACTGCCTTGAAGATAGGGGTCAAACTAGGGGATTTTACACTGTCAAGCCTTAAAAACCCTAGCTTGAAACTTCTCAAACTCTTCAATCATGATGAGTTGACCTTGGAATCATCCTTATAACATCTCAATGTATCACACCATGATCACATGGCTCTTGAATTAGGTCTCAACCTTCTCCAAATCATCAGTTGACTTAGGGTTGACCCAGTCAAACCCTAGCTGCACCACTCATGGCTGAGTCTTCTTAATCTTGCACAATGACCTGTATAGGCTTCATGATGGCTTTCAAGACATCTCATAGACTCTCTCAAAGCTTCAAGTCCATCCTCATGGCTTCAGAATCATCTGGTGGCTTCCCACAACTCTCAAGTTAGGAGACCTACACACTTGGCTTCAACCACTCTCTCTGAGGATCTTTTAACTTCTCTGACAAAGATATCTACCCTTGAACACTGGAATAACCTTCTTGGCTAGCTTCATAGTCTTGTGTAGCCCTTGATTGGTAGTCATACGTCTTGATCTCCTGCATACCTGTCAATGAAGTGCAAATGACAATGCTAATGTGAATGAAATGAAACATAAGCTAGGTAAAGAAGTTGTTGGTCAAATTTTGGGGTGCAACAGCTGCCCCTATTCAAACGGCTTGAACCTAACTGGGTGAGAAGCGAACGACTCTCAACCAATCAAGGTGCGAGACGATTGAATACCAACGAACCCGAAAATTTGCCAACTGCACAAGTACACAGTACTCTGATGGGAACAAAATCTTCGAAACTGAAATATTAGCTGCACGGCAACTAGCTGGGGAATTGGTCGCACGGTAACCGGTAATACATGGTCGATCATGCCGTCGGGCATCACGATTCCTCGGGACTCATCAGGTCAACAATCAAGTTAATCATGCCATCGGGCGTTCACAAAAATTTTTGGGCGTCAGCCAAACTTCATCACTAAGTCGGGAATAGAATTCTCAGTCAATCATGAACCAATTGGGGATATCCAAACTTCTGCCATCAGGCACTCCGCATCAGCTGAGAGAACTGCTTCGTTAATACGGTTGGACTTCAATCATCAAGTCTTCAAGGGAAGTTTCAACTTCGCTGTATAGAAACCTGTTGGGGATGACACATCTCCACTGGGGATTCTGGAGAACCATCAAGTAACTCTGCTTCGGGGATCCAGAAATCATTCTGGCTGAATCATCTCTGCTGAGGGAATCAAGAATCATCTTGAACAATCAACTCCGCTGGGACTTCAAGTATCGTCCTGAACCCATAACTCTGTTGGAGATTTCAGGAATCATCCTGGACTAACATTCTGCCGGGGAACTCTGAGCATCAACTTGAGCCACCAACTCTGGCGACTTCACTGGGGATTTTAAGAATCATCTTAAGCAAACGACCTTGCTGGGGAGTTCAAGAATCATCTTGAGCAAGCGACTCCGTTGGGGAGAATTCAAGAATCATCTTGAGCAATCAATTCTGTGGCGGAACACCTGCAAAACAAGAACGGTAACGACCTAGCTCATGTATATTATGCACAAGCTTTGGCAATGGCGCAATGCTCCACACGGTGGAAATGCTGTGCACTCATGCAAAATGTTAGGCAATCATGCAACATGCTGCGATCCCGCCGGCAAAATAAATGCTGAAGGGAGAATCCTCCTGTCCAGGAGAAAGGACCACTCTGGTGGAGAAAAGATCACGCCGATCTCAATCGGACTCTGCATGGGGAAATGAACTTCAGTTGACTGCTGCAGGGGAACGGAGCTCTACTAGAGCCTGGACCTGCTGAGGAGAGCGATGTCAATCACGGTAATAAACTTCGCAGCCTTCGCGACTACTTCCCTGGAGATAACGACCACGGCGGGGAAATACAGCATCAGCTATTCAACATTCTACTGGGGAAAACCAATCATGGCCCGAACTGCTTCCAAGGACTCGGCTCTCTCGGGGATCTGCAAACTCGGCTGAGGAAGAAGAAATCATCCTGCTTGGGGACGCGTACGGCGTACCGTCTGGAATATGCTACACCTGTAACAACACAAACAAACAGACAAGATGCCCTTCTCAAAGGGACCTTTCAAGGTTATCATCCTGTGACAATGCTTAAGTAATTCATTGTTTCAACCATCAGTGGCCTAGGCCAGTAAGTTTATGTATGCGCATTTTGTCAAAAACATCGGCGTTCTTTTTCGCAAACAAAACAGATAAATGCTAAACAGACAAGCAGAATTGCTGAATAGTATACATTTTATTGATAACGAACCCCTGAATAGGTAAAAATGTTTTACAACGGATGCAAGCTCCTGGAATGAGGAAGCTGCACAAAAAAAAAGTAAAAACATAAATATACATCAGTATATACAAATGTCGGCAACGAGGTGTAGACGAACACCATAAGTTGATCCCTCTATGACCCACTCGGCTTTGATACTTCTCCGACGCTTCAGCTTCAGAAGAGATTGATTCAGATAAACGGCCCTCAGGTCTTCCAAACCACCAAACAATCAAAGTCCACACATGGAACGCAGTCATTTGCTTTTTCAAATCCCTAACTTTTGCGTGAACCGCCCTTTGCGGGTTTTCAGTTCACCGGGATACCCCTTTTTGCCAAAGTCGCCCATCCGGGTTTTCGACCTTGCGGGTGTACATTTTTTTCCAATTTATATCCCTAATTTTTGCACGAACCTTTTTCCTTTTTTATGGTTCGCCAGGATGCCCCATTTTTGCCTGGATATTCTTTTTCTTTCCAGCGGGTCATTCTTTAAGCAAAGTATTTTTTAACCGCGTCCGCATTCACCGGGGATGAAAAATCTTCGCCATCCATCGTGGATAACAATAAAGCTCCTCCCGAAAAGACCTTGCTGACGACATACGGACCTTCGTGATTGGGAGTCCACTTGCCCCGGCGACCGGAGTGTGGAGGAAGAATCTTCTTCAGGACGAGATCACCCGTCTGAAAGCTTCTAGGACGCACCTTCTTATCATAAGCTTTCTTCATTCGGCTTTGGTACAGAAGACCATGCGCAACCGATGCTAGCCTCTTCTCGTCCATCAGGCTGAGTTGGTTCAGTCGGTTCTTAATCCATTCTGCCTCCTTGAGTTTTACGTCAATCAAAACTCGCAAAGAAGGGATCTCCACTTCTAACGGTAGGACAACTTCCATACCGTACACTAAGGAGAAAGGAGTTGCCCCGATTGACGTGTGTACCGTCGTACGATAACCGTGCAATGCAAACGGCAACATCTCGTGCCAATCTTTATAGGTCACAACCATCTTCTGAACAATCTTCTTGATGTTCTTATTGGCTGCTTCAACGGCGCCATTCATCTTTGGCCGGTAAGGAGATGAGTTCTGGTGTTCAATCTTGAAACTCTGGCACAACTCCTTCATCATCTTGTTATTCAGATTCGAACCATTATCAGTAATGATCCGCTCGGGAACTCTGTAACGACAGATGATGTCCCTCTTTATGAATTTAGCCACCACCTGCTTGGTCACATTAGCATATGAGGCTGCCTCCACCCACTTGGTGAAGTAGTCAATAGCTACTAGAATGAAGTGATGACCGTTAGATATAATGGGCTCGATCTTGCCTATCATGTCGATGCCCCACATGGAGAACGGCCACGGGGAGGACATGACATTCAACGGGCACGGCGGCACATGAACTTTATCAGCATAAATCTGGCATTTATGACATCTCTTCGCGAATTTGAAGCAATCAGACTCCATCGTCAGCCAGTAATACCCTGCTCTCAGGATCTTTCTCGTCATAGCATGCCCGCCGGCGTGCGTACCGAATGTGCCTTCATGGAATTCTTCCATGAGAATACTCGCCTCTTTCTCATCTACACATCTGAGTAGCACGAGATCGTGGTTTCTTTTATACAAAACTCCATCAGGATTGAGATAAAAATTTCCAGACAGCCTCCTCAGAGTCTTCTTATCCTGGGTTGACGCACCCGCAGGATACTCCTTAGTCATAAGGAAAGTCTGGATGTCATGGAACCATGGCTTGCCATCGGCAGCTTCCTCGATCGCAAAGACGAATTCCGGTCTATCAAGACGAGAAAGGACAATTCTTGGAGCCTCATTCCAAAAATTGACTTTATACATTGAAGCCAACGTGGCTAAGGCATCAGCCATTTGATTTTCGGCCCTGGGCACATGATGGAGTTCCACTCGATCAAAGAACGGAAGTAGCCTTCTGGCATAATTCATGTAGGGCACCAAATTCGATTGACGAGTCTCCCACTCCCCTTTAATCTGGTTGATCACAAGCGCCGAGTCACCATATACGTCTAGGTTCTTGATTCTCAAATCAATTGCTTCTTCTAGACCCATGATGCATGCTTCGTACTCCGCTTTGTTATTGGTGACTGGAAACGTCAGTCTCGCAGTGAACGGGATGTGGGATCCGTGGGGAGTCGTGATGATCGCCCCAATGCCACTTCCGTAAGAATTAACCGCCCCGTTGAATATCAACTTCCATTGGGATTTCCTATCTGGCCCCTCGTCGGGCAACGGTTCATCGCAATCTTTCACCTTGAGAAACATGATATCCTCATCAGAGAATTCAAATTTCATCGGCTGGTAATCCTCGATTGGCTGTTCGGCCAGGTAATCAGACAGTACGCTGCCCTTGATGGCCTTCTGAGAAGCGTACTGAATATCGTATTCCGTCAACACCATTTGCCATCTGGCAATCCTGCCCGAAAGAGCTTGCTTCTCGAAGACGTACTTGATCGGATCCATCTTCAAAATTAGCATAGTGGTGTGATTGAGCATATACTGTCGTAAACGTTTGGCAGCCCAAGCTAGTGCACAACACGTCTTCTCCAGCATCGAGTAACGAGATTCACAGTTTGTGAACTTTTTACTCAAATAGTAAATGGCATGCTCCTTTCTGCCCGTCTCGTCGTGCTGACCGAGAACACACCCCATGCTATTCTCAAGAATTGTCAAGTACATGATTAATGGTCGTCCGGCCACTGGGGGTATCAAGATCGGAGGTTCCTGCAGATACTGTTTTATCTTATCAAATGCCTTCTGGCAATCCTCGTTCCAGATAATCGCCTGATCTTTCTTTAAAAGTTTGAACATTGGTTCACACGTGGCCGTGAGCTGAGAAATAAACCTTGCAATGTAGTTTATTCTGCCCAGGAAACCACGAACTTCCTTTTCAGTTTTTGGCATAGGCATTTCTTGTATCGCTTTAATCTTCGTAGGATCAACCTCGATGCCTCTTTCACTCACGATAAACCCCAGTAGCTTTCCGGATCGTACTCCGAAAGTACACTTGTTAGGATTCAGCCTCAACCTGAACTTCCTAAGCCTCTCAAAAAGCTTCAGCAAATTGACCAGATGTCCCTCCTTCGTTTGGGACTTCGCAATCATGTCATCAACATAGACTTCAATCTCATGATGAATCATGTCATGAAACAAAGTAACCATTGCTCGTTGGTAAGTGGACCCTGCGTTCTTCAGACCGAAAGGCATTACCTTGTAGCAAAATGTTCCCCAAGGAGTGATAAACGTCGTTTTCTCCAAGTCCTCCGACGCCATCTTGATCTGATTGTAACCGGAGAAGCCATCCATGAACGAAAACACGGAGAACTGAGCTGTATTATTGACCAACACATCGATATGAGGCAGCGGGAAATCATCTTTAGGGCTCGCCCTATTCAAATCCCGATAATCGACGCACATTCGTACCTTACCGTCCTTCTTCGGTACAGGCACTATGTTGGCGACCCACAGAGGGTAAGTAGTGACCGCTAAGAAGCCAGCATCAAGCTGCTTTTGCACTTCTTCTTTGATCTTAATGGCCATATCTGGTCGCGTCCTCCTAAGCTTCTGCTTAACGGGCGGACAATCTTCTCGCAGCGGCAAGTGGTGGACCACGATGTCAGTGTCAAGTCCGAGCATATCTTCGTATGACCAAGTAAAGACGTCACTATACTCTCTTAGCATCTCGACCAATCTCTGATTGACATCACTCTGCAGTGCAGCCCCTATCTTGACGTTCCTGACGAGTTCTTCAGAACCTAGATTCACAATCTCGATCTCCTCTTCATGAGGCAGAATGACTTTTTCCTCTTGTTTCAACAAGCGGGCCAACTCTTTAGGAAGTTCTTCATCTTCATCAATCTCTTCTTCAGCTTGATAGATCGGGCAATCGAAGTCGATGTGAGTCGTAGAAGGTCCATAGTCGATGTCATCTGTTATGTGGATCCTGCAATAACAAGGGTTAAGCTTAAAACAAGGATATGCAGGTTAGCACAAACCCCATTGCCATTTTGTTGTTTTTCAAAACAAATATAAAACAGGAATAACAGAGATCACAATATTTGAATACGAAGAAAACGCCTTTGATTTATTTAACAAAATGCATGTACATAATCCAACAAGGCCCTGACAATAAAACCACTATGCCCCGGGTAGGACATAGGGTTGTACAACGATTGGAAAAAAGTAAATCATTACTCTTCGCTTGTCATCTAGATGATATCCTTGACGAACCAGTTGGTAAGGCCCTCGCCTGGCTTGCTTGGCTGGATCCAAGAGTCTAAGTCACAGTCGCTATCTCCGCTGTCTTCAGACACCGTGTTGATGCTTTCCAAAATCACTCCGCCACTGGTAAAATGGATCGGCCCTTTACCTCGCGACGCACTGCTAGAAGAAGAAGCTTCAGCTCCATGAGAATATCCCAACCCAAACTTGTCTTGCTTGTTAGGTATCTCCAAAATTCGCCCCCAGCCTGGGGTAGATCCGGCTTGGACAACGGCCCGAGCTTCCTTGAATGAGGAGAGAGTCATCTTTGGCTTTTCGGTGACTACAGGGGCTACGTCCTTCACTTTGACAGCCTCGAACGCTTGGCATAGAGTTTCATGGATTTCCCCATCCATCTCAACATACTTAAAGGACGACAAATGGCTCACCATTATGTCTTCCTCGCCACACACGGTCACGATGCTACCTCCGACAGCGTACTTGAGTTTTTGGTGCAACGTGGAGGTCACAGCTCCAGCAGCATGGATCCACGGCCGGCCCACGAGACAGCTGTAGGCAGGCATGATATCCATAATGTAAAAGATTGCGTTGAATGTTTCCGGCCCGACTTGGATTGGCAGGGTCACCTCCCCGAAAACATGGCGTTTAGTTCCGTCGAACGCTTTCACAACCAGATCACTGGGTATGCAAATCACTCCACGAGTATCCAACTTCATTAATGCCTTCTTCGGAAGAACATTAAGTGACGAACCCGTGTCTACCAACACGTGTGACATAATCGTTCCCCTACACTCTATCGAGATGTGCAGGGCGCTATTGTGGTTCCTCCCCTTCGGCGTCAGCTCTAGGTCAGTGAACTCTAGCCCATTTCCAGCATTCACGTGGGCTACGACCTCTTCCAGCTGGTTTACCGATATTTCCTGCGGTACATATGCGGCGTTCAACACCTTCAGCAGCGCATTGCGGTGTGCTTCAGAACACAGCAACAAGTTCAGGATGGAAATCTTTGAGGGCGTCTGATGGAGATGATCCACAATCTTGTAGTCACTCTTTTTAATCAACCTCATAAATTCCTCGGCGTCTTTAACGAGTAAGTCTTTTTCTGCCCCACGCGGGGTCTCTTCAACGACTTTACTTTTACTTTTATCAATTGCGTCAGCTCTGACCGTCTTGTCCGCCACGACCTCAGGTGGTGCAAACACTCTTCCGCTGCGAGTAATACCACTGATTCCCGCAAGGTTCTCCACAGACGACCCAAACGGTTCTAGCTCCAACTTCTGTCCGTTGCAGTAGACTTCAGCCCCATAATGCCATGGGACAACATTGGTGCTTTCGAAGGGTATCGGCCCAACTTTGGGGATAGTAATCATAGGCGGCCTGGGCGCATAAATAGTTATCGTCTGGCGAGGGATGGTGATGGTGGCGACCTCATCATCTTGCTTCAGCACTACCTCTCCTGATCCACATTCGGCCCTCCGGCTAAACTGTAAAATCCCTTCAGTCATCAGACTTTGAATTCCTTCTACCAACTGTTCACATCCATCAGGACTAGTGGCACAGTCCATACACAGCTCTCCGCAACCTGGAAAGAAACTTTTTTTCATCAGCTTAGCTTTGACGAAGCTAAGCGGTGTCTTCAGATCTCTGACGTCAGTCAACAAATCCGAACTCTCGTCTTCGATAATGGCGTTCACTCCGCCTCCCCTATGATTCGGCATAGGATTCTTCGTGACATTTGGCACATTATCCGAGAAGTTGATGATCTTAGCGTCCACCATGTCCTGCACCTTATGCTTGAAGGCTTTGCAGTTCTCTATTGTGTGGCCTGGTGCCCCTGAGTGAAACTCACAAGTGGCATTGGCGTCATAACCTGGCGGAGGTGCCCCTGTCAAGGGAGCCAGGGTTCTCTTCTGGATCAACTGTAGTTGAAGCAAAGTCTGCAATAGTTGCGCGTACGACATGGGCGATGTCTCGAGGTGACGACTCGACAGCGGTGCCCGATTCTGATACTTTATGTACCCTTGTTGATTCGGCTGCTGCTGCTGTGGAACTGCCGGGATAATTATACTGGCCACCTGTTGGTGAGGGCCTTTACCCTTCCTTCGAGCGTTGGTCACGACGCTCGTTTCTCCTTCCCGTCTTTTGCCACTATAAGGTTTCTTTCCGCCTCCTCCAGCTGAGGACGACTCACCTTGAATTTTCCCGAGTTTGATCCCATTTTCGATGTGCTCACCCGTGATAATAAGATCTGAGAACGTTCCAGACATACCGCTGACCAACTTCTCATAGTAAACCCCTGGGAGGGTGGCTATGAACATCTGCACAAGCTCACGTTCAACCATCGGCGGCTGAACCCTGGCTGCCAATTCACGCCACCGCTGGGCGTATTCCTTAAACCCTTCGTTGTGCCTTTGCGACAGATTCTACAATTGGACTCGGTTCAAGGCCAAGTCGCTATTGTATTGGTAATGGTGCACAAATGCTTCAGCAAGGTCCTTCCACGTGCGCACACTGGTAGGCTCCAGACTCATGTACCATTCGAGGGATGGCCCGGACAGACTGTCTTGAAAGAAGTGCATCAGCAACTTCTCGTCCTCAGAATGAGCGGACATTTTCCTGTAGTATGATCTTAGATGGACGCGAGGGCAAGTGGTGCCCTTATACTTTTCAAAGTCAGGTACCTTGAACTTGGGAGGTACCTTAAAATCAGCAATCAGTCCCAACTTGGACATATCAACGCCCAAAGTGTTCTGATTCTCGATGTTTCTCATCTTATCCTCGAGTGCTTTGAACCTTAGACATGCTTCAGCAGTCAGCTCCCCGTCGGCACCTCTCTGAGAGAACACATCGTCTTGACGATCTTCTAACCACGGCTGAGGCCCAAACAGATTCCCAACACCTGCATTGTCGTTGCCCAGCCCGACATTGACATTAGCTTCCAGACTCCCATTACCGACGCCCGTCGTATTGCCATTGAGTCCCATATTAGCTATCACATTGTCGTTGGCACTACCATTTCCCCCGGTCATGGGGACGCCATTCTGTGGAGTTTCAACTGGTGGAGGAGTAGGCACAGTCCCACCATGGAGTACGCCATTGCTATCAACCCTTGAAATCAGAGGCTGAACCAAGGTTCTGAGCTGATCCTGGCCATTGGCGACCGCTTGCATGAGCTCCATGAAGCGATCCATTCTTTCGCGGAGTTCCTGAACATCAGTTTGCACTTGCTCCATGATTCTGGTTTGATTTGCTCTGGTCGGATAGCGGTGGATAGGTCTCTGATCAATCCTGGAACAACCTGAAACAACCTGTATACACAAAAGGGTTAGAAAAACGACAAAGTGTTCGTTATGCAAATGCTTCATGCGAATGCAAACGTGTGTCTGTGCGTTAGGGAGATTTCCCCCCGATCCTAGTGCCTAAGTGCCAGTGCTGATAATAAGAAGTCTGAGTCCAGTCATGGAAATAACATCTCATATATAAATAAAGCCCATCAATGCGGTACACAACATCAACGAGTACAAGATGAATCAATAGCGTGACCTCAACCAACAAGCCTGGTGATGGTCAGCACACAACAACGATCAAAACAAAAGGATTGCAAATATAGTCAAGTATGGCCACGGGTGCGGAACTCTTCTAACAACCCTTTCGTTTCTGGATGATCAGGCCGAGTGAGTAACCCTTCGACGAGTAACTCCCTCTGCATAATAGTGTATTGAAGACCTTCGACCGAATCTTCCCATGCTCCTTCGCCGAAACAATCTTCTAGCTTCCGCTTCTTGGTCTCAAACATCAGTTTGCGCTCCTTCAGGTTAGCGAGAGCTCTGTTGAGCTGGCCTTCAGCGGCATATCTGCGAGCGGTTTCTTCATCAAACCTCTTCTCACTAGCCTTCACCTGGGCTTCCAGCTTGGAGTTCTGTAGCATCAACTTATCCTCCCGCTCCTTCCTGGTGGCTAAGGAGGCCTTCCAGTGCTGGTTGAACTTGGATATCCTCCGATATGCTTCGTCCAAGTGCTGCTTCTTTGTAGCCAGTACGTCGTTGATAGCTTTGAAGTCTTGACCCATGCGCTCACGCTCAGCTATCTGCTTGGTCAGGTCTGTACCTAGCCGGTTCACCAGCTCTGTTTGCCTTTTGAAGGAATGAACGACTTCGTTTCTCTCGCTTCGGAGCTGAGCCAATTCTTTCTCCAATTCCTCATTTGCCCTCTTCAATTCATCTCGCTCAGCTAACACCTGATTATGCTGCTGAATAGGCACGGTGGTAGGCTCTTCAATCACTGGAGGGCTCTCTGGCTTGGCAGGAGGAAACGACATTCCTATAGCATCTGTTCTGGCTCTGATCCACGCCATATACGGAGGGTAGGCTTGATTATTACTTCTCCCCAGCAATGGTTTTCCCCTCTTACTGATGCCATTCCAAGCGCGCTGAAGCTTAGATAACAGATCCCCCTGTAGAAGACCAGTGAGATACAGAGATTCCTGCACCTCTTCATCCTTCGGCGGAGCTCTCAAAGCGTACGCGAACTGTCGGACCAGCAAAGACGGATTATAGTTTATACAGCCCTTCCTGCCTATCAAAGGCACGTTTGGAAACCCGCTGCAGCTGAAGATAATCTTGGTACCCAGCCTATCTCTGTCAAACCAGTCAATATCCTCTGCAGATAAACTCATCAGACGCTCGGACCACTCAGCTGTGGCTGCAGACAAAACAAAGGGACCCCTCTTGGGCAGATGACTATCAAGCCATTTATAGAGCAAGGGCACACAACACGAGACATTCTTGCCCCTTCTGTTCTCGTTTTTGTAGTGGATAGAATGGTAGACGTCTCCTATCAAGGTAGGGACAGGATTCCCTGAAGCAAAGATGCGAAAGGCGTCGAAGTCCACAAAGTCGGGCATATTGGGGAACAGAATAATTCCATATATGCACAGAGCGAGAATGGCATTGAACACGACCCAACATCCGTCCTTGGCGCACTGCTGAGCCTTACCCACTAAGAACTGCAAGGAGAAACCGGGAACTTTGTTCCAACTAGACAATACCAACTCGGAGGCATCCAGATGAAGTGAAGGAGCTAGACTAGCCAGATCAGACTCAACATCCATATGTACAAAAGGCATCTGCCTCTTGATAGGCACGCCTAACAAATCAGCATATTCCTCCAGTGTGGGTGCGAGAACAAAATCCTGGAAAGTGAAGCATCTTAACGGAGGGTCATAGAACTGCAGCAGAGCATGCAACCCATTCAACTCGGACGCAGAAGGTTTACGAACCAAACTGAGCAATTTTCTGTAAGACTTTCTGAACTCATCTCTCACAGAATCATCTGCTAAAGCAATCAAGCCGGTCAGCTGAACCATATCAGGGGCAGGGAGCTTGTAAGCCACGGTCTTCCTCAGAGAACCCATAACAAATACAATAGGAGGCAAGAAATCCTGGATCGGGGAAAACGGTACCTGCAACACAGACACACGTTAATGAAATGCAAATGAGTATGTAAAGCAATGTAAAATGCAATCATGCAGCAGGAGATCAAGGAAACTGTGCTGTGGAGATTCTGTATCAACAAAACCATGATGTTGCTCTGTCAAGAACGACCACTATATCTGATAATAAGAAAACCCTGGTATCGGACCACAAATCTGCTCTGTCAAGAACACACATCTGATAATAAGGACCTCTGATACAGGACCAAAAATTCTCTGATACATGACCAAAAACTCTGCTCTGTCAAGAACAAACATCTGATAATAAGGACCTCTGATACAGGACCAAAACTCTGCTCTGTCAAGAACAAACGTACATTTGCAGATGAGATCCTCAGATCCCGACCATAAACCTGCTCTGTCAAGAACAAATACACATCTGCTGATAAGAACCTCTGGTACCAAAAAAACTGATTCACTATCAAGAAAACTAGGTAGTATGAAGGTCAAAGTTTCCTGCAATAAACCCAACCCTGCTCACAGGTATGGACCTAAACTGACTCAAGTTCGGCATCCTATGCGTTCATCAGCGTCACAGACATTCAAGAGGGGTGATACGATACCCAGAAGGTGTGGCATCACCAGCTCATGAAGCGGCCTCACTCGGCTGAATCACAAATGATCGGTCCCCAGAGTCGACAATCCTCCAAACCAACAACCCCCTCAACCCAAAGGGTTGAAAAAGAAGCCAACCGGGAGAACCTCGTCTGAGCGTGGATTTCATGAGACACTAGTGCGTGCCAAGCAAGCACGCGCCCACTAATTTCCACAACTAATTCTATGTTCACTCAAGCCTGGGTCTGATTTCTCACTCATCAGAATGCCCCTCCCACAACAGCACAGATAATCATATCATACTGAAAATAAAGTGCGGGAAATAAAGTGCGATAAATAAACACAACCCAACAAGTAATCATACAAGCGCTAGGATTGACTCTCGCAGGGGACTTCGGATCCCCAAACTGACTCGCATTCGGGACGTTGGATCCCAGGAAACTATCAAGTCCCCAGCAGATTCGCCAGCTGTCGCTTCCGCGAAAATAAGGTGTCGGCAAAACAGAAGAGTCGCCACCTTTCGTTATTTATCCCTCAGAACGGGAAAGGAAACGATCGGAAAAACCTGACGAAAAAGGGTAAGACAAGGTCATCGCAACCGTTGTTTGGGTTCGGGAGTCGGTTACGCAAGGGGGAGGTATTAGCACCCCTCACGTCCGTCGTACTCGACGGGATCCACGCTTGTTGTGTTTACTGGACGGGTTTATTTATCTATCTACCTATCAAGGCTGGCCTAAAAAGAAAAGAGAATGACTCGACAAAGCGTCGCGCTTTATGCCTACGTATTCTCATCAGAGAATGAGAAATCAGAGTCAACGTAGTTCAACCTACGACAGGTTACGGGAAAAGGTGGCTCGCCAATACATCAGTATTGTGCCTACGTACTCTCAACAAGCATGAGAGATCAGAGCTTACGTAGTTCAGGCTAATACGGATTACGGGAATTCAGATTCATCTGTTTTATCGAGTAGGGTTAAATAGCAGTTCGAGCAGTTAGGGACAAAGCCTGTTTGCGTTGGCGCTAAAGTTTAACGACACTCTTTTCTTCAGAAAAGCTTTCCTTTGAATTATGGGCCCACGGGGCAAAAAGTTTTGAAGTTTGTTTTCTGTCTTTTACGAAAGAAGTGTTTTTTATTGTGTTTGCAATTTCAATCGCACTAGAGACTATGACCTGAGAGTGAATGCGTCGCATGTCACCCAAAGGGTGCCATACTAAACATCCAGACTGTTGAAAAGAAGCTCTCCAACAATCCTTTCTCAGATAGCTTAAGGCTCGTAGCGTACGAAAGAAATCATTCATGATTACTGTATCTTAAACTGTTTTGAGATGAGAAGAGAACAGGCTCAACTACGTGGAGACTATCAAGTCCTACTGTTGTCATGCCAAGGATTCATCCTATGGTGGAAGTTTGAAACAGGGAACTCCTAGAAGTTATCATGCATAGGTTTCAACCTAAAGTTCTATCATCACTTCCTTATCAAAGAAAGTGAGACTCCTAGGGGATCATGTCAACGATAAACAGAAACAGCTAAAGCATCAGCTTAAACAGTAAACAGATATACAGTAAACGACTGTAAAATGCATGCAATGCAAGTGAGGGAGGAAATGTGTGTGGGGCAGCATCCTCCACAAGCTCATCTCAACCTCAAGCCAGAATGAATAACCGTAATCATACAGAAGAAATAACAACATGCTATCAAGCAGGGTATAAGAGACTGTAATCATACAGAAGAAAATAAAATGCTGTCAAGCAAAATAAACCACATGGGCAAGGGAGTTGGGCTCTACCGAATACCCGCAAGCAAAGCCATACAGTAACAATACAAGCAGAGGGAGCAACTCAACTTCTAGTGCAATCATGCTCTTAGATTAAAGTCAGTCTAATCATGGACTTATTCTAATGCATCAAGCAAGTCAAACAAGGCACATCAGTACAGAAAAGAAAACAGACAAGAAAACAGGTCAACAACTCTCTCCATTCCAAGCCTCAGCTCTTCTAACAGCAACCCAGTCTTCAGACTTTAGTCACCCTTCAAGGCTATCAGCTTCACTAGCAAGTATCAACTTGCTTCTCTAAGCTTTCAATCCATCAGACACAAGTATCAACTTGTCCTCTCTCTCCCTAAACTGCAGCTCTTCAGTCAGTTCCACCTTCAGGCTTCACTCATAACTACAAGTATCAACTTGATTCCTTCAGGCCCTAAATGCATCAGTGCAATTGTAAACTCATCCTTTATTCCTCAAGCTTCAACTCTGCACTCAATCTCAATGGAGTCTTCTTCATCTACAAGCTTCAACTTCTCTTAGTAATCTTCAATCACCTAGAAGTGTCAACTTCATCCTTCAATCTTCTAAGCCTCAGCCCTTCATTCAATCTCCATTAGGTTTTCAAGTATCAACCTGCTCTTCTTGCCCTTCAAGCTTCAGCTGCAATGGCAATGCTCAAGGAATCATCCCCTTCCATACTCTTCAGTGAAGTCTTCCTCTTCAAACTCAAGCCCAACATCTCTCAAGATTCTCAAACCAGAAGATAATTGATTGAACATGATGAGGGGAAATGATAAACAAGCTTACTGACAACCAAAGGAAGCCTGTAAGGATTCATCATTATGGGAGACTGGTTCCCTCAAAGTTCTACTTCCCAAATAAAGCCACTCATTCCTCCAAAGGAGGGATGTGAATATCTGAGAAGGACTTTTAGTCATTGGGAGGAATGGAAGCACAAGATGCTCTCCATATTTGTGAAAGAAATCATTCTAACTATAAGGCTCTCCCTATGTCCTATCTCCTAATCTTCATCAGACACCTTCAGGCACAAGCAAATCCAGAGCTCCAAGCAACTTCAAGCCACCTCAAGCATCTTCCTCTTGTCTTCAACTTCAATCAAAGGCAAACCAAGCACAAACCCTAATCTAAGGGAACTAAATGAGTTAAACTAGTTGAATTAGTAAGTTAGGATCACCTAAAACCTAGCACTAAAGTTAGTCCTAACTAAAATACTAAAATCAATTGTAAAATCCTACAAAAATTATGATGGGAACCTAGGTCAATCATGACTCTATCACATTAGTTTCAAAGATAAAATCTTCAATTTGGACCTAGAACTAAATCCTACATTCTAAGGCATCAACCTAAAACCCTAAAAAGGAAGCATCTAAACATCAATCTAGAAAGCACACCTATTCTCATCACAAAAATGTGAGAAAATTACTATGGGATCATACACATCTAACCTAATCACACACAAAAAATTAGGCCAAGAATCATCACTATGAGATCAAACAAAATTCCACAAAAATATGTATCAAACATGAACATTTTAATATCAATTAAAATAAAAAATTCCAAATAAATCAGAAATTACATGAAATGAAAATATTTTTTCTCTAAAAGAATAATAGACTTAATCATGAGTAATGCAAAAAGAATGGGTTTGATTGGATTAATATTCAATTAGTTATGAATTTTTTCAAGAATCATGAATTAAATGGAAATTTAATGAAAATCAAATAAAAATAACCAAACACACAGTGTGGATAACAGTCATTTACAGTTATAAATCTGGGTTGGGCCATCAGGGGGGTGCGAATAGTGATTCATCAGTTAAGCCCAAAACTGAAATTAAGTGATACGCAGCGTTTCATGCTCAGACCCTTCACAATCCAATTTTAAAACACAGTCGTTGGATGTGGCCCCAGTCAACGAGTCACTCTCTCATCCAAGGGTGAAAGCTTCATCTCCTACCTCTGGCCATGGAAATGGAGGGAAGAACCAGAGTTCAAACATGGTTCTTGCTCAAATCGAACTTCATCATATCTTCATCAAAACACATGGTTTAAAGCACTAACACACTCCAAAGTCCACACTGATCACAATCATGGTCTTAGATTCAATTGAAACGTCCTCTAACCCTAAATACGATTGGGGATCAAAATTCTGACCAAGAATCAATTGTCTCTAATCTTGAAATTGTTTGGTCTAAAATGCTCATCATATTACACTGATCAATTTCCCCTATAGAATTCATATTATTGCTCACTATACACCAAGTTCTTGATCCAAACTGAAATGGTGTCATCACCTTGAACATAACCAATTGCTCTCAAACTCTCCAGAATCCATCCCCTAGTTGTTTCTAACCATTCTAACCTAACAATTTGACTTAACAATGCTTAAATTAAGGTGTATGGTGAAAGTTACAAACCTGAGATTTCTTGAATAACAGATGCACCAAATCTCCACTTCAGCACTTCATCCTTCCAGAATCGTTCCTTGTATCAAGATATAGCTTCTGTTTGCAAAAGAATTGATGGAAGATGCTTGCAACTCCAAACCCGATAGTGACTTGCAGCAGGTGGAACTCAAAAGCTTATGCACGATTCAGCCATGTTCTTGCTCTCAATTTGCTATGGAATCACTCAGTAACTCATAAGGAAGAGATTGCAATAGAAAGAATCAATTGAAATGGTGTAGAAATGAAGAATGGATTTCAATTTGCAATGAACAAATTAGGAATCCCAACTCTCTCTCCTTCCTCAACTCTCACCAACCTCTTCCATGGACCTCTTCTAAACCATATATAGAATGCTTCAGAACCCTCTAGCACCTTCTGGAATCATCCAAGGAGATTTTGAAAATCTCATGTCATGGTTTCTCATTTCAAGCCATACTCACACCAGTCCATGTTTCCCTTGCTTTCAGCTCCAATTTTGAATTGAAAATCTCCTTAGATGAGATGTATGAGATGTTAGGATTCTTGGATAGCTTGTACATTGATCTCTATTATGTTTTGCAAATGTAACTTAGATTACAAGTAACTTATGATAAGTCCCTTAATTTGACCTCAAATCAAAATTGTAATAATGCCATTGTTTCTAAAATGACTTTTCCATTCAATTTGGTAGGTCACTTGCATTTTTTTGGTTATGTATTGAAAATTCCCAAAAATAGGTCACTTTAATACATTAAATCCTCCTTTATTTTGACCATTTTGATAAGTATGAGGTACAAGCATTTACAACATCTCATGGCCTCCTTACTAGCCTTAAAACATCATTTTAAGCAAGTTTTATGTTGAAGATTTTTCCATTTGAAGCTTGGAAATAGGAGTTATGGCCTTATGCTTGAAATGACCTATAATCTCCAAATGACCAAAATGCCCTTGACTTGTCAAAGCCATAAGTTGAGTTCTAAAAATCCTATTAAGGACTTCTAGTACTCTCTAGAAAGCTATGAAGATAAGGAACAACATTCATGTTGACCAAAAGTTCATAGGAATCATCCTTCTTGGGCAAAAGTTGGATGCAAGTTGGGTGACTTTCAAGGCCCCAGATTCACATACCTCAGATGACCTGTAACTTGTCAAAGTCATAACTTGAGCTCTACAAATCCTATCAAGGACTTATAGTACTCAAATTAAAGCTAAGAAGGAGCTCTACAACATTCATTTTTCGGGAAAGATGAGATGACAATCACATCTTGAGCTAAAGTTCCTTGAAGATAGGGGTCAAACTAGGGGATTTTACACTATCAAGCCTTAAAAACCCTAGCTTGAAACTTCTCAAACTCTTCAATCATGATGATTTGACCTTGGAATCATCCTTATAACATCTCAATGTATCACACCATGATCACATGGCTCTTGAATTAGGTCTCAACCTTCTCCAAATCATCAGTTGACTTAGGGTTGACCCAGTCAAACCCTAGCTGCACCACTCATGGCTGAGTCTTCTTAATCTTGCACAATGACCTGTATAGGCTTCATGATGGATTTCAAGACATCTCATAGGCTCTCTCAAAGCTTCAAGTCCATCCTCATGGCTTCAGAATCATCTAGTGGTTTCCCACAACTCTCAAGTTAGGAGACCTACACACTTGGCTTCAACCACTCTCTCTGAGGATCTTTTAACTTCTCTGACAAAGATATCTACCCTTGAACACTTGAATAACCTTCTTGTCTAGCTTCATAGTCTTGTGTAGCTCTTGATTGGTAGTCATACCTCTTGATCTCCTGCATACCTGTCAATGAAGTGCATATGACAATGCTAATGTGAATGAAATGAAACATAAGCTAGGTAAAGAAGTTGTTGGTCAAATTTTGAGGTGCAACACCTATCGAGTCTCCTTTTTGGTTTTCTCCCTTTTCGTTTCCAAAATTCCCTTAGAAAGTAAATCTTTGGATATACACACCCTTTGATTAGAATAACAAGAGTGGATATCGTTAAGTACAACAAATGCGAGGGGTGTTAATACCTTCCTCTTGCATAATTGATTCCCAAACCCTAAACTTGGTTGCGAGACCATGTTCTTTCACATTTGAGGTTTTCTCGATGTTTTCCTTTCCCTGTTGGGATAAATATAGTTCGATGACGACTTTGTATCTTCGCTGGTAGTTTTACACGATAGCGACAACTTAACTTCTGAAGCTATCAACAATCTAGATAACAAGAACTAGCATGGAAATTTGGCTTTAAAAATGGATATTGCTTAGGCTTTCAATAAGATAAATTGGGAGTTTCTTCTTAAAGTTCTTAAAATTTTTGGATTTTCTCGAAATTTCTATAAGTGAATTAGTATCATCTTTTCCTTGGCCCACCTTCCATTAATCTTAATGGTGTGTATCATGGCTATTTCAATTGCAAAAGGGGTGTTCGTCGAGGGGATCCCCTCTCTCCCATCCTTTTTTTTAGCGGAAGACGTTCTTAACAAGAGCATCACTAAGTTGCTTTCTGACGGCGGTCTTAGTGCAACACCCTTCTAAACCCCGTGGAATATATATAAATAATCAGAGTAATTATCATGCATCTCACAAAAGGGTGTCACATATAATTCTAAAACATCACACAATAACCTGTCATGCTCAATAACACTTAGAACAAATTCATGCTTTTCATACACTTTCACATTAGCATGTAACAACGAAATTACTTTAATCATTATAGACATAATGAAATTCTCATGCTCATCTCTGTCATACCCTAAATTTGCCCATTTCTTTTTCTGTCGATCAAAGGCATTGGTACAAACCATCTGAGGGTTGTCGAGGAATTTTGAGGTTTCATAATTGGTAGAGGCATGAGGTAGAGGTTTGTTGTGCACCTCAGAGGTCATGGTGGAGCTGGAATGATCACCCGGTTCATCTGCACAATGCCCAAGCAAGAGGGTTGAAATTAGGGTTTCAATTTTAATCAGGATAAATTTGTTTTCAAGGGCAAGAATTATTTCCATGGTCATCCATATGTCCTAAGGTGTGTGGGTATGGGAGATTGACCATTAATTTTTAATCAAAAGGGTTTCAATCGATCAGTCAATTGAAAATCAGGAGATTGGGGAAAAAGTCAACTATGCAGTGGAAAAAGTCAACTCCTGACTTTTTAGGTCAAGATCATGATCCTTGAATTCAATATAACCAATGGATGGAATTTGATCAAGAAAAGTCAAAAGAATCATGAAAAATCAAGAATTGGTGAAAGTTGCCATTTTAAGAAAATTAGGTTTTTAGAACTTTCTATTTATGGAAAGTTTTAGGTTTGGAACAGCCATATTCAAAGCCATTTTTCTTCATGATTTAGGTTTCAAATGAACTTTGATCAAACATCAAAGTTGTTCCTTGTATTTCAAGCTTTCTTTTGAGTACCAATTCATAATCATAGGATATTTGGAGCTCAAGTTATGATCAATCAAAGTTGAGGAAAAATAAGCCAATTTGATAACTTAGAATTTTTTCTAAGTTATTTCTGGACAGCTTTCATGACATGGTTTTCAACAGCATTTTTCATGGCCTTCCAATCCTCAAATCAAGTTTACCCCAACATGAAATTTGTTCTACTCCATGTCCTCTTTCATTTGAGCACAACACATAAACATTTGGAGTTGTGGGCATAAAGATATCATGGTCCAAAGTGGTTGACTTGAACATTTTCACAAAGCATAAAACATGAGCAACTAGCATGTTTATGTATCTTAGCTTGCGATACTGATGCCATCCTCCAAAACCATGCGCAAATGTACAACATTTGGAGCTACCTAACTTTTCCCAAATTGGACTAACACAAGTTGTACCATTTTGCCCCATTTTTGAGTTTTAGCCAAAAGGGGTGAAAGACAAAGTGGCTGCCGAATGTTCTAATCCTATGCTACTCATTTCATAGAGACAAAGGCATGACCATGAGCAAGCTTGCTGAGATCAAAGTCCATCATACACCATCAATTCAAAAATAACCATGGAGATGAAAATCTGGCCATTCAAACCCTACCATGAGGAAACTCTTTCAAACCTAATTGGTTTCCATATTTAAGACCCAATATCAGCCAACAGAAACCCGAGCCACCAGTTTGTATTGAGAAATCATAAACCCCTCATTTGGTGAACCATTCTTAAACCCTCAAAAACCTGAAAATCTGTCTGGGATAGTTAGCTTGCTAAGACCATTTCCATACATAAGAACTCACTACAAACCTTATTCACAACCCACACATGGTCTTTGGAAGGTGTTCAAAGCATTAAACCAGTCAAAAACACTACCACTCAAAAAGTCAACCTTCTACCTAACAAACTTTGACCTTTTACTCAAAACAGACCTAGCTGCCAACTGTTTGATTTGTGAATCATTGGAGCTGCTGTCTTGCATCCTAGGAGCATTTGAAGGCTGTGGAAAAGCATTAAGGATCCTTGGTTTTATTACTTGGAAAGGCAACTGCAAGAGGTAAGTCTTTACCTGTGAACATAAACTGTTTCTTGCATCCTACATACTGTTTTGATTTGTAATCCTGGTTGTATGTTGAGAGACATTTGAGTGAATTATATATGTTCCATGTGACAAGTTTAAAACATTCATTGTTATGCAAGGCTGTCTTATCATGAGATTTTAGGTCATGTATTGAACCAACTTTTTATTCAGCAAGAGTATTTGCAGCTGGCATATATGACAGACTTTAGGCTTGTTTGTTTATTCTGCCAACCATGAGTCGTGTTTGTTTTGTTTGGATTAAGTGTGATGTTCATGCTTGGATTTAGAGATACACCAGTTTTCCTTTGAGGACCCTGCTAAATCATGTTTGGATCAGGTGTAATGTTCATGTTTGTTTTGTTTGATAGGTTGTTCAAGCCAAGTTGAGTTTGGTGTGGAAGTTATGTATGTGTACATATTGCTTTTGCTGCAGGATTATGTACTGCTGTTTGAAACAGTGACTTAGTGAACCAAACTTGCTGTTGTTGATGTCTAGGCTGTTTGAGTGACTGTTATTAGTTTTCAAGTTTACAAATGTGGTGTGAGATTTGCAGCCTATATCAGTTTGATTTGATGACAGTTGCTGTCATGAGTGTTTTTTAAAAACTGGCAGAACACAAATTTCAATTTTCATCCTTGCAACTCACATGCTTTTTTTTGATCCTTTGTGTTTTAAATGAATCTTTCTGCTAGAACTCACTCAATTTCACATTTGAAATTTGCTCAAATCTTAAAGGGATCTCAAACTCATCAGTTCTGGCCTAGTTTCTCCAAAATGCATCTCTCACGTCCCTTTGCATTTCCATTCGATTTTCATTTTGTGTGCACAATTTGAGAGAACTAATAATACCATCATGATCCTCATTGAAAAACAAGTGAAATAGACTAAAGTTTCACTAGAATTGATTAAGGTTTGAAAGAGTTTGGATCAAAACCGTATTTCATAGCTTGCCTTGAGTTTGCCCTTTGCTTTGCCCAGAATTTCATACGCGTTTGGTATATGTATTATTGGGGTGGCGTTATACATTGGATGTATCGCCACCCCAGTGGTTCACAACTTGCCTTGCATTGCCCTTGTCTCGTGTTCGACCCCCAGTGGGGGTGTTTTTATTTTACTTTTCATTATTTATCCGTCCTCTTGTTCTTTTACTTTCTTTTTCCATTTCTTTTCAAGCGCGTTTAATGGTTGGTTTGGCCTAGTTTTAGGCCTGCAACCCCAAGGTCTTGGGTTCAAGCCTTGGGGGAGCCCTTTCCTTTTTTTAGTGCCTTGTTTTTATGTATTTTTATCTCTTTGTATTTTATTTTTCTTTTTATTATTTGTTTTGTTCTTTTCCTTTTTTCCATTTCATTTGTTTTAACCTTAAGACTCATAAGATTCCCAAGAGTCTTATCTTTTCTTAATGAACCATTTTATTCTCTTTTATTTTATTTCTCAGTTTATTTATTTGGGCTTTTTTTAGTCCACTTTAAAAATAATTCATTAAAGCATGAAATTATCTTCGTATTGAATTAAAAAGAGAGGATTGGGTGTAGACCTCTTCTTCTCCGAGTGTCGAGATGCTCACTATAGTGTGAGTGGTTTAGACACTCGTCTTTCAATGCGAAGACGCTCTCATTTTCAAACGTTCTCTCCTAAAAAACTTGGCCTCGTACCAATTGTATTTTCAAAACACTTCCTTAAAGTAATAATTTATCTTTGTATTGAATTAAAAAGAGAGGATTGGGTGTAGACCTCTTCCTCTCCGAGTGTCAAGATGCTCACTGTAGTGTGGGTGGTTTAGACACCCGTCTTTCAATACGAAGACGCAACTTCTCCCATCCCTTCTCCTTTCACAACTTCCTTCCGCAACCTTTATCACCTAAAACCTCGGTCCCGCACCGAGTGCATTTTCAAACTCTTTTCGTAACAAAAACTTGAATGGTCGGGAAGTGGTTAGGCGTAGGCCTTCTCCTATCCCGAGTGCTTGACGTTTACCATAGTGTTCTCTGTTGCAAAAGCACTTACCATTCAAAACCAAAAACATCTTTAATAAGAGAATGAAGTTCTCTTTGCATTAAATTAAAGAGAAAGGATTAAGTATAGTCTTCTTCCTCTCCTAGTGTTGGGATGCTCACTGTAGTGGGGGTGGTCTTAATACTCGTCTTTCAATATGAAGACGCTACGTTTGCCACACCATTTCATAACAAAAAATTTTAAGATAAAGAATTGGGTATTACCCACAAGGGGTTACTATCCGAGGACTTATCTCGCCCCTAAAAAACAATCTCACAAATCAAATGTGACATCTTGCCTCGCACGGCAAAAATCTAATCATTTCAAAAAGGATATGATACGTCCATTCTACCGCAAACAGGTAACGCATAAGTCTCCTCACATGCGAGCGGCAAAACACCTAAACTACTAGAATGCGCACGATAACATCATCCATAAAAACATTAACAAACCTTAGGCCGAACTACGACTACTCTGATTTTTTACTTCGTTCAAGTAAAGATACGTAGGCACAAGGGCCACAATCCTTGCCGAGCATATTCCCCCCATATATCCGTAGCCCCGAACTATGTCGACTCTGACTTTCTCATACCTTTTGAGAATACGTAGGCCTAGGACCGTGAAGTCCTACCGAGTCTGTTCTTTCTCCTTTCTTTCCCGTTACTTCTCTCTCTCCTATTTCTAACCCTTTCCTCCCTATCTTTTGGAACACTCTTTTTATAGCATAATATTTAAGCAAATAAATTCACACATCGACAAGCAAATGGTTCCCATCGAGTACGATTAATGCGAAGGGTGCTAATACCTTCCCTTCGCATAACCGGCTTCCGAACACGTTCATGGTTGCGAGGCCATCTTATCCATTTCTTTCTTAAGGTTTTCTCAATATTTTCCTTTCCCCTCATGGGATAAATAAAGTTCGGTGGCGACTCTTCTGTCTATCTTTTTCGCCTCCTCGTCGTTGCACGATGCATTTTTCGAGTAGCGACAGCTGGCAACTCTGCTGGGGATTCCTAGTGAGCCAAGCCTAATTTGTTTGTCGTGTTTGTGTTTTATTTGCTTTATTTGTTTGTGCTTTATTTTCTAACCTGTTGGGTTTATTTGGCATTGGTTTGTGAGAATAAAGCTTCCTACCCGAGCTTTTGAGTATACACTAAGTTAGGAGGTGGATTCTTTCTGATTTGCGAGACTTAGGACTCGTTGAGTTGGATCGAATTCCACCACTCAGACGAGACCCCTTTGGGATGATTATGTCTTACGTGTAGTCATAATGGCGTCTTTATTCCCAACTTGGGAGTTCTTGACTCTGAGGACCTTTTGTAGAACCTTATTCCGAAGGTTACTAAAACACAACTCTGTGCTCATCTTTTGAAGGGATTACCGTCTTACGAATCGTCGTTCTGATGGAAAACTTTCGAGGGTTAATGCATGGAACTTTGTTTAAAGCCTTTAGGATACCCTCTTATAAACCAATAGATTGCCCACCCGAGGTGAGAGATATCTTGTTGTGTTGTCTTGCAGGATTTGTGACTTTAATCCTTGATGTGGATCTGTTCTCGTGTGCACTCATTGCATTGCATTTGCATAAACATCTCTGCATCATTTTACCTTTTCTTACAAGATACCAAGAGCTTACCCATCCTCTATTCATAACCCGCAGTTGATTTCCCGACACTCCCATTGAACTTGTGAGAGCTGTGAAGCATTTGAAGCAAGAGGAACATAGACACCTTGAAAGGCCAAGTCAGACAATGCAAGTCGAGGTAGCTATGGAGCAGGAGCGGTCTATAGAGCAGATTCAAGCAGAGTTGAAGGAATTCTGAAGCAATATGGGACAACTCGTGGTGGATATGCAAGCTTTGCGTCAAGATCAGAAAATGCTCAAGAAAGAAGTCCATCAGCTGAAAACTCAGATGGGCCAGATTATGGAAGTCTTGGAAAATGTGCTAAGAAAGGACGAAAATCTTAGGCCTGAAGCTGCAGCAGGGATGATCGTTCAACCCGTACCTCTGGAATATCTCCTAGAGCGTGATCTATCTCGTAGATCTTTTGCACAACCTGAGGTTCCAAAATTTTCCCGTCAGTGGCTACCTCCTGTTTCCCAGGACAATCCTAAGTTTAAGAGGTGTGCGCAAAGGAAGAAGCGCCCCGAAAGAATTTTCGACCGGATCCCTATGACTTACACTCAGTTGTTGCAACTCTTGCTTCAATTTCGATTGGTTGAACTTTGGACTTTGGCTCCGTTTATTGGTAAGCCACCACAAGGCTATGATGCAAGTGCCCATTACGATTTCCATTCTGGGGCACCGGGCGATAATGTGGAAGAATGCAAAGCTTTTAAATACAAAGTTTAAGATTTAATCAATTCAAAAGCATTCAAGTTCACGCCAAGCGGTATGAGAGTGCCAGGTGGGTTTATTCCAGTTGCTGTAAAAGAAGTGGATATCCCGGCTTTCTCCCTTGAAGCTTCATCAGTTCAGGAGCGTATCTTACAATCTTTGGTTTCTGAATCTCCATGCCCACAGCTATTGCCCGTTCCTGGGCCAAATCTGAGGATGAAAGGGCCTGCACGTGAGGAATGCCCTAATCAGTGCCAACAGCGTTACGTTCCTCAGCAACAAAATTGTCAGCGCCAAAATCAGAGAAGGCCTCACAACAACTTGGAAAGAAGGACTGCTCATATTCATCCAGTCCCTATGTCGCAGAGTCAGCTTCTGCCGCATCTAATTCAGAATTCTTTGGCGGAGCCCAAATCTCTCAAGCCATTGCCAGAGCCTTATCCTCCCGGATACAATCCCCATGTTCAGTGTGAATATCATGGAGGATCCAAGGGGCACTCGACTGAAGAATGCAAAGCCTTCTAGGACAAAGTGCAGCAATTGATTGACAAAGGGCACATATCATTTCCAGAGGGGGGTTTGGTCGTCCATATCAACCTCTCAGCTGTCTAAATCTTGAAGATTTCAAGGGTCATCTCCCAAAGTCGGTGGTCCAGAGAAGCAGACATCCTCAACATTGGCAGTCCTTGGGCGCCTTTATCATTTGCATCTTGTAGTTTACTTCCTGTTAATTGCTACTTGCTTTTAAACATTGTTGTTTTGAATGGTGATATTAATGAAATGATTATGCATTTTCCGAATTGGTCACGTCGTATTCACTCATTATGTCCACCTATCACAAACACATACACTTTTATCCACTCCACTATATCACTGTTGTTTTAGCGAATATTGGAGGGAGGATGACGAAAATTGAATACCCATAATTGCAAAACGTATGCTTTCAAACAGACTCTCGTCAATGATGTACAAACATTGTTTCAATTCCCCTAAATACTGGAGATATAAGGAGTTAATCCCTAGTCAACCACTTCGAGCCTAGAAGTAGGAGTTTCCTTCGGATATTCAAACCCTTAACACTCAACCTGGGGCAGGGTAGTTGTTCAGTTAATCCAATCCCGCACTCAAAGCAAAATCCAAAAGACGGTCGTTCTTCAATGACCCATGACATGGCAGTCACAATCCTCCAACAAAATAAAAAAAAATCAAAGCCTGCTAAGTCAAGCCCTCAAAAGGGAACTTAGGCAAAATCAAGGCAATCCCGATGGATCTGATAAGCAAATCAGTCCACGTAAAAGTTAGGTATAAAAAACAAAAGCAAAAGAGGTCCTCAAACCCTCAACAAAAACAAAATAAGATTCAGTGGCCACCCAAATCAAGGGGTTACTGACATCAATCAAAATAAGGTGACTGTCATCTCAAGAAAACCTTGAACCATCAAGCTTACACCGTCAAGATAAGCACGTGCAGAATTAGCTAAATGTAGGAATGGAGATCATCATGAAGAAGGGGTGGGTACAAATCAAGTTTGAGCCTAATATCCTTTGCTTCATAAACCGTGAACCAAGCCACGTTACAACCCTCGAAAGACCTAATTGAGGCGAGGTTTATTCTGAAAGCATATTATCGCAAGGTTGCGTAAACTGACTCCTTACATATTTGCTAATCATCAGCATTGGTGTCAATATCTTTGCTATATCTTTCACACCAGTCAAGTTAGCACAAAGTTTAGACTAACAGTCCATTCGTCTCACTATCACGACACTTAATAAACGACATTTTTTTAAAAACTTGCATAAACTTTGCACTAAGATTACCATTCGTGAACAAACAATTTCAATTGCAAGTTAGTAGTTGGCGTCAAGGAGATTCCAACACGAAGCAATCAAATAGGACTGGATCATTCAGCAGTCTGAATCAGAATCAAGCATACTTTGTAACCCTATGGATCCGAGGCGTTGACGTCTAGCAAATTGGGAATAAGTCAGTCTGAGGCAAACCCCCAAGGCATCGGTTGATTATGGGGCAAATTATTCAAGAACCGATTAATCAGAAGTGAATCATCTTGAGAATACCGATAAGGGGCAAGCTACTCCAAGAGTATATTGAAGTCAATTACCACAAGAATCAGTTAAACAATGATGCAACCTTTTGTGGTACAAACTCTGGGGCAAGCCATCCCGAGGTTGTCTCATGACAGGTTACTTAAGCAAGTTCATTTTCGTCAGCAACTGTTGAGTTCAAGACGAGTATCAGGGAGTCACACCTTCACCTTCTCTACCAAAGTCCAATCTGCATTGGCAACTACCAAAAGTCCGCCACGTCAGCACCTGCATTTCCAATCACCCATCCGCAATCATATGCATCATACGCATCACATTCGACTTCATAAGCATCTTGTATCATATGCATACCCAGAATCATATCATACTCCCCCAGATCTTGCATCTCTGCGTGTTAGCATTTGCATTTGCGTTTCCACTTGTTATGGAATATCATTATCATCAAGCATTAGCATATGCGAGCTCAGGTCCAGGATCGATCTCGATGATTTCCAAGACTATATCTGCAGAGTTAGGGGCAATTCCACAAGACCGTGGGTGTGCCCAACGAATTTGTCCAACGCAACCATCAGCCCGGTCAGGGGCATTATCTGCAAAGACCGTGGGTTTTTCCCATGGAACTCAAGAGCTTCAAAGCAAAATTCAGCCCAGACAGGGGCATCTTCAGTAAAGACATGGGCTTTCCTCAATGGGTTGTCTCCAGCAGACTAGCTTATCTTTCTTCAGTGATAAGTGGCAATCTCTTGGGAGAAGCTTATCCATCTTCAGCGATAAGTGGCATTCTCTTTAGAGAAGCTTATCTTTCTTCAGTGATAAGTGGCAATCTCTTGGGAGAAGCTTATCCATCTTCGGCGATAAGTGGCAATCTCTTCAGAGAAGCTTATCTTTCTTCAGTGATAAGTGGCAATCTCTTGGGAGAAGCTTATCCATCTTCAGCGATAAGTGGCAATCTCTTCAGAGAAGCTTATCTTTCTTCAGTGATAAGTGGCAATCTCTTAGGAGAAGCTTATCCATCTTCAGCGATAAGTGGCAATCTCTTCAGAGAAGCTTATCTTTCTTCAATGATAAGTGGCAATCTCTTGGGAGAAGCTTATCCATCTTCAGCGATAAGTGGCAATCTCTTCAGAGAAGCTTATCTTTCTTCAATGATAAGTCGCAATCTCTTGGGAGAAGCTTATCCTTCTTCAGTGATAAGTGGCAATCTCTTCAGAGAAGCTTATCTTTCTTCAGTGATAAGTGGCAATATCTTGGGAGAAGCTTATCCATCATCAGCGATAAGTGGCAATCTCTTCAGAGAAGCTTATCCTCTTACATCCTTTTAGTGTTAGATTTCTCTTGTTATCATCCCTGTGCTGGTAACGACCTTTACAAGATTTCAATGTTTTATTCCCAAGCATATTACCTCTTTTAGGGCAAATTCAGAGTTTTCTATATCTAATCATCTTCTACCTTGAAAGAATGAATGTCGTAGCATCTCGCCTTACCAGGTTTAAGCCGAT
Source organism: Lathyrus sativus (assembly GCA_963859935.3). Taxonomy (NCBI): domain Eukaryota; kingdom Viridiplantae; phylum Streptophyta; class Magnoliopsida; order Fabales; family Fabaceae; genus Lathyrus; species Lathyrus sativus. The sequence goes on from OZ012738.1 coordinate 226,588,263, forward strand.
TAGATAGGGGCATCTGTCATACCCTAAATTTGCCCATTTCTTTTTCTGTCGATCAAAGGCATTTGTACAAACCATCTGAGGGTTGTCGAGGAATTTTGAGGTTTCATAATTGAAAGAGACATGAGGTAGAGGTTTGTTGTGCACCTCAGAGGTCATGGTGGAGCTGGAATGATCACCCTGTTCATCTGCGCAATGCCCAAGCAAGAGGGTTGAAATTAGGGTTTCAATTTTAAACAGAATAAATTTGTTTTCAAGGGCAAGAATTATTTCCATGGTCATCCATATGTCCTAAGGTGTGTGGGGATGGGAGATTGACCATCAATTTTTAATTAGAAGGGTTTCAATCGATCAATCAATTTAAAATCAGGAGATTGGGGAAAAAGTCAATTGTGCAGTGGAAAAAGTCAACTCCTGACTTTTTAGTTCAAGATCATGATCCTTGAATTCAATATAATCAATGGATGGAATTTGATCAAGAAAAGTCAAAAGAATCATGAAAAATCAAGAATTGGTGAAAGTTGCCATTTTAAGAAAATTAGGTTTTTAGAACTTTCTATTTATGGAAAGTTTTATGTTTGGAACAGCCATATTCAAAGCCATTTTTCTTCATGATTTAGGTTTCAAATGAACTTGGATCAAACATAAAAGTTGTTCCTTGTATTTCAAGCTTTCTTTTGAGTACCAATTCATAATCATAGGATATTTGGAGCTCAAGTTATGATCAATCAAAGTTGAGGAAAAATAAGCCAATTTGATAACTTAGAATTTTTTCTAAGTTATTTCTGGACAGCTTTCATGACATGGTTTTCAACAGCATTTTTCATGGCCTTCCAATCCTCAAATCAAGTTCACCCCAACATGAAATTTGTTCTACTCCATGTCCTCTTTCATTTGAGCACAACACATAAACATTTGGAGTTGTGGGCACAAAGATATCATGGTCCAAAGTGGCTGACTTGAACATTTTCACAAAGCATAAAACATGAGTAACTAGCATGTTTATGTATCTCAGCTTGCGATACTGATGCCACCTCCAAAACCATGCGCAAATGTACAACATTTGGAGCTACCTAACTTTTCCCAAATTGGACTAACACAAGTTGTACCATTTTGCCCCATTTTTGAGTTTTAGCCAAAAGGGGTGAAAGACAAAGTGGCTGCCCAATGTTCTCATCCCAGCTACCCTATGCTGCTCATTTCATAGAGACAAAGACATGACCATGAGCAAGCTTGCTGAGATCAAAGTCCATCATACACCATCAATTCAAAAATAACCATGGAGATGAAAATCTGGCCATTCAAAACCTACCATGAGGAAACTCTTTCAAACCTAATTGGATTCCATATTTAAGACCCAATATCAGCCAACAGAAACCCGGGCCACCAGTTTGCATTGAGAAATCAGAAAACCCTCATTTGGTGAACCATTCTGAAACCCTCAAAAACCTGAAAATCTGTCTGGGATAGTTAGCTTGCTAAGACCATTTCCATACATAAAAACTCACTACAAACCATCTTCACAACCCACACACGGTCTTAGGAAGGTGTTCAAAGAATTAAACCAGTCAAAAATACTACCACTCAAAAAGTCAACCTTCTCCCTAACAAACTTTGACCTTTTACTCAAAACAGACCTAGCTGCCAACTGTTTGATTTGTGAATTATTGGAGCTGCTATCTTGCATCCTAGGAGCATTTGAAGGCTGTGGAAAAGCATTAAGGATCCTTGGTTTTATTACTTGGAAAGGCAACTGCAAGAGGTAAGTCTTTACCTGTGAACATAAACTGTTTCTTGCATCCTACATACTGTTTTGATTTGTAATCATGGTTGTATGTTGAGAGACATTTGAATGTATTATATATGTGCCATGTGACATGTTTAAAACTTTCATTGTTATGCAAGGCTGTGTTATCATGAGATTTTAGGTCATGTATTGAACCAACTTTTTGTTCAGCAAGAGTATTTGCAGCTGGCATATATGACACACTTTAGGCTTGTTTGTTTATTCTGCCAACCATGAAACATGTTTGTTTTGTTTGGATTAAGTGTGATGTTCATGCTTGGATTTAGAGATACACCAGTTTTCCTTTGAGGACCCTGCTAAATCATGTTTGGATTAGGTGTAATGTTCATGTTTGTTTTGTTTGATAGGTTGTTCAAGCCAAGTTGAGTTTGGTGTGGAAGTTATGTATGTGTACATATTGCTTTTGTTGCAGGATTATGTACTGTTGTTTGAAACAGTGACTTAGTGAACCAAACTTGCTGTTATTCCTGTTTTAAGCAAAAACTCATTTTGGTTTTCGGTCTTGTTGTGAAAATGTTGTTAATCATGTTGAGTTTGCTGTTAGAATTGCGTATGTGTGCTTGCTGTCCAGTTTTTCCATAAAGGTTTGTCAACCTACATTTTCATCAGATTTTCAATTGGCTTGTAAGTCATTAGGTGAATGAAACTTTGGACTGATGATTGAATGGTTTTAGCTTGGTCATGCTAGGTTTTCATAGCAGTATTGCTAGAGCTGTCTAGACTATGAACTTGCAAATTCATGATGGTTTACATGGGACTCTTAGTTCATTGTTTAAGGTTACAATCGTGGGATTGCGCATTGTAATACCAAAACATATTGGCTGTCATGCCTTGCATTGGAGTTTGTTAATTATGATCCCTCAAACTTTTCGTTGGTGTGCAATGACTTTGTGTTTGTTAAGTGCATAAGTGATATTGTTTGCTTGCATTGGTTTACTTTTCACAAGGGTTTGTTTTCTTCTATGGCTCTATATTTCTGTTTGCTGTTTAAAATTGGGTGAGAGGTTTGTCATGCTGGAATTTTTCTCAGAATTTCTTTTGATCCATGTAGCTCAAGCTTTTGGTAAGTTGTTTTAGTTCATTCCATCAGGTCTATGATGTTTAGATTCATGTGGTTGTCAAAACTGTTAGTGCAGATTCTAGTACATTGGTGCTGGTAGATTCTTGCCTTGAGGTTTGATACCAACAAGTTCAACATTTTACTACAGTTTGTTATTGTTGGAAAACTTCTCACTTTATTTTATTAAGCTTGCTGATGGAGCTGTGTATAGTTAATTTGGTCTTGTCTAAGACACTGGCTTGAGGTATTATGATTGGGAACATGAATGCCTTGTGGCTGCCAGAGTTGTTTCCTCTTGTTTATTGTAGTTATTTATTTGTCTTTAGGGTCATGTATTGAGGCTGCTGTTTGGTGATTGGCATGGTTATGACTAATGCTGAGATGATCCATATGAGTGCTAAGGACAATTTTGTGTCTATCCACTGTCAGCAGCTATATGTGAAGTGATGTTACTTGAATTACATATACATTTATGTATGTGCTGTTTGCTTTGTGATGCCTTTTTTTGTTCAATTCAAAACTGTCTTAATGTGTTCACTTAGGCTTGGCATTTTCATATCCAAAGGCATGCTGCTGCTACTGTTTTAATTCTGTGTTGGTGTGTTTGCATTGTGACTGTCATGGAGGTCATAGGCCTGCATTGCAATTTGACTGTTGTTTATGTTTTCTCCAAACCAAGCTCCTTTAGACTGATTCTTTTCTGTGTAGAGTTGTGTCGCGGTGAAAATCGGATACCAAACTATTAACTAGTTTGAATCTTATTCATTTTGCAACCGAACTTTGATTTGTCCAAAGGAAGGGATAAAGATCGAAATTCCCACAATGCAATGCAAATGCAAGTTTTAGAGAGTTATAGGTTCGGGGGTTGGTTAAACTTAGGGAAGGTACTAGCATCCTAAGTTTCTGTAGTACTATACAGGAACCTCTTGTTTTATGTTTGTTTATTGCTAAGTTCCTACAATTGACGAGTACGCCTTTATCTCTCTTAAGGCAAAGTTCCTACGAATTGATTGTATTGTTGTGGGGTGGAGATTCTATCTCGCTTAAGATGATTAACATCTTTCTCTATTGTGTTTGAATATTTGATTTGAATTATTTTGTTGATTGTGTTTTGTCTAAGTTATAGAGATAAGGGTCCTTCCTATGGGGTAGGATCTATCTTAAAGATCAACTTGAATAGGATCAAGGATCATGTGGGGGGAATGATGAAAATGATATGCACTACACACAAGTGTTGACTCATGTGTAGGGTTTTCCTTTGGACGGAATGCGATGCGGTGAAAGTAAATTACGGTAATGTTAAATCGCAGGAAATAAATTGCGGAAAATAAACCATACACGGACACATGAAAGCGCTAAGGTGTAAGTGAAAATTGTGTATGTGAAGTGGGGGGCACGATTAGATTGTATTTTACGATGTTGATTGTTTTTTAGCTGGTCGATTGATTTTGGTTTGAATTATAAAAGGTGTTGATTTGATGATTAATTTGAGGAAAAATTAGATTAATTAACGAGGTTGAGTTTAGAAAACGTTAGTTTAAGGGTGACTTAGTTTGTAAGAAAATTACATTAATCTTGAGTGATTATTATTTTTGTTTGTTTTTCTTAACAAAAGTACGTTTGGTTGTTATTATATATATATATATATATATATATATATATATATATATATATATATATATATATATATATATATATATATATATATATATATATATATATATATATATATATATATATATATATATATATATATATATATATATATATATATATATATATATAAACGATTGTTTTAAATAAAGGGTTTATTAGTTTTTATTAATAAAAGTTAATTTAGGTAAAACATTATTATTAGTAACTAGAACAAAATAAATTGATTAATATAAAATGAGTTTTGATTAATTTAAAAAAAGGGTTTAACAAATTATTAAATAGAAAGTTGTGTTATTAAAAAAAGGGTTTTATCATTATAACTAAATTATCCTAAGTGCAAAAATGGTTTTGATTAATATAATAAAAGTTGGGTTATTAAAATTTAATTAAGTTACAATCATGTTAAATAAATAAATTGATGAGAATATGGATTATTATTTTATATAGGTTGATTTAATTAATAAAAAAACTAAATGAAAAATTATTAACCAACAGAGATCGATTAGAAATAAATTATATGGCTTGATTAATTAAGGGTAAATGTTTTGTTAAAAAACAGATTAATAATTTTAGGGGTTAATTGGTTAAATTAGTGATTAGGCTTATTAATGATTAATAAAACGGGAGATTAAGGGAGCTGATGGATATCGTGTGTGTGGGTGTTTAGTGAGTGATTAGGTGCTATGGTGTTGTATGCATTCAATACAATACGATAACAGCAGAATAATAGCAAAAACGAAAAGGAACCACAACGATCAAACCCTAGATCCCTTCCCCAGATTCATTCCCAAATCGCGGCTATTCTTCTTCGCCTTGCCATCACCGTTCTTCTCCTTTCGGTGATCTTCGATCCTTTTTGCCTTCGGTTTCTCGATATCCTTGCTTATCCTGCAAAATACACACAAATCAAACATGCAAGAAGGTTTTAAAAGGATGAATTCTTTTACCCAAGTACAACAGTTGACGGCGGCTAGAAGGTGATGGCGGCGAGATTGTGAAACGATCCACGATCTTGTTGGCTTCTTTCGCCAGACAATGATGAGACTTGCGAGTAGCCTGAGTTTCCCAATGATGATGGCTTTCTCGGCTAGCTTCTGAGCGCGCTACTTCCTCTCCTTCGGTGGTGGATTTTCAACTCTCCCTGAATGAACTTCTATCGCCCTTTTTATAGAGGGATTTGTTGGGCCTTCAATGATAATTGTGTTCAAAACTTTCCTATTCTGTTGATTTCCTGTCCGATTCTATTGATGCCTTGGGGAGAAACGCTTAATCCTTTCCTATTTCGCTTGGATCTGTCGGATCACTCAGTGAGCTGGGGAACGACCTTCAATTTATTTCCTTATTCGCTTGGATCTGTCGGTGACGTGTTGACCCTGATTTGGGAAGTTTTAATCTTTTTCTTATCTGGACTTTGTGATACCTGGATTCATTGACTTGTTGTTAATGATTTTCTTCTCTTCTCGCAGGGAACTTCGTATGAGTTCAGATATTGGCTTGCACTTATGCTGTGGTTGAGGTGGCGCTTAGCCGGCGATGACGATATTGCATCTGAGCTGAGAGCTATGGTGGTCGTTGTTGTTTTCGAAAGTCATTCGACTCTTGAGTTGGTAGGGAGTCGGCGACAAATTCTCTTCGTTGCCCTCCTGGCTACTCGAGCCTTGCCCAGTGATGAATTAAATCTGAGGGTAAAGACCCTTCCATCTTTGCTCATGAATTCTAAGTTATAACTTGTGGTCAATGTGTTGTTGTTGTTGTAGGTGGCGAATCGAAGCTATTGGTATTGTTCTGCTGTTGTTTGCTTCTGCCCGATGATGATTCGAACTGAGGGCTGAACCAATGATGTCGTTGCGTTGTTGTCGCTAATGTTGTCCTTATTTCTTACTGCTTATGTTGTTCCTGTATTGTAGTGGTATTATCTTCAGATATGCCTTTGAACTGTTGTTGTGCATAAACACCTTAAGGCATTATTGATAAGTGTCGGTAGAAACCTTGTAGATGCTGTTGTAGATGCTGTTAAGAATTGAATGTAATTGATTTGTAATACTTCAAAATTGTAACTCAGGAACTATTGTTACTCTGAGTCAAATGGTAGGAATTTAAAACATATGTATTCATCCTTGCCATGGAAATGAATAAGGCTCCGCGCGACCAGGCTCGCGTTTTTTGTTTTTCGGCATATATATTAAATTCCTTATGTATTTAAGGAAACAATTGTCATGGCAATAAGCTTGTTCAGGTCTCTGTAACTGATGTGTTGGCTTTGGAGTTTTGGAAGTGAAAGAAAGAACTTCAATTGGTATCCTCTCACGTTGACGTTCTTGAATTTAATATTTGAAGCCAATGCAAAACCGAGTGAGTGGGATGATGAAGCCTTCTTGGAAACATCTCTCACTAAACCTTAATGAACTTGAGTTACCCGTTTATAATACAAAGATAGTGTGATGGTATGAAGATTAATAAAAATTGAATTTGAACCTTAAGGTATGGACTTTTGAAGTCGACCCTTCACCTGAAAACTTTTGTAACTTGAACCTCCGAGTTCAAACTTCAAATGGACTTGAGATTCGAAAACTTGCATAGATATATGAATATTGAGTTTATCCTTTAATATCTTATTTGAAATGGCCCATAAGCACACAGCACAAACAAAAATTCATTATATTCAAAGCACAAGACGATCTCATTCTTGTCGCGCGAGCTATCACTTTAGAGCTTCGGAAGTGAGGACACCATTTGTATCTCAACATGCCACCAAATTATATCCAATTCTCAAACAACTATCCCTGAAACCAGTAGGTAGAAATCCCTAACTCTCCCTTAGGGAATATTTAAAAAATCTAAAGGGAGACATGCTTCTCCATAATTTGTGGGAGACATGGACCATATACAAAGCCCCTTTGTGATTTTTTTGAAATTCTCCGTAGCAAACCTAACTTCATAAAACAAAACGAACAAACGGTTAACATGGTTAGTTATGCGTGGATGACTGATATGCAAAGGGAATGCTCAAGGAGGTGGGATCTTATGGTCAAAAATTAGGGTGCAACAGATGCCCCTATTTAAGTTACTTCTATCCGGAGATAGGGAGATTGAAATCTTCGTCTCGACGAGATAGGAGGGACTTAAATACAAACGATGTGCAAATTTTTGGCTCTAAGAAGCCACCGAATGCAAATGATATGCAATGATATGAAAATGCAAGACAGACGGGTCCTGTGAGGGGAAGATGTCACAGGGAAAGAACTGGACACAATATGCGGGACAAAGGAGCGACAGACCCAACGAAACGGGACTCCCCGGGGACAGGAAACAACCACCGATGTGAGATCTCCAGAAGTAAAACAGTACCTCATACACCGAGGATATGGAGGTTTAGACAATAGGAGAGAAACTTGTAGTCGAAGGATGTACTTGCTATCATAATATAGTGGCCAGTAATAGTCCAAATGAATTTTCTTTGATCGAGTTGATAATTCGATTTTGTTTAGTATTCTTTTCTTTTGAGATCCAACTGGAAATAGTAAAATGTATAACCTTCCCAAGCGTCACAGTATGGGAACCACGAGCTGGTCTCAGTCTATGATGTCGAACCTCCCCGAGCGTCATAGTATGGGAACCATGAGCTGGTCTCGGTCTCTGATGTCGAACCTCCCCGAGCGTCATAGTATGGGAACCATGAGCTGGTCTCGGTCTCTGATGTAGAACCTCCCCGAGCGTCATAGTCTGGAAGCTATGAGCTGGTCTCAGTCTCTTCCAAAAATGATGAAAACTCGTGAGAGCATCTTCACAGGGGGTTGTAAATTTTGTAGATTGGGGATGTGGTTGTAGACTGTAAATTGTAAATGTTGTTGTCAATGTAGATGTAGTTCGTTGTAGAACTTTGATGTAATCTGTAGATGTAAATGAAGAACTCTGTAGATGTAATTTGTAAATGTAATTGTAAATTGTAGATGTAGTTGTAAAGCTTCACCGGGAATCTTCGGGGAGATGTGAGCCGGTTGAATTGTAAGGTATGTCTTCTCAAATAAAGAGAGACTAATGTGGTAAACTTCCTTGAATTCTCTGGAGAGATGTCGCTTGATGGAAATAAACTTATGTGATGACCCACTGGGGGATTCATCCTTGAGGAGCATCTTACCTGTTGTAAAATGTGTGAATTCTCAAATAAAGAGAACTATCTGTAAGGTTTTCCATTTACCAAGTCGATAATCACTAGAGATGGGTAAACTGTCTTGTGGAGACTGTCATGTGTCGTTTTGAATAAGATCTTGATCAAAAGGAGTTGCTCAAATAAAGAGATTGTTATAGTCCAAATGTAGATGTTCGGGAAAAATTTGTTGAAGAGATGTCTGTCTTCCTGAATATCCTCTCTGGGGAATAGAGTGCAAAATAAATGCACACTTAATCCATACTCAAAGGTCGAAGATGTCCATGATGTAATTGCCCAAAAACCGAAGTTCGATTCAGGAAGTAGCCGAAAAGAAACTGTCAAGCAAGACTCGACCATTGAGGTATGAAATCAAATGGGATTGTACTAAAATAACCATCTTCCATGAGGATTGAACTCCATGGGGAAAAGAAACATCGCGCTTTTTTCTGCTTAGGGTCGACAAATCTAATTGGAGGGATAAGACGCACCCAAACACCTAGGGATGGCAACAACCAAAGCGATAGAATAAAACAAACACAAAGAATGCAAAGAAATGCCTATGCCATGCTGTCTACTTATATGCTATGTGAATGCTGACGGATTGGGAGAAGTAAAACAAACGCCTCAAACGGAGGGGTACTCAAGCAAAATCTCCACAGATCTCTTATCACCTGTAAGGAAAATACCTCGAACGGAGATAGTCTTCATGTCGGGGTAAAATAAATATCCTCTTGCCTTAGAGAAGCATATAAGATTGTTGTTCTTCCATGGATGAAATAAACGTCCATGGTCATCCTTTTGTTATTCATATATCAAGTAAAACATAAGGTTTTGAAAAAGTTTAAATCAATCTGGATTTTGCTATCAACAATAAAGACTTATGATAAATGCAAAACTTTTATTGAATGGTGGTCAGCAGAAAGGCATGACCCCAATATTACAGTGTTGGAAAATAATGGCAATTACATAAAGGGAATAATGTCCTGCTTCTCCTAAATTGATGTGAACTTCCCAGTTCTAAACAAAATATTTCTTAACATCATCCGTATTCACAGGGCGAGTGATCTCTTCTCCATCCATTGTTGCTAACATCAAGGCGCCTCCTGAAAAAACTCTCCTTACCACATACGGTCCATCGAAGTTCGGGGCCCATTTTCCTCTGACGTCGGTGAGGAAAGACTAAATCTTCTTAAGCACGAGGTCACCTTCCTTGAACACGCGGGGTCGAACCTTTCTGTCAAAAGACTTCTTCATCTTTTGCTGATACAACTGCCCATGGCATAATGCTGCCATCCTCTTTTCTTCGATTAGATTCAACTAATCAAACCTGTTCTGGCACCATTCAGCTTCTCGTAACTTCGCATCCATCAAAATCCTCATAGATGGAATCTCAACTTCTATCGGGAGCACTGCTTCCATACCGTAGATGAGTGAAAATGGAGTTGCCCCGGTTGATGTACGCACTATCGTACGATACCCGTGCAAGGCGAACAGGAGCATCTCATGCCAGTCCTTATAAGTAACAACCATTTTCTGAATGATCTTCTTAATGTTTTTGTTGGCGGCTTCAACAGCCCCATTGATCTTTGGTCTGTAAGGGGAAGAATTATGATGCTCAATCTTGAATTCTTCACACAACTCTTTCATCATCTTGTTATTCAAATTGGAACCGTTATATGTAATAATTCTGCTTGGCACACCATATCGGCAAATAAGCTGATTCTTGATAAATTTGACAACCACATGTCGAGTTACATTAGCATAGGAAGCCGCCTGGACCCACTTGGTAAAATAATCAATGGCTACTAAGACGAATCGGTGTCCATTAGATGCTTTCGGCTCTATCATTCCAATCATATCAATTCCCCACATAGAGAACGGCCACGGTGATGAGATAACATTCAACATAGTCGGAGGCACGTGAATCTTATCTACGTAAATCTGACACTTGTGGCACTTTCTAGCAAACTTGTAACAATCTGATTCCATTGTGATCCAATAATAACAAGCCCTTAAAAGCTTCTTAGCCATAGCATGTCCGTTGGCATGAGTGCCAAAAGATCCTTCGTGAATTTCCGTCATTAACATATCCGCTTCTTGTCTGTCAACACACCTCAGTAAGACCATGTCAAAATTCCGTTTATACAACACGTTGTTACTCAAAAGAAAATTTTCAGCCAACCTTCTCAAAGTTTTCTTATCTTTGTTGGAAGCTCCCAAAGGATATTCTTGAGTTCTGAGAAAAACTCCGATGTCATGGTACCAGGGTTTGCTATCTTTGACTTCTTCAATGGCAAAGATATAGGCAGGTCTATCAAGGCGTTTTACTTCAATCTGAGGACACTCGTTCCAAAAGTTTACCATAATCATCGAGGCCAAAGTTCCCAATGCATCTGCCATTCTGTTCTCATCACGAGGGATATGATGAAACTCAACCCTATCAAAGAATGGTAACAGTCTTCTAGCATAATCTCTGTACGGGACCAAGTTATCATGTCAGGTTATCCATTCTCCAGTGATTTGGTTGATTACCACTGCAGAATCACCAAACACATCTAAATTCTTAATTCTCAAATCGATTGCTTCTTCAAGACCCATAATGCATGCCTCATACTCAGCCTCATTATTAGTGCACTGGAATGTTAATCTGGAGGTAAATGGGAAGTGGGTCCCTTGAGGAGTCACAATAACAGCACCTATCCCTTTTCCATGAGCATTGACAGCTCCATCAAAAACTAAACCCCATTGAGAACCTGGCTCTGGCCCTTCACCATGTACGGGTTCTTCACAATCTTTCATCTTTAAAAACATAACATCCTCATCTGGAAAATCATCGTTTGAGGGTTGGCGATCCAAAATGGGCTGGTGAGCCAGATGATCAGCCAAAACACTTCCTCTAACAGCTTTCTGAGTATGGTACTCGATATCATATTCCGACAACAACATCTTCCATCTAGCAATTCTTCCAGTCAAAGCGGGCTTCTCAAAAATATACTTGATAGGATCCATCTTTGAAACTAACCAAGTAGTATGATTCAACATATACTGGCGCAAACGCTTGGCGGCCCACGCCAAAGTGCAACAAGTCTTCTTCAACATAGTGTACCTTGTTTCACAATCAGTAAACTTCTTGCTCAAGTAATAAGTGACATGCTCTTGCTTTCTTGTTTTATCTCGCTGACCGAGTACACAACCCATTGAATCTTCTAAAACAATCAAATACATAATCAAAGGTCGTCCTTCAACTGGCGGTATCAGGATAGGTGGTTCAAGCAAATACTCTTTGATACTATCAAAAGCCTTTTGACAATCTTCAGTCCAAACATACCCTTGTTCTTTCCTCAGAAGCTTGAAAATTTGTTTGCACGTAGCAGTCATGTTGGATATAAACCTGGAGATATAGTTCAAACATCCCAAGAATCCTCTGACTTGTTTCTCGGTGGCGGGAGCTGGCATTTCCCGGATAGCTTTCACTTTGTCAGGGTCCACTTCAATCCCTCTTTGACTGACAATAAAACCCAATAGTTTCCCTGATCATACTCCAAATGTGCATTTATTGGGGTTCAGACGGAGCTTGTATTCCCTCAAACGACCAAACAGCTTAGCCAGGTGTTTAACATGATCATCCTCGGTCTTCGACTTAGCAATCATATCATCCACATAAACCTCGATCTCTTTGTGCATCATATCATGGAACAAAGTGGTCATAGCCCTCTGATATGTTTCCCCTGCATTCTTTAATCCAAACGGCATAACTTTGTAACAAAAGGTGCCCCATGGCGTGATGAATGACGTCTTCTCTCTGTCCTCAGGAGCCATTCTAATCTGGTTGTATCCTAAAAAACCATCCATGAAGGAGAAAACCTCATATCTCGCGGTACTTTCAACCAAGATGTCAATGTGAGGTAAAGGGAAATCATCTTTCGGACTGGCTTTATTCAAATCTCTGTAATCTACACACATGAGAACCTTACCATCCTTCTTCGGAACGGGTACAATGTTAGCCAACCATAGCGGATACTCGGCAGTGACAAGGAAACCTGCATCAATCTGTTTATGTACCTCTTCCTTAATCTTTAGAGCCATGTCGGGTCGAGTCCTTCTGAGCTTCTGCTTTACTAGCGGGCACTCTGGCTTCAAAGGTAGACGGTGTTCAACTATAGCCGTGTCCAATCCAGGCATATCTTGATATGACTAAGCAAACACATCAACAAACTCTCCAAGCAAATCAATCAGTTGTTTCTTTACATCGGGCTTGAGCAGAGCTCCAATTTTCACTTCTTTGCGGATTTCTTCTGATCCCAAATTGATTACTTCCACTGGTTCCTGATGAGGTTGGAAAGCTTTCTCTTCTTTCTCAAGCAGTCTGGAAATTTCTTCTGGGATATCTTCTTCTTCGTCCTCGGCTTCATACACAGGAAACTCGAAATTCGGAGAAGGGAGTGGATCATTATTCCTAGGATGTATTTTATGTAGCAATCTGCGCAAGTGATGTGATTTTTAATAAGTTTTTGTAAAGTGGAAAGTGTGTGTACGCGAGATGCTACTTATTATTTTTCAACATCGTGAATAAATATAAAAACACAAATGAAAATGAAAGTAATTTATTGATGATAGCAAAACCAAAAAGACACGCCCAACAAAGTCACCTTTTCCTTGGGCAGAGCAAAGGGAATTATTTAAAGTAGGCCCTAACAATGCAGTTTCGCCTTAGGCAGAGCGAAAATTTAAAAACAAATGCTTTACTTAGATATATGAATGGCAAGAAGGGCTTCAATCGCACTCCAGTTTTTGACCGCAACGCCTGGGGTCACAAAGTCTGGAATGTCCTCATTTGAATCTTCCTCGGTGATGGCATAAACTCCAAAGGTATAGTCAAATTCATCCGAAACATAGCCTGGATCTTCCATATAGGGATCATAGACTTCGTAAGGAATGGAGGACCTTGCAGAACCATCTGATATGTAGCCTTCGAGTTCTTCCTCTGACACAACATTAATCTGAGGATGATGGACGACTCCTCCACTACGGAACACTTCATTAATCAGCGGAAACATTTGGCTTTTGGTAGTTTGTTGAGCAAGACTGCTGGTGAAACCGAGACCTTCCTTATTTTTGTTCTCTGGTAAAGACAACACCTTTCCCCACATTGTCTGATGACCACTGTCCACTACTCGCTGTGCGTCTTTAAATGATGACATGGATGCCTGAGATTTTTGGACACCCTCGCCCACAATAGACAAGGCTTAAAATTGCGTGCCAACCTCTTCCCCAGCTTCGACATATGAGAATGATGACAAGTGACTTACCACCAAAGCTCTTTCCCCACAAACTGTAACTGTTTTTCCCTCAAAAGCATATTTCAACTTCTGATGCAGGGTAGAAGTAACTGCCCCAGCTTCATGTATCCATGGCCTCTCTAACAAACAGCTATAGGCGGCACGAATGTCCATGACTTGGAATGTGATCATAAAGGTCTATAACCCTATAGTCATTGGCAAATCTACTTCACCAATTACAGTTTTCCTCGACCCATCAAAAGCTTTGACAATAACATGGCTTGGCCTCATAGGTGGTCCTTGATAGGATAACTTGGACAAAGTAGTCCTAGGCATTACATTTAGAGAGGATCCAATATCGACCAATACACTGGACAGAGAGTCATTCCCGCAATTCACAGAAATGTGTAAAGCCATGTTATGCTTCCTCCCCTCCTCTGGGAGGTCGTCTTCATTGAAACCCAGATTATCACTCGAGGTAATACTACCAATGATGTTATCAAATTGTTCCATAGTCACATCCTGCTCGACATAGGCTTGTTCCAAAATCTTCTGAAGCGCTTCTCTATGAGCCTCAGAACTCATCAGCAATTGCAACACAGAAATCTTTGACAGGGTTTGCAGGAGCTGATCGGCAACCTTATACTCGCTCCTCTTAATTACTTTTAGACATTCATCTGAGTTGGATAAATTAGATCCACCAGATTGCCCCACAATTGGGTCTTTTGAGCCTGATGGTTCGAACAAAACTTCTTTTTCTTTCGGTGGCATAGTTGGGTAAACTCGACCACTTCTTGTCACCCTACTAACATCTGCAATGTTAACTACTGCAGGTATGGTGGGCAAAGGCACTTCTTTTCCATTGTCCAGCATAGTAGCATTGTACCTGTATGGGATAGCCTTACTAGAAGTGTAAGGGACAGGTCCAGGCATGTTGATTACCAAAGGAGTAACAGTTGGCTTCCTGCTATTGTAAACAATCTCTATACGTTCCACTTCCTTAAAGTGGGGTACTATGACACAAACTTCTTCATCCTCTTCATCTGAAACTTCCTGATCATTATTTTCCAAACAATCTTCAATCATATTGACAGAGGGCGAACCATGTGGGGGTAATGGATTCTTCTGTACATTAGGGTCAGAATCCCTAAAAGACAAGATTCCATTTTTAATAAGCCTCTGGACATCCATCTTCAAACCGAAACAACTCTCAATATCATGTCCTGGAGCACCCTGATGGTAAGGACAAAACTTGTCAGCCCTATAAGAAGGATGAGGATTCGCGGGAGCCAAAGGTGGAGCTCTTGTCTGAATGTGACCCTTTTTAATCAAAGCGGGGAACAAGTCAGCATATGTCATTGGGATCGGATCAAAATTTATTTTTCTATACACACGACCTTGATTGTTGGATGGCTGATTCTGCTGAGGGTACTGTGGACTTTGCTGAGGTTGTGGTTGTTGAGCAACGGGAGACTAAGGTTACTGATATGGTTGCGGAGACTGTAGTTGATAAGCCGGAGCATTAAACACTGGTGATACCACTGCAACTTGGTGTGGTGGAATGTACCTCTTTCTGAATTGTCCCTTTTGAATGACATTTACACCTTGCTCTTTTTTCTTCATAAAAGTACTCCCATACTTTTTAGGAGCACTCTCTTCTTTGGCCAATCTTCCTTCGCGAACACCTTCTTCTAAACGCATTCCCATATTGACCATTTCAGTAAAGTCACTGGGTGCACTGGCTACCATCTTCTTATAAAAGAAAGGACCAAGGGTCTTCAGAAAAATTTTAGTCATTTCCTTCTCTTCTAACGGTGGTGTGACTTGCGCAGCCAACTCGCGCCAACGCTGAGCATATTCTTTGAAATTCTCCTTATCTTTCTGTGCCATTGCTCTCAACTGATCTCAGTCGGGCGCCATGTCCACATTGTACTTATACTGCTTGACAAAGGCTCCTCCTAGATCATTGAAAGTTTGAATCTTCATATTATCCAATCCCATGTACCACTTGAGTGCGGCGCCTGTCAAACTGTCTTAGAAGTAGTGAATAAGTAATTGATCATTATCAGTTTGGGCAGACATCCTCCTGGCGTACATAATGAGATGACTCTGAGGACAAGTATTCCCCTTGTACTTTTCAAAATCAGGGACCTTGAATTTCGGTGGGACCTTAACATTTGGAACCAAGCACAGCTCAGAAGCACTCTTACCAAACAAGTCCTTCCCACGAAGGACTCTCAACTCCTTTTGTATTTCAGAAAATTGGTCTTGAAATCCGTCCATCCTCTCTTCCAAACCCACAGTTTCGGTTGGCGACCCATGTAAAATTGGTTCATCCAGAATATACGGAACAGCGTTCACAAGTGAAGACGCGGTAGTCATCACAGCAGAAACTATAGGAGCAGCTTGAATAGTGGTTGCGACAAGAACCTCGGGAACAGGTGGATGATAACCAACCGGAGTGAAATAAGGAGGCATCCCCCACGGGAAACCTGGCGGCATGCTGTAGGTTACTTCAGCAATAGTAGACACCACTGGGATCGGTGTTGATACTACTTCGGATATAACAGTCCTTGGAACTTCTTGGTTGTTGATCGAGGCTTGATTGGACAAGTCTTCCACTAGACCATTCAACCTCTCCAAACTTTCTTTCAGAACGACAGCTTCATCATGGAGCACTCTGTTCTCTTGTTCTAGTTGATCCATCTTCTGGCGTTGACTAGCTCGAGTGTTGTATCGGTGATTCAGCTTGTCTGCGGAGATGAAGCAAGAGTGAGACCCTGGAATGCAAACGATGTTATGCTTATGCAAAATGCAAATGAGTATGAAACCTCAAGAAACTCAAATTGTCTCGGTATTGTAACGTTGGAGAAAAACATTTTATTTTGATAATCGAAGCATTACAAAGCGGAGTACTCTTTTAGGAGTTTATTACATCAAACCAAAAGCAAAAGAGAAACTCAGAGATCTACTCCTTATGCTCCTTCTGTGGGCGAAGCTCTTCTTCTAACTGACTGATACGTTCTTGCAACTCGGCCTTCTCGCTGATGAGTCGATCGACACATTCCTTCCAAGCCATAGCTGCTAGGGGAAGATCATTACTGGTGACAGCTCTTGGAGAGGTGTGAGAGGAAAATAAATCCTCTCGCGCCTTCCTCTTCCTTGCAAGTTCTACTTCTGGCAGCCTTTGGGATTTCTCTTTCTCTACCTTGAGTGTGAAAAACTTGTTCTTCCAAGCGGCCTTCAGCTTCTGAGCCTCATCCAAGGCAATCTTCAACTGATCTTCTTCGCTCGCGTCAAACCAATCTGGATCGTGAAAATCCAATACCATAGGTTCATGGAAAGGGAATGACATCTTGAGGTCGAGAGCTCTTTCTCGCACCCAATGTAGATATTCTTTAGAGACAGCACAATTGGGGTATCCTAAAGCAGCTTTTCCTTCCTTATTGATGTATCCCCACGCATAAATTATGACGGTCTTTAGGTCTGGGTCTTCTCCTTCCTTGAGAAAGATCCCTTCTACCAGAGTCTGGTCAGGTACTTCAATCATGGGATGCCCAAATTGGAGACGAGCCAGAGCAGGGTTGTAACTTATGCATCCTTCTCTCCCAATGAGTGGTATGTTAGTAAATCCTTCGATGCTATGGATCATACATATACCTCCATAGGTAGGGTCGTACCACACAATGTCAGAGTGAGTAAGGGCCATAACTATCTCAGACCAACGGGGCGACTCTTCCTCTTCCCAAATAGACGGGTGCCGAGTTAGGCGAGCAATGAACCATGAATACAACAGAGCGGTACAACAAACGATATGTCCTCCTCCTTCAGCGTTTTTCGAGTGGATTGAATAGTATGTGTCAGCTAACAAGGTGGGAACGGGATTCTTGAGTATGAATAGTTTAATTGCATCCATGCCAACAAAATCATCAACCTTTGGGAACCAGAAGATCCCATAAACCAATAAAGCGAAGGTAGCTTCCATGATAAGGACCTCCTTCCTTTCAGCATGGCAACGAACTTTTTCGATCAAGAAATCAGCTGGGAATCCAAGGACTCCTTCCTTGGTGGTCAAGTGTGCTTGAACATCTGCTAGACTGAGATGAGTAGCGTTTGCAATCTCTTGGTGACTGGGTTCGTCCTCCTGGCCGGTGAATATAGGTCAGGTTGTCACGGGCATCCTTAGGAAATCAGAATACTCTTCCAGAGTCGGCATCAACTGATAATCTGGAAAAGTGAAACAATGGTACAATGGATCACAAAACTGAACCAAGGTCTCCAACAGCCCTCCTTTCATCTTGAGTTCGAGAAAACGGAAGACTTCTCCATATTCTGATGCGCAGGCGTAACGGTTCTCGATGAGATCTGCTAGTTCTCTCAAGCTTTCAATGTTAGGACTCTGGAAAGTGTACTCCAATACTTCTCTTTTGAAATCCATGGTTACAATACCTGAGAAATAAAATTGAGTTTCTTGAGTAAAGAAAGAATGCAATGCAAGATGAGTAGGACTTCATGGGATCCCAACTGTTTATAAACATTATGGAAAAAGAAAATGTTTTTTTATTAATTTTGAAACGGAATACAAATAATTGCTTTTTTTTAAAAGTCCCAAATAAAAGCTAAATAAAAGCTAGTAAAGACACTAAGGAAGTTTCAAATTCTGCTGCTTGAGCTGCTCTTCTAGCTGTGTCTTCTCACGGATAAGGTTATCCACAATCAGCTTCCAAATAGTGCATTGTGGGTCGGAGAAAAATAAATCATCCATGACCTTCCTCTTCTTGCAGGGGAGTAACTCTTCATCCTTCAACTGTAATTGCTTCTGGAGTTCGTCAATCTCTGCGACGGACACTAGATACTTGTTCTTCCAAGACTCTAACTCATGTTGCGACTTCTTCAAAGCAACTTCTAACTTCTCGGTTTCGGATATAAAAACATAAGTAGGCTCTCTTCTCGGAGGTATATGATCTTGACAAGAGTAAGACATCCTCAGCTTGATCGCCCTATTCCTTACCCACTGGAGATACGGTTCCAAAGACACACAGTTGGGCCTTCCCAAACTATTCCTATCTTTCTTATGCAAATGTTTCCAAGCTTCCACAATCTTTTCTCGGAGTTCTTGATTATCCTCGAAGAAAACACTCTCAACTTGTATGCTCTTAGGTGGTTCCTTCAACGGATATCCCAACTGTCAGCGGGCTAAAATCGGATTGTAACTGATCCCTCCACCAAAGCTAAGTAACGGTATATTAGCAAAATCTCTACATCCATCAACGATTAGAATTCCATCATACTCACGGCTATACCAATCGATGTCAGAATGAGTCAACGCCATAATCTTTTCTGACCAACGCTTATCATTAAGGTGCCAAAAGGAAACATATTTGGGCAAGTGGGTAAGGAACGATTTGTATAATAAGGGCACACAACATGTAATCATTCCTCCACCACGAAGGTTTCGGAGATGTATAGAGTGGTAGGTGTTACCTAATAGAGTCGGCACTGGATTGTTCTTCATGAAGATCTTAATTGCGTTAAGGTCAACAAACCCCTCAAAACTTGGAAATAGAAACACCCCATAGACAAGTAAGGTGGAGATTGCCTCGAATGGAGCCTTGTTCGTAAAATCAGTATAAAATGAAGCCTTTTCGAATAAGAAATCTGTAGTCAAACCGAAAGTCCCATTTTTAACAACCATGTTGTCCTTAACATCGGATACCCTGAGATAAAAGGCCTTAGCGATGTCTCTTTCTTCGGGGTCCTTTTCTAAGAAAGGAAAAGGAGGTTCTTCTAAAGTAGGCAGACCTAACAAAAAGGAGTATTCATCCAAAGTTGGCAACAACTGATAATCTGGAAAAGTAAAGCAGTGATATATTGGATCATAAAACTGTAATAGAGCGGAAAGTAGGTCTTCATTTGCCTTACGTCTCAACAAAGATAGTATCTTCCCATATTTACCCTTGAACTTATCTTGGTCTTCAATCAAAGCTCCCAACTCCCTTAGGTCATCCAATTTGGGACTCTTAAAAGTATATTTTAGAGTATTTCATCTATCCATAATGTCCTATAATGTTCATAAATAAAGGGTAAATCCCATGAAGTCCAATGTGGTATGATGCTATATGAATGCAACAAACACAAGTAAGCACATAAGGGCGCACAAGGATAAACAAACAAAGGTCCTAGGTTTGCAATGAGCATGGAGCAAAGGGTATACCCATTCCCAAAGGACAAGGACTAAAGGTGGATGGTACCTGCAGAACAGGGTTCTAAAGAGGTCCCAAAGTCATTAGCCCATCTATCGAATATTATCAACTTCCCAACTAACTCGGGGATTAATAATATTCTCAAGAGAACTTCTTTTGAGTGTAGCATCGCATAGCACTATTTCGGGACTTACTCCCTCATAGCCTCGCACTACGTCCTAATAAAGGCCAAAATGGGGTTAAAGGTAACTACAATCCTTAGTATCACGGACTCCCATTGAGAATAGTAAAAGTTTTCACGACTGAACTCATTCAACCGAACTATTTTCAAAAGGGTCTCAACTAAGTGGAATTCTCGAGTCAACTTAGTCGGGACTCACTCCCTATAAGCCTCATCGAATATATCACCATCCTATCTTAATTTCTCTCAAGTCCGGGTGTAGGACTTTGTCTCACCACTCAAGGATAATAACCCAAAAGAAATAAAGAACACAAATAAACAAGTAAGCAAATAGGCAGATATAAAGCAATAAATAAATAAAGCAAGATAGGGAAACCCACTGAGGGTTCCCCAGTGAAGTCGCCATTTCTGTCGCGGTGAAAATCGGATACCAAACTATTGATTAGTTTGAATCTTATTCATTTTGCAACCGAACTTTGATTTTTCCAAACGAATGGATAAAGATCGAAATTCCCGCAATGCAATGCAAATGCAAGTTTTAGAGAGTTATAGGTTCGGGGGTTGGTTAAACTTAGGGAGGGTACTAGCATCCTAAGTTTCTGTAGTACTCTACCGGAACCTCTTGTTTTATGTTTGTTTATTGCTAAGTGTTTATTTGCTTAATGTTTAAAAGACCTAGGGGTTTATTTCTAAGTATACTCGATAAGATATCGCATCTTATGCCTACATATCCTTACGGGAGTGGAATCAGAGTACTTGTAGTTCCCCTAAAGGGTATGAGGAGTTCTTTGACTGTGGTCAAAGTTCTTACGGGTTTAGGGTAGTTGTTTTGATTGGTTCTAGGAGAAAAGGTGGCTTGTCATTTTAAGGGAGATTTAACCGCCACAACTTGTAGGAAAATAGTCTTTGCATCGTCTTAAGAAAAGGGTTCAAGTACTCGGATTGTTTGACGAGCACACCTTTATCTCTCTTAAGGCAAAGTTCCTACGCATTGATTGTATTGTTGTGGGGTGGAGATTCTATCTCGCTTAAGATGATTAACATCTTTCTCTATTGTGTTCGAATATTTGATTTGAATTGTTTTGTTGATTGTGTTTTGTCTAAGTTATAGAGACAAGCGTCCTTCCTATGGGGTAGGATCTATCTTAAAGATCAACTTGAATGGGATCAAGGATCATGTGGGGGGAATGATGCAAATGATATGCACTACACACAAGTGTTGACTCATGTGTAGGGTTTTCCTTTGGACGGAATGCGATGCGGTGAAAGTAAATTACGGTAATGTTAAATCGCAGGAAATAAATTGCGGAAAATAAACCATACACGGACACATGAAAGCGCTAAGGTGTAAGTGAAAATTGTGTATGTGAAGTGGGGGGCACGATTAGATTGTATTTTACGATGTTGATTGTTTTTTAGTTGGTCGATTGATTTTGGTTTGAATTATAAAAGGTGTTGATTTGATGATTAATTTGAGGAAAAATTAGATTAATTAACGAGGTTGATTTTAGAAAACGTTAGTTTAAGGGTGACTTAGTTTGTAAGAAAATTACATTAATCTTGAGTGATTATTATTTTTGTTTGTTTTTCTTAACAAAAGTACGTTTGGTTGTTATTATATATATATATATATATATATATATATATATATATATATATATATATATATATATATATATATATATATATATATATATATATATATATATATATATATATATATATATATATATATATATATATATATATATATATATATATATATATATATATATATATATATATATATATATATATATATATATATATATATATATATATATATATATATATATATATATATATATATATATATATATATATATATATATAAACGATTGTTTTTTAAATAAAGGGTTTATTAGTTTTTATTAATAAAGGTTAATTTAGATAAAAGATTAGTATTAGTAACTAGAACAAAATAAATTAATTAATATAAAATGAGTTTTGATTAATTTAAAAAAAGGGTTTAACAAATTATTAAATAGAAAGTTGTGTTATTAAAAAAAGTGTTTTATCATTATAACTAAATTATCCTAAGTGCAAAAATGGTTTTGATTAATATAATAAAAGTTGGGTTATTAAAATTTAATTAAGTTACAATCATGTTAAATAAATAAATTGATGAGAATATGGATTATTATTTTATATAGGTTGATTTAATTAATAAAAAAAACTAAATGAAAAATTATTAACCAACAATGATCGATTAGAAATAAATTATATGGCTTGATTAATTAAGGGTAAAAGTTTTGTTAAAAAACAGATTAATAATTTTAGGGGTTAATTGGTTAAATTAGTGATTAGGCTTATTAATGAGTAATAAAACGGGAGATTAAGGGAGCTGATGGTTATCATGTGTGCGGGTGTTTAGTGAGTGATTAGGTGCTATGGTGTTGTGTGCATTCAATACAATACGATAACAGCAGAATAATAGCAAAAACGAAAAGGAACCACAACGATCAAACCCTAGATCCCTTCCCCAGATTCATTCCCAAATCGCGACTATTCTTCTTCGCCTTGCCATCGCCGTTCTTCTCCTTTCGGTGATCTTCGATCCTTTTTTCCTTCGGTTTCTCGATATCCTTGCTTATCCTGCAAAATCCACACAAATCAAACATGCAAGAAGGTTTTAAAAGGATGAATTCTTTTACCCAAGTACAACAGTTGACGGCGGCTAGAAGGTGACGGCG
Organism: Lathyrus sativus; assembly: GCA_963859935.3. Classification (NCBI taxonomy): domain Eukaryota; kingdom Viridiplantae; phylum Streptophyta; class Magnoliopsida; order Fabales; family Fabaceae; genus Lathyrus; species Lathyrus sativus. The sequence continues at coordinate 226,611,328 of OZ012738.1, forward strand.
CGAGATTGTGAAACGATCCACGATCTTGTTGGCTTCTTTCGCTCGACAATGATGAGACTTGCGAGTAGCCTGAGTTTCCCAACGATGATGGCTTTCTCGGCTAGCTTCTGAGCGCGCTACTTCCTCTCCTTCGGTGGTGGATTTTCAACTCTCCCTGAATGAACTTCTACCGCCCTTTTTATAGAGGGATTTGTTGGGCCTTCAATGATGATTGTGTTCAAAACTTTCCTATTCTGTTGATTTCATGTCCGATTCTATTGATGCCTTGGGGAGAAATGCTTAATCCTTTCCTATTTCGCTTGGATCTGTCGGATGCACTCAGTGAGCTGGGGAACAACCTTCAATTTCTTTCCTTATTCGCTTGGATTTGTCGGTGACGTGTTGACCCTGATTTGGGAAGTTTTAATCTTTTTCTTATCTGGACTTTGTGATACCTGGATTCATTGACTTGTTGTTAATGATTTTCTTCTCTTCTCACAGGGAACTTCGTATGAGTTCAGATACTGGCTTGCCCTTATGCTGTGGTTGAGGTGGCGTTAGCCGGCAATGACGACATTGCGTCTGAGCTGAGAGCTATGGTGGTCGTTGTTGTTTTCGAAAGTCATTCGACTCTTGAGTTGGTAGGGATTCGGCGACAAATTCTCTTCGTTGCCCTCCTGGCTACTCGAGCCTTGCCCAGTGATGAATTAAATTTGAGGGTTAAGACCCTTCCATCTTTGCTCATGAATTCTGAGTTATAACTTGTGGTCAATGTGTTGCTGTTGTTGTAGGTGGAGAATCGAAGCTATTGGTATTGTTCTGTTGTTGTTTGCTTCTGCCCAATGATGATTCGAACTGAGGGTTGAACCAATGATGTCGTTGCGTTGTTGTCGCTAATGCTGTCCTTATTTCTTGTTGCTTATGTTGTTCCTGTACTGTAGTGGCATTATCTTCAGATATGCTTTTGAACTGCTGTTGTGCTGTCTTGCTATCATTGAAATGCACTGGCCGTTGTCGCCGTGTGCAGAAGCTTGCCAGCTGCTGAGCTGTTGTTGCTTTGTTTGTCAAAATACTTGTTGATGCGGATGTTGCTGTTGTGGTGTTAATGGTTGCTCTTGAAATTGTTTGGTAGATGCTAACTGGCTTGTCTTACTTGCAATCGATGTCTGCAGGTATTGGAATGATGTTGCTTGCTGTGTTGCAGTTGGTGCCATTTACAATTGGTATCTGTTGTTGCTATTGCTTGTAGCTCGGAGCTTTGCTTCTGAAACGGTGATGATGATTCGTGAATCTGAACCGTCGTTGGCGGTTATTGTTGCAATGTTGGTATTTACGAGTGATGCTTGTTGCCGAAGCTGTGATGCTTATAGCTGATGCTACTTTGTTGTTTTCCGGTCAAAAATCGTGTTGCTTCTTGTCGCTACCGCGAAAATAAGGTGTCGGCAAAACAGAAGAGTCGCCACCTTTCGTTATTTATCCCTCAGAACGGGAAAGGAAACGATCGGAAAAAACCTGACGAAAAGGTATAAGACAAGGTCCTCACAACCGTTCTCTGGGTTCGGGAGTCGGTTACGCAAGGGGAAGGTATTAGCACCCCTCACGTCCATCGTACTCGATGGGATCCACGCTTGTTGTGTTTATCTGACGGGTTTATTTACTATCTACCTATCAAGGCTGGTCTGAAAAAGAAAAGAAAAATGACTCGGCAAAGCGTCGCGCTTTATGCCTACGTATTCCCATCAGAGAATGAGAAATCAGAGTCAACGTAGTTCGCCTAACTACGGGTTACGGGGAAGGTGGCTCGCCAATACATCAGTATTGTGCCTACGTACTCCCAACAGGTATGAGAGATCAAAGCTTACGTAGTTCGGGTTAATACGGATTACGGGGATTCAAATTCATCTGTTTTTTCGAGTAGGGTTAACAAACAGTTCCAGCAGTTTGGCGTACGCAGCTTGACCCTCAGAGACTTAAGCGTTACCGTTTGCGGTAGAACTGAGAGTTAACGACACTCTTTTCTTCAGAAAAGCTTCCTTTGAATTATGGGCCCACGGGGCAAAAAGGTTTGAAGTTTGTTTTTTGTCTTTTACGAAAGAACTGTTTTTATGGATGTTTGCAACTAATATCGCACTAGAGACTATGACCTGAGAGTGAATGTGTCGCATGTCACCCAAAGGGTGCCATACTAAACATCCAGACTATTGAAAAGAAACTCTCCAACAATCCTTTCTCAGATAGCTTAAGGCTCGTAACGTACAACGTCAGTTAACCTTTATTACTGTATTTTAATTTGTTTTGAGATGAGAAGAGAACGAACAGGTCCAACTAAGGGGGAGACTATCAAGTCCTAACAGTTGTCATGCCAAGGATTCATCCTATGGTTGAAGTTTGAAACATGGATCTCCTAGAAGTTATCATGCATAGGTTTCAACCTAAATTTCTAATCATCACGTCCTTATCAAAGGAAGTGAGATTCCTAGGGGATCATGTCAATGATAAACAAAAACAGATAAAGCATCAACTTAAACAGTAAACAGTAAACAGTACAGGAAACAACTGTAAAATGCATGCAATGCAAGTGAGGGAGGAAATGTGTGTGGGGCATCAGCTTCCACAAGCTCGTCTCGACCTCAAGCCAGATATGAATAACTGCAATCATGAAAGAAAAATAAAATTCCATCAAGCAAATCACAAACCACACAGGCAAGGGAGCAGGGCTCTACCGAATACCCGCAAGCAAAGCCATACAGTAAAAATACAAGCAGAGGGAGCAACTCAACCTCTAGTGCAATCATGCTCCTAGCTTAACACAATTTAAACATGAACTTATTCTAATGTATCACACCAATCAATTCACATCAATACAGTTGCACAGAAAGAAAACAGACAATCAAGAAAGCAAATCAACAGCTTCCCCAGCTTCACAGCAAAGCAATCTTCTGACAGCAGTTCAGTCCACAGTCTGTAACTGTCCTTCAAATCCATCCTCTTCAAGAGAATGAAAGGTACTCTATATTCAAGCTTCAATCTTCATGGTAGACTCCACCAAGAAGGAAGAGAATCAATAAGATGATTGTTTGATAATGGGAAGCAGACAGGAAACCAAAGGAATCCTATCAGACACTCAACCAGTCATCAGAGAAAGGCATCCTCAAAAGTTCTACTCATTGTAAATGTCACACATCCCTCCAAAGGAGAGATGATACTTTAACATGAGGACTTTGAATCATAGGATGAGAATGGAATGGGAACAAAACCAACCATTACTTGAAGAAATATCTATTTCTAAAGCTCTCTCCTAAAGCCCTAATTTCCTAAGCTATTCAAAGCTAACAAAAAGGAAGGGAAAACTCCAATCCAAGCTCCACCAGCCACTTCACACAAGCTTCATCAAGTCCATGATATCTTCCAATGAGATACAGAAGCCCACTATGCAAGGAAGCCCAACTTTGAGTCCATTCCACATCAATCACCAAAATTGAAACACCAAATGAACAAACAAGTAGAATATTCTATCAAAAATACCAAAACACATTCTAAAAATCTGATTATTTTTATATGGGAACATGCAATCACTAATAACCTATAGTTAAAAAATCAGGACCTAATTCAATCTCTAAGTCCTCCAATAAAATCCTAAGTTGAAAGGTATCACTAAAGAGATCCACTAAAAATCACTCCTAAACAACTATACTAAAAGCATTTTTAAAATCATTTAAAAATCATGATAAAAATCACAAGGCAACCTAAATATGTATATAACAACAATCAAAAGGAATGAAAAGTTCATCCCATGCCAAAAGTCATCAATGAAATCAATCAAAAGGAAAGGCTATGTTATGAACATGTTAACACTAGCCTAAGTATTAATTCGATCTAAAATACCAAAACTAATTCTAAAATCCTAATAAAATTTCTAGGGGAACCTAAGCATGTTAGGTATTTATAGTATAAAAACCAGAGCCTAAAACTATGATTAAAGGCACTAAAGAAATCACACACCAAAAGTGGTCAAAAGGGAAATCAAGTGGGGAAGCCTCTAAAGATCTAGTTCAAAACAGAACCTAAAGCTACCTAAAAATTAACCTAAAAATTTATGGGAGTTCCTTAATATGTATATAAAAAACCAGAAAAGAATTAAGTCCAAATTCTATACCAAACTCCATAACAAAAATCGGCAAGAAACTATGCAGTTTTTGACATTTTATTATCCAACTAAAGGAGAAAAACGAAATCAAATTGAAAATTAAACGAAACTAAAATCCAATTATGCACAAACATCATAGACATGATAAGGATCATCCCAGAATTTTCTCATTTTTTTCTAAGCATTTTTGCTATTTTATATGAATTAAAATCAAACAGCACACAAAACAGAATTTTAATGCCATTAAAGAACAACAATCAAATGGTTAAATTAAATCGGAAAACCAACCTACGGATAGGAGATTTGATCCGGTGATCGTTGATCAAGTGAATTTGCAAAGATTCGAACAAGATTATATAGAAAACTTCAAGATCCACAATAATTCTTGCAAGAAGATGAAGATCGAACACTTCGAATCCGAATTGCTCCGAATAAGTGCTTCCAACTTACACTCCAATATCCAACTTCAATTTGCACGAAAATTGATTATGAATCTTGATTTGATAATGATGATGAGTGGAGGTTTATGCTAAATATTCCATTGATTTCAATGAAAAATCAATGGATCCAATGACAAGGAGCTATGGGTGAGGGTTTGGAGAATGAAGAAAATTGAGAGAATTGAGAGAGTGAGAGAATTCTTGAAAATGAAAAATGAAAATTGTGAGGATTTTTCTTCTTTTGTTTTGGAGTAGATCACTTAAGTACTCCTTAGGCTTGGATCCCAAGGTAAGATTTGGACTTTGGCTTGTGAAAGTTGGTTTGGAGCTTAATGGTATGATTTTGGGATATGTAGCTTATTCATGAAGTCACAAATTGGAACACCATGAACCAGGCCCCAAATGAAAATTCTAATAATGCCAAAGTGTTTATAATATCATTTCCAATCAAAATGAGTACAAATTTGGCTTGAAATCATTCAATTACCAATTGTTTTGAATTTTCACCTTTTAATTCATTAAAATGGCCTTTATATGAACTTTCTTCAACCAATGCTTGATATAACCAATATCAATGGACACTTGATACTTGGCCAAGCTAAAAACATCATTTTGAGCAACTTTCATGTTGAACAAAAATCCATTTGAGGCTTGCAAGATGGTGAAATTGACTTATGATTCAAAATGACCTGTAATGTCCAAATACCCGAAATACCCTTGACTTGTCAAAGCCATAACTTGAGTTCTACACATCCAATCATGGACTTCTAGTACTATTTAGAAAGCTAAGAGAATAAGGAACAACATTCATATTAACGAAAAGTTCATAGGAATCAGCCTTCTAGGGCAAAAGTGTCATGCAAGTTGGGTAACTTTCAAGCTCCAAATTCACATGCCTCAGATGACCTGTAACTTGTCTGGCTCATAACTTGAGTTCTATAATCCCTATCAAGGACTTCTAGTACTCAAATTAAAGCTAAGATCATGCTATACAACAACTATGTTGGGGTCAATATGATATGACAATCATATCTTGAGTTAAATAGTCTTGAAGTCAGGGGTCAAGCTAGGGGATTTTACACTGTCAAGTCTTAGAAACCCTAACCTGAAACTTCTCAAACTCTTCAATCATGATGAGTTAACCTTGGAATCATCCTTAGAACATATGCATGTATTAATCCATGATCACATGGCTCTTGAGTTAGGTATCAACCTTCTTCAAATCATCAGTTGACTTAGGGTTGACCCAGTGAAACCCTAGCTGCACCAATTATGGTTGAGTCTTCTTAATCTTGCACAATGACCTGTCTAGGCCTCAAAATGATCTTCAAAACCTCTCATGAGCTCTCTCAAGACCTCAAGTCCATCCTCATGGCTTCAGAATTATCTGATGACTTCCCACAACTCTCAAGTTAGGAGACACACCCTCTTGGCTTCAATCACTCTCTCTGAGGATCTTTTAACTTCTCTGACAAGGATATCAACCCTTGAACACCTGAATATGCCTCCCAGCTAGCTTCAAAGTCTTGTGTAGCCCTTGATTGGTAATGATACCTCTTGATCTCCTGCATACATGTCAATGAAATGCAAATGATAATGCTAATGTGCATGAAATGAAACATAAGCTAGGTAAAGAAATGTTGGGCAAATTTTGAGGTGCAACACTTCTCTTTGCTTGTTGTGACTGATGTTGGTTCTGCCTGTTTGAGGTTGATTGAAGCCTTGAACTTGTTAATTTGTTGCAGCTTGAAGTTGTTTGGGTTGATGCCGTTGTTACTGATTTCTTTGTGGCGAGATATTGGGCTGTTTGATTCTATTTTAACGGACTTTTCTTCTATCAGAGATACCATTAACTGTTGATTTCAGATACTATCTTGTCTTACGCCGTTGCTGAAGAGATGTTTGGTATTCAGTAGGGAGTTGGCGGAAACTTCGGTTGTTGCCCTTCTAGCCGCTCGAGTTTCACGCCCGATGATGAGCTGAACTGAGGGCTGAATTTTAATTCCATTCGTTCTGTTATTTGCTTTGACTCATGTCTCTCAAAGGTATTCTCATTGCTGGCTGTTTTTCTTACTTTAACAGGTTGGAAAGGTGTTGGTGAAGCGTTGGCCTCAGCGTGATGTATCGGAAACTCATAGTTGTCGCGAACGGGATGACCGAGAAACTCTCGTGAGTTCTTGAGAGTAGCCCACCTGCTCTTTCTTCTCTATGTTCTGAATTACATGATAATTTGGTGTGTCGTGATGCAGGTTGCGCCATCTGGTTACCGTAACTCCGCTGATCAGCTTTATGAGTATTTAGAGGGTGGTATTTGCTGGCCTCACTGTTACAACTCTGAGCGAGATCATCAGATTCAGTTATTGTCGGTCTTTCCGCGGAGAGCTGTTGGTTAAGCATAAACACCTTAAGGAATTATTGATAAGTTCCGGTAGAAACCTTGTAGATGCTGTTGTAGATGCTGTTAAGAATTGAATGTAATTGATTTGTAATACTTCAAAATTGTAACTCAGGACCTGTTGTTACTCTGAGTCAAATGGTAGGAATTTAAAACATATGTATTCATCCTTGCCATGGAAATGAATAAGGCTCTGCGCGACCAGGCTCGCGTTTTTTGTTTTTCGGCATATATATTAAATTCCTTATGTATTTAAGGAAACAGTTGTCATGGCAATAAACTTGTTCAGGTCTCTGTAACTGATGTGTTGGCTTTGGAGTTTTGGAAGAGAAAGAAAGAACTTCAATTGGTATCCTCTCACGTTGACGTTCTTGAATTTAATATTTGAAGCCAATGCAAAACCGAGTGAGTGGGATGATGAAGCCTTCTTGGAAACATCTCTCACTAAACCTTAATGAACTTAAGTGACCTGTTTATAATAAAAAGATAGTGTGATGGTATGGACTTTTGAAGTCGACCCTTGATGAATCACCTGAAAACTTTTGTAACTTGAACCTCCGAGTTCAAACTTCAAATGGACTTGAGATTCGAAAACTTGCATATATATATGAATATTGAGTTTATCCTTTAATATCTTCTTTGAAATGGCCCATAAGCACACACCACAAACAAAAATTCATTATATTCAAAGCACAAGACGATCTCATTCTTGTCGTACGAGCTATCACTTTAGAGCTTCGGAAGTGAGGACACCATTTGTATCTCAACATGCCACCAAATTATATCCAATTCTCAAACAACTGTCCCTGAAACCAGTAGGTAGAAATCCCTAACTCTCCCTTAGGGAATATTTAAAAAATCTAAGGGGAGACATGCTTCTCCATAATTTATGGGAGACATGGACCATATACAAAGCCCCTTTGTGATTTTTTTGAAATTCTCCGTAGCAAACCTAACTTCATAAAACAAAACGAACAAACGGTTAACATGGTTAGTTATGCGTGGATGACTGATATGCAAAGGGAATGCTCAAGGAGGTGGGGTATTATGGTCAAAAATTAGAGTGCAACAAGTTGTAGTAATCATGATGAATGTGTTTGTAGCTCAGTTGTGTGTTGAGCAGTTGTTGTTTATACATGGTTAGGTTGTGGCCCGCTGCTTGTTTCTTTGACAGAGTTTTGTTTTTTTTCTTGCATTATCAATCCAAATGCAACAAAATGTTGTCACAACCTATCATTTCCAAGTATGCCAAGGTATCTTGAATCTTGATGTCATTTTAAGGATGAGTGTTTTGTGTGGATTGAAAACCTTGTTTGTCTTGTTTACTTGTGTGAAAGGATAGATGAATGGGTGCTATGTTCAGGTTTGCAACTGTTGGTTGATTTTGTGCTTTGTATAGATCTGTCCACACTATGTGTGTTTGCATTGTGACTGCCATGGAGGATATATGCCTGCATATGTTCATACTTGTTGTGATTAAGAAATTGCTTAGAGTTTGATATTAGACCTGTCCAGCTAGCATGGTTACACTAGGACTGTCTTTGGGACTGTTGGTTTGAGACTTGCTACTAGAGCTTGTGTTGGACCTATCAATTCATAACTGAAAGGCCTGAGGGATAAGTGATTTAATTTTTGCTTGAGAGTACTCAGTAGGTTTTTTTGGCTTGATTGAGTTGCTGCTGTCTTATTGGTTTGAACTCAGGCCAAGCTTTGTTTTTCAACATGTGCTTGATCTGCTGTTGTTGAAGTCTAGGCTGTTTGAGTGACTGTCATTAGTTTTCAAGTTTACAAATGTGGTGTGAGATTTGCAGCCTATATCAATTTGATTTGATGATAGTTGTTGTCATGAGTGTTTTTTTTAAAACTGATAGAACACAAATTTCAATTTTCATCCTTGCAACTCACATGCTTGTTTTTTATCCTTTGTGTTTTAAATGAATCTTTCTTCTAGAACTCACTTAATTTCACATTTGAAATTTGCTCAAATCTTAAAGGGATCTCAAACTCATCAGTTCTGGCCTAGTTTCTCCAAAATGCATCTCACACATCCCTTTGCATTTCCATTCGATTTTCATTTTGTGTGCACAATTTGAGAGAACTAATAATACCATCGTGATCCTCATTGAAAAACAAGTGAAATAGACTCAAGTTTCACTAGAATTGATTAAGGTTTGAGAGAGTTTGGATCGAAACCGTATTTCACAGCTTGCCTTGAGTTTGCCCTTTGCTTTGCCCAGAATTTCGTACGCGTTTGGTATATGTATTATTGGGGTGGCGTTATACATTGGATGTATCACCACCCCAGTGGTTCACAACTTGCCTTGCATTGCCCTTGTCTCGTGTTCGACCCCCAGCGGGGGCGTTTTTATTTTACTTTTCATTATTTATCCGTCCTCTTGTTCTTTTACTTTCTTTTTCCATTTCTTTTCAAGCGCGTTTAATGGTTGGTTTGGCCTAGTTTTGGGCCTGCAACCCCAAGGTATTGGGTTCAAGCCTTGGGGGAGCCCTTTTCTTTTTTTAGTGCCTTGTTTTTATGTATTTTTATCTCTTTGTATTTTATTTTTCTTTTTATTATTTGTTTTGTTCTTTTCCTTTTTTCCATTTCATTTATTTTAACCTTAAGACTCATAAGATTCCCAAGAGTCTTATCTTTATTTAATGAACCATTTTATTCTCTTTTATTTTATTTCTCATTTTATTTATTTGGGCTTTTTTTAGTCCACTTTAAAAATAATTCATTAAAGCATGAAATCATCTTCGTATTGAATTAAAAAAAGAGGATTGGGTGTAGACCTCTTCTTCTCCGAGTGTCGAGATGCTCACTGTAGTGTGAGTGGTTTAGAAACTCGTCTTTCAATGCGAAGACGCTCTCATTTTCAAACCTTCTCTCCTAAAAAACTCGGCCTCGTACCAATTGTATTTTCAAAACACTTCCTTAAAGCAATAATTTATCTTTGTATTGAATTAAAAAGAGAGGATTGGGTGTAGACCTTTTCCTCTCCGAGTGTCAAGATGCTCACTGTAGTGTGGGTGGTTTAGACACTCGTCTTTCAATACGAAGACGCGACTTCTCCCATCCCTTCTCCTTTCACAACTTCCTTCCACAACCTTTATCACCTAAAACCTCGGTTCCGCACCGAGTGCATTTTCAAACTCTTTTCGTAACAAAAACTTGAATGGTCGTGGAGTGGTTAGGCGTAGGCCTTCTCCTATCCCGATTGCTTGACGTTTACCGTAGGGTTCTCTGTCGCAAAAGCACTTACCATTCAAAACCCAAAACATCTTTAATAAGAGAACGAAGTTCTCTTTGCATTGAATTAAAGAGAGAGGATTAAGTATAGGCTTCTTCCTCTCCAAGTGTTGGGATGCTCACTGTAGTGGGGGTGGTCTTGATACTCGTCTTTCAATACGAAGACGCTACATTTGCCACACCATTTCATAACAAAAAACTTTGAGATAAAGAATTGGGTATTGACCGCAAGGGGTTACTATCCGAGGACTTATCTCGCCCCTAAAAAACAATCTCACAAATCAAATGTGACATCTTGCCTCTCACGGTGAAAATCTAATCATTTCAAAAAGGACATGATACGTCCGTTCTACCGCAAAGAGGTAACGCATAAGTCTCCTCACATGCGAGCGGCAAAACACCTAAACTGCTAGAATGCACATAATAATATCATCCATAAAAACATTAACAAACCGTAGGCCGAATTAAGGCTGTTCTGATTCTTTACTTCGTTCAAGTAAAGATACGTAGGCACAAGAGCCACAATCTTTGCTGAGCACATTCCCCCCATATATCTGTAGCCCCGAACTACGTCGACTTTGACTTTCTCATACCTATTTAGAATACGTAGGCCTAGGACCACGAAGTCCTACCGAGTTTGTTCTTTCTCCTTTCTTTCCCGTTACTTCTCTCTCTCTCCTATTTCTAACCCTTTCCTCCATATCTTTTGGAACACTCTTTTTATAGCATAATATTTAAGCAAATAAATTCACACATCGACAAGCAAATGGTTCCCATTGAGTACGATGGATGCGAAGGGTGCTAATACCTTCCCTTCAAATAACCGGCTTCTGAACCCGTTCATGGTTGCGAGACCATCTTATCCATTTCTTTCTTAAGGTTTTCTCGATATTTTCCTTTCCCCTCATGGGATAAATAAAGTTCGGTGGCGACTCTTCTGTCTATCTTTTTCGCCTCCCCGTCGTTGCACGATGCATTTTTCGAGTAGCGACAATCTTATTCATAATCAATACTTAGGCTTAAAATCCAATACTTCATATAATTTAAAATAACAATAACAGAATAAAGTAGAGTACATAAAGCATTTCTCAAAACATGAACTCGAAACATTCCTCAGTGTTACATAATCATAGCATAACTCGACCCAAAATAAATAAAGACACAAATCAAGCTACTCCAATAGCTACCTTGCGCTAGAACCAACTCTACTCCTTGGTACCTGAGCGATGTCGTATAAAACATCATTCCAACAGAAGGGTGAGAATTCACATAATTATTGAAATCATAAGATAACAATTAATTTTAAGGCATACAAGTATAATCACAATCATTCTCACACTTTAAAGTTTCATCAACAAAGTATCACTCAAGTAATCATATCATTTACAAGTATATACATACAACCCATAATTTCACCAATTCAACAATTCACATAGATACACATAATCTCATATCACAAACATATACACAATGAGACTCAATGCAACTCATGCCATGTGGTACCAACACTTGTTATTATTTTTTGGTTTTTACATTAAATCGGGTATGTTCCCTAGACCAATAACACACAAAAAGCCCCTTCCCTAAGCTTTCAAACCCCGCTCTAGATTTGGGACAAGTCACTAGCTACCACGAAACTAACAAGCATTGACTCTTGACACAAATGATGCACGTGCAAGTTCACAACCATATGAAATTAAGATCATTCCCTAATCTTAACATTCATGCATATCTTTAATAATTCATCACACTTGAATTACCATACAATTACACATACTTTCACATTTTATGAACCATCCACACAGAATTCACTTTCAAATGGTATACAACATATTTTACAATATAATAAAAATTGTATTATCATTACAACAAGCAATAACTATCATTCATTTCATTTTGTCACACACAAAAATACTTATACAAGCATACACATAAGTATTCGATAAATTATCCACAATCATTTTACAACCGGCAGCAAATAATGCAACAGTTCATTATTAGAACATATACACAATTGACTTTCCAAACATATTAGATATAAAAATATTGGGCAAACAATTATATCATTTATACTATGTTATAACTCTATTCATTAGCTTTCCAACGCTTTGAACGGGGACCAAAACGGACTTACGGATCAAAAGTTATGGCCAAAATCGTAGAAATAAAATTTTTACCAATACACAGCCTTGCGTCGACCGCTAGCAACGGATCAGTCGATGCATGGAAGGCCAAAACAAAATCCAGAAAAACGCATTCGGTATGCGTCGACGCAAACAGCGCAGAATGCAGAATTTTCTGCGTTTTCCATCGTTGGAGGCCTTCCGGACCTCCGACTTTAATTCCGTAAAAAGTCTCAATTCCAGAATTCAAAATACTACCATTATATGACAATTATAACATCCCACAATACATATTTAAGGATCCTATCATAATATATTATGTAATCATAAATTTCAAAACCATGGAAATTAGGGATTTTTATCCTAAATATGATACTACCCATCATACACTATCATACAATCCCAATAATCATATAACAATCCACCCTTATCTTGGTTTTTGGATGATTCTTGAGCTCTCTCTATTGGTTCTTCTTCTCCACTCTTCTTTGCCTCTAGCCTTCTTTCTTTCTCTTTACTAACCTTTTCTCTCTTTCTATTCTTCTTAAACTCTCACAATTCTCAAAACCTAATAATTTCTAATGGGCTTACTAACCCATTTCTATTCACACCCGCAATTAGGCCCATTTAGTTAATCTAACAATTCTATATGATTCTAGGAAATAGAATACATCAAATAAATTAAATAATCAAATTAAATCAATTATTTCAAATATGTCCAATAAATCAATTAATTCAAACAACTCAAATGAATCAAATAATTTATATAAATATAATAAATCAATTAATTCATATAAATCAAATATTTCATATAAATTCAATAAATCAACTAATTCATTTAAATCAAATAATTCAAATAAATCGAATAAATTAGTTAATTCAATTAGGCATAAAATCACACAATTAATCAATTAATTTAATTAAATTAATAATTACTAAAAATTGGGGTGTTACACTTAGTCTCAGCAAAGCTTCTAAGAATAACTTTGTGTCGTCTCACATTTTCTATGTTGATGGCATCATGATCTTTTTCTCAGGTAAGATGTCTAACATTCGTGCTCTCAAGCAAATTTTGCTGAGTACTCTTCTGCTTTTGGCCAGATTGTGAACATTGTGAAATCTCATGTTTATTATGGCTCCATATCGAGTAGGAAGGTTAATCGGGTCCTTTTTTCCTCTAGTTTCAATAGAGGTGTCCTCCCCTTTAATTATTTAGTTTTTTTTTTATTTTCAAAGGTTGTGTTAAAGCGTTCCTTCTCCTCCCTTTAACAGACATAATTCTTGCTAATAAGTTGTCAGCTTAGAAAGGCTCCCTTCTCTCCATGGAGGGTCTAACCACTATTGTTAAGTCTTTGTCCACATAATGATTATGTATTCCATCAACATCTATTCTTGGTCGGTCTCTCTTCTTAAAAAAATTGGAAAAACTTGTAGGAACTTTATTTGGTGCGGTGACATTCATAAGAAGAAGGCAATCATGGTGGCTTGGAAAAAAAACTTGTCAACCTTATGGTTCGGATGGCCTTGGATTGAGGTCTTTAATTTGGTTAAATGAAGCCACTAATCTCAAGCTAGATTGGGATCTGTTAAATAGTAATGAGTCTTGGGCTACCCTTTTCAAAAACCAAGTTTTGAGGAATCTTGGCTGGACTAATTATCACTTATTCTCTACTCTTTGGATAGATATGAAATCTCAGTTTCCCATTATCCATCTTAACTTTAGCTGGTTGTTGGGTTCTGGTAGGCTGATTAAGTTCTGGACCGGCTCTTGGTGTGGTCCTCCGCTTTTGTGCTATACTTCTCATAATTTCCTCCATGAAAAAAGACATAAATGTCAATATTGTGATTGCTGACTTAATCTGTAATGGGCAGTGTTCGTTCCCGCTTTGCTGGCATGATTGGTTCCCATTCTTAGCTAATTTTCTCCCTCCTTTTCCTGCTTACCCTTAAAGACTCCTACTTGTTCATTTCTTCTCCTTCTCCTTCGCTTGATTGGGCTAAGAGCATCTGGAAGGCCGACATTCCTTCCTCGAAATATATTTTGGTTTGGAAGCTCATGCACGAAAAAATTCCTACCGATTTTCCCATCATGAAAAGAGGAATCTATTTGGGTTCTTATTTCCCTTTGTGTCATAATGATATGGAAAGCACTGCTCGTCTTTTCTTTCATTGTAGCTTTACTAAAGCGCTTTGGTCTTGGGTTGGTAGAATTACTAACACTTCCGTTTTTTGTTTTATGGAGCAATGGCTAAAGTCCTTTCATCAAGGTAAGTCTAAGCAGTGTTCCTTGGTGTTGGTCACGACTATGATGTTAATCCTTAACCATATTTGGTTTTTGAGAAATAATTTGATCCACAACAACCAAAAGCAGAATATCTCCACCTCCATTAGTAAGTTTTTGATTCAGATCAAGATGATTGGGAATCACTCTCTTTTGACTTCTTCTTCTTCTTCCATGTCTGATTTCATTCTCACTAAAGCTTTTGATTTCATCATTCGCCCTCCTAGGGCTCCTAACATTAAAGAGGTGCTTTGCTCCCCTCTGAATTTGGGTTGGATCAAGTGCAACTATGATGTCGCTCTCACTTCTTCTTCCGCCGACTATGGTGGCATTTTTAGGGATAACTTAGGTAATTTTTTTATGACTTTTGCAGAGAATTTAAGTTGGAATTCTTCCATTACTGTATAGTCTGTTGTTGTTTTACGAGCTTTTGGTATCGCTAAGTTTAAAGGTTGGCTTAAGCTTCGGTTGAAACCAGTTCGTTAATGGTGGTCAAAGCTTTTGCCAACCCTTCTTTGGTCCCTTGGAGACTTGGAAACCAATGAAATTCTTGTTGGGATACTTTTAACAACACTAATATTATTATCACACATATTTACAGAGAAGGAAACTCTTGTGCTGATTTTTTTGTCAATATTGATCTCACTACTAATTCCATCACTTTTTTTATTCCATCCCTATTAAGATAATGAATGATTTTGTAAAGAATATGTTAGATACACCTTTCTTTAGATTCTCTTACTATTAATATGGCTAACTTTGTTCCCTTTTTATACTTTTATATATTTTTTCAGCTTTATTAAAAAAAAATTAAAGCCCGATTTTAAAATGGATTTTTTAGTCCGGCCTTTAAAAGCATAATATCTATTAAAATTAGTTCATATAAGTTATATGTAATCTGTTTGTCTCGCATAACTAAAAATTATACTAATACTTTTGTTATTTCACTAAAAAAACAAAACATTTACTTGATTCACCTAATAAATTGTATCTCTTATATTCTATTTAATATTTCAATATTAAATATTGTAAACTAATCTAATTAAATAATGATTAAATTATTTCATGTTTAGCTTTAAAATTTAATCATATTTTATTAGTCTGTATTACGTTAAACATTTGTATATTATTTTGAACAATTTTAAATTTATATTCTTTTTAAACTATGTTATGGGTTTTTAAAAAAAATAATATAGTAGTTAAAATGTAATATATTTAAAATAATAGATTTTATGTATTACATTTATCACTTTTATAATAAATAACATTGAAATTTTAAAAATAATAAATAAAGGCTAAATAGTTAATGGTCAGTGTAAGTTAGTGAGTTTTTTATTTTAGCCTCTGTAAGTTTTTTTTGTCTGAGTCTATATCTGTTCACCGTGAAATTTGGAGAACAACCGTTGGTCTAACAAATCTTAAAGACTCGTTTTAACTTGTAGGATCGACCACACTAAATCCTAGGACATAGCTAATTTGAGTTTAAAATCAAATGAAGTCTAAAAGAGAAGGATAAATACTTTGACAGTATTGAAAACAATAAAAAAAAAGGTTTTGGCAATAAAGCAAGTAGAAAATGAAAGCAGTTTGGGTCGAAGAAGATAACAATTAAAAGCAAAGGGTAAAGACCAGAAATTATAACTCGCATAAAAGCAGTAAAGTAAATGAAGATTCTTATAAAAGAAAAGAAAAACTTTATTGCATTAAAATAAAAGATTGTGTTTCGACACGTACATTCTTAGTTATAACTCTTTTCTCTCTTTGACTTGGATACTTTGAGCAAGTTTTTGACTGACTTGTACAAAATGAACACACAAACAAAATCCTAAATTGAGCCACTATTTATAACCAGTCGAAATAACCGCTCCTAATGAATCAATGGACTAGATTAAAACAAATGTCACTCTTGTCGCATACTGTGAAAAAGGGCCGACAAACAGACAGAAGAGTCGCCACTGAACGTTATTTATCCCAAAGAGAGGGAAAGGAAACAATCGAAGAAAACCTGACGAAAAGGGAAAAGACAATGTCATCGCAACCAAATCTAGGGTTCGGGAGTCGGTTACGCAAGGGGAAGGTATGAGCACCCCTCATGTCCGTTGTACTCAACGGGATCCATGCTTGTTGTCTAAATTATGGGTGAAAAACTATCTAAAGGCTGGGAACGAAGGTGAAAGAAAAAAAGAGAGACTCGATAGGACGTCGCCTCTCTATGCCTACGTATTCCCTCGTGCAATGGGAAAGTTAGAGTCCACGTAGTTCGGGAAACTACGGGTGATGGGGGGAAGGTTGCTCGCCAAGACATCACCGTCTTGTGCCTACGTATCCTCATATGGTATGAGAAATCAGAGCAAACATAGTTCAGGCAGACACGACCACTGGTTGGTTCAAGTGTTTTAATGAGTAGGGTTAAATCTCCATTCTAGCAGTTAGGGATGATGCCTGTTTGCGGCAGAACAAAAACTTAACACACTCTTTCTGAAAATTAGGTATGAAACAGTCCCGAAGGATGAAAAGGTTTGATCTTTTGTTTGTGTTTTTTATGAGAAGAAGTGAATTGAGTTAGTTTGTAACTCATGTTGCACTAAAGACTATGACTTGAGAGTGAATGCGTCGCATATCGCCCAAAGGACATACGCTAAACACTCTAGACAATATGAGAGGAGGCCCCCCACTCATCATTCCTCATGTACTTAAGGCTCGTAGCGTACACCAATTGTTAACCTTTATTAAGTGGCTTAAGAAGTTATGAGATAAGAAGAGAAGTAACAAGACTCTAAGGGGAACTGATAAACCCTAATGTTATCATGCAATGTGATCCTAAAGTTGGGATTGAAAAGGGAACTACCTAATGTTATCATGCAAAGGATTGAAATCCTAATGTCTCTCCTGCTCCCATCTTAAACAGAGGGACTAGGAATCCTAAGGGATCATGGCAAGAAGCACAAGTAAACACATAGCAATTCAATCACAAATGAAAAGAGATGAAGAAGACTTAAACAAGTCAATGCAAGATGAAATGCAATCACAAATGCAAGCACAAATTCAAGTACAAATGCAAGTATGAAATGATGCAACAAGACTCAAAGACAAAGGAGACTCAAATACAAGAGGTGACTTAAACAAGTCAAGAAGGATGAGATGAAATGGGAGAAGTAAACTACTACAACCAATTACCATCCATCTTCAAAGAAGAAAGGTGCTATCCTAAGAAGCATACACCAAGAAAAAGAGGGAGGAAAGAATGTGGGGCAGCAACCACATCTTAATCAACTCAACCAAACAATAACAAGAGATGAAGCAAAACAACAAGGCAAAAGGAACACCAATGTTCATGACAAACCCAAAGTGTAAACATCAACCCCAAATCATCATGAACAAGTGTCAAACCAACTAGAGCAAAAGTGAAACACGAGTGGAATTATCCAAATTCAAGCCCAAAAAAAGAGGCAAGTACAAGCATGATCATGTACAAATGAAGAACCAAAGTTCAAACACAATCTCACACTTCAAACAAGTGGAAATACATGATTCAAAGATAACTTGTGGCATAAGTTACACATTCAAATGACCTTAAAACAAGCAAGGCAGCATCTCAAGAGGTTCTTAAGGAATCACTTATGATCATATCCCAAAGCTTAAGTCAATACTAGCATGTGTAAGCATGGCAAAAGATGACTTGAATTTGCAAAATTCACCAAAAATAGAAGAAGACATCAATAAATCTCAAATAAAATACTCAAGTTAAGCTTGATCAAGTGCAAAACATAATGCAAAACCTCATGATCAAATTCAACCCAAAGCACCGCCAATTAGGTCCAAGAAGGCATGATGTTCCACTTTATCGAGTCTGTGTCGAGGGTAAACAAAAAGTCAAAGCAAAACTATTGAAAAATGATCATTGACAACTCAAGTCCACCCTAAAAAATGCCTCAATCCATCACCTAAGTGAGGGGGAAGAATTGGTCATAGGAGATACTTAATTGAGGTTCAAATGATCAATTCAAAACTAGGTATACACCATGAAACACTTTGAATCATAAATTCCAACTAAAATATTAAAATTAAAGAAAAAATAAAATAAAATCTTGAAAAATTAAATAACATATTGAAATGTCAGAAAAGGATTTTTGGGGATTTTTATGAACTATGGGACTAATTTAAATTTACTAAAATGCAAAATGTAAATAAAAGAAATAAAATAAAAAGAACAAGTGGAAGGGGGTATGATCAGCAAACTAGGTTTGAACTGAAATCCTTGTATAGCACGCATGAGCCTTAAAATTGGAGGTGTCAATAGCAAGAATGCTAAGCTCAATTTCCAAAATAAAGCAGTTGCTAAATGAAACGCAGCGTTTCATTTATCCAGTCAGATTCAATGCAACACATGATCCATGGTCAACCACACACATGCTTGATACCTCGCAAGTCAAATGGTCTCCCTTGCCAACTCAGCTTCCCCCTGAAACTGAACCAGGCACCAGAGGTAGGGCTCCGGTCGTCTTCTGCGGGAGACCTCGCCAGAGCTCAGGGATGAAATCACCATAAAAATTCTAAAGTCTAGTACCATTTCAAAGCTCTAACCATGTAGAATACAAATCCACTATCCATTTTTAAAAAAAGTTTCTTAAAACTAGGTGAAAACAAGCAAGGAGTTTCTTACTACACATTCTGAAATCACTTCAAACAACAATGAAAACTATACAAACATTGCCTACATGAAGTAGGACTTCAGATGCAAACCAAATGAGACTTAATGCAAGGCTAAAATGAGAGTTTGGAATCAAAGAAGATTACCTAACGGAACTGCTCCGTTGGCTCCTCAAAATGGTTGCAAGCTTTGCTCTGATGATGCTAAACCAATCCTTGCACTTTGGTCATGATGAATTGAGCACTAGCTTGAAGAAAATCTCTAGGAAATGTCCAATTCAAAGAAGAGAAAATTTGTGAAATTTTTGAGTCACCCTCTTCTCTCTCACGCAGCAACCACACTCTGACCAATTAGGGTTGAGTTTTTCCTTATATATGGTGGGTTTAATACTCTCCATGAAGGCCCATGTTGGCTGTATTGCTTGATTTCTAGCTTTGGCCAAAAATTTTATTCTTAGTGCACACACGGGTGTCATACCTCGAAAAATACGATCCTCGCGATGGACGCGGAAAAAACGTTTGAACAAAGTCACCATCGAACTTTATTCATTCCAAGGAAGGAATAGGAAAATATCGATAAAACCTTTAAAGAGATAAGAACATGGTCATCGCAACCAAATTCTAGGTTCGAAAGTCGATCACGCAAAGGGAAGGTATTAGCACCCTCTACGTCCGTTGTACTCAACGGGAACCTCTTGATTCAATTCGAGAGAAAAGTCAGCAACGCTTGTTTGTTTTCTTCTAAGGTTTCGCCTATAAGGGGACATGGGTGGTTTTTTAGATAAGGTGATCTCCAAGGATTGGGGCCCTTGTGCTTACGCACTCCCTTGTTCAATGGGAAAGTCAGAGCATCGTAGTTCGTGGGACTATGGGGAAAGGAGGGAATTGTGGATTTGTGCTCGTCAAGAACATCGCAATCTTGTGCCTACGTATCTTGTGCTCGTCGAGAGAAAAGTTAGCTACGCTTGTTTGTTTTCTTCTAAGGTTTCGCCTATAAGGGGACATGGGTGGTTTTTTTAGATAAGGTGATCGCCTAGGATTGGGGCCCTTGTGCCTACGTACTCCCTTGTTCAATGGGAAAGTCAGAGCATCGTAGTTCGCGGGATTACGGGAAAAAGGAGGGAATTATGGAATTGTGCTCGTCAAGATCATCGCAATCTTGTGCCTACGTATCTTACATTCAGAAGAGAATGAAGAATCAGAGCAGCCGTAGTTCGGCTAACTACGGTAAAAGGTCTCGAAAATGAACGAGTGTTTAGGTCACATTCTAACTGCTAAACGTTGGCTTGTCTGCTCGCTAGGGGAGGCTGAAGCACGAGTTTGTTATGCGCGAAAGAAAGGACTAAACAATATTCTTTGGGAATGTTGTTTGAATTGTGGATCGCGCGGGGGCGAGGAAGATAAAGTTGGTTAGATATTTTAATGGATAATGACAACTATTCGATAAACAAGGCGTCGGCCTCGTAACCAATTAGTCGGGATATCATTGGAATGATAGATCCCAACGACACCTTTTTCATTCAATTAATTATAAAATTGTGTTTGAATGGACAATAACGATATTTTTCCACATAATTAAGACACTTGTTTTATGTCCGAAAGGTCGAGCAACCCACAACATAAGGCGTACGCCCCTAGAGTGGTCACTCAAGAATTCAAGGGGTGCAAGACCCCAAGAATTTAATTCTTTCGTACTTTGATTTAAGAAAATAATATGAACTTGATGTACGATTTAGACGCATATTAGGGTTTATACTCGATCGCACAAGGGTGTGGAACGAGGTTAGATGGGTTGCAAAAAATTAGGAGGAATGACGACTATTCGATAAGCGAGACATCGGCCTCGTAACTAATTAGTCGGGATATCATTGGAATGTTAGATCCCAACGAAACCTTTTTCATTACATTAATTATTCAAGGCGTACGCCTCAATAGTGGTTATTCTCAAATCCAAGGAATGCACGACTCCAAGAACTCGATTCTTTTATGATTTAATTAAGAAAATAATTTGAAAATATTAACATATGTAGATTAAACTAGGGTAAGTATATTGCTCGAGCTAGGATTTACAAACTTCGAAAGTTTTAAACACGGTTAAGTAGTTTAGCGATGAAATACAAAACGACCACAACTCAAGGCGTGCACCTCGAGAGCGGTCGATTAAGGACCCAAGGAGTGCTAGAATCCAAAGATCCACCACTTTCATCATTTAATTAGGAAAATGAAAATTTATCCTGGAGGTATTATCTCTGAACTTTCTTTTTGTCTGCATATGCATTTTTACCTCACCGTGCTTTGGCCCTCTTCGCTAAAGATGTTGCTCTCTGAGAGAGTATTAAGTAGCCAAGCTCACTATCTTAGAGTTTCAGTGTGAAACTCTAAGAAGCTTTTCAGGATTTTGAGCTTCGGTAAGGGTTTAGGGATTAATTTTGGCAGGGTAACGTTAAGGTTCTTCTTCTCTCCCTTTGTGGATGATTAGGGTTCTATTTATAGGGGGTTTGGAGGAATAATTCATACACAAAAAAGGGATAAAATCTGCAGATGGGTTGGCTAACACAATTTACCAGACTCTTCTCAACAATGCTTCAGACATGATAAATGATCATAAAGATGTAGGAATTGATGTGGTGCACACGTTATGGCATGTGTTGCGGCGCGTGACGGAAGCATAACTTTAGCTTATGGCTCGGATGACAAGGTTGACTTGGTGGCTTGTGAAAATTGAAGATTGTTTGGGAGCAGTGTAAAGTGCATTATGGACTTTGTGAAGATAATTGGATTACTTCTCTCAAGGAATTGGTCCATGGACAGTTTGCCATGAAGATCCTGGATTTGAGAGACTTGAGAATAGCATTCCATGAGCATCAGGTAAGAAATAACATTCTCTAAATATGGCATGGACTTGGTATTTTGGTGTTTTGCAAGTCTTTTATGCATTTGAGTTTGTAAGGAATAGCTTTGGTGTGCTAATTGTTGCTTCTTTTTGTTTTTGTTCAGACGTGGGGCTATGATTTTGGTGCAGAATAACATTATCTTATATGAAGAAAATCCCTGGTTGATTAAAAGGATGGATTATGATCAAATTGTAAGATGCGGAACTCGGCATGAAGATTGAAGAACTAAGGCTGCTTGGTGTAGCACCCCAAAATGTTCCCTTTCGTTTTAACCTTAATTGGCTTTTGTTTTTTTGCATTTTGCATTTTTGCATATCATAGCATCTGTTCTCGAGGCATGGGATCGAGGTATTCCTGTGGCTCAAGTTCATTTTGGTGCAAAAGACTGAACAAAGAACAACAAATATCAGAGGCTCGGGTATTTATTTTGCCCAGCGGTCAGGCGGCCGATTTTACTTTATTTTGTAGGAGAACAACAGTTCAAAAAGCAACACTCAGGCTCATGTCAAGCATTTTTATAGTGATAACATTCAAGAACGAGATTCAGAAGCTTAACAGAGCTCCAAATAGTCAAAGCAGGGCAAATGGACAGATTTTCCTCCAAAAGGCGCCAAATTCAAAATTTTGAAGGTGTTAATCAGTTAACGCATATAGTTAACCGATTAACCAAGGAAAAATCAGGCCAGATTTGAAAATTTGAAGGCGTTAATCGGTTAACGCATACGGTTAACCGATTAACCAGTACAATTTTTGCCTCTGTACATGATTTTTCAATGCAGAGCCATTTGGGGTCCAATTTTGATCACTTAAATTCAAATTTGTCACTTGAGAAGGATCTAGAATCATTTCGTAATTTCATTTCCCTCCAAAATCCCATTCCTAGTGCCAAACCAATTTCCAAGCCTCTCATTTGGATCCAAACCTAGATGATATTTAAGTCATTCACTCCAAACTAAAGTGATCCAATTTTCATTTCTCACTCTTATTTTTCAGAATTCATCTCAATTCTCTCAAACTCTTTCTCAACTTTCCAATTTCAAAACCCTCACTTAAAGCTCTTTTCCATTGAATTCTTTGATTCTTCCACAGAATCAATGAATTCTTGAGCTCAAACCTCCATCCATCACCTCCATTGAAGTGATTTCTCCATCCAATTTTCGTGCACAATTGGATCCAGATCTGGAAGTGATTTTTTGAAGTGATTATTTGGCTTATTTTGGATTAATCTTGAAGGATCTCCATTTGCTACAACAAGAATTGGTGTGGATCTTGAAGTATTATGGACTTCTAGCATCGGATCTGTTCAATTCCAGTTAATTCAACATTAACCAAAGCAAATCTCTGCTACGAAGGTTGGAATCCTAGATCCATAGCATTTTTGAGCTTATTTGCATGTTCATGATGATTTTCATATTCGATTGAATTTTGGTTGACATGATTGTGGATGTGGCTGTTTAGATCTGTTTACATGCTGTTGAAATCATGGTTTTCTGATTTAATTTCGTGCATTGCTGATTATGTGATCATTGGCATGTTTGGAGAAGTGATAAGCTGTTGAAAAGTGATTCTGCTTTGCTATTTTCAGCTGTTAGCACAGTGTTAATCGGTTAACGCATATGGTTAACCGATTAATCATCACAAATTTCCATATTTTTCAAAGTTTTCAGAGCGTTAATCGGTTAACGCATATGGTTAACCGATTAACCAGTTCAAATTTTCAAAATTTTTAAACGTTAACAGTGTGTTAACCGATTAACCCTGGGGGTTAACCGATTAACACTGTGCTGGTAGGCCTGTTTTGCTACTTTGTTTGATTGTTTGCATACCGTTTTATCTCGAATCATCATAGATCAGTGTGATGTATTAAGGATGAGATGTTTCTAGATATATGTCGCTGTTTTGGTTGTTTAATCGAGATTTCGTCGACATTCGGGTTTTTCCACTTGGATGCATTCTTATGGATATGGTTCAAAGTGATGACTCTTTGCATGTTTGTTTGTTTTCATCCTTGGCTTTCCTTTCAATGTTTGCATCATTCTTGCATCGCTGTTGAGGTCGAGACGCGCTTGTGGCGGCGGCTGCCCCACACATTTTTCCTCCCCCCTCCATTCTAAGTGTGCATTTTCATGTTTGCATCTTTCATTTGTGATTGAATTTACTTGGTTCTTTCTTGTGCTTTTTGCCATGATCCCCACAGGGTTCCTAGTCCCTCCGTTTAGGATGAGAGTAGGAGAGACATTAGGTGTTCAATCCAAGCATGCTAACATTAGGGTAGATGTTCCCTCTTTTCTAATCCAAACCTTAGGACCACTTTGCATGACAACATTAGGGCCGAGTTTCCCTTAGACCTTCCGTGCGTCTCTCTTCTCATCTCAAAACAATTCTAATCCATCTAATAAATGCGATAAACATTGCGCGCTACGAGCCTTAAGCTACATGGGGAATGATGAGTGAGGGGTCTCCTCTCGCTTATCTAGAGTGTTTAGTGTATGTCCCGTTTAGGGGCGATACACGATGCATTCGCCTCCATGTCATAGTCTTTAGTGCAACGTGAATCACAAACTGAATTAATTCACTACACTAAAAAACACAAACAAAAGTTCAAACTTTTTTCCTTCGGGATTAATTAAACTTCCTCTTTTCAGATAAAAGAGTGTTGTTAACTTTTAGTTCTATCGCAAATGGTAATGCCCAAGTCTCCAATGGTCGAGCTGCATACACCAACTGCTAGAACTGCTTGTTGACCCTACTCGGGCCTAAAAACATTTGAACCAACCTGTGGTCTTATTAGGCCGAACTACGTTTGCTCTAATCTCTCATACCTGTTGAGAGTACGTAGGCATAAGACGTGATGTATTGACGAGCAACCTTCCCCCCTTTCACCCGTAGTTAGCCGAACTACGTTGAGTCTGACTTTCCCATTACACGAGGGAATACGTAGGCACAGAGCGGCGATGCTTTGCCGAGTCTCCTTTATTTTTCTTTTGTCCCTGAGACCTTTAGCGTAGATAGATAATCACCCTTTTAGATAGACAATAAGCATGGATCCTGTCGAGTACGATGGACGTGAGGGGTGCTTATACCTTCCTCTTGCCTAACCGACTCCCGAATCCAGGGCTTGGTTGCGATGACCTTGTCTTTCCCTTTTTCGTCAGGTTTTTACGATCGTTTCCTTTCCCTTTCTTTGGGATAAATAACGAAAGGTGGCGACTCTTTTGTTTTCCGCCGGGTGTTTTTCGCAGTTGTGACAGTTGGCGACTCTGGTTCCCTATGCGAGTCACTCCTAGCGCTTGTCTGTTGCGTTTTTGGGTGTTTATTTTTATGCAGTTTTTGCTTTATGTATATTATCTGTTGTATATTATTGCATTTTGCATTCTTGTTGTTGCTGTGCTGTGGGTTGGGTTGTTCCATTGAGAGATAAGCCGGACCTCAGCTTGAGTATACACATAGGATTAGAGTGGAGATTAGCGGGAGCTTGCGTGGCGTTTGGCTGTGCAATAGCTCGCGTGAAATTCACATTCAGACGAGGTTTTTCTTTGGAAATATTCTATCCTGCGTGTCTGGTGCAGTTGAGGGAATATCGACTTAGAGAGACTGTCGATGTAACAGCCCAATTTTTATTAATTATTTATTTATATTAATTAAATGATTTGTGGGGATTGTTTAATTAATGGATGATTAACTAAATGAAATTGGTAGATGTTTGAGAAGAGAAATATGATGGAAAGAATAGAAGAGAAAGACTTATAAAGGAAAAGTGGAAAGAAAAGAAAAAGATAGAAACATAAGAGAAAATAAGAGAAAGAAGGAGAAAGAGGAGAAAAGAGAAGGAAAAGAAGGAAAAGTTGGAAAAGCTCAAGAACGACTCTCAAGCATCGATTTAATCAAGGTATGGGTGTGAAATATCATCATCTATTCAATGTATGTGATTATGTATGGGTGGGTTTGGATTTGTTGGAGTTTCTACTTATTTTCCATTTTAGGGCAGAAATGGATTTAATCGGTAGATCCGAGTTTTTAACGGTTAAGAATGAGAATAAGTGGTAAAGTTTAGTCGAGAGATGTTATACTACGGCTGTGGAACCGGGTTGGTGAGAATCGGTCGGTTTTTGGGGTGATTGAGTGGTTTTGGACAGTTAGGGATTTCAGAGTTCGCAGGTTCGCCAGGCGAGCAGGAGCGAAGCTTCGCCAGGCAAAGCCCAACGAGTGGGTAGTGAACCAAGTCAGTAGCCAAAGTTAGTCTTCGCTGGCGTGTTCGCCAGGCGAAGGTTCGCCAAGCGAGTGAACCATTGAGTGTTAGCGAACACATTCTAGTAGCTACTGACTGTCTTTGCCAGCGAGTTCGCTAGGCGAATAAGGTAGCGAGCATTCGCCAGATGCCTCGCCCGGCGAAGGGCAGCGAATGTGACAGCAAATTCCATTTCTTGTGTTTTCCATCCAATAGTTATTTGTTTGGTTCAATTATGTTAATCCTTATATGATATGAATAGTTTGTGTACTATTGAGATGAGACGTGCTGTGGGTAGCCTTATGGCGTGAATCCTAGATTGTGAAATCAATCGTGAATGTAGCCTTTAATATATATATATATATATATATATATATATATATATATATATATATATATATATATATATATATATATATATATATATATATATATATATATATATATATATATATATATATATATATATATATATATATATATATATATATATATATATATATATACATATATATATATATATATATATATATATATATATATATATATATATATATATATATATATATATATATATATATATATATATATATATATATATATATATATATATATATATATATATATATATATATATATAATGCATTGTTTTAAATTGAATAAGAATGCATGATGAATCGTGATGAGGTTTGTGGCCGTTGGGCGTGATATTGGGAATGCATATGTGTTGTATGCGACTTTATGTGAATAATGCATGAGAACATATTGATGAATATGTGTGCATTGCTTGATAAATGTGATGATATAAAGTATGAATACTTTGATTATATGAATATATTGTGTGTGCAATCATGTTATAATTCTTGAGTGATGAATTATTTGAATGCATGAGATTAAGATGCGAGAACGGTCTTAAGTGCATTTGGTGGTTGATTGCATATGCATCATTTAGTCAAGAGGCAATGCTTACTAGTTTCGTGGAGACTAGTGACTTGTCCCAAACCTAGAAGAGTGGGTTTGAAAGCTTAGAGGACGGGCTTTTGGTGGTTATCGGTCTAGAAGAGTGGACCCGGTTTAATGTAAAAACCGAAAAATGATAACAAGTGTTGGTACCACATGGCATTGAATTGCATTGAGTTGTGTTAAGTCACATGGCATAGATATCATTGTTATATGAATTATGCAAGTATATGGTTTGTTGAATTGTGAATTATGGATGTGTGCATGATGAAATGTGCTTGATTGATTATGCATATTTGTTTATACAGGTTGTGATGTATTTGAGGATTATAATGAAATATGGTGAGAAAACGTGGAATATTGTATTCATTATTCATGTGTGTGTGTGTGTGTGTGTGTGTGTGTGTATATATATATATATATATATATATATATATATATATATATATATATATATATATATATATATATATATATATATATATATATATATATATATATATATATATATGCATTGATTATTATGGTAATATTTCTCACCCTTCTGCTGTTTTATAATGCTCTATGAGGCATTGCAGATAAGGAACTGGAGATTCTTTTTGTGAAGTATAACTTCATTCTTTTGGTCTGGTCGCTCTGATATGTAGTACCGGGTAGTTAGGCTGTATAACATTCTTTTGTGATACATTGTGAATGTATCAACTGATGATGTTTTTGTATAATATGAATGATATTGTGAACCAAAATCGATGACATGTATTTATATGATAACATGTTTTAAGTGATTCAATGTTTTACCCTTCCGCTTTAATTTAAATATTGAGATGTAGGTGTAAGGACGAAGTTCCTCTATTTAAAAACTACCCCACTATTGCATATCTCTATTTGAGCAGGTGTTGTATGTTTTAAATGGTGAATTTGTGTGACATGCTCCTTTTATACTATGATTTAATATTACTCTGATGAAAATTTTGATATGTGCCTAAATGTTTCATATGCTTATTTGGGGGTATAGAAGGGGTTGTTACAGTCGACTCTGGAGACCGTTCATTTGGGGGGTCAGCTAAGTGAGGCCGCTTCGTTAGAATATGATGCCAAACCAGAAATGGTGAACATATCATCGTTTCTCGAAAGTCTGTGACGCTGACAACCCGCATAGGATGTCGTACCTTTCAAGACTAGAACCCACATGTGAGAGGGATGGGTTTTTGCAGGAAACCTGGCCTTCAACCAACCCTGGTTTTCTCGTCAGTGCAGAATTTTAATCCTGAGTGTTCCATCCAGTGTGTTGTCTCAGTGTTCTGATTAGAGCAGAGCTCTGGTTGAATTCATTCAACGGAACAACAACGAATTTGAGCATTGGATACCTTGATCCCATGTTTGCATCTGCATAATCATTTTGCATTTAACATTGCATGTTTGTGTGTGTTACAGGTTCTCGTCTTTCCCTTGATTCTGGTATTGGTCTTCTGCAGAGATGGAAGTTAGCAGAAAGAGGATTGTTGTGTACAAATTTCCGGCACCTGAGTTAGGACATTTATTTGGTTTGATTTCCATGGCTGATCCTGGTGTTCTTGCAGCTTTCAAGGAACAGTATGGTGGAATTCTGAAGTTTGTCCGTAAGCTCACGATTCATGAGCATGGAGTTATTCATACCCTGTTGCAGTTTTATGATCCTCCGCTGAGATGCTTCATGTTCCCGGACTATGTGTTGGTTCCGACTTTGGAGGAATTCGCTTACATCTTAGGTGTTCCGATTCTGAACAAAGTGCCTTTCTTCAGTTTCGAAGAAGAACCTAATCTCGAGAAGTTGTCCGCCGCTCTTTATTTGAGCGCCTCTGACTTGATAGATCATGTTATCAGCAGAAACGAAGTTTCTGGATTTACTTTACCCTTCTTGGTCGACGAAGCCCAAGAGTATGCTGAAAAGGGTTGTTGGATGGTTTTCAGTGTTATCTTGGCTCTGTGTGTTTATGGCATTGTGTTGTTCCCCAATGTACCAGACTTTGTGAATTTTGATGCTTTTCATATTTTCGCTTCCAAGAACCCCGTACCTACTCTTCTAGGAGACTTGTATCATTCAGTGCATTACAAGAACGAGAAAAGAAGAGGAAAGATGGTTTCTTGTTGCGCACCGCTGTTGCATAAATGGTTGGTTGATCACCTTCCTCGCTCTGGAGCTTTTGTGGATGCCGCAAACTCATCTGAATGGTCAAAGAGGCTTATGGGTTTAACGAAGAAGAATATCGTCTAGTTGGACCGAGACTTGCTGGGTCTTGAGCTTATCTTTAGTTGTGGTAGCTTTCCTAATGTGCCCTTGATGGGGAGGAAAGCCGGTATCAATTATAATCCTTCTCTTGCTGTGAGACAATTCGGTTATGCTTTGAAAGGACCTCCGAAAGAAGAAGAAGTGCAAAAGTGTCTGTACTTCACAGGTGTAGATGATTCTTGTATCTCGGCCCGATTCGTGGATGCTTGGGGTAAGATTCACAATAAGGGAAAGCTTTCTTTAGGCTAAGGAGATTGTAGAGCATATGATCCCTACTTGGATTGGATTCAGAAGAGAGTGGAAGAGGTATTATTTCAGTTTCCTATTGAAGCATCACTATATCCTTTAGTCATTGAGCCGCCCACAACAATCGGTATCCTGAGATATACCAAACTTTGGGCAGAGAATGAAGAGTTGAAGCATGATAAAGGTGAAGCTGTTTATTTGGCCAAGACAAAGTTTGACTCCTTTGTCAAGTTGGAGAAAGAACTTGCTAATCAGCTACAAGACATTTTGAGCAAGTTTTATGTTGGACAAAACTTTATTTGAAATGTGCAAGATAGTGAAAATGACCTATAATGCCAAATGACCTATAATCTTACTTTTCCAAAATACCCCTGACTTGTAAACCTCATAACTTGCGTTCTACAAATAATATGGAAGAATTCTAGTACAATTTAGAAAGCTAAGATCAAGACCTACAACTTTCATGTTGGTCAAAAGTTGAGGAGAAACATCCTTCTAGGTCAAAAGTTCCTTGGAAGTTGGTGGACTTTTGCAGACAAATTTCACATTCATCTAATGACCTGTAACTTGTCTGGATCATAACTTGAGTTATATAAATCCAATGGAGGACTTCTAGTACTAAAATTAAAGCTAAGAACATGCTCTACAAGTTCCATGTTGGTCAAAAGTTGAGATGAAACTTATATATTGAGATAATTGGTCTTGAAGCTAGGCACCAAATAGGGGATTTTACCTTGAGAACCCTAATTTAGCAACTCCTCACACTTGGAATTCTTCTTGAATTGATCTTGGAATAATATCTCAAATGCCTCAACAAAACTTTCCATGATCTCAAAGACTTAGAATTGTGTCTTAATCTCCTCCAATTGCACAGTTGACTCAAGGTTGATCAGACAAAACCCTAATTGCAACACCTTCAACTGTGGCTTTCCCCACTTGGCATAAACACTTGACTGAGCTCCACCATGACCCTCAAGGCACTCCATGAGCTCTATCCATATACCCTATCCATGATCAAGGCCTCACAACCCACTGATGGTCTTCAATTGTCCCCCCAAGCTAGGAGATGAACCACATACCAGCATCCAAACTTCTCAAGAACACAACCCACTTTCTGATGACTTTGGTGACCTCTCAAGCTTGAATAAGACCTCTAGATAGGCTCTTCTTGATATAAAACACACTTGATCCCCGACTAAATGAATAATGCTATGCTATGCAAATGCTAGACCAATGGTATGCTAATGCAGTGAAATATAAACCAAGTAAGAAAAAGGTTAGGAAAATTTTGGGGTGCAACAGTATGCCCTTTAGGAAATATGCGACGCATTTGCTCTCAAGTCATAGTCTTTAGTACAACATGAGTTACAAACTTAACTCAATTCACTTCTTGTTTAAAAAACACAAAACAAAACATCAAACCTTTTTATCACTCGGGATTGTTTAAAATCATTTTCAAAAAGAGTGTGTTAAGTCTTGGTTCTACAGCAAACAGGTAAAACCTAAGTCTCGAATGGTCGAGCAGCAATACACCTAACTGCTAGAATGAAGGTTTAACCCTACCGAGTTAAAACACTTAAACCAACCTGTGCTCGTGTCAGTCCAAACTACGTTTGCTCTGATTTCTCGTACCAGACGAGAATACGTAGGCACAAGACAGCGATATCTTGGCGAGCAACCTCTCCCCCTTCACCCGTAGTTTTCCGAACTATGTTGACTCTGACTTTCCCATTGCACGAGGGAATACGTAGGCATAGAACGGCGATGCTCTATCGAGTCTCTTTTCTTTTCTTTTGTTCTTGTGAGACAACCTTTTGATAGATTAACACCATTTTAGATAGACAACAAGCATGGATCCCATTGAGTACAACGGACGTGAGGGGTGCTCATACCTTCCCCTTGCATAACCGACTCCCGAACCCAAGATTTGGTTGCGATGATCTGTCTTTTCCCTTTTTCGTAGGTTTTCTCTAATTGTTTCCTTTCCCTCTCTTTGGGATAAATAACAAACGGTGGCGACTCTTCTTTCTTTGCCGGCCCCTCTTTGCAGCGATGTGACACCTACCAATTGAAGTTGAGATACCATCTTTGAGGGTCCTAATGGAAGCAAAGCTGGAAGAAGCTGAGTGGGTCAAGGAAAAGTTTGATCAGCTGAATTGCATTGATAAGAAGCGAATGACTTCGATGTGCCATGGACAGTTGTATTAGAAGAGGACCAAAAGAGCCTTTGACAGGAAGGTCAGTATCTGAGAGTTCTAAGAGGGAGAACTCGTACTCAAAAAGATATTTCTAGTTCACAAAGGCACGCGTGGGAAATGGATGCCTAACTACGATGGACCATTCGTTGTAAAAACAACTTTCTCTAGAGGCTCACTCATTCTTACGACAATGGACGGTGAAAAACTTGTTCATCCTGTGAACTCTGGTGCAGTTTAAAAATATTATGCCTAAAACAGAACCCACTATGTCGAAAACCCGAAAGGGTGACTTAGGCAAAAAGGGGTATTCTGGTGGATCAAAACATATGAAGGAGATCTAGGAACAAATTAGGGATGAATTAAAAAACAAAGAAAAAGATTGCTAAGTCGAAAACATGAAAGGGCGACTTACGCAAAAATGAACATTTCGGTGGATCAAAATCCCGAGAGGACGGTTCAGGCAAAAGTTAGGGATAAAGGCATTTCGCTGCATCTGAGGTTGTTACCATTGCCAAAGATTACTAAAGAGGCTTACTTCCACTACTCTTGTCAGAAACGAAGATCTAGCAAACCCTTAGTTAGTAGGGCAGGATTATCGTCGGATATAATGTAAACTTTTCCTTTTTTCCATTTTCAATTGTAAATATTTCATGAAGCTTTGTCATTTGCAAGCTACCATTCATAAATAAAATCAGTTTTGAACTTTTCGTTTGTTTGCAATTTACCATATTATTTACTCTTCTTTGTTATCCAAAACATGACTTATTTGTTAATAATGATTTTTTGAAAGCAAAAGGTTTTGAACCAAAAATGATTTCAAAAGGAAACTGAAACAAGACAAGTAGTTACTTTGGTTTGTGGAAAATTTTAGTGGAAATTAGGTTTCTCCTAAGAAATCTAAAAGTGGCCGAAATCTTAATATCACCATCTCAGCTGTATATAGCCCCCATTGAAAACAATTTCTCTGGTACCCCATGTATGGTAGAAGTTTGAATGTGATTGAAGATCCATCCTCATAGTAGACGCTTTGACTCCTACAAAGAGATTGCACTATATCTTTAACAAGCTTGCCTAAGCTTTACACTATTCCCCAATAAAGTAAAAAGGGTTTAACCCTTATGTGTTGTTATGGACCCTTTTGTTCCCTAGACTCAGTGTGATTCTTTTGTTTCCCCAACGAAGTAGATTATTATCTACCTCCTCTTTTGAGTCTCTTATTCATGTGTCTCTTGCCAGGGTCAGTTGTTTGGTTGTAGCTTTTTGATTTTAAGTTTGTTTTCAAACAACAATCTTTGCTGCGTCTTTTGGTGGTTGTTGTTTATCCTTTTCCTAGCAGAGTCGCCTACCATCCTTTTAAAGACCCTTGGTCGTCACCAATTCCCTTCTAAGTCCAGCTGTGACTGGCATCTATTACCTCTTTGGTTTTTACCAATTCACCTAATGTCTAGTTGTAACTAAACAATCTCTGGTGGATAATCCAATAGTCATTGGCACTTACGCAATTTCAACCTTGATCTGATACTGTTTTGTCTGGTAGTTACCAACATT
Organism: Lathyrus sativus; assembly: GCA_963859935.3. Taxonomy (NCBI): domain Eukaryota; kingdom Viridiplantae; phylum Streptophyta; class Magnoliopsida; order Fabales; family Fabaceae; genus Lathyrus; species Lathyrus sativus. Next base: position 226,644,936 of record OZ012738.1, read on the forward strand.
TCCTTATGAGGTTAGTCATTACTAATTCCTCGGTTAAGTTTGTTATCTGGTGGTCACTAACTGTTCCCCATGAAGTTTAGCTATTTCTAGCTCTGCTTGATAGTCCAATTGTTATTGGTCTTGTTGATTTGGTCGTTACCATATCCTATTCCAAAGTCCAGTAGTGACTGACACCCATTAAGAAACCCAATCGTTATTGGTATTTCTGTTTTAGTTGTCACCATATCCTGCCTAAAAGTCTGGTAGTTACTGTCATTGCCTAAATCTAGTGGTTACTAGTATTGAGAATCTAGTCGTTACCAACTCTGGTAGAAAGACCGATCGTTACCGATATCCGTTAGAAAGTCCAGTGGTTACTGGCGTTGCTTAAACCCAATTGTTATTGGTACTGCTATTTTGGTTGTCACCATATCCCTGTGAAGTCCATGGTTACTGGCATTGTTTAAAATCTAATGGTTATTGGATCTAAAGTCCAATGGTTACTAGCATTGTTGAAAATCCAATGGTTATTGGTATCTAAAGTCCAGTGGTTACTGGCTTTGCTCAAATCCAATTGTTATTGGTATTGTAGATTTGGTTGTTACTAATTCACCTTTTGAAGTCTAGTCGTTACTAGCGTTTATCAAAACCAATGGTTAACTGCAATGTTCACCTAACCGTGTAATTTTAGGATGACTGGTTTTTACCAATATCCCAAGTGAAATCGTTGGATGTTTGATTGTTATCAATATCCCTGGTAAGTCCAGTTAGTTTGTGTCTGTTTTCTTTCCCGGTCATTTCCTAAAGATTTCTTTTGAACTCTTTGATGTAACGAAATCCTCCGCTTGGCTTAGTCCTTTGTGGATTCTTGTTTTGTATGTTGGTTTTTCTGTTAGAGGTCAAAATTTTATTCAAACTAATCCCCAGTGGATATTTTGTCTCCTTCTGGTCTTCCCTTATGGATTTGTTTTTTTGTTTCTACCTCCATTGGGAAGTTTCTTCCTCAAGAGTATTTGTCTGACCATGTTTGAATTTGTGCTTCATCAGTCTACTTTCCACGGTGTTTGTCTTTCCCAGTGTGTGGTTACTCGTTGGGTTGGCCCTTTTCTATTTCTTTTCACTGTGGTCGTCTTCATTTTACATTCTTCATCATAAAGCCTCATGGTAGAGTTCATAGCATGCAACAACACTTGCATAGTTTTGTCTTCCTTAGCATACCATTGCATCTAACGACAAAATTTTCAATTTTCTATATTTAAATACCTTTCACCGTGATTTTATGGAGATTGTCATCTAGTAAAGTAATTTAAATAGGGGAAATTGTCATACCCCAAAATTTAACCCCTAGATTCCATCACCACTCTAGGAGAATCAAGCATTTATCTCTAACCCTAACTTGGTTTCAAGTTTGCTTTTTTTGAAGTTCATCTGAATTAGGGTTTTGAACTTTTGATATCAAGAGGACTATGGCTTGATCAGTCAATTTTTTTTAATGATCATCATAAAATCAAGTTCCCATAAACTCAAGATGGTTATATTCAACAAAATTCAAGTCAAAATTGGTCTCACTAAAAGTTCATTGAAGCCCAATTTCATCTTGTCCCAAACTAGGGTTTTATCAGGAAAAGTCAATTGTGTCTTTGACTTTTGATAAAGGAATGATCCAAAGCCTTGGGACATGATCCAAATTTTTCATATACATCATTTAAGCCCATCCACAATAATTGAAAAGTTCAAAGATGCAAGCTCGTTGAAGATCACACCGTTGAATTCATCTAATACAAGCTTTATCTGACAAAGTCAACCCTTTGACTCTTAGGTTTATTTTGTCCAAATTGATGCACTCAAGCCAAATTTTATCAAGACATGTTTAATTAATGAGTTTGATCATGAAAAATGAATATTTTAGAGGTTTCTTGCAAAAGGGGTAAAGTTGAGATACTTGAATTTTTCTATGTATGAAAAAACCCTAGTTTTGGTGCTAACTTTGAAAGATCATAACTTTAAATCCACACATGCAATTTTTTGAGTTCCAAAGATCAATTTTTAGATATCATCATTTTCTACAAAAGTGTCCTAGTGACCTATGAGAAAAAGAGGCTTGAATTTTGAGATATGGAGCTTTAATGTTTGAAAGAATTTCAAAACACATGGAATTTTTCAAGACAACTTTAGTCCTTCAATTTTCAGTCAATTTCAAAGCCATTTTTCACTATGATCGCTTTTGATTAAAAAATTCATCAAACATGAAAGTTGTAGTGAATGCTTAGAGGTTTCCAAAACACACAAGAACTCTCCAATCCATTGAGTGAGCTAGACGTTTCGAAGACATGAAGTTGAGGTCCAAGAACTTGAAATACAAGGTTCTAACTTGGTGTGACATGTTGAAAAACCAATTTCTTGATGCAAACCTTGGTTTCTTAATTTTTTACTTACAAGATATTACTTAAACAGATCCTTACACAAAATTTGGGAGCTTAAACCTTTGAATAAAAGCTTAGACTAAGTGTTTATGCCATTTTTGGCATAAAGGTTCCACTTCCATTTTTGAAAAGCATGGTATTTCCCCTCATTTAAGCATAGAGCCATTTCCAAAGCCTGCCAAGTACATGATCATTTGTAGAAGCATGCCCAAGATCAACCACCTTGTACTTGATGCCTTGAGCAACACAAAAACCATCATCACATTTGGTTTGAAAATGCAAATGGATGGTTGGCAAAAAGTTGGATTATGACCACCCTTAGAATCTCCCACTTTCCTATGAAATACCAAGTCAATCTCCATTGCAAAATATCAGAAAATACCCTAGAAGAACTCCTCAAAACACCTTGCATCCTCAGAACCAACAGATCTTGTAAAATAACCAAAACCTTGCAAGAACATTCCAAACACTCATTCCACTCGTGCGTTTCTCAAATAAACTTCAAAAATCACCTACATATACTCCATAGAACTAATTTAATCCATAAAATAAGTTATGAAAAACCCCAAACACATCACACCATTTTCATACCTCGATTTATGCAAACAGAACTGTGTTCTGCCTTTCAAGATCTTTCCACCTGATTCAACCATCTAAGCATCTTCTCAAGGATTCAGTAAGGTTCTAAGGATCATTATTTTACAAATTTAACCATTTTGAAGGAGCCTTGGACTTTCTCCAAGATGTAGGTTTTTTTGAACTCATCAAATCCTTGTTTCATGCACTGTTTTATTTCATTTGTGTAAGCAAAATGTAGTTCATAATGTGAGTGGTTAGTTTGGATCATTAATGGTTTTGTTTCAACTAAATATTTGATGTTGTGACTTGCTTTTGGTTTTTGATGTTACATTGTTGTGAAGGATATAGCGTGTTAGGCTCTTAGTTTTAGGTCAAACAAGTAACATATTCATGTTCCCCTTGAAAAATACTTTAGTTTTGTATTTTACATCATTTGAAATGATTGAGAGATGGAGGAGTTAGAAGAGGATGAAGTTCTGATTATGGAGTGGTTTAGGGCACGAAGAGGGAGAAAATAATGGAGGCGAGGCTGAGGAAGATGAAGTTGAGTGGGATCTAAGGAGGAAGTGACTGGGCGTGATGTGGCGCTGAGGTGGACATTTTGGTTCATTCTTAAAATAAAATGAATTGGAAGAATATTATGAATGGATGAGAGTGTAGCACCGCTGGTCCATGAAGGAGGTTTGTGTGTCATGAGGAGCGATGGTTCTGGGGTTCAATTCCCCTCAAACCTTTTGGTTCTTTTTTATTTTTCTTTTCTAAATAAACCACTTGTTTTCACATATTATTACATGTTGATGTTCCTTATTCTTATTGCGCTGATAGCCTAAATGGCATTGGTTTTGTGCCTGAGTGGCTAGTGCGTGGGTTCAAACCCCATTAAGTGCATCTCTTCTATTTTTAATACTTGATTTTTAGGGTTTCCTTCACAAATTGATTTGATCATAAATTTCTTGATTTTTATCATTTTGATCCCATTTTTGTTTGCATTTTGTTCATGATGATGCCTATTTTCTATTTGTGTCAAGAAATTTCCAAAAATATTTATTTGTCTTGCATTTATGTGCATTCAAAGTGTTGCACCCTAAAATTTGCTCAACTTATTTCACCTGATTTTATGTTTCAATTGCATTAGCATTTGCATACTAAGTCATGTACATAATTCATTCATTTGCATAGCATAGCATATCAAGTCATCCAACAAGGGACCAAGTACTATTCTTATCTCTATGATCCTATCAAGAGGTTCTTATTCAAATTCAAGCTTATCCAAGTCATCAGAAAGAAATTGAAATCTAAGAAGTCAGTGGATTAAGCAGTGGATCTATCTCCTATCTTGAGGGTATTTGAAGATCATCAAAGAAGTTGTGAGTCATGAATTGAGGTCATGGAGGGTATATAGACATCATGTAAGACCTAGAGGGTCATTTTGAAAGTGAGACAAGTCATTGATGTGATTACAAGATCTACAATTGAAGACAGTCAACTAGGGTTTCATCTGGGTCAACCTTGGGTCATCCCTAGGTCAAATGCTTGATTGAAGGGCATCAAGGTCTATTTGAAAGATGTGGGGTTCATCATTTGACATATAGATATGGATGTGGTGTTGTGCCAAGGAGAAATCAAGAGAAATCAAGAAGGAGAGAGGTTTCTAAATTAGGGTTTCTGTGTAAAATCCCCTGATTTAGGTCAAATTTCCAAGCAAGATAATTCAAAATGCAAGCTTCAAATGGATCCTTGGCAAACATGAAACTTGTAGAGGATCTCAAGACCTTTAATTTGAGTGGTGGAAGACATCAAGGAAATTCATAGAACTCAAGTTATGGTCCTTGCAAGTTACAGGTCATCAGAGGCATCTGAAATTTTGTCTGTGAAAGTTGCTTGACTTCCAAGCAACTTTTACCCCTCAAGGAGCTTTCAAATTGATTTCTGGTAAACATGAAAGTTGTTCCTAATGATCTTAGCTTTCTATAAAGGTATAGTATGCCTTCATCTGATTTGTGGAACTCTACTTATGACTTTGGCAAGCAAAGGGTATTTTGGTCATTTGGAAATTATGGGTCATTTCAAGCATATGCCTAAAACTCATACAAGGAAGCTTCAAATGAAAAACTTCAGAACATAAAAGTTGTTCCAAATTAAATTTTGAGTCTAGAAAAGTGGTCATGGAAGTTGGAAAATGCTCATAGCTCAAGGTTGCAAATTTGGTCAATTAAAGGTGAATTTAATGAATAAAAGTGCCTTAAAAAAAATGAGATTTTTCATAACATGTCCAAATGGGGTGAAACTATAAGTCATTTTGATTGGAAATAATGTTTTGAGAACATTGGAAATAGTGGATTTTTGAGTTTAGTTCAAAGTTTGAGAGTTATCATGGCTTGCTTATGATTAAAGTAACATATGCCAAATCACAAGGGATTTGTGTACAAGAAGCTTCCAGCAATTTCTAGATGATTCCATGGGCATCTATATAAACCCTAGAGCTGATCCATGAAGGGGTTGCACTTCATTTTGATCCAAAACACATAGTTTCACTCTCTCTTGCATTTTTGCAAATTCATTCAAACTCTCCCAATTCTTCACCATTCTGCAAAATTATTGATACTACCATACTCCATGATCATCACTGATCACATCCCAAGCAAGATCTGGTTGAATTGAAGCCATAATCGTGTGCTGCAAGTTTCACATTCAAGTTGCAAGAAGAATCAGTTACAAGAATCCAAGGCATTTGAGCAAGAACAAGTGCATACAGAACCAAGATCCATAGCCATCGATCAAGTCCAGAGCATTGCTAGCTGTAAATCCAAGAGTTCATCCATCTGTTTTCAGTTTTGCACCAGGTTGGTATTTCTTTCGAATTGACCTAGAATAGATAGCATGATGTAGAATCATTAGGATAGAACTGTTAGGAATAGGTAGATGATCAATTCCAGTGAGTTTGAGAGCATTTCATGGAGTTTGAACATAGGGCAACCAATCTTTAATGATCAAGAACTAGTAGTTTAGTGCAAGGAAATCCGTGTGGTATGGCATGTTAGAATCAGGAAAGCATAGAGAACATGTTAGTATAAATAAATCCAAGTTTCATTGTTGTGGAAGTTTGAGCACCATGGAAGTTATGGCTATCGAGTTCCTAGTTAGGGTTGATTTCAAGGATAACTAATGGCATGACTGTATTCAGGGGAGAAAATAGAGTAGTCTAGTGTCTTGAAATGTTGAAATTGATGGAGAAACGGAGGAAAACGAGTGGTGGAAAGATTGGTGCAGGAATGCTGGTTCATGGTGAAACCCTAGGTCTCAAGGTAGGAGACGACTCCATACGCGTTGGATTAGCCAAGACCCGTTGACTAGGAAGCCCATCCAATGGCTGAGATTCAATTGAAGTAAAGAAGGGAATCTGAGAGTGAGCATGAAACGCCCCGTTTCATTAAACGGGGGCAGACGGGCCTGGGCGAACATTGCTTCCAACACCCCACTTGCAAGCCCATTTTAATAATGAACTAGTATTTGTTACTTTCTGCACCGTTTTGTTTTTTATTTTCTTTTGCATTTTCTGAATATGCAATGGGCCTGCGCGCATCACTATTGACACCCCCTGGATTGGGCCCATCATTCATTGAACTGGATTGTCTTACTTACTGCACCCCTAGCTCATTTTACTTCATTTTGATTTCCTTTATTTTTCTTAATTGTTTGAAAATTCATAATAAATTGAAAATTCCATATTTTTGATTGGTTGTTTTTTTACCATTTTCATATTTCTGTGTAGAAAAATATCATGTAATAAAATTTCCATTTTATTTTCTTTTAATATTTTTTGCATATTTTTTCTTTTAATGCCTTTTTAATACTTTTAGTTTGTATATAGTTTTTGTAGAATTTCTTTTAGGTGATTCTCATGATCTTTTTAGGCCAATTTTTTTAGTATAACTAGATACATATATTAGGTGCCCCCTTGATTTTTATACCAATTTTTTAGGATTTATTTTAGGTGGTTTAGTTAGAAAACATTAGGCTAATCATTTAGGGTTGTGAATATAAGATAGGTCTAACAAAGCAATTTCTTTTGGGTTTTCTTTAGGACAAATTAAGTGATGGGACTATAGGGGTATTTAGGGTAAATAATAGATCCCTTAGAAAATGTTAGACTTCCACCTATTCTATTATTACTACTAGTATATTTCTTGTGATTGATTAATTGTGTGGTGTGCCCTCTCTAGGGTTATTTGTTTGACTGTGTGGGGTATTGGGCCTGCTTGGGGTTTGGGTTTGAGCTGAAGACTTTGCTGATGAAGCCCATTGAAGACTAAAAGAATGAAGACCAATTTCCTGAGTTGATGAGGAGTATATCTTGCTGGCAGCTGTTGAAGGAGTATAGGATTTAGAAGTTAGGTAGAGCTCTAGAATAGACACTTGATTCACAAACATGGAAGGTCTTGTTTGCCTCCATTCTTTCTCTATGATTCAAAGTCTCTTTTAAATATCCACCTCCTTCCTTTGGAAGGATTAGTGAATGTATTTAAAAGATAGAACTTTTGAGAGAAAACTGTCTGTATCATGTTAACAATCAGTAGGCCACCCTTGGTAGGCAACTGACTGCTTAACATCCAATTCATCTTGTTGACTGCTGCTCATCTTGGAGAGTGAGACTTGAAGAAAAGCCATTGAAAGATTGAAGATAGAGACCTTGCTTGAAGGCTTGAAGATGAAGACTGATGCTTACTTGAAGCTTGTAGATGATTGAAGATGACTTGAAGATAGATGTTGATGAAGATTGCTTTTGCTGTTTTCTTTTGCTGTTTATAATTCTTGATGTATTGTTTGAATTTCTCTGATTGTATTGTTTGCCATTTAACCTGTTAGGTTGAAAGCGAATTTTGTTCGCTTTTGCCTGTTGTTTTCTAGGTTCGAGGTTGAGTGGGACTCCCTTGCCTCGCTTGTATTGTTGCATCCATGCATATTTTGCTGCTTTATTGTATATTTGCTATTGTGTCTGTTTCCGTTTATCCCTTAGGATCTCTGTTTCTCTCTGCGCAAGAGAGGAGCATGATAGACATTAGGTCTTAACCCATGCATGATAACCTTAGGTTAGTTTGATTCCCTTTTCAACCGTAGGTTAGAGTTCTGTCTCTTCTTTCTCAAAACAAACAGGAAAACACAATAAATATTTCAAACACAATAAAAGACACTTCTTCCGTAAAAGAATGTGAACTCATCAAAACGTCATTTTTGTCCGCTTGGACCAGTAATCAGAAAAACCCTTTTTCAGAAGGAGATAAAAACAATCAAGACAGACTTGTGTCGTACGTGGCCCGAACTACGTTTGCTCTGATCTTTCATGCTGTATGAAAGTACGTAGGCATAGGATGCGATATCCTAGCGAGCAACCTTCCCCTCCTTTCCCGTAGGTAGGCGAACTACGTTGACTCTGATTTCTCGTTCCAGACGGGAATACGTAGACATAAAGTGCGATACTTTGCCGAGTCATTTTATTTTCTTTTAACCCCTGACCTGTAGAGTAGATAGAATAACAATCCATACCCAAGAAAACAAGTGTGGATCCCATCGAGTACGACGGACGTGAGGGGTGCTAATACCTTCCCCTTGCGTAACCGACTCCCGAATCCAGGATTTGGTTGCGATGACCATTCCTTTCCCCGTTTTGCGGTAGGTTTACCTCGAGCGTTTCCTTTCTCTCCGTTGGGATAAATAAAGCACGGTGGCGACTCTTCTGTTCAGCCGGCGCCGATTTTCACAGTAGCGAAAGCTGGCGACTCTGCTGCGGATCCAACGTCCCCTGGATGCTAAGGACTGCGATAGTTCCTTATGCATTTGGGATCCAACGTCCCTTTAAGAGAGTCAATCCTAGCGCTTGTTTTCCCGTCGAGGATTTTGTATGGATTTACTTTTTCTGTCATTTACTTTCAGCATTATATTGTTGTTATTATTGTTGTATTGGGGTGTTACGGGTGTTCTATGATTGAGAGATAAGCCGGACCTGGGCTTGAGTGCACTTAGAATTAGAGTAGAAAGTAGTGGGTGCGTGCCGGCTTTGCTTGCATTAGTGTCCCACGAAATCTACACTCGGACGAGGTTCTTCTGGTTGACTTCTTTTTCTACCCTTTAGGTCGAAGGGGTTGTTGGTTAGTTGGATTGTCGACTCCGGGAACCGATCATTTGGAAGTTGGCTAAGTGAGGCCTCTTCAGGATTTGATGATGTCACTCCTTCTGGGAATCGTATCATCAACCCTGAAAGTCTGTGACGCCGACGACCGCATAGGATGCCATACCATTGTCAGTTACTAGGACACCTACCTGTGAGAGGGTTTGGGGCTATGCAGGTAACTAGACCTTCAGATACCGGTTTGTTTCTTGATCCGAGATTCAGGGTATTTATGGACAGTTGAGAGGTCTATCAGAGACCAGTCAGAGTTATGATATGAGGTCTATCAGAGACCAGTTGGAGTTATGATATGAGGTCTATTAGAGACCAGTCAGAGTTATATTATGGGGTCTATCAGAGACCAGTGTTGGAGCTTTGTATTGGGTCTGTCCAAGACCAGGGTTTGAGGAATTCTGGAGGGTCTATCTGAGACTTTTGATGTGGTTCAGGCTTCTCAGCCATGGCATTTGGTCCCTGTTGCATCTATTTGCATTGCATTGCTCGCATAACCATTATCATGTGCATTTCATTAACGTGTGTCTGTGCTGCAGGTGCATTTGCATATTCCCTGATTCTAGTGCCCGAACTTCTGCTTATTGATCATGGCTGGTTTGAGAAAGACAGTTGCGTACAAGTTACCTACACCTGACATTACTCCCCTACTTGGTCTGATGTCCCTTGATGATGAGGAGGTTAGGAGAAGTTTCAGGATGAGTCATGGAAGATTGTTGAGACTGGTCTGCAAGCCAACTGCTGTTGAGATGAATGAGTTGTACACCTTGATGCAATTCTATGACCCGACATTGAGATGTTTCACGTTTGCTGACTTTATTTTGGGGCCTACCATGGAGGAATACGCAGAGTTTATCGAGCTTCCGGTGCAAAATAAGGTTCCTTTCATCCATCGTGACGCTAAGCCCCAGCTGGAGGACTTAGCTAAAGCCTTGCACATGAACGCTTCTGAACTATTAGTGACTTCTTGGCTCGGGGTTCCAGGTTTCTCCCTCGATTTTCTGGTTGGCAAAGCTCAAGAATACGCCAAGAGCGGGTGCTGGATAGTCTTTAATGCTATCTTGGCTCTGTGCATCTACGGAATAGTGCTTTTTCCCAACTTACCCAATTTTGTGGACTTGGACGCCTTTCATCTGTTTGCTGCTGGCAACCCGGTACCCACTTTGATTGGAGATCTCTATCATTCATTGCACTACAAAAATGAAAATAGAAGAGGAAAGACTGTTTACTGTTGTGCGCCGCTGTTGAACATGTGGTTTAAGAGCCATCTCCCCCTGAAGGGACCTTTTGTAGATAGTGCAACTACAGCTGACTGGCCAGAGCGCCTGATGAGACTATCTTCTGAAGACATCGAGTGGTTTGACCGAGACTTGCTGGGGTCTGAGCTTATTTTCAGTTGTTCTGGGTATCCTAATGTTCCTTTGATAGGAAGAAAAAGGTGTATCAATTATAACCCATCTATGTTCGTTCGCCAGTTTGGATACGCGTTGAAGACCCCACCTAGGGAGGAAGAAGTACAGGAATCTCTGTACTTCACCGGTGATTTCAATGGAGAGTTACTAGCCAAGCTTCAGCATGCTTGGATGCGTATCAACAGAAGAGGGAAACCACTGTTGGGGAAGAACGATTGTCAGGCTTATGTACCATACAAAGTTTGGATCCAAGAGTGAGCAAGACAGCTGCTGATGCCATTTCTAGCTGCACCAGTCCCTGTTCATATTCCGGTGGAGGAACCAACCACTGTTACTATGGAGGTCTACGAGCGAGTTGTAAAAGAAAAAGAAGCCTTGATGAAGATCAATGAAGGGTTAGAAAAGGAACTGGCTCAGATGCGTAGTGAGAAGAACAAGGCTGTGCATTCTTTCCAACAGCAGATTGAATTAGTAAACAGGCTAGGTGCTGAATTGACTGAAGAGAAAAAGAAGCGTGAACGCCTGGGGAAAGAATTCAGAAGCTCTCATGATATGTTGGAGTCCAAAAAGAAAGCACTCGATGTCGCCCACCGGGAAATCTCTTCTTGTAACAAGACGTGGAATGCTACGCTAACCAACAACAAAAAGAGGGAAGACAAATTGAAGCAGCAAATTTCTGAACTCGAAGAACAGTTGAAGGCTAGCACTAAGAAGTATGAAGAGGAGGTAATGGCAAGATATAGTCTCCAGAATGCGTTGAACAAGGCCATCGAAGGCAAGAAAGAAGTTGTGTCTCAGAAGCGAAAGCTAGAGGATCGCTTCGGAGAAGGGGCATGGGAGGAATCCGCTGGTGATTTGCGACGTGTTCTCAAGCGAAGAGATCTACTTGTTGAGGGTATGCTTACTCGACCAAGTCATCCAGAGACTAAGAAGTTACTAGAGGAGTACCAGGCCTATGGGAGCACTTAACCGTTTCATGTATTAATGTGTATGCTTTATTTGCATAGCGCTGACCATCACCAGGATTGTTGGTTGAGGTCATGCCTTCTTATTGTACGCATTGATAGTTCATTCTTGGCTTAATGGATTTCTCTGCAATATATGAGGTGTTTTCTATGATTCGGCTCCGAACATCTTATTTCTAGCACTGTCACCGCACTGGCACATTCACACTAGAATCGGGGAATGATATTCCCTAATGCACAGACACATATTGCATTGCATTCACATTCATATTGCATTACAGGTGATTATTGAGCGGTATCTCATTTCTTGCATTGTACCAAGTCTTTTCAGGATTGAAAGTCAGCGCCCGCACCGATACTCCACTCATACCAACTGCCGAAGAATTATGGATCAGATGCAGAATGAAATGCAGGACTTGCGTGAGAAGCTGGCGCTATTCATGCAGACAATGGAGACCATTGTGAAAGGCCAGGAGAACTTGCAAGCTTTGGTGCAGCCTTTGTTGGTAAGAAATGTTGGGCACGGAAATGAAGACCATAATTCTGTGCGAGTTGACACTATTCACGAGGATGGTACCCCCACACCGGTAGCTCCACCTGTGGTAAACATACCTGCTGTCAATGTGAACAACGGCGCTGCCGCCGGGAACGGTAACGTTGGAATCGGTAACGATACTGTCGTCAACAACGTGGGATTCGGAGATGTCAACCTGGGTGATAATATGGGAGGTAATGGCTTCGGTAATAATGGATTCGGCTTTAATGACCAGGGGTTTGATCATGCTGGGAAGTACGGCTTCAACGCTCAAGGTTTCAGACAGGACGGATTTGGTATGACTAATCAGGGTTACGGCGGATTCGGAAATGGAAATGGTGCCGGGGTAATGTCTTTCGGACCTGCTGGAGTCGCTCCGGGGTATGGTAACAGGGGGCGAGGCCCTGTAATGAATCAGGCTAGATTCGACAGTAACAACGGGTACGATGGATACGGAACTGGGAACGGTAATTGGCTAGAAGATCAGCAAGAGGATGCTTTCTCCAGTGGAGGTTTCGAAGGTCCTATGGATGACTCTCAGAGAATCAAGATGCTCGAGGAGCAGATGAAGGGGGTCGTGAATCAAAGCGCTGTTGGCTTAGATATGACTACAATGGGTCTGGTGCCTGGCTTGAGGGTACCAATAAAATTCAAAGCTCCCACATTCGACAAATATAAGGGGGATACCTGTCCAAAGGTGCACGTGCGGTCATACTACAGAAGGATGTCGGCGTATTCAAACGATGAGAGGATGCTGATGCATTTCTTTCAAGATAGCTTGTCTGGTCCTTCCCTCGAATGGTATATGGGGTTGGAGCCAACACAGATAAAGACATGGAAGTAGTTGGCTGAAGCGTTTGTGGCTCACTATAAGTACAACAGTGACTTGGCACCCAACCGGGTCCAATTGCAGGGATTGTCCCAGAAGAAGGGCGAGAGCTTTAAAGAGTATGCGCAGAGATGGCGCGACATGGCTGCTCGAGTTCATCCTCCTTTGGAGGACAAAGAAATGAATGATATGTTCATAGGAACATTTACCGGTATGTTTTATGACAAGCTGTTTCACACGTCCTTAGGCAGTTTCTCAGACTTAATCCTGATGGGTGAGAAGATTGAAAGCAACATTAAACAGGGAAGATTCCAAGCTGAGGAATCCACTTCAGCTGGCAGTAACAGAAGGGCTTTCGGGGGGCGCCGTCAAGGTGATGCAAGTGCAGTGTTTAGGGGCCGAGGCCGAGGCCGGGGCAGAGGTCGAAACCAGTACAATCAGCCGCAGCAGGTGGCAAGTGTTACCATTCCATTTCAGCAACAACCAAGGCAACAACAACAACAACAACCACAACATGGGGTACATCCTGCCCAGCGCAGAATCCAGGGGGGCAAACCAAGGAGGGTGTTTGAAGCGCCTCCTTCAACGTATGCAGAATTGCTACAGACGTTACTGGGTTTGAACTTGGTGGAAAAGAGAACTATGGCGCCGGTAACAGGCACTCCTCCGTACGGTTTCGACGCGAACAAGCACTGTGAATTCCACTCCGGGGCTCCTGGCCACGATATAGAGGGTTGCCACGCGTTCAAGCATGTGGTGCAGGATTTATTGGATAGTAAGGCTATCAATTTTGGACAGGCAGGTCCGAACATAGTACAAAAGCCCATGCCCAATCATGGGGCAAATGCTATTTTAACCGAGGAGGGTTTGAACTTGATCATGAATGTGGATGACCTCAAGACACCGTTGTGTGAGATAAAGAGAAGGCTATTGCAAGGAGGTGTGTATCTGGGCTGCGACGAGTATTGTTTAGAGTGTTGGACCCGAGCTGGGGGTTGTGCTGAATTGAAGAAGGGTATTCAGACCTTGATAGATGGAGGCACATTGCAATTCGACAGAACAGCAGCTGAGGAACCTGCAGAGGTATTAGCAGACGAGCGAAGTGATGTAGCTACTGTGACGATTCCCCGAAAAACAATAACTATAACGGCGCCAGCCAGGCGACCGCCAATCACTATCACCAAGGCAGGACCAATCCCTTATGAGAGCACTAAGGCAGTCCCCTGGACCTATGGGTTGGAAGCATACTGTGATGGGGTGAAAATTGATGTTAGTAAGCAGCCAGTTGAGGTTGTAGACAATGTCGTCGGTACCGGAGGGATGACAAGAAGTGGGAGAATCTTCATATCGCCTGAGGTAGAGGCTGAACGACTGGCGAAAGGGAAAGGAAAGATGAATGAGGCTGTCCCTGTGCAGAGGAACGAAAAAGAGACGCCAGTGAAGGATGTGGAAGAGTTCATGCGCCTTATTCGTAAGAGTGATTATAAGATTGTTGAGCACCTTCAACAGACACCGTCAAAGATATCCATATTGTCGTTGCTATTATGTTCCGAAGCTCATAGAAATGCCTTGTTGAAAGTTCTGGATACTTCTTTCGTACCCCAAGATGTTTCTGTGAATCAGTTGGAGGGGGTGTTGGCGCATGTGAACGCATGCCATAGCCTGGGATTTACAGACTTTGATTTGACCCCGAAAGGGAGAGAGCATAACATGGCGTTGCACGTCTCAGTTGAGTGTAGGGGCTCAGTTATGTCTCATGTACTAGTAGATACCGGATCTTCCTTGAACGTGCTGCCCAAGAAAGCAATGATGAAACTGGACGTCAAAGGAATCCTGTGTACGCCTAGTGATTTGGTGGTCAGGGCATTTGATGGTACACGAAGAACAGTCTTTGGATCCATAACATTACCTCTACAGGTGGGGCCGGAGGTTTTCGCAACTGAATTTTATATTATGGACATCCAGCCAGCATACAGCTGCCTTCTCGGACGACCCTAGATCCATGGTGCTGGGGCAGTCACGTCTACCTTGCACCAAAAGCTGAAATACATGGTAGGGGACAGTGTGGTCACGGTCTGTGGAGAAGAAGATATATTGGTTAGCCATCTGTCATCATTCAAGTATGTAGAAGTCGACGGCGAGATTCATGAAACACCCTGTCAAGCCTTTGAAGGGTTGCGCATCAAAGACAAAGGTCCCAGGCCGAGTAAAGCGTCAGAGGTGGTCGTCTCGTCATACAAGGAAGCTCAGGCTCTAGTGGAGACTGGTGAGACAAAGGGCTGGGGCAAGGTGCTGGATATTCCCATGAAGATGGACCGATTTGGGCTGGGATATCAACCGTCGTCATCAACGCCTGCTGCAGGGGCACCCCGTTTCAGAGGACCGATAACAATCACCGCTAGTGGAGTGTGTCACGAGGCCATCAACGCTGTTTCAGATTCTGAAGAAGGAGACAGTGATTGCGACATGGATGCCTGGATTCAGCCAGGCGTGCCAGGACAAGGATTATGCAATTGGTCTATTCAGAAGATTGTTCCTGTGACTCACAAACAGTAATACTTTGTTTTCTTAATTGTTGAACAATCCGGTGTCTTACCCGGGGCATCGTGATTTTGCTTAGGGCCGTGTTGTTATGTACATTGCGTTGTTTAAACATTAAATAAAAGGCGTTTTTCATGTACAAATATTGTGATCTCTGTTTTTCCTGTTTTGTGTTTTACAATAAAATGGCAACGTGGGTATTCGCTTTATACATATTTTGAAGCATTTAACCATTCCTTTTGCAGGATAACATTTTCAGATGACATCATTGAACCTCCTATGACTCGTCTCGACTTTGAGCACCCGGTATTTCAGGCCGAAGAAGAGATTGTTGAAGATGGCGACGTTCCAGAAGAATTGTCTTGGTTGGTGAAGCAAGAAGAACGAGTCATTCTGCCTCATGAGGAGGTCATTGAAATTATTAACCTGGGGTCGGAAGGGGTTGAAAAGAACATCCGTATAGGAGCCGCGCTGCAGAGCGACGTCAAGCAAAGACTGGTTGAAATGCTCAGAGAGTATAGTGATGTGTTCGCTTGGTCGTATGAAAACATGCTTGGGCTGGATACGGATATGGTTGTGCACCGTCTGCTGCTAAAAGAAGAATGCCCGCCGGTTAAGCAGAAGCTTCGCAGAACTAGGCCAGATATGGCAATGAAAATTAAGGAGGAGGTTCAAAAGCAGTGGGATGCTGGTTTCCTAGCTGTTACAAAATACCCCTCATGGGTCGCTAATATTGTACCAGTGCCAAAGAAAGACGGTAAAGTGAGAATGTGCGTAGATTACCGTGATTTGAACAAAGCGAGCCCGAAAGATGATTTTCCACTTCCTCACATCGATGTGCTGGTTGATAACACTGCTCAGTTCTCCGTATTCTCCTTCATGGATGGCTTCTCGGGCTATAATCAGATTAAGATGGCACCAGAAGACATGGAGAAGACTACTTTCATAACGCCTTGGGGAACATTTTGTTACAAAGTGATGCCCTTCGGATTGAAGAATGCTGGGGCAACGTATCAGCGTGCAATGACGACTCTTTTTCATGATATGATGCATAAGGAGATCGAGGTTTATGTAGATGATATGATTGCCAAATCCCAGACGGAGGAAGAGCATTTGGTGAATCTGCTGAAGTTATTCAAAAGGCTTAGGAAGTTCAGGCTGAGACTGAACCCTAACAAGTGCACCTTCGGGGTGAGATCGGGTAAACTGCTGGGGTTTATCGTGAGTGAAAGAGGAATAGAGGTTGATCCTGTAAAAATCAAAGCAATACAAGAGATGCCGACGCCTAGAACAGAAAAAGAGGTGCGCGGGTTTTTAGGGAGGTTGAACTACATCGCTCGGTTCATATCTCACCTGACAGCTACGTGTGAGTCGTTATTCAAGCTGTTGAAAAAAGACCAAGCTGTAACATGGAATGAAAATTGTCAAAAGGCGTTTGATAGAATAAAGCAGTATTTGCAGGAGCCTCCTATTTTGATACCCGCAGTGGCAGGGAGACCTTTGATTATGTATTTGACGGTTCTTGAGGGAAGTATGGGTTGTGTCCCCGGTCAACACGACGAGAGAGGAAGAAAAGAGCATGCAATATACTACTTGAGTAAGAAGTTTACTGAATGTGAATCTCAAATTCAATGCTCAAAAAAACTTGTTGCGCGCTAGCCTGGGTCGCCAAGCGTTTGAGGCAATACATGCTGAACCATACAACCATGCTCATCTCGAAGATGGATCCTATCAAATATGTATTCGAAAAGCAGGCATTATCGGGGAGAATTGCCCGTTGGCAGATGGTTTTGACCGAATACGACATCCAGTATGTCTCGCAGAAGGCTATAAAGGGGAGCGTATTATCTGAGTACTTGGCAGAGCAGCCTATTGAGGACTACCAATTGATGAGGTTTGATTTTCCTGACGAGGATATCATGTACTTAAAGATGAAAGATTGTGAAGAGTCGTTGCCAGACGAAGGACCAGAATTGGGTTCCAAATGGAAGTTGATCTTTGACGGAGCTGTAAACGCCTACGGTAGCGGAATAGGGGCAATCATCACTACTCCACACGGGTCGCACATCCCGTTTACTGCTCGATTGACCTTTCCGGTTACCAATAATGGAGCCGAATACGAAGCTTGCATCATGGGGCTTGAAGAAGCCATTGATTTGCGAACCAAAAATCTGGATGTATACGGAGACTCAGCTCTGGTGGTGAATCAAATAAAAGGGGAATGAGAGACACGTCAGCCTAATTTGATACCGTAAATTAATTACGCAAGGAGATTGTTGCCTTTCTTTGACAAGGTTGAATTGCATCATGTACTGCGAGCAGAGAATCAGATGGCTGACGCCCTGGCCACTTTGTCTTCCATGTACAAAGTCAACTTCTGGAATGAGGCTCCCAGAATTGTTATCTCTCGGCTTGACAGACCCGCCTTCGTGTTTGCCATTGACTAAGTATCTGATGATAAACCGTGGTATTTTGATATCCTTAATTTCCTGAAAAATAAAGAGTATCTGGCTGGGGCATCCAGTCACGATCAGAAGACTCTCAGGAGATTGGCGGGTAATTTCTATTTGAATCCGGACGGTGTCCTATACAAGTGAAATCACGATTTGGTGCTACTACATTGTGTAGATGAAAAAGAGGCGAAGTTGCTCATGGAGGAAATACATGAGGGTACATTTGGTACGCATGCTGGTGGGCATGCTATGACGAGGAAGCTGCTGCGGGCAGGTTACTATTGGCTAACTATGGAAACTGATTGTTTCAAGTTTGCGAAGAGGTGTCATAAGTGCCAAATCTATGCAGATAAGATCCATGTGCCTTCGAGTCCTCTAAATGTGATGTCATCGCCATGGCCATTCTCGATGTGGGGAATCGATATGATTGGAAAGATCGAGCCGACTGCTTCTAACGGACACCAGTTCATTCTAGTGGCGATCGATTATTTTACCAAATGGGTGGAAGCGGCATCTTATGCAAATGTGACCAAACAGGTGGTAGCCAGATTCATCAAGAGAGATATCATTTGCAGATATGGAATCCCCGAGCGGATAATTACTGACAAAGGTTCGAACCTGAATAACAAAATGATGAAGGAGCTGTGTCAGAATTTTAAGATCGAGCATCACAACTCCTCCCCTTACCGACCCAAGATGAATGGCGCTGTTGAAGCGGCCAATAAGAACATAAAGAAGATTGTGCAGAAGATGGTGGTGACCTATAAAGACTGGCACGAGATGCTACCTTTTGCTTTGCACGGTTATCGTACGACGGTACGCACATCAACCGGGGCAACCCCGTTCTCGTTAGTATATGGAATGGAAGCAGTGTTACCATTGGAAGTCGAGATTCCTTCGCTGAGAGTATTACGAGATGTCCAACTAGACGAGGCAGAATGGGTGAAAGACGGGTTGAACCAGCTGAGTTTAATGGATGAGAAGAGGCTAGCTTCTCTAGCATACGGTCGTTTGTACCAGAGCCGAATGAAGAAAGCATATGATAAGAAGATACATCCTCGGAGCTTTCAGACGGGAGACCTTGTGCTAAAGAGGATTCTCCCGCCACAGGCAGATCACAGGGGCAAGTGGACCCCCAACTACGAAGGGTCATACGTTGTCAGAAAAGTCTTTTCAGGAGGGGCTTTATTGTTGTCCACCATGGACGGTGAAGACTTTACGTCGCCTGTGAATTCGGACGCAGTTAAAAAATACTTTGCTTGAAACTGACCCGCTGGACAAAAAAAAAGAGAGTCCAGGCAAAAATGGGGCATCCTGGCGAACCAAAAACAGAATGAAAGGTTCGGGCAAAAGTTAGGGATAAAATTGAAAAATGTAGACCCGCGAAGTTGAAAACCTACACTGGGCGGCTTCGGCAAAAAAGGGTATCCCGGTGAACTGAAAACCTGTAAAGGGCGGTTCACGCAAAAGTTAGGGATTTGAAAAGCAAATGACTGCGGTCCGAATTTGATACTGCGATGCGCATTGGTGCGGGAGAATATACCTAAAGGGTCGGTTATCAGATACAAGCTCTTCGGAAGTGTGAATACTGGGAAAGCATTAGAGTCGGGCGAGTCATAGGAGGATCAGCTCATGATGTTCGTCTGCATCCCGTTGCCGACATGTGTACAAATTTGATTTGTCATTATATTTTATGCTTCTTGTGCATGTTTGTATATTTGTTACGCGTAGCTTCCTGTTTTCAGGAGTTACATCCCGTGTACAAAATTCCGCCCATTTAGGGGCCCAATCAATAAAACATGTTATTCAGTATTTGATGCTGGTTCTTTACTGTTTTGTACATGACAAACGCCAAGGTTTAATAAAACTAGCAAGTGTATAACATCGCTGGCCCTTGCCAATAATTGCTAAAACTTTGAATTAACTGAAAATAATGTCACTAACACTAACCTGAATAGATTTGGTTGCGTAGACTTGTCTTGTCTTGTTTGTGGTGTTGCAGGGTTCGTAGTCGTATGAAGTGGACGATCAAAAGATTGCAGTACTGACCAGAAGCTCGTAACGGAAAGAGTCGATCCCCACGCAGGTCGCGCTTCTGAGATGACAATGTTCCTTACTAAAGAAGGATCAAATTCCCCAGCTAGTCGCAGCTTATCCGAAGGACATTCTCCAGCAGGGTCGTCCACCCTCAGCAGAATTGGCGATTCCGAGATCAAAGGCTGTATTCAGACAGTGTGGTGTCCCCCAGAAGGATTCCCCCATCCCGAGCGGAGTGGTTTAGCCTCAGAAGATTAACATTTCCAACTCGTGAGCTGTACTTAGACAGTTTACCCTTCCCAGAAGGGTCATTTACGCTCCCCCTGCGGAGTCAGTTGATTTTCCCTAAGAGAATCGTTTCATCCCCAGCGGAGTTCTCTTTCCAGCAAGTGTTTTCTTTCCTCCCGGTGGAACTCGAAGATTAAAACTCTTCCCGGCAGAGTTGGCTGTGTGTCCTGGCATTTATTTTGCCGGAATACCGTGTGATACCCGTTCACTCCCCAGCAAAAAGTCCAATCATGATTGGCGCATTCAGTTATTCCTCAGTGAAGCGGGCTTCACCCTTCCAGCATTTATTTTGCTGGAATAATTCTGTGACACCTGGTTATCCCCAGAGGAGTTGGCGTTGTCCTTAGCATTTATTTTGCTGAAGCGATTCTCTGTATCCTAGCAGTTCGAGCTTGCATCTACATTGGCATATAGTGTCATATTTGCATCTACCAAATAAAAACGCGTAGCATTTCCATATCGAATGTAGCATTACGCCATTGTCAAACATATGCATTTTGAAACATAAACCAGGTTGGTTAACCGTTTGTTTTCAAGTATTGTTTCCCTTACAGGTGGAGAGAGCTCTTGCTCAAATTAATTGTCAAACATTCAAGATCTCGGCGTGAGACATGTAATGATAATGTCAATCGTGGCATTATTCCCCACAGAGTTGTTTGTTTAAGTTTCTCTTACCCCTCTAGCGGAGTATTTCTTCAAGGTTGTTGTTGTGACAATATCAAAAGATTTCGTGAATCGACTTTTGGAGGTTGTCTGCCAGTGTGGATTTAGAAAATCCCCAGTAGAGTCCTTCTCAGATTTGCTGCCATGTCAGCACTGAAAATTGGAAGACTAGACACATATTGTGTGATTGATTGAGCTAGCTGCTGCAAAGATAGGCAGAAAAGTTGTATCAGTGTTATTTCCCGCAGTGGTGGCGAAGTTATTTTCCCGCAGTGGTGGCGGAGTTATTTCCCGTAGTGGTGACGGAGTTATTTCCCGTAGTGGTGACGGAGTTATTGTCCCGTAGTGGTGACAGAGTTATTTTCCCGCAGTGGTGGCGGAGTTATTTCCCGTAGTGCTGACGGAGTTATTTCCCGCAGTGGTGGCGGAGTTATTGTCCCGCAGTGGTGGCGGAGTTATTTCCCGTAGTGGTGACGGAGTTATTTCCCGCAGTGGTGGCGGAGTTATTGTCCCGTAGTGGTGACGGAGTTATTTTCCCGTAGTGGTGGCGGAGTTATTTCCCGCAGTGGTGGCAGAGTTATTGTCCCGTAGCGGGGACGGAGTTATTTCCCGTAGTGGTGACGGAGTCATTTCCCGCAGTGGTGGCGGAGTTATTTCCCGCAATGGTGGCGGAGTCATCTCATGTAGTAATGATAAAGTAGTACCCGTAGCGATGGCGGTGTTGTTATTTTTTCCAGATTATCTTCCCGCAGTGGTGGCGGAGTGATGACGGCGTTATTTTCCCGCAGTGGTGGCGGAGTTATTTCCCGCAGTGGTGGAGGAGTTATTGTCCCGTAGTGGGGACGGAGTTATTTCCCGTAGTGGTGACGGAGTCATTTCCCGCAGTGGTGGAGGAGTTATTTCCCGCAATGGTGGCAGAGTCATCTCCTGTAGTAATGATAAAGTAGTACCCGTAGCGATGGCGGTGTTGTTATTTTTTCCAGATTATCTTCCCGCAGTGGTGGCGGTGTGATGACGGTGTTATTTTCCCGTAGTGGTGACGGAGTTATTTCCCGTAGTGGTGGCGGAGTTATTTCCTGTAGTAATGATAAAGTAGTACCCGTAGCGATGGCGGTGTTGTTATTTTTTTCAGATCATCTTCCCGCAGTGGTGGCGGAGTGATGACGGTGTTATTTTTCTGTAATGGTGACAGAGTGATTTTCCTGTATCGTTGGCAGGGTCATGTTGTGTTGACAGAAGTACTTCTCCCAGTGAAGTCGATAAGTTCATTCCAGTATTGACAAGATAATATTGAAATCAGATTTGTTCCCCAAACAGTGGTGCAGTTATTTCTGCGGTTGGCAAATTTCCGGGTTCTTAGTATTCAACCGTCTCGTACCTCGAATGTTTGAAGGCCGGTCGCGCTTCCCCCAGTCGGGTCCAAGTCGCTTGAATAGGGGCAGTTGTGGCACCCTAAAATTTGCTCAACTTATTTCACCTGATTTTATGTTTCAATTGCATTAGCATTTGCATAATAAGTCATGTACATAATTCATTCATTTGCATAGCATAGCATATCAAGTCATCCAACAAGGGACCAAGTACTATTCTTATCTTTATGAGCCTATCAAGAGGTTCTTATTTAAATTCAAGCTTATCCAAGTCATCAGAAAGAAAATGAAATCTAAGAAGTCAGTGGATTAAGCAGTGGATCTATCTCCTATCTTGAGGGTATTTGAAGATCATCAAAGAAGTTGTGAGTCATGAATTGAGGTCATGGAGGGTATATAGACATCATGGAATACCTAGAGGGTCATTTTGAAAGTGAGACAAGTCATTGATGTGATTACAAGAGCTACAATTGAAGACAGTCAACTAGGGTTTCATCTGGGTCAACCCTGGGTCAACCCTAGGTCAAATGCTTGATTGAAGGGCATCAAGGTCTATTTGAAAGATGTGGGGTTCATCATTTGACATGTAGATGTGGATGTGGTGTTGTGCCAAGGAGAAATCAAGAGAAATCAAGAAGGAGAGAGGTTTCTAAATTAGGTTTTCTGTGTAAAATCCCCTGATTTAGGTCAAACTTCCAAGCAAGATAATTCAAAATGCAAGCTTCAAATGGATCCTTGGCCAACATGAAACTTGTAGAGGATCTCAATACCTTTAATTTGAGTGGTGGAAGACATCAAGGAAATTCATAGAACTCAAGTTATGGTCCTTGCAAGTTACAGGTCATCAGAGGCATCTGAAATTTTGTCTGTGAAAGTTGCTTGACTTCCAAGCAACTTTTACCCCTCAAGGAGCTTTCAAATGGATTTCTGGTCAACATGAAAGTTGTTCCTCGTGATCTTAGATTTCTAGAAAGGTATAGTATGCCTTCATATTATTTGTGGAACTCTACTTATGACTTTGGCAAGCAAAGGGTATTTTGGTCATTTGGAAATTATGGGTCATTTCAAGCATATGCCTAAAACTCATACAAGGAAGCTTCAAATGAAAAACTTCACAACATCAAAGTTGTTCCAAATGACATTTTGAGTCTAGAAAAGTGGTCATGGAAGTTGTAAAATGCTCATAGCTCAAGGTTGCAAATTTGGTCAATTAAAGGTGAATTTAATGAATAAAAGTGCCTTAAAAAAATGAGATTTTTCATAACATGTCCAAATGGGGTGAAATTATGGGTCATTTTGATTGGAAATAATGTTTTGAGAACATTGGCAATAGTGGATTTTTGAGTTTAGTTCAAAGTTTGAGAGTTATCATGGCTTGCTTATGATTAAAGTAACATATGCCAAATCACAAGGGATTTGTGTACAATAAGCTTCCAGCAATTTCTAGATGATTCCATGGGCTACCTTGCCCTTACCATGTGAATTTCTTCCATTATCATGTGACTTCAATACACGTGTGCTTTATATTTCTCATACCATGCCACAAGTATTCTTAAATACTTGTTGTTTTGTTTTGAAATATGTTTTTAGTATACATGTTTGTATGTATCAACTCTTGTGATGTTTTCACCTTGCTCAAGGCTATGTTAAACCCCTAACTAACCTTTTTGTTGTTACCTACTTGTTGTGAACACGTCTTTCTTGTTTAAGCAAGCGTGGTTGTTACCTTTGCCATGTTTTATTTGTATCCATGTTAAGTGTTGTGATTTGATTCCTACCATGATAAGTAATGTCTTGACTTATGAATGTTTGTTTTGAACTATGTTTGATGTTATGATAAGTAATGTATTCACTTATACATGTTCCACTTCATGTTGTTCATTCTTGTTTCATGTTCATGATTAATTAGTGTTAGTAAACTCTAATGCATGTTTGTTTTGTTATGAACTTCAACTTGTTCCATGTTTGTTTAGATGTTGTAATATCAATGTTTGGATACATTACTATTGGTTATCACCATGATTTGTAACTCCTTTGAGATGTATGATTGGTTGTCACCTTGCTCTTTTTTGACTTTGTTAAG
The DNA here is from genome assembly GCA_963859935.3 of Lathyrus sativus. Classification (NCBI taxonomy): domain Eukaryota; kingdom Viridiplantae; phylum Streptophyta; class Magnoliopsida; order Fabales; family Fabaceae; genus Lathyrus; species Lathyrus sativus. The sequence continues at coordinate 226,669,271 of OZ012738.1, forward strand.
CTTTTACCTTAAATATTGTCACATTCACTCTCACACTTTGGTTGTTACCATAGATATCTTCTTCATGTGTGATTTGTTCTTGATATCATTATTTGAATATCACCTTTATATTACTTTGTTAAAATTCTCCCCAAGTGATGTAGCTTGTTAGCTCTCATCCAAAAGAGTTGCCTTTTGTTCCTTATTCCAAAGGAAAGTCTCTCTGTTGACTTAATATCATAGATATCTCATTTCTTCCTTTAACCTTGTTAGAGTCATTAGAACATATATCCCTTTGGTTTTGTTAAAGTCAAGATCTTAGCACACCTTGTTAGGAGTCCTAAATTTAGAGCTTAGGTCTAGAGTTTGTTAACTCTATGTGTGTACCATTGTTATGTGTACTCACTTCCCTGTTTGGCTTATGTTAAAGTCAATCCCTAGTTAGGTTTTTTAACATAGACTTAGAGAGTTTAATAAACTCTACATAAGTATTCCCCTTGGAACCTTGACCATAGACAAGAATTCCTTCACCCTAGTTATGCAAACTACGACTGCTCTGATTCCATCCTTATTAGCTTACGTAGGCACGAGATGCAACGTCTTGGCGAGCATACTTAGTGTACATACCTTAGATCTTTACCTTAGTGTAACACCTCAAATATGAATATTTGCATTTTTGGTGATTTTCGGTGTTTGGTGTGAATATTGGTGTAATACCCCAAATTTTACCCTTAGTTTAGTCGATTCATGTCCCATTACATCTCATTTTCTGCATTACATTTAACTAACCACTAACAAAGTTGTGCAGTTGGTCGATTCTTGCAAGAAATAATCATCTGGCGCACTTTAACTGTTGAGGGGAGAAATGGTCATTTATTCACTGTTTGCGGACAGTTTAGGAAGCAAGGTTATCATCAGGGATCCACCGAGCAATTAGGGTTCCGTCACCGAAGCTCTGCGTTTTGGATTGAGAATGATTTGAATTTTTAGGGCTGATTGTGGTGCGAGAATTCACTCCGCGGAAATTATTTTAACAGTCACTTATCTATCTGTTTCTTCTTCTATCTGCCAGAATTTTTAAAGAGAAAGCAGTGGGAATCTCAATTCGCGTGTGGATTTATTAGTCTGTTCAATTGTGATTTTTTTGGCCGAGTCGGTTCAGGGTGTTGGATTTAAGCCATTGGAAGTACAAACTAAAATTTTTAGTACGGAGGATATTCTGTTTATTTGTCAATTGGATTTTTTTATGCTCGCTTAAAGTCGTATTTATCATTTCTATCCTCAGGCACGAGTTGATGTGGAAAAGGTTTGTCTGGATTTAAAGTTACGTCAGGTTTTAATGACAAAGTGGATCCGGATAGACTTTTGGATTTACGAATTTAATTGGTGAAGTTAATCCATTTGTTTAAGTTTAATCAATTAAACTTTAATCGGTTGAATTTATTCGGAGGCTCTTAATCAGTTGGATTTAATCGGATATTTTTGTGGGTCATTCGGTTGCGACAAAATTAAGTTGGAAAGAAGAATCATATAAGTTTGGATAGAATATTTATGAATTGTATTCATAATAATTTCTATTACAAATTACAAAAGAAATACATTTGATTTTCATTTCTAAATCCTATGGTCTTCATGCCGATTCTTCATGACTCTTCACGCCGATTATCCACAACTTGCTTTTCTTCGTACCTGCGTAAAACAGACAAAAGCAGAGAAAGCAGTTGTTATGTTAAGGTTAGAGAAAAGTTGTTTTATTGATCTGATACCCTCAGTTATCCATCATCGGGTACGTCAGGAGGGCAACGACAAAGTCGAAGCCAACTCCCGACTCATATTCCCGACCTTGGACTAAAACTGGAAGATTCTGTTCTTAATTTTCGAGTTGGCCAGAGGAAGAGAAAAATAAGTGATTTTTGAAAAAGTGATTATTCGGACAAGTGCTTATTTTGAAAATGAGAAATCCAAAATTAACCAACAGCGGATCAATATCCATGTGCTATCAAGTAAATCCACGAATATCCAATCAAACAAATCAAATCTGGATTTACTTGTGAGATCAGAAGAAACAAATTATCTAGCAAACCAACACCATCAGATCCGAAATCAATCCAAGTCCAAACTGTTCTCATCTGCAAAATCCCAAATAAATAAAATCAAATATGTGAAATCATAAATCAGATCAAAAAGGTCCAAATTTTTTATTTGCTGTAAAAAATAAAACGTAAGTCCAAGGCCCATCAAAGATAAAAAACGGACAGTATAAAATAAAGATTCATTAGATACGAAAAGAGGAGAACCCTAACAGAATGAACTCACCAGAAACGGCGACCGTAAATCATCAAAACGGGAACAAACTCACAAAAATGGCGCAAACCCCATAAGCATTCATCCAAACCGTCATCAAAACCAAGTCAGACGGCCGAAAACCATAACCGAAGCCATCGAGCCTCAGTTGAAACACATCATTGGCCATAACGAATCTGTAAACCACGAAGAACTCAGACGCGAAACTCTGCCGTCATCACCGTTCGAGAAAAATCACCATCATCCAACAAACCTTAACGAGAACAAACCCGGAACGGCGCGAGCATCAGAATCATCAATATCCAACGAATCACAAAAACTGCGAGACTCAGAGAATTGATCCAGTTCTAATCATCATCAAGAACCTTTTCAGAATCTGGGAAGGAACTTTTTGCTAACCCACTTATTCAATATCATGTGTTTGATTTAGGTGAAGCGGAAGGAGAAGAAGAGGTTTTACGGTCGAAAAAGTGAAAACATGAACAAGAAGGAGAGACACGAAGAAGATTGAGAGGATGAAGTTTTTTCAGAAAATGTGAGAAGAGGGAAATGCCCTCTTTGAGGCCGCCGCGGATTCCCTGAAGGGGATTAGGGTTTCCAATCCCTTTCCCCTTCCCCTTTTGTTTGTGTGTGGACCGGGTTAGGTCCAGGATGTGGTGACCCGGCCCAACCCATCTTTTTTATTCTTTTTATTTTATTTTATTATTTATTCTTAGTTATTTTAATTATTTAGTTAATTCAGTTTTGTTAGTTTATTTACGAAAATAAAAATGAAAATAATAAGGTTGTTCTTAATATTTTCTTTAATAAAGAGAAAAAAATTTTATTTATCTAATAGATTTGAAATATTTTAAAACTAAATATAACCTTCTTTTAAAAGTAATAATAAGGATTAATTTTCTACTTATTTTTAAAATTTTGTTTACACCAACAAATGTGGCATTTCCTCTCATTTGTTTAAATTCTTAAGACTTTCATATTCCAGGTTTCTCGACGTCATCCCGTTTAATTTTTCCGTCTGTTTTGTTATGTTAGATTTTGGTTCACTAATTGTTTACTTTTATTTTTCAGGATTGTAATTTATTTAATAATACTGTTTGTATTTTGTTTTCATCCACGTTGGTATTTTTATCTGTAATCTATTCATCTTGCATTGTTTATCATTCTCCGTTATATCTCACATTCTAAAGGATTAGGTTTAAATCATTTGGCCGCCGAGTCAGTAGCCTTCCTTTGACCATTTCAAAACCCTAATTGCCTAGGCGTCCCGCCGTGGACGAAAATACCCTTTACCCTAGCATTAGGTCAAAGAGTCACCGTACTCTGTTTTAGGGTTTCCTACCATGGAATCCCTAATTTAACCCTAATTTTAATTAACAATTTCAACATAGAGATTGGAGTCTCCGCACTCCACGTAAGCGTTTCCTTAAGATACGTTTATTCCCTATTGAAACCTTGACCACAGTCAAGACGTTTCTAACCTCCCGCTCGAGGGGAACTACGATTACTCTGATTCCATTCCCTATCCAGGATATGTAGGCACAAGATGCGAGTCTTGCCGAGTAAACTTAGGACTAACCTTTAGGTCTCTCTGTCACTCTTAACCCTTAGCTCAGTATATATCTTCAAGCAAATAATAAAGCAAAATAGTAAAAATAAACAAGAGGTTCCTATAGAGTACTACAGAAGTTTAGGGTGCTAATACCTTCCCTAAGCTTAACCAACCCCTTACCTAGATATCTCCCCGCATTGTGTTTACGTTGCAAAAATAGGTTTTCCCTCTTTTGACCTTTTCCTTCGGATAAATCAAAGAGCGGTTGTGATTTGAATTATGATTCAAACTAATTAATAGTTTGATATCCTATTTCCACCGCAACAGAAAATGGCGACTTCACTGGGGAGAGTCCTATCTTTTAAGGGTTACCCCTATCTTGTTTATTTGCTATGCTATTTGCTTTATTATTATTTATTTTCTTGTATAGATATCTATTGCACCTTGCTTGGGGTACCATTATTGTGAGATAAGTCCTACACCCGGACTTGAGTGACATTATTATAGGATGGTGAGATATTCGACGAAGCTTGCAGGGAGTGAGTCCCGACCATGTTGACTCAAGAGTCACCGCTCAGTTGAGACCTTTTCGAAAATGGTTCGGTTGAACGAGTTATTCGTGAAAACTTTTACTATTTTTGATTGGAGTCTGTGATACTGGGGACCGTAGTACCTTAACACCACTTTGGCCTTAAATAGGACGTAGTGCGGGGACTATGTGGGAGTAGTCCTACAATATTTGCTACGCGATGCTACACTCAAAAGATGTTCTCTTGAGAATATTATCGACCCCCGAGTCAGTCGAGAAGTTGATAATATCCGAAGGATGGACTGATGACTTTGGGCACTTCTTTAGAACCTTGTCATGCAGGTACAACTACCCTATAGTACATAACTTTTGGGGATGGGTAGAGCTTAACTCCTTTCATTGTTCCTCTAACCTAGGACCTTTTGGTGTTTGTGGTTGTGCATTGCATCCATAAAGCATAACATCCTTCCTAGTTTCAAGGAATTCAACAGCCCTTCGCAAATTTAAAAAGTCCTACATTTTAAAGTCTAAAAACTTTTCCAGCTTTCCTAAAAAAGGAATATTTGCAATTGACCGTTGAAATTCTTGAAACCATTGCATGGCATTAGTATCACATTTTTGCATTGAATTTTCCCCCGGTTTCTCATTCTCGGTTCTCTTTTCTTCCAATGTCTCTTTGAGTCGTCAAGTTGATTCCTCGACACAGATATCAGACTAGAGCTAACTATAGAAGCAAGATGGCTGAACAAGAAGCATATAACGCAGAAATCTGAATGGAGATTGATGAGTTGAAATCAGGCATGACCAAGCTCACCGAGATGCTTCAAGTACAAATTTCCAGAGGAGAGCCATCTCAGGGGACCCTCATTCAGGAAGTTTCAAGTGTTGATCCACTTCCTGTTCAGATGCCACCATCTACTTGGCCAAAGTTTGGTTTACCTCCTAACTACCCTCCACCCCTTGCATCTACTGCTATGATTGGTCAGACTATCAGACCGATTTTTCAAGCTCTCATCCTTGCCGAGTCTAGACCTGTGGTCCACGCTGTTAGCCAGACTGTCTGAGTTCCCTTTGAGAATCCTCCATATGAACACAATGCTGCCAGTGTTCAAAGGGAAGACCAGAAAGATTTTATTGAGCCTGAGATTACCCGTGAACAGTTTTAGATCATAGATAAGAGACTCAAGGCAGTCGAGGGTACTGACTTCTTCAATGTTGATGCAGACAATATGTGCCTAGTTTCTGATCTTGTTATGCCTGCCAAATTCAAGACTCCCGAGTTCATGAAATATAAGGGTCACTCATGTCCAAGAGCTCATTTAGTCATGTACTTCTGAAAGATGGCAGCTTACACCAACAATCAGAAGCTGCTCATCCATTGCTTTCAGGATAGTTTGAGTGGTGCTTCTCTAAAATGGTATATGAACTTAGAGCATAACAGCGTCCACTGCTTCCAGGATCTTGCCAATGCTTTTATGAAGCAGTACAAATACAATTTGGACATGGCTCCCGATCAACGTCAACTTCAAAGTATGTCTCAAAAGGAAAAAGAGTCGTTCAAGGAATATGCTCAACACTGGAGAGAGTTAGCTTCCCAAGTTGAACCCCCTATAGGAGAGAAGGAATTAACAGGAATGTTCATGGATACTTTGTCTCCTTTCTATTGGGAAGAGATGATTGGAAGCGTCTCTTCAAGCTTTACAGACCTGGTGACTATTGGCCAAAGGTTAGAAGAAGGTTTGAAAAATGGTAAGTGTTGCACCCCAAAATTTGCCTAACCTTTCTTTACCTAGCTTGTGTTTCATTGCATTCATATTAACATTATCACCTGCATTGCATTGACATGTGTGCAGGAGATCAACAGGTATGACTACCAATCAAGGGCTACACAAGACTATGGGGCTAGCTAAGAGGGTTATTCAAGTGCTCAAGGGTTGATATCCTCACCAAAGAAGTTAAACATCCTCAGAGAGAGTGGTTGAAACCAGGTGTGTATATCTCCTAACTTGAGAGTTGTGGGAAGTCATCTGATGATGTTGAAGCCATAGAGTTGGACCTAGAGCCTTTAGAGAGCTCTTAAGAAGTATTTAAGATCATCTTGAAGCCTAGACAGGTCATTATGCAAAGGATATGAAGATATACCAAGATTGGTGCAACTAGGGTTTCATCTGGTCAACCCTGGTTCAACTGATGATTTGAAGAAGGTTGAGACCTAATTCAAGAGCCATGTGATTATGGATTGATGTATTGAGATGCCCAAGGGATGATTCCAAGGTCAACTTATCATGAATCAAGAGTGTGTGGAGTTGCTAGGCTAGGGTTGCTATGCTTGACAGTGTAAAATCCCTTGGTTTGGTGCCTAACTTCAAGACCACATAACTCAAGATATGATTTTCATCTCACCTTGACCCTAACATGATTGTTGTAGAGCATGATCATAGCTTTAATTTGAGTACTAGAAGTCCTTGATAGGGTTTATAGAACTCAAGTTATGAGCCAAACAAGTTACAGGTCATCAGTGGAATGTAAAATTGGAGCTGGAAAGTCAACCAACTTGCATGACATTTTTGACCTAGAAGGATGATTCTCATGAACTTTTGACCAACATGAATGTTGTTCCTTATCTTCCTATATTTCTAGAAACTACTAGAAGTCCATGATTGGATTTGTAGAACTCAAGTTACAAGCTTTGCAAGATAAGGGTATTTTAGGAATTTGGAATTACAGGTCATTTTTTGTTATAGGTCAATTTCATCAACTTAGACACCTCAAATGAAGATTTGTTCAACTTGTAAGTTGTTCAAAATGGTGATTTTAGTCCAACCATGACCCAAGCATCCATTGATATGGATTGAATATGGAAGTGTATGAAGAAATTTGGAAAAAAGATCATTAAAGGCATTAAGAAAGGAAAAAATTCAAAATAAATCACAATGGTTCAAAAAATCACAAATTGGTACATATTTTGATTGCAAATGGCATTTGGAGAGGATTGGCAATGTCAAATTTTTGGTTTGAGGCATAATTCATGGACTTTGTTTGGATTACTTAGAATTGAAGTAACTTAGCCAATGTTGATCATAGGATCAATTCAAGCCTTCAAACTGATCTATTCACATTCATGAGGTGTTAAGCAATGAATTTGAGTAAGAATTGAGCTGAAATTACACAGAACACACGACTGCCATAGTTGCACTTTGAAGGAAAATGGAAATTTTGGATTAATCAAATTGGGCCATGTTATGATCCAAATAGCTTCTATTTAAGTCTTGGATCATGTTCAGATCATTTTTTTGGGTAGCATTTGGAGAGAAAATGGTTATTGCAGTTGGAACTTTGGAGCTTTCGAGCAAGAAGTGGTTTTGGAGTTTGAAGAAGATTCAAGAGCTTCTGAGTATCAAGAACCGTCCAGGATCATTCAGTGAAGAAATCTACACGTTTTGGCATCAAGATTTGCATGCGAAGACCTCCAATTTCAAGCTTCAGAACAGGTTTTTACTTCTTACAATTCCTCTTAATTTAAGCATGTTTAGACTGAATTTGGCATGTGGTTAGGTTATAGATACAACATAGATCGTTTTAGTATTGGAATTATGAAGATTAGTGATGATTCTTGATTGGATGCAAATTCTGTTTGGATTCACATGTGGCTGATTCTTAAGAGTTAAGATCAATTGGATAGTGATTTGGGATCCTTGAGAGGTGAGGAAGATTTCTATATAGTTAACTTTGAGTTTGATGACAATTTTGGAATTGAGGAGTTTTCTGTTCATCATCGTATTAGGAGATTTATGAAGAATTAATTAAAATGGAGAGTGTTTTAGTGATCCTGGTGAGGAGACGAGAATAACGGTACAATTTTCATGAAGTTTGGTGATACTTTGATTTCTGGTATTGATGCTCTCGCCGGAGAAGACGGTGGACCTCTTCTCCAGCCACCATGGAATATTTTCCCCCCTTTTGTTCAAGTTCAATTGGAGAAGATGAGTAAAAACCGTTGGATATGATTGAATTCATTGACTCGGTCTTGGCATCCAATGGATGAGATTTAGTTTGACTAGGGTTTGATAAGGTGGCACAACTTGAAGCATAGGATTATAATACTTTTGAATTGGACGCACATGATTAGGGAGTACCGTGTACTTCAGTCCATTAAACCTCATAATGTCCATGGCCAAAACGAACCGTTTTACTAAATGAGGTGGCACACGCTGGTCCCTCTGATGAGTGGACTAGTAATCTGATCCAACAGGTATGACATTTTCTGAATTTCTTTAATTTCTTTAATTGATTTTCATTTTCTTTTAATTGATTTTTCAGGTAATTCATATTAATTAGAATAATGATCAGAAAATTATGAAAAATATGTGGGTGATCCTTGTTTAATTTATGATTTTTCCATGCCTTTGGATTTTATTTTGGTGTTGTTTTCAATTTAATGTCCATTTTTCTATTTTTAATACATGATTAAAAATGCATAATATGACTAGCTTGCTTGCTGATTTTATTATTAGGTCATGCTTTAGAATTTGAGGCTGAAACTTTGCATGCTTGTTATAGACTCCTTGATAGGTTTGGGTGATTTTTGTTGTAATTTTTAGATGATTCTAGGTAGGATTTTGAGATAGATCTTTAGTAGTATTCCTTGATGGATTCCCCTTAGCACACCCTTTGAATTTAGATTTTATTTGAACCCTTAGGAGTAGGTTTTGCCCCTGGTTTTTTTACCATAGATTGTTAACACATGTAGGATAATATAGGATTTTCCTTAAGATTTTTAGAATTGATTTTCTATTAGTTCCCCATTTTGCAAGTTGGTTATAGTTTAGATGACCCTAACTAGGATAACTTCATAGATCAGTCTTGTAAGTGACCATTAGATGATTCTAAGTTTCATATCCTTTCTTGATAGAATAGTGATTAGGTACATACCTTTTTAGAGCCTTAAATCCTTAGTGTAGGTGATCCTTAGAAGGTAATCATTGATGTTCTTTAGAAGTTCAGATTAGGTTGATGATTCTTCCTATAGGGTTAGTTTCCCTCACAATCTTCCTTGCTTAATTAGGATCCTCCTTGTGAGCATGTTTTGTCCTGTGGAGGAATTCATTGCATTATCATAAAGGAGTTGAATCTATGCAAGCTTTCTGAGGAAATGGAGTTGGTTGAGTGCCTGTGGTAAGTTCCTGTGGACCTTACCCTGCTTCCCATCTTCATTCTCCTAATCTTCTCTTATCCAATCATTTTAGGAACCTTCTTGGGGTAGCATAGTCCCTCCTGTGGGGGGAATGTTGCACATCTCCTGAAGGAGCCAAACCTCTAGGATTCTCCCAAATCTCCTTTAGTTGGTTGAGTGTCTGGGATAAGTTCTTATGGACCTTACCCTTGCCACCCAACTTTAAATTTCTTTCCTTAGGATAGAAGCCTTGTCTGTTTACTTATGGAATGAATTCCTTATATTCCATAAATCTTTGCCTTCATTCATGATTGAGTGGTGTGTTGCATTAGGATAGTTCATGTTTAGGATAGTCTAAGTGTAGATGCATGACTGCATTAAGAGGTTGAGTGGGTCTCCCTCTGCTTGTTTTCCTTAAAGGGTTCAGGTGATCCTCCCCTTGCTTGTGTGTTGTTTTTCTTTTTCTAATTGACGTATTTGCATTAGAGGTTGAGTTGGGCTCCCTCTACTTGTCTGCTTTGACTGATTTCTTTGCTTGATTGCTAAGAGGTTGAGTGAGTCTCCCTCTGCTTGTATTGCTTCATTGCATGTGCATCTTTATTGTTTTCTTCTGTTTATATGTTTACTGTTAGCTGATGCTTTGCCTGTGTTTTGTATCCCACTTAACATGATCCCCTAGGAGTCTCACTTCCTTTGATAAGGAAGTGATGATTAGAACTTTAGGTTGAAACCTATGCATGATAACACCTAGGAGTTCCTGTTTCAAACCTCAACCATAGGATGAATCCTTGGCATGCCAACATTAGAGCTTGACAGTTTCCCCGTAGAGTTCGTTCTCTTCTCATCTAAAAACAACAGTAAAAAAAACATAATAAAGGCAAGTTAGTACAAGCGCGTTACGAGCCTTAAGCTACTTGGGAAATGATAATTGAGCGGTCTCCTCTCAATCATCTAGAGTGTTTAGTATATGTCCTTTGGATGATATGTGATGCATTCGCTCCTAAGTCATAGTCTCTAGTTCTGTACAAACTACAGACAACCATAAAAAAACACTTCTTCCGTAAAAGACAGAAAACAAACTTTAAACCTTTTTGCCCCGTGGGCCCATAACTCAAGGAAAACTTTTCTGAAGAAAAGAGTGTCGTAAACTCTCAATTCTACCGCAAACGATAACGCACGAGTCTCTGACGAGCAAGCTGCATATACCAAACTGTTGGAACTGTTTGTTAACCCTACTCGGAAAAACAGATGAATCTGAACCCCCGTAATCCGTATTATCCCAAACTATGTAAGCTCTGATCTCTCATATCTGTTGAGAGTACGTAGGCACAATACTGACGTATTGGCGAGCCACCTTCCCCCATCCGTTACCCGTAGTTAGTCGAACTACGTTGACTCTGATTTCTCGTTCTCTGATGAGAATACGTAGGCACGAAGCGCGATGCTTTGCCGAGTCATTTTCTTTTCTTTTCAGACCAGCCTTGATAGGTAGTTAGATAAACTAACCCGTCAGATAAAAACAACGAGCGTGGATCCCATCGAGTACGATGGACGTGAGGGGTGCTAATACCTTCCCCTTGCGTAACTGACTCCCGAACCCAGACATGGTTGCGATGACCTTGTCTTATACCTTTTCGTCAGGTTTTTCCAATCGTTTCCTTTCCCGTTCTGTGGGATAAATAACGAAAGGTGGCGACTCTTCTGTTTTGCCGACACCTTATTTTCGCGGTAGCGACAGCTTGCGACTCTACAAGGGATCCAACGTACCTTGTGCGAGTCAATCCTAGCGCTTGCGTGTTTATTTGTTGGGTTTGCATTTATTTATCGCACTTTACTTTCCGCATTTTATTTTTAGTATAATATGTGTTGCACCCCAAAATTTGCTCAACTTTTTCTTACTTGGTTTATGTTTCATTGCATTAACATTTGCATAGTTATATCATTTGCATATCATGTTATCATTCATATAGCAGGGGATCAAGTGTGATTCTTCTCAAGAGAAGCCTAACAAGAGGTCTCATTCAAGATTGAGAAGTTGTCAAAGTCATCAGAAGGTGGTTTGAGTATCAAATTCCTACTTTTAGGTCATGGAGTTCATAAAATGATATGATAAGACATTTGTGGTGTTGTTCCAAGATCAAATCAAGAAGAGTCAAGAGTGTGGGAAGTTGCTAAATTAGGGTTTCAGTGCAAAATCCTCTATTTAGTGCCTAACTTCAGGACCACATAAGTCAAGATACAAGTTTAAAATAGATCTTTGGCCAACATGAAACTTGTAGAGCATCTCAATACCTTTAATTTTAGTACTATAAGTCCTCCATTGGATTTATAGAACTCAAGTTATGGCCCAGACAAGTTACAAGTCCTCATATGCCTATCAAATTTGTCTGTGAAAATCATATGACTTCAAAGCTATTTTTGACCTAGAAGGATGTTTCACATGAACTTTTTGCCAACATGAAAGTTGTCCCTCATGATCTTAGCTTTATAAATTGTACTAGAAGTCTTCCATATGATTTGTAGAACTTCAGTTATAAGGTTTACAAGTCAGGGGTATTTTGGGAAAGTGAGATTATAGGTCTTTTTCAATCATAGGCCAAAATCTCCAACTTGCACTTGTCAAATGCAATTTTGTTCAACATGAAAGTTGTTCAAAATGGGGTTTTTAGGCTAGGAAAGAGGTCATGATGGATTGATTGAGCTCATAGCAAGATTTGGTTTGAAATGGTTTCAAAAAGGGAAATTTTCAAATGAATTAAGGAGGGAAAATTGATTTTTTGAGTTAAAGGACCAAAACATGTCAAGTAACCACATTTTTTGAATGGAAATTGAATTTTAGACACTTTGGCATTACCTGAATTTTGACTTTAGGTCAAGTTTTGTGAGTTGTCATTTGGTTTCTACATTTGCAAGTCACACATCAAAATCCTTACCAATGCAATTCAAACACTCCTTTTGGTCTGAATACATTCACAAGGGAATTTGCAACTGAAAGGGAAGCTTCTAGAGCAATTTAGTGAAAGGGAAGCTTCTAGAGCAATTTTCATGGCCAATTCGTGACTGTTACATTGCACATGTGAGGAGAAAAACAGAAATTTGGATTCGCTGGATTGGGCCTCAATTGAGTTGCTAAAGCCCATAAACATGTTCTATTTAAGTTCTTTGATGATTTCATAATCATTTTGGTGCATGTTTCGTGTCTGAAGCTGAGATAGCAACTTCATTTTCAAGAGGAGCAAGTGAAATCGTGTTTTGAATTCCAGGCCAATTCAGTGCAAATTGAAGATTACAAACTCTTCCTAGAGCATCATTGAATGTATCTGGAGAGTTTTAAAGGGAGAATCAAGCTCTAAGCATCTCTGTTACTAGATCTACAACAGGTTAGTAACTTTCAAATCTCCACATGATTTAGCATGATGTAGTTAGAATTGAACTTGTGGTTACGATCTAGACAAGATGTAGATCGTTTTAGGATCAATTTGGAAGCAATTGGTGATGTTTGATCATGAGGTGCCATTTCTGTTTTGATTCGAGTAGATCTGATCTTAAGGCTATAACATGATTTGGATAGATCAATTTGATGTATGAAGCATGAGGAACATTTTTGTATCATTAGATTTGCAATTGGTGATGTTTGAGTTGGATGACATTTCTGAACATTGCTTCGAATTTTAAAATCCATGGAGATTTAGAACATATGGATAGGAGATTTGAATTCCTGTTGAAATTCTGGAGAGATTGATGTAAGGAGTGGTGATGTTTGACCATCTGCAACTACCTGCTCACCGGAGAAGACGACCGGAGTCTTCTCCGGCCACCGTCCCTGATCTCCACCTGGCCAGCCTGAATTTTGGAGAAGATGAATCCATAGCCATCAAATCTTGCTTTTGACCTTGACTAGACCACAGATCCAATGGCCACGACTTAAAGTTTTTGTTGACTTCTGAGGATCAAAACGCAGGCGTTTCATTAAATGAGGTGGCATGCCCTCAGCGCTTGGAGCTTGGAGTTGAAGTCTCCTTTTCTTTTAGGGGTTGTTTTAGGAGTTTAGGAAATTAGGGTTTTATGAAGAGCCATTAGGACTAGTCTTGATTTCTTCATCAAACGTGGAATGCATTGTGTGCTTCTATTCTATCCAATGATGTAAAGTCCTCCTAGGGAAACTCCATCTCTCCTTTGGAGGGATGTGTGGTATGCCCATAGTTGAGTAGAACTTTGAGGATACCTTTCCATTTCAATGTTGGTACTTGATGATTTCCTTTGGTTTTCATTTGGTTCTCAACATTGCAACCTTGATCTTAATGATTAATCCTTTTCTTGGAGTGTGCTTGCTAGAGCTTGAAGATGAAGTTTGATGAAGCTTGAAGATAGAAGCTAGCTTGAAGATGAAGTCTTGCTGTCAACTTTGCTGTCTTTTCAACTGTGCTGTTTAGAGCTTACTGTTGCTGTCTGCTGTAGGAGTTTGTTGCTGCTGCTTGGGCTGCCTCCTCTGTATCTTTTGTTTTTCTCTGTATTGTCTGTTTGCTTGTGCTGATTACCTCTAGGTTTGAGGTGGAGCTTGTCTCCTCTTGCCTATTGTTTTCTCCATTGCCTCTCTTATATTGTTGCATAGCATGCATTTTACTGTTTACTGTTTACTACTAGTTTTCTTTTGCTGTTTTCCCCTAGGATCTCTGATTTCCTCTGTGCAAGAGGGGATTATGATAGACATTAGGTTTTAACCCATGCATGATAACTGTAGGTAGATTCCCTTTCAACCATAGTTTTAGGGTGTCTTTCTCCTCTCATCTCAAAATAATTCAAAAAAAGCACAGTAATAAGGTTAATTGAAGTCGTGCGTTACGAGCCTTAAGCTATCTGGGAAAAGGTTGGTGGAGGGTCTCTCTCCAGTAATCTGGATGATAGTCTGGTACCCTTTGGGTGACATTCGAAGCGTTCACTCCCGGGTCATAGTCTCTAGTGCGACAGAGATTGCGAACATCCTAAAAAACAGTTCTTTCGTAAAAGATTCAAACAAACAATCAAACTCTATTTTTGTCCTCTTGGACCTTTAATCAGGAAAACCCTTTCTTAAGGAGATAAAAAAACTGTCAGACAAGCTTGTGTCTTCCGTAGCAAGAACTACGTTTGCTCTGATCTTTCATGCCGTATGAAAGTACGTAGGCACAAGATGCGATATCTTGGTGAGCAACCTTCCCCCCATAACCCGTATTTAGGCGAACTACGCTGACTCTGATTTCTCGTTCCAGACGGGAATACGTAGGCATAAAGTGCGATACTTTGCTGATTCATTTTCTTTTCTTTTTAACCCATACCTTTAGAGTAGATAGAATAACACACCCTTAGACAGAAAACAAGCGTGGATCCCGTCGAGTACGACGAACGTGAGGGGTGCTAATACCTTCCCCTTGCGTAACCGACTCCCGAATCCAGGATTTGGTTGCGATGACCATTCCTTTCCCTCTTTGCGTTAGGTTTTCTCTGAGCGTTTCCTTTCCCTCTGTTGGGATAAATAACGCACGGTGGCGACTCTTCTGTCATAGCCGGCGCCGATTTTCACAGTAGCGACAGCTGGCGACTCTGCTGGGGACTGCAGTGGTTCCCTATGCGAGTCAATCCTAGCGCTTGTTTTCCCGTCTGGGGTTTTGTATGTATTTATCTTTATGTCTTTACTTTCAGTACTATATATATTTGTTATTGTGCAGTGGGTAGAGGGTTAGTTTGAGAGATAAGTCGGACCTGGGCTTGAGTGCACATAGACTTAGAAGTAGAGAGTAGTGGTTAGCCTGCTTGCTTTGCTCGCACCAGCTAGCTACAAAATTTACGCTCAGACGAGATTCTATTTGATGGCATCTTGCCTGGGCCTTTGGGCTCGACATGTTGTTGGATTTCAGGGTTGTCGACTCTGGGGACCTATCATTTGGGATTCGGCTAAGTGAGGCCTCTTCAAGGGATGATGATGCCACACCTTCTGGGTATCGTATCATTTCTCTTGAAAGTCTATGACACTGATGCCCGCATAGGATGCCATACCTCGTCTGCGAGTTAAGTACATACCTGTGAGAGGGTAGGTGGGTCTTTTTGCAGGAAAACTCTGGCCTCAGAACACCTGGTTTGTCTCTGTCAGTGAGAATTGGTTATGAGGGTTCTTGTGTGGTTGGTTTGGTTTGAGGAAAAGATCTAATGGTTCTAAAGTTGCAGTACAACACAACACAGTTCTTCATTATTGCACTTGATCCCCTGTCTGCATATGCATTTGCATTTTCATGTTTGCATTTCATTAACGTGTATTTATGTTACAGGTGTGCTTTTTCCCCTCAGATTCTAGTGTCCTTTCTTGCCAGACATGGAGTCCATGAAGAGGACAGTTGCTTACAGGTTGTCGTCTCCAGATATCAGTTCCTTATTGCAGTTGGTTGCTCTAGCAGATCAGAGAGTGAGGGCTAAGTTCAGAGAGTCTTATGGGAAATTGCTCAGTGTGTTGCGCAGACCTTCTATGTTCGAGATGACTGGATTGTACACCTTGATGCAGTTTTACGAGCCCCAGTTGAGATGTTTCTTGTTCCCTGACTTTATTCTGGCTCCTACTTTGGAGGAGTATTCTGATATGCTGGGAGTTCCTGTGTTAGATCAGATGCCCTTTGTTCATGAGGATACTGAGCCTGAGTTGACTAAGCTTGCTGAGATTATCAATTTAGATGCTTTTGAGTTCCCCGGAGGTTTGGTCAAGCTGAATGGAGCTTATGGTTTTCATCTTTCTTGCTTGGTTGAGAAGGCTACGCAGTGTGCGAAGGATGGATGTTGGATTGCTTTCAGTGCTATTATGGCTGTTTGCATTTATGGGATTGTCTTGTTCCCTAACTTGCCTGATTTTGTTGACTCAGATGCTTTCTTTATTCTTGCCTCGAAGAACCCGGTGCCTACTCTCTTGGGTGACGTTTATCATTCTATTCACTATAAGAAAGAAAAACGTCGGGGAAAGAATGTTTCTTGTTGTATACCTCTTCTATCCAGGTGGTTTCAGGGACATCTTCCTAAGAAGGGACCTTTTGTTGATACTGCCGGTACTTTAGATTGGTCTTCCAGATTGATGGGATTGTGGGCTGAGAACATTGTTTGGTTTGATCGGAACCTGCTCGGAGTGAACATTATATATAGTTGCAGTGGCTTTCCGAACGTTCCTTTGATTGGACGGAAAAGTTGTATTAACTATAACCCTTCTCTGCTTGTGAGACAATTTGGCTATGCTTTGAGGGACTCTCCGGTTGAAGACGAGATACAGGAATCTCTGTATCTCACGGGTTTATTAGACGGAGATGTTTTGGTTAGATTGAGGTGTGCTTGGGGTAATATTCACAGAAGAGGAAAGACATTGCTTGGTAAGAGTGACAGTCGAGCTTATAATCCTTATCGACTCTGGATCCATGAGAGAGTTAGGACTTCTTTGATGCCGTATCCTGCTGTAGGGCCTTCGTATCTTCTGGTGATTGAGGAACCTACTTCAGTAGAGATTGAGAAGTACAACAAGCTGCTGGCTAAGAAGGAAGAGTTGCAGAGAGCAAATGAAGAGTTGGAAAAAGAGATTTTCCAGCTCCAGCATGAGAAGAATGAGGCAACTTTCACTTTGAAGAAGCAGACTGATATGATTAATAGGTTGGGTTCAGACTTGACTGAAGAGACCAGCAGGAGAGAGAAAGTAGGAGTAGCTCTGAATGGTGTAAGTAGTGTACTTGCTACTAAGAAAAAACTTCTAAACAAGGCTTATTCTCGACTTTCCAAATGGGAATCTTTGTGGAATGTGTTGCTTGCGCGAAAATAAGGTGCCGGCACAACAGAAGAGTCGCCACCTTTCGTTATTTATCCCTCAGAGCGGGAAAGGAAACGATCGGAGAAACCTGACGAAAAAGGGTAAGACAAGGTCGTCGCAACCATTGTCTGGGTTCGGGAGTTGGTTACGCAAGGGGAAGGTATTAGCACCCCTCACGTCCGTCGTACTCGACGGGATCCACGCTTGTTGTGTTTACTGGACGGGTTGGTTTTATCTATCTACCTATCAAGGCTGGCTTAAACAGAAAAGAAAAATGACTCGGCAAAGCGTCGCATTTTATGCCTACGTATTCTCATCAGAGAACGAGAAATCAGAGTCAACGTAGTTCGGCCTACGACGGGTTATGGGGGAAGGTAGCTCACCAATACATCAGTATTGTGCCTACATACTCTCAACAGGTATGAGAGATCAGAGCTTACGTAGTTCGGGACACTACACATTATTTCCTGTCTTTTATGAAAGAAGTGTTTTTTATTGTGTTTGCGATTTCAATCGCACTAGAGACTATGACCTGAGAGTGAATGCGTCGCATGTCACCCAAAGGGTATCATACTAAACATCCAGACTGTGGAAAAGAAACTCTCCCACAATCCTTTCTCAGATAGCTTAAGGCTCGTAACGTACGAAAGAAATCATTCATGATTACTGTATCTTAAACTGTTTTGAGATGAGAAGAGAACAGACCCAACTAGGAGGGAGACTATCAAGTCCTACTGTTGTCATGCCAAGGATTCATCCTATGGTCGAGGTTTGAACATGGATCTCCTAGAAGTTGTCATGCATAGGTTTCAACCTAAAGTTCTATCATCAATTCCTTATCAAAGGAAATGAGAGTCCTAAGGGATCATGTCAATGATACACCAAAACAGACAAAGCATCAGCTTAAACAGTAAAATGCATGCAATGCAAGTGAGGGAGGAAATGTGTGTGGGGCTTCAGCCTCCACAAGCTCATCTCAAC
Source organism: Lathyrus sativus (assembly GCA_963859935.3). NCBI lineage: Eukaryota > Viridiplantae > Streptophyta > Magnoliopsida > Fabales > Fabaceae > Lathyrus > Lathyrus sativus. Next base: position 226,687,596 of record OZ012738.1, read on the forward strand.
CTCAAGCCAGAATGGATGACAATAATCATACTGAAATAAACAACATGCTATTAAGCAATACAGTAAACTGCAATCATACAGAAGAAATGAAATAAAATACCCTCAGACAAACAAACCACATGGGCAAGGGAGCTGGGCTCTACCGAATACCCGCAAGCAAAGCCACACAGTAACAATACAAGCAGAGGGAGCAACTCAACCTCTAGTGCAATCATGCTCCTAGATTCTACTTAGTCTAGGTATGGACTTATTCTAATGCATCAAGCAAGTCAAACAAAACATGTCAATACAGCAAAGAAAAAGATAAGAAAGCAGACCAACTCCTCTCTCAACTTCAAGCTTCAGCTCTTCCAACAGCAACTCAGTCTTCAGACTTCAATCACTCTTGACAAATATCAATTTGCTTTTCCAGGTTTCAACCCTTCAACATAAGTTTCAACTTATCTTCTCTGAGCTTCAGCTCCTTGATCAGTTCCACCTTCAGGCTTCACCTAACCACAAGTATCAACTTGATCTCCTTCAGGATCTCCAAGCTTCAAAGTAAGTATCAACTTCCTTTGTTCTTCAAGCTTCAGCTCTTCAGAGTAATCTTCAATCACTTAGAAGTGTCAACTTCTTCCTTCAGTCTTTACTGGATCTTCATGGGTCTTCAAGTATCAACTTGCTCTTGTTGCTCTTCAAGCTTCAGCTGGAATGACAATGCTCAAGGATTCATCCTCTTCAACACTCTTCAATGAAGTCTTCATCTTCACATTCAAGCTCAACATCTCTCAAGATACTCAAACCAGAGGAAATCACTAAACTGGATAAGCTGGGATGTTGAACTGCTTATTGACCACCAAAGGTGACCTATAAGGGTTCAACATCAAAGGAATGGTTCCCTCAAAAGTTCTACTTCCTAGGCATAATCACTTATCCCTCCAAAGGAGAGAGGTGTATACCATGGAAGGACTTTGAATCATAGGGAGGAATGGAGGTGACAGATACCATCCATGTTTAAGAAAGAAGTTAACTAGGTCTAAACTCTTCCTAATCCCTAACCCTAAAACAAACAACAAAACTAACAAGATCAAGCTCCCAAGCTCCTCACTTCTCCTACTATGCTCCTCAATGCTCCTCAGAACAAAACCAAGCTCTCCAAGCCCACAAAGCAAAGCAAACAAAAATACAAGCCCACAAGGGCAACCCAAACAATCATCAACTACAAAAATCATCTAAAAATAGTATACCACTATATTAAAACCTAATATAATTTCTAAGGGATCCTACATACCTACCCTTAATACCTTTATATGCCCCAATGTCTAACTTGACCTAGAAACCCAAAATTCTAGTGTTATTGTGGACCTATGTTAAGGATTAACCTAATTCTACACAACCTAAAATCATCTAATCAAAACTAACCTAAAATTCATCACAAAATTATGGAATAAATCCAGGGGGAAGCTAAAGCTTATATGTAACTATCCTAAAAGGAATGGCCTAAAATTGTTAAGGGAGCTACCTAAACAAAATTATACAAATTCATGTATCAACATAAAAGAATTAAAAAGCTATTAAAATGGAAAATACACAAAAAATATTAAAAAGGCATGAAATGCAAATATTTTTATTTGATAATTTTCTACACATTATCATGAAAGGGGAGAAAAAATTCCCACTTGAAAATCCTTATTTTTCTATTTATTATAATTTTGCAAAGTTTAACATAAAATGGAGAAAATAAAATTGAAATGTGAAAGGATGTGGTGCAGATAACAACTATGGACAGTTCAAATCATTAATGGGCTCAAAATGGGGGTGTGGATAGTATAAGCGCTAGGCCCAATCTAAGTCAGAAAATCAATTAACAAATAAAAATAAAAATAAAAAATGAAACGGTGCAGGAAGTAATGATTTCCAGTTAATATTCACAATGGGCCATGGTGGGTGGTGTGGTTAGCAAATCCTGACTTATGCCCAAGAAGCTCCTTTAATGAAACAGAGCGTTTCATCCTGGCTTCAGAATTCCCTCTCAAATTGGAATTAAATCGTGGCCACTGGATCAGGGAATAGTCAATGGTCAGCTCACAATCCAACGGCCATGCTCTTGTCTTCAACCTCCAGCTAGGGTTCTTGGAGAATCCATGAAAATGCAGAGCTTCAAGCTCTTTCTTCCTCAAACACGAACCCCATCAATTCTTCATGGAAAACAGAAATTCAAGACCCTATCTTGTCCAGAATTTTATGCTGAATCCAACCATGATCTCAAAATCAACTGAATCATCCTAAATCATGGAACCCGATCCACGATCAAAGATAAGCTCAATCACCAACTTCAACTATTCTTGAATTTTCTTGCATCAGAATACTCACCAACTCACACTGAATGAAACTAGCTATTTAATTCATGCTATGCCTCATTATACCATGAGTTCTTGATCATCAAAGAAATGGTGTCTAATATTCAATCTTCACCAATTGCTCTCTAACTCTCCAAAATCCATCACCTATGTGTCTCTAACCTTTCTACACTAACAATTCTACCTAGCAATGCATAAATTATGGTGTAGTGAAGAATTTGCAAACCTGGTATTTCTTGATCAACAGATGGTGAAAACCCTCACTTCAAGCCTTGAAACTCTTCAGCAAGCTTCCTTGGATGATGATCTTGCTACTGTTTGCAAAAGATTTGAGGGAGGAAGCTTCAATCTCAGAATTCGAATCTGACATGCAACCTTGAAAATCCAATTTCTATCTCTTCAATTCACCATGGATTTGCCCTCAAATTGATCTGCACAGCTTCACTATCATCAATGGAGTGTGTTAAGATGGAAAGAATGAATGGAAATGGTTCAGAATAGGGAATTCACTTTCAACTTGCAATGGAGGCAAGTGAAATGGCCAACTCTCTCTTCTCTCAATTCTTACACCAACCCTGCATATGAGCAAGTTCTATATGTTATATAGAGTGGTTTAGAATCATCTAGAACCATCTAGGACCATCCAATGAGAAATTGGAAATCTCATGTCATGACATTATGAATTCACTTCTCATCATGTGCTATCTCATGCCAAGCCTCTTGTAACCACCAATTCTGACTTGAAGTTCTCCCCACATGAGATGTATGGTGTGTTGAAATGCATACCTAACTTGTTCATTGAATTTTCTCATGTTTTGCTTTTGTGCCTTAAGATGCAAGTAAGCCATTTCCAAAGCAGCCCCATGATCTAGGCCTCAAATCAAAATTGTGGCTGAACCATTGTTCTTAGAATGTTCTTTAGAGTCAAAATGACCTATTATATGACATGGTTTGGATGTATAACTTGGGATTTCCAATTTTCAATTTCAACTTATTTAACTTATGCCTCCATTTTAGGCCATTTTTATCACTTTTTGATACAAGCCTTTTCAACATCTCATGACCTCCCTACTAGCCTTAAAACATCATTCTAAGAAAGTTTGATGTTGAATATTTTTCCATTTGAAGCTTGGAAATAGGAGATATGGCCTTATGCTTGAAATGACCTATAACCTCCAAATGACCAAAATGCCCTTGACTTGTCAAATCCATAAGTTGAGTTCTACAAATCCTATCAAGGACTTCTAGTACTCTCTAGAAAGCTAAGAGGATGCTCTAAAACATTCATGTTGACCAAGAGTTCATAGGAATCATCCTACTAGGGCAAACGTTGGATGCAAGTTGGGTGACTTTCAAGGACCCAGATTCACATACCTCAGATGACCTGTAATTTGTCAAAGCCATAACTTGAGCTCTACAAATCCTATCAAGGACTTCTAGTACTCAAATTAAAGCCAAGAACAAGCTCTACAATATTTATGTTGTGGGGAAGATGAGATGACAATCACGTCTTGAGCTAAACTGCCTTGAAGATAGGGATCAAACTAGGGGATTTTACACTGTCAAGCCTTAGAAACCCTAGCTCGAAACTTCTCAAACTCCTCAATCATGATGAGTTGGTATAAGAATACTCCTTATAGAATCTCAATGCATCATTCCATGATCACATGGATCTTGGATTAGGTCTCAACCCTCTCCCAATCATCAGTTGACCTAGGGTTGACCCAGTCAAACCCTAATTCCACCACTCATGGTTGAATCTTCTGAATTCTTGTACAATGACCTCTCTAGGCCTCATGATGGCTTTCAAGACATCTCATAAGCTTTCTCAAAGCTTCAAGTCCATCCTCATGGTCTCAGAATCATCTGAGGAGCTCCCACAACTTTCAAGTTATGAGACACACAACCTTGGTTTCAACCAATCCCTCTGAGGATCTCTTGAGTTTTCTGACAAAGATATCAACCTTTGAACACTTGAATAACTTTCTTGGCTAGCTTCAAAGTCTCATATAACTCTTGCTGGGTAAATAAATGTTGGTCAAATTTTGGGGTGCAACAGCTGCCCCTATTCAAACGGCTTGAACCTGACTGGGTGAGGAGCGAATGGCTCTCAACCAATCAAGGTGCGAGACGGTTGAATACCGGTAAACCCAGAAATTTGCCAACTGCACAAGTACACGGTACTCTGATGGGAACAAACCTTCGAACGCTGAAATAATGGCCGCACGACAACTAGCTGGAGAGTTGGTCACACGGTAACTGGTAATACATAGTCGATCTTGCCATCAGGCATTCAAAGAACACTGTCGGGCATCAGCTGGACTTCAACCATCAAGTTGATCATGCCATTAGGCATTCAAAGAAACTGTCGGGCATCGGCCGGACTTCAACCATCAGGTTGACCATGCCATCAGGCATTCAAAGAAACTGTCGGGCATCAGCCGGACTTCAACCATCAGGTTGATTATGCCATCAGGCATTCCGCATTACTGTCGGGTATCAGCCGGACTTCATCAGCAAGTCGGGAATAGAATTCTTGGTCAATCATGAGCCAACTGGGAACATCTAAACCTCTGCCATCAGGCACTCCGCATCATCTGAGAGAACTTCTTCATTAACACGGTCAGACTTCAATCATGGAGTCTTCAAGGGAGATTTCAACTTCGCCGTTAGAAACCTGCTGGGGATGACGCATCGCTGCTGGGGATTCTGGAGAACTATCAAGTAACTCCGCTCCGGGGATCCAGAAATCATTCTGGATGGATCAACTCTGCTGAGGACTTCAAGAATCATCTTGGACAAATAACTCCGCCGGGGACTTCAAGAATCATCTTGAACCGACGACCATTCTGGAGATTTTAGGAATCATCCTGAGCGAACACTCTGTTGGGGATTTCAGGAATCATCCTGGGCAACCTTCATTGGGGGAAAAACCAATCATGGCTTGAGCAGCTTCCAAGGATTCGGCTCTCTTGGGGATTTCAGGAATCATCCTGAGCAACCTTCACTGGGGGCTCTAAGTATCAACTTGAGCGACCAACTCGGGTGACTGCACTGGGGTCTTAAGAATCATCTTAAGCAAACGGCCCTGCTGGGGAATTCAAGAATCATCTTGAACCGAAGACTCCGCTGGAGACTTCAAGAATCATCTTGAGCAAGCGACTCTGTTGGGGGAGGATGTCAGGAATCATCCTGAGTAATCGATTCTGTGGCGGAACACCTGCAAAACAAGAACGGTAACTACCTAGATCATGTTTATTATGCATATGCTTCGGCAATGGCGCAATGCTCCACACGGTGGAAATGTTGTGCGTTTATGATAAATGTTATGCAATCATGCAATATGATGCGATCCCGTCAGCAAAATAAATGCCGAGGGGGAATTCTCCTGTCAAGGAGAAAGAACTACTCAGGTAGAGGAATCATCCTGCTGAGGAGAACCAGGTCACGCCAATCTCAATTGGACTCCGCAGGGGACACAACTTCAGTTGACTGCTGCGGGGGAATGAAGCTCTACGAGAACTTGGACCTGCTGAGGGAAAGCGATGTCAATCGCGGGAATAACCTGCGTGGCCTTCATGGCTACTTCTCTGGAGATAACCACTCTGTGGGGAAACAACTTCGGCTGTTCAACCTTCCACTAGGGGAAAAACCAATCATGGCTTGAGCAGCTTCCAAGGATTCGGCTCTCTTGGGGATCTGCAAACTCAGCTGAGGAAGGAGAAATCATTCTGCTTCGCTGGAGAGAGTACGACTCTGCGGGGGAATCTCAATTCCGCTGGGGAAGAAGGAATCATCCGACTTCGGGAGAGAGTACGACTCTGGTGGGGAATTTCAATTCCGCTGGAGACTTCAGTCTTGCACCATCAGTTGCTGCATACTTCGGTGTACGAATAGTTTCCTACGAAACCTGCACTTGTGACCCGGTGCTGGGGGATGAACACGCGCTTCGGCGCCTGCCTCAGCTGAGGATATGACGTTCCTTCAGGACGCATCTGATTGGGGAGAGAATCATCTCTGCCTGGGGAGACATATCAATGCTCACGATCTCGCGTTCAGGCTCAGCGGGGAGAGGCTACTGAACTCTGCTGGAGAAGGAGGAATCATCCTTCTTCGGGATGCGCACGGCGCACTGTCTGGAATATGCTGCACCTGTAACAACACAAACAAACAGACAAGATACCCTTCTCAAAGGGACCTATCAAGGTTATTATCTCGTGACAATATTCAAGTAATTCATTGTTTCAACAATCAGTGGCCTAGGCCAGTAAGTTTATGTATGCGCATTTTATCAAAAACATCGGCGTTCTTTTTCGCAACCAAAACAGGTAAATGCTAAACAGACAAACAGGATCGTTGAATAGTATGCATTTTATTGATAACGAACCCCTGAATGGGTAAAAATGTTTTACAACAGAGGCAAGCTCCTGGAATGAGGAAGCCGCACAAAAATAAAACATAAATATACATCAGTATATACAAATGTCGGCAACGAGGCGTAGACGAACACCATGAGTTGATCCCTCTATGACCCACTCGACTTCGATACTTCTCCGACGCATCAGCTTCGGAAGAGATTGATTCAGATGAACGGCCCTCAGGTCTTCCAAACCACTAAATAAAGAAAGTCCATACGCGGAACGCAGTCATTTGCCTTTTCAATTCCCTAACTTTTGCGTGAACCGCCCTTTGCGGGTTTTCAGTTCACCGGGATACCCTTTTTTGCCGAAGCCGCCCAACGTAGGTTTTCGACTTCGCGGGTGTGCAGTTTTTCAATTTATATCCCTAATTTTTACCCGAACCTTTTATTTTGTTTTTTGCTCGCCGGGATGCCCCTTTTTTGCCTGGACTCTCTTTTTTTTTGTCCAGCGGCTCACTTTCAAGCAAAGTATTTTTTAACTGCGTCCGCGTTCACCGAGGATGCAAAATCTTCACCATCCATCGTGGATAACAACAAAGCTCCTCCCGAGAAGACCTTGCTGACGACGTACGGACCTTCGTAATTTGGAGTCCACTTGCCCCGGTGATCGGAGTGTGGAGGAAGAATCTTCTTCAGGACGAGATCACCCGTCTGAAAGCTTCTAGGACGCACCTTCTTATCATAAGCTTTCTTCATTCGGCTTTGGTACAGACGACCAAACGCAATCGATGCTAACCTCTTCTCGTCCATCAGGCTGAGTTGGTTCAGTCGGTTCGTAATCCATTCTGCCTCGTTGAGTTTCACATCAACCAAAACTCGCAAAGAAGGGATCTCCACTTCTAACGGTAGGACAACTTCCATACCGTACACCAAGGAGAAAGGAGTTGCCCCGGTTGAAGTACGTACCGTCGTACGATAACCGTGCAGCGCGAATGGCAGCATCTCGTGCCAGTCTTTGTAGGTCACAACCATCTTCTGAACAATCTTCTTTATGTTCTTGTTGGCCGCTTCAACGGCGCCATTCATCTTCGGCCGGTAAGGAGATGAGTTGTGGTGTTCAATCTTGAAACTCTGGCACAACTCCTTCATCATCTTGTTATTCAGATTCGAACCATTATTAGTAATGATCCGCTCGGGAATTCCGTAACGACAGATGATGTCCCTCTTTATGAATTTAGCCACCACCTGCTTGGTCACATTAGCGTGCGAGGTTGCCTCCACCCACTTGGTGAAGTAGTCAATATCTACCAGAATGAAGCGATGACCGTTAGATGAAGTGGGCTCGATCTTGCCTATCATGTCGATCCCCCACATGGAGAACGGCCACGGAGAGGACATGACATTCAACGGGCACGGCGGCACATGAACTTTATCAGCATAAATCTGGCATTTATGACATCTCTTCGCGAATTTAAAGCAATCAGATTCCATCGTCAGCCAGTAGTATCCTGCTCTCAGGATCTTTCTCGTCATAGCATGCCCGCCGGCGTGCGTACCAAATGTGCCTTCATGGGCTTCTTCCATGAGCATACTCGCCTCTTTCTCATCTACACATCTGAGTAGCACGAGATCGTGGTTTCTCTTATACAACACTCCATCAGGATTGAGATAAAAATTTCCAGACAGCCTCCTCAGAGTCTTTTTATCCTGGGTTGACGCACCTGCGGGATACTCCTTGGTCATAAGGAAAGTCTGGATGTCATGGAACCATGGCTTGCCATCGGCGGCTTCCTCGATTGCAAAGACGAATGCCGGTCTATCAAGACGGGAAAGGACAATTCTTGGAGCCTCATTCCAAAAATTGACTTTATACATTGAAGCTAACGTGGCTAAGGCATCAGCCATCTGATTTTCTGCTCTGGGCACATGATGGAGTTCCACTCGATCGAAGAATGGAAGTAGCCTTCTGGCATAATTCATGTACGACACCAAATTCGATTGACGAGTCTCCCACTCCCCTTTAATTTGGTTGATCACAAGCGCTGAGTCACCATATACGTCTAGATTCTTGATTCTCAAATCAATTGCCTCCTCTAGACCCATGATGCATGCTTCGTACTCCGCTTCATTGTTGGTGACTGGAAACGTCAGTCTCGCAGTAAACGGGATGTGGGATCCGTGGGGAGTCGTGATGATCGCCCCGATGCCACTTCCATAGGAATTAACTGCCCCATCGAATATCAATTTCCACTGGGATTTCCTATCTGGCCCCTCGTCGGGCAACGGCTCATCGCAATCCTTCGCTTTGAGAAACATGATATCCTCATCAGGGAATTCAAATTTCATCGGCTGGTAATCTTCGATCGGCTGTTCGGCCAGGTATTCAGACAATACGCTTCCCTTGATGGCCTTCTGGGATACGTACTGAATATCATATTCCGTTAGCACCATTTGCCATCTGGCAATCCTGCCCGAAAGAGCCTGCTTCTCGAAGACGTACTTGATCGGATCCATCTTCGAAATTAGCATGGTGGTGTGATTGAGCATGTACTGTCGTAGACGTTTGGCAGCCCAGGCTAGTGCACAACACGTCTTCTCCAGCATCGAGTAGCGAGATTCACAGTCTGTGAACTTTTTACTCAAGTAGTAAATGGCATGCTCCTTTCTGCCCGTCTCGTCGTGCTGACCGAGAACGCACCCCATACTGTTCTCAAGAACTGTCAAGTACATGATTAATGGCCGTCTAGCCACTGGGGGTATCAAGATTGGAGGTTCTTGGAGATACTGCTTTATCTTTTCGAATGCCTTCTGGCAATCCTCATTCCAAGTAATCGCCTGATCTTTCTTTAAAAGCTTGAACATCGGTTCACACGTGGCCGTGAGCTGAGAGATAAACCTTGCAATTTAGTTTATTCTGCCCAAGAAACCACGAACTTCTTTTTCTGTTTTTAGCGCAGGCATTTCTTGAATGGCCTTTATTTTCGCAGGATCAACCTCGATGCCTCGTTCGCTCACGATAAACCCCAGTAACTTTCCGGACCGTACTCCGAAAGTACATTTGTTAGGATTCAGCCTCAACCTGAACTTCCTAAGCCTCTCAAAAAGCTTCAATAAGTTGACCAGATGCTCTTCCTCCGTTTGGGACTTCGCAATCATGTCATCAACATAGACCTCAATCTCATGATGAATCATGTCATGAAACAAAGTTACCATTGCTCGTTGGTAAGTGGCCCCAACGTTCTTCAGACCGAAAGGCATTACCTTGTAGCAGAATGTTCCCCAAGGTGTGATAAACGTCGTTTTCTCCATGTCCTCCGGCGCCATCTTGATCTGGTTTTAACCGGAGAAGCCATCCATGAACGAAAACACGGAGAACTGGGCTGTGTTGTCGACCAACACATCGATGTGAGGCAACGGGAAATCATCTTTATGGCTCGCCCTATTCAAATCCCGATAATCGACGCACATGCGTACCTTACCGTCCTTCTTCGATACAGGTACTATGTTGACGACCCACGGAGGGTAAGTGGTGACCGCTAAGAAGCCAGCATCAAGCTGTTTCTGCACTTCTTCTTTGATCTTAACGGCCATATCTGGTCTCGTCCTCCTAAGCTTCTGCTTAACGGGAGGGCAATCTTCTCGCAGCGGCAAGTGGTGGACCACGATGTCCGTGTCAAGTCCGGGCATGTCTTCGTATGACCAAGCAAAGACGTCACTATACTCTCTTAGCATCTCGACCAATCTCTGCTTGACATCACTCTGCAACGCAGCCCCTATCCTGACATTTCTGACGAGCTCTTCAGAACCCAGGTTCACGATTTCAATCTCCTCCTCATGGGGAAGAATAACCTTTTCCTCTTGTTTCAACAAGCGGGCCAACTCTTCAGGAAGGTCTTCGTCTTCATCAATCTCTTCTTCGGCTTGATAGATCGGGCAATCGAAGTCGAAGTGAGCCGTAGAAGGTCCAGAGTCGGTGTCATCTGTTATGTGGATCCTGCAATAACAAGGGTTAAGTTTAAAACAAGGACATGCAGGTTAGCACAAACCCCATTGCCATTTTATTGTTTTTTCAAAACAAATATAAAACAGGAATAACAGAGATCACAATATTTGAATACGAAGAAAACGCCTTTGATTTATTAACAAAATGCATGTACATAATCCAACAAGGCCCTGACAATAAAACCGCTATGCCCCGGGTAGGATATAGGGTTGTACAATGATTGGAAAAAAGTAAATCATTACTCTTCACTTGTCATCTGGATGATATCCTTGATGGTCCAATTGTTGAGGCCCTTGCCTGGCTTGCTTGGCTGAATCCAAGAGTCGAGGTCACAATCGCTATCCCCGCTGTCTTCAGACGCCGCGTTGATGCTTTCGAAAATCACTCCGCCCCCGGTAAATTGGATTGGGCCTTTACCTTGAGACGCACTGCTAGACGAAGAAGAGGAAGCTTCAGCTTCAGGAGAATATCCCAACCCAAACTTGTCCTGCTTGTTGGGTATCTCCAAAATTCGCCCCCAACCTGGGGTAGATCCGGCTTGGACGACGGCCCGAGCTTCCTTGAACGAGGAGAGATTCATCTCTGGCTTTCCAACCACCACAGGAGCTACGTCTTTCACCTTGACAGCTTCGAACGCTTGGCAAAGAGTCTCATGGATTTCGCCATCCATTTCCACATACTTAAAGGATGACAAATGGCTCACCATTATGTCCTCCTCGCCGCACACGGTTACGATGCTTCCTCCGACAGCATATTTGAGCTTTTGGTGCAACGTGGAGGTCACGGCACCAGCAGCATGGATCCATGGCCGGCCCAAGAGACAACTGTAGGCAGACATGATGTCCATAATATAAAAGACCGCGTTGAACGTTTCCGGACCGACTTGGATCGGCAGGGTCACCTCCCCGAAAACATGGCGTTTAGTCCCGTCGAACGCCTTCACAACCAGATCACTGGGTGTGCAGATCACTCCACGAGTATCCAACTTCATTAATGCTTTCTTCGGAAGAACATTAAGCGACGAACCCGTGTCCACCAGCATGTGCGACATGATCGTGCCCCTACACTCTATCGAGATGTGCAGGGTGCTATTGTGATTCCTCCCCTTCGGCGTCAGCTCTAAATCTGTGAAACCTAGCCCGTTTCCAGCATTTACGTGGGCTACAACTTCCTCTAGCTGATTCACCGATATCTCTTGCGGTACGTAGGCGACGTTCAATACCTTCAGTAGCGCATTGCGGTGTGCTTCAGAACACAGCAACAGGTTGAGAATGGAAATCTTCGAGGGCGTTTGATGGAGATGATCTACAATCTTGTAGTCGCTCTTTTTAATCAACCGCATAAACTCCTTGGCATCCTTAACAAGAAAGTCTTTCTCTACCCCACACGGGACCTCTTCAACGACTTTGCTTTTACCTTTATCAGCCGCATCAGCTCTGACCGCTTTATCTGCCACGACCTCTGGCGGTGCAAATACTCTTCCGCTGTGAGTGATACCACTGATTCCCGCAAGATTCTCCACAGTCGACCCATACGGCTCTAGCTCCAACCTCTGTCCGTTGCAATAGACTTCAGCCCCATAATGCCACGGAATGGCGTTAGTGCTCTCGAAGGGTATCGACCCAACTTTGGTAATAGTAATTGTAGGCGGTCTGGGCGCCGAAATGGTTATCGGCCGGCGAGGGATGGTGATGGTGGCAACTTCATCGGCCTGCTTCAGCACTACCTCTCCTGATCCACTTTCAGCCTTCCGCCTAAACTGCAGGATCCCCTCAGTCATCAGACTTTGAATTCCTTCTACCAACTGCTCACATCCATCAGAATGCGTGGCACAGTCCATGCATAGTTCTCCGCAACCTGGGAAGAACCCTCTTTTCAGCAACTTAGCTTTAACGAAGCTAAGCAGCGTCTTTAGGTCTCTGACATCAGTCAACATATCCGCATTCTCTTCTTCGATAATGGCGTTCACTCCGCCTCCCCTATGATTCGGCATAGGATTCTTCGTGACATTGGGCACATTATCGGAGAAGTTGATGATCTTGGCATCCACCAAATCCTGCACCTTGTGCTTGAAGGCTTTGCAGTTCTCGATTGTGTGGCCGGGTGCCCCTGAGTGGAAGTCGCAAGTGGCATTTGTGTCGTACCCTGGTGGAGGTGCCCCTGTCAAGGGAGCCATCATCCTCTTCTGGACCAACTGAAGCTGAAGCAAGGTCTGCAAGAGTTGCGCGTACGACATGGGCGGTGCCTCGAAGTGACGGTTTGCCAAAGATGCCCGATTCTGGTACTTTCTATACCCCTGTTGATTCGGTTGCTGCTGCGGAGCCGCTGGGATATTTATACTGGCTATCTGCTGCTGAGGGCCTTTGCCCTTCCTTCGAGCGTTGGTCACAGCGCTCGCTTCTCCTTCTCGTCGTTTGCCAGCATAAGGTTTCTTTCCACCTCCTCCAGCTGAGGATGATTCACCTTGAATTTTCCCGATCTTGATTTCATTCTCGACGTGCTCGCCCATGATAATGAGAGATGAGAACGTCCCAGACATGCCGCTGACTAACTTTTCATAGTAAACCCCTGGGAGGGTAGCTACAAACATCTGCACGAGCTCTCGTTCAACCATCGGCGGCTGAACCCTGGCTGCCAACTCACGCCACCGCTGGGCGTACTCCTTAAATCCTTCATTATTCCTCTGCGATAGGTTCTACTGCTGGACTCGGTTCGGGGCCAAGTCGTTATTGTATTGGTAGTGGTGCACAAACGCTTCAGCGAGATCCTTCCATGTACGCACACTAGTGGGCTTCAGACCCATGTACCACTCGAGGGATGGCCCGGAAAGACTGTCTTGGAAGAAGTGCATCAGCAACTTCTCGTCTTCGGAATAAGCAGACATCTTCCTGTAATACGATCTCAGGTGGACACTAGGGCAAGTAGTGCCCTTATATTTTTTAAAGTCAGGTACCCTGAACTTAGGAGGTACCTTGAAATCAGCAATTAATCCCAGCTTGGACATATCAACGCCCAAAGTATTCTGATTCTCGATGTCTCTCATTTTATCTTCAAGTGCCTTGAATCTAAGCCGCGCTTCAGCATTCAGCTCCCCTTCAGCACCCTTCTGAGAGAACACATCATCTTGGTGGTCCTCAAGCCATGGCTGAGGCACAAACAGATTCCCGACGCCTGCATTGTCGTTGCCCGGCCCGATATTGACATTAGCTCCCAGACTCCCATTACCGACGCCCGCCGTATTGAGTCCGATGTTGGCCATCACATTGCCATGAGCACTGTCGTTGCCTCCGGCCACGGGGACACCGTTCTGCGGAGTTTCAACTGGTGGAGGAGTAGGCACGGTCCCACCGTGGAGTACGCCGTTGCTATCAACCCTGGAGATCAAAGGCTGAACCAAAGTTCTGAGCTGATCTTGGCCATTGGCGACCACTTGCATGAGCTCCATGAAGCGATCCATCCTTTCGCGGAGCTCCTGAACATCAGTTTGCACTTGATCCATGATTCTGGTCTGATTAGCTCTAGTCAGATAACGGTGAATTAGTCTCTGATCAATCCTGGAACCATCGGAAACAGCCTGGGACAACCTGTAAACCTGAAAAACCTGGAAACACTAAAGGGTTAGGAAAAACAACAAGATGCTCGTCATGCAAATGCTTCATGCAAATGCATGCGTGTGTCTGTGTGTTTGGGAGATCTCCCCCGATCCTAGTTCCTGAGTGCCAGTGCTGATAATAATAATAAGAAGAAGTCCGGGTCCAATCATGGAAACAACAATTTCATATATGAAGAAGGCCTATCAAGGCAGTACATAGCATCAGCGAGTACAAGATGAATCAACAGCATGACCTCAGCCAACAAGCCTGGTGATGGTCAGCATACAACAATGATCAAAACAAAAGGAATACAAATAGTCAAGTACGGCCACGGGCGCGATACTCTTCTAACAACTCCTTCGTCTCTGGATGATCTGGCAGAGCGAGTAACCCCTCGACGAGTAATTCCCTCTGCACAATGGTGTACTGAAGTCCTTCGACTGAACATTCCCATGCTCCTTCGCCGAAGCAATCTTCTAATTTCCGCTTCATGGACTCAAACGTCAGCTTGCGCTCCTTCAGGTTAGTGAGAGCTTTGTTGAGCTGGCCTTCGGCGGCGTATCTGCGGGCGGTTTCTTCATCAAACCTCTTCTCACTGTCCTTCACCTGGGCTTCCAGCTTGGCGATCTGTAGCATCAGCTTATCCTCTCGCTCTTTCCTGGTGGCCAGGGAAGCCTTCCAGTGCTGGTTAAACTTGGATATCCTCCGATATGCCTCGTCCAAATGCTGCTTCTTCGTAGCCAGTACGTCGTTGACAGCCTTGAAGTCTCGACCCATGCGTTCACGCTCGGCTATCTGCTTAGTCAGGTCTGTACCTAGCTGGTTCACCAACTCTGTCTGCCTTTTGAAAGAATGAACGGCTTCGTTCCTCTCGCTTCGGAGCTGAGCTAACTCCTTCTCCAGTTCTTCGTTCGCCCGCTTCAATTCATCCCGCTCAGCTAACACCTGATTATGCTGCTGAATGGGCACAGTAGTAGGTTCTTCGATCATTGGAGGGCTTTCTGGCTTGGCATGAGGAAACGACATCCCTATAGCATCTACTCTGGCTCTGATCCAAGTCAAATACGGAGGGTAGGCTTGATTGTTGCTTTTTCCCAGCAATGGCTTTCCTCGCTTACTGATACCGTTCCACGCGCGCTGAAGCTTGGACAACAGATCCCCCTCTAGAATACCAGTGAGGTACAGAGATTCCTGTACCTCTTCATCCTTCGGCAGAGTTCTCAAAGCATATGCGAACTGTCGAACCAGCAACGATGGATTGTAGTTTATACAACCCTTCCTACCTATCAAAGGCACATCTCGAAACCCGCTGCAACTGAAGATCACCTCAATACCCAACCTATCTCTGTCGAACCAGTCAATATCCTCTGCAGATAAACTCATCAGACACTCGGACCATTCAGCTGTGGCTGCGGACGAGACAAAAGGACCCCTCTTGGGCAGATGGCTATCAAGCCATTTGTACAGCAAGGGTACGCAGCACGAGACGTTCTTCCCCCTCCTGTTCTCGTTTTTGTAGTGGACTGAATGATAGACATCCCCTATCAAGGTAGGGACTGGATTCCCTGAAGCAAAGATGTGAAATGCATCGAAGTCTACAAAATCGGGCATGTTGGGGAACAGAATGATGCCATATATGCACAGAGCGAGGATGGCATTGAACGCGACCCAACATCCGTCCTTGGCACAGTGCTGAGCCTTACCCACTAGAAACTGCAAGGAGAACCCAGGAACCTTGTTCCAACTAGTCAATACTAACTCGGAGGTGTCCAGGTGAAGTGAAGGAGCTAAACCAGCCAGATCGGGCTCAGCATCCATATGAACAAAAGGCATCTGCCTCTTGATAGGCACACCTAGCAAATCAGCATATTCTTCCAGCGTAGGTGCGAGAACAAAGTCCTGAAAAGTAAAACATCTCAGCGGAGGGTCGTAGAACTGCAGCAGGGCGTGCAACCCATTCAACTCGAACACAGAAGGCTTATGAACCAAACTGAGCAACCTGCCGTAAGATTTTCTGAACTCATCCCTCACAGAATCATCTGCTAGAGCTATCAAACCAGTCAACTTAACCACATCAGGGGCAGGGAACTTATAAGCCACGGTCTTCCTCAAAGAGCCCATAACAATACAATAGGAGGCAAGAAATCCTGGATCGGGGAAAACGGTACCTGCAACACAGACACACGTTAATGAAATGCAAATGAATATGCAAACTAATGCAAAATGCAATCATGCAATAGGAGGCCAAGGCAACTGCTGCTGTGGAGATTCTGTATTAACAACCACTAATAAGAAGAAAACCCTGGTGTAGGACCACAAATCTGATATGCCAAGAACCACCATCTGATAGGGCCATATACACAGGATCATAATTCTGTTCTGTCAAGAACAAATGTCTGATAATAAGGACCTCAGATGTAGGATCAAGAAATACGTTCTGTCGAGAACAAACATACATCTGCTGATGAGATCTTCTGATCAAACCCTGCTCTATCAAGAACAAATACACATCTGATGATAAGATCCTCTGATCAAAACCTGCTCTATCAAGAACAAATACACATCTGATGATAAGATCCTCTGATCAAAACCTGCTCTATCAAGAACAAATACACATCTGATGATAAGATCCTCTGATCAAAACCTGCTCTATCAAGAACAAATACACATCTGATGATAAGATCCTCTGATCAAAACCTGCTCTATCAAGAACAAACAAATCTGCAACTGAGAAACCCCGGTACCAACAAAACTGATTCACTGTCAAGAAAACCAGGTAGTCTGAAGGTCACGGTTTCCTGCAATAAACCCAACCCTGCTCACAAGTATGGACCTAAACTGACACAAGTTCGGCATCCTATGCGTTCATCAGCGTCACAGACTTTCAAGAGGGGTGATACGATACCCAGAAGGTGTGGCATCACCAGCTCATGAAGCGGCCTCTCTCGGCTGAATCACAAATGATCGGTCCCCAGAGTCGACAATCCACCAAACTAGCAACCGTCTCAACCCAAAGGGTTGAAAGAGAAGCCAACCGGATGAACCTCGTCTGAGCGTGGATTTCATGAGATGCTAGTGCCTACAAAGCAAGCACGCGCCCACTAATTTCCACAACTAATTCTATGGTGCACTCAAGCCTGGGTCTGGCTTCTCACTCATCAGAATGCCCCTCCCGCAACAGCACAGGTAATCATATTATACTAGAAATAGAATGCGGGAAATAAAGTGCGAGAAGTAAAATGCGATAAATAAATGCAACCCAACAAGTAAACATACAAGCGTTAGGATTGACTCGCATAGGGAACCGTTGGAGTCCCCAACAGAGTCGCCAGCTGTCGCTTGCGCGAAAATAAGGTGCCGGCACAACAGAAGAGTCGCCACCTTTCGTTATTTATCCCTCAGAGCGGGAAAGGAAACAATCGGAGAAACCTGACGAAAAAGGGTAAGACAAGGTCGTCGCAACCATTGTCTGGGTTCGGGAGTCGGTTACGCAAGGGGAAGGTATTAGCACCCCTCACGTCCGTCGTACTCGACGGGATCCATGCTTGTTGTGTTTACTGGACGGGTTGGTTTTATCTATCTACCTATCAAGGCTGGCTTAAACAGAAAAGAAAAATGACTCGGCAAAGCGTCGCACTTTATGCCTACGTATTCTCATCAGAGAACGAGAAATCAGAGTCAACGTAGTTCGGCCTACGACGGGTTATGGGGGAAGGTAGCTCGCCAATACATTAGTACTGTGCCTACGTACTCTCAACAGGTATGAGAGATCAGAGCTTACGTAGTTCGGGACACTACGCATTATTTCCTGTCTTTTACGAAAGAAGTGTTTTTTATTGTGTTTGCGATTTCAATCGCACTAGAGACTATGACCTGAGAGTGAATGCGTCGCATGTCACCCAAAGGGTACCATACTAAACATCCAGACTGTGGAAAAGAAACTCTCCCACAATCCTTTCTCAGATAGCTTAAGGCTCGTAACGTACGAAAGAAATCATTCATGATTACTGTATCTTAAACTGTTTTGAGATGAGAAGAGAACAGGCCCAACTAGGAGGGAGACTATCAAGTCCTACTGTTGTCATGCCAAGGATTCAGCCTATGGTCGAGGTTTGAACAGGGATCTCCTAGAAGTTGTCATGCATAGGTTTCAACCTAAAGTTCTATCATCAATTCCTTATCAAAGGAAATGAGAGTCCTAAGGGATCATGTCAATGATACACCAAAACAGACAAAGCATCAGCTTAAACAGTAAAATGCATGCAATGCAAGTGAGGGAGGAAATGTGTGTGGGGCTTCAGCCTCCACAAACTCATCTCAACCTCAAGCCAGAATGGATGACAGTAATCATACTGAAATAAACAACATGCTATCAAGCAATACAGTAAACTGCAATCATACAGAAGAAATGAAATAAAATACCCTCAGACAAACAAACCACATGGGCAAGGGAGCTGGGCTCTACCGAATACCCGCAAGCAAAGCCACACAGTAACAATACAAGCAGAGGGAGCAACTCAACCTCTAGTGCAATCATGCTCCTAGATTCTACTTAGTCTAGATATGGACTTATTCTAATGCATCAAGCAAGTCAAACAAAACATGTCAATACATCAAAGAAAAAGATAAGAAAGCAGACCAACTCCTCTCTCAACTTCAAGCTTCAGCTCTTCCAACAGCAACTCAGTCTTCAGACTTCAATCACTCTTGACAAATATCAATTTGCTTTTCCAGGTTTCAACCCTTTAACATAAGTTTCAACTTATCTTCTCTGAGCTTCAGCTCCTTGATCAGTTCCACCTTCAGGCTTCACCTAACCACAAGTATCAACTTGATCTCCTTCAGGATCTCCAAGCTTCAAAGTAAGTATCAACTTCCTTTGTTCTTCAAGCTTCAGCTCTTCAGAGTAATCTTCAATCACTTAGAAGTGTCAACTTCTTCCTTCAGTCTTTACTGGATCTTCATGGGTCTTCAAGTATCAACTTGCTCTTGTTCCTCTTAAAGCATCAGCTGGAATGGCAATGCTCAAGGATTCATCCTCTTCAACACTCTTCAATGAAGTCTTCATCTTCACATTCAAGCTCAACATCTCTCAAGATACTCAAACCAGAGGAAATCACTAAACTGGATAAGCTGGGATGTTGAACTGCTTATTGACCACCAAAGGTGACCTATAAGGGTTCAACATCAAAGGAATGGTTCCCTTAAAAGTTCTACTTCCTAGGCACAATCACTTATCCCTCCAAAGGAGAGAGGTGTATACCATGGAAGGACTTTGAATCATAGGGAGGAATGGAGGTGACAGATACCATCCATGTTTAAGGAAGAAGTTAACTAGGTCTAAACTCTTCCTAATCCCTAACCCTAAAACAAACAACAAAACTAACAAGATCAAGCTCCCAAGCTCCTCACTGCTCCTACTATGCTCCTCAATGCTCCTCAGGACAAAACCAAGCTCTCCAAGCCCACAAAGCAAAGCAAACAAAAATACAAGCCCACAAGGGCAACCCAAACAATCATCAACTACAAAAATCATCTAAAAATAGTATACCACTATATTAAAACCTAATATAATTTCTAAGGGATCCTACATACCTACCCTTAATACCCTTATATTCCCCAATGTCTAACTTGACCTAGAAACCCAAAATTCTAGTGTTATCGTGGACCAATGTTAAGGATTAACCTAATTCTACACAACCTAAAATCATCTAATCAAAACTAACCTAAAATTCATCACAAAATTATGGAATAAATCCAGGGGGAAGCAAAAGCTTATATCTAACTATCCTAAAAGGAATGGCCTAAAAATGTTAAGGGAACTACCTAAACAAAATTCTACAAATTCATGTATCAACATAAAAGAATTTAAAAGCTATTAAAATGGAAAATACACAAAAAATATTAAAAAGGCATGAAATGCAAATATTTTTATTTAATAATTTTCTAGACATTATCATGAAATGGGAGAAAAAATTCCCTCTTGAAAATCCTTATTTTTCCATTTATTTTGATTTTGCAAAGTTTAACATAAAATGGAGAAAATAAAATTGAAATGTGAAAGGATGTGGTGCAGATAGCAACTATGGACAGTTCAAATCATTAATGGGCTCAAAATGGGGGTGTGGATAGTATAAGCGCTAGGCCCAATCTAAGTCAGAAAATCAATTAATAAATAAAAAGAAAAATAAAAAATGAAACGGTGCAGGAAGTAATGGTTTCCAGTTAATATTCACAATGGGCCATGGTGGGTGGTGTGGTTAGCAAATCCTGACTTAAGCCCAAGAAGCTCCTTTAATGAAACGGAGCGTTTCATCCTGGCTTCAGAATTCCCTCTCAAATTAGAATTAAATCGCGGCCACTGGATCAGGGAATAGTCAATGGTCAGCTCACAATCCAACGACCATGCTCTTGTCTTCAACCTCCAGCTAGGGTTCTTGGAGAATCCATGAAAATGCAGAGCTTCAAGCTCTTTCTTCCTCAAACACGAACCCCATCAATTCTTCATGGAAAACAAAAATTCAAGACCCTATATTGTCCAGAATTTTATGCTGAATCCAACCATGATCTCAAAATCAACTGAATCATCCTAAATCATGGAACCCGATCCACGATCAAAGATAAGCTCAATCACCAACTTCAACTATTCTTGCATCAGAATGAATGGAAATGGTTCAGAATAGGAAATTCACTTTCAACTTGCAATGGAGGCAAGTGAAATGGCCAACTCTCTCTTCTCTCAATTCTTACACCAACCCTGCATCTGAGCAAGTTCTATATGTTATATAGAGTGGTTTAGAATCATCTAGAACCATCTAGGACCATCCAATGAGAAATTGGAAATCTCATGTCATGACATTATGAATTCACTTCTCATCATGTGCTATCTCATGCCAAGCCTCTTGTAACCACCAATTCTGACTTGAAATTCTCCCCACATGAGATGTATGGTGTGTTGAAATGCATAACTAACTTGTTCATTGAATTTTCTCATGTTTTGCTTTTGTGCCTTAAGATGCAAGTAAGCCATTTCCAAAGCAGCCCCATGATCTAGGCCTCAAATCAAAATTGTGGCTGAACGATTGTTCTTAGAATGTCCTTTAGAGTCAAAATGACCTATTATATGACATGGTTTGGATGTATAACTTGGGATTTCCAATTTTCAATTTCAACTTATTTAACTTATGCCTCCATTTTAGGCCATTTTTATCACTTTTTGATACAAGAGTTTTCAACATCTCATGACCTCCCTACTAGCCTTAAAACATCATTCTAAGAAAGTTTGATGTTGAAGATTTTCCCATTTGAATCTTGGAAATAGGAGATATGGCCTTATGCTTGAAATGACCTATAACCTCCAAATGACCAAAATGCCCTTGACTTGCCAAAGCCATAAGTTGAGTTCTACAAATCCTATAAAGGACTTCTATTACTCTATAGAAAGCTAAGAGGATGATCTACAACATTCATGTTGACCAAGATTTCATAGGAATCATCCTACTAGGGCAAAAGTTGGATGCAAGTTGGGTGACTTTCAAGGACCCAGATTCACATACCCCAGATGACCTATAATTTGTCAAAGCCATAACTTGAGCTCTACAAATCCTATCAAGGACTTATAGTACTCAAATTAAAGCTAAGAACAAGCTCTACAACATTCATGTTTTGGGGAAGATGAGATGAAAATCACGTCTTGAGCTAAACTGCCTTGAAGATAGGGATCAAACTAGGGGATTTTACACTGTCAAGCCTTAGAAACCCTAGCTTGAAACTTCTCAAACTCCTCAATCATGATGAGTTGGTCTAAGAATCCTCCTTATAGCATCTCAATGCATCATTCCATGATCACATGGCTCTTGGATTAGGTCTCAACCCTCTCCTAATCATCAGTTGACCTAGGGTTGACCCAGTCAAACCCTAATTCCACCACTCATGGCTGAATCTTCTGAATTCTTGTACAATGACCTCTCTAGGCCTCATGATGGCTTTCAAGACATCTCATAAGATTTCTCAAAGCTTCAAGTCCATCCTCATGGTCTCAGAATCATCTGAGGAGCTCCCACAACTTTCAAGTTATGAGACACACAACCTTGGTTTCAACCAATCCCTCTGAGGATCTCTTGAGTTTTCTGACAAAGATATCAACCTTTGAACACTTGAATAAATTTCTTGGCTAGCTTCAAAGTCTCATATAACTCTTGCTGGATAAATAAATGTTGGTCAAATTTTGGGGTGCAACAAAATGCCACACTTACTAGCCGGAAGGAGCGTGAAGATGAGTTGAAGCTTCAGATTTCCCAATTAGAGGAGCAGCTTAGTGCTAAGGATGCGAAGATTGCTGAAGAGGTATCTCTTAGACGTGACGCTGAGTCTAGAGTGAGCAGCATGGTCCAAGAAACCAGGGGTGGTGAATTGAAGGCTGGCTCCAAAAGATGCAGGATTGATGAGTGTTTTGGCAGGGGAGCCTGTGAAGAGGACGCCAAAAAGCTGAGATCCACTATCGAGCGGCATGCATTACTGATACAGGAACTAATCTCCAGATTAGGTCATTCGGAGAAGTTGAGGATATTGGAAGATGTCAGGGCGCTCCATTTGGCCTGATTTGCCTTTTCTTTTCTCTTGTTATCTGTACTTATATTTTGACCATCGCCAGGCTTGTTGGCCAAGGTCTTTTCCAGTTGTATTCAGTTGTATCTTTGTACTTTGCCTCTTGGCATTTGTTTATGTATGAGGTTTCTGTTTCTGCGTTTGCCCACTTGAGACTCCATTGTCGTTATGGCTTCTTCTCCGGAACTAGAATCGGGGGGGGGGGGGGGGGGGGGGAATCAACCTGTTGCATATTTACACATGTGCATTTGCATATTCATATTGCATGGCAGGTACCTTTTTTGAGCTCGAATCTTATCTCTTGCGTCTTACAGGTAGTTTCAAGATTGACGAACAGAGAATTCACCGGTACGCTACAAGAAGCAACAGTAAGAAGATCATGGATCAGGTACAGTCTGAGATGCAGGAGATCCGGGATAGGTTGGCCCAATTCATGCAGACCATGGAAGCTATGGCTAAAGGCTAGGAACATCTTCAAACTCTGGTGCAACCGCTGCTGGCGCGGGCGGTTGGTAATACTGAATACAACTCTGCTCATGTTAAGACTCCTCGCAGGGAGGAAGTGATACCAAATGCTGGTGAGACTGGTATTGGCAACGGCAACGGCAACGCTGGTAACAGAAATGCTGATAATGTTAATGGAAACGTGGAAACCAACAGGAATGTTGGTATCAATACTGGTTTCGGTGACAAAAATCAGGGTCTCGGCTTTGGCAATCGGGATGGCAATGATGGTTTCAATAATCAGGGCCTCGGCAACGGAGGGTTCGGTGATAACAATCAAGGTTTTGGCAATGGCTACGGCAATGCTGGGTTTGGCAAGGTGAATACCAATGGTGCTGGGATGGGTCCTTTCAATACTGGTTTTGGGACAGTGGTTGCTAATCAAGAGCTTGGCAATCTGAGGTATGATCCCAGGTTCTTCCAAAGTGGTCATGGTCATGGTCGTAATGCTGCTTATGACGAATATGGTAATGAGGGGTCGTACTGGAATAGAGATCGTCAGGAAGATGCCTTTTCTGGGCAAGGCATGGGTTTTGAGGGTCCCACTGATAGTGATCGGAGGATTAAAATGCTGGAGGAACAGATGAGAGGTATAGCCAATCAAAATTCTGCAGGGTTGGACATGGCTACCATGGGGCTAGTTCCTGGGCTGAGAGTGCCATTGAAGTTCAAAGCTCCCACTTTCGATAAATATAAAGGGGATACATGCCCACGGGTTCATGTGCGTTTATACTACCGGAGGATGTCGGCTTACTCTGATGATGAGAAGATGCTTATGCATTTTTTCCAAGATAGTTTGTCAGGACCATCGGTGGAATGGTACATGGGACTAGAGCCTACACAGGTCGGAAGTTGGAAAGAATTGGCTGATGCTTTCGTCAAACATTACCAATACAATAGTGACCTTACACCAAATAGGGTCCAGCTTCAAAGTCTTTCACAAAAGAACGGGGAAAGTTTCAAGGAGTATGCTCAGCGTTGGCGCGATCTGGCGGCAAGAGTCCACCCCCCTATGGTTGAAAGGGAATTGATTGATATTTTTGTTGGAACATTCTCTGGGATGTATTATGATAAATTGCTCAATTGCTCGATGGGTAGTTTCTCTGACATGATACTCATGGGGGAACGAATTGAAAATGACATCAAAATCGGTAAGATTCAAGTTGGTGAATCGACCTCAGTTGGAGGTGCGAAAAAGGTCTTTGGTGGTAAAAGGCAAGGAGACGCCAGCGCAGTGTATGGTGGTCGAGGACGAGGTAGAGGTCGGAATCAGTATACTCAACAACAGGTTGCTAGTGTGATGATCCCTATACCGCAACAACGACAACAACCACAACAACAACAGCAACAACAACAAAGGTATAATCATGCTCAGAGAAAGATCCAGAATGGGAAGCCGAAGAGGGTATTTGATACACCTCCGTCAACGTATGCAGAGCTGCTTCAAACGCTGTTAAGTTTGAATCTGGTTGAGAAGAGAACATTGGACCCACCCACAGGAGTGCTTCCTTACGGGTATGATACTAGTAAGCAGTGTGAATTTCATTCCGGGGCACCCGGACATGATATCGAGAGTTGTCATGCTTTTAAACACAAAGTCCAAGATTTGATTGATAGTAAAGTCATCAACTTCAGTAATGATGGTCCCAACATTGTACAGAAACCAATGTCGAATCATGGAGCGAATGCTGTTTTGACAGAGGAGGATTTGGATTTGGTTATGGACGTAAATGATCTGAAGACACCTTTGAGCTATGTTAAAAGCAGATTGTTGAAAGGAGGGGTCTTCCCCGGATGTGATGAGTACTGTTTGGATTGTTGGACCCAACCAGAGGGCTGTGTGGATTTGAAGAGAGGTATTCAGGCCATGATTAATGAGGGAACTTTACAGTTTGACTGCACTGCTGTTGAGAAACCTGATGAGGTAACGTGTGAAAAGCAGGGTGAGGTGGCAACAATTACAATTCCATGAAAGACTATTACAATATCAGCGCCCGCCAAGCGGTCAACTATCACGATAACGAAAACAGGACCCGTTCCTTATGAGATTACGAAAGCCATTCCATGGAATTATGGGTTGGAAGCTTTTTGCAACGGGGAAAAGATTAATGTGGATAGCCAGCCAGCAGGGGCAGTGGGTAGTCTTGTTGAAGCGGGAGGCATGACCCGAAGTGGTAGAATCTTCACTTCACCTGAAATCGAGGATGAGAGGATTGCTAGAGGCAAAGCCAAAGTGAATGAAGGAGGACCCTCCCAGTCAAAAGAGAAAGAAACATCGGTCAAGGATGTAGAAGAGTTTATGAGGTTGATTCGCAAAAGTGACTATAAGATTATGGATCACTTGCAGCAGACGCCCTCCAAAATTTCAATACTATCATTGTTGTTTTGTTTCGAGGCCCATCAGAATGCCTTGTTGAAAATCTTGGACACGTCTTTTGTACCTCAGGAAGTAACTGTTAATCAGCTTGAGGGGGTACTGGCGCATGTGAATGCTGGCCACAGCCTGGGATTTACTGACTTTGATTTGACGCCTAGAGGTCGGGACCATAATATGGCCTTGCACATTTCAGTGGAGTGCTGGGGCACTGTTATGTTGCACGTTCTTGTAGACACCAGATCATCCTTAAATGTGTTTCCAAAGAAGGCTATGATGAAGCTAGATGTTCGAGGAATCATATGCACGCCAAGTGATTTGGTCATGAGGGCTTTTGATGGGACCAGAAGGTCGGTGTTTGGATCCATAACGTTGCCGATCCAGGTCGGGCTGGAAGTGTTTGACACTGTATTCTACATCATGGACATACATCCAGCTTACAACTGTTTACTTGGGCGACCATGGATACATTCTGCAGGGGTTGTGACGTCCACGCTGCATCATAAACTTAAATACATGGTTGGGGACAGTTTTGTTACTATTTGCAGAGAGGAGGACATTCTGGTTAGTCATCTTTCATCATTCAAGTACGTCGAAGTGGATGGGGAGATCCATGAGACGCCATGCCAAGCCTTCGAGGGGTTGTAGATCAAGGACAAGTCTCATGTTCCCGTCAAAGGGCCAGAGGTGGCCATGTCTTCGTACAAAGATGCTCAGGCCGTGGTTCAGGCTGGAGAAACCAAAGGATGGGGCCAAGTCTTGGAAATTCCTGTCAAGATGGACAAGTTTGGGTTAGGGTATTGCCCGACAGCGTCACCTTCCACATCAGGCGTGCCAAAGTTCAAAGGACCAGTGGTGATCACTCTAGGTGGGTCTGTTATGAAACGATCAATGCTGTTTCCGATGCTGGCGACAGAGATAGTGACTGTGATATGGACTCTTGGATCAAGCCCGGCGTGCCAGGACAGAATCTGTGCAACTGGTCTATCCAGGATCTTGTCCCAGTGACTACAAAACAGTAATGATTTGTTTTCTCAATTATTGTATAATCCTGTGTCCTACCCGGGGCATAGTGATTTTGTTTTAGGGCTACCTGTTTATGTGTATGCACTGTTTAATCATTAATAAAGGCGTTTTTCGCATGCAAATTTTGTGATCCTTGTTTTTCCTGTTTTTGTTTAACAATAAAATGGCAACGTGGTTATGTGGTTAGTTTGCATTATTTGAAACATTTAACCATTTTCATTGCAGGATTCATATTTCAGATGACATCGATCACGAACTTCCTATGACTCGCTTCGACTTCGAGCACCCGATATTTCAAGCAGAAGAAGAGATTGTTGAGGATAGTGACTTATTAGAAGAGCTGACTCGACTTTTGAAACAAGAAGAGAGAATCATTCTGCCTCATCAGGAGGAAATTGAAATCATCAACGTGGGGTCCGAAGGGGTTGTCAGGAATATCCGGATAGGGGCTGCACTGCAAAGTGATATCAAGCAACGGCTTATTGAGATGCTGCGGGAGTACAGTGATATCTTTGCTTGGTCTTACGAAGACATGCCTGGGTTGGATACTGATATGGTGGTTCACCATCTGCCATTGCATGAGGAATGTCCGCCGATTAAGCAGAAACTCAGAAGAACTCGACCAGATATGGTTGTGAAAATTGAGGAAGTTCAGAAACAATGGGATGCTGGTTTCCTAGCTGTTACAACCTATCCCTCATGGGTCGCTAATATACTACCTGTACCAAAGAAAGATGGTAAGGTGTGGATGTGCGTGGACTATCGAGATTTGAATAGGGCGAGCGCAAAAGACGACTTTCCACTTCCTCATATTGATGTGTTGGTCGACAACACAACTCAATTCTCCGTGTTTTCCTTCATGGACGGCTTTTCAGGCTATAATCAGATAAAGATGGCGCCGAAGGATATGGAGAAAACAACTTTTATTACCCCGTGGGGAACGTTCTGCTATAAAGTGATGCCCTTTGGTTTGAAGAACGTCGGGGCAACATATCAGCGAGCTATGACGAGACTCTTTCATGACATGATGCATAAAGAGATCGAAGTCTATGTTGACGATATGATTGCCAAATCTCAGACGGAGGAAGAGCATCTGGTCAATCTTCTGAAATTGTTTAAAAGGCTTAGGAAATTCAGGCTGAGACTGAATCCTAACAAGTGCACCTTCGGGGTGTGATCCGGTAAGCTATTGGGGTTTATTGTGAGCGAAAAAGGAATTGAGGTTGATCCTGCTAAGATAAAAGCAATATAAGAAATGCCAACGCCGAAAACAAAGAAAGAAGTTCGTGGCTTTTTAGGGAGATTGAACTACATTGCTCGGTTCATATCTCATCTAACGGCCACGTGCGAGCCATTATTCAAGTTATTGAAAAAAGATCAGGCTATGACCTGGAATGAAGATTGTCAAAAGGCGTTTGAGAAAATAAAAGATTATTTGAAGGAACCTCCAATATTGATACCCCCAGTAGTCGGGAGACCATTGATTATGTATTTGACGGTTCTTGAGAAAAGTATGGGTTGTGTTCTCGGTCAACACGACGAGACTGGACGCAAAGAGCATGCGATTTACTACTTGAGTAAAAAGTTCACAGACTGTGAGTCCCGTTACTCAATGCTCGAAAAAATGTGTTGTGCGCTAGCCTGGGCTGCCAAACGTTTGAGGCAATACATGCTAAACCATACAACCATGCTAATTTCCAAGATGGATCCAATCAAATACGTGTTTGAAAGGCAAGCACTTTCCGGAAGGATTGCCCGATGGCAGATGGTATTGACAGAATACGATATCCAATATGTTTCTCAAAAGGCTATTAAAGGTAGTGTTCTGTCAGAATACCTAGCTGAGCAGCCAATTGATGATTACCAGTCGATGAGTTTTGATTTTCCTGACGAGGACATCATGTACTTAAAAATGAAGGACTCTGAGGAGCTGTTGCCAGATGAAGGTCCAGAGCTGGGGTCCAAATGGCAATTGATATTTGACGGTGCCGTCAATTCATATGGAAGTGGAATAGGGGCAATCATTACTACTCCCCATGGGTCGCACATCCCATTCACTGCTAGATTGACCTTTCTAGTTACCAACAATGAGGCCGAATATGAAGCGTGCATTATGGGGCTCGAAGAAGCTATCGATCTGAGAATTAAAAATCTTGATGTGTACGGAGATTCTGCTCTAGTTGTGAACCAGATAAAGGGAGAGTGGGAGACTCGTCAGCCCAATCTGATACCTTATATGAATTATGCAAGAAGGTTGTTGCCTTTCTTTAACAAGGTGGAATTGCACCATGTACCATGAGCAGAAAATCAGATGGCAGACGCTCTCGCGACTTTGTCTTCAATGTATAAGGTTAACTTCTGGAATCAGGCTCCCAGGATAGTTATCTCCTGCCTTGATAGGCCCGCATTCATATTCGCCATTGAGGAAACGTCCGATGGTAAACCGTGGTATTTTGATATCTAGAATTTCTTGAAGAACCAAGAGTATCCGGCTGGGGCATCCAGTCGTGATCAGAAAACTCTTAGGAGATTAGCTGGCAATTTCTATTTGAATCTGGATGGGGTTTTGTACAAGAGAAACCACGACTTGGTGTTGTTGCGGTGTGTGGATGAGAAAGAGGCTAAGTTGCTCATGGAAGAAATCCATGAGGGTACATTTGGCACTCATGTTGGCGGACATGCAATGACAAGAAAGCTATTAAGAGCAGGGTATTACTAGCTAAAAATGGAAACAGATTGTTTCAAGTTTGCAAAGAAGTGTCATAAATGCCAGATTTATGCGGACAAGATTCATGTGCCTCCGAGCCCTCTGAACGTTATGTCGTCGCCTTGGCGTTTTTCCATATGGGGAATTGATGTGATTGGAAAGATTGAGCCCACGACATCCAACGGACATCGTTTTATCTTGGTAGCTATTGATTACTTCACCAAATGGGTTGAAGCAGCGTCGTATGCTAATGTTACCAAGCAGGTGGTAGCCAAATTTATCAAGAAGGATATTATCTGCAGATATGGAATCCCGGAGTGGATTATCACTGACAACAGTTCGAATTTGAATAACAAGATGATGAAGGAATTGTGCCAGAATTTCAAAATTGAACATCACAACTTTTCTCCTTATCGGCCCAAGATGAATGGCGCTGTTGAAGTAGCCAATAAAAACATAAAGAAGATCGTTCAGAAGATGGTTGTGACCTACAAGGACTGGCATGAGATGTTACCTTTTGCTCTGCACGGTTATCGTACGACGGTACGCACATCAACCGGGGCAACTCCTTTTTCACTTGTATATGGTATGGAGGTTGTCCTACCATTGGAGGTTGAGATTCCTTCTCTGAGGGTTTTGCGTGATGTCCAACTTGATGAGGCAGAATGGGTGAAAGATAGACTGAATCAGCTCAGTTTAATGGATGAGAAGAGACTGGCTTCTCAAGCATATGGTCGGCTGTATCAGAGTCGGATGAAGAAAGCTTATGATAAGAAGGTGTGTCCTCGAAGCTTTCAGACGGGCGATCTTGTGCTAAAAAAGATTCTCCCACCACAATCAGATCATAGGGGCAAATGGACTCCCAACTATGAAGGTCCATATGTCGTTAGAAAGGTCTTCTCTGGAGGAGCCTTATTGTTATCCACCATGGATGGTGAGGATTTTACATCCCCTGTGAACTCGGACGCAGTTAAAAAATACATTGCTTAAAGAGACCCGCTGGACAGAAAAAAGAGAGTCCAGGCAAAAATGGGGCATCCCGGCGAACCATAAAAAAAGAATAAAAGGTTCGGGCAAAAGTTAGGGATATAATTGAAAAAAGATGTACACCCGCGAAGTTAAAAACCTGAAAAGGGCAACTTCGGCAAAAAAGGGTATCCCGGTGAATTGAAAACCCGCAAAGGGCGATTCACGCAAAAGTTAGGGATTTGAAAAAGCAAATGACTGCGGTCCGAGTTTGATACTGTGTTGTTTAGTGATTTAGGAGTACCTGAGGGTTGTATATCCAAAACAATCTCTTCCGAAGATCGAGTATCGGGGAAGCATCAGAGTCAGGCGAGTCATAAAAGGATCAGCTCATGGTGTTCGTCTGTACCACGTTGCCGACATGTATACAAATTGTTTTTCCTATGTGCTTCTGTATATTTGTATTTTGCTTGTGCGTGACTTCCTCTTTTCAGGAGTTGCATCTAGTGTACAAAATTTTGCTTATTTACAGGCCCGTTATCAATAAAGCACGTTATTCAGTACTTGATGCTTGTTCTTTACTGTTTTATTTGTAAAAAAACGCCGACATTTTTGATAAACTTGCATGTGCATAAACTTGCTGGCCCTTGCCAATAATTGCTAAAACTTCGAATTGACTGAGCGAACGTCACAGATACTAACCGAAATAGATCTTGTTGTATAGATTTGTTTTGTCTCGTTTGTGTTTTGCAGGGTTCTCACCTTTGGAGCAAACACTCAAGGAATTTATGTTTCCCCAGCCAGAGTCCTGTGACATATTGATAGTATCATTCCTCAGCAGACGGAAGTCACATCTTATCTCAGAGGATTTGAGATGGCACTTATCCCTATTGGATGTAGGTGGTCCTCCCCGGAAGAGTATTCCCCAGGAATGTTGCCAAGAGAGTATCCTCAGTGGATTTTGATGTCCCCAACAGAAGGTGCATTCCCAGCAGTGAGTATGTACACACTCAATACCCAACATGGGTAACTCCCGCAGAACATAACCAAGTCGTCTTTGGTTCAGAAGGATTATCCCCGCGCAGGATTGTTTCTCCTTCTCCCCAGCAGGTTGTTTTTCCTCCGACAGGATGAACGTCATTAACCGGGCTCGTAATTTCAAGCTTGTGAGCCATTCCCCAGCAGGATGGTTATCCCCAGCGGAGTTGGTTGCACCGTTCCAACATTTATTTTGTTGGAATATGTCTATGATACCTGGTTATCCCCAGCGGATTGGGTTTTGTCTTCAACATTTATTTTGCTGAAGCGCCTCTTGGTATCTTTGCATTTTGCATATATCATCATATTTGTATCTATCCAAACGCGTAGCATTTCCATGTCGTAGGGAGTATTACGCCATTGTCGAGCATACACATTTTGAAACATAAGCCATGTTGGTTACCTCTTTGGTTTCAGGTGTTATCCCTTGCAGAGGAGTGAGATTCTTGTTCAGAAGGATCTCTAGATATCCAAATTCTCGGCGTGAGATAGACGATGATAGCGTTCGTCCCCTAGTAGAGTTTCTTGGTTAAGTTTCTCTCCTTAGGTTGTTGTTACGTCAGCATTAGAAGGTTTCATGCCTTAAACATCCGGAGGTGTTACTAGTGATTTCCCCACAGAGTTGTTTGGTTAAGTTCTCGTATTCCCCAACAAAGTATTCTTCAAATATATCCGTGTTGACGGAATTGTACCTGTGTTGACAGTGATTATTACCTCTGATGGACAGAGATTGTACATGTGATGGACAGAGATTGTTGTCCGTGTTGACGGAATTGTACCTGTGTTGACAATGATTATTACCTGTGATGGACAGAGATTGTACCTGTGATGGACAGAGCTTGTTATCCGTGTTGACAGAATTGTACCTGTGTTGACAGTGATTATTACCTGTGATGGACAGAGATTGTACCTGTGATGGACAGAGTTTGTTGTCCGTGTTGACGGAAATGTACCTGTGTTGACAGTGATTATTACCTGTGATGGACAGAGATTTTACCTGTGATGGACAGAGCTTGTTATCCGTGTTGACGGAATTGTACCTGTGTTGACAGTGATGTTTCCCCGTGCTGACGGTGATTGTTATCCGTGTTGACAGAAATGTTTCCCCGTGCTGACGGTGATTGTTCTCCGTGTTGACGGAATTGTACCTGTGTTGACAGTGATCTTTCTCCGTGCTGACGGTGATTGTTATCCGTGTTGACGGAATTATTTCCCCATGCTGACGGTGATTGTTCTCCGTGTTGACGGAATTGTACCTGTGTTGACAGTGATTTTCCCCGTGCTGATGGTGATTGTTATCCGTGTTGACGGAATTATTGTACCCGCGATGACAGTGATTGTTCTCCGTGTTGACGGAATTGTACCTGTGTTGACAGTGTTTGCTACCCGTACTGACGGTGATTGTTATCCGTATTGACGAATCGTACCTGTGGTTGACAGAGATTGTACCTGTGATGGACAGAGATTGCGCCTGTGTTGACAGAAATGTTTACCTGTGGCTGACAGAGACTGTACCTGTGTTGACAGAGGTCGTACCTGTGTTGACGGAGTTGTTACCCGTGATTGACGGAGTTGTCCCAGTGAAATCGCCAGAGATTGTTATTCGTGTTGACAGATTTGATACCTGTGTTGACAGTGATTGTTGCCCGTGTTGACGGAAGTGTTCCCTGTATTGACAGTGATTGTTACCCGTGTGGACGGAGTTATTATCCGTAATCGACGGATTGTCCCCAGTAGAGTTGTTACCTGTGACTGACAGAGATCATTATTCCAGTTATGGACGGAATTGTACCCATGGTGATGGAGTCTTTCCTCGTGTTGACGAAGTTTAATCCAGTTGTGGAAGGAGTTGTTTCTTGAAAAGTTGATTTTATGCTTGTGGCGTCACACAGGGAGTTAATGTTGAAATCAAAAGTTTTATTAGATGATTGATCAGTTGTTGTCGTAACAACTGGGTTCAGTACAATGGATGTTGTTCCCCAAGCAGTTTTTGCGGTGTATTTCTGTGATTGGCAAATTTCCGGGTTTCTTGGTATTCAACCGTCTTCTACCTCGATTGTTTGAAGGTCGTTCGCTCTTCACCCAATCGGGTCCAAGCCGTTTGAATAGGGGCAGCTGTTGCACCCCATAATTTGCTCAACCTTTTGTTACCTGGTTTATGTTTCATTGCATTAACATTTGCATAGTTATATCATTTGCATATCATGTTATCATTCATATAGAGGGGATCAAGTGTGATTCTTCTCAAGAGAAGCCTAGAAAGAGGTCTCATTCAAGATTGAGAAGTTGTCAAAGTCATCAGAAGGTGGTTTGAGTGCCTAAGGGTTTAGATGTTTGAAGGTGAATCTTCTCCTAACTTGAGGATCAACTGAAAACCATCAGAGGGTTGTGAAGTGTTTAATGTGAGAAGAGGATGTGTATGGAGCTCATAGAATTCCTGGAGAGCCATGGGAGAGCTCAATCAAGTCATTGTGTCAAATGCAAGAACCCCAGTTGAGGTGCAAACAATTAGGGTTTCATCTGGATCAATCCTAAGTCAACTGTGCAATTGAAGAGTATCAAAAGCCTACTTTTAAGTCATGGAGTTCATAAAATGATATTATAAGACATTTGTGGTGTTGTGCCAAGATCAAATCAAGAAGAGTCAAGAGTGTGGGAAGTTGCTAAATTAGGGTTTCAGTGCAAAATCCTCTTTTTAGTGCCTAACTTCAGGACCACATAAGTCAAGATACAAGTTTCAAATGGATCTTTGGCCAACATGAAACTTGTAGAGCATCTCAATACCTTTAATTTTAGTAATAGAAGTCCTCCATTGGATTTATAGAACTCAATTTATGGCCCAGACAAGTTACAAGTCCTCAGATGCCTCTGAAATTTGTCTGTGAAAATCATATGACTTCAAAGCTATTTTTGACCTAGAAGGAGGCTTCACATGAACTTTTGGCCAACATGAAAGTTGTTACTCATGATCTTAGCTTTCTAAATTGTACTAGAAGTCTTCCATCTGATATGTAGAACTTAAGTTATGAGGTTTACAAGTCAGGGGTATTTTGGGAAAGTGAAATTATAGGTCTTTTTCAATCATAGGCCAAAATCTCCATTTTGCACTTGTCAAATGCAATTTTGTTCAACATGAAAGTTGTTCAAAATGGGGTTTTTAGGCTAGCCAAGAGGTCATGATGGATTGATTGAGCTCATAGCAAGATTTGGTTTGAAATGGTTTCAAAAAGGGAAATTTTCAAATGAATTAAGGAGGGAAAATTGATTTTTTGAGTTAAAGGACCAAAACATGTCAAGTAACCACATTTTTTGAATGGAAATTGAATTTTAGACACTTTGGCATTACCAGAATTTTGAGTTTAGGTCATGTTTTGTGTGTTGTCATTTGGTTTCTTCATTTGCAAGTCACACATCAATATCCTTACCAATGCAATTCAAACACTCCTTTTGGTCTGAATACATTCACAAGGGAATTTGCAAGTGAAAGGGAAGCTTCTAGAGCAATTTACATGGCCAATTCGTGACTATTACATTGCACATGTGAGGAGAAAAACAGAAATTTGGATTGGCTGGATTGGGCCTCAATTGAGTTGCTAAAGCCCATAGACATGTTCTATTTAAGTTCTTTGGTGATTTCAGAATCATTTTGGTGCAAGTTTCGTGGCTGAAGCAGAGATAGCAACTACATTTTCAAGAGGAGCAAGTGAAATCGTGTTTTGAATTCCAGGCCAATTCAGTGCAAATTCAATATTGCAAACTCTTCCTAGAGCATCATTGAACGTATCTGGAGAGTTTTGAAGGGAGAATCAAGCTCTAAGAATCTCTGTTACTAGATCTACAACAGGTTAGTAACTTTCAAATTTCCACATGATTTAGCATGATGTAGTTAGAATTGAACTTGTGGTTAGGATCTAGACAAGATGTAGATCGTTTTAGGATCAATTTGGAAGCAATTGGTGATGTTTGATCATGAGGTGCCATTTCTGTTTTGATTCGAGTAGATATGATCTTAAGGCTATAACATGATTTGGATAGATCAATTTGATGTATGAAGCATGAGGAACATTTCTGTATCATTAGATCTGCAATTGGTGATGTTTGAGTTGGATGACATTTCTGAACATTGCTTCGAATTTTAAAATCCATGGAGATTTAGAACATATGGATAGGAGATTTGAATTCCTGTTGAAATTCTGGAGAGATTGATGTAAGGAGTGGTGATGTTTGACCACCTGCAACTACCTGCTCACCGGAGAAGACGACCGGAGTCTTCTCCGGCCACCGTCCCTGATCTCCACCTGGCCAACCTGAATTTTGGAGAAGATGAGTCCATAGCCATCAGATCTTGCTTTTGACCTTGACTAGACCATAGATCCAATGGCCACGACTTAAAGTTTTTGTTGACTTCTGAGGATCAAAACGTAGGCGTTTCATTAAATGAGGTGGCATGCCCTCAGCGCTTGGATCAGTGGACCAGTCTCCTCATCCAATGGCTCATGTTTTATTCTGAGTTTTATTTTCTTTTATTTGATTTTTATTATTTTAAATGCTTTATTGATTCAAAAAATCATAATAAATTCATTCTTGATCCAAAAATTATATTAAAAATATCTCCATGATCTTGAGAGAATTGGTGATTTTCTGAAAGCAATAAAATGCATTTTCATACATTTTTCATTTTAATTTGATTTTTCTTATTTTTGTTAATTCTTTTAATTTTTCATATTTGACCATCTGTTTTGCTGAATTTTGTTCTTCCAATTGGTGATGAATTTGGCTTTGATTTTTTAGTATGTGTTAGGGTAAACATGTATTCTCCCTTAGGATTTTTAGAACAACTTTAGGTTCTGTTTTAGGTGTTGAGATTAGAGCCTTCCCAAACTTGTGGATCACCTTGATACCCTTCAATTTAGAAATTGTTTAGGTGACATAGAAGTTGAATTAGGCTTTAATATTTTAACCCTAGGTTGTTCAAACATTCATGTTCCCCAGGGAATTTTATTAGAATTTTACAACTTTTTTTTCTATTTTAGTTGAATTTTGCAAGTTTCTTGTGCTTGTGGTGTTCTATCTTGTGTGCCTTTGCTTGCTTGGTCTTGTTGGTGACTTTGGGGCTGGATTTGCTTGGATTCCTTTTTGGGAGGTCTATTGGACTTGGTGTAGCTGCTGTGGCTTGAAGATTGGAGCTTGGAGTTGAATTCTCCTTTTCTTTTAGGGGTTGTTTTAGGAGTTTAGGAAATTAGGGTTTTAGGAAGAGCCATTAGGACTAGTCTTGATTTCTTCATCAAACGTAGAATGCATTGTGTGCTTCTATTCTATCCAATGATGTAAAGTCCTCCTAGGGAAACTCCATCTCTCCTTTGGAGGGATGTGTGGTATGCCCATAGTTGAGTAGAACTTTGAGGATACCTTTCCATTTCAATGTTGGTACTTGATGATTTCCTTTGGTTTTCATTTGGTTCTCAACATTGCAACCTTGATCTTAATGATTAATCCTTTGCTTGGAGTGTGCTTGCTAGAGCTTGAAGATGAAGTTTGATGAAGCTTGAAGATAGAAGCTAGCTTGAAGATGAAGTCTTGCTGTCAACTTTGCTGTCTTTTCAACTGTGCTGTTTAGAGCTTGTTGTTGCTGTCTGCTGTAGGAGTTTGTTGCTGCTGCTTGGGCTGCCTCCTCTGTATCTTTTGTTTTTCTCTGTATTATCTGTTTGCTTGTGTTGATTACCTTTAGGTTTGAGGTGGAGCTTGTCTCCTCTTGCCTATTGTTTTCTCCCTTGCCTCTCTTATACTGTTGCATAGCATGCATTTTACTGTTTACTGTTTACTGCTTGTTTTCTTTTGTTGTTTTCCCCTAGGATCTCTGATTTCCTCTGTGCAAGAGGGAATTATGACAGACATTAGGTTTTAACCCATGCATGATAACTGTAGGTAGATTCCCTTTCAACCATAGTTTTAGGGTGTCTTTCTCCTCTCATCTCAAAATAATTCAAAAAAAGCACAGTGATAAGGTTAATTGAAGTCGTGCGTTACGAGCCTTAAGCTATCTGGGAAAAGGTTGGTGGAGGGTCTCTCTCCAGTAATCTGGATGTTAGTGTGGTACCCTTTGTGTGACATACGAAGCGTTCACTCCCGGGTCATAGTCTCTAGTGTGACAAAGATTGCGAACATCCTAAAAAACAGTTCTTTCGTAAAAGATTCAAACAAACAATCAAACTCTGTTTTTGTCCTCTTGGACCTTTAATCAGGAAAACCCTTTCTTAAGGAGATAAAAAAACTGTCAGACAAGCTTGTGTCTTCCGTAACCTGAACTACGTTTGCTCTGATCTTTCATGCCGTATGAAAATACGTAGGCACAAGATGCGATATCTTGGCGAGCAACCTTCCCCCATAACCTGTAGTTAGGCGAACTACGCTGACTCTGATTTCTCGTTCCAGACGGGAATACGTAGGCATAAAGTGACATACTTTGCCGAGTCATTTTCTTTTCTTTTTAACCCAGACCTTTAGAGTAGATAGAATAACACACCCTTAGGCAGAAAACAAGCGTGGATCCCGTCGAGTACGACGGACGTGAGGGGTGCTAATACCTTCCCCTTGCGTAACCGACTCCCGAATCCAGGATTTGGTTGCGATGACCATTCCTTTCCCTCTTGGCGTTAGGTTTTCTCTGAGCGTTTCCTTTCCCTCTGTTGGGATAAATAACGCACGGTGGCGACTCTTCTGTCATAGCCGGCGCCGATTTTCGCAGTAGCGACAATATGATTATTTGTGCTGTTGTGGGAGGGGGCTCTGATGAGTGACAAGCCAGACCCAGGCTTGAGTATGTACATAGAATTAGAAGCAGATTAGTGGTGAACTTGTATGTTAGGCATGCACTAGTTCCCACGAAATCTGCGCTTAGACGAGATTCTTTGAGATGATTTCCATTTCCAGCCCATTGGGCCGTTGAAAGGATTTCAGATCTAAGGATTGTCGACTCTGGGGACCGATCATTTGTGATTCAGCTGAGTGAGGCCTCTTTAGGAGAGGATGATGCCAAACCATAAATGGTGAACGTATCATCACTTCCTAAAAGTTTGTGATGCTGATGAACGCATAGGATGTCGTGCCTTTGTCAGTGATTAGGTTCATACCTGTGAGCAGGGTCGGGTTATTGCAGGAACCTTTATCCTTCAGATAACCTAGTTTTCTTGACAGTGAATCAGTATTGTTGGTATCAGTAGGCCTTTATTATCAGAGTTGTGTTATATTCTCGCCGAAGCAGAATTATGACTTGCCACTTCACAGCACATCACTCTTGATCTCCTGTTGCATTTTGCATTTGCATTTACATTTTCATGTTGCATTACATTTAACACGTATCTATGTTTCAGGTGTGCAGTCCCTTCTCGATTCTAGCAATCTTGTTCCTTCTTTGTCCAACATGAAACCCAACTTGAGAAGAACTTTGGCTTACAAGTTTCCTACTCCAGATATTACTACTTTAAGGGGTTTGATTTCTTTGGCTGGTAAGGAAGTGATGAAGGATTTCAGGGGAACCTATGGCAAGCTGCTAAGTGTTATGTGCAAGCCATCTGTGTATGAATTGAACAGACTTCAGACTCTGCTTCAGTTTTATGATCCTCAGCTGCGTTGCTTCACATTCCCGAGTTATGTGCTGGCCCCTACTTTGGAAGAGTTTTCTGCCATATTGAAAGTACCCATTCTTGCTTAGGTACCCTTTTGTCCTATTGACCAGGAGCCAGATCTGGCTAGTATTGCTACTGCTTTGCATATGGAGGTTTCTGAGTTGAAAGGAAAAACAGCCAGGAGAAACGGAGCTTATGGATTCCCATTACCTTTTCTGGCTGAGAAAGCCCGACACTTCGCCAAGAAGGAATGATGGGTGTCATACAAAGCTATTTTGGCATTATGCATATATGGTATCATGTTATTCCCCAATATCCCAGACTTTGTGGATGTGGACGATCTTCGTATTTTTGTTTCAAGGAATCCCATCCCTACCTTGCTCGGAGATGTGTATCATTCGGTGCACTATAAGAACGAGAATAATCAGCTTCAAGCTGATGCTAAGAGGAGTAGGGTGGAAAACCGTTCTAAAGAAGGTGTTTATGGGGACGTTACCGAGAACCTCCCAGATACCATCAGGTAGAGGGATCTGCTGATCCAGGGTCTGCTCACCCAGCCTGATCATCCCACTACGAAGAAACTACTAGAAGATTTTCGTGCCCGTAGCCGCACTTGATTTCTTTGTATTTCTTTGTACTTTTTAGGCATTGATGTGCTGATCACCACCAGGCTTGTTGGTTGGGGTCACGATTGTTGCTTTAGTTGTATTATGTTACTGTTGTACGCTGCCCACGTGGGTTTTTCAGATATATGTATGAGGATTTCTTTCCATGATTGGATGGTAGACTTTATTTGTCTCGGAGCTAGAATCGAGGGGGCTTCCTCCTAATGCATAGATACGTGTTTGCATTTGCATGAATCATTTGCATAACAGGTACCTAGAGCTATTTTCCTAACCCTTTGTGCTTGCAGGTTATTTCAGGATTGAGCGAAGACAGATTCACCGATACTCTACCAGAGCGAATCAAGCCAGAGCAATGGAACAAGTTCAGACTGACACTCAAGAGCTCAGAGAGAGGACGAATCGCTTCATGGATCTCATGCAAGTGGTCACTAACGGCCAGGACCAGCTCAGAACTCTGGTGTAACCTCTGATTGCACGCGTCGACAGCAACGGCGTGCTCCATGGTGGGAATGTGGTGAACCCTCCGCTTGTTGAGACCCCCCATGCTGGCATCCTTATGACTAGAGGGAATGGAAGTGGTAACGGTAATGTTGTCATTAACATCAGAGCTCATGGGAACACGACTGGCATCAAAAATGGCAACTTTGAGGCCAATGGCAATGCTGGTATAGGCCTTGGCAATACTGGAGGAACTGGTAACGCTGGGAACGCTGGTGCTGGTAATCTGTATGGTCTTGATGCTGCTGGGTTTGCTCAGGGTAATGGTCATCAGCCATGGCAAGAGGATCGTCAAGAGGACTTGTTCTCAATGAAGGGAGCTGAGGGCGAACTGAATTCTGAAGCTCGCTTAAGGTTCAAAGCCCTCGAAGACAAGATGAAGAGTTTTGAAAACTTGAATACTATGGGTGTTGACATGACTAAGCTGGGACTGATCTCAGACTTCAAGGTGCCTCCCAAGTTTAAGGCACCCGACTTTGAGAAGTATAAGGGCACCACTTGCCCACGTGTCCATCTGTGGTCGTATTACCGAAAGATGTCCGCACATTCTGAAGATGAGAAGTTGCTGATGCACTTCTTCCAGGACAGCCTGTCAGGCCCCTCGTTGGAATGGTATATGGGTTTGGAGCCCACCAGTGTACGTACATGGAAAGACCTTGCTGAAGCATTCGTACGCCATTATCAGTATAACAGCGATCTGGCTCCCAACCGGGTTCAGTGGAAAATTTTGTCTCAGAAGAACAACAAAGGATTTAAAGAGTACGCCCAGAGGTGGCATGAACTGGCATCGAGAGTTCAGCCACCGATGGTTGAGCGGGAGCTTGTTGAGATGTTCGTAGCTACTCTTCCAGGAGTTTATTATGGGAAGCTTTTCAGTGGTATGTCGGGAAGCTTCTCCGATCTCATAATCACTAGAGAACATGTAGAGAATGGCATCAAACTCGGAAAGATTCAGGGTGTGGATGTATCCTTAACTGGAGGAGGAAAGAAGCCTTACAGTGGTAAGAGACGTGAAGATGAGGTGAGCTCAGTATCTAATGCTCGGGGAAAAGGAAAAGGTCGGCGTCAGCAGGTCGCTAGCATTACTATTCCTGTTGTCCAGCGACCTCAGCAGCAGCAGCAGAACCAACAAGGGTACCGGAGGTACCAGAATAAAGCACCTCTGTCAAATCGTCATCTTGAAACCCCACCTATGTCGTATGGCCAGCTTTTACAGACATTGCTTCAGTTGCAGCTAGTTCATAAGAGAACATTGGCTCCCTTGACATGGACACCTCCATCGGGCTACGATGCAAATGCAAGATGTGAGTTTCATTCGGGGGCACCTGGCCACTCGATTGACAACTGTAAGGCATTCAAGCACAAAGTACAAGATATGGTTGACACCAAGATAATCAACTTTTCTGATAATATTCTGAATGTTGCAAAGAACCCTATGCCTAACCATGGGGGAGATGGGGTTAGAGCCATCATCGAAGAGGAAGATTCGGACTTATTGACTGATGTCAAGGACCTGAAAATGCCACTTGGTTTCGTTAAAGCCAAGTTGATGAAGAAAGGTATTTTCCCGGGCTGTGGGGAGTTGTGTATGGATCGTGCGAATCATTCAGACGGCTGTGATCAATTGGTAGCAGGGATCCAGAGTTTGATGAACGAAGGAATTATGCAGTTTAGTCGGAGGGCTGAGAACAGATCAGGGGAAGTAATGCTGAAGCAGGAGGATGAGGTGGCCACTATCACCATACCTCGTAAAACAATAACCATTTCTGCATCAAGGCCACCTACGATCACTATCACGAAGGTTGGGCCTATACCATTCGAGAGCACTAATACTGTTCCATGGCACTATGGGGCAGATGTCTATTGCAATGGACAAAAGTGAGACTTGGAGCCATCCGGGCAATCTATTGACAACCTAGTTGAAACTGGGGGAATAACACGTAACAGAAGAGTTTTAGCTCCACCTGAGACTGTAGCTGACAGAGCTGACAAAGCTGACAAAGCTGAGAAGGCTGACAGAGGTAAAGGTAAGGTCGTTGAAGAAACCTCCTGTGATGTAGGAAAAGACCTGCTTGTGAAAGACGCCATGAGATTGATCAAGAAAAGTGATTATAAGATCATTGATCATCTTCATCAGACACCTTCTAAGATCTCCATTCTGAATCTGTTGTTGTGTTCTGAGGCACACCGTAACGCTCTACTGAAGGTTCTGAATACAGTGTATGTACCGCAAGAGATCTCTGTCAACTAGCTAGAGGGAGTAGTTGCTCATGTGAATACTGGGAATGGATTAGGGTTTACTGACCTAGAGCTGACGCCGAATAGAATGTCGATAGAATGTCAAAGAACGGTTATGTCCCATGTGTTGGTGGACACGGGATCATCTCTGAACGTTCTCCCTAAGAAAGCTCTGATGAGGTTTGATACGAGAGGGCTGATTTGTACACCCAGTGATCTGGTGGTAAAAGCTTTCGATGGAACTAAGCGTCATGTCTTTGGAGAGGTAACTCTACCCATTCAAGTTGGGCCAGAAACCTTTGACGCAATTTTCTATATCATGGATATCATCCCTACCTATAGCTGCCTGTTGGGCCGGCCATGAATCCATTCTGCGGGCGCATTGGCTTCCACATTGCACCAAAAGCTGAAATATGCTGTGGGGGGCAGCATCGTGACTGTCTATGGTGAAGAGGACATAATGGTGACCCATTTGTCATCTTTTAAGTATGTTGAGGTGGATGGTGAGATCCACGAAACTTTGTGCCAAGTGTTTGAAGCCGTCAATGTCAAAGATGCGATTCTGGTGATGATTGAGAAACCTGAGATGACTCTCTCTTCCTTCAAGGAAGCTCAAGCTGTTGTTCAAGCTGGTTCCGCCCCAGGCTGGAGGCAAGTTTTGGAAATCCCTACCAAGCAGGATAAATTTGGGTTAGGGTATTCTCCTTCTGCTGATGCTTCCTCCTCTCGTAGTGCGTCGTGCGTCAAAAGGCCGATTCAGTTCACAAAAGGTGGGGTCATATTTGAGAATGTCAACACCGTGTCTGAAGACGAAAAAGATAGTGATTGCGACCTAAACTCCTGGATTTAGCCGAGCAAACCAGGCCAGAGCCTCAATAACTGGTCCGTCCAGGATATCATCCAAGTGACGCGCAAAGAGGCTTACATCACAAATGACATCGACTCTGAACCTTCTATGACTCACTTCGACTTTGATTGCCCGATATATCAAGCTGAAGAAGAGATTGATGAAGACGAAGACCTTCCCGAAGAGTTGGCCCGTTTGTTGAAACAAGAAGATAAGATCATTCTGCCTCACGAGGAAGAGATTGAGATTGTTAATATAGGTTCTGAGGAACTTGTTAGGAATGTCAGGATAGGGGCTGCATTACAGAGCGATGTTAAGCGAAGATTGGTCGAGATGCTTCGAGAGTACAGTGACATCTTTACTTGGTCGTATGAAGATATGCCCAGACTCGATACTGACATAGTGGTCCATCATCTACCACTGCGAGAAGATTGTCCTCCCGTTAAGAAGAAGCTTAGAAGGACACGACCAGATATGGCCGTTAAAATCAAAGAAGAAGTGCAAAAGCAGCTGGATGCTGGCTTTTTAGCGGTCACTACTTACCCTCTGTGGGTCGCCAACATAGTACCTGTGCCGAAGAAGGACGGTAAGGTGCGGATGTGCGTTGATTATCGGGATTTGAATAAGGCGAGCCCTAAGGATGATTTGCCGCTCCCTCATATTGATGTGTTGGTCGACAATACAACTCAATTTTCCGTGTTTTCGTTCATGGATGGCTTTCCCGGCTATAATCAGATCAAGATGGCACCGGAGGACATGGAGAAAACCACGTTTATTACCCCTTGGGGGACGTTTTGCTACAAGGTAATGCCTTTCGATCTGAAGAATGCAGGGGCCACTTACCAGCGAGCGATGGTCACTTTGTTTCATGACATGATTCACCATGAGATTGAAGTCTATGTTGATGACATGATTGCGAAGTCCCAAACGGAGGAGGGACATCTGGTCAATTTGCTGAAGCTTTTTGAGAGGCTTAGGAAGTTCAGGTTGAGGCTGAATCCTAACAAGTGTACTTTCGGAGTACGGTCTGGAAAACTACTGGGTTTATTGTGAGTGAAAAAGGCATTAAGGTTGATCCTGCGAAGATAAAAGCAATACAAGATATGCTAGCGCCAAGAACTGAAAAAGAATTTCGTGGTTTCCTGGGCAGAATAAACTACATTGCATGGTTTATATCTCAGTTCACGGCCACGTGTGAACCGATGTTCAAACTATTGAAAAAAGATTAGGCGATTATCTGGAACGAGGATTGCCAGAAGGCATTTGACAAGATATAACAGTATCTGCAAGAACCTCCGATTTTGATACCCCCAGTGGCCGGAAGACGCTTAATCATGTACTTGATAGTTCTTGAGAATAACATGGGTTGTGTTCCCGGTCAGCACGACGAGACTGGCAGAAAGGAGCATGCCATTTATTACTTGAGTAAAAAGTTCACAGATTGTGAATCTTGTTACTCGATGCTGGAAAAAACATGTTGCGCACTCGCGTGGGCTGCCAAATGTTTGCGACAATATATGCTCAATCACACGATCATGCTAATTTCGAAGATGGATCCGAT
This sequence comes from Lathyrus sativus, assembly GCA_963859935.3. Lineage (NCBI taxonomy): Eukaryota > Viridiplantae > Streptophyta > Magnoliopsida > Fabales > Fabaceae > Lathyrus > Lathyrus sativus. Next base: position 226,732,511 of record OZ012738.1, read on the forward strand.
CAAGTACGTCTTCAAAAAGCAAGCGCTTTTAGGCAGGATTGCCAGATGGCAAATGGTGTTGACAGAGTATGACATTCAGTATGTTAACCAGAAGGCCATCAAGGGAAGTGTATTGTCTGAGTACCTTGCCGAACAGCCTATCAAAGATTATCAGCCGATGAAATTTGAATTCTCTGATGAGGATATCATGTTTCTCAAAGTGAAAGATTATGATGAACTGTTGCTCGACGAGGGGCCAGATAGGAAGTCCCAGTGGAAATTGATATTTGACGGTGCAGTTAATTCGCACGGAAGTGGTATTCGGGCAATCATTACGACTCCCCAGGGATCCCACATCCCGTTTACTGTCAGATTGACTTTTCCAGTCACCAACAATGAAGCAGAATACGAAGCATGCATCATGGGTTTAGAAGAATCCATTGATTTGAGAATCAAAAACCTGGATGTATACGGTGACTCGGCACTTGTTGTTAACCAGATTAAAGGGGAGTGGGAGACTCGTCAGTCGAATTTGGTCCCGTACATGAATTATGCCAGAAGGCTTCTTCTGTTCTTTGATCGAGTGGAACTCCATCATGTGCCTAGAGCTGAAAATCAGATGGCTGATGCCTTAGCCATGTTGGCTTCGATGTACAAAGTCAATTTTTGGAATGAAGCCCCAAGAATTGTCATTTCCCATCTTGATAGACCTGCATTCGTTTTTGCAATTGAGGAAGCCTCCGACGGCAAGCCATGGTTCCACGATATCCAGAATTTCCTTACGACTAAGGAGTATCCTGCGGGAGCGTCAACCCAGGATAAGAAGACTCCGAGGAGGCTGTCTGGAAATTTCTATCTCAATCCTGATGGAGTTCTGTATAAGAGAAATCTCGATCTCGTGCTACGCAGATGTGTGGACGAAAAAGAAGCTAGTCTGCTTATGGAAGAAGTCCATGAAGGCACATTTGGTACGCACGCCGGCGGACATGCCATGGCGAGAAAAATCCTACGAGCAGGATATTACTGGTTGACGATGGAGTCGGATTGCTTTAAATTTGCGAAGAGATGTCATAAATGCCAGATTTATGCTGATAAAATTCATGTGTCGCCGTGCCCGTTAAATGTTATGTCATCCCCGTGGCTATTTTCCATGTGGGGCATTGATATGATAGGCAAGATCGAGCCCACTGCATCTAACAGTCATCGCTTCATTTTGGTAGCCATCGACTACTTCACCAAGTGGGTGGAGGTAGCCTCGTACGCTAATGTGACCAAGCAAGTGGTAGCTAGATTCATAAATAAGGACATCATCTGTCGATACGGAGTTCCCGAGCGGATCATTACTGACAATGGTTCAAATCTGAATAATAAGATGATGAAGGAGTTATGCCAGAGCTTCAAGATTGAACATCACAATTCATCACTGTACCGGCCAAAGATGAATGGTGTCGTTGAAGCGGCCAACAAGAACATTAGAAAGATAGTACAAAAGATGGTTGTGACCTACAAAGATTGGCATGAGATGTTGCCATTTGCATTGCACGGTTATCGTACGATGGTACGCACATCAACCGGGGAAACTCCTTTCTCACTAGTGTACGGTATGGAAGCGGTCCTACCGTTGGAAGTTGAGATTCCTTCTTTGCGAGTTTTGGTTGACATGAAACTCGATGAGGCAGAATGGATTAAGAACCGATTAAATCAACTCAGTCTGATGGATGAGAAGAGATTAGCATCAATTGCATATGGTCGTCTGTAGCAGAGTCGAATGAAGAAAGCTTACGATAAGAAGGTGCGTCCTAGAAGCTTTCAGACGGGTGATCTCGTCCTAAAGAAGATTCTTCCACCACATTCCGATCACAGGGGCAAGTGGACTCCTAACTACGAAGGTCCGTATGTCTTCAGCAAGGTCTTCTCGGGAGGAGCCTTGTTGTTATCCATGATGGATGGCGAAGATTTTGCGTCCCCTGTGAACGCGGACGCAGTTAAAAAATACTTTGCTTAAAAAATGACCCGCTGGAAAGAAAAAAAAGAATATCCAGGAAAAAATGGGGCATCCTGGCGAACCATAAAAAAGGAAAAAGGTTCGGGAAAAAATTAGGGATATAAACGAAAAATGTACACCCGCAAAGTCGAAAACCTGAAAGGGCGGCTTTGGCAAAAAAGGGTATCCCGGTGAACCGAAAACCCGAAGGGGCGGTTCAGGAAAAAGTTAGGGATTTGAAAAGGCAAATGACTGTGTTCCACGTGTGAACCTTCATTGTTTAGTGGTTTGGGAAGACCTGAGGGCCGTTTATCCGAATCAATCTCTTTTGAAGCTGAAGCGTTGGAAAAGTATCAAAGTCGAGTGGGTCATAGAGGGATCAACTCATGGTGTTCGTCTATGCCGCATTGCCGACATGTGTTTATACTGATGTATATTTATATTATTATGTTTGCGCAGCTTCCTCATTTCAGGAGCTTGCATCTGTTGTAAAACATTTTGCCCATTCAGGGGCTCGTTATCAATAAACATATACTATTCAGTATTTCTGTTTGTTTGTTTAGTTTTCACTTGTTTTGTTTGCGAAAAAGAACGCCCGATGTTTTTGATAAAATACGCATACATAAACTTGCTGACCTAGGCCGATAATTGTTGAAACATTGAATTACCTGAACATTGTCACAGGATGATAACCTTGATAGGTCCCTTTGAGAAGGGTATCTTGTCTGTTTGTTCATGTTGTTGCAGGGACGTCACCCTCCAAGCAGTGCCAGATGTTTTCCAAGCAGGATGATTCCTTCTTCCCCATCGAGTTCAGCAGCGTTTCCCCACGAAGTCTGAACATGGGACTATGAGCATTGATATGTCTCCCCAAGCGGAGATAGATTCTTCCCAACCAGATGCATCCTAGGAAGGATCGTCATCTCCCTAGCTGAGTCGTGCGCAGAAGTGTATACTCGTTCCCAGCAATGGGTCAATGTGCAGTTTTCTCGTAGAAGACTATTCGCAAGTATTCAGTTTCCGATAGTCCAGACTGAAGTCTCCAGCAGAATTGAAATTCCCCACAGAGTTATATTCTCCCCGGCAGGTAGGAGGTATTCTCACGTCTGGTTGCCTATCCTCAGCCGAGTTTGCAGTTCCCCAAGAGAGACGAATCCTTGGAAGTCGTTCAAGCCATTATTGGTTTTCCCCAGGAGAGTGTTTGAATAGTTGATGTTATACTTCTCCATCGAAGTCCGTTTCTCCGTAAAGATTCTAGCTGCGAAAGGCCGTGCAGTTTATTTCTGTGATTGACGTCGTTTCCTCAGCAGTTCATGGTTTCTATACCCCGTTGAGCGAGTACAGGTTCTCATAGAACTTTGTCCCCTGCAAGAATTCGTCTGAAGTTCGTTTTCCCAGGATAAGTCCGATTGGGATTGGTGTGATTTCTTCTCCACAGCAGGATGACTCCTTCTCCCTACCAGAGTGGTTCTTTCTCCTTGACAGGAGGGTTTTTCCCTTCAGCAGTTATTTTGCTGATGGGGTCGTATCATTTTGCATGATTGCATAACATCTACCCTGAACGCGTAGCATTTCCACCGTGTGGAGCATTACGCCATTGTCAAACATATGCATGTGAAACACGGGCTAGGTCGTTACCGTTCTTGTTCTGTAGGTGTTCCTCAGCAAAGTTGTTTGCTTAAGATGATTCTTAAAATCCCCAGTGAAGTCGCCAGAGTTGTTTGCTTAAGATGATTCTTAGAGTCCTCGGTGGGGTTGTTTGTTCAAGATGATCCTTGAATTCCTCAGCAGAGTTTATTCATCCAGGATGATTCCTGAATCCCCGAAGCAGAGTTACTTGATAGTTCTCCAGAATCCCCAGTGGGGATGGGTCATCCCCAGCAGGTTTGAACAGAGAAGTTGAAATTTCCCTTAAAAACTTACTGATGAAGTCCGACTGCGATGTTGAAGCAGTTATCCCAGCTGACGAGGAGTGCCTGACGGCAAAAGATTAGATATCCCCATTGGTTCATGATTGATTGAGGATTCTATTCCCGACTTACTGACGAAGTCCGGCTGACGCTCGAGAATTTCTTTGAATGTCCGACGGAATAATCAACTTGATTGCCCAAAAGTTTCTGATGACCTGATGAGTCCAGAGGAATTCTTCTGCTGCCATGCCGCAGAATGCCTGACGACAATATCAGTTGTGTATCACTAGTTACCGTGTGACTAGTGAGCCCTTGATGACTTGAGGAAGAAGCTGCAGTGAAATCTGATGATCATCCTGACGGAGATTTGGGCCAGTTGCCGTGCAACTGCCATTTCAGACTTTGAAGATTGTCCTACCAAACAGAGTATCGTTTACTTGTGCGGTTGGAAAATTTTCGGTTACCGTGTAACCGATTCCCCAGCAAGTTTCCGTGCAACTATCATTTCCGATTTCGAAGATGTTCATACCAATCAGAGTATCGTTTGCCTGTGCGGTTGGCAAATCACCAGTTACCATGTAACCGATGATTCCTTGATGACTTAAGGACGTAGATGATCATCCTGACGAAGATTTGAGATTAAACCATTCACCAGTTACCGTGTAACCGGTGATCCCTCGATGATTTGAGGACACAGCGATATCAGATACATCAGATCAGTATTTCTCCAGCAAGTTGCCGTGCAACTATCATTTCCGTTTCTAAAGAATTTGTCCCCATCAGAGTACCGTGTACCTGTACAGTTGGCAAATTTCCGGGTTTATTGGTATTCAACCGTCTTTTACCTTGATTGTCTAAGAGTCGTTCGCTTCTCACCCAGTCAGGTCCAAGCCGTTTGAATAGGGGCAGCTGTTGTACCCCAAACTTTGCCTGACCTTTCTTTACCTAGCTTGTGTTTCATTGCATTCATATTAGCATTATCATCTGAATTGCATTGACATGTATGCAGGAGATCAAGGGGTATGACTACCAATCAAGGGCTACACAAGACTATGGGGCTAGCTAAGAGGGTTATTCAAGTGCTCAAGGGTTGATATCCTCACCAAAGAAGTTAAAGATCCTTAGAGAGAGTGGTTGAAACCAGGTGTGTATATCTCCTAACTTGAGAGTTGTGGGAAGTCATCTGATGATGTTGAAGCCATAGAGTTGGACATAGAGCCTTAAGAGAGCTCTTAAGAAGTATTTAAGATCATCTTGAAGCCTAGACAGGTCATTATGCAAAGGATATGAAGATATACCAAGATTGGTGCAACTAGGGTTTCATCTGGTCAACCCTGGGTCAACTGATGTTTTGAAGAAGGTTGATACCTAATTCAAGAGCCATGTGATTATGGATTGATGTATTGAGATGCCCAAGGGATGATTCCAAGGTCAACTTATCATGAATCAAGAGTGTGAGGAGTTGCTAGGCTAGGGTTGCTATGCTTGACAGTGTAAAATCCCCTAGTTTGGTGCCTAACTTCAAGACCACATAACTCAAGATATGATTTTCATCTCACCTTGACCCTAACATGATTGTTCTAGAGCATGATCATAGCTTTAATTTAAGTACTAGAAGTCCTTGATAGGGTTTATAGAACTCAAGTTATGAGCCAGACAAGTTACAGGTCATCAGTGGAATGTGAAATTGGAGCTTGAAAGTCAACCAACTTGCATGACATTTTTGACCTAGAAGGGTGATTCTCATGAACTTTTGACCAACATGAATGTTGTTCCTTATCTTCTTAGATTTCTAGAAACTACTAGAAGTCCATGATTGGATTTGTAGAACTCAAGTTACAAGCTTTGCAAGATAAGGGTATTTTAGGAATTTGGAATTACAGGTCATTTTTGGTTATAGGTCAATTTCATCAACTTAGACACCTCAAATGAAGATTTTTTCAACTTGAAAGTTGTTCAAAATAGTGTTTTTAGTCTAACCATGACCCAAGAATCCATTGATATGGATTGAATATGGAAGTGTATTAAGAAATTTGGAAAAAAGATCATTAAAGGCATTAAGAAAGGAAAAAATTCAAAATAAATCACAATGGTTCAAAAAATCACAAATTGGTACATATTTTGATTGCAAATGGCATTTGGAGAGGATTGGTAATGTTAAATTTTTGGTTTGAGGCATAATTCATGGACTTTGTTTGGATTACTTAGAATTGAAGTAACTTAGCCAATGTTGATCATAGGATCAATTCAAGCCTTCAAACTGATCTATTCACATTCATGAGGTGTTAAGCAATGAATTTGAGTAAGAATTAAGCTGAAATTACACAGAACACACGACTGCCATAGTTGCACTTTGAAGGAAAATGGAAATTTTGGATTAATCAAATTGGGCCATGATTGGGTAATGTTATGATCTAAATAGCTTCTATTTAAGTCTTGGATCATGTTTAGATCATTTTTTGGGTAGCATTTGGAGAGAAAACGGTTATTGCATTTGGAACTTTGGAGCTTTCGAGCAAGAAGTGGTTTTGGAGTTTGAAGAAGATTCAAGAGCTTCTGAGTATCAAGAATCGTCTAGGATCATTCAGTGAAGAAATCTACACGTTTTGGCATCAAGATTTGCACGCTAAGACCTCCAATTTCAAGCTTCAGAACAGGTTTTTCTTCTCACAATTCCTCTTGATTTAAGCATGTTTAGACTGAATTTGGCATGTGGTTAGGTCGTAGATACAACATAGATCTTTTTAGTATTGGAATTATGAAGATTAGTGATGATTCTTGATTGGATGCAAATTCTGTTTGGATTCACATGTGGCTGATTCTTGAGAGTTAAGATGAATTGGATAGTGATTTGTGATCCTTGAGAGGTGAGGAAGATTTCTGTATAGTTAATTTTGAGTTTGATGACAATTTTGGAATTGAGGAGTTTTCTGTTCATCATCGTATTAGGAGATTTATGAAGAATTAATTAAAATGGAGAGTGTTTTAGTGATCCTAGTGAGGAGACGAGAAGAACGGTACAATTTTTATGAAGTTTGGTGATACTTTGATTTCTGGTATTGATGCTCTCGCCGGAGAAGACGGTGGAGCTCTTCTCCGGCCACCATGGAATATTTTCCCCCCTTTTGTTCAGTTCAATTGAAAAAGGTGAGTAAAAACTGTTGGATATGATTGAATTCATTGACTTGGTCTTGGCATCCAATGGATGAGATTTAGTTAGACTAGGGTTTGATGAGGTGGCACAACTTGAAGCATAGGATTAAAATACTTTTGAATTGGACGCACATGATTAGGGAGTACCGTGTACTTTTGTCCACTAAACTTCATAATGTCCATGGCCAAAACGAACCGTTTTACTAAATGAGGTGGCGCGCGTTGGTCCCTCTGATGAGTGGACTAGTAATCTGATCTAACAGCTGTGACATTTTCTGAATTTCTTTAATTTCTTTAATTGATTTTAATTTTCTTTTAATTGATTTTTTAGGTAATTCATATTAATTAGAATAATGATCAGAAAATTATGAAAAATATGTGGGTGATACTTGTTTAATTTCTGATTTTTCCATGCCTTTGGATTTTATTTTGGTGTTGTTTTCAATTTAATGTCCATTTTTCTATTTTTAATACATGATTAAAAATGCATAATATGACTAGCTTGCTTGCTGATTTTATTATTAGGTCATGCTTTAGAATTTGAGGCTGAAACTTTGCATGCTTGTTATAGACTCCTTGATTGGTTTGGGTGATTTTTGTTGTAATTTTTAGATGATTCTAAGTAGGAGTTTGAGATAGATCTTTAGGAGTATTCCTTGATGGATTCCCCTTAGCACACCCTTTGGATTTAGATTTTATTTGAACCCTTAGGAGTAGGTTTTGCCCCTGGTTTTTGTACCATAGATTTTTAACACATGTAGGATAATATAAGATTTTCCTTAAGATTTTTAGAATTGATTTTCTATTAGTTCCCCATTTTGCAAGTTGGTTATAGTTTAGATGACCCTAACTAGGATAACTTCATAGATCAGTCTTGTAAGTGACCATTAGATGATTCTAAGTTTCATATCCTTTCTTGATAGAATAGTGATTAGGTAGATACCTCTTTAGAGCCTTGAATCCTTAGTGTAGGTGATCCTTAGAAGGTAATCATTGAGGTTCTTTAGAAGTTCAGATTAGGTGGACGATTCTTCCTATAGGGTTAGTTTCCCTCACAATCTTCCTTGCTTAATTAGGATCCTCCTTGTGAGCATGTTTCCTCCTGTGGAGGAATTCATTGCATTATCATAAAGGAGTTGAATCTATGCAAGCTTTCTGAGGAAATGGAGTTGGTTGAGTGCTTGTGGTAAGTTCCTGTGGACCTTACCCTGCTTCCCATCATCATTCTCCTAATCTTCTCTTATCCAATCATTTTAGGAACCTTCTTGGGGTATCATAGTCCCTCCTGTGGGGGGAATGTTGCACATCTCCTGAAGGAGCCAAACCTCTAGGTTTCTCCCAAATCTTTTTTTGTTGGTTGAGTGCCTGGGATAAGTTCCCGTGGACCTTACCCTTGCCTCCCAACTTTCAATTTCTTTCCTTAGGATAGAAACCTTGTATGTTTACTTGTGGAATGAATTCCTTATTTTCCATAAATCCTTGCCTTCATTCATGATTGAGTGTTGTGTTGCATTAGGATAGTTCATGTTTAGGATAGTCTAAGTGTAGATGCATGACTACATTAAGAGGTTGAGTGGGTCTCCCTCTTCTTGTTTGCCTTAAAGGGTTCAGGTGATCCTCCCCTTGCTTGTGTGTTGTTTTTCTTTTTCTAATTGACGTATTTGCATTAGAGGTTGAGTTAAGGCTCCCTCTGCTTGTCTGCTTTGACTGATTTCTTTGCTTGACTGCTAAGAGGTTGAGTGAGTCTCCCTTTGCTTGTATTGCTGCAATGTATGTGCATCTTTACTATTTTCTTCTGTTTATATGTTTACTGTTAGCTGATGCTTTGCCTGTGTTATGTATCCCATTTAACATGATCCCCTAGGAGTCTCGCTTCCTTTGATAAAGAAGTGATGATTAGAACTTTAGGTTGAAACCTATGCATGATAACACCTAGGAGTTCCCTGTTTCAAACCTCAACCATAGGATGAATCCTTAGCATGACAACATTAGGGCTTGACAGTTTCTCCGTAGAGTTCGTTCTCTTCTCATCTAAAAACAATAGTAAAAAAAACATAATAAAGGCAAGTTAGTACAAGCACGTTACGAGCCTTAAGCTACTTGGGAAATGATAATTGAGTGGTCTCCTCTCAATCATCTAGAGTGTTTAGTATATGTCCTTTGGACGATATGCGACACATTCGCTCCTAAGTCATAGTCTCTAGTGCTGTTCAAACTACAGACAACCATAAAAAAACACTTCTTCCGTAAAAGACAGAAAACAAACTTCAAACCTTTTTGCCCCGTGGGCCCGTAACTCAAGGAAAACTTTTATGAAGAAAAGAGTGTCGTTAACTCTCAGTTCTACCGCAAACGGTAACACACCAGTCTCTGACGAGCAAGCTGCATACACCAAACTGCTGGAACTGTTTGTTAAACCTACTCGGAAAAACAGATGAATCTGAACCCCCGTAATCTGTATTATCCCGAACTACGTAAGCTCTGATCTCTCATATCTGTTGAGAGTATGTAGGCACAATACTGACGTATTGGCGAGCCACCTTCCCCCATTCGTTACCCGTAGTTAGCCGAACTACGTTGACTCTGACTTCTCGTTCTCTGATGAGAATACGTAGGCACGAAGCGTGATGCTTTACCGAGTCATTTTCTTTTCTTTTCAGACCAGCCTTGATAGGTAGATAGATAAACCAACCCGTCAGATAAACACAATGAGCGTGGATCCCATCGAGTACGATGGACGTGAGGGGTGCTAATACCTTCCCCTTGCGTAACCGACTCCCGAACCCAGACATGGTTGTGATGACCTTGCTTATACCTTTTCGTCAGGATTTTCCGATCGTTTCCTTTCCCGTTCTGTGGGATAAATAACGAAAGATGGTGACTCTTCTGTTTTGTCGGCACCTTATTTTCGCGGTAGCGACAACAAGGTATCCAAAGCGGCCGAATCTTCTAATGGGGCAAAGAAATCCTATGGGAATTTCCATAAGAAGAAAGAGGTGCAGATCAATATTGTTATGTCTAAATCAAGAAAGCCTCGCCATGGACTTCACCCTGTTGATATTCATGTTGCGGCTCCACAGCTGGCTGTGACTTCTCAACATCCAGTTGTTAGACAAAACCAGTATCGGAATAGGAATCAATTTGATCCCATTCCCACGACTTACACAGAACTTTATCCTGACCTGGTTCAACAAGGGCTAATCACTACAAAGGCTTTGCCACCTCCTCCTAATCCTCCTCCAGCTGGATTTATGGCTGATCTCCATTGTGCTTTTCATAAGAGTGCCCCGGGCCACGACTTAGAGCATTGTTTTGCAGTGAAAGCTAAAGTACGCGAGTTGGTCAGAGAAGGAATACTTAATTTTACAGATAATCCTCCAAATGTCCAGAAGAATCCTTTGCCAGTGCATCAAAAGTGAAGTTTCAGTCTGACCCCAGCGGATTGTTTGTGTTTCAGACAGGACGGCTCACTGATTTAGTAACTAGGCTTTTGTTTCTCGTTGTTTGTACTTTCCTTATTTTATTAGTTATTTGCTTTCGAATTATGTTTGTACTTTTACATTAATGAACTGGGCATTGCAACTTTTGATTTAATTCATTTTATCTATTATTTGCATCTTTACGCTTAGTCTTTCAAATATTTACTCCTTGTTCAAATTTTTGATATGCAAAGATTTTTACGTTATACCCATAACTGCTATCAGTATGCTTTCAATCAAACTTTGTTGACGATGTAAGGCATTGTTGCAATCACCAAACACTAGAGAAATAAGGAAGTTATTCCCTTGTCACCCCCTTCGAGCCTAGAAGTTGCAGTTTCTTTCTTTACAAAAAAAACCCGCAATCTTAACCTTGGGGTGGGTAGTTCTCAGCTAACTCGGTTGTGCTTTCCTGCAATACACCTTCCATGTGAAGGTTTCATTCATAAGTTTTCCTTCACACACAACAAACAAGTGTCGAAGATGTTTTTTAATCCAAAAGTCGATGATGGTTCACCGTGATCATTACGCCAGGCAATCACTTTCTTTCAAAAAAAAGGAAAAAAAATCAAAAGAAAAAGCCCGCTAAGTCAAAACCTATGAAGGAGACTTAGGAAAAACTGGGGCATCCCACTGACTGTGTGCCTTAAAAGAAACAGTTCAGGAAAAATTTAGGGTTAATAGAAAGAGGAGATCTTTAAATACTTACCCTGAAAATCCTCAATGTCAAAACAACCAAATGTTATAGGAAGGTAGTGGCTGCCTTTTCAAAAAGGTTTGTTGACTTTTGAACTGTCGTCATTATTATCAGTTCAATTCCTACCTATAGGAACCTCAATGCATAATATGAGTTAACTGAGCGTAGGACTGAAGATTATCACGTAGATGGGGTGGGTATAAATAAATGTTGAGCTTTTATCCTTTGTTTCATAAACCGTGAACTAGGCCATGTTACAACCCTCGAAAGACATAATTGAAGCAAGGTTATTTTGAAAGCATACTACGGAAAGGTTGCGTAAGCTGACTCCAAAAGATCTTTGTGAATTATTTATTTTGGCAGTACGCCTTTACTTGAAAACTTGAGCGTCTTGAACCACCGTGTTCTGACCGACGACTCATTTATTTTTCATCTTTCAAAAATAATTTTGATTTCAAAAGTTGTATGAGCTTTGCATTACCATATTTTTATGAATATTTTTGTTTGCAAACTGGCTTTTCTCTAAGGAATTTTCAAACAATTGAGAAACTTGGTTAAGTGATCCTATCAGGGGCAAGTCATTCTCAGATTTGGTTTATCCATAAGATTTTCAAAACTCAGACTGGGGCAAGCCTTCCGAGGGTAAACAAAATAGTCATTTTCAGAATAAGACAAGTTGAAGCAAGTATCAGTTCATCTATAACAGACAATTTAATTTGGGGCAGTTTACTTGAAGGATCCCTAAGCGGCTTTTCATCCTTCCTACAAGAGCCATCAACTTGATACAATTTAGCAAAGTGGCAGTGATGTATGTGTTGAGGAATCAATCTTCCAGTCTTTTAATCTTACCACAAGAGTCGAGCCTCGTCGTCGGCATCTGCATTTGCATTTGATCATATATCATAGTATTATTCTTATACATATGCATATCATGAGTGTCATCCTCATTTGCATTTCTCCCGAGGTCGTGTTTTATCCATTGTCTTACCTTGTGGTCAAAGTCCAACTTATTTGGCACCTACCAAACAATTTTGTGTCGTGTCTATCTGACGTTCTTCCAGATATGACATTTCTTATCCAATGGTTTTCTCTATATGTTTGTTCCTCTTACATCCCATACCATTCTCATATGTGGTGTTTATACCTTTCATTCAAAGCCATTATTGGATGTCTAGTACCCTTATTTTTTATTTCTCTTTCTGATGGTTTTCCAGATTAAGTATCTTCTATCTGATGGTTTCCCAAATATTTTCCTTTGATTCTGATGGTTTTCCAGGATCTATCCGATGGTTTTCCAGATCTGTTTCTCTTTCCGACGGTTTTCCAGATTGAGTATCTTTTATCTGATGGTTTTCCAAATATTCTTTTACGATTCTGACAGTTTTCCAGAATCTTTCCGATGGTTTTCTGGATAAATTCCTCCTTCTGATGGTTTTCCAGATCGAGTCTTTATTCTGATGTTCTTCCAGAACTATATCTGACGGTTTCCAGATACCCCTGTGGTTCTGATGGTTTTCCAGAATCTTATCCGACGTTTTTCCGGATCTGTTCTCTTTCTGAGGTTTTTCCATACTGATTTTTTTGTTCGGAGGTTCTTCCAGAACTCCTTTGTTGCTTATCTGATGTTTTTCCATATATGTCTTCAACTTGTCCCGTACATTTATTACTTTCCTAAATGTTTCAGATTTACCTTCAAAGACTTGTCTTCATCTCATGCTCCTATAAATGTTGTTCTTTTGTTTCTGGATGCGTCCCTGAGTTTATTCGATGGTTTTCCGAGTATCTCTGGTATGTTTCAGAGTTCATTCGATATTCTTCCAAATGTCCCTGAAATGTGTTTCTTTGTCCCCGAGTTTATTCGATGTTTTTTCGAATATCTCTAGTGTGTTTCAGAGTTCATTCGATGTTCTTCCGGATGTTTTTGATGTTTGTTTCTCCTTGTATATTTTTTCCGATGATTCCTGAAGATCCCGCTTGATCTCTTTGTTTAAAGGAATGACCCGAAAATTCTGTCACTTGTCGTTTACCTGATCCTACCGCCGTGTGGATCCTGTGTTATCGTTTCATCCTAAAGTGACAACTGGTCGTGCCTGCACCGGTTGATCCATCACTCTAGAATTCCCCAATTGTCGCGTTGTTCCACCAGTGAGTCGTATTCCCCAGTGCAGTTACTCGTCGCGTCTGTCCCCTGTGTCGTCTGCATTCTTGCGTTTATCATTCTCATCATACGCATCATATTAAATTCATGGAATTTTCAGCATTATAGTTCGTTTCGTTTTGTCCATAACATCTCATATCACTGTGTCTAAGGGAAAAATTTTCGGTTATCTGTATTTAAATCCATCCACCGTGATTCCTCGAGTCTCCGCTGCTCAAATCATCAAGTGAAGCTATTTAAATATGGGCAACTGTAATACCCCAAATTTTACCCTTAGACTAGTCGATTCATGTCGCATTACATCTCATTTTCTGCATTACATTTAACTAACCACTAACAAGGTTGTGCAGTTGGTCGATTCTTGCAGGAAATAATCATCTGGGGCACTTTAATTATTGAGGGGCGAAATGGTCATTTATTCACTGTTTGCGGATAGTTTAGGAAGCAGGGTTGTCATCAGGGATCCACCGAGCAATTAGGATTCTGTCTCCGAAGCTCTGTGTTTTGGGTTGAGAATGATTTGAATTTTTAGGGCTGATTGTGGTGCGAGAATTCACTCCGCGGAAATTGTTTTAACAGGCACTTATCTCTATGTTTCTTCTGCTATCTGCCAGCAATTTTTAAAGAGAAAGCAGTGGGAATCTCAAATCGTGTGTGGATTTATTAGTCTGTTCAATCGTGATTTTTTTGGTCGAGTCGGTTCAGGGCGTTGGATTTAAGCCATTGGAAGTACAAACTAAAATTTTTAGTATGGAGGATATTCTGTTTCGCTGTCAATTGGATCTTTTTATGCTCGCTTAAAGTCGTATTTATCATTTCTATCCTCAGGCACGAGTTGATGTGGAAAAGGTTTGTCTGGATTTAAAGTTACGCCAGGTTTTAATGACAAAGTGGATCCGGATAGATTTTTGGATTTAGTAATTTAATTGGTGAAGTTAATCCATTTGTTTAAATTTAATCGGTTAAACTTTAATCGGTTGAATTTATTCGGAGGCTCTTAATCAGTTGGATTTAATCGGATATTTTATCGGTCATTCGGTTGCGACAAAATTAAGTTGGAAAGAAGAATCATATAAGTTCGGATAGAATTATGAATTTTATTCATAATAATTTTTATTACAAATTACAAAAGAAATACATTTGATTTTCATTTCTAAATCATATGGTCTTCATGCCGATTCTTCATGACTCTTCACGCCGATTATCCATGACTTGATCTTCTTTGTACCTGCATAAAACATACAAAAGCAGAGAAAGCAGTTGTTATGTTAAAGTTAGAGAAAAGAGGTTTTATTGATCTGATACCCTCAGTTATCCATCATCGGGTACTTCGGGAGGGCAACGACAAAGTCGAAGCCAGCTCCCGACTCATATTCCCGACCTTGGACTAAAACCAAAAGATTGTGTTCTTAATTTTCGAGACGGCCAGAGGAAGAGAAAAAGAAGTGATTTTTGCAAAAGTGATTATTCAGATAAGTGCTTATTCTGAAAATGAGAAATCCGAAATCAACCAACAGTGGATCAATATCCATGTGCTATCAAGTAAATCCACAGATATCCAATCATACAAATCAAATTCGGATTTATTTATGAGATCAGAAGAAACAAATTATCCAGCAAACCAACACCATCAGATCCAAAATCAATCCAAGTCCAAACTGTTCTCATATGCAAAATCACAAATAAATCAAATCAAATCTGTAAAATCATAAATCAGATCAAAAGGGTCTAAAACTTTGATTTGCTGTCAAAAATAAAACGTAAGTCCAAGGCCCAGAAAAGATCAAAAACGGACAATATAAAACAAAGATTCATTAGATACGAAAAGAGGAGAACCCTAACAGAACGAACTCACTAGAAACGGAGGCTGTAAATCATCAAAACGGGAACAAACTCACCAAAACAGCGCAAACCCCAGAAGCTTTCATCCAAACCGTCATCAAAACCAAGTCTGACGGCAGAAAACCATAATCGAAGCCATCGAGCCTCAGTTGTAACACATCATTGGCCATAACGAATTCGTAAACCACGGCGAACTCAGACGCGAACCTCCGCCGTCATCACCGTTCGAGAAAAATCACCATCATCCAACAAACCTTAACGAGAACGAAACCGGAACGACGCGAGCATCAGAATCATCACTATCCAACGAATCACAAAAACCGCGAGACTCAGAGAACTGGTCCAGTTCTCATCATCGTCAAGAACCTTTTCAGAATCTGGGTAGGAACTTTTTGCTAACCCACTTATTCAATATCATGTGTTTGATTCAGGTGAAGCGGAAGGAGAAGAAGAGGTTTTACGGTCGGAAAAGTGAAAACATGAACGAGAAGGAGAGACACGAAGAAGATTGAGAGGATGAAGTTTTTTCAGAAAATGAGAGAAGAGGGAAATGCCCTCTTTGAGGCCGCCGCAGATTCCTCGAAGGGGATTAGGGTTTCCAATCCCTTTCCCCTTCCCCTTTTGTTTGTGTGTGGACCGGGTTAGGTCCGGGATGTGGTGACCCGACCCAACCCATCTTTTTTATTCTTTTATTTTATTTTATTATTTATTCTTAGTTATTTTAATTATTTATTTAATTCAGTTTTGTTAGTTTAATTATGAAAATTAAAACGTAAATAATAAGGTTGTTCTTAATATTTTCTTTAATAAACAAAAAACAACTTTTTATTTATCTAATAGTTTTGAAATATTTTTAAACTAAATATAACCTTCTTTTAAAAGTAATAATAATGATTAATTTTCTACTTATTTTTAAAATTTTGTTTTCACCAACAAATTTTCCATTTCCTCTCATTTGTTTAAATTCTTAAGACTTTCATATTCCAGGTTTCTCGACGTCATCCCATTTAATTTTTCCGTCTATTTTGTTATGTTTGATTTTGGTTCACTAATTGTTTACTTTTATTTTTCAGGATTGTAATTTATTTAATAATACTGTTTGTATTTTGTTTTCATCCACGTTGGTATTTTTATCTGTAATCTATTCATCGTGCGTTGTTTATCATTCACCGTTATATCTCACATTCTGAAGGATTAGGTCTAAATCGTTTGGCCGCCGAGTCAATAGCCTTCCTTTGACCATTTCAAAACCCTAATAGCCTAGGCGTCCCACCGTGGACGAAAATACCCTTTACCCTAGCATTAGGTCAAAGAGTCGTCGTACTCTGTTTTAGGGTTTCCTACCGTGAAATCTCTAATTTAACCCTAATTTTAATTAACAATTTCAACGTAGAGATTGGAGTCTCCGCACTCCACGTAAGCGTGTCCTTAAGATACGTTTATTCCCAATTGAAACCTTGACCATAGTCAAGACGTTTCTAACCTCCCACTCGAGGGGAACTACGATTACTCTGATTCCATTCCCTATCCAGGATACGTAGGCACAAGATGCGAGTCTTGCCGAGTAAACTTAGGACTAACCTTTAGGTCTCTCTGTCACTCTTAACCCTTAGCTCAGTATATCTCTTCAAGCAAATAATAAAGCAATATAGTAAAAATAAACAAGAGGTTCCTGTAGATTAGTACAGAAGTTTAGGGTGCTAATACCTTCCCTAAGCTTAACCAACCCCTTACCTAGATCTCTCCCCGCATTGTGTTTACGATGCAAAAATAAGTTTTCCCTCTTTTGACCTTTTCCTTCAGATAAATCAAAGAGCGGTTGTGATTTGAATTGTGATTCAAACTAATTAATAGTTTGATATCCTATTTCCATCGTAACAATTGGGAATTATGAATTTTGAGTTATTTATTTAAATAATAGTATATAATATGAATATATGGGTATTATTATTAATTTAAATAAATATAAGTGAATTATGGGCAAAGTGGACATTTGAGGAGGAGTTAATGAGGGTCAAGTTGGAAAGCCCAATTTTAAGGCCCAAGGTTAGGTTTAACAAAAAGGAATTTTGATGGCATTAGGATTCATTCTTGTTATACCGTGAAAAACGAAGAAATAGAGGCCAGAGCTTTGAGGAAGAGGATTGAGGCAAAAGCTTCGCAAGGTTTCCAAGAATCAAGGAGGAAGGCTTAGAGTCGAAAATTAAGGTATGAGGAGTATTACATTCATTGTTTTCAATATGTGATTCAATGTGTTTAAAGATGATTTAAGGGTTTTTGATTGGATTGTTGTTGCCTTTCTGATGGTAAGTTCAATGATTTAGGGGATTTGATTTGATGGTCTGATAGGTTTGTGGTTGATTTAAGAGTAAAGGAAATTAGGCCTTCGTGGCCAAAAATCTGTTGTTGAGATTGTTTAACCCTTAGGATAAGTGATTTGTGATAACCCTAACGACTGTGGGGTATTTGTAAGGATATTATGGGAATTGGAGACGTGAATATGTTACGGGATTGGCCTAATAAGTCGTAGATCTTGTTCCTTTATCGCCGTAAAAACTTAGGAATGATTTAGGGATGTTTTTGGGGCATTGGGGAAGGAAATCATAGAGGTTTTTGGGTTGGTTTTAGGTGACGGTGAGTAACAGCGATTTGATGTAACCACGAGATCGCACGACGAACATTCGCCCTAGACCCGCACAGCGAACTTGCTAGTGAATGTAGCAGAGTTTCGCAAATTCTGATCTTGTCCAGTGATGTCTTGATGTTTTGATGTTGTGATTTCTTTGATGAATTACCATGAGCATGACTATGATTCCTATGTGATTATTACATGATTGTATGCTGATTCTTATGAGTAATGATGATGATTTATGATGTTGATTCCATGAGTTTTTGATGATTATATGATAACATGATTATTACGATGATTTTGATGAATGATGATGCACCTAATGAGTTTATTATGAGGATGATATTGACATGTGCATCATGCATTCATATGCATCCGGACTTCGATTTAGGACTTTGATTTTTGTGGCTTCAATCCCATTGTGCGGATGTGAGGCATTTTTTTATGCTCCGGTTCTCGTGTAGAATCGATCCTACTGTTGTGGATCTATGAAGGGTTGATGGCCCAGTGTCCATCGAATTTTGTTGATTGGTACCACATGCATGAGTTTTGTTGCATTTGCATTAATGTGACATTTTGTTGTAATATCTAATGATGTAGCCTTTGATGTTCCTTGATGATTTACGATGATGTTGAATATGAAAATGACGCCATTTTATATATTGTTTCCTATATTGATTATTATGAATCGTTTTACTCACCTTGTCTGTTTAAATGTTGCCTTCACGTGGGTAACGTGCAGATGACCAAGTTTAGCCATGGATGTCGTCGAGGACTTTTAAAGTTTTGGTTTGTTGGCCATTGTGGTTGACTTAAAGGGTCTTGATCTGATAGGGTAACATCAGGTGGGGGTCTTTGAGTCAAACCTTATTTTATTGAATTTTTGTTATGTTGATTGCCTTTTGGCGCAAAGAAAACTTTGGATTATTGCCTTTTTGAGTTCCGCTGCCTTTTGAGTAATTTTGAGAGAAACCCATTGTTTATGGAGCATTGACTATATTTGAATTTTTCAGAAATGTGCGCCTTTTTGAGATGATTCTATTGTGTTCAATATTTTACTCTGATAAATATGGTTGATTTTCTTTTATATTTGTGGGGTAGAAAAGGGTGTTACATTAGTGGTATCAGAGCAGGTCAGCCTGTCCGCCCAAGTTTTTATGTTGTTAATCCCCTGTCAGCCAATAGTGTGAGAACACTGTTGGATGAGTAATTTTCTTCTAACCCTGTTGGTGGTTGCAGATGGCTGGAAGAAATGATTGTGCTATTGCGGTGGAGATGGAATCGCTTGCCCATCTGATGGCCTAGAATGGTGGACCTCCAGATGAGTTTCGTGCTTTGGGGAAGTTCCAGAGGAACAACCCACTGACTTTTATGGGCACTCATGATTCTGATGGTGCATAAAAGTGGCTGAGAGTGATTGAGAAGATTTTCCGAGTTATGGTGTACACTGATGCTCAACAGGTACAATTTGGTACGCATATGCTAGGAGAGGAAGCTGAGGACTGGCGGGATAACACTCGTCAGAGTTTGGGGGGTGTTGGCATTGCAATAACTTGGACTGTGTTTAAAGAAGAATTTTTGAGGAATTATTTTTCTGAAGATGTTCGGGGCAAAGAAAGAGGTGGAATTCCTTGAGCTGAAGCATGGGAATATGATTGTATTTGAGTATGCGGCAAAGTTTGATGCTTTAGTGAAGTTTTGTCCGTATTACAATCGTGCTGACGCAGAGATGTCGAAGTGTCTCAAGTTCGAGAATGGATTGAGACCAAAGATTAAACAGGGATTTGAGTACCAGCAGATTCGTCGATTTGCGGAACTGGTGGACAAGAGTAGAATATATGATGAGGATAATCGAGCTCGATCTACTCACTACAAGAAACTGAGTGAGAAAAAAGAGAAAGGACAATATAGAGGGAAATCGTATGTAACTTTTGGTGATAAAGGGAAGCAAAAGGCTTCAGATGGGTAAAAGTCAAGTGGGGGAGCGGCTACTGCTCTAGGAAAGTGTTATAAGTGTGGCGAGTAAGGTCACCGTACTGAGGTTTGTAAGGTGCTGAGATGTCATCGTTATGACCAGAGAGGTCATAGGATTACTGACTGTAAGGATGAAGCTCCAACTTGCTTCAACTATGGGGAGAAAGGTCATATCAGTACCCAGTGCCAGAAGCCAAAGAAGACTGATACTGCTGCTTAGACGAACGACAAAGTGTTTGCTTTGAGTGGTGCAGAAGAACCCAAGACGGATAACTTGATCAGAGGTGCTTGCTTTATTAATGATGTAGAATTGATTTCTATTATTGATACTGGTGCTACCCATTTGTTTATTTCGCTTCAATGTGATGCGAGATTGAATTTGAAATTATCTTCTATGGTTGAGAGTATGGTTATCGATACCCAGACTAATGGTTCTGTGACTACTACATTAGTCTATTTGAGCTGTCCTTTGACTATTTATGATAATAATTTTATGATGGACTTGGTCTATCTACCTTTGTATTGAATTGATGTTATTCTTGGAATGAGCTGGTTGGAGTTCAACTATGTTCATATCAATTGCTATAGTAAGACTGTGAGGTTCCTAGAGTTTGGTGATTGTAGAGAGCTGATGCTTGTATCTCCTAAACAAGTACAAGAACTCTTAAAAGATGAGGCTCAGATGTTTGCATTGTTTGCATCACTTTAAGTTGATTATGAAGTAGTGAGCGTGGCGCTACCAGTTGTTTAGGAATTTCTAGGAGTGTTTCCAAACAATGTGAGTAACTTACCTCCGGAGCGTGGGGTAGAGTTTACTATTGATGTGATACTGGGCACTAGTCCTGTGTCAATGGCTCCTTATCAGATGTATGCATCTGAGTTAGGAGAATTGAAGAAATAATTGAAAGAGCTTCTTGAGAAGAAGTTTATTTGATCGAGTGTTTCTTCGTGGGGTGCTCCTGTGTTGTTGGTGAAGAAGAAAGATGGTAGCATGATATTGTGTGGATTATCGACAGTTGAATAAAGTGACAATCAAGAATAAGTATCCACTTCCAACGATTGATGATCTGATGGATCAATTGGTGGGTGCTTGTGTGTTCAGCAAGATTGATTTGAGGTCTGGTTATCATCAGATTCACATTAGGCCTAATGATATTCCAATGAAAGCTTTCAGGATGAGGTACGGTCATTATTAATATACGGTGATGCCGTTTGGTGCATCTAATGCAACTGGTGTATTCATGAAGTATATGAATAGGATTTTTCATTCTTATTCGGATCAATTTATGGTAGTATTAATCAATGATATCTTGATATATTCGAAGTCCGAGGAAGAACATGCGCAACATCTAAGAGTTATATTACAAGTTTTGAGGGACAATAAGCTTTATGCCAAGTTGTCCAAGTGTGAGTTTTGGTTGAAGGAAGTGAGTTTCCTTGGCCATGTGATTTCTAGTGGAGGCATTTTTGTTGATCCGTCCAAAGTTGATGATGTGTTGTAGTGGGACACTTCGAAGTCTGCTACTGAGATTTGAAGTTCCCTTGGATTAGCTGGTTATTATCGTAGGTTTATAGAAGGCTTTTCGAAGTTGGCACTGCCATTGACTCAGTTGACTCGAATGGGTCAAGCTTATGTGTGGGATGTTGCATGTGAGAAGAGTTTTGTAGAACTCAAGAAGAGGTTGACGGCTACTCTAGTCTTGATCTTGCCAAATCCGAGCGAGTCTTTTGTAGTGTATTGTGATTCATCGAAGATGGGTCTTGGTGGCGTACTAATGCAGAATGGTCAGGTTGTTGCTTATGCTTCTATACAACTGAAAGTTCATGAAAGGAATTATCCTATGCATGCCTTAAAGTTGGCTGCGGTGGTGTTTGTGTTGTAAGTTTGGAGACATTATATTTTTGGGCCAGGTTCGAGGTGTTCAGCAATCACAAGAGCCTGAAGTATTTGTTTAATTAGAAGGAGTTGAATATGAGGCAGAGGAGATGGCTTGAACTTCTGAAGGATTATGATTTTGAATTGAGTTACCACCCTGGTAAGGCTAATGTTGTAGCTGATGCATTAAGTAGGAAATCCTTGCATATGTTGATGCTTATGGTTCGAGAGTTAGGACTGATTGAACAATTTAGAGATATAAGTCTAGTGTGTGAAGAGACTCCTAATAGTGTGAAGTTGAGTATGATCAAGTTGACTAGTGGTATTCTCTAAGAAATTAGAGAAGGTCAAAAATCTGATTTGAGTTTAGTGGATCGTCTAACGCTAATCAGCCAAGGTAACAGAGGTGATTTTCGGGTCGATGAGAATGGTGTGATGAGGTTAAGAGATAGAGCGTGTATTCCAGAAATGCTAGAAATTAAGAAGAGTATTCTTGAGGAAGGTCACAGAAGTGGGTTAAGTATTCATCCGGGTGCCACAAAGATGTACCAAGACTTGAAGAAATTGTTTTGGTGGCTAGGGATGAAGAAGGAAGTGGCTGAGTTTGTGTAGGCTTGTTTGACTTGTCAGAAGTCGAAGATTGAATATCAAAGACCGTTGGGTCAGATGCAATCGTTGAATATTCCAGAGTGGAAATAGGATAACATTTCTATGGATTTTGTGACAGGTCTACCGAAGATGTTGAAAGGATATGATTCAATTTGGGTGATTTTCGATAGATTGACCAAATCAGCTCATTTTATACCAATAAGGATCAATTATTCACTACAGAAGCTGGCCGAATTGTATATTAATGAGATTGTGAAACTGCATGGTATTCCTTCAAGTATTGTGTCTAATAGAGATCTGAGATTTACATCGAGGCTCTGGGAGAGCTGGCAGACAACTTTGGGTACTAACATGAGGCTGAGTTCTGCCTATCATCCGCAAACAGATGGATAGACAAAGAGAACTATCCAGTCTTTAGAGGATTTGTTGAGAGCTTGTGTATTGGATCAAGGTGGATCATGGGATAGTCATTTTTCGTTGATTGAGTTTACCTACAACAACAGTTATCATTCTAGTATCGAAATGGCACCATATGAGGCATTGTATGGTAGAAGATGTAGGACTCCTTTATGTTGGTATCAATTAGGCGAGAGTGTTGTACTCGTACCTGAGATTGTGTTAGAGACGACTGAAAAAATCAAGATGATCCAAGACAAGATGAAAGCATCGTAGAATCGTCAGAAGAGTTACCATGATAAGAGAAGGAAAGCACTTGAGTTCCATGAAGGAGATCATGTGTTTTTGAGAGTTACGCCAGTAACTGATGTTGGTTTAACTTTGAAGTCCAGAAAGCTCACGCCGCGTTTTGTTGGTCCGTATCAGATTTTGCAGAGAGTGGGAGAAGTAGCATATCAGATTGCGTTACCGTTGTCGCTTGTGAATTTGCATGATGTGTTTCAGATGGATGATGTACAAGTGAGAGATAATTTTACTGTTGAAGCATTTCCAGTTCTGATTGAGGAACGAGAAGTGAAACAGCTGTGAGGTAAAGATATTCCTTTGGTAAAGGTAGTTTGGGGAGGACCAGCTGGAGGGAGTATGACTTAGAAGCGTGAGGATCAGATGAGGGAGTCGTATCTGACTCTGTTTCCTTGAGGTAATTTTTCAGGCCAAAAATTCTTTTAAGTGGGGGAGAGTTGTAACACCCCAAATTCTTGGAATATTTATTTAAATATGAATATTCGCATTTTTGGTGATTTTCGGTGGTTGGTGTGAATATTGGAAATTATGGATTTTGAGTTATTTATTTAAATAATAGATTATAATATGAATATATTGGTATCATTATTAATTTAAATAAATATAAGTGAATTAAGGGCAAAGTGGAAATTTGAGGAGGAGTTAGTGAGGGTGAAGTTGGAAAGCCCAATTTTAAGGCCCAAGGTTAGGTTTAAGAAAAAGGAATTTTGATGGGATTAGAATTCGTTTTTGTCAGACTGTGAAAAGGAAGAAATAGAAGCCAGAGCTCTGAGGAATAGGATTGCGGCAAAAGCTTCTCAAGGTTTCCAAGAATCAAGGAGAAAGGCTTAGAGTCGATAATTAAGGCATGGGGAGTATTACCTTTATTGTTTTTAATATGTGATTCAATGTGTTTAAAGGTGATTTAAGGGTTTAGGGGTTTTAGATTGGATTCTTGTTTTCTTTTTGATGGTAAGTTCAATGAGTTACAGGATTTGAACTGATGTTCTGATAAGTTTGAGGTTGATTTGAGAGTGAAGGAAATTAGGCCTTCATGGCCAAAAATCTGTTGTTGAGATTGTTTAACCCTTAGGATAAGTGATTTGTGATAACTCTAACGACGGTGGGGTATTTGTAAGGATATATAGGAATTGGAGGCGTAAATGAGAAAAAGGATTGGCCAAAAAAGTCGTAGATCTTGTGCCTTTATCACCGTAATACCTTAGGAATGATTTAGGGATGTTTTTGGGGCATTGAAGAAGAAAATCGTAGAGGTTTTTGGGTTGGTTTTGGGTGATGGTGAGTAACAGCGATTTGCTGTAATCGCGAGTAGCAGAGTTTTGTGA
Organism: Lathyrus sativus; assembly: GCA_963859935.3. Classification (NCBI taxonomy): domain Eukaryota; kingdom Viridiplantae; phylum Streptophyta; class Magnoliopsida; order Fabales; family Fabaceae; genus Lathyrus; species Lathyrus sativus. The sequence goes on from OZ012738.1 coordinate 226,756,825, forward strand.
ATTCTGATATTGTGCAGTGATGTCTTGATATTTTGATGCAGTGATTTCTTTGATGAATTACCATGAGCATGACTATGATTCCCATGTAATTATTACATGATTGTATGCTTATTCTTATGAGTAATGATGATGATTTATGAGGATGATATTGACATGTGCATCATGCATTCCTATGCATCCGAACATTGGTTCAAGACCTTGATTTTTGTGGCTTCAATCCCATTGTATGGATGTGAGGTATTTTGTTGTGCTCTGATTCTCATGTAGAATCGATCCTACTGTTATGGATCTATGGAGGGTGTTGCGGTGAGAATCGTGATACAAAGCTATTGACTAACTTGAATCTTTAATTCTTAAACAACCGAACTTTAATTTATCCAAAGGAAAGGTCTAAAGAAAGAAAAACCCTTTTTCGCGATGTAACAACAACGCTAAGAGATTCAGGGATTGGGGGTTGGTTATGCCTAGGGTAGGTATCTCACATCCTAAGCATCTGTAATACTCTACAGGAACCTTTTGTTTGTTTGCATGCTAAATTTGGTAAATGTTTGTTAAGGATTGGGATTGGGTATAAGGTGTAGGTTAAAACCTAAAGATAGTTTCTAAGTTTGCTCGCAAAGACATCGCGTCCTCTGCCTACGTATCCTAACTAGGATAGAATCAGAGCAATCGTAGTTCACCTCACTAAGGTTGAAGAACACTTGATTTGGATCAAGATTCAAAGGGGAACAAGCATAACAATGCTTGTATAGAGTTTAACAAAACTCTCTAGATTTATGTTGAACACTCAAGAAGGGGAAGTAAGTAATCATATCCATGATTCTTACATAGAGTTAACCAAACTCTATCCTAAAGTTCTACGTTTTAAGACCAATTGGTTCTATCCAGACCAAAAGGTGGGCAAAGGGGGAAGGTTGCTCGTCAAGATATCGCATCTTGTGCCTACGTATTCTCGTTGTCCAATGAGAAATCAGAGCGGTCGTAGTTCGGGCATGAACTATAGAATAAGGATCAATTGGTTCTTTCCATACCAAAAGAGGGAGAAGGTTCTATCCAGACCTATGAGTTATCCTATTGGTTCTATCTAGACCAAAAAGGGGGAAGGTTCTATCCAGAACTATGAGTTATCCTATTGGTTCTATCCAGACCAAAAAGGGGGAAGGTTCTATCCAGACCTATGATTTAAATCCTATTGGTTCTATCCAGACCAAAAGGGGCAAAAGGTTCTATCCAGACCTATGAGTTTATGAGCTATCTAGGACCCAAGGATCAATAGAGAGACTTTCCTTTGGAACGGAAAAGAGGAGGCAACTTGGATGAGAACTAAAAAGTTCCATCACTTGGGGAAGAAATACTTAACAAAGCAAATGAACAAATAAGCAAAATGAACAAGATTACAAGCAAGTAATCATGCATATTACAATAAGCAAGGATCAAATAATACCAATGGTTACAACCGATAATCAAATATCTTAACAAAGATGGAAGTAACAACCCCAAATCCATATTATCAAATATGAAACACACCAACCATACAAATAAGTTACAACTTAAAAAATAATCATGTTATAAGTTCAAATGTAACAACAATTAGGCATTGGTAACAATCAAGTACACAAGGACTGATCACAACAATTAACTCAAGATTTTAGGAAAGGAACAATAATTCATGGTAACAACCAACAAGAAAATGAAATCTCAACATGTTAACAAACATAAAGAAATCAAAGACCAATAAATCTCACAAGATAAAATAAACATGGTATAAGGGAAATTTAATCGAGACGTAAAGTAACGACCTAAGAACGAATCTACTAACAAGCAGGCAAAAAACATTGTAGAAACAAGCAATTATGAGATTACAATCCATTTAATACAACTAGACATCACAATGAAAAAGTTTCAAAAAGAACGGGTTGAAAATGATGAACTATGAATAAGTTACGAATATTTTAAGTTTTGTTGATTTTATGACAATAAAACAAATAAACAAAGCAAATAAAAAGAAAGTGGCATGGGTGGGGATTGAACCCATGCCCCTATGTTTACCAACACAACAAACATCCACCAAGACACAAGGCGCGCGCGCATGAGGGATTGGTAGGAGAAGAAGAAAATTATTCAATTGACAAATTGAAAATAAAATGCCTAAAAAGGGTTGATCCCAAGGATCGAACCCAGGACTGGCAAGTGAAAGGTGAATATGGCGCAAGTTGATTACCACTGGGGTGGCTGTACATCCAAGTACAAAGCCACCCCCATAAATACATAAGGCAAAATTCATGGTTTTTCTGGGCAAGCTTAAAACAAGAACAAGGATGAAGCTGAGATGCATTTAAATTCATAACTTGATCAAAACTCCATGGTTTTTAACAAACTTTAGGTCTAAATCACATGAAATTGAATGAGGAATCCAATGGTACTTTTAGTTTTCTTTAAAAATGGACACAAATTAAAATTCGAAAGTAAATGCATGTTATGTGTTTGAAATGCACTTTCAAAGCTACATCTCCATTCTCTCATGTTTAAAACATTTTGAAGGTCCTCACACACTCCAAATACAATATACATGAAGTTCCAAAACAGATAAAACTTAAATTCAAACCAGAATACAAAGGGACTGGTGGTTTTGAAATTGTGACATAAGTTGCAATAACAAGTTCAAAACAGTTTGAGCAGAAACAAATCAAACAATCAAAACAGCTCAAACAGAATACTGATAGACTCTTTGATCAATCCAACAAAACTGGTCTAGACAGCAATCGACAACCAGGAATATGTGAAATACCAATCAATCTAAGAACAACAAAACAACATTAAACACATACTCCTTGCATTACACAGATCATATATGTGCATCATGACTTGTAAATGGATCCAAACACATACACATTAACTCAAACATAAACAGAAACAACATATGTCTCACAAAAAAGGAAAAACAGGCCAGATCCAACATTTGATTTCATGACAGTTGCAGAACCATGAGTATAAACACAAATTAAGTTCAAACATGACTTAAAGTGAAAGTTACAGATTCAAAACAAGAGGTAAGCAATGGATTGATGCATAAACTAAACATGACAATGTTAAAGGTTATCACCCTTCTCATAAAGTACAACTTATTAAAACCACAAGCAAACTTAGCATGGATATCAAGTAGAAACAGTAAAGAACACAAATTGACTAACTCAAAAATCCAAGACAGATATCTAATTGGTATGTCAATCCCTAAGTTCTAGTCATTTGATGTTTTTAAAAGTTCACAAACCAAAAACAATACTCTGGCAGAAGGGATATGCAAGGTGCAGAGATGACAGCAAAAATGGAAAAGACTAGAGCAACAGGCCAACATGGATGTATACATTAAGACTTGATCAATCAAAATAAGAACATCATGAGGTATATTTTAAATGCAATGAGTAACACACATATAACCATCACAATGTTAAACACAAACATAAGAACACAACTGCTATGATATGCCATGTGAAAATTGGAGAAAAATGCAAGTTTGAAAGCTAGATCAAGAAGCGGACATAATTGAAATGAGTAGACCCTGCATACATCCTCAAAACATCATATAAGGTGTGTCCACACTTCAAAATTGTTCACAAACATCATGGAATTGAAAGTCACCTATCAACTGCTCACTTAACACATAAAATGCAATATTGGAATCAAAACTGGATTGGAAACAGATTGAGATCAGGAAAATGCTACATACAAGTCTCAAATATATTAAGGAATGATTCTAGCACTTAAGATGGTCATGAAATGCACAGAACCAGAAAATGGCTATCAAGCTACAATTGTATCAAACATGTGAGGCAGGCTGTCAAGCAAAACACAACATATCATTCACAAAGATATTTAAATCATGTGCACATACCAAACACATTGTCTAGAAGCCATATGTTCATGAGCTGTCATAAAACAATCCAAACAGAAAAAAGAAGAAGTGTGCAGCAACTTTCAAAATAGTTTGGCAGCAATAAGGCACAAGCTAGTCTAACTATGATCAAGTGGTATCATGTTGACAAACACAGCACACACATATCATAAATGTATAAATGAATGAGTAACAACTCAGAAAATAAGCATTTGGCAATTGGAATGAGATTTGGTATGTTAGTGGAAATGTGAAACAGTTTTGGTAACATTGATGAGGCAGCAGGTGAATTTCTAAGCAATGAGGTTTCAAACCAAAATAAACATTCACACACATTATATACATGATGATAGATGATATTGAGTTCAAAACATTAACATTTTCGTCTTAAAACAAAAATTGGCAGGTGGTGTGATATCAAGAAAAACTGTTTTGATAGGGCAGTGGGTGAAATTTCAAAAGGTGAAGTTTTATGCCACACAAATGATGCACACAATCATATTTATGATGACAGTTGGGATTAAGCTCAAAAAGTAAACATATTTCATTCAAGGCAAAAATTGGTATGTGGTGTTGGTGCAAAAAATTTTCTTGATAGTGCAGCAGGTATAATTTAAAAAGATGTGGTTTTATGCCACACAAATGATGCACACATACCATATATATGATGACGAATGGTGTTATGCCTCAAAACTAGACACATTCTCTTTGATTCAAAATTTGGCATGGTGATGGTAGTATTTTTAGAAATTGTAAAGAAGCAAAACTGTCAAAACAAAAGCAAGCTTGGTATGATCTATGCTACTACCACATACAAACTTCAAACATGCTATCTAAAGAACATAGACCCTAAAATCTGTCAAGGTCAAACTACACACTCTTACCATGACAATGATAAGCATCATAATTCACATGCTTTGAACATATGAGTTACAACTCCAATAAACAAACATCAATCAACTTCAACACATGAACAACATTAGTACATCATTTCACACATATTATACCTTAACAAAAGTAAGAAACAATGAAATGAATACGAACTCTTGACAAAGAGCAGTATTGGGACAGCATACACATAGTTTCCACAAAAACACCTCAAGAATACAAAACATAACAATGTAATGTAAAATGAGAGGTTTATGGATTACATACCTCTTGTAGACTATGTTGAGCAAGTTAGAAACAAAGAAAACCAAAGACCTTCTTCCTTGGCAAAGATTTGAAGCTTGCTTCCTCTTGAAGTAATAAACCACTTTTCAAGATAGTTGGAGTTTTGTAGTTTCCAGCTGGTTTTTTAGAGTTTGTACAGTTGAGATATGATGTATATGAGGTGTTGGGAGTGTTAGAATTGTAGGAAATGCCTCAAGTAAGGATTTGGCTTTCAAAGTGCAAGAAAGTCAATATACTAAGGTGTGAAGGTTGACTTTTGTGAAAATGAGGTTTTTGAGTGGTTTGAATGTATGGACACCTTCTACACAATGTTTATGGATTGTGTAGATGGTTTTGAGTGACTTGGAAATGGTAGAACTGAGTTTGAGCATAGTTTTGCTCAAGACAGCTTTTTAGTGAAAAATGGAAGTTTTGAAAAATGAGATTCTTGAGGAAATGAAAGAGAGTTGAGAGCTATTGTTTCTCTTGGTTTTGGAGATTGCTCTGGTGTATCTAACATCAATGAGGATGCCTCTATTTATAGTGAAAACAAGAGTGAGGGCAGCTTTGTATTTTACCACTTTTGGAGGGAGTTTATGAAGATTTTCAAATGAATCTTGCCAAGAACTCTTCCTATCAGTTCCATAGCTCAAAGAAGATCAGAAAATTAAATGGAATGATGGACATGAAGTGAATGAGGTGAGCTTAGGGTGTAGAGTGAGCAGCTGCACAGTCCTTGGAGGGAAAGTTTCTCTTTCCTCTTACACATTTGAATATTTTAATGCAAGTTGCTTGCAACTTGCCTCTCTCTTCAAACCTCTCATTTTTCTGCATTTGCCTTCATCCACACATCTAAATATCATATTGAATCATGATCCAAGGGTCAAGGATAGCTCAAGTTATGAAAATCTGAATTTTGAGAAGTCTTGACATAGTGGTTTTAAGTGTTGGCAGCCCTAACTTCCATGGTTCATAACTTTCTGCTCACAAGTGCTATTGAGGAGTTCTACCATAATTTAGAAAGCCCTTAAGTAGCTCTATAACTTTCATGTATTGGATATTTCCAAATTCTAGATGGAACTAGGTTGAAAAACCCTTCCAAGTTGCTGAAAAAATCACTTAAAAAGGCTAAATAACTTAGAATTTTTCTAAGTTATTTCCCTTCTTAAAATGAATCTTGTCATAACTCTAAATCTATGCATTTTTTTATCATGTACCACTTTGAGGCTTTTGTAGGATTTGTCAAGAGCTTTCCAATGAGCTTTGAACCACTTCATTTGGATGTGTGGTTAAGGAGTTATGGTCTTGCCTCTTTTGAAACCCTAATTCCCGATTTTTGCAATTACTTCTTAACCCTTGATCCAATGGTCATTAAATGTTATGGGGAGGTGTAATATGACATAAGGAACATTTTTTATTCACATCTTGAAGTCAAATTCCTTATTGTTGAAGAGTTGACTTTTCGGTCAACCGTTCGATCAATCGGTGACTACCGAGTCGACTGTCAATGATCTGGACATCTGAGGACTTAAAACTCTTTGGATATACTTTACTAATCCATAGGAGCTTAATAGACCTTGATCCCACCATTGAAACACTCTTTAAATCAAAAGTCAAACTATAGTTGACTTTTCCTAATCGAAAACCCTAATCGGGTGTCTTGAATTGCACTGTTCTCAATTCCCGGGTAACCACCTCAAATTGAATTCATACTTGATACAATGGTATATTTGATGATATGGAGACCTAATTGAGGTTGAATCAATCCAAAACATTGATTGATCAGACTAGTGAAATCTCGATTTTGACGGTACGAAACCCTAATTCATCTGCATCTTGACAAAGATAAACTGGAAATGGGTTAAGGTTAGTTAATCAAATGAGTATGATCCTAAAATGATGATGAGGATCTAAGGGGTCAAAATTTGGGGTGCAACAGATGCCCCTATTTAAATATCTTCACTAGATGGTAATGAGAGATGACAATGCTCATAGAATCGCAGTGAAAGGTCTTTAAATATAGCAAACCATAAATTTTGTCCCTTAGATCCGATGGTATGTAAAAGGACAAATGCGAATATGCCATGAATCTAAATGATGTTACATGATGCTTGAATGCAAGACAGATGCAAACACACGAGCAAATATAAAAGAACGGCAAAACGACGAGTAACCACTCACGAGGACCCAACACACTGGGGAAAGATTTAAGACCAAGTAAGAAAGATAGTTCATACATGACTAAAGATGCTTATTCAAGGAAATCTTTCACGCAGGGGACACAAATTCCACCAGGGAAGACACATCTTCATTGGGAAAAGGAGATACGAATCTCACTGGGGATAACCAGATGAGGAAGCCCACTGGGGAAAATGACAATTCTTCCCTGGGGAAACGAAAGAAAAGAAATGCAAACCACACTGAGGAAGAAACCCATTGGTACCACATGCATGAGTCTTGTTGCATTTGCATTTATGTGACATTTTGATGTAATTTATAATGTTGTGACCTTTGATGTTCCTTGATGATTACGATGATGTTGAATATGAAAATGACGCCATTTTATATATTGATTATTATGAATCATTTTACTCACACTGCCTGTTTGAATGTTGCCTCCACGTGGGTAATATGCAGATGACCAGGTTTAGCCATGGATGTCGTTGAGGACTTTTGAAGTTTTGGGTCGTTGGCCATTGTGGTTGACTTAGAGGGTCTTGCTTTGATAGTGTAACATCGGGTTGGGGTATTTTAGTCAAACCTTATCTTATTTAGTTTTTGTTATGTTAATTGCCTTGCGGCGCAAGGAAAACTTTGGATTATTGCCTTTTTGAGTTCCGCTGCCTTTTGAGTAATTTTAGGAGAAACCCGTTGTTTATGAAACATTGACTATATTTGAATTTTTTAGAAATATGCGCCATTTTGAAATGATTCTATTGTGTTCACTATTTTACTTTGATAAATATGATTGATTTGTCATTATATTTTTGGCATAGAAAAGGGTGTTACACTTAGCACCCTTTACCTTAGCAGATAACCATTAGCAAACAAACATTAACATAACACAAATACTAGAAAGAGGTTCCTGTAGAGTACTATAAATACTTAGGATGCTAACACCTTCCCTATGTATAACCAACCCCCAAACCATAGATCTCTTAGCTATGTTGTTAGATAGCGCACTTAGGGTTTTCTTCAATCTTTACTCTTTATTTTGGATAAATCAAAGCTCGGTGGTGAACTTCATGATTTGTGATTTAAGTTAATTCAATAGCTTGATATCTGATTCTCAACGCAACAAAGATGATCTGACTCTTTGCTTTGATGTTGCCTAGTTTCTTTATTTTTTTTCAAGTGAGGAGAAAGTTTGACCAAGTTTAATTATTTTTATTCTTTTTTATTCGTGAGGAATCTTTCTTTTTATTTTATTTTATTGTAATACATCACCATTATGTAGGTGATGGGCCAGGAGACCCTTAATTTTTGACACATACCACCCATATGTTCATATCACACATATTGATCCGCCCCATTCCTTTCCTCTTTTCTTCATTTTTTCCAGTGCAGTTTCATGGGCTCACTTGATTTTAGCACACTGCCTGCATTTTCACACATCATTCTCTCTTAGTTTTATTTAATTTAATGTTTAAAGATTTTCTTTAATTTTCTAAACTTTTAATTGTTGATTCTTATTTAGTTTTGTATAATTTTTTTTTTGTTTTCATAATTGATCCCTGTCGCTTGCGCGAAAATAAGGTGTCGGCACAACAGAAGAGTCACCACCTTTCGTTATTTATCCCTCAGAGCGGGAAAGGAAACGATCGGAGAAACCTGACGAAAAAGGGTAAGACAAGGTCGTCGCAACCATTGTCTGGATTCGGGAGTCGGTTACGCAAGGGGAAGGTATTAGCACCCCTCACATCCGTCGTACTCGACGGGATCCACGCTTGTTGTGTTTACTTGGACGGGTTGGTTTTATCTATCTACCTATCAAGGCTGGCTTAAACAGAAAAGAAAATGACTCGGCAAAGCGTCGCACTTTATGCCTACGTATTCTCATCAGAGAACGAGAAATCAGAGTCAACGTAGTTCGACCTACGATGGGTTATGGGGGAAGGTAGCTCGCCAATACATCAGTACTGTGCCTACGTACTCTCAACAGGCATGAGAGTTCAGAGCTTACGTAGTTCGGGACACTACGCTTTATTTTCTGTCTTTTAAGAAAGAAGTGTTTTTTATTGTGTTTGCGTCGCATGTCACCCAAAGGGTACCATACTAAACATCCAGACTGTGGAAAAGAAACTCTCCCACAATCCTTTCTCAGATATCTTAAGACTCGTAACGTACGAAAGAAATCATTCATGATTACTGTATCTTAAACTGTTTTGAGATGAGAAGAGAACAGGCCCAACTAGGAGGGAGACTATCAAGTCCTACTGTTGTCATGCCAAGGATTCATCCTATGGTTGAGGTTTGAACAGGGAACTCCTAGAAGTTGTCATGCATAGGTTTCAACCTAAAGTTCTATCATCAATTCCTTATCAAAGGAAATGAGAGTCCTAAGGGATCATGTCAATGATACACCAAAACAGACAAAGCATCAACTTTACAGTAAAATGCATGCAATGCAAGTGAGGGAGGAATGTGTGTGGGGCTTCAGCCTCCACAAGCTCATCTCAACCTCAATCTAGAATGGATGACAGTAATCATACTGAAATAAATAGCATGCTATCAAGCAATACAGTAAACTGCAATCATACAGAAGAAATGAAATAAAATACCCTCAGACAAACAAACCACATGGGCAAGGGAGCTGGGCTCTACCGAATACCCGCAAGCAAAGCCACACAGTAACAATACAAGCAGAGGGAGCAACTCAACCTCTAGTGCAATCATGCTCCTAGATTCTACTTAGTCTAGATATGGACTTATTCTAATGCATCAAGCAAGTCAAACAAAACATGTCAATACAGCAAAGAAAAAGATAAGAAAGCAGACCAACTCCTCTCTCAACTTCAAGCTTCAGCTCTTCCAACAGCAACTCAGTCTTCAGACTTCAATCACTCTTGACAAATATCAATTTGCTTTTCCAGGTTTCAACCCTTCAACATAAGTTTCAACTTATCTTCAGCTTCTTAATCAGCTCCACCTTCAGGCTTCACTATTAATCACAAGTGTCAACTTGATCTCCTTCAGGATCTCCAAGCTTCAAAGTAAGTATCAACTTCCTTTGTTCTTCAAGCTTCAGCTCTTCAGAATAATCTTCAATCACTTAGAAGTGTCAACTTCATCCTTCAGTCTTTACTTCATCTTCAGGGGTCTTCAAGTATCAACTTTCTCTTGTTGCTCTTCAAGCTTCAGCTGGAATGGCAATGCTCAAGGATTCATCCTCTTCAAAACTCTTCAATGAAGTCTTCATCTTCACATTCAAGCTCAACATCTCTCAAGATACTCAAACCAGAGGAAATCACTAAACTGGATAAGCTGGGATGTTGAACTGCTTATTGACCACCAAAGGTGACCTATAAGGGTTCAACATCAAAGGAATGGTTCCCTCAAAAGTTCTACTTCCTAGGCACAATCACTTATCCCTCCAAAGAAGAGAGGTGTATACCATGGAAGGACTTGGAATCATAGGGAGGAATGGAGGTGACAGATACCATCCATGTTTAAGAAAGAAGTTAACTAGGTCTAAACTCTTCCTAAATCCTAACCCTAAAACAAACAACAAAACTAACAAGATCAAGCTCCCAAGCTCCTCACTGCTCCTACTATGCTCCTCAATGCTCCTCAGAACAAAACCAAGCTCTCCAAGCCCACAAAGCAAAGCAAACAAAAAGACAAGCCCACAAGGGCAACCCAAACAATCATCAACTACAAAAATCATCTAAAAATAGTATACCACTATATTAAAACCTAATATAATTTCTAAGGGATCCTACATACCTACCCTTAATACCCTTATATGCCCCAATGTCTAACTTGACCTAGAAACCCAAAATTCTAGTGTTATTGTGGACCTATGTTAAGGATTTACCTAATTCTACACAACCTAAAATCATCTAATCAAAACTAACCTAAAATTCATCACAAAATTATGGAATAAATCCAGGGGGAAGCTAAAGCTTATATCTAACTATCCTAAAAAGAATGGCCTAAAAATATGAAGGGAACTACCTAAACAAAATTCTACAAATCCATGCATCAACATAAAAGAAATAAAAAGCTATTAAAATAGAAAATACACAAAAAATATTAAAAATGCATGAAATGCAAATATTTTTATTTGATAATTGTCTAGACATTATTATGAAATGGGAGAAAAAATCCCCACTTGAAAATCCTTAGTTTTCCATTTATTATGATTTTTCAAAGTTTAACATAAAATGGAGAAAATAAAATGAAAATATGAAATGAGGTGGTGTATTTAGTAACCAGATGCAGTTCAAATTAACAATGGGCTAAAAATGGGGGGTTCAGGTAGTCATGCGTGTTAGGCCCAATCATCATCAGAAAATCAATTAGAAAATGAAAAGAAAATAAAAAATGAAACGGTGCGAATAGAAATGATTTCCAGTTAAATTTCACAATGGGCCAGGATTGGGGTGTGGTTAGCAAATCCTGACTTAAGCCCAAGAAGCTCCTTTAATGAAACGGAGCGTTTCATCCTGGCTTCAGAATTCCCTCTCAAATTGGAATTAAATCGTGGCCACTGGATCAGGGAATAGTCAATGGTCAGCTCACAATCCAACGGCCATGCTCTTGTCTTCAACCTCCAGCTAGGGTTACAAAGATGAAGCCATGGAAATCTAGAGCACTAAACTCCATCTTCCTCAAACACGAACTCCATCAATTCTTCATGGAAAATCAAAATTCAAAACCCTATCTTGCCCAGAATCTCATCCTGAATCCATCCATGATCTTAAAATCAACTGAATCATCCTAAATCACTGAACCCGATCCAAGATCAAAGATGTGCTCAATCATCAACTTCAACTATTCTTGAATTTTCTTGCATCAGAATACTCACCAACTCACACTGAATGAAATTAGCTATCTAATTCATGCTATGTCTCCTTATACCACGAGTTCTTGATCATCAAAGAAATGGTGTCCAATATTCAACCTTCACCAATTGCTCTCTAACTCTCCAAAATCCATCACCTATGTGTCTCTAACCTTTCTACACTAACAATTCTACCTAGCAACGCATAAATTATGGTGTAGTGGAGAATTTGAAAACCTGGTATTTCTTGATCAACAGATGGTGAAAACCTTCACTTCAAGCCTTGAAATTCTTCAGAAAGTTTCCTTGGATGATGATCTTGCTACTGTTTGCAAAAGATTTGATGGAGGAAGCTTCAATCTCAGAATTCGATTCTGACTTGCTACCTTGAAAGTTCAATCACCAACTCTTCAATTCACCATGGATTTGCTCTCAAATTGATCTGCACAGCTTCACTATCATCAATGGAGTGTGTATGAACGGAAAGAATGAATGGAAATGGTTCAGAATAGGGAATTCACTTTCAACTTGCAATGGAAGCAATTGAAATGACCAACTCTCTCTTCTCTCAAATCTTACACCAACCTTGCATCTGAGCAAGTTCTACATGTTATATAGAGTGGTTTAGAATGATCTAGAACCATCTAGGACCATCCAATGAGAAATTGGAAATCTCATGTCATGACATTATGAATTCACTTCTCATCATGTGCTATCTCATGCCATAGCCCTTGTAACCACCAATTCTGACTTGAAATTCTCCCCACATGAGATGTATGGTGTGTTGAAATGCATAACTAACTTGTTCATTGAGTTTTCTCATGTTTTGCTTTTGTGCCTTAAGATGCAAGTAAGCCATTTCCAAAGCAGCCCCATGATCTAGGCCTCAAATCAAAATTGTGGCTGAACCATTGTTTTTAGAATGTCTTTTAGAGTCAAAATGACCTATTATATGACATGGTTTGGATGTGTAACTTGGGATTTCCAATTTTCAATTTCAACTTATTTAACTTATGCCTCCATTTTAGGCCATTTTTATCACTTTTTGATATAAGCCTTTTAAACATCTCATGACCTTCCTACTAGCCTTAAAACATCATTCTAAGAAAGTTTTATGTTGAAGATTTTTCCATTTGAAGCTTGGAAATAGGAGATATGGCTTTATGCTTGAATTGACCTATAACCTCCAAATGACCAAAATGCCCTTGACTTGCCAAAGCCATAAGTTGAGTTCTACAAATCCTATAAAGGACTTCTAGTACTCTCTATAAAGCTAAGAGGATGCTCTACAACATTCATGTTGACCAAGAGTTCATAGGAATCATCCTACTAGGGAAAAAGTTGGATGCAAGTTGGGTGACTTTCAAGGACCCAGATTCACATACCTCAGATGACCTGTAATTTGTCAAAGTCATAACTTGAGCTCTACAAATCCTATCAAGGACTTCTAGTACTCAAATCAAATCTAAGAACAAGCTCTACAACATTCATGTTGTGGGGAAGATGAGATGACAATCACATCTTGAGCTAAACTGCCTTGAAGATAGGGATCAAACTAGGGGATTTTACACTGTCAAGCCTTAGAAACCCTAGCTTAAAACTTCTCAAACTCCTCAATCATGATGAGTTGGTCTAGGAATCCTCCTTATAGCATCTAAATGCATCAATCCAAGATCACATGGCTCTTGGATTAGGTCTCAACCCTCTCCAAATCATCAGTTGACCTAGGGTTGACCCAGTCAAACCCTAATTCCACCACTCATGGCTGAATCTTCTGAATCCTTGTACAATGACCTCTCTAGGCTTCATGATGGCTTTCAAGACATCTCACAAGCTTTCTCAAAGCTTCAAGTCCATCCTCATAGTCTCAGAATCATCTGAGGAGCTCCCACAACTCTCAAGTTATGAGACACACAACCTTGCTTTCAACCAATCTCTCTGAGGATCTCTTAACTTCTTTGACAAAGATATCAACCTTTGAACACTTGAATAACTTTCTTGGCTAGCTTCAAAGTCTCCTATAACTCTTGCTGGGTAAACATACCCTTTGATCTACTGCCCACATACCAATGAGGAGCAGATGATCATGCTAGTGAACACAAGCTTGGTAAAATGTTGGTCAAATTTTGGGGTGCAACAGCTGCCCCTATTCAAACGGCTTGAACCTGACTGGGTAAGGAGCGAACGGCTCTCAGCCAATCAAGGTGCGATACGGTTGAATACCGATAAACCCGGAAATTTTCCAACTGCACAAGTACACGGTACTCTGATGGGAACAAATCTTCGAAAACTGAAATAATAGTTGCATGGCAACTAGCTGGATAATTGGTCACACGGTAACTGGTAATACATAGTCGATCATGCCATCAGGCATTTGAAGAACACTGTCGGGCATCAGCCGGACTTCAACCATCAGGTTGACCATGCCATCAAGCATTCCAAGAAGTTGTCGGGCATCAGCCGGACTTCAACCATCAGGTTGAACATGCCATCAGGCATTCAAAGAAACTTGTCGGGCATCAGCCGGACTTCAACCATCAGGTTGATCATGCCATCAGGCATTCAAAGACATCTGTCGGGCATCAGCCGAACCTCAACCATCAGGTTGATCATGCCATCGGGCATTCAAAGACATCTGTCGGGCATCAGCCGGACCTCAACCATCAGGTTGATCATGCCATCAGGCATTCAAAGAAACTTGTCGGGCATCAGCCGGACCTCAACCATCAGGTTGATCATGCCATCAGGCATTCCGCATCTCTGTCGGGCATCAGCCGGACTTCAACAGCAAGTCGGGAATAGAATTCTTGGTCAATCATGAGCCAACTGGGAATATCTAAACCTCTGCCATCAGGCACTCCGCATCAGCTGAGATAACTGCTTCATTAACACGGTCAGACTTCAATCATGGAGTCTTCAAGGGAGATTTCGACTTCGCCGTTAGAAACCTGCTGGGGATGACGCATCGCCTCTGGGGATTCTGGAGGACTGTCAAGTAACTCCGCTCCGGGGATCCAGAAATCATTCTGGATGAATCAACTCTGCTGAGGACTTCAAGAATCATCTTGGACAAATAACTCCACCGGGGACTTCAAGAATCATCTTGAACCGGTAACCACACTGGAGCTTTCAGGAATCATCCTGAGCGAACACTCTGTTGGGACTTTCAGGAATCACCCTGGGCAACCTTTACTGGGGACTCTAAGTATCAACTTGAGCAACCAACTTTGGAGACTGCGCTGGGGATCTTAAGAATCATCTTAAGCAAACGGCCCTGCTGGGGAATTCAAGAATCATCTTGAACCGAAGGCTTCGCTGGAGACTTCAAGAATCATCTTGAGCAAGCGGCTTCGTTGGGGAGAATGTCAGGAATCATCCTGAGCAATCGATTCTGCGGCGGAACACCTGCAAAACAAGAACGGTAACAACCTAGATCATGCTTATTATGCATATGCTTCGGCAATGGCGCAATGCTCCACACGGTGGAAATGCTATGCATTTATGATAAATGCTATGCAATCATGCACAATGATGCGATCCCGTCAGCAAAATAAATGCCGAGGGGGAATTCTCCTGTCAAGGAGAAAGAATTACTCAGATAGAGGAATCATCCTGCTGAGGAGAACAAAGTCGCGCCAATCTCAATTGGACTCCGCAGGGGACACAACTTCAGTTGACTGCTGCGGGGGAAACAACTTCAATTGATTGCTGCAGGGGAACGAAGCTCTACGAGAACTTGGACCTGCTGAGGGAAAACGATGTCAATCGCGGGAATAACCTGCATGGCCTTCTCGGCTACTTCTCTGGAGATAACGACTTTGTGGGGAAACAACTTCAATTGATCAACACTCCCATTGGGGAAAACCAATCATGGCCTGAGCAGCTTCCAAGGATTCGGCTCTCTTGGGGATCTGCAAACTCGGCTGAGGAAGGAGAACTCATTCTGCTTCGCTGGGGAGTACGACTCTGTGGGAATCTCAATTCCGCTGGGGAAGAAGGAATCATCCGACTTCGGGGGGAGAGTACGACTCTGGTGGGGAATTCAATTCCGCTGGGGAAGAAGGAATCATCCGACTTCGGGGGGAGAGTACGACTCTGGTGGGGAATTTCAATTCCGCTGGAGAAGAAGGAATCATCCGACTTTGGGGGAGAGTACGACTCTGGTGGGGAATTTCAATTCCGCTGGAGAAGAAGGAATCATCCGACTTCGGGGGGAGAGTACGACTCTGGTGGGGAATTTCAATTCCGCTGGAGACTTCAGTCTGGCACCATCAGTTGCTGCATACTTCGGCGTACAAATAGTTTCCTACGAAACCTGCACTTGTGACCCGGTGCTGGGGGATTAACACGCGCTTCGGCGCCTGACTCAGCTAAGGAGACGATGTTCCTTCCGGATACATCTGATTGGGGAGAGAATCTTCTCTGCTTGGGGATACATATCAATGCTCACGATCTCGGGTTCAGACTCCGCGGGGAGAGGCTACTGAACTCTGCTGGAGAAGGAGGACTCATCCTTCTTCGGGATGCGCACGACGCACTGTCTGGTATATGCTACACCTGCAACAACACAAACAAACAGACAAGATACCCTTCTCAAAGGGACCTATCAAGGTTATTATCTCGTGACAATATTCAAGTAATTCATTGTTTCAACAATCAGTGGCCTAGGCCGGTAAGTTTATGTATGCGCATTTTATCCAAAACATCGGCGTTCTTTTTCACAAACAAAACAGATAAATACTAAACAGGCAAACAAAATTGCTGAATAGTATACATTTTATTGATAACGAACCCCTAAATGGGTAAAAATGTTTTACAAGAGATGCAAGCTCCTGGAATGAGGAAGCCGCACAAAAAGAAAACATAAATATACATCAGTATATACAAATGTCGGCAACGAGGCGTAGACGAACACCATGAGTTGATCCCTCTGTGACCCACTCGACTTCGATACTTCTCCAACGCTTCAGCTTCGGAAGAGATTGATTCAGATAAACGGCCCTCAGGTCTTCCAAACCACTAAACAAAGAAGGTCCACACGCGGAACGCAGTCATTTGCTTTTTCAAATCCCTAACTTTTGCGTGAACCGCCCTTTGCGGGTTTTCAGTTCGCCGGGATACCCTTTTTTGCCGAAGCCGCCCAGTGTAGGTTTTCGACTTCGCGGGTGTACATTTTTTTCAATTTATATCCCTAATTTTTGCCCGAACCTTTTATTCTGTTTTTGGTTCGCCAGGATGCCCCATTTTTGCCTGGACTCTTTTGTTTTGTCCAGCGGGTCACTTTCAAGCAAAGTATTTTTTTAACTGCGTCCGCGTTCACCGGGGATGCAAAATCTTCACCATCCATCGTGGATAACAACAAAGCTCCTCCCGAGAAGACCTTGCTGACGACGTACGGACCTTCGTAATTCGGAGTCCACTTGCCCCGGTGATCGGAGTGTGGCGGAAGAATCTTCTTCAGGACGAGATCACCCGTCTGAAAGCTTCTAGGACGCACCTTCTTATCATAAGCTTTATTCATTCGGATTTGGTATAGACAACCAAACTCAATCGATGCTAACCTCTTCTCGTCCATCAGGCTGAGTTGGTTCAGTCGGTTCGTAATCCATTCTGCCTCGTCGAGTTTCACATCAACCAAAACTCGCAAAGAAGGGATCTCCACTTCTAACGGTAGGACAGCTTCCATACCGTACACCAAGGAGAAAGGAGTTGCCCCGGTTGAAGTACGTACCGTCGTACGATAACCGTGCAGTGCAAATGGCAGCATCTCGTGCCAGTCTTTGTAGGTCACAACCATCTTCTGAAGAATCTTCTTTATGTTCTTATTGGCCGCTTCAACGGCGCCATTCATCTTCGGCCGGTAAGGAGATGAGTTGTAGTGCTCAATCTTGAAACTCTGGCACAGCTCCTTCATCATCTTGTTATTCAGATTCGAACCATTGTCAGTAATGATCCGCTCGGGAATTCCGTAACGACAGATGATGTCCCACTTTATGAATTTAGCCACCACCTGCTTGGTCACATTGGCATACGAGGCTGCCTCCACCCACTTGGTGAAGTAGTCGATAGCTACTAGAATGAAGCGATGACCGTTAGATGCAGTGGGTTCGATCTTGCCTATCATGTCGATGCCCCACATGGAGAACGGCCACGGGGAGGACATGACATTCAACGGGCACGGCGGCACATGAACTTTATCAGCATAAATCTGGCATTTATGACATCTCTTCGCGAATTTAAAGCAATCCGATTCCATCGCCAGCCAGTAGTATCCTGCTCTCAGGATCTTTCTCGTCATAGCATGCCCGTCGGCGTGTGTACCAAATGTGCCTTCATGGACTTCTTCCATGAGCATACTCGCCACTTTCTCATCTACACATCTGAGTAGCACGAGATCGTGGTTTCTCTTATACAACACTCCATCAGGATTAAGATAAAAATTTCCAGACAGCCTCCTCAGAGTCTTTTTATCCTGGGTTGACGCACCCGCGGGATACTCCTTGGTCATAAGGAAAGTCTGGATGTCATGGAACCATGGCTTGCCGTCGACGGCTTCCTCGATTGCAAAGACGAATGTCGGTCTATCAAGACGGGAAAGGACAATTCTTGGAGCCTCATTCCAAAAATTGACTTTATACATTGAAGCTAACGTGGCTAAGGCATCAGGCATCTGATTTTCTGCTCTGGGCACATGATGGAGTTCCACTCGATCGAAGAACGGAAGTAGCCTTCTGGCATAATTCATGTACGGCACCAAATTCGATTGACGAGTCTCCCACTCCCCTTTAATTTGGTTGATCACAAGCACTGAGTCACCATATACGTCTAGAGTCTTGATTCTCAAATCAATTGCCTCCTCTAGACCCATGATGCATGCTTCGTACTCCGCTTCATTGTTGGTGACTGGAAATGTCAGTCTCGCAGTAAACGGGATGTGGGATCCGTGGGGAGTCGTGATGATCTCCCCGATGCCACTTCCATAGGAATTAACCGCCCCATCGAATATCAATTTCCATTGGGATTTCCTATCTGGCCCCTCGTCGGGCAACGACTCATGGCAATCCTTCGCTTTGAGAAACATGATATCCTCATCAGGGAATTCAAATTTCATCGGCTGGTAATCTTCGATCGGCTGTTCGGCCAAGTATTCAGACAATACGCTTCCCTTGATGGCCTTCTGGGATACGTACTGAATATCATATTCCGTTAGCACCATTTGCCATCTGGAAATCCTGCCCGAAAGAGCCTGCTTCTCGAAGACGTACTTGATCGATCCATCTTCGAAATTAGCATGGTGGTGTGATTGAGCATGTACTGTCGTAGACGTTTGGCAGCCCAGGCTAGTGCACAACACGTCTTCTCCAGCATCGAGTAGCGAGATTCACAGTCTGTGAACTTTTTACTCAAGTAGTAAATGGCATGCTCCTTTCTGCCCGTCTCGTCGTGCTGACCGAGAACGCACCCCATATTGTTCTCAAGAACTGTCAAGTACATGATTAATGGCCGTCCAGCCACTGGGGGTATCAAGATTGGAGGTTCTTGGAGATAATGCTTTATCTTGTCGAATGCCTTCTGGCAATCCTCATTCCAAGTAATCGCCTGATCTTTCTTTAAAAGCTTGAACATCGGTTCACACGTGGCCGTTGGCAGAGAGATAAACCTTGCAATGTAGTTTATTCGGCCCAAGAAACCACGAACTTCTTTTTCTGTTTTTGGCGCAGGCATTTCTTGAATGGCCTTTATTTTCGCAGGATCAACCTCGATGCCTCGTTCGCTCACGATAAACCCCAGTAACTTTCCGGACCGTACTCCGAAAGTACATTTTTTAGGATTCAGCCTCAACCTGAACTTCCTAAGCCTCTCAAAAAGCTTCAATAAGTTGACCAGATGCTCTTCCTCCGTTTGGGACTTCGCAATCATGTCATCAACATAGACCTCAATCTCATGATGAATCATGTCATGAAACAAAGTTACCATTGCTCGTTGGTAAGTGGCCCCAACGTTCTTCAGACCGAAAGGCATTACCTTGTAGCATAATGTTCCCCAAGGTGTGATAAACGTCGTTTTCTCCATGTCCTCCGGCGCCATCTTGATCTGGTTGTAACCGGAGAAGCCATCCATGAACGAAAACACGGAGAACTGGGTTGTGTTGTCGACCAACACATCGATGTGAGGCAACGGGAAATCATCTTTAGGGCTCGCCCTATTCAAATCCCGATAATTGACGCACATGCGTACCTTACCATCCTTCTTCGGTACAGGCACTATGTTGGCGACCCACGGAGGGTAAGTGGTGACCGCTAAGAAGCCAGCATCAAGCTGTTTCTGCACTTCTTCTTTGATCTTAACGACCATATCTGGTCTCGTCCTCCTAAGCTTCTGCTTAACGGGAGGGCAATCTTCTCGCAGCGACAAGTGGTGGACCATGATGTCCGTGTCAAGTTCGGGCATATCTTCGTATGACCAAGCAAAGACGTCACTATACTCTCTTAGCATCTCGACCAATCTCTGCTTGACATCACTCTGCAATGCGGCCCCTATCCTGACATTTCTGACGAGCTCTTCAGAACCCAGGTTCACGATTTCGATCTCCTCCTCATGAGGTAGAATAACTTTCTCCTCTTGTTTCAACAAGCGGGCCAACTCTTCAGGAATGTCTTCGTCTTCATCAATCTCTTCTTCGGCTTGATAGATCGGGCAATCAAAGTCGAAGTGAGCCGTAGAAGGTCCAGAGTCGATGTCATCTGTTATGTGGATCCTGCAATAACAAGGGTTAAGTTTAAACAAGGATATGAAGGTTAGCACAAACCCCATTGCCATTTTACTGTTTTTCAAAACAAATATAAAACAGGAATAACAGAGATCACAATATTTGAATACGAAGAAAACGCCTTTGATTTATTAACAAAATGCATGTACATAATCCAACAAGGCCCTGACAATAAAACCGCTATGCCCCGGGTAGGACATAGGGTTGTACAATGATTGGAAAAAGTAAATCATTACTCTTCACTTGTCATCTGGATGATATCCTTGATGGTCCAATTGTTGAGGCCCTCGCCCGGCTTGCTTGGCTGAATCCAAGAGTCGAGGTCACAATCGCTATCCCCGCTGTCTTCAGACGCCGCGTTGATGCTTTCGAAAATCACTCTGCCACTGGTAAATTGGATCGGCCCTTTACCTCGAGACGCACTGCTAGACGAAGAAGAAGAAGCTTCAGCTCCAGGAGAATATCCCAACCCAAACTTATCCTGCTTGTTGGGTATCTCCAAAATTCGCCCCCAAACTGGGGTAGATCCGGCTTGGACGACGGCCCGAGCTTCCTTGAATGAGGAGAGATTCATCTCTGGCTTCTCTGTGACTACAGGAGCTACTTCTTTTACTTTGACAGCCTCGAACGCTTGACAAAGAGTTTCATGGATTTCGCCATCCATTTCAACATACTTAAAGGATGACAAATGGCTCACCATTATGTCTTCCTCGCCACACACGGTTACGATGCTTCCTCCGACAGCATATTTGAGCTTTTGGTGCAACGTGGAGGTCACGGCACCAGCAGCATGGATCCACGGCCGACCCAAGAGGCAACTGTAGGCAGGCATGATGTCCATAATATAAAAGACCGCGTTGAACGTTTCCGGACCGACTTGGATCGGCAGGGTTACCTCCCCGAAAACGTGGCGTTTAGTTTCGTCGAACGCCTTCACAACCAGATCATTGGGTGTGCAGATCACTCCACGAGTATCCAACTTCATTAATGCCTTCTTCGGAAGAACATTAAGTGACGAACCCGTGTCCACCAGCACGTGTGACATGATTGTGCCCCTACACTCTATCGAGATGTGCAGGGTGCTATTGTGATTCCTCCCTTTTGGCGTCAGCTCTAAGTCTGTGAACCCTAGCCCATTGCCGGCGTTTACGTGGGCTACAACCTCTTCTAGCTGATTCACCGATATCTCTTGCAGTACGTAGGCGGCGTTCAATACCTTCAGTAGCGCATTGCGGTGTGCTTCAGAACACAGCAACAGGTTGAGAATGGAAATCTTCGAGGGCGTTTGATGAAGATGATCTACAATCTTGTAGTCGCTCTTTTTAATCAACCGCATAAACTCCTCGGCATCCTTAACAAGCAAGTCTTTCTCTACCCCACACGGGACCTCTTCAACGACTTTGCTTTTACCTTTATCAGCCGCATCAGCTCTGACCGCTTTATCTGCCACGACCTCTGGCGGTGCAAATACTCTTCCGCTGCGAGTGATACCACTGATTCCCGCAAGATTCTCCACAGTCGATCCATACGGCTCTAGCTCCAACCTTTGTCCGTTGCAATAGACTTCATCCCCATAATGCCACGGGACTGCGTTAGTGCTCTCGAAGGGTATCGGCCCAGCTTTGGTAATAGTAATTGTAGGCGGTCTGGGCGCCGAAATGGTTATCGGCCGGCGAGGGATGGTGATGGTGGCGACTTCATCGGCCTGCTTCAGCACTACCTCTTCTGATCCACTTTCAGCCTTCCGGCTAAACTGCAGGATCCCCTCAGTCATCAGACTTTGAATTCCTTCTACCAACTGCTCACATCCATCAGAATGTGTGGCACAGTCCATGCATAGTTCTCCGTAACCTGGGAAGAACCCTCTTTTCAGCAACTTAGCTTTAACGAAGCTAAGCGGCGTCTTTAGGTCTCTGACATCAGTCAACAGATCCGCATTCTCTTCTTTGATAATGGCGTTCACTCCGCCTCCCCTATGATTCGGCATAGGATTCTTCGTGACATTAGGCACATTATCGGAGAAGTTGATGATCTTGGCATCCACCAAATCCTGCACCTTGTGCTTGAAGGCTTTGCAGTTCTCGATTGTGTGGCCTGGTGCCCCTGAGTGGAAGTCGCAAGTGGCATTTGCGTCGTACCCTGGTGGAGGTGCCCCTGTCAAGGGAGCCATCGTCCTCTTGTGGACCAACTGAAGTTGAAGCAAGGTCTGCAAGAGTTGCGCGTACGACATGGGCGGTGCCTCGAAGTGACGGTTTGCCAAAGATGCCCGATTCTGATACTTCCTATATCCCTGTTGATTCGGTTGCTGCTGCTGCAGCGGAGCCGCTGGGATATTTATACTGGCTATCTGCTGCTGAGGGCCCTTGCCCTTCCTTCGAGCGTTTGCCAGCATAAGGTTTCTTTCCACCTCCTCCGGTTGAGGATGACTCACCTTGAATTTTCCCGATCTTGATTCCATTCTCGACGTGCTCGCCCATGATAATGAGAGCTGAGAACGTCCCAGACATACCGCTGACTAACTTTTCATAGTAAACCCCTGGGAGGGTAGCTACAAACATCTGCATGAGCTCTCGTTCAACCATCGGCGGCTGAACCCTGGCTGCCAACTCACGCCACCGCTGGGCGTACTCCTTAAATCCTTCATTATTCCTCTGCAATAGGTTCTGCAGCTGGACTCGGTTCGGGGCCAAGTCGCTATTGTATTGGTAGTGGTGCACAAACGCTTCAGCGAGATCCTTCCATGTGCGCACACTAGTGGGCTCCAGACCCATGTACCACTCGAGGGATGGCCCGGAAAGACTGTCTTGGAAGAAGTGCATCAGCAACTTCTCGTCTTCGGAATAAGCAAACATCTTACTGTAATACGATCTCAGGTGGACACGAGGGCAAGTAGTGCCCTTATATTTTTCAAAGTCAGGTACCCTGAACTTAGGAGGTACCTTGAAATCAGCAATTAATCCCAGCTTGGACATATCAACGCCCAAAGTATTCTGATTCTCGATGTCTCTCATTTTATCTTCAAGTGCCTTGAATCTAAGACGCGCTTCAGCATTCAGCTCCCCTTCAGCACCCTTCTAAGAGAACACATCATCTTGGTGGTCCTCAAGCCATGGCTGAGGCACAAACAGATTCCCGATGCCTGCATTGTCGTTTCCCGGCCCGATATTGACATTAGCTCCCAGACTCCCATTAACGTCGCCCGCTGTATTGAGTCCAATGTTGGCCATCACATTGCCATGAGCACTGCCATTGCCTCCGGCCACGGGGACACCGTTCTGCGGAGTTTCAACTGGTGGAGGAGTAGGCACGGTCCCACCGTGGAGTACGCCGTTGCTATCAACCCTGGAGATCAAAGGCTGAACCAAAGTTCTGAGCTGATCTTGGCCATTGGCGACCACTTGCATGAGCTCCATGAAGCGATCCATCCTTTTGCGGAGCTCCTGAACATCAGTTTGCACTTGATCCATGATTCTGGTCTGATTAGCTCTAGTCGGATAACGGTGAATTAGTCTCTGATCAATCCTGGAACCACCAGAAACAGCCTGGGACAACCTGTAAACCTGAAAAACCTGGAAACACTAAAGGGTTAGGAAAAACAACAAGATGCTCGTCATGCAAATGCATGCGTGTGTCTGTGTGTTTGGGAGATCTCCCCTGATCCTAGTGCCTGAGTGCCAGTGCTGATAATAATAAGAAGAAGAAGTCCGGGTCCAATCATGGAAACAACAATTTCATATATGAAGAAGGCCTATCAAGGCAGTACATAGCATCAGCGAGTACAAGATGAATCAACAGCGTGACCTCAACCAACAAGCCTGGTGATGGTCAGCATACAACAATGATCAAAACAAAAGGAATACAAATAGTCAAGTACGGCCACGGGCGCGATACTCTTCTAACAACTCCTTCGTCTCTGGATGATCTGGCAGAGCGAGTAACCCCTCGACGAGTAATTCCCTCTGCACAATGGTGCACTGAAGTCCTTCGACTGAACTTTCCCATGCTCCTTCGCTGAAGCAATCTTCTAATTTCCGCTTCTTGGACTCAAACGTCAGCTTGCACTCCTTCAGGTTAGCGAGAGCTTTGTTGAGCTGGCCTTCGGTGGCGTATCTGCGGGCAGTTTCTTCATCAAACCTCTTCTCACTGTCCTTCACCTGGGCTTCTAGCTTGGCAATCTGTAGCATCAGCTTATCCTCTCGCTCTTTCCTGGTGGCCAGGGAAGCCTTCCAGTGCTGGTTGAACTTGGATATCCTCCGATATGCCTCGTCCAAATGCTGCTTCTTTGTAGCCAGTACGTCGTTGACAGCCTTGAAGTCTCGACCCATGCGTTCACGCTCGACTATCTGCTTAGTCAGGTCTGTACCTAGCTGGTTCATCAACTTTGTCTGCCTTTTGAAAGAATGAACGACTTCGTTCCTCTCGCTTCGGAGCTGAGCTAACTCCTTCTCCAGTTCTTCGTTCGCCCGCTTCAATTCATCCCGCTCAGCTAACACCTGATTATGCTGCTGAATGGGCACAGTAGTAGGCTCTTCGATCATTGGAGGGCTTTCTGGCTTGGCATGAGGAAACGGCATCCCTATAGCATCTACTCTGGCTCTGATCCAAGTCAAATACGGAGGGTAGGCTTGATTGTTGCTTTTTCCCAGCAATGGCTTTCCTCGCTTACTGATACCGTTCCACGCGTGCTGAAGCTTGGACAACAGATCCCCCTCTAGAATACCAGTGAGGTACAGAGATTCCTGTACCTCTTCATCCTTCGGCGGAGTTCTCAAAGCATATGCGAACTATCGAACCAGCAACGATGGATTGTAGTTTATACAGCCCTTCCTACCTATCAAAGGCACATTTGGAAACCCGCTGCAACTGAAGATCACCTCAGTACCCAACCTATCTCTGTTGAACCAGTCAATATCCTCTGCAGATAAACTCATCAGACGCTCGGACCATTCAGCTGTGGCTGCGGACGAGACAAAAGGACCCCTCTTGGGCAGATGGCTATCAAGCCATTTGTACAGCAAGGGTATGCAGCACGAGACGTTCTTCCCCCTCCTGTTCTCGTTTTTGTAGTGGACTGAATGATAGACATCCCCTATCAAGGTAGGGACTGGATTCCCTGAAGCAAAGATGTGAAATGCATCGAAGTCTACAAAATCGGGCATGTTGGGGAACAAAATGATGCCATATATGCACAGAGCGAGGATGGCATTGAACGCGACCCGACATCCGTCCTTGGCACACTGATGAGCCTTACCCACTAGAAACTGCAAGGAGAACCCAGGAACCTTGTTCCAACTAGTCAATACTAACTCGGAGGCGTCCAGGTGAAGTGAAGGAGCTAAACCAGCCAGATCGGGCTCAGCATCCATATGAACAAAAGGCATCTGCCTCTTGATAGGCACACCTAGCAAATCAGCACATTCTTCCAGCGTAGGTGCGAGAGCAAAGTCCTGAAAAGTAAAACATCTCAGCGGAGGGTCGTAGAACTGCTGCAGGGCGTGCAACCCATTCAACTCGAACACAGAAGGCTTATGAACCAAACTGAGCAACCTGCCGTAAGATTTTCTGAACTCATCCCTCACAGAATCATCTGCTAGAGCTATCAAACCAGTCAACTTAACCACATCAGGGGCAGGGAACTTGTAAGCCACGGTCTTCCTCAGAGAGCCCATAACAATACAATAGGAGGCAAGAAATCCTGGATCGGGGAAAACGGTACCTGCAACACAGACACACGTTAATGAAATGCAAATGAATATGCAGACTAATGCAAAATGCAATCATGCAATAGAAGGCCAAGGCAACTGGTGCTGTGGAGATTCTGTATCAATAACCACTGATAAGAAGAAAACCCCGGTGTAGGACCACAACCCTGCTCACAGGTATGGACCTAAACTGACTCAAGTTCGGCATCCTATGCGTTCATCAGCGTCACAGACATTCAAGAGGGGTGATACGATACCCAGAAGGTGTGGCATCACCAGCTCATGAAGCGGCCTCACTCGGATGAATCACAAATGATCGGTCCCCAGAGTCGACAATCCACCAAACCAGCAACTGTCTCAACCCAAAGGGTTGAAAGAGAAGCCAACCGGATGAACCTCGTCTGAGCGTGGATTTCATGAGACACTAGTGCCTGTAAAGCAAGCACGTGCCCACTAATTTCCACAACTAATTCTATGGTGCACTCAAGCCTGGGTCTGGCTTTTCACTCATCAGAATGCCCCTTCCCACAACAGCACAGATAATCATATTATACTGAAAATAAAATGCGGGAAATAAAGTGCGAGAAGTAAAATGCGATAAATAAACGCAACCCAACAAGTAAACATACAAGCGTTAGGATTGACTCGAATAGGGAACCGTTGGAGTCCCCAGCAGAGTCGCCAGCTGTCGCTTGCGCGAAAATAAAGTGTTGGCACAACAGAAGAGTCGCCACCTTTCGTTATTTATCCCTCAGAGCGGGAAAGGAAACGATCGGAGAAACCTGACGAAAAAGGGTAAGACAAGGTCGTCGCAACCATTGTCTGGATTCGGGAGTCGGTTACGCAAGGGGAAGGTATTAGCACCCCTCACGTCCGTCGTACTCGACGGGATCCACGCTTGTTATGTTTACTTGGACGGGTTGGTTTTATCTATCTACCTATCAAGGCTGGCTTAAACAGAAAAGAAAATGACTCAGCAAAGCGTCGCACTTTATGCCTACGTATTCTCATCAGAGAACGAGAAATCAGAGTCAACGTAGTTCGACCTACGATGGGTTATGGGGGAAGGTAGCTCTCCAATACATCAGTACTGTGCCTACGTACTCTCAACAGGCATGAGAGATCAGAGCTTACGTAGTTCGGGATACTACGCTTTATTTCCTGTCTTTTACGAAAGAAGTGTTTTTTATTGTGTTTGCGATTTCAATCGCACTAGAGACTATGACCTCAGAGTGAATGCGTCGCATGTCACCCAAAGGGTACCATACTAAACATCCAGACTGTGGAAAAGAAACTCTCCCACAATCCTTTCTCAGATAGCTTAAGGCTCGTAACGTACGAAAGAAATCATTCATGATTACTGTATCTTAAACTGTTTTGAGATGAGAAGAGAACAGGCCCAACTAGGAGGGAGACTATCAAGTCCTACTGTTGTCATGCCAAGGATTCATCCTATGGTTGAGGTTTGAACTGGGAACTACTAGAAGTTGTCATGCATAGGTTTCAACCTAAAGTTCTATCATCAATTCCTTATCAAAGGAAATGAGAGTCCTAAGGGATCATGTCAATGATACACCAAAACAGACAAAGCATCAGCTTTACAGTAAAATGCATGCAATGCAAGTGAGGAAGGAAATGTGTGTGGGGCTTCAGCCTCCACAAGCTCATCTCAACCTCAAGCCAGAATGGATGACAGTAATCATACTGAAATAAATAACATGCTATCAAGCAATACAGTAAACTGCAATCATACAGAAGAAATGAAATAAAATACCCTCAGACAAACAAACCACATGGGCAAGGGAGCTGGGCTCTACCGAATACCCGTAAGCAAAGCCACACAGTAACAATACAAGCAGAGGGAGCAACTCAACCTCTAGTGCAATCATGCTCCTAGATTCTACTTAGTCTAGATATGGACTTATTCTAATGCATCAAGCAAGTCAAACAAAACATGTCAATACAGCAAAGAAAAAGATAAGAAAGCAGACCAACTCCTCTCTCAACTTCAAGCTTCAGCTCTTCCAACAGCAACTCAGTCTTCAGACTTCAATCACTCTTGACAAATATCAATTTGCTTTTCCAGGTTTCAACCCTTCAACATAAGTTTCAACTTATCTTCAGCTTCTTAATCAGCTCCACCTTCAGGCTTCACTATTAATCACAAGTGTCAACTTGATCTCCTTCAGGATCTCCAAGCTTCAAAGTAAGTATCAACTTCCTTTGTTCTTCAAGCTTCAGCTCTTCAGAATAATCTTCAATCACTTAGAAGTGTCAACTTCATCCTTCAGTCTTTACTTCATCTTCAGGGGTCTTCAAGTATCAACTTGCTCTTGTTGCTCTTCAAGCTTCAGCTGGAATGGCAATGCTCAAGGATTCATCCTCTTCAACACTCTTCAATGAAGTCTTCATCTTCACATTCAAGCTCAACATCTCTCAAGATACTCAAACCAGAGGAAATCACTAAACTGGATAAGCTGGGATGTTGAACTGCTTATTGACCACCAAAGGTGACCTATAAGGGTTCAACATCAAAGGAATGGTTCCCTCAAAAGTTCTACTTCCTAGGCACAATCACTTATCCCTCCAAAGGAGAGAGGTGTATACCATGGAAGGACTTTGAATCATAGGGAGGAATGGAGGTGACAGATACTATCCATGTTTAAGAAAGATGTTAACTAGGTCTAAACTCTTCCTAATCCCTAACCCTAAAACAAACAACAAAACTAACAAGATCAAGCTCCCAAGCTCCTCACTGCTCCTACTATGCTCCTCAATGCTCCTCAGAACAAAACCAAGCTCTCCAAGCCCACAAAGCAAAGCAAACAAAAATACAAGCCCACAAGGGCAACCCAAACAATCATCAACTACAAAAATCATCTAAAAATAGTATACCACTATATTAAAACCTAATATAATTTCTAAGGGATCCTACATACCTACCCTTAATACCCTTATGTGCCCCAATGTCTAACTTGACCTAGAAACCCAAAATTCTAGTGTTATTGTGGACCTATGTTAAGGATTAACCTAATTCTACACAACCTAAAATCATCTAATCAAAACTAACCTAAAATTCATCACAAAATTATGGAATAAATCCAGGGGGAAGCTAAAGCTTATATCTAACTATCCTAAAAAGAATGGCCTAAAAATATGAAGGGAACTACCTAAACAAAGTTCTACAAATCCATGCATCAACATAAAAGAAATAAAAAGCTATTAAAATAGAAAATACACAAAAAATATTAAAAATGCATGAAATGAAAATATTTTTATTTGATAATTTCCTAGACATTATTATGAAATGGGAGAAAAAATCCCCACTTGAAAATCCTTATTTTCCCATTTATTATGATTTTTCAAAGTTTAACATAAAATGGAGAAAATAAAATGAAAATATGAAATGAGGTGGTGTATTTAGTAACCAGATGCAGTTCAAATTAACAATGGGCTTAAAATGGGGGGTGCAGGTAGTCATGCGTGTTAGGCCCAATCATCATTAGAAAATCAATTAGAAAATGAAAAGAAAATAGAAAATGAAACGGTGCGAATAGAAATGATTTCTAGTTAAATTTCACAATGGGCCAGGATTGGGGGTGTGGTTAGCAAATCCTGACTTAAGCCCAAGAAGCTCCTTTAATGAAACGGAGCGTTTCATCCTGGCTTCAGAATTCCCTCTCAAATTGGAATTAAATCCTGGCCACTGGATCAGGGAATAGTCAATGGTCAGCTCACAATCCAACGGCCATGCTCTTGTCTTCAACCTCCAGCTAGGGTTACAAAGATGAAGCCATGGAAATGCAAAGCACTAAACTCCATCTTCCTCAAACACGAACTCCATCAATTCTTCATGGAAAATCAAAATTCAAAACCCTATCTTGCCCAGAATCTCATCCTGAATCCATCCATGATCTTAAAATCAACTGAATCATCCTAAATCACTGAACCCGATCCAAGATCAAAGATGTGCTCAATCATCAACTTCAACTATTCTTGAATTTTCTTGCATCAGAATACTCACCAACTCTCACTGAATGAAATTAGCTATCTAATTCATGCTATGTCTCCTTATACCACGAGTTCTTGATCATCAAAGAAATGGTGTCCAATATTCAACCTTCACCAATTGCTCTCTAACTCTCCAAAATCCATCACCTATGTGTCTCTAACCTTTCTACACTAACAATTCTACCTAGTAATGCATAAATTATGGTGTAGTGGAGAATTTGCAAACCTGGTATTTCTTGATCAACAGATGGTGAAAACCTTCACTTCAAGCCTTGAAATTCTTCAGAAAGTTTCCTTGGATGATGATCTTGCTACTGTTTGCAAAAGATTTGATGGAGGAAGCTTCAATCTCAGAATTCGATTCTGACTTGCTACCTTGAAAGTTCAATCACCAACTCTTCAATTCACCATGGATTTGCTCTCAAATTGATCTGCACAGCTTCACTATCATCAATGGAGTGTGTATGAACAGAAAGAATGAATGGAAATGGTTCAGAATAGGGAACAATCCCACTTCTTGTTTTTTATTTTCATTTGTCGATTTTAGTTTTATATTTGGTCGATGAAGATTTAAATAGTCGTGGGTTGTCGATTTATCGATGAAAATCCATGATTAAGATTCAACCATTTTCTTTCCTTCTATTTTATTTCTTATTAACTTCCTTCATTTTCGATTCTATATTCGGTCCATGAAGTCTTTAATATATCGAATGTTGGTTGATTGAGGTTGTTTAACCTTCGTGGTTTCGAATTTGTAGTGAATGATCATTGAGATCATTTTCTATACTTTGGGATCGTGATAGGTTACTGTCGCAATTGCGAAAAACTGGCGGAAACAAGCAGAAGAGTCCCCACCAAACGTTATTTATCCCAACACAGGGAAAGGAAATGATCGAAGAAAACTTGAAGAATGGGAGAAGACAAGGTCATCGCAACCAAATATTGGGATCGGGAGTCAGTTACGCAAGGGGAAGGTACGAGCACCCCTCACGTTTGTTGTACTCAACGGGATCCATGCTTGTTGTTTAATCAAAGAGTGTGTCATCTAAAAGCTACTACTAAATAGAAACAAGAACTAAGAAAAAGAAAAATACTCGATAGGACATCGCCGCCCTATGCCTACGTATTCCCTCGTGCAATTGGAAAGTCAGAGTCAACGTAGTTTGGAAAACTATGGGTGATGAGGGAAGGTTGCTCTCCAAGACATCATCGTCTTGTGCCTACGTATCTTCACCTGGTATGAGAATTTAGAGCAAACGTAGCTTGGGTAACGAAACCACAGGTTGGTTAAGTATTTTTTATGCGCAACGTTAAGTTCCCATTCCAGTAGTTAGGATCGATGCATGTTTACGGTAGAATGGAAAAGTAACGTACTCTTTTCTGAAAATGTGTTTGAAACACAAATCCCGAAGGATAAAAAGGTTTGAATTTTTTTTGTGAGTTTTTGTGAAGTGAATTAGTTTTCTATGTGATTCACGTTGCACTAAATATTATGATATAGGAACGAATGCATCGCATATCTCCCACGGGGCGTACAATAAACACTCTAGACAAATGAGGAGAAACCCCCCACTCATCATTTCCCATATGCTTAAGGCTCGTGGCGCATAACATTTATTGTCTTTATTAAGTGTTTTGAAATTGTTTTGAGATGAGAAGAGAGAAAGACGCGCAGAAGGTCTAAGGGAAACTCGGTTCTAACATTGTCATGCAAAGTGGCCCTAAGGTCAGGATACAAAAGGTAATTCTATCCTAATGTTAGCATGCAAAATATGGATCTAAGGTTGAGGTTAAAACAGACTAATCTACTTGTTATCATGCACGGTGTTGCAGTGAAAATCAGATACCAAGCTATTGATTAACTTGAATCATGAATCTTTTAATATTCACCACCGAGCTTTGATTTATCCAAAGGAAAGGGTAAAGATCGAAGAAAACCCTAAGTTCACTACAGTACAACGAAGCTAAGAGATTGGGGGTTCGGGTGTTGGTTATACTAAGGGAAGATATTAGCACCCTAAGTATCTACAGTACTCTACAGGTACCTCTTATTTAGTAGTTGTGTTTGTGTTAATGTATGGTTTCTAATGGTTGTATGCTAAGGTAAATACTTATGGGTTTGTACACTAAGTATGCTCGTCATGACGTCACATCTCGTGCCTAGGTATCTTAACAAGGATGGAATCAGAGCAACCGTAGTTCTCCTAACTAGGGAGAGAACTCTTGACTATGGTCAAGGCTCAAGGGGAATAAGTATCCATAACAATGATACTTATATAGAGTTAACAAAATCTATAAGTATATATTGAAATACTAATTGGGGATTGACTTTAACAAAAGCCAACAGGGGAGGTGAGTACCCATAACAATGGTACACACATAGAGTTAACAAACTCTAACCCTGAGTTTTAAGTTGAAGGATTCCTAACAAGGTGTGCTAAAGGTTTGAATTAGAAAAGTCAAAGGGATAAGTTCTCTAAAAAGTCCTAATGACTCTAAGAAGGTCAAAGGGAGACTAAGAGAGATGATTTATCATTGACATTGAGTCAATAAAGAGACTTTCCTTTGGAATAAGGGATATGGGGATACTTGAGGATGACAGCTAACAAGCTACATCTCATGGGGAAAATCACACATAAATTCATCCAAACATGATGAAGATGGTAATAACATGGTAACAACCAAGAAGATAAATGCAAGCATGTAACAACATCAAGCAAAGACAATAACAAGGTTACAACCAAATATTCAATCATAAAATTTAGAATCAAACAAAATGGTTAAAACCAAAAGGTAGTCATAGATGTTACAACACCTAAAAGGGGATGATGATATGGTTCTTACAAGACCAAACATCCCAAGCATCATACATAAGTCAAAAGATTACTTACCATGGCAAAGTTCCAAGATCAACATGCATAAATCATAATAATATTCAAGCATGAAACATGTATAAGTGAAAACATTACTTAAACAAAGGATGAACATGCATAAATCATAACAATATTCAAGCATGGAACATGTATAAGTCGAAACATTACTTATAACAAAAGATAAAAAATACATGTATAAGTCAAAACATTACTTATAACAAAAGATCAACAAGACATGTACAAGTCAAAACATTACTTAAACATGGATACAAATAGGATCATGCATAAGTTAATATATTACTTAAACATGGATACAATCAAAAAGACATTAATAAGTCAAAACATTACTTAAACATGGATACAATCAAGGAGAGGTGACATCCAAAACAACTTGAACATGTGTGTAAACAATCATGTGATTTATGGTGAATCATGTTAGACAAGTATGTAACAACCAAACATGTAAAGGGATTCAATAAAGGATTGGTAAATGATGAGAAACATCTCAAAAGAAAATCATGTAGATTTTAACATGCTTCAAAGTAATACAACAAGTGTATAAGAATCATTCAAGGTAAGGTTACAACCGAATATAGCATACATTCATATGTGAAAACCAACTTGAACAAGGTAAATACCATAATGTAACAACAAGAGTGGGCAAACAAGCAGGGTGTGCGTTCATACAAACACGATTCAGTTCATACAAATAAGGCATGCAAGGTGAATCAAGAGAATCACTCAAAAGAAATCTCATAAAAAACCCTCAAAAGCAACATACTTCATACACACACAAATGCAAGGAGAATAGTTCTTTTTGGAAATTTCTTTATGCAAATGAAAAATAGATATTATCATGAACATTTAGAAAAAGGAATGGCATCAAAATAATAAAAATCAAGGAAGTTATGGTTAAATAAAATTGCAAAGAAAATCATGAAAATAAGTTATAAAAAAGATGGAAATGCAGTCCAAGGGGCTTGAATCCACGCATCTGGGCTTGTAGGTTAAAAATTTACCAGATCAACCAACACGTGTATTTGAAATATCATGGAAAGCATAGAAATGTATAATAAAACATCAAAATATCATAAAAATGACAAAAAGGTTGATCCACAGGATCAAACCTATGACTGGCAAGACGAGAGAGAACATGAAAGGGCATGGTAAACCACTGGGATGGTGATACATCCATTGTATCACCCCCAACCATAAACTAATAAGCATACAAGTGACCTGAGGCCTCCAAATATGCGCCATGGCCGGTCACAAACCACAAAAACTTAGCTTTGCAAAAAGTACCATAACTCAATCAATTCTCCATGGATTTTAATGATCCAATTATCAAAATCACTCAGAATTTCACAAGGATCATGATGGTGCAATTAGTTTTGTCAAACAACAACTATATCTCAAAACCCGATAGCACATTCAAAATGGTATCAAGTTTGCAATTTCAACAACCTAGACTCATTCAAACATGATAAGCCTCAAATGATGGTTCAAACAAATCACATTTAATATAACAAACATGTTCACAGTCAATGTACATTAAAGCATTGCATGGTATGGAAGTTTTAAGTTCATGTGAAACATACCTCGTGAAGTTCAAAGCTAAATTCCAAGATAGCTGATACAGGTGTGTTGTGATGCATTGGGCAGCTTCAATACACCTTTAGAAAGTTGTAAGGATGCTTAGAGTCAAATGAAGATGGCTGGAACAAAATATCCTTTCTTCTTGCAAAAGTATGAAAAATGGCCAATAAGGAACTTCAAGGAAATGAAGCTACAAATAGAAAACTTGTTTTGGAACAGCTTGGTAATGATTTATGGAATGTGTTTGTAGTGTTTGGGGGTTTGGGAATGGTCTAGACAGTGACTTAGCCTTGAAAATGCATAAAAGTCAAGTTTTGGTGGTTTGAGAGTTGACTTTCTGTTTTCAGAGATTGTGGATAGTTGTGATGATTTGAACACCTCTAACGCATGTTTTATCATGTGTTAGGGTAATTGTTTTGGTGGTTTTGTGATTGGAAATGGTTTTGGATGGGTTTATGCAAGGTGATGGTTTTGGGCACAAATGGTGTCTTGTAAAACCAATTCTGATGTGGGAGCTTTGGGATGTCTTGAAGTGTGTTTGTTTTATCTTCAATTCAACCTCTAAATTATGTATTGAAAACCTCAAGTGTACCTCTATTTATAGGGTAAGGCATGAAAGTAGAATTTCAACTTGTTGCAACTTGGTTCTAGTTGAAATTCGACTTGGTGGTTTGGATAGTTTTCATAGTTCCAAGGCAAAATACAACAATATCTTGAGTAGTTGAGATCTTTCTGGCTTTGAAAGAGTGTTTGATTGTAGAGAGGACATTTTGAGAGGCTCAAGACTGATTTTACGGAAAGTGCCATGCTTTATGCAAATGGAAGTCACACCTTTATGCCAAAACTTCCATAAATGGTATGAATCCTAAATTAAGGCTTAATCCTTTGTGTAATGACCTCAAAAGTAGTGTAATCTTTTGATTAGAAGTGGATATTCAAGTTTCAAGGTTGGTATTCAAAGGATCTTGTAGATTTGGATAGTTTTGCAACTTTTCTTAGCATGAAAATGACTTGGAAATCAACCTTTGGGCCTCAACTTCCTCTCTTCAAAACTCCTAGCTCACAAATGCTATGGGGGAGTTCTTGTACTCTTTGGAATCCCTAAATATTCTCTACAACTCTCGTGTTTGGTTAAAATCTTGAATCTCAAGGGATCTTGGTGAAAACTTGCCTTGAAGTTGATTAAAAATTAGAGTAACAAAGTTGTCTTGGAAAATTTTAAGTGTTTTTGCAATTCTCCCAAACTTTGAAGCTTCATAACTCAACATCTAAGCATCTTTGGCTCTTATATCACTAGGACACTTTTTTAGTACATGAGGAGATCTACACAATGATCTTTGGAACTCATAAAATGGATGTGTGGATAGAAAGTTATGGCCTTTCAAAGTTAGCACCAAAGTTAGGGTTTTTACACACTTAGAAACATTCCAAGTTTTCTTCTTTTGCAAAAAACCTCTCAAATCTTGATTTTTCTTGATCAAACTCATTTTTTGGACATATCTTGATGAATTTTGGCTTGGATGCTCTAATTTGAACCAAAAACCCTAAAAGTCAAAGAGTTGACTTTGTTAGATGAATTTTGAAGAGATGAATTCAACTGTGTGATCTTCAATGAAATTGCCACTTGGTACTTCTCAAAAACCATAAGTAGGATTCAAGGATGTATATGAACATATTGAATCATGTCCCAAATCTTGGGAGCATGTTTGGGTCAAAAGTCAAAGGCACAATTACTTTTCCTAATGAAAAACCTAATTTGGGGCCAGATGAAATTGGGCTTCAATTGACTTGCAATGAGATCAATTAACACTTTATTCTTGTGGAATATAAGCTCCTTGAATGTATGGAAACTTTATTTGATAATGATCAACCCAAAACATTGTTTGATCAGACAATAACCTTCTTGATTCCATAGGTGCAAAACCCTAATTCAAATGAATTTAACAACAACAAAACTTGAAACAAGGTTAGGGTTAGGAAACAATGCTTGATGCTCCTAGAATGGTAATGGAATCTAGGGGTCAAAATTTAGAGTATGACAGTTGCCCTTATTTAAATAGCTTTACCAGATGGCATGAGAGATGACAATCTCTATAGAATCATGGTGAAAGGTATTTAAATATAGCTAACCGAAAATTTTGTCCCTTAGATGCAATGATATGCTAAGGACAACAAAACTATGCAAGTGTTGACATGCCCTGAACTCTATGATGATGCTTCATGATGAGAAATGCATAAATGCAAGATGCAGACTGACGCGCAAGCAAACAAAGGAATCATAAAGAGTAACCACTCGCTAGGGAAAGTCAGCAACATACTGGGGAAAATCTAAAGCGACGGAGTAGCAAGTTCAAGCATGACCAGCTGACACTTTAGAATAAAAGAAATCCCAACAAGGGCAAGAAAAAACTCTATTGGGAAAAACTGAAGAAAAACTTCACCGGGTATGTCCAAAAAGAAACCAAATCTTTACTGGGGACACAAAAATTCCAACATGAAAAGCTAGGAAAGAACAAAATCTCCACTGTGGGGAAAATAAGGCTCCACTTGGAAAACAAAAATCTTTAACAGGGACTAAACCAGAATAGAGAATTTCCTTAAATTGAAGAGTTCAAACAGGATCTTCAGGAAATAACTGGAGATGATGGTGATGTTGCAGTGAGAATCGTGATACCAAGCTATTGATTAACTTGATTCTTAATTCATTAAATTCACAACCGGACTTTAATTTATCCAAAGGAAAGGTTAAAGAAAGAAAAACCCTTCTGCAAGATGTAACAACAACGCGAAGAGATCGAGGATCGGGGGTTGGTTATTCCTAGGGTAGGTGTTTCACATCATAAACATCTATAGTACTCTACAGGAACCTCTTGTTTGTTTGTATACTATACTGGCTAAATGTTTGCTATGGTTTGGGATTCGGGTATGAAGTAAAGTTGTAGGTAAAGACCTAAGGTTGACAAAAACCAAGAGGGGAGTAAGTAATCATCACCGTGATTCTTACATAGACTTTAAAAACTCTATCTTAAAGTTCTAGTTGAAAAGATACTCCTAACAAAGGGTAGGTCTTCTAGACTTAAGCAAAGTCTAATGGCTAGCAGGTTCAAACTTAACAAATCTAGGGTTCAAAGTGACTTAACAAAGTCAGAGGGAGGGTAATGAGCTATCCATGACCAAAGGGTCAACAGAGAGACTTTCCTTTGGAATAGAGAATGATGAGACAATTGGATGAGAACTAACAAGTTCCATCACTTGGGGAATGACTTAACAAAGCTAAAAAGCAAACATAAGCATTCATTCAAACATGATGAACATATAAAAGAGTATGGTGACAACCAAGAAGAGATATGGAAGCATGTAACAACATCAAATCAAATGGTTACAACCAATAAAGCACAAATATATTACAATATCTAGAGAGAGAACATGGTGAAGGTTCTTATAAGACCACAAATAGAATAACATCAACTTGAAGCATCTTAACAAAGGTGAAGGAAAACATGGTAACAAACATCAAACAAACAAATAATCATGTGGTTCTAACAAGTTTAAATACAAGCAAGTCAAAACTTGAGGCAAGCATGCCATGTGGATCAAGGAATGTCAAATGTGGCAACATAAGACCAAAAGCCAAGCATTGATGAAAATCAAACACAAGTAAGGATACAAGAGGTGTTACAACAGTTATAGTGTAAATTCATAACTTCATGGGGGAAAACATACAAGTTCATGGTAACAAACAAGACAACAATAAAACCCTATCATGTTATGGTTCTAACAAGACACATAAACAAGTAGAATGAATCATGATAAGCATATTCAAGAGGTCACAACATCAAGAATCATGTCAAAGTTCACAGATGAAGTTCAAAGTATACCATGCATATTCAAGCATTCACAAAGAAAAGAAACAAACCCTAAGCATGTTATGGTTCTATCAAGACACATAAACAAGTAGGATAAGACATGGTAAATATATTCAAGAGGTTAGAACATCAAGAGTCATGGCAAAGTTCACAAATGAAGTTCAATAGGCCATTCTCACATATATGCATTCACAAAAGCAAGTATGAACATGGTAAGGCAATTAATAAAACATATTTGAGAATTTAAACATGTTAAAAAACATATATGAATCATACAAGATCAATCTTACAAGAAAAATCAAGTTATAAGTTTGAAAAAATCAAGAACATCAAGGTAAAAACCCTAAAAAACACATGTTTTTCAAGTCGATCAAAGTCTTTCTAGGATAACAATCCTTGAATTATTTATTAACTAAATTAAAATAGGCATGATAAAGAGTAGTTAGAAAAACTAATGGGATAAATATCACAAAAAATGAGCAAGTTATGATCATTCAAAGTTGGTGCACCAATGGGGGCAAAACTAGGGCAAGGCAAGTTCACCAATTTAAGGTCATTTGCATGAAGGGTGGAAATCAATCAATTATTAACTAAATGAAGTGAAACAAAAGTGTAAATTGTGTGTTTTTGAAAAAGGAATTCAATGGTACAGTTTGTTTTTCCATACGATACACTCACTGAAAAATTCAATAACATCATTTGTTTAGGTAACTTTGGTCACAACCAAAAGCACGAGCACATGGACAGTCCCAAATAGTGAAAGGTTTGATGAAACAAGTATGAAAACATTACATACACATAATTTATAGTGATTTGCTTAAGAGAAATCATAAAATGCATGCATAGTTTGGCAGATTGGAATCAACATGCACATGATGACCTAGTTGGGCCTAGTTTGTGACCAACATTTTGGACAGTAAAGAAATAACAAATTCTGGTGCAAGTAAAGGTTCATACATGAAATATAGCACACATATAACATGTTCAAATAATTTCTAGCACAAAATCATGATTACAATTCAATATAGCATGTGAAATGCAAAGCAAAATTTCAAAGTTCAAGGATTTAAGCTTACCTCTTGAAGCAACCTTGTCAAATAAGAAAACTACATATCCTTGATGCTTTTCTATAGCCTGAAAATGGACTTTGAATGATGAATCTCAGCTCCAATGATCCACAACTCCACTGTAACACATAATGGCTTAGAAAATGGAAGAAAACCTAATAAACCATGATTTTACAAAGCAACATGGTTCAATATTTGTTACAAAAGTGAAAACTTGATTTGGACAACTTCTATATATTATTTATGAAATGTTAGAGGTGTTGAAAGAGTTTGAAATGGTCTGTAGTGAGTTATGGCTTGAGAGATGCAGAATGTTGACTTTTTTGGTTTTGGAGGTTGACTTTGAGAAGGGAATGGTTTCTGGTGCAAATGGTGGTTTAGACAGCTCTAGGGGATCATTTATAACTTATGTGGAATGTTGGTAGGGATGTGGAATGGCTGGAAATGGGTTTGACACAAGTTATGTCCAAGACAGTTTTGTAAACTTGGCACAACTTGCTTGTTTTACAAGGAGGTTTGCAACTGATGATGGAGAGTGTTTGTGGCTGGTTTCTTGGTTGCTCTTGTATGTATTTGATGCATAGAAACTGTGCTATTTATAAGAAAATCCACATGATCAATAGTGAGGACAAATTTGGAGATTTTTCCTTTGGAGGGAAAATTGGAGAAAATTTGTCCAAGATCTTGGTGCAGCTGATTTTCAATGCTTTTGACTAGTTGTGATGCACAAGACAAGTTTTATGAGGGAAATGGAAGTGAATGAAGTGTGGCTAGGGACTAGGGGAACTGTTGATGCAGATTTCTTCCATGAAAAGTTTCTCTTTCCTCTTGATTTCTTTGAATATAATTTTGCAACTTGTCTTACAACTTGCCATACCATTCAAATCCTACAACTCCTTCTGCATTTCTAACCATCATACCTTCTAAATATTAGATCAAGGTTTAATCAAATTGTTG
The DNA here is from genome assembly GCA_963859935.3 of Lathyrus sativus. Taxonomy (NCBI): domain Eukaryota; kingdom Viridiplantae; phylum Streptophyta; class Magnoliopsida; order Fabales; family Fabaceae; genus Lathyrus; species Lathyrus sativus. The sequence continues at coordinate 226,797,717 of OZ012738.1, forward strand.
GGAATGACTTAGGTGGTTGGCAAGTTGATTTGTGACAAATTTGAAATGGTGCATTTCAAGTGCTTGGACCCCAACTTGCCCCCTTCGAAACTCTTAGCTCACAAATGCTATGGAGGAGTTCTTGTACTTTTTGGAAAGCCCTCATCATTCTCTACAACTTTCATGCTTTGGGAATTTTCAAATTCCAAATGGAACTAGGTTAAAAACACCCTTGATGATGGCTGAAAACATGACTTGAAAAATGCTAAAACTATGAAATTTCACTTAGTGTTTTCCTCTCTTGCATTAATTTTGATCATAACTCCAAATCTATTAATTTTTTGCATATAGGTAACTTTTACACTTTTGTAGAGCTTGTCAAGACCTTTCTAACAAGATTTGAACCACTTCAATTGGATGTGTAGTTAAGAAGTTATGGTCTTGCCCCTTTCAAAACCCTAATTTCCCAACTTTTTGATTACTCTTCAATCCTTGATCCAATGGTCATAAAAATTCATGAATATATGTGATATAACATTAGGAATATAATTGCCTTCAATTTTTGGGTCAAAACCTTTTGGTCAATGAGTTGACTTCTTGGTCAAACGAACCGATCGATTGGAGAACCCCGAATCGACTGTTGGTGTTCTGGATCCTCTGAGGTCTTGAAACTTCTTGAGTGGACTTCATTAAGTCATATAAGCCTCATGGACCATTATTCCACCATTGGAGTACCATTTAAATAGAAAGTCAAACCATAATTGACCTTTCCTAATCAAAAACACTAATTGGGGGTTCTGGACTGCACTGCTCCTATTCTTTGGGTGACAACCACAAATTGGATTCATACTTGATCCAATGTAGCATATTTGATAATGTGGGGACTTTTTTCATGGAGAGTCAATCCAAGGCACTGACTGATCAAACCATTAAAACCCCGATTCCTGACTGTATGGAACCCTAATTCACCTGTATCTTGACAAAGACAAACTTGAAAGGGGTTAAGGTTAGATAAACAAATGATGATGCTCCTAGAATGATGATGATGATCTAAGGGTAAAAATTTGGGGTACAAAAGATGCCCCTATTTAAATATCTTCACCGGATGACAATGAAAGATAACTATCTCCATGGAATTATGGTGAAAGCTATTTAAACATAGAAACCCGAAAATTTTGTCCCTTAGATACGATGGTATGCAAAAGGACAAATGCTAAACATGCAATTAATTCTAAAATGATGTTGTATGATGCTAGAATTCAAGACAAATGCTGACACACGAGCAAAAACAAAAGAACAGCAAGACAACGAGTAACTACTCACAAGGGACCCGATACACTAGGGAAAGATCCAAGGCATAACGAGCAACAGTTCAAACATGACTAAAGATGGTAATTCAAAGAGATCTCTCACACAGGGACATAGACTCCACCGGGGAAGACAAATCTTCACTAGGGACAAGGGGGAAACTCCACTGGGGAAAACAAATCTCCCACGGAGAAACGAAAGACCAGAGACACGAACCTCAATGGGGACAACTAAATGAAGAGCTTCCTATAACGAAGAGTTTGAAAGGGATCTTCAAGGAAAGGCTAGAAATAAGACCAAACACACCGGGATGATAGTAACCACTAGATCTCCGAGACTTAAATGGGGATGTCAAATCTTCACTGAGGGATATTGGTGATAACCAAAGATTCTTACCAATAACAATTGGATTTAAACAATACCATTAACCACTGAACATAACCGAGGAATCGTTAACAACCGAGCCAAAAATACCAATAACAATTGGTTTTAAGCGATGCTAGTAACCGCTGGACTTAGAAAGACTGGTAACAACCAAATCAAGGTACCAATAACAATTGGATTTTAAACGGTGCTAGTAACTACTAGACTTACTGGGTAAATTGGTAACAACTAAATTAAATATAAATAACAAATAGATTTAAACAATGCCAGTAACCACTGGGCTTGCACGTGGAACTGGTGACAACCAGATCAAAGATCCCAATAACAATTGGATTTAAACGATGCCAGTAACCACTGGACTTAGACTGAGGAGAGTTGGTAAGAACTAAGTCAAAGTACCAATAACAATTGGATTTAATTAATGCCAGTAACCACTGGATTTACAAAGATTGGTGACAACCAAGTCAAGGTACCAATAACAATTGGATTTAAACAATACCAGTATCCATTGGACTTAACCGAGGAATCGGTAACAACCAAGCCAAAAATACCAATAACAATTGGTTTTAAGTGATGCTAGTAGCCACTGGACTTAGAAAGACTGGTAACAAACAAATCAAGAAACCAATAACAATAGGATTTTAAACGGTTCCAGTAACTACTAGACTCGTTGAACAAATTTGGCGGCGACCCGATCTCAAAGACAAGCATCAGTAACAACTAATCATCTTGGTAATCATCAGGTTGTATCAGATATCGCTAGTTACAACTAGCCTCTTGGGACAAAAACATCTATCACAAAGTTGGTGTCAAACCGCGAAGCGAGCTCGTGGCAAACAGGACAGAGCAAAAAGGTTGGTAACGGCCAAAGGATCTCAATGACAAAAGCCAGACAAACAGAAACCAAAGCAAAGCAAACAAATGTGTATTTTAATGATATGATGCACATGCATATGTAGACCGACCCACGAGGGAGAAGGAAGAAGCGAAGCAAGAAACACGAGGAGGAAACTCATCACACTGAGTCCTGATGTCACTAATCTGGATGAAACTTCTTTTCGAGGAGAGAAACGACTCTCTTGAAGTATTCAACGCTCTTGCAAACCTGCAAAAGAGGGATTTCTGTTGAGTAGCGGGGTGGCCGTCGGGCGCTTCCTCGATTAGAGATGACAACAAGCTTTTTATTGCTCTGAGAGTAGTGTAATACCGTCATGTTACCTTTAGAGTTTAGTCGTGCTTTGTTAAATTAGTTTTCTTAAACTAAAATTTTAAATTTTCAAAACACTTTGCTCTTCAAAAAAATCATTATTAATGAATAAATGAAATTTGCATAACAAAACATGGATCATAACGATGATTGGTCCAAAATCTGATTTTATTAATAGACAAGAACTTTTACAACGGGTAGAGTCTCGGGAACAAATACAAGTTAAAAAAAATGGAAAACAGATAGGGTATACAAAATCCCTCAATGGTCCGACCCTACTGACTAGTAGTCCATATGTTTCGCTGCTTCTGACGAGAATGGCAGACAATGATTTTCTTCAACACTTTTGACGAGGCTTTGCCTCTGAATTTTCATGTATTGTTCTTTCGAACTTCCAACTTGCTGAGGAGCTCTTCGGGCCTGGGTCACCTTTCTGGGTTTCCCATTCAGGCGTAATATTTTCTCACCGCATCCAAATTGATAAGATACTTGAGCTGCTCACCGTCCATCGTTTCAAGAATCAAAGACCCTCCAAAGAAGACAGTCTTTATGACGAAAGGGCCATCATAATTAGGCATCCACTTTCCACGCATATCCTTTTATGTTGGTAGGATTTTTCTGAATACAAGCTCCCCTTTATTATATTCCTTGAGACGAACTTTCTTGTCGAATGTGTCGCTACACGAAAAATGCAACAACGGATAGGAGAAATGAAAAGACAGAAGAGTCTCCATCGAACTTTATTTATCCCATGAGGGGAAGGGAAAACATCGAGAAAACCCTAAGGAAGAAACGGATAAGATGGTCTCGCAACCAAGAGAAAGGGTTCAGAAGCCGGTTATGCGAATGGAAGGTATTAGCATCCCTCGCATCCATCATACTCAATGGGAACCATTTGTTTGTCTATGTGTGAAGATATTTACTAAAGATATTTCTATATAAGTGTGTTCTAAGGGGGAGAGAGAAAGGTTATAAACAGGGAAAAGAGAGAGAGACTCGGTATGACTTCGCGGTCCTAGGCCTACGTATTCTCAACAGGTATGAGAAGGTCACAACCAACATAGTTCGGGAAATTACGGGTGATAGAGGAAGGTTGCTCGCCAATACATCGCTGTCTCATGCCTACGTATCCTCATCTGATATGAGAAATCAGAGCAAACGTAGTTCGGGAAACTACGGGACAAGGTCTCGATCGCACTGGGCAAGAGAAAAGGTTCTGGATAACGACTTGGTCTTGATTGCACTGTAGCAAGAGAGAGGGGAAGTTAGTTTTTATTGTGCTCGTCAAGGATAGAGATCCTCGTGCCTACGTATCCTTATTAGGGAATAAGGAATAAGAGCAGGCTTAGTTCGGCCAACTATGGATGAAAGGCAAAAAAGTATGCTCGCCAAGATATCGTCGTGTTGTGCCTACGTATTCTCATCTTGTATGAGAAATCAGAGCAAACGTAGTTTGGGAAACTACGGTTAAAGGATGTGAAAGTGCGCTCACCAAGACATCGTCGTCTTGTGCCTACGTATTCTCATCGCTCGCCTAAAAATCAGAGCAAACGTAGTTCGGGAATACGGTTAACTAGTGTTTTTATGGATGATGCTAACGTACATATTCTAGCAGTTAGGTGTATTGCAGCTCGCTCGTGGAGTCTTAGGCGTTACCTGTTTGCGGTAGAACGGACATAACATATCCTTTTTGAAAAGAAAGTTTTTGCAATCGAGGCAAGATATCACGTTTAATTTGTGAAAGTGGTTTTTAAGGGTGAAATAGATCCTCGAATATTAACCCCTTGCAGGTAGTACCCAATTCTTTATCTCAAAAGAATTATTGTGAAAAAGGTGTGGCGAATGCAGTTACGTCTTCATATTGAAAGACAAGTATCGAGACCACACACTCTACAGTGAGTATCCTGAAACTCGGAGAGGAAGAAGTCTGCACTTAATCCTCTCTTTTAGCTCAATACAAAGAGAACTTCATTCTCTTTATTAAAGATTTTTTGATTTGGAATGGTAAGTGCTTTGCGATAGTGAATCCTAAAGGTAATGTCAAGCACTCGGGATAGGAGAAGGCCTACGCCTAACCACTCCACAACCATTCAAGTTTTATTGTGAAAAAGGGTTTTAAAATGCACTTGTTACGAGACCAAGGTTTTAGGAGAAAAGTTGTAAAAGAGAACAAGTGGTGAAAGACAAGAAAACATGAAGCATCACAATCACCGAATATCCAAGGTAAATATGTACCAATATCGTTAAGAAAATATTTACAAACGCACTCGAGAATTAGACGAAACTAAAACTAAAATTAAGAATACAAATTAGTTCACTTAGGCCAAAAATCAAAGTTAATGCCCAGAATTAAAATTAGCCCAAAAGGAAGTTCAAATAAAATCAAAATTAATTAAGTTAAAATCTAATTAATAAAAGTAATACAAATAATCTAAAAGAAAATAGAAATAAAATTAAAATTAAAATCAAAATTAGTTCTTAAAGAAAAAAACCTAATTAAAATCTAATAGCGAAAATAATTAATTCAAAAATCTAATTCTAAAAAAATATATCTAATTCTACAAAATAAATTCTAAAACTAAAATATAATTCTAAAATTTAAATAATTCCAATATTAATTAAAATAAATTAATTAAAATCTAATTAAATCCTACTTAGAATATTTAATTAACACTAAATTCTAAAATCAAGTTCTAATCCTATAGTTAAAATCCAATTAGTGAAACTAAACACTAATAAAAATAAAATTAATAAAATAAAATCAAACAAAGGAGGGACAGACAATAAAATTGGGTGGTGCACATAGCAGTTGGGGCGCATGTCCTAGACACCAGGCCCATGAACTCTTTTTTTTAAAATCAGAATGAGGTGTAAAAAGAAGAAACACGGGTGGCAAAAAACTCATGGTTTACAGGCCCAACCCACCATGTGAAACCCTAGTCCAATGCTTAACTAAAAATAAACTCAGTCGTCTTCTTACTTCCCTTCTTCTTTTTCACCGTTTTCTCCGACACCATGCCTTCGCAACTCATCGTCGCACAAGACTTCGTGCCTTCATATTCTTCAATTCTTCATCAAAGTCACTTTGTGCCCTTTTCTTCCTCAATGTTCCACCGTGTTGTGCCCTCACGTCGGCGGCGGAGCCTTTGTATCATCCATAAACATACGCCTGACTTAAGCTCTTTTCTCAGTAGATTCCAGCATAACCTACCTCTATCCTTACTCCATGATATGCATCACCTTATAATGGAACGACCTAAGGCATTGCAGTGGATTACATCTCAGAATGTATGCTTGGATCGAAACTGCGTACCTGCATAACGAGGACGAATATGATGACGTAACGTTCATGTATGAGAGATTGATTGATTTGAAGGTTGGTGGTTTTCTTGAAGACTGGTTTTATGTTGTAGTTTGAAGGAGTGAAGTTGCAGGTTGTGGCTGGTGATTGTGGTGTTTTTATGCAGGCTGCAGAATTAAAAAATGATGAATTAAGGAGTAGCAGCGATGAAATGGTGTTCTGTTGATGGAGAAAAAAGAAAATATGCCGAAAAAGAAGAAGATAAGTGTCTCATCGCTGCGAAGAGGGGCCGACAAGGACAGAAGAGTCGCCACCGTTCGTTATGTATCCCAAAGCGAGGGAAAGGAAACGATCAGAGAAAACCTACAGAAAAGGGAAAAGACAGGTCATCGCAACCAAATCTTGGGTTCGGAAGTCGGTTACGCAAAGGGGAAGGCATAAGCACCCCTCATGTTCGTCGTACTCGACGGGATCCACGCTTGTTATCTATCTAAAAGGGTGTTAATCTATCTAAGCTACAGGCCACAAGGACAAAAGAAAAGAAAAAAGACTCGATAGACACCGCTGCTCTATGCCTACGTACTCCCTCGGGCAATGGGAAAGTCAGAGTCAACATAGTTCGGAAAACTACGGGTGAAGGGTGGGGAAGGTTGCTCGCCAAGACATTGTCGTCTTGTGCCTACGTATCCTCGTCTAGTACGAGAAATCAGAGCAAACATAGTTCAGGCTGACACGACCACAGGTTGGATCAAGTGTTTTACCCGAGTAGGGTTAAACTTTAGTTCCAGTATTTAGGTGTATTGCTGCTCGACCATTGGAGGCTTAGGCGTTACTTGTTTGAGGTAGAACCAAGAGTTAACAACACTCTCTTTGAAAATGGTTTTCAATTAATCCCAAAGGATAAAAAATTTTGATGTTTGTTTTTGAGTATTTTATGAAGAAGAAGTGAATTGAATTGTATTTGTAATTCATGTTGCACTAAAGACTATGACTTAGGAGCGAATGCGTTGCATATCGCCTAAAGGGCATACGCTAAAACTCTAGACAATTGAGAGGAGGCCCCCCAATAATCATTTCCCAAATGTTTAAGGCTCGTAACGTACAACACTCATTATCCTTTATTACATGTGTTGAAAAAGTTTTGAGATGAGAAGAGAGAAGACACAACTAAGGGGAAACTAACTCAACCCTAGTGTTATCATGCAATGTGCTCCTATGATTGAGATTGAAAGGGAAGAGACTATCCTAATGTTAGCATGCTTGGATTGAACACCTAATGTCTCTCCTACTCCCACCTTAAACAAATGGGACTAGGAATCCTAAGGGATCATGGCAAAGAAGACCAAGTAAACACAAGATGAATCAATCACAAGTGAAGAAGAAGAAATGGATGCAGACATGAAATGCAACACAAAGGAAAGAGGGAGGACAAAAAGTGTGGTGCAGCAACCACCACAAGCACATCTCAACCTCTTGAAAGCAAGAAAAGAGATCCAAAACAAAAGAGAAATGCAAGCAAAAAGACTTAAACAAGTCAAAGCAAAAGGTGAGAAAAAATGGGAGAAGTTACAACTCCTACAACCATTCAAACATCAATCACCAAACCGAAAGTCAAATAAATAAGAAATAGAAGAAGCCATGATCAAAATGAGGATGTGAGAATAGGCTTGGGCAAAAAGCAACATAAGAAGAATCTTAACCAAAAGCATCACATTGATCATGCAAAGAGAAAGCACAAACAAGTTCTCAAAGTGGCATCTCATTCAAGGCAAACTCAAAGTATAAGTAAGGAATACCAAATCACCTTGAATGAGTTTGAAATTCCAAGGGACATAAGTGAGAACAAGACAAGAAGGTTCACAAACCAACGAACAAACAAAGCCAAGACAAGTTACAAAGTAGGGCAAGGTAAAGAACCAAAGTTCAAAACACTTTCAACATTCAAATGCAAATGGAAAGCCCTAATTAAAAGTAACTTGTAACACAAACCAACCAAATATGTGACCGATAAAATTGAAACCAGCATCCTAAACATGTCAAGAATGTGAATCAAGAGGCATGGGATGCATATGGGATCCACAAAGATCATCTCCCAAAAGAACTAGGTCAACTAGTTTATATGAACCTCAATTAGGGTGACTTGACTTGCAAGGTTCACCAAAAATAGGAGAATAGTTCAATAAATGCCAAATAAAATGCACAAAACTCTTAAACATGTTGGCAACTAGAGGCCAAAACAACCAAACCAAATTCCAATCAAGGCATCACCAAATGAATTGATCAACTAGGGTGCTCCACCTTAAAGGAAATATTTTTAGGGTAAAACAAATGCAAACCAAAGTCAAACAAAAATAGGACAAACCTTGACCAAAAACAGCCTCAAAGGCACCTCAATCCATCATCAAAATGAAGAGGAAATCTTACTCATAGGTGATTGCAACTGGTCCACAAATCAAGCAAGAACAAAGAAGAACCATATTAAAAACACTTCCAATCATAAAATTCAAATTAAATTGAAAAATAAAATAAAATCAAAATTAAAAATTATGAAAAATTAATTAAGACTCTAAAGTGTTGGAAAATATTTTTTGTTGAATTTTTTGACATTTGGAAGTATTTTTAAATAAAAAAGCTAAACAGAAAATAAAAGAAAAACGAAATAAAACAAGAATGGCTGGGGTGCATCAAGCAAATCTGGAAACAAAGCAAACAGGTTGAAGCGCATTGGGCTGAACAAAATGGGGGTGGCCAATAGCACTCTGGACCCAGATCCAAACCTAACTCAGCCAGATTAATGAAACACAACGTTTCATTAATCCAACGTGGAGTCAACACTCCAAATCACCCAGTAAAGCCAATCAAATGCAAGCACGCGCCTGGTCAAAAGGTCCAACATGAAGCACGTCAGATCTAAGGGTTTACGAACCAGACGTCGGAGCCCTAGCTCTTGTCGTCTTCTCCCGCGAGATGGCCAGAGCTCAGATCATCAACTTTAACCAAACTTGACAAAATTGGTACCAAATTAAAGCTGAAGTCACGTAGGTCATGAATCCAAGATTCAATCATCCATATCCTTCACAAATCAAGAGAATCGAAGCCAACAAGTTTGAGATGCACATCTAGAAACTTCATCAAACATGAACAATAATGGATCAAACATGGCCTACACGAGGTAGGGCTTCAGATGCAACCAATATGAACCTAGATCATGGCCTAGAATGGGAGAAAATTTGATTGGAAACTTACTGAACGGAGACATTCCGTTGGTGCTTCAAATGCTTGCAAACTTGCTTCCAGTCGTCCAGATCCACTCCAAATTGCACAAGGAAGGTGAATTGCACTTCAGTTTGCCTTGATTTGCAGAGAAAAAGGAAACACGATTTTGAATTTCTCTTGATAATTTGAAAACTAAATTTGCTCTCTCTTACTCCAATTTCCACTTCTGAGCCCTTGGAACGAATTTTGAACTTATATATGTTGGATATCTGATCAATTGGAAGGCCCGTGAAGCCACATTTGGATGAATTTGAAAAAATGCCCAAAATGGAATTCCCTCATGCACACGTGAAAACACTTGCATACACTCATGGAAATCATTTGGTTTTGAAGCTGGTGAGTTGAATTTCACATTGGAATGGATTTGGGCTTTTGAATTGATCCAATTAGTAAGTTTCAAGGAAAAATTTCTTCGTGAAGAAAGTTGCAATTTCACGTGTTTTTTGCCTCTTGGACCAAAACCAAATTGTGCCTTTTGCTTGTGAATGTGCCATGAAGAGAATTAAACCAAAATAAGACATGAAAATGACCTATAATGTATTCAATTGAAATCATCTTTTAAATTCCATTTTTCACTTAAAATTTCCACCCAATGTTCATAACCATCCACAATTCACACAATCCTTGAGTTTCATGATGTAAAAGAGGTCCCTAGGAGCAACTTTCATTTTGGTTGAAAGTTCATTTGAAGTACACAGGTGCATGAAAATGGATTATGTAACAAATGACCTATAATCAAACTTTCGCAAAATACCCTTGCCTTGTAAGGTCCATAACTTGAGTTACACAAATGATATCAAGGACTTCTAGGATCATGAGGAAAAACTTTCATGTTCACCTAAAGTTTCATGAGGAAAGCTACGATCATGAGGAAAAACTTTCATGTTCACCTAAAGCTGAGGAGAAACTTTATTCTAGGTCAAAAATGCCTTGGAAGTGAGTTGACTTTTATTGACCAAAAAATATGTTCATCTGAGACCAATAACTTGATGGCATCATAACTTGAGTTCCACAAACCCAATGGATGAGCTCTAGTACTCAAAGGGAAGCTAAGAACATTCTCTACAAGTTTCATGTTCACAAGAAAATGAGGTTGAACTTGTATCATGATGTAAATTGTCCTTGAAGTTGAGCACTAAAGAAGGGGGATTTTACACTGATATCCTCTGAAACCCTAATTTAGTAACTTCTTGAACTCGTGATTCTTCTTTACTTGAACTTGAAATGACATCCTAAATGTCTCAACATAACTTCCCATAGCTCCAATGACTTAAAAACAAGTCTCAAACTCCCTCAAGTCCACAGTTGCCCTTGAGCTAAACAGATGAAACCCTAGGTTCACAACCTTTGACTGTGACCTCTTGCAAGTGAAATAAATGTTTAGATGAGCTCCACAATGACTTCTAGAGCATTCTATGAGCTTCTCAAACATCTCTTATCCATAACCATGAGCTTATGAACCCCTGATGATCCTCAGTTGATCCCCAAGATAGGAGATAAACAACAAACATACTAATCTTATCTTTCAAAGACCTCTGACACTTCTTGATGATTGTAAGCACTTGATGACTTGAATAAACACTCTTGCTTGAGCTTGAAATCCTTTGAGACTCTTCTATTGAATGGAACACCTCTCTTGATCCTCTGTAAAGGACAATGCTATGCAAATGCAAATGCTAAAATGAAAAGAAACATAAGCCAAGTAAAGAAAAAAGTTGGTCAAATTTTGGGGTACAATAGCTTCCTCTATTCAAACGTCTTAGACCTGAATGAGTGAAAAGCGAACGACTTTCAAACAGTCAAGGTAAAAGACATTGAATACCAAAGAACCCGAAAATTTGCCAACCTCAAAAATAGAACTGCAAACTATATTATTAGGACAAAATCTCCGGAAATAATTGTGTCTGATAATTGCAACGGTAATAAACTAACTAATTACCATCCAGAAAACCTCGACACGCAGTCGGAAGAGGCATCTGCTAATGCACAGGAAACGAAACTCAGACAGAAAGATCATCTGATATCACCATCAGGCATCTGTTTGAACGAAATAGGCATCGAACCCGAAGGCCGGATCAACACAAAGTTGAGAAGAACATCTGACATCGTCGCCAGACATCTGTTAAATACAAACAGGCATCGAACCCGAAGGTCGGCTCAACACGAAGTTGAGAATCTCTGCTAACCAACAAGCACTTGTTAAATAAAAGTGAGCATCGAACCTGAAGGCCGGATCAACACAAAGTTGATAACATCTGCTAACCAGCAGGCATTCGCTAAATAAAAGCGAGCATCAAATCCGAAGGCCGGATCAACACGGAGTTGAGAAGAACATCTGACATCGCCACCAGGCATATGTTAAATACCAACAGGCACTAAACCTGAAGGCCAAATCAACACCCAGTTGAGAAAAAAATCTAACATCGCCGCCAGGCATCTATTAAATAAAAAAGGCATCGAACCCGAAGGTCGGATCAACACGCAGTTGATAAGAACATCTGACATCGCCGACAGACATCTGTTAAACAAAACAGGCATCAAATCCGAAGGTCGGCTCAACACGAAGTTGAGAAAAACATCTGCTAACCAGCAGGTATTCGCTAAATAAAAGTGAGCATCACACTCGAGGGTCGGCTTAACACGAAGTTGAGAAGTGAATCTAACAACAATTCACAAGAAACATCCGCTGGGGAAAGAGAAACTTAAACAAGCAACTATGTTGGGGAGATAAGACGGTAAGATAAACACATCTGTCAAAAGATTTTGCCATGGTCTGGATACCACACAGGCTCAGGAATTAAATGATAATATGTCGGGTCTGGATACTGCGCGCTAAAGGGATATAACATCTTTTGCCAGGGACTGAATACCGCGCGAGCAAAGTAAAAAACAACTGTTGTTGAAGATATACCTGAAAACAAAGAGGTAACAACCTGGCTTATGTTTCAAATGCATATGTTTGAATATGGCGTAATGCTCCATACGAAATAGAAATGCTACGCGTTCTAAGGATGCTATGCACAAATGCAGCATGCAACAGAACTAACTCAGCAAAATAAATGCTGAAGAGACAAGACCAACTCCGCCGGGGAGAGATGGGATATGCCAATTACGATTGGACTTGAGCTGGGAAAAACAAGCCCCAGATGGCCTCCAAGAAGAGAACTCCTGGGTAATAATGTTCTGACGAGAATACAATCCACTCGGCTGGGAATCAAATCAACTCTTGCTGAGGGAAACGCCCTGGATGGCCTTCCAGAATATCACTTTTTTGGGGAACAAACGACCCGGCTGGGCAAAGACGACCAACCGTTGGAATTAAAACCAACCTACTGAGGAAACCAACGACCCTACAAGAGAACCACAAACAAACATTGAGATTAGCCTGCGCTATGATGGGGAAAGCAGCCCTGAATGGCCTCCTAGAGCACCGAAACCTTCTAGGGTATAAAGCAAACATCTGGGGATAAATCCTCACCACTAGAGATCCAAATCCACCCTGTCGAGGATTATTTAGTGGGAAATCAACATCAAAATGTATCCCAACTGATAGGGATGCACCAATACTTTCTCAAAAACGATTCCAACCTGCGGGGAAGAACCTACTTTGCTGAGGAAAGGTATACCCTGCCAGCTTCGCTGGAAAATAAACAATAAGGGAAACGACATCAATCTTTGCTTAGGGATTGCGTCAGCAATCAAACCCTGAGGGGATACAAAGTCAAAAATATTTGGACTCTGTGGGGAAACCAAATTCTAAGTTTGTTTCGCTGCTTGGGAAAAAGTTCCACATCTACCTGGTGGAAAGAAATCTAGTCTTGACTATCTAGGGAGTAAGTGTATACCTATAATCTGCTGGGGATAAGTCACACACTTCACCTGCATGGGGTTGAAATTATGGTATGCAGATCTTAGATGTCTTAAGAGATGCAAAGAACATTGATCTCTGCTAAAATAGAACAAGGACAGAACATGACCATTTTAAATTCCTTTAAAAATTAACAATGTCATGACATCAGTCGTAACATCAGCAGACTGACAAAAGTATTTATCTCACCATTTAAATTGTGTAGAATTGTAAATGTTGAAAGATAAATAACACAATGAATTGTTAACCCAGTTCGGTGCAACATCACCTACAACAGGGGGCTACCAAGCCCTGAAGGAAATCCACTATTAGCATAATTAATTCAGAGCTAAACTCCCAGTTTACAACTCCTCACTTAATCTCTACCTAATGCAATTTCTACCTAGAACCCACTAGACAAGAGACACCTCTCACTCCCCACAATCACAGTAGTGATAATAATCTAATACAAAAAGAAAGACTTTAGAAGACCCTCTTCAAAGTCACAATACTTGATTTTGCTTAACAACTTCAATCAAGAATAATACACTCTTGCTTAAAAGCTTCGAGTGAACAATTAACACATAACAGTCTAAACATGTCTACCACTATGCATCTAAAGATACAAATGGTGACTTACAAGGTCACACACAAAAAACTCTCAAAACCCTAAACCCTTATTTCACACTGAAGTGTTTCTTGTTGTGACTACTTCTTTTCCCTTGCTTCTGTGCCTCCTTAAATAGTGATGCAGTCTGGGCTGATCAAAAGTAACAGCAGGGAGAGAAGATTTCAATTGCAATAGAAATTAGGTTTAACCAATTTAATCCAATCTCCACAATTCATGGTGCTCAACACTGCCTAGAGTCTCGCCTTAAATAACTATGGAACCCTAGCAGGTTTCCTGAAATCTAGCCTGAGATAACTCAGGAACCATAATAGAAAAAAAACACGTACCCTTGATGTCAGCTACCTGATGTCATAACATTCAGTATGACATCCAATACACTCTGTTCTAGCTAACCAAACTTACCCTGTAGTACACTCCTGTAGAATCTTCTTCATAACAGTATAAACAAATATATGATAGTTTCCTAAAAAGTATCAAAGATCCTTTTTATGAACACCAATTAAATATGCACTTTGTTCCTAATAAATCTCTTTGACCTGCACATACTGATGAGGTATACCCAACAGGATCTCATCAGACCAAAACACCTCTGTCAAGAGATATAAAACAACAGCTCCTACTATACCGGAAAAGGATGTCATGACATTCAACTCGACATCTTGATTAAAACACATGACAACAGTTATGTCTTGACATCTGCTGTACCAGACAAGGATGTCATGAAATTCAGCTCAACATCTTGGTTAAAACATATGACATCAGTTTTGTCACCACAACAGATGGATGTCATGACATCTGTCTTGACATCTTGATTAAAAGACATGACAGCAGTTCTGTCACCACAGCAGATGGATGCCACGACATCTTACTTAACATCAATGCAGAATCATGTTTTACCAAAATTTATCCAACCATGGAACTAACAATCCCCCCTTTGGCAAATTTTGGCTAAAACAACCAAACAAGGGCAACAACAGCAATAGCAACAGCAGTAGTTTCCTCAAAAACATCCAGCCTCACAAACTTTCGTGCTCCCGCTTAGTAGTTGCATTCAGCACGTAACCCCACTACTCTTTCCATAGCAGTAGCAACAGATAACAACACTTTACTCCCCCTTTGTTTAGCCAAAACTTGACAAAAATTGGAGTAAATGTACACACATACACTCATAACACATTAGTCCCAACAATTAATAAAAACTGTACCACAAGCAATAAGAAACAACCTCCATAGTATCCACAAGCAATAAGAAACAACCTCCACATGACTTTAATCCGTGAGCATTGACATTGAATCTTGAGTTCTTGCCTTGTCTGAAGTTGCACCTTCAGGAGTGACACCTTTGACATCACCAATTCAAATACAATCAATTAAATACTTGCCACAAGTAACAATTGATTTTAAATCCCCAATTTGAGGCACACAAATATTCTGTAGAGAAAAATAAATTCTGCCAGACAATAACCAATGTTGTTTCCTAGGTCATTCACCAACAGTCTCACAAGGCCAGACCCATAATCATATTGTCAAGAAAAATTACATCAGACAGCACAATGTCAGGACATCTAGTCTGACATTACAACCTCATCAGTGGTTCAATAACACAAGCTTGCCTGAGAATCAGCAAACTTTGTACACAGCTCCACATCAGCACAAAGTCACCACAAGCACTGCAGCTACACATCATACAGGTACACAGCTCCGCTGTCATGCATAATCAGCACCCCCCTAAAAGAGAGAACCCAAACACATGAAGAATCACTTCATCATCTTCACACATGTAACTTTACACCACTTGATTCACAAACCACACATGTGCACCAAATCAAAGCTGATTATGTCTTGATCTTCATCGTCACCAGCCATACAATTACACACTTCTTGGAACCATAAACAATCTTTGAGAAATAATTGTACTATTGCAGCAACAGATCCTAGATGGAAGTATAACTCCCCATATTAAGGATACCATGTGCTCTTTTTCCAGAAGCACGTGAATGGAAAATATAAGACTCACCTTCATGTCTTCAAGAGCTCACTCTTTGTTCAACACTCCTGCTGAACACATTCACTTACTGCTTGAACCACAAGCAACTAGTACACCCATCAGATAGAATCTCTCCCCCTATCTTCTATAAAAACTGCTCCTTACAGCAAGAAACACCCAAGATCACAACAATATTCCTCATGACCAACTCTATGCTCATACAGTGCGAGGGCATCAAACTGCTCCACTTCTTTCAGAAGAAACCACTTTTCCACAAGTATTGTTACCTCAGTCTGAGTCAGATAATAAGATAGACACTCCATAATCCAAGACATTCTTTACCTTATCATTCTCCCATATGATAAGTTAGAACATTTCTTATTAAACTGGTGACTATTCACTTCCATATAGCACATCAGGATCCAGACTTTTATGCAACCAACCAATGATCCACTCCAGTCTTGTACAATACCTTCACATCATACTCCAAGACAGTCTTTTTACCTCATCATTCTCCCGTATGACAAGATAGAGTACTTCTTAGTCAAGATGTGAACCACAAGTTCCTTAACAGAACTTCAAGTCCTTCTTCCAAAAAAAACAAACCAGATGATGTTCTAACATTAATTAGGACATCTTTCACATGTCACAGACACACCATCCAATGGTTCTTGATATGCTCACAACTAGACTTACTACTTCCTAGTAATCCAACTGAAGCTCTTCAGAAAACACAACTCCACCAGCTTGATCAATAAGAACTTCAGACAACCAAAGAGATAAACTATCCTACATCTCCAAAAGAAGGTAATCTTCCATAAGAAACTTAGGGCTTATACCACAAGCTCTAATCTATGCACAGAACCAGAACCTTCTCTGATCTTCAACCAACTACCCTTCTGCACAAGAGTACTTAGTTCCTAGCTCACTGCTTGGAATCACATTAAAGACCAGCCAAATGCCATTGTTTGGTTAACTAAGCTTCTTTCAGAGCTCTAGAGAATCTTCTAATCCATCAAGCAAACTTGATCTTCAAGTTACATATTCTACTTGCTCCATAGCAAGGCATCTACTCCTTCATGGAGCTCCCGCAAACAGCAAGAGATAGACCTTTTTGAAGCATTAATTCCTTTGAGATGATCAACTTATCTTACAATGATGTGCCACAACATCAATTAAGGTCCTGAAGTTTGCTTGATGTCACAACATCGGATAAGACATCCTGCTGGTGAATCCAGTCCTTCATTATGCCATTTAGAAGAACCCCATCAAGAGTTCCATGTTTTGATAGCAAGTTTGAGTAGACAACTCGTATTTTGTATTCTGCTTCACAACAAATCCCTTGAAATGCATATGCTACAAAAACTCCTCTTTAGAGAAACCAAACATGCCAAAGCTTGATTCTTCAGAGAAGATTAGTCACAAGAGATATTTACAGAAGGAATCCCGCTTTCCTTAAGTAGAGACTTCTTCAGAAGGTCAGAGATAACTGCCACTTATCCTTGTCCTCCAAGATGAGCAAGTCACATGCTCATATGCACTTAGATCAGAAATAAATTGATCCAAACAGTGCTATCACCATCACCATATTCTAGACAAGTTTCTTTCAAGGAAACTTCTAGATAATAATCAGATGCTTCTAGTAGAAACTTGAACACTCCTACTGCACTCAATTACTCCTAGAATACACTAATCCAAGACAAATGTCTTCATCTTCACTTCCATCAGCACTACATTCTAGCCAAGTTTCTTGCCAAGAAACTAGAGTAAAGACAGATCCTACCACACATGTGTATGGTACCAAGATTGTCAGCTACATCTCCTTTGATCTAGTGATTCACTCCTTGAATCCACAGAATTCTGCACAATCTCTACTCATGGAATGTCTCAACATCTGGTTGAACATCAGGTCATTGAAGTAGACCAAGCAGATCAAGGGCCCGATGCTTGTGCAACCACTAATGAGACACCTTGATCATCAACTAAGGATAATCCATTAAATATTTGAGAATATCTCAAATAGCAATAAATCTTAAATCCTTATAATAAATCCTTCTCTTAATTTCACCAATCTTGAAGTTCATGTAGTCCACAAATAGCAATTGATCTTAAATCCAAACAACTTGTCGAGAAGACCATCTGATAGATATTTACACTTCAGTAATACCAAAAGTATTCCTTAGTATAAGTATCTGTAATGTTGAAACATCAAGGCTGATACCCTTGACTCAACCTGCGTATGACTTCCTCATGCTAATAGAGCTCTTGCAAATCATGGATGGTGAAAATGAATCACCTCCCATTATAACATCTATCAGCACCAGTGATCTTCAGAAATCCATTTTCAGTATGAGAATCAGATTATCTTCCCGAAAGAGCGCTTCTCTTCAAATTGACTTCAAGGTACATGATAAAACCTAATCTTCCAAGTATGAGGTCAGCAATAACATATATCAACAAACAACTCTCTTCATTCCTTTGCTTTTGACGTTGGAATGATTAGAGCTTTCAGACAGGATGCCTACTGTGATACCAATCGAATTCTGGTATGCAGATCTCAGATGTCCTAAGAGATGCAAAGAAAATTGATCTCTGCTAAAATAGAACAAGGACAGAACATGACCATTTTAAATTCCTTTAAAAATTAACAATGTCATGACATCAGTTGTAACATCAGCAGACTGGCAAAACTATTTATCTAACCATTTAAATTATGCAGAATTGTAAATGTTGAAAGATAAATAACATAATGAATTGTTAACCCAATTCGGTGCAACATCACCTACATCTGGGGGCTACCAAGCCAGGAAGGAAATCCACTATTAGCAGAATTAATTCATAGCTAAACTCCCAGTTTACAACTCCTCACTTAATCTCTACCCAATGCAATTTCTGCCTAGAACCCACTAGACAAGAGACACCTCTCACTCCCCACAATCACAACAGTGATAACAATCCAATACAAAAAGAAATACTTTAGAAGACACTCTTTAAAGTCACGATACTTGATTTTTCTTAACAGCTTCAATCAAGAACAATACACTCTTGCTGAAAAGCTTTGGGTGAACAATTAAAAATTAACACATAACAGTCTAAAAATGTCTACCATTATGCATCCAAAGATACAAAGGGTGACTTACAAGGTCACGCACAAAAGACTCTCAAAACCCTAAACCCTTATTTTACACTCAAGTGTTTCTTGTTGTGAGTACTTCTTTTCCCTTGCTTCTGTGCCTCCTTAAATAGTAATGCAGTCTGGGCTTCGGCAGATCAAAAGTAACAACAGAGAGATAAGATTTCAATTGCAATAGAAATTAGGTTTAACCAAGTTAATCCAATCTCCATAATTCATGGTGCTTAACACTTCTTAGAGTCTCGTCTGAGAATACTAAGGAACTCTAGCAGGTTTCCTGAAATCTAGCCTGAGATAACTCAGGAACCATAATAGAAAAAAAAACACGCGCCCTTGATGTCAGCTACCTGATGTCATAACATTCAGTATGACATCCAATACACTTTGTTCTAGCTAACCAAACTTACCCTGTAGTACACTCCTGCAGAATCTTCTTCATGATAGTAGAAACAAATATATTATAGTTTCCTAAAAAGTCTCAAGGATCCTTTTTATAAACACCAATCAAATCTGCACTTTGTTCCTAATAAATCTCTTTGACCTACACATACTGATGAGGTATACCCAATAGGATCTCATCAAACCAAAACACGTATGTCAAGAGATATAAAATAGCAGCTCCTGCTGTACCGGACAAGGATGTCATGACATTCAGCTTGACATCTTGATTAAAACACATGACAGCAGTTCTGTCTTGACATCTACTGTACCAGACAAGGATGTCATGACATTCAGCTTGACATCTTGGTTAAAACATATGACAGTAGTTCTGTCACCACAGCAGATGGATGTCACGACATTTGTCTTGACATCTTGATTAAAACACATGACAGTAGTTATGTCACCACAGCATATGGATGTCACGACATCTTGCTTAACATCAGTGCAGAATCATGTTTTACCAAAATTTTGCCAAGCATGGAACTAACAGAGGATATCAATCTCGACCCTCTAGGGATGACTTTATTCTACCGAATAAATCCAATTTGAACTGTTGAGGAAAAGGTGCATACAGACAACTGCTGGGAATAAGTATACACTCAGCCACACACTCAACTTGCATATCCTTTCCTGTAGAAGCAAACTCTTGCTAGGGACAAGGTGCATTAGAATCGCTGAGGCTAAATGCACAAATTCTGTCTGCCAGAGATGAATGAGTCTCAACTACACACCTTCTTTCAATGGGGATGGTGATTCTACCGGGGATACACCTCTGAAAAACTTACCCCAAGGGTAACGACCCTGCACAATGAACAAACAACAAGATATCCTGCACAATATAAACTATATCGGTCATCATGCGTGACATTTTTCAAATAAATCAAAGTTTTAATGATTATTGGCAAAGCCTGCAAGTTTATGTATGCAAAGTGTTATCAAAACATTGGGCGTTTTTCCGCAAACAAAACAGTAAAGCCAAAGCAAGAGCAACAATTTACTGAATAGTATACGCTTTATTGACAAATGGCCTGTAAATAGGCAGCTTTTACAATAGATGCAACCCATGAAAAGAGGAAGCTGCGCAAAAATTTATAGAAATGCACAAAAATATACAAAATGTCGACAATATGGCACAAAAGAACACCATGTATCGATCCATCTATGACTCGCATGACTTTGATGCTTCTCTGATGCTTCGTCTTCTGAAGAGATTGATTTGGATGAACGGCCCTCGGGTCCTCCCTCAATCCACTATACACAGACCACGGTCATTTGCTTTTCAAAATCCCTAACTTTTGCCTGAATCGCCCTTTCGGGTTTTCAATTCACCGGGATACCCATTTTTGCCAAAGTCGCCTTTTTAGGTTTTCGACTTTGCGGGTTTACATCTTTTCTTTTTATCCCTAACTTTTGCCCGAACCCATTCTTTTTGTGGTTCGTCGGGATGCCCCATTTTTGCATGGATATTCTTTTTTCTTTCCAGCGGGTCTCTTTAAGCAAAGTATATTTTAACTGCGTTTGCGTTCACAGGGGATATGAAATCTTCACCATCCATGGTTGATAACAGCAAGGCTCCTCCATCTATTGTGCAGAATTGTAAATGCTGAAAGATAAATAACACAATGAATTGTTTACCCAGTTCGGTGCAACCTGTCGCTACGCGAAAAATGACACAGAGTCGCCACCGAATTTTATTTATCCCACGGAGGGAAAGGGAAATAGCGATAAAACCTTTGGGAAAAGAGCGTGGTCATCGCAACCAAGTCTTAGGGTTCGGGAGTCGGTTATGCGAGGGGAAGGTGTTAGCACCCCCTCGCATCCATCGTACTCGATGGGAACCTCCTAGGTTGTTTAGCGTGAATGGGTGTTTTATTCTAAAAGTTTGCTTGTTTAAAGAAAGGGGGGTTGGTTTATTTATTTTAATGCTCGCCAAGGATTGTGGCCCTTGTGCCTATGTATCCTCACTTAAAAGAAGTGAAGAATCAGAGCTCCGTAGTTTGGAGGCTTACAAGATAGTTGTTTGTTGGTTGATTTTATACCTTGAAAAAGGGTTTTTGAATTGATGCCCTAAGGCGAAAATAGGTTTGATGAGTTGATGTTATTTTTAAGTTTCTTAAGAGAAATTGTTCTTGATTAGGATTATACACAAAAGACTTTGGATAGAAATGAATGTTTCGAATAACCAAGTCGAGCGCCTTGTATCCAAAACATTCGGAACGAGTGTAGGAGGACTCCATTCTCATTCCTTTTCCACCACTTTAAAGTTCGTGGTGCATGATTCTAATCGTTTATGTTATTGTGTTTTGGATTTTTATGAGAAAAGAGAACCACTTGACGTTGGATCAAGATTTATTGTTTGTAAAAGTATTTGAGGTGATACGACCAAGGTCGATGACGGACACACAAGGCGGCCGACTTACAAGGGTTAAAAATGGCTCGATAAAATCGAGAGTTTGCTTTTGAAAATAGTTTTTGGAATCAAAAGTCACCAAGGACAATAGCAACATTCATACTAAAATCATACAACATATGGGATTAGTCGGCTAAAAAAAATCGAGACATGCAATAAAAATAACAAAAATAAGTGGAAAACAGTGGGGTAACACGGGTGGCCGTGTTGTATGACACGGCCCGTGTCATAGGGTACCTGCAATGTGAGTTTTTAGGGCATGACAGAGGTGCAACACGGGTGGCCGTGTTGTGTGACACGGCCCGTGTTGTAAAGTCTGGGTGAAAAATGATTTTTTGGGCAAACAGAGGTGCAACACGGGTGGCCGTGTTGTGTGACACGACCCGTGTTGTGAAGCCTGGGATTTTTGGATGTTGAAACCTCAAACAGAGGTGCAACACGGGTGGCCGTGTTGTGTGACACGGCCCGTGTTGGGCGACACGGGTGGCCGTGTTGTGGGACACGGCCCGTGTCAGGCTACCAGAGTGAAAAACCTAACTTTTTCTATGTTTTTCTTTCGTTTTTGTGGTTTCTTAAGAACGGTTTCTTGGTCCCTTTGGAACCTTACATGAAACATACCATACAACAATACATAAAAGAGTAAACAAAATGAATGTAAGAGCAAAAAAATAAAGGGAGAAAGGTTGGAGGAAATGGATACCCAAGAGCTTTCTATCCTTCTTGCAAGTCCTCCTTGGTCTTGGTTGAAAGTACTTCACTCCTCTTCACTCTATGTTGTGAAGGTTTTGTTCCTTAATGATCCTCTTGGTTCTATATCATTATCTTTTTCTGGTTTGCAAAGCTTCCTATTTTTCTGGGTTTTTGGGTTTTGTTAGCTCTCTCTATTTTCTGGTTTTGCAAATGTGTGTAGAATGGATGTTGAATGAATGAATAATCTTGTTTATAACCCCCTCTTCTTATCTCAACTCCTAGGGTTTTCACTTCTCCCCACATATCAGATTTTTCATGGAGTGGTGTCTCTTACCACCTTTCCTCATGACACTCTCTTTCTTTCCATTTCCATGTAAGAGCTATGCTGCATTTTTGTTGTTGCACTTTGCCTATGCTGTTTTTCTGCAGCACCTTGTGCCTTGCACCCATTTTGTTGGTTTGTGTTTGGACAGCTCCTCTTGGTCAATGCCACCAACTCTTGACAGCATTTTGAAAATTCTGATATGTAGAAGCATTGTCACATGTTATTCCCTTTGTCTTGTGACATGTGATCTTGTGACATGAAGAAGTTTGTCACCTCTTGCATGGGACTATTTTGCCATGATTAAACATGCATAATCTTGGTCTTAAAACATTCCAATCTTGATTTAATTCTTGCATATTTCTTGGATGTTTGTAAGCACAATGTGGACTTGGTGTGGCATTACCATAACATGAATTTGATTAGAGACTTGAATGAAGATTAGAAATAAATTAATTTCTAAACATTACTTAGAGTTGGAAATCTTGCAACAAATGACATTCTTGTAATGTCATAAAATTTCTCTTTGTAATATTCTTACCTCTAATTCATGAATTTGAAACCAAGATTATGGACTTGTGATCTTGACTCATGCTTTGCAAATTTGGACTCCACTTGATCAAGAATTTGAAACAAAATTGGATGAAGCAATCTTGAATTTAGGCCTTGAGTTTCATGTTCATTAGGAATATTTATCTTGCATATCCCAATATTTTTCAAGTAACTTTTCCTTGAAGTAATCTACGTGAGTAGACTTTCCAACTTAGATCAAGCCTTAGGTGATGAACCTTTTCTTCCATGTATTCCATGATAGGAAATTTATCTCATTAAAAAACGGAAAATAACAAACCGATCCAATCCGTACCTTGTGAACCCACATGCTCGACATGCAATAGAATGATGTATGATATGGTGAATGTAGGGTATAAAGGCTAAAGGTGAAAATGAGGGTATGACACAACCTCACCTACATCTGGGGGCTACCAATCCAGGGAGGAAATTCACTATTAGTAGACGTAATTCATAGTCAAACAACCCGTTTTCACTCTTCACTTAAGACCTACCTGTTAGAACACAGATTGGTGTTTAATATATCTCTATGTTTTGATGATAACTCTAATGGAATTTTGTATTAAGAAAATATATACTCTAATTTTGTTCAAATGTTTTGTTTCAGATATTAAAATAAATATTCTTACGGAAGCAAAAATGCATCTGAACATTACTCTACACAAAGCTCTAAAGCATCAGAAGCAAGTCATTAGAAGACTCTGAGCGCTGCCAGAAGAGACTCTGAAGCAGAAGCTGCAGAACACTCTGAAGCGTAGTTGAAGAATTAGTATGCAGAGTTTCAAGCATTGTTTCAAGAAGACTCTGAAGGTACTTTACGCTGCAACTACATAGGCTCTCTTATTGAAACTCTGCTCTGATTGATATTCACGCTGAAGCACATTGGCTGCAAAACTCTGATAACATCAAGACTCGGATGTTGATAACTTTGAGATAGAAGCTTGTTGAAGAAGATATTATTCAAAGATATATCGGTTGGCATATTCCAAACGACTCTTTCCTTATTCATGTATGGCACAGGAAATCAGACAAAAGGGATTTGTCTGAACATTCCTCTTCTGGGAAAGCTAAAGGCAATAGAAGACAAAAGGCTACAGCTACTCTGTTACGCACAGTCTTCAAGCATTGGAATTTCTGCTCTATAAAAGGATGTCTTCAACAACATTTCAAAGTTGACGATTCATCTTGACGAATTATTGAGTAATCAAATTAAAAAAACTACTCTCAAGCTCTCATACAATTTATTTCATAAGCTGAATAGTTTTATTCGTTCTTAATCTAAGTGTAAAAATCACAGTTGTGATATAGCTTTTTAGAAGCATCTTAAACACTTGTTAGTTTTACATTTATTTGTAAAAAGTTCCTTAAGAAGACCAAGTTGTGGTCAGGATTTCTTGAGAAGACTAAGACAATTGTTCTTAGTGGTTGACACTGTAATCTGTTTGAATATAATGGATTAAGTCCTTGTTGAGAAAGGCAAATCACCTGGGTAGGGTGGAATGGATTAGTTGAGTTCAACGAACCAAGATAAAAATACTGTGTTGTTTTTATTGCCATATTTATTTCAAAACCCTTATTCAACCCCCCTTCTAAGTGTTTTTCTTACCTTCAGTTGGCATCAGAGCTCCGGTTCTGAAAGTGCTTTCACATAACCGTGACAGAAAAGATCCAGTTGAGAAAAACTCCTAATATATTGTTCTTTATTCATCATGGTTGTTGAAGCTTCTACTTCAACTTCATACAACAACAGATACGATGATAAAGACAGAATCAGCACCAAACCTCCCATGTTTGATGGTGAGAAGTTTGACTACTGGAAAGACAGAATAGATAGCTTCTTTATAGGTTATGATGCAGATTTGTGGGATTTAGTAACTGATGGTTACACTCATCCTACCAATGACGAAGGGAAAAAGATTGATAGAAAATCTATGTCTGGTCAACAGAAGAAGGAGTTTAGAAACCACCACAAAGCAAGAACCATCCTATTAAATGTAATATCTCATACAGAGTATGAGAAAATAACAAACAGAGATACTGCATTTGATATGTTTGAATCTTTGAAGATGACTCATGAAGGGAACTCCCAAGTAAAGGAGACCAAGGCTATGGCGTTGATCCAGAAATATGAAGCCTTCAAAATGGAGGAGTCTAAATCTGTAGAAACTATAATCTCTAGATTTCAGATTCTCACAACTGGCTTGAAAGTTCTGGACAAGGGTTACTCCACTGTTGATCATGTCAAGAAGATCATCAGAAGTTTGCAAACTAGATGGAGACCAATGGTCACAGCTCTAAAGCTTGCAAAGGATCTGAGCAAGATCACGCTGGAGGAACTGATCAGCTCTTTGAGGAGTCATGAGATTGAACTAGAAGAAGACAAATCTCAGAAAAAAGGTTAGTCAGTTGCTTTAAAATATAACAAATATGTTAAAGCGTTGCAGGTTATGGAAGAAAGTTCTGAAGAATCTTCTTTTGAAGAAGAAGATGAATTGTCCTCGCTGTCTAGAAGGATCAACAAACTCTGGAATCATAAAGAGAAGAAGTTCAGAAACTTCAAGAAACCAGATCAACGTAAAGAGTCTTCTGGACACAGAAGATCTGGAAAGAAAGAGGTGGTATGATATGAATGCAGGGAACCTGGGCACTATAAGAATGAATGCCCAAAACTTCTGAAAGAGAAGCCAAGAAGGAAGTCTGATCATAAAAAGAACATTCTGATGGCAACCTGGGATGATTCAGATGCATCTGAATCTTCATCAGAGTCAGACGAAGAATGTGCAAACATGGCACTGATGGCTGACGTGGAAGACCATGCAGAAACATCTGGATCAGAATCAGAATCAGATTCTGAGGAGGTATTTTCTGAACTCACTAGTGCAGAACTTTCTGAAAGTTTATCAGAAAGTCTGGAAAGCTACATCCAAATCAAACTCAAATACAAGAAGCTTCAAAGTTGTCTTGCATCTGAGAATGATCTGTTGAGGTCTGAGGTTGCTGAGCTTAAAGCAGAAAATCTTAAAATAAAAAATGATTTAGAAAATGCTCAGAAATCTGACTCAGAACCTATATCATGCTCTAAAAATATTTTAGAAGAGTATGACTATAGCTTTCAGAAGTTTCTGGCTAGAGGCCTAGATAGAAGCAAGATGGCTTCAATGATCTATGGCGTAAGCAGAAACAATAGAAATGGTATTGGATATGAATCACCTTCTGGGATGGATTTAAATCCAAAACATGTTGATAAAATGATCATAAAGTATTCTCCTCTATATACTCATTTCAAATTTGGTCATTTAAATGATATTAAACACACACGTTCTGATATGAACAAACCTGTGTTTAATAAATCAAAACCTGAGAAGAACAAGGATGCTTATAAGGGAAAGAAATTCAGAAAGAATTTCAAACATACTAACCCCAGAGGACCCAAGAAAATATGGGTACCTAAAGACAAAATTATTTTTGTTGCAGATATCCTTAGCAGCAAAGTTGAAACGTCAGTCCTGGTACCTAGACTCAGGCTGCTCGCGTCATATGAAGGGAAGAAGGTCTATGTTCCAAAGCCTGGAGCTTAGATCTGGAGGTGATGTGAAGTTTGGAGGGAACCATAACGGCAAGATAATTATCTCTGGAACTATAGGTAATGTTAACCTCCCTTCCATTTCTAATGTTTTACTTGTTGAAGGATTAACACATAATCTATTGTCCATAAGTCAATTAAGTGACAATGGTTATGACATAATCTTCAATCAAAACTGTTGTAAAGCTGTCAGTCAAAAGGATGGCTCAATCCTCTTTAATGGAAAAATGAAGAACAACATTTATAAAATCAATCTTTCAGAACTTAAGGTTCAGAATGTAAAATGCCTTCTGTCTGTTAATGAAGAGCAATGGGTCTGGCACAGAAGATTGGGGCATATTAGTATGAGACGTATATCTCATATTAATAAACTCAATCTGGTCAGAGGACTTCCTCAGTTGAAGTTCAACTCAGATGCTTTTTGTGAAGCATGTTAGAAAGGAAAATTTTCAAAATCTTCTTTCAAAACAAAAAATATTGTTTCAACCTCAAGACCATTAGAGCTGCTTCATATTGATCTGTTTGGACCAGTGAAAATTGCATCCATCAGAGGCAAGAAGTATGGATTAGTCATTGTTGATGACTACAGCAGATGGACATGGGTAAAATTCCTGAAACACAAGGATGAGTCTCATTCTGAATTTATTGACTTCTGAAAACAAGTGCAGAACGAAAAAGATTCTAAAATTGTTAAAGTCAGAAGTGATCATGGTGGTGAATTTGAAAACAAATATTTTGAAAAATATTTTAAAGAAAATGGAATTGCACATGATTTCTCCTGCCCTAGAACTCCTCAACATAATGGAGTTGTAGAGAGAAAAAATAGAACATTGCAAGAAATGGCCAAAACCATGATCAACGAGACTAATCTGGCAAAACAATTTTGGGCAGAATTAGTGAATACAACTTGTTATATTCAGAACAGAGTGTCTGTTAGACCTCTTCTGGAGAAGACTCCTTATGAACTATGGAGGAATAGAAAGCCCAACATTTCTTATTTCCATCCTTTTGGATGTGTATGTTTTATGTTGAATACTAAAGAGAATCTGAACAAGTTTGATTCTAAAGAACAGAAGTGTTTCATGTTTGGGTATTCTTAACGCTCTAAAGGCTACAAAGTATACAATACCGAGACACAAATTGTGTAGGAATCAATTCATGTTAGATTTGATGATAAGCTTGGCAATCAAAAGCTAAAGCAGCTTGAAAATTCTGCAGATAGAGAAGTCATTCTCACAGACTCTGAAGACTCAGAGGCAGATAAAGCAGAAGAACCAAAAGCAACGCCAGATGCAACACTATTGCTTACTCAGATGAACAATCTAAATATTTCTGAAGGACCAAATGATAAAGGATCATCCAGAATCAAATCTTCTCATCCAGAAGAAATGATTATTGGAAAGAAGGATGACCCTATCAGAAGAAGGTCTTTTCTCAGATCATCTGGAACGTCACTTTTTGGGTTGGTGTCTATCATTGAACTTTTGTGGATGAGGCTCTGACCAATAATGATTGGATACTTTCTATGCAAGAAGAGCTAAATCAATTCACCAGAAATGACGTCTAGGATCTGGTTCCAAGATCAAAAGGATTCAATATTATTGGAACTAAATGGGTCTTCAGAAACAAACTGAATGAGCAAGGAGAAGTTGTAAGAAACAAA
This sequence comes from Lathyrus sativus, assembly GCA_963859935.3. NCBI lineage: Eukaryota > Viridiplantae > Streptophyta > Magnoliopsida > Fabales > Fabaceae > Lathyrus > Lathyrus sativus. Next base: position 226,826,449 of record OZ012738.1, read on the forward strand.
GCAAGGCTAGTTGCTCAAGGATATAGTCAGCAAGAAGGAATTGACTACACAGAGACTTATGCTCATCTGGCCAGGTTAGAGTCTATACGCCTACTCATTTCTTTTGTTGCACAGAATAACATCACTCTGTATCAGATGGATGTTAAAAGTGCCTACTTAAATGGTGTTATAGAAGAGGAAGTTTATGTTCATCAACCTCCTGACTTTGAAAATGATAAATTTCCAGAACATGTTTTTAAACTTAAAAAATCACTCTATGGTTTAAAACAAGCTCCTAGAGCTTGGTATGAGAGATTATGTAATTTTCTTTTGGAAAAGAATTTTATCAGAGGCAAAGTGGATACAACTCTCTTCTGTAAATCATTTAAGAAAGACTTGTTAATTTGTCAAATTTACGTAAATGATATTATATTTGGATCTACCAATATTACGCTTGGAAAGGAGTTTGATCTATCTATGCAGGCTGAATTTGAGATGAGCATGATGGGAGAACTCAGATTCTTTCTGGGCATCCAAGTCAATCAAACTCCAGAAGGCACCTACATACATCAGACTAAGTATGTGAAGGAGCTTCTGAAGAAGTTTAATATGACTGAAAGCAAGTTGGATAAAAATCCAATGCATCCTACAAGCACTCTTGGAAAGGAAGAGGTAAGTAAGAAGGTAGATCAAAAGCTCTAGAGAGGTATGATTGGATCTCTTCTGTATTTGACTGCTTCTAGACCTGATATTCTATTTAGTGTTTATCTGTGTGCCAGATTCCAATCAGATCCTAGAGAATCTCACTTAACAGCTGTTAAGAGGATTCTAAGGTATCTGAAAGGTACTACTAATGTGGGTTTATGTTACAGAAAATCTGATGACTATAAATTAGTTGGATTCTGTGATGCTGACTATGCTGGAGATAGAGTAGAGCGTAAGAGTACTTCTGGAAGCTGCCAGTTTCTTGGAAGTCATCTGATCTCTTGGTTCAGCAAGAAGCAACCCACAATTGCGCTTTCAACAACAGAAGCAGAATACATTGTTGCTACTAGTTGTAGCACTCAGATGCTCTGGATGAAGAGTCAACTAGAAGACTATCAGATCCATGAGAGTAACATTTCAATCTTCTGTGATAATACTTCTGCTATATGCTTGTCTAAAAACCATATTTTACACTCTAAGGCAAAGCATATAGAGATAAAACAGCATTTCATCAGAGACTATGTTCAGAAGGGAATTATAAGTTTAAACTTTGTTGATACAAACCATCAATAGGCTGATATCTTTACAAAACCCTTTGCTGAAGATAGATTTAAATTTATTCTGAAAAATATAAGTATGGATTTTTGTCCTGAATAAAATGTCTATCAGAAGAAAATTTCCTCAGATGAAAATGTTTTAACTCTGAAGTATTATTGTCGCTACTGCGAAAAAAAGTGTTGGCAAAGACAGAAGAGTCGCCACCTATCGTTATTTATCCCAAAGGAGGGAAAGGAAACGATCAGGAAAAACCTAACGAAAAGGATAAGATCGATCATCGCAACCAAATCTCGGGGTTCGGGACTCGGTTACGCAAGGGGAAGGTATTAGCACCCCTCACGTCCGTTGTACTCAACGGGATCCACGCTCGTTTATTTATCTGACAGGTTGTTTATCTATCTACCTATCAAGGCTGGTTCAAAAGAAAAAAAGGACTCGACAGAACTTCGCAGTTTTGGGCCTACGTATTCCCTCGTGCAATGGGAAAGTCAGAGTCAACGTAGTTTGACTAACTACGGGTGAAGGGGAAAGGTTGCTCACCAAGACATCACGTCTTGTGCCTACGTACTCTCAACAGGTATGAGAGATCAGAGCGAACGTAGTTCGGGCTAAAACGAAACACGGGTTGATTCATCTATTATACCCGAGTAAAGTTAAACTACCATTCCAACAGTTAGGGACAATGTCTGTTTCCGGTAGAACCGAAGCTTAACAACACTCTTTTCAAATGAAAAGGTTTTCCTTGAATTAAGACCCCAAAGGGCAAAAAGGAGTGTGATGTTTGTCTTTGTCTTTTATCGGAGAAGAAGTGTTTTTTATGAATGTTTGTAATTCATATTGCACTAGAGACTATGACTTAGGAGCGAATGCGTCGCATATCGCCCAAAGGACGTATACTAAACACTCTAGACGATTGAGAGGAGACCGCTCAATTATCATTTCCCAAGTGGCTTAAGGCTCGTAACGTACAATACGAACTTGCTTTTATTAAATGTTTTACTGTTGTTTGAAGGTAAGAAGAGAAAAAGGAATCTACAGGGGAAACTATCAAGCATCCTACTGTTGTCATGCAATATGGCCCTAATGTTGAGCTTGAAAGGGGAATCTACCCTATTGTTATCATGCATGGATTCATTCTAATGTCTATCATCACTATCCTTATCAAAGGAAGTGAGAGTCCTAAGGGAACATGCAAAGGGGAAAAACCAGCAAAAATCATTAAGCAGATGAGTACAACTATCAAGCTACTGAAATAAGAACATGTATGGATATGCAATGCATCAACACAAGCAGAAGGAGGAAGCCTCAACTTCTAATGCAAACATGACAAGCATAGAAGAAAAAGAAACACACAAGCAAGGGAGGATCACCTCAACCTTCAATGCAAACATGACAGGTATGAAAGACAGATAAACAATCAAGCAAAGGGAGGCACACCTCAACCTTTAATGCAATCATGCACGTAAACAAAAGTATCTACACATGCAAGTCTATCCTAATGCATCACAGCAAGTAGGCAATGAAACCAATCCATCAGGAGAGAGATAAACTAGATGAGCAACAAGGAAATCATCCCAAGGCTACATCAGGTTTAGATGTGTATCAACACAAGAGTTCATCCTAGGTTCAACCTCTTTATGGAATGCACAGAATTCAACCAAAGGAAGAATTAGGCTCTCACAAGAGGGATCCTCAGGATGTAAGACAAAGGAGAATGGTGGAACCTAGATGTCAATCTAAGGTATCTGGTTAATGTGTATCAACCCAGGATGTCCATCAAAGGCTCAAACTTCTCATGGAATGCACATAATTCAACCAAAGAAAGAATTAGGCTCTCATAAGAAGGACCCTAATCATGTAGGACAGAGAAGGAAGATAATGTAAACCAAAGGAATACACTATGCCATTGAATGTCCATCCAAGGCTTAACCTCTTGAGGAATGCACAGAATTCAACCAAAGGAAGAATTAGGCTCTCACAAGAGGGATCCTAAGAATAGGACTTGGAGAAGGAAGATAGTGTAAACCAAAGGAATACACTATGCCATTGAATGTCCATCCAAGGCTCAACCTCTTGAGGAATGCACAAAATTCAACCAAAGGAAGAATTAGGCTCTCACAAGAGGGATCCTAAGAATAGGACTTGGAGAAGCAAGATAGTGTAAACCAAAGGAATACACTATGCCATTGAATGTCCTTCCAAAGCTCAACCTCTTGAGAATTGCACAGAATTCAACCAAAGGAAGAATTAGGCTCTCACAAGAGGGATCCTAAGAATAGGACTTAGAGAAGGAAGATAGTGTAAACCAAAGGAATACACTATGCCATTGAATGTCCACCCAAGGCTCAACCTCTTGAGGAATGCATAGAATTCAACCAAAGGAAGAATTAGGCTCTCACAAGAGGGATCCTAAGAATAGGACTTGGAGAAGGAAGATAGTGTAAACCAAAGGAATACACTATGCCATTGAATGTCCATCCAAGGCTCAACCTCTTGAGGAATGCACAGAGTTCAACCAAAGGAAGAATTGGGCTCTCACAAGTTGGATCCTAAGAATAGGACTAGCAGAGATTGGAATGACTTGAATTGATCAAGGCAAAGGGGAAGCACAAAGATGAGAGGAATCATCCACCCAAACTTCTAAAGCACCCTACAAGCAAGGCTCTAAAGGACATCCATGCTAAGGGAGCTAATGACCTATTAAATGCTTAAGAACTACCCTACAAAGGTCTCAACCTAGGTACTAAGGGTTCATGTAGTGATTAGGTGTTTAAGATTTGCTAAAAGTTCACTTAAAGGCAAAACTATGAGAAGGTCATGTGTTGGACACACTAAAACAGCCATAAGGTAAAATCTAAGAAAAATAGGAAATCACTCCTAAAAAATCTAATAAAACTTCTAAAGAACTTAAAGCCTTAAGAGTCTAGGGCTAAAATCTTGGATCAAAATTCTAATCCTAAGGGCATTAACAGAGAGCAGCATCCTAAGGTGTGCTATGGAAGATGTAAATGGGAAGGGTTCTAAAGATTCAGCTCAAAACCTATCCTAAGGGCATCTAAAAAATCTGAGAAAATACTAAAAAGCTACTTAATGCATCAACAATAAGTACACAAAAAATCAGGAACTCAACCCAAATATCTATCAAGATATAAATTCTACAAGATGAACATACAATTCCACATTTATTAAATGGCTATTTAAAAGGAAAATGTGCAATTAAATGAAAAATGAATTAAAAATGGAATTAAAAAATACAAAAAATTAAAAGACATTTTAAACTATGCTCATGATTTTTTCCAGAATTTATTTACATTTTTACCTATTTTTAGTGAATTAAAATGATCATGTGATAAAACATAGAAATAAGAAAAAAGAAATGAAAATAACTAAATCTACGTGTCAAATAGCAAATATTCTAAGTTGAAAATGGAATTGGGCCCAGAAAGGGGGGTGCGCTTATCAAAATAAAGCCCATGTCCATCTGGAATTCACATAATCACATGCGCTCAGTCAACACAAAACCACCGTAGGTCTTAATCATGCCCGTTGGTTCATCTAGTAATCTAATCCTACGTGTATCACACTGCCACGTCAATTAAAATAAGTCAACCTAGCTGAAACTTATTCTCACGCGTTGGATGAGGAGACTCAGTCAATTTAAATCTTAGAAACGAAGGGAAAAACCAGTGGCGGTCGGAGAAGACTCCGGTCGTCTTCTCCGGCGAGAGCTACAGTAGTTATGTTGCCAAACTTCATCAAATCTCAAATTCTTAGTATCAATCTCTTCGTCTCACTATGCTGATCAATATTCCATGCTCAAAAATCATTTCTAATCAAAGAACAGGCCAACACAAAAGCAACAAGAAAACACGCACCATCCAAAATTCTCACAATCGAACCTCTAACTTATCCTAAAATCATCTAGGCATTACCAGAAACCTAACCACATGCAAAAAAAATCTCTAATTCATCATGAACTAAGAGTAATTTTGAAAGTTAAGAACCTGTGAAAAAGCTTCAACAGAGGCACGATTTTGCAACGAAACTTGCTCAGATCAATCCAGAAACACTCTATGATTGATGATGAAGCTTTCTTGATGCTCGAATTTGCTTGAAGAGGCCTGAATCTTGGAACTCGATTTTCACCCTCAAGCTCATTTTTTCTAACTGCTTCTTACCTTTTCTTGCACCAAAACCATCCAAACTTCATCTGGAAACAATCTAGTGTTTATATAGAACATGTTTGGATACATTTCAGGCCCAATGGAGGTCCAAACAGCCCAATTAGAAATTCAGTTTTTCTTCACTTTTTTTCCTTGTGAACTGCATGAAAACAAAGCCAATTCACTTCCAAATTGATCAATTTTTCTTGCTGGTGATGTAAGGAGTGTGGATGGCTGAGATTGAAGCCTTGGAAATGCATCAATGGTTTATTTGTATTTTGTTTCTTCAAGCTTAAGAAACATGAGGAAAGACCATGTAGATGACTTCAATTCTCAAATGTGGTAATTTCATTATTCTTATAATGCATTGGTGACTCAAAAAATGCACTCATATGCCTTGAAATGATTTATTTTGAATTAAATTGAAATTTTGACTTTAAATGCCTTTAAAGTTCCTTTTTATGAAATTTTCTTCAACCAATCCTCAATCCAATCCATATCAATGAATCCTTGGTGTTTGATTAAATAAATAACCCCACTTTGAACTACTTTCAAGTTGGAAAAATTTGCATTTGAGGTATACAAAGTGGTGAAATGGACCTATAACCAAAAGTGACTTATAATCTTGCTTTCCCAAAATGCCCTTGCCTTGCAATATCCATATCTTGAGTTCTACAAATATAATCAAGGACTTCTAGTACTCTTTGGAAAGAAAAGAAGATAAGGAACAATATTCATATTTGGGTCAAGGACAGGTGAGACCTCCTTCTAGGTCAAAAGTGGCATGGAAGTTGGTTGACTTTTAAGTACCAAAATCACATTCATCTGATGACCTGTAACTTGTCTGCTTTGTAACTTGAGTTCTATAAATCCTATCAAGGACTTATAGTACTCAAATTAAAGGTAAGAACATGATCTATAAGTTCCATGTTAGGGTCAAGATGAGATAAAACTTGCATCTTGAGTTATGTGGTCTTGAAGTTAGACACTAAACTAGGGGATTTTACATTGTCAAGCATAGAAACCCTAGCCTAGGAACTTCTCACACTCTTGATCATTGATGAGTTGGTCTTGGAATCATCCCTTGAGGGTATCAACATATTCTTCCATGATCACATGGCCTTGAAATTAGGTCTAAACCTCTTTCAATTCACCTGTTGACTTAGGGTTGACCAGATGAAACCCTATTTGCACCAATCTTGGTTGTAGCTTCTTGTACCTTGCATAATGACCTACCCAAGCTCCATAATGACTCTCAAGCCATCTCATGAGCTCTCTCAATGCTTGACACCGATATCCATGGATTCAAAATCATCTGATGATCTCCCACAACCATCAAGTTAGGAAATGTGCATATTTGGCTTCAGCCACTTCTTTGGGGATCTTTGACTTCTTTGCTGAGGATAAAAACCCTTGAATAATTGAGTGAAGATTCTTGCATAACCTTAGAACATGGTGGTAGCACCTTCTTGGTAATCACACCTCTTGATCCCTGCACACATGACAATGCAATGCATATGCTAATGCTACAATGAATGCAATGAAACATAAGCTAGGTAAAGGAAAAGGTTAGGCAAATTTTGGGGTGCAACAATTACATCTATTTATTGATTGCTTAATATTTTATTTATTGTGTGCAAATCTGAACTAACAAGCCTCAGAGGATCTGAACGTTGGCTAACGTTTTATTTCTCAAAGAAGTTTCAGAAGCACATGCAAGCAAACACGTGTAACTCTGAATCTGAAAAGGTGGAGTGCACATTACTGAAATGACGTTTGAGGTACTGTTTTTGAATATTGATTTTCTCGTTCCCCCCCCCCCCAAATTGTCAGAATCATTAAATGCTTGAAATTATTATATTCTTTTTATTAAATGCTAAGTGTAAACGTGTTGAACGTGTGACTCTATGTGTGCCCTAATTTCTTCTATAAATACCAGAACAATTCACTTCTCACACTTTTCACTCTCTCACACTCTTGTATGCATTTCTGTTTGTTCCACTGCTTTCATCTCTCTCCCAAACCCAAAACCATTTGTAACCCTAAATCTCTCTCAAGAACAACAATGGCTACTTCTTCATCAACTCCTGCTCAGTTTCAATCAACTATGACTGCTGTTTCATCTTCAAATATGGGTGTTGTTGCTTTCAAGGAACCAGTTAGAACCCTACTCACACCAGTTGACAAACTTGAAGTATTGTGTGAATCGATTGTGAACATTGAATCAATTGCTGAAAATGAGTTTGATCTTCGTCCCATTGTTGATGCTCAATGCTGGACAAAGTTCTTTTATAGGCTGATGGGACCAGTTTATCCATGTCTGGTGAAGGAATTTTGGATCCATGCAATCACATGCCCTAAGTTCATTATTTCATATGTTCTGGGTAAAGAAATCATCATAACTGAGGATCTAATTAGGAAGCTAATAGGCTATGAAGAAACTGATGGTGTTACAGATCTGCCAGCTGGGCGTGTTGACATGACAGAGGTTTATAGTGAAGTTTTCTCATCTGGAGAAGCTTCTAACAAAGTGAAAGATCTCAAGGCAAACTACAAGATCTGGGCTAAGATCTTTATGGGATGCATTCATCACAGGAAGTCTTCAAACTCTCCTGATTATGTAAACACTGATCGGATGTACTTCATGTACTGTCTGAGTCAGAGCACAAAAGTGGATCTGCCTTATCTACTTTTCGATCATCTATGGACACACGTGAAACAATCAAGGGAAGAAGTAAGAACTAAACATCAGAAAATGAGAGATTGGATTCCAATGGGAAAACTCATTTCATACATTCTGACTAAGAATGGTCTGGTTGGACATCTGATAGAAGCTGGACTGCAGGAGAGTTAGCTTCTGTGGTAGGAAAACCTCTGAATGGGAAAAGTCTTCAGAGGATGAAGGTTGTAGAAGAACTCACTTCTGCACCAAAAAAAAGAAACTCTGAAGAGGTCAGCAAGAGAAGGATACCTTTGGATGATTTTCCTATGTTCTACGTTGATGAACCAAGGGAAATTATTCTGAAGTATATAGCAATGTGTCTGGAAGATGGAACTCCTCTACCAGAACATCTGATGCAGAAAGCAGGCGAACCTGAACCAGATCTTTATAGTGAAAGACACAAGAAGAAGAGGAAAGTTTCTGAAGAAGGATCTTCAAAACCAAAGAGGAAGGCTTTTGGAGAAGCAGCTTCTGTTAAACCCAAGAGGGTCAAGAAGCAAAAAGCTAATCCTCCTGAGGCCAGTTTAGATTCTATCTTGGAAACTGTCAAAGAGGTACTAACATCTAATCCCCATATCCATGAACCCATACCTTCACCTTCTCCTCCTCATTAACCAGAAACATCTGAACTTGTTCCTCTTACTCCTAAACCAAAACAACCATCTGTTATTCCCCCCTCTGACAAACAAACCTCTGCACCACAACAAACTTCTGAAATTCCCCCATCTTAAACGCAAACTTCTGTTCCTAAACCAGAACAACCTAAACATTCTGAATCAATCATATCTGAGCTGAAGTTCTTGATGTACAACCTTTTAAAATTCTGTTTGACGTCTCTTCCACATCTTGTCATTCTTCTGCATCATCTAATTCTACTGAATCGATGTACCCCCAGAAGTAAACTCACACCCTTCTCTCCGTGGCTATGAACCAAAACCAAGATCATCTGATTTTGTTTATTTTGCTTCATTTAAATCTTTTTCATCTAATGACCTTCCATCTGGACTCAAACTTAAATTTTTTTTATCCAAAACGTCAGGCTATCCCTGAATCATCTGGCCAAACATCTTTTTCATCTTATCCTCGTCCTTTTTTCATCGTTCCTTCCTTTTCCATACCATCCTCCTATGAAACCACCAAACCACCACCTCTAGAAAACTTCCTAAAACCAAAACCTAGAATGGATGTTAGTACGTTATTTAATGGCTTCAAAAAGGAAATGAATATGTGGATATCTTCTGTAAAGAAGGAGTGCTTGTCTAGTGTGAACCCAGATGCTTCTGAAGCCACTTGGAACAAATTTATCTCTAGGTTCAACTCTGTAGCTTCAAATCTTCGCACCATTTGCTCTGATGATGCAAAGGTGAAATTTACTGAAGTTATCAAACAAACTCTTCTGAGCATGAGTAGATCTCCAGTTCTTCCTCTGGACAATGCACCTGCTGAAGAACCTTTGTCTGAAGATACTCCTCCAGAAGGGACTGTTGCTGAAGAAACTATTGTGCCTAATCAGTCAGCTCTGATGATTCTAGAACATGTATCTACTTCTGTGATTCAAGAAAATGCATCTGCATCTGCTATGGTCATTGATAGTTCTCTAGCTCCTGCATCTGCATCTGCTCCTGCTTCTTCTGAAATCAAGAAAGAGAATCCAGATTTAGAAGAAATGTTTGCTCAACTAGAAGCCAGTAACAGAGAGATCAGAACATGGATGGTCAAGCAAGAACAAACCACAAATGAGATTAAGACTTGGATATCTAGACAAGAGGAATCTACTTCTCAGATCACAAACCTTTCTGAAGATGATAGCCTTTCGCCAACCTTAGTTCTTTTTCTGTTATGTTTGTGCACCAGTTTGCTGTTTTTGTTGTTGATATTATTTTGTTGTTTATCTGAATGTTTCTCTGAATATCTGTTTATCAATGAATTTGACTGTTTCCTTATCTGTTTTTATATTACTTTCTCTGTTTTTCCTTTTCTCTCTTAAAAAGTTTTTCTTTTTGATTATGACAAAAAGGGGGAGAAAAAGAAATTCTGATTGTTCAAAAATAAATAGTTACTAAAATGGAATTCAGACATAATAAATTATAACTAACATTGAATTTTAGTATTTCAGAACTATAACGTATCATCTGACAAAATTCATTGAAGTTACCTTGAGAATCCCCAAACTAGACCTTAATTCAAACCACGTTCTGATTACCAGGCTCTGATTCTGGAAAGAAAATCAAGCTCTGATTCTGGAAAGTAAATCAAGATCTGATTGTGGAAAGTATATTCTAACTAGGATTCTAACCAGGCTCTTAATCTAAAAAGTATACTCATGCAAAAAGGGAAGTATTTTCTTCTATTAGAGTATTCATTTCAGGGGGAGATTCTTTATCTCAGGGGGAGTTATATATTTATCCTTTTATTGAACAAAATTTCCTATGTTTTTGTCATCATAAAAAAGGGGGAGATTGTTAGAACACAAATTGGTGTTTAATATATCTCTATGTTTTGATGATAACTCTAATGGAATTTTGTATTAAGAAAATATATACTCTAATTTTGTTCAAGTGTTTTGTTTCAGATATTAAAATAAATATTCTTATGGAAGCAAAAAGGCATCTGAACATTACTTTACACAAAGCTCTGAAGCATCAGAAGCAAGTCATCAGAAGACTCTGAGCTCTGCCAGAAGAGACTCTGAAGCAGAAGCTGCAGAAGACTCTGAAGCAGAAGCTGCAGAAGACTCTGAAGCGTAGTTGAAGAATTTGTATGAAGAGTTTCAAGAAGACTCCGAAGGTACTTAACGTTGCAAGTACAACGGCTCTCTTATTCAAACTCTGCTCTGATTGATATTCGCGCTGAAGCACATTGGCTGCAAAACTCTGATAACATCAAGACTCTGATGTTGATAACTTTGAGATAGAAGCTTGTTGAAGAAGATATTATTCAAAGATATATCTGTTGGCATATTCCAAACGACTCTTTCCTTATTCATGTATGGCACAAGAAATCAGACAAAAGGGATTTGTCTGAACATTCCTCTTCTGGGAAAGCTAAAGTCAATAGAAGACAAAAGGCTACAACTACTCTGGTACGCACAGTCTTCAAACATTGGACTTTCTGCTCTATAAAAGGATGTCTTCAACAACATTTCAAAGTTGACGATTCATCTTGACAAATTATTGAGTAATCAAATTAAAAAACTACTCTCAAGCTCTCATACAATTTATTTCATAAGCTGAATAGTTTTATTCATTCTTAATCTAAGTATAAAAATCACGGTTGTGATATAGCTTTTTAGAAGCATCTTAAACACTTGTTAGTTTTACATTTATTTGTAAAAAGTTCCTTAAGAAAACCAAGTTGTAGTCAGGATTTCTTAAGAAGACTAAGACAGTTGTTCTTAGTGGTTGACACTGTAATCTGTTTGAATATAGTGGATTAAGTCCTTGTTGAGAAAGGCAAATCACCTGGGTAGGGTGGACTGGATTAGTTGAGTTCAACGAACCAGGATAAATATAATGTGTTGTTTTTATTGCCATATTTATTTCAAAACCCTTATTCAACCCCCCTTCTAAGTGTTTTTCTCACCTTCACTACCCAATGACACATATGCCTAGAGTCCACTAGACAATAGACCCCGCTCACTCCCCCTCAATCACCGCAGTGATAAACAATTTACAATTACAATATGAAGACACACTTCAAACACACCTTGATCTTGCTTCACAACTTTGATCAAGAGACACACACTCTTGCTTAACAGCTTTGAGTGACACAATGAACACACCTGTTCATACATAATAACCAAAGAAATTATACAACATACAATTTCTTGGCACACAAGGAATCCTAAGACTCTTAGACACACGTGAAGAGCAAAGATCTTCACTCACAAATAAACTCTTGCTTCAATGCTTTGAGTGAAAAATTAGCACTGTACTAATAATAGCCTAAACATGTCTACCACGATGCATCCAAAGATACAAATTGTGACTTACAAGGTCACACACAAAAGACTTTCAAAGCCCTAAACCTTAATTCTACACTCAAGTTTTTCTTGTTGTGAGTTCTTAAGTTCCCTTGCTTCTGCTCCTCCTTAAATAGCAATGTAGATTGGGCTTGGGCTGGTTACAAGTAACAAACATTAGGTTTAATAAATGTAAAACTAATTTCAACAATTCAAGGTGCTGCCAAACTAGGTCACAACTGCTTCATGTTATGTCCAGCCCTGACTAGAATCTCGCCTGAGATAACTAAAGAGTCATAATAGGTTTCCTGAAGTATAGCCTGAGTTTCCTCTTGCAATATAACAGTAAACCTAAACACACGCCCTGATGTCATACGTTTGAAGTCATTACATCCAGCATGACATCCAACACACTTTGTTCTTAGCTGACCAAACTCACCCTGATGAACACTCCTGCAAATTTTTCTTCACAACAGTAGAAACAAGCATATTATAGTTTCCTAAAAAGTCTCAAAGATCCTTTTTATGAACACCAATTAAATATGCACTTTGTTCCTACTAAGTCTCTTTGGACTGCACATACTGATGAGGTATATCCAAAGCACTTCTGTCAAGTGATATAAAACAGCAGCTCCTGCTGTACCAGACAAGGATGTCATGACATTGGTAATGGCATCCCGATTAAACCACATGACAGCAGTTCTGTCATCAACTCGTGCTGTACTAGACAACGATGCCATGACATTGGTAATGACATCCTGATTAAACCACATGACAATAGTTCTGTCATCAGCTCCTATTGTACCAGACAGTAATGTCATGACATTGGTAATGACATCCTGATTAAAAACACATGACAGCAGATGGATGTCACGACATTCAGCATGACATTCACATTAAAACACTCCACAGCAGTTCTGTCACCACAGCAGATGGAGATGTTATAACATCCTGCTTAACATCAATGCAGGATCATGTTTTACCAAAATTTATCCAATCATAGAACCATGGACAATTCTATATTATAGAGTCATGGAATTAACAATCTCCCCTTTTGGCAAATTTTGGCTAAAACAACCAAACAAACATCAGGTAAGTAGCTGTAGATAAGTACAATAGATACCAACACTTTACTTCCCCTTGGTTTAGTCAAAAATTGACAAAAATTCAGAGTAAATGTACAAACTACTCAGTTGTCATACTGCACACGATGTCCAAGTCTGAAATTTCTTGATCTCCAATAAAAAGACTGCACCAACAATCATGGACAATGACTTAACCTCCTTGCTGAACTCACTCAACTAGTGTAAAATCAGTCCTGAACCATAGCTCCTTGAGAGTACACCCTGAATCAGTCTTGAATCTTGAGTTCTTGCCTTGTCTGAAGCTGCACCTTCAGGAATGACACTTTTGACATCACTAATTTAAGGATAATCAATTAAATACTTGCCAAGTAACAATTGATTTTTAATCCCCAATTTGAGACACAAATATTCTGCAGAGAAAAATAAATTCTCCCAGACAATAACCAATGTTGTACATAGCTCCATATCAGCATATTGTCAACACAAGCAATGCAGCTACACATCAGAAAGGTACACAGCTCCCCTTGTCATGCATAATCAGCACTCCCCCTAAAAGAGAGAACCCAAACACATGAAGAATCACTGCAACTTCTCCATATTCACACACTGGAAACACATGCAACTCTACACCCCTTGTTTCACAAACCATGCTGGAACCAATATCAGAAGTAGTTGTAGGATTACTATCTAGAAGATTTCTCAGATTTCAGCTTTGAAAAAAATCTCCAAGATGTCAGAGTGAACGTCCTTCCTTATGCACAAGATCAAGGCTGATGGTGTCTTGATCTTCATCTTCACTTGTCAAACAAGACAAACACTTGGATAGAGGCTCAAAACCCTGACTTGATCCATTGATACCCAATGATAGAACAAAATACTGTCAGGTTAACCATGAGCTAGAGCAGTACCACAATGTCAAAACATCTGGTATGACATTCCATCCTTATAGAGGCATACAATCACAACCTGCTTGAGACCACAAACAATCTTGAAATTATACTATTGTAGCAACAGATCCTAGAAGTATGACTCCCCATATCAAGGATAACTAGTTCTCTTTTTCCAGAAGCACGTGAATGGAAAACATAAGACTCATCTTCGTGTCTTCAAGAGCTCACTCTTTGTTCAACACACCTGTTGAACGCATTCACTTACTGCTTGAACTACATGCAACTAGTACACCCATCAAACAGAAAATATCCCCCTATCTTTTATAAAAGCTGCTCCAAGCTCAGCACAATATATCTCAAGATCAACCTCATGCTCATACAATGAGAAGGTACCAAACAGCTCCACGTCTTTCTGCAGTAGAAGAAACCACTTCTCCACAGGACTTCTGGCTTGAGTCAGATAACAAGATAGACACCCTATAATCCAAGTCATTCTTTCCTAATCATTCTCCCATATGATAAGTAAGAACACTTTTGGTTTAACTGGTGAATATTCACTTCCATATGACTCATCATAGTCCAGATTTTCATTCAATGAGACACTCCAGTCTTGTACAATACTTTCACACCATACTCCAAGACAGTCCCTTTACCTCATCATTCTCCCGTATGACAAGATAGATTACTTTTTAGTCAGAATGTGAATCACAAGTTCCACAACAGATCTTTAAGACCAGCAACCAAAATGATGTTCTGACATTAGTTAGGACATCCTAACATATCACAACTGGACTTATTGCTGCCTAGTAATCCAAGTGAAGATCTTCAGAGAACACATCTCCACCAGCTTGATCAAATACCTCTCCAAAAGAAGGTAATCTTCCATAAACACCTCGGGGCTTCTACCATAAGCACTAATATGTGAACAGAACCGGAACCTCCTTTGATCATCAACCAACTACCCTTCTGTACAAGAGTAATTAGTTCAAAGCTCTCTGCTTGGAATCACATTAGACACTCACCAAATGCCACTGTTTGGTTAACTCGGCTTCTTTCAGAGCTCTAGAACATCTAAGCAAGCTTGATCTTCATATCCTACATGCTCCAAGACAACTTGGATACACCAAGACTTGGTCTTGTAATATCTACTCTTTCACACAGCTCCTGTAAACTGCATGAGATAGTATCAATTCCCTTCATACCTGAGAAGATCAACCTATCTTACAATGATGTTCCAGAACATCAATTAATGTCCTAAAGTTTGCTTGATGTCACAACATCTGATAAGACAATCTGCTAGAGAGTTCAGGCTTTCATTCTGCTACTTAGAATAACCTTTTCCATATAACAGACAAGGAGTTCCATGTTCTTCTAGACTTGAGTAGACAACCTTCATTCTGATCTATAGTACCTTTGAAATGGACTTGCTCCAGAACACTCCTCTTTAGAGAACCCAACCGTGCCAAGGCTTAATTCTTCAGAGAGAAAGGATCACAAAAATACGTGCAAAAGGAATCCTGCTTTCCTTAAGTAGAGACTTCTTCAGAAAATCAGAGATAACTGCCACTTATCCTTGACCTCCAAGATGAGCAAGATAACATGCTCCTATGTACTTAGATCAGAAATAAACTGACCCAAGCAATGATATCACCAACACCATCTTCTAGACCAGTTTCTTGCTAGGAAACTTTCTAGATAGAGCTCAGATGTTTCTAGTAGACACTAGAATGCACCTGTTGCACTTCAACAGATCTAAGAGACATGTCTTCATCTTCCATTAGTACTACATTCTAGTCTTAGTTTCTTGCCAAGAATCTTACTAGAATAAATACATATCCAGCTATACCTCCTTGAATCAACAGAATTCTGCACAATCTCTGCTGATGGAATGTCTCAACATCTGGTTGAACATCAGATCCTCAACCAGATCAAGGGCCTGATACTTGTGCTACAACTGATGAGACAACTTGATCATCAACTAAGGATAATCCATTAAATATTTGAAAATATCTCAAATAGCAATGAATCTTAAATCCTTATAATAGATCCTTCTCTGAACTTCATGGATAATCAATTAAATATGTGTGTAGTCCACAAATAGCAATTGATCTTAAATCCACACAACTTCAGGAATACCAAGGCTAAAACATCAAGGCTGACACCCTTGACTCAACCAGCCTATGACTTCCTCTTGCTAATAGAGCTCTTGCAAAGCATGAATGGTAAAAATAAATCACCTCCAGAGATCTTTAGAAATCCATTTACAGCATGAGAACCAGACTATCTTTCTGAAAGAGCTCTTCTCTTCAAATTGACTTCACGGTACATGATAAAATCAATCATCCAAGTATGAAGCCATCAATGACATATATCAACAACCAACTCTCTTCATCCCATTGCTCCCGACGTTGGAATGACTAGAGCTTTTAGAATTGTTGATATCAGAGTTCTTCCATCAGAAAAATATGCAGCGGAACCATCAAAAGAACATCTTCAGCAAGCCCTACACAAGCTGTCAGAGCATTCAACAGGTCATTGGGGCTTCTATATCAGAGGGCACAACATCATATACACAGAATCCTTCATAAGCAGTAGTGAACACACACTTCCCCTTAACTCCATAAGCAGTAGCTCAAACATTTAGCAAGATCAGCAAATCAGCTACAACTTCTCCTTGTTTAAACCACCAGAAAGTATCTCTCAAGATCTCATCCAGAACAGACAGGATGCCTGCTCTGATACCAATTAAATTTCTAGCATGCAGATCTCATATGTCCCAAGAACATTGATCTCTGCTGAAACAAGGACGAGGACAGACCATGATCAATTTAAATTACTTTAAATTGTGCCAATGTCATGACCAATGTCATGGTGTCTATTGTAACATCAGCAGGCAGACAAACTATTTATCTAACCATTTAAATTGTGCAGAATTATAAATGTTGAAAGATAAATAACACAATGAATTTTTTACCCAGTTCGGTGCAACCTCACCTACATCTGGGGGCTACCAAGCCAGGGAGGAAATTCACTATTAGTAGAATTAATTCAGAGTCAAATAACCTGTTTGCACTCTTCACCTAAGACCTACCCAATGACACTTCTTCCTAGAGTCCACTAGACAATAGACTCCGCTCACTCCCCCTCAATCACCGCAGTGATAAACAATTCACAATTACAATATAAAGACACTCTTCAAACACACCTTGATCTTGCTTCATAGCTTTGATCAAGAGACACACACTCTTGCTTAACAGCTTTGAGTGACATAATGAACACACCTGTTCATACACAATAACCAAAGCAATTATACAACATATAATTTCTTGGCACACAAGGAATCCTAAGACTCCTAGACACACGTGAAGAGCAAATATCTTCACTCACAAATACACTCTTGCTTAAAAGCTTTGAGTGAACAATTAGCATTGTACTAATAATAGCCTAAACATGTCTACCACAATGCATCCAAAGATACAAAGGGTGATTTACAAGGTCACACACAAAAGACTCTCAAAGCCCTAAACCTTAATTCTACACTCAAGTTTTTCTTATTGTGAGTGCTTAATATACCTTGCTTCTGCTCCTCCTTAAATAGAAATGCAGACTGGGCTTGGGCTGGTCACAAGTAACATACATTAGTTTTAACAAAGTAAAACTAATTTCCACAATTCAAGGTACTGTCAAATTAGGTCACAGCTGCTTCATGTTATGCCCAGCCCTGAATAGAATCTCGCTTGAGATAACTAAGGAGTCATAACAGGTTTCCTGAAGTATAGCCTGAGTTTCCTCTTGCAACATAACAGTAAACCTAAACACGTGCCCTGATGTCATACGTTTGAAGTCATAACATCCAGCATGACATCCAACACACTTTGTTCTTAGTTGACCAAACTCACCCTGTTGAACACTCCTGCAGAATCTTCTTCACAATAGTAGAAACAAGCATATTATAGTTTCCTAAAAAGTCTCAAAGATCCTTTTTATGAACACCAATTAAATCTGAACTTTGTTCCTACTAAGTCTCTTTGGCCTATACATACTGATGAGGTATATCCAAAGCACTTCTGCCAAGTGATATAAAACAGCAGCTCCTGCTGTACCAGACAGCGATGTCATGACATTGGTAATGACATCCTGATTATACCACATGACAGCAGTTCTGTCATCAGCTCCTGCTGTACGAGACAGTGATACCATGACATTGGTAATGACATCTTGATTAAACCACATGACTGTTGCACCCCAAAATTTTCCTAACCTTTTTCTTTACCTAGCTTGTGTTTCATTGCATTCATTTTAGTATTATCATCTGCATTGCATTGACATGTGTGCAGGGGATCAAGAGGTATGACTACCAAAAAAGGGCTACACCAGGTTATGAAGCTATCTAAGAGTCTTTATTCAAGTATTCAAGGGTTGATATCCTCATCAAAGAAGTCAAAGATCCTCAGAGAAGTGGTTGAAGCCAAATGTGCACATCTCCTAACTTGAAGGTTATGGGAAGCTATTCAGGTGATTTTGAATCCATGAGGTTGGACTTGAAGCCTTGAGAGAGCTCATGAGGAGTATTGAGAGTCATTTTGAAGCCTAGACAGGTCATCATGTGAAGGATAAGAAGCTACTACCAAGGTTGGTGCAACTAGGGTTTCATCTGGTCAACCCTAGGTCAACAGATGATTTGAAGAAGGTTGAGACCTAATTCCAAGGCCATGTGATCATGGATTTATGTATTAAGATGCCCAAGGGATGATTCCAAGGTCAAATCATCATGAATCAAGAGTAGGAGGAGTTCCTACGCTAGGGTTTCTAAGCTTGACAGTGTAAAATCCCCTGGTTTAGTGTCTAACTTCAAGACCACATAACTCAAGATGTGATTTTCATCTCACCTTAACCCCAACATGATTGTTGTAGAGCATGATTATAGCTTTAGTTTGAGTACTAAAAGTCCTTGATAGGGTTTATAGAACTCAAGTTATGAAGCAGACAGGTTACAGGTCATCAGATGGATGTGAATTTGGAGCTTGAAAGTCAATTAAATTGCATGACACGTTTTCCCTAGAAGGAGGTTTCAAATGACCTTTTGGCCAACATGAATGTTGTTCCTTATCTTCTTAGCTTTCCAGAGAGTACTAGAAGTCCATGATTGGATTTGTAGAACTCAAGATACATTGCTTACAAGACAAGGGTATTTTGGGAAGTTGAGATTATAGGCCATTTTTGATTATGCGTCAATTTCACCATCTTACACACCTCAAATGGAGTTTTTTTGCAACTTGAAAGTTGTTCAAAATGATGCTATTTACTCAATCAAACCCTAATAGTTCACGGATATGGATTATAATGAGAGTTGGTTGAAGGAAATTTGACAAAAAGAGATTTAAAGGCATTAAAATGAGAAAATTACAAAATAATTCATTTTGGTTCAAAATGTTACAAGTTTGTGCATAATTTGAGTGTAAAGGATATTTGGAACACTTTGGAATTGATAGATTTCCAAATTGAAGTTTGTTTCATGGCCAAAACCAAGGTTTCTTAAGATGGAAGTTTCATCAATTACACACACCATTGAGTGGAATTAAGGAATTAATCTTGACCCTTCATCCTCCTTGCAATACCAACAATGCATTTGAGTCAAATTAAAGGCAAAACAGAGCCATTTTTGTGGAGTTCATCAAGGTGAAAAGTGAAGGAAATGTGAAAATGGAATTGGATCATAGAGTCAAGTTTGGGCCCCCATTTCAGCCCAGATCAGTTCTATATAACTTCATGAATGAGTTCAGATCAAGGTTGATGATGGATTGAGCTTGCAGAGGTAAGAAACAGTTGAAAAACGTTAGTTACAATTGAAATTCGAGTTTCACCATTGGAGTCATTTCTAAAGAAATTGAGGGTTGAAGAAGCATCTACCATCATCACTGAGTGATTTTGCACAACTTTAGTTAAAGATTGGTGGCTGAATCATCCACTGTTGAAGCTTTTACCAGGTTTTATTCTTTTCATGATTACTCTCAATTGATGATGAATTAGAGTAGTTTTTGTATGTGGTTAGGTAGAACTTAGGTCATAGATGGATTTAGGTTTGATCTTGGAGCTGTTTGCGAAGTTTCTTGATGATGAACAAAAACTTGGAAGGATCGGTTTAGGCTTATTCTTGGTTGATATCAATATTTATTTATAGATTCTGGATCAGTGTTAGGTGTAGAAGAGATTAGTGGAAAGAATCTAGAGTTTGGAGATGATTCTTGGAAGTGCACCATTTCTGTTCAGCTTCGTATCTGCTTGTTCCTTGAGAAAAAATGAAAAAGAAGTGTATCATGTTGTTCCTCGTGAGTAGAGGTAGAGATCTGTATAATTTTTAATGAGTTTGGTGATGTCTGAGATTCTGGCCATTGTTGACTCGCCGGAGAAGACGACCGGAGTCTTCTCCGGCCACCATGAAACTTCCCTCTCAATTTTCAGTTTGAAAAGGTTGAAGACGATGTTTAAACCGTTAGATGCGCTTGACTCCCTTGACTGAGTAATACAATCCAATGCGTGAGATTTAATTTTAGAGTTTTGACCTTTGACTGGATGACGTGGCACACTGATGTGTGTCAGATTTGATTACTTTCTGATTGAATGGCAAGGATTAAGGACTAGGGTGAACCTTTGTCAACTGAGAGCACGCAATCAGTAATGAAACGATGTGTTTCATTAAATCCCTCCTGAGCACACGTGGCAGGATTATGAGCGTAGGATAGGTTAACTGGTAGTTGGATCTTGTGGCCACGTTATTTTTTCAGCTTTTGATTACTTATATTTCATTTTTTGATATCTTTTATTCATTTTATCATTTTTAATGCTTTAAAAATAGAAATAATTGTTAGAAAATTATGAAAAAAATCATGAATGATCCCTGACATGTTTAGCATTTTTCCATACCATTTAATTGAATTTTTGGTTGATTTTCCATTTATTTCTATTTTTCCATTTTAATTTGATGATTAAAAATGTAAAAATGATTGATTTTCTTTCTGATTTTTATACTAGCTCATGGGTTTGAATTTAGTTCTAAATTTTTGCATGACTGCTGTAGACACCTAGATAGGGTTGTATGATTTTTCTTTGGTTTTTTAGAAACTTTTAGGTATAGGTTTGAGATAGATTGCTAGGACCTTTCCCTTGTGGATTCCCTTAAGCATAGCTTTAAGTGTAGAAATTGTTTAGAACCTTTAGATTTAGGTCTTGGCTCTGGATTTTGTACCATGATTCCTTAACACACTCAGGAAGCCTTAGAATTTTTCCTAGCCTTTAAGGATTGATTTTAGTATTTCTCCTAGATTTTACAAGTTGATCATGTTTAGGGTGATCCTAATTTAGCCTACCTCATAGTTTAGTTTCTAAAGTGAACATTAGCTAACTTTAGGCTTCAAATCTCTTCTTGTTGGAATTGAGCATAGGTTGAAACCTATTTAGAACAATTGCTAAGCCTTGATAGAGCTTCTGAATTCATTTATATGGTTAATGTTTAGAGCTAATCATTAGGTCTTCATTAGAACCTTTAGATAGATGACTCTTCCTTAAATGCTTTGCATTCATTCAATTTCTTCCATTAATGGTGTATTCCATTGGTTTACATGATGCTTCCCATGATTCAATTTCTCCCATGAATGGTTGAGTGCCATGATGTATTCCATTGGTATACATCATGCTTCCAATCATCAAATTTCATCTTTGGTTGAATGCCTTGATGTATTCCTTTGGTTTACATCATGCATGCATCCATCCATCAATTTCCTTCTCTAAGTTAGATGCCTTGTTTGATTACTTTGGATTGATTTCCTTACATGTCATGTTGTTCATCCCCTTCTTCATTCATGATTGTTTGAATATTGCTTGATGCATTAGAAATGTCTCATGTGTAGAGTATTTTAGGCTAGGTGTATGACTGCACTGAAAGGTTGAGCTGAGCTCCCTTTGCTTGTTTGCTTAGAGGTTGAGTGTTCTCCCTCTACTTGTGTGTTGTTTTCCCTTTTCTAACTGATGTGTTTGCACTGAAAAGTTGAGGTGACCCTCCCTTAGCTTGTCTGTTTTTGTTTGTTCTCTTTGCTTGTTTGCTTAGAGGTTGAGTTTCTCCCTCTGCTTGTATTGCTGCATTGCATTTGCATCTTTACTGTTTGCTTTTCTGTTTTATCTGCTTTATTGATTTTTGCAGTTGTTTGTTTGTTTCCCCCTCATATGACCCCTTAGGACTCTCACTTCTTTTGATAAGGATAGTGATGATAGACT
This sequence comes from Lathyrus sativus, assembly GCA_963859935.3. Classification (NCBI taxonomy): domain Eukaryota; kingdom Viridiplantae; phylum Streptophyta; class Magnoliopsida; order Fabales; family Fabaceae; genus Lathyrus; species Lathyrus sativus. Next base: position 226,848,783 of record OZ012738.1, read on the forward strand.
TTTAGGTTGAAACACTTGCATGATAACATCTAGGAGTTCCCTGTTTCAAACTCAACCAATAGGATGAATCCATTGCATGACAATAGTAGGATGCTTGATAGTTTCCCCTGTAGAGTTCTTTCTCCTTCTCATCTCTAAAACAACAGTAAAATATGTAATAAAGGCAAGTTGGTACAATACGTTACGAGCCTTAAGCCACTTAGGAAATGGTTATTGGAGGGTTTCCTTCCAGTAATCAGGATGTTTAGTATGGTACCCTTTGGGTGACATGCGACGCATTCACTCCTAAGTCATAGTCTCTAGTGCAGTACGAACTACAAACATCCATAAAAAACACTTCTTTCGTAAAAGACTCAAAAACAAATATCAAACCCCTTTTTGGCCCATGGGCCCATAATTCAAGGAAAACCTTTTCTGATGAAAAGAGTGCTGTTAAACTTCCGTTCTACTGCAAACAGGCATTGTCCCTAACTGCTGGAATTGTTGTTTAACTTTACTCGGGAAAATAGATGAATCAACCTGTGTTTCGTTATCCCGAACTACGCTCGCTCTGATTTCTCTGATGAGAATACGTAGGGACAAGATGCGATGTCTTGGCGAGCAACCTTCCCTTCACCTGTAGTTAGCCGAACTACGATGACTCTGATTTCTCGTTCCAGACGGGAATACGTAGGCACGAAGCGTGATGCTTTGCCGAGTCAATTTTCTTTTCTTTTTGAGCCAGCCTTGATAGGTAGATAGTTAAACCAACCCGTCAGATAAACACAACAAGCATGGATCCCGTTGAGTACAACGGACGTGAGGGGTGCTAATAACTTCCCCTTGCGTAACCGACTCCCGAACCCAGACTAGGTTGCGATGACCTTGTCTTATACCTTTTCGCTAGGTTTGTTCCAATCGTTTCCTTTCCCTTTCTGTGGGATAAATAACGAAAGGTGGCGACTCTTCTGTTATGCCGATACCTTATTTTCGCAGTAGCGACAGCTGACAACAGTAATGTCATCATTCCTGTTGTACCAGACAGTAACGTCATGACATTGGTAATGACATCCTGATTAAAAACAAATGACAGTATATGGATGTCACAATATTCAGCATGACATTCAGATTAAAACACTCCACATCAGTTCTGTCACCACAGCAGATGGAGATGTTATAACATCCTGCTTAACATTAGTGCAGGATCATGTTTTACTAAAATTTAACCAATCATAGAACCGTGGATAATTCTATATCATAGAATCATGGAACTAACAATATGGACCTTCATAGTTTGGAGTCCATTTGCCCCTGTGATCTGTCTATGGAGGGAGAATCTTCTTCAACACTAACTCACCTGCCTAAAAGATCCGAGGTTGCACCTTCTTATCAAAAGCTTTCTTCATCCTGCTCTGATATAAAGGACCATACGCAATGGACGATAACCTCTTCTCATCCATTAGGTTGAGCTGATTCAGTCTGTTTCTCAACCATTCTGCCTCATCATGCTTGACGTCAACCAAAACTCTCAAAGAAGGAATCTCGACTTCCAATGGTAGGACAACTTCCATACCATACACCAGTGAGAAAGGAGTTGCCCTGGTTGAAGTACGCACCGTAGTACGATATCCATGCAAAGAAAAGGGCAACATCTCATGCCAATCCTTATAGGTTACAACCATCTTATGCATTATCTTTTTTATATTCTAGTTGGCCGCCTCAACAACGCCGTTCATCTTCGGACGATAGGGAGAAGAGTTGTGATGCTCAATTTTGGAACTCTGGCACAGTTCCTTCATCATCTTGTTATTCAAGTTCAAACCATTATTAGTAATGATTCTCTCAGGCACTCCGTAACGACAGATGATGCCCTTCTTGATAAACTGGGCTACGGCTTGTTTGGTGACATTCGTATAGGAAGCAGCTTCAACCCACTTGGTAAACTAATCAATTTCTACCAAGATGAAGCGATGTCCATTGGATGCGGTCGACTCAATCTTGCCTATCATGTCAATGTCCCACATGGAAAAGGGCCAAGGAGACGCCATGACATTCAGAGGACTCGGCGACACATGAATCTTATCAGCATAAATCTGGCATTTACGACACTTCTTTGTATACTTGAAGCAATCTGACTCCATGGTCAACCAATAATACACTGCTCGTAATAGCTTTCGAGACATGGCATGCCCGCCAGCGTGTGTGCCAAAGGCACCTTCATGGACCTCTTCCATAAGCAGACTTGCTTCTTTTTCGTCCATGCATCTCAACAGTACCAAGTCAAAATTCCTCCGGTAGAGTACACCATCTTGGTTTAGATAGAAATTTTCAGACAACCTCCTCAAGATCTTCTTATCCCGGGTCGACGCCCCTGGCGGATACTCTTGGTTCTTGAGAAAATTTTGGATGTCGTAATACCATGGCTTTCCATTAGAAGCTTCCTATATCGCAAATACAAATGCTAGCCTATTAAGGCACGAGATGACTATTCTTGGAGCATCATTCCAATAGTTCACCTTGTACATTGAGGATAATGTCGCTAGAGCGTTTGCCATCTGATTCTCTGCTCTTGGCACGTGATGAAACTCCACCTGGTCAAATAAAGGCAACAACCTCCTAGCGTAGTTCATATAAGATATCAGATTGGGATGCCGAGTCTCCTGCTCTCCTTTGATCTGATTAACAACTAAAGCCGAATCACCATAAATATCAAGGTTTTTGATTCTCAAATTAATCGCTTCTTCAATACCCATGATACATGCTTCATACTCAGCTTCGTTGTTGGTGCAGGGAAATGTCAACCTGGTAGTGAATGGTATATGAGAACCATGGGGAGTTGTGATGATTTCCCCAATTCCGCTGCCATAGGAGTTAACAGCACTGTCAAAGATCATTTGCCACTGGGAGCTTTTCTCAGGACCTTCATCAGGCAGTGGCTCATCATAGTCTTTCATCTTTAGAAACATGATGTCTTCGTCAGGAAATTCGAATTTCATTGGTTGATAATCGTCAATCGGTTACTCTGCAAGATACTCTGACAGAATACTCCCCTTTATGGCCTTCTAGGAAACATCCTGAATGTCGTATTTTGTCAAGACCATCTGCCACCTGGCAATCCTTCCCGAAAGTGCTTGCTTTTCAAAGACGTACTTAATCGGATCCATCTTCAAAATCAACATGGTCGTGTGATTTAGCATATATGTCTCAGGCGTTTGGCAGCCCAAGAGAGTGCACTACACGTCTTTTCCAACATTGAGTACCTGGACTCACAATCTGTGAACTTTTTACTCAAGTAGTATATGGCATGCTCTTTTCTTCCAGTCTCGTCATGTTGACCGAGAACACAACCCATGATGTTCTCAAGAACCATTAGATACATTATCAAGGGTCTTCCAGCTACTGGAGGTATCAGTAACGGAGGTTCCTGCAAATACTCTTTTATTTTTTCAAATTCCCTTTAGCAATTTTCATTCCAGACGACCGCCTAATCTTTCTTTAACAATTTGAACATGGGTTCACACGTGGCCGTGAGATGAGATATGAACCTAGCAATGTAGTTCAATCTACCCAAGTGTCGCTACCACGAAAATAAGGTGCCGGCAAAACAGAAGAGTCGCCACCTTTCGTTATTTATCCCTCAGAGCGGGAAAGGAAACGATCGGAAAAACCTGACGAAAAGGTATAAGACAAGGTCATCACAACCATTGTCTAGGTTCGGGAGTCGGTTACGCAAGGGGAAGGTATGAGCACCCCTCACGTCCATCGTACCTGATGGGATCCATGCTTGTTGTGTTTATCTGACGGGTTGGTTTTATCTATCTACCTATCAAGGCTAGCTTGAAAAGAAAAGAAAATGACTCGGCAAAGCGTCGCGCTTTATGCCTACGTATTCTCATCAGAGAATGAGAAATCAGAGTCTACGTAGTTCGGCTAACTACGGGTTACGGGGAAGGTGGCTCGTCAATACGTCAGTATTGTGCCTACGTACTCTCAACAGGTATGAGAGATCAGAGCTTACGTAGTTCGGGATAATACGGATTACGGGGGTTCCAATTCATCTGTTTTTTCGAGTAGGGTTAACAAACAGTTCCAGCAGTTTGGCGTACGCAGCTCGACCCTTGGAGACTTAGGCGTTACCGTTTGCGGTAGAACTGGGAGTTAACGACACTCTTTTCTTCAGAAAAGCTTCCTTTGAATTACGGGCCCATGGGGCAAAAAGGTTTGAAGTTTGTTTTCTGTCTTTTACGAAAGAACTGTTTTTTATGTTTGTCTGTAGTTTGTACAGCACTAGAGACTATGACCTGGGAACGAATGCGTCGCATATTGTCCAAAGGACGTATACTAAACATTCTAGACGATTGAGAGGAGGGCGCTCAATTAACATTACCCAAGTAGCTTAATGTTCGTAACGCGCTTATACTAACTTGCCTTTATTACGTTTTTTACTGTTTGTTTGAGATGAGAAGAGAGAGGGCTCAACTAAGGGGAGACTATCAAGTCCTAATGTTATCATGCCAAGAATTCATCCTATGGTTGAGGTTTGAAACAGGGAACTCCTAGAAGTTATCATGCATAGGTTTCAACCTAAAGTTCTAATCATCACTTCCTTATCAAAGGAAGTGAGATTCCTAGGGGATCATGTCAATGATAAACAGAAACAGATAAAGCATCAGCTTAAACAGTAAACAGTAAACGACTGTAAAATGCATGCAATGCAAGTGAGGGAGGAAATGTGTGTGGGGCATCAGCCTCCACAAGCTCGTCTCGACCTCAAGCCAGATATGAATAACTGCAATCATACAGGAAAAATAAAATTCCATCAAGCAAATCACAAACCACATAGGCAAGGGAGCAGGGCTCTACCGAATACCAGCAAGCAAAGCCATACAGTAACAATACAAGCAGAGGGAGCAACTCAACCTCTAGTGCAATCATGCTCCTAGCTTAACACAATCTAAACATGAACTTATTCTAATGCATCAAGCAAATCAAACAAGTCACATCAATACATTTGCACAGAAAGAAAATAGACAGGAAAACAGATCAACAACTTCCACAGCTTCACAGCAAAGCAATCCTCTGGCAGCAACTCAGTTCTCAGTCTGTAACTGTTCTTCAAGTCTATCCTCTTCAAGAGAATGAAAGGTACTCTATTTTCAATCTTCAATCTTCAATAGCAAGTATCAACCTGCTTCTTCAAGCTTTCAATGCATCTAACACAAGTATCAACTTGTTCTCCAACTTCAAGCTTCAGCTCTTTCTTCAATCTCAATTTTCTTTTCTTCACACAAGCATCAACTTGTTCTTCTTGATCTTCAAGCCTCAGCTTCAAGGGAAGTCTTCAAACACAGGGAAGTGGCAACCTCTAGCATCCTCAATCTTCTAGCAAGGAACTCCATCCTCTAGCAAGGGAGAGAGATTCATCTAACAAGAGCAAGGTGTGGATAGTGGTGAGCAAAGTGAAGACCAAGGGTCATCTCTAAGCACTCCACCATCAAGGAAAGGAACCCTCAAAGGTTCTACCACTTTGTGAGGAGCCACTCATCCTACCAAAGGAGGGATGAGGCCTTCACCATGGGACCTTACATCATAGGGAGGAATGGAAGTGATCAACACCTTCCATGTTTCATGAAGGAAGAAAATCTATTCTAAGAGATCTCCCTAAAACCCTAATCCTTAACCCTAAACAAACTACACCAAAAGGAGATAAATCTTCAAGTCCAAGCTCCACCATGCATTCCACAACAGCCCACACATGCCTTCATCATCATCCAAGAGCAAGAGATGCCACACCCTAATCTAAGGGAACTAATGAAGTCATTCTAGTTGAATTAGCAAGTTAGGATCACCTAAAACCTAGTACTAAAGTTAATCCTAACTAAAATACTAAACCCAATTGTAAAATCCTACAAAAATAACTATGGGAACCTAAGTCAATCATGACTCTATCATGTTAATTCCAGAGATCAAATCATCCAATAAGTCCTAGAATTAAATCCTAAACCATAAGGCACTAAGGTTAAACCCTAAAACTAGAGCACCTAAAGTTCAATACAAAAACAGCCCTAAAATTCTTCACAAAAATGTGAGAAAATTACTAGAGGAGCATACATGTCTAAACTAGATACACACAAAAAATAAATTCAAAAATAATCACCAAGTGATCACACAAAAATCATCAAGTCAAGGTATCAACTATAATGAAATTAATATCAATTAAAATACAAAAAATGCAATTAAAAATAAAAAAATGCATGAATTCCTAAACTCTTAATTTCCTAAAATTCTAGACTCATTCATGAGTTAGGGGAAAAAACCTAGATCAAATTGAGTTATTTTTCTATTTATTATGAATTAATTCCTAAACTACATGAAATGTGTAAAATAAAAGAAAATAAGAAGAAAATAACAAGAACAGTGTGGCAAATAGCAAATGCTCTAAGTTCATTTCAGGATTTGGGCCAAAACTGGGGTGTGGATATCACTTTAACACTAAGCCCAAACCAAACCTATTAATGAAACGCAGCGTTGCGTACAAATCCAAGTCTTCAGACTTTTTCCAGCAATCGTGGCCGTCCATTCCTAGTCTGAGTCAAAGGTCAAGCACTCATCCAATGGCTCCCATGCATCGTCCCCAAATTTAAATCAGATGGAGGGAATTTCCCAGACGGTGGCCTGAGTTGCAGTGCCACCGTCTTCTCCGGTGGAGTGCTCATCACAGGTCAACAAAAACACCAAAACAAATCATCATCTCACTCGGTTTTTTCTCCTGAACACGAATCCATCATCCAAATTCACTAATTCTTTGTCTAACTTAAAATCCGATCATACTTTCAGAAATGCCCCAATTCTTAATCATCACAATTCTCAACAATAATGGTACTAATGTAATCTACACTCTTCAGAGGTTAATCTCCACTATCCAATCATGAATATCTCTCCAAGAATCACAAGGAATCCGTCTCAACAGAAAATGATCCATGACCTAAAGTGTCTTTATTCCTCAATTTCTTGTACCAAAATCCATCTACATCATGCTATGAACCTAACCACCTAAAGATTTCTAGCTATCTCTCCATAAATTAAGCAAAATTTTGATTGGTACAAACCTGGTTTCAGATGAAGAACAGGTACAGTTTCTGCTCGATTCTTCCTCCAATAGGATCCAGATTCACTCCAAATCTTCCTTTGAAGCTAATGCACACCTCAATTTGCTCTGATTTCAACTCAATCCAAGAACACGATCTTGAGTTGCAGCTCTGAGTTTTCAATTGCTCCTTCTGTTATCAGCCTCAATCTTCTCCAAAAAAACTGGCTGAACACACTCCAAATCTTATATAGAACTCAATGGAATCATCCAGAAAGTTCTGTAAGCTTCCAAATGAGATTTTGCAATTTCAATTTCTCTTTCAAAATCTCATATGCACAGTTGCAAATCCAGCTCTGTTTGGGCATGAAAATACTTGGAATCTTCATCTCATGAGATATTGAACTGATTTGTTATGATTATTTCCTTGTTTCAATCCAATGGTGTGAATTTGATATGTTGCTTCATCATGAAGCAACAAAATGAAATGGCATGAATTTGACCTCAAACCAAAAATGTAATATTTCCATTGTTTCTAAAATGATTTTTCCAATCAATTTGACCTACAACTTTGCCTTGTTTGGACACAAATCAATTTATTTCAATTTTTGGTCATTAAATGCCTTTAATCCTTCTTTTTTCAGAACTCCTTGTAACAGATTTTGATTTGCAAGGAGAACTTTCACAATGCAATCTCACTCTCCTCTCTCAATTCTCACCAACCTTCACTCTGAACCAATTCTAAATCATATATATAGAACATGGATGAATGATCTAGAAAGTTCTAGATCAATCCAATGAGTATTTCAATATCTCATCTCACTTGAAATCTCATGATATGCTATGTGTATGACAGTCCTTGAAGCAGCTTGCCTTGGCCCTCATTCTCATCCAAATTCTCTCCTCATGAGATTATGAAAGTGCTAGGATGTGTTTGTACTTTGGTTTTGATCTTATGAGAAGTTTGGCATATGTAACTTAAACCTTAAGTAACAAAATACAACTCCATGATTTTGACCTCAAATGAGAAAAGTGCCATTGCCATTGTCTTTAAAATGAATTTTAAAATCAAAATGACATATAGGTTTGTCTCATTTGGTCACCAAATGAAAAATCCCAAATTTGGTCTTTTTAATGAACTTTAATTCCTCCTTCTTTAAGCCAATTGTGCAACTTTGAGCTACAAGCAATTCCAGCCTCTCATGACCACTTGGCTAGCCTTAAAACATCATTTTGAACAAGTTTGATGTTGGACATTTTCCCATTTGAAGCTTGCAAATAAGGGTTATAGCCTTATGCTTGAAATGACCTATAATCTCCAAATGACCAAAATACCCTTGACTTGTCAAAGCCATAACTTGAGTTCTACAAATCCTATCAAGGACTTCTAGTACTCTCTAGAAATCTAAGAGGATAAGGAACAACATTCATGTTAACCAAAAGTTCATAGGAATCATACTTCTTGGGCAAAAGTTTCATGTAAGCTGGGTAACTTTCATGCGCCAAATTCACATGCCTCAGATGACCTGTAACTTGTCAGGCTCATAACTTGAGTTCTATAAACCTTATCAAGGACTTCTAGTACTCAAATTAAAGCTAAGATCATGCCCTAGAACAATCATGTTAGGGTCAAGATGAGATGACAATCATATCTTGTGTTAAATTGCCTTGAAGATAGGGGTCAAACTAGGGGATTTTACATTGTCATGTCTTAGAAACCCTAGCTTGAAAATTCTCAAACTCTTCAATCATGATGAGTTAACCTTGGAATCATCCTTATAACATCTCAATGCATCAATCCATGATCACATGGCTCTTGGATTAGGTCTCAACCTTGTTCAAATCCTCAGTTGACTTAGGGTTGACCCAGTCAAACCCTAGTTGCACCACTCATGGCTGAGCCTTCTTAATCTTGCACAATGACCTGTCTAGGCCTCAAAGTGATCTTCAACACTTCTAATGAGCTCTCTCAAGACCTCAAGTCTAACTTCATGGCTTCAGAATCATCTGATGACTTCCCACAACTCTCAAGTTAGGAGACACACCCACTTGGCTTCAATCACTCTCTCTGAGGATCTTTTAACTTCTCTCACAAGGATATCAACCCTTGAACATCTGAATAACCTTCTTAACTAGCTTCAAAGTCTTGTGTAGCCCTTGCTTGGTAATCATACCTATTGATCTCCTGCACACATGTCAATGAAATGCAAATGATAATGCTAATGTGAATGAAATGACACACAAGCTAGGTAAAGAAATGTTGGTCAAATTTTGGGGTGCAACACCAAGAAACCACGAACCTCCTTCTCTATTTTCGACGTTATCATTTCTTGAATTGCTTTTATTTTTTCAGGATCGACCTCGATTCCTTTTTCACTGATAATGAGCCCCATCAACATTCCTGACCGTACACCAAAAGTGCACTTGTTCGGATTCAACCTCAGTCTGAATTTCCTTAGCCTCTCGAACAGCTTCAAAAGGTTTGCCAGATGTTCCTCCTTCATGAAAGAGTGTCACCATTGCCCGCTGATAGGTTGCCCCTGCATTCTTCAACCCAAAAGGCATTACCTTATAACAGAAAGTCCCCCACGATGTGATAAAAGTTGTTTTCTCCATATCCTCCGGTGCCATTTTAATTTGATTATATCTGAAAAACCGTCCATGAAGAAAAACACTGAATACTGCACGGTATTATCAACAAGTACATCAATATGGCGAAGCGGGAAATCATCCTTCGGGCTCGCTTTGTTCAAGTTTCTATAATCAACACACATCCTTACCTTACCGTCCTTCTTGTCGCTATTGCGAAACAAAATGTCGGCAATGACAGAAGAGTCGCCACCGTTCGTTATTTATCCCAAAGAGGGAAAGGAAACGAGCAGAGAAAACCTGACGAAAAGGGATAAGATTAGTCATCGCAACCAAATCTCGGGTTCGGGAGTCGGTTACGCAAGGGGAAGGTATTAGCACCCTTCACGTCCGTCGTACTCGACGGGATCCACGCTTGATTGTATAACTAAAAGGGTGATTGAAACTATCTAACTAAAGGTTTGGGACAAAAGAAAAGAAAAGTGAGTCGACAGAGCATCGCCGCTCAGGGCCTACGTATTCCCTCGTGTAATGGAAAAGTCAAAGTCAACGTAGTTCGGCTAACTACGGATGAAAGGGGGGAAAGGTTGCTCGCTAAGACATTGCGTCTTGTGCCTACGTATTCTCGCACGGTATGAGAAATCAGAGCAAACGTAGCTCGGGATAAAAGAGAACACAGGTTTGTTCACATGTTTTTTACCCGAGTAGGGTTAACAAACAATTCTAGCAGTTTGGTGTATGCAGCTCGACCATTGGAGACTTAGGGGTTACCGTTTGCGGTAGAATTAAGAGTTAACAACACTCTTGTTTATGAAAATGTTTTCCTTGATTAAGGGAGCCCCAAAGGGCAAAAGAGGAGTTTGACTGTTTGTTTTTGTCTTTTATTAGAGAAGTGTTTTGAATGAATGTTTGTAATTCATACTGCACTAGAGACTATGAATTAGGAGTGAATGCGTCGCATATCACCGAAAGGGTGCTATGCTAAACATTCTGGTTATTAAAAGGAAACCCCTCAACAACCAATTCCTAAGTAGCTTAAGGCTCGTAACATACAATACTTATTAGCCTTTATTAGGTGTTTTAAGATTGTTTTAAGATGAGAAGAGAGAAAGGACTCTAAAGGGGACTAAATCAAAACCCTAAAGTTATCATGCATCATGGTCCTAAAGTTGAGTTTAGAAGGGAATTATATCCTATTTGTTATCATGCAAAGGATTCAACCTAATGTCAATCATCACTATCCTTAATCAAGCAAGTGAGAACCTAAGGGATCATGGTAATGAAGAGAAGAGAAACAACATAAAATAATTGAATTGAAATGTGAATATGAATGAGTGCACATGCAATGCATCACACAAGCAAAGAGAGGACACATCAACCTTTAATGCAAACAAGATATACACAAAGAGAAAATAACATCCAAGCAATGGAGGAAATTGTGTGGGGTAAAAAAAAACCTCCACAAGCTCATCTCTACCTTTAAATGCAAGTAAAGTGCACAAACATGCCCTAAAGCTGCTAACTTGATCATGAAATGAGATATAACCCAAAAAAGAGAAGTGGGAGAAGATATGAAAACAACCATAGTATCACGTATGTCATTCAACCAAAGTCTCATTATGGCTTGTGCAAAAGATACACAAAATTTCCTCATGGTTCATCATTCAAGTTAAGCTTCCAATACCTCCAAAGGAGGTATTAAGCAACTTTAAATTATGCTCCAAGGTCCTTGGACAGAGGGAACTGAAAGAGAAGAATGTACATAAAGCGTTTGAAAAGGAATGTACAAAATATTATAGAAGAATCATGTTTAGGAAGTGAAGATCATTCAAGTTATACACATGAAAAGCCTTACATGAAAGGTATAAAAGAAAGCCAAACTTAAATAAGTTATGAACATGATCAAGGCCTAAAATTGAACATACAAATGCCTTATTATGTCTAAAATATGGATGTGCAAAGATTAGATGCTCAAACAATGCACAAAATTCAAATAAAATCAAACTAGCACAAGTGTTAGGGTGGAAATCATACAAGGGTGACCTAAAGTGTAAAATACAATAAAAATAGTAAACTACACCTAAAAACTCCAATTAAATTCCTATGAGACCCCTCTGGTGTTAGGAACCAGGGGTCAATATTGTGGGGAAAAAAAACTAAGCCTAACTAAGCAAACAGAGGGCAAAGTTCTAGGTATGTCCTAAGAGCTAGCACAAAAGGAGGATCCTAAAAGGTTCAACCAAAACCTACTCAAATGGTACTAAAACCAGGGGGGAAATATCCAAAAATCAATTGATACATCCAGAATATGCACAAAAAGAATCATGAATTTATATGAAGAAAACATCACAAAGGAAAATCAAGAATGCAACATATGCAATTTTACTTCAATTGAAACACTTCCAAATGAATTATTCTTTTTTAATTGAAAAATGTTTAGAAAAAAAAAATTCCTAAATTAAATTAACAGCTTGAAATGAGTAGAAATTATTTTTGTGGGATTTATTGACAATTGCAAGTATTTTGACTGAATTAAAATAAAACACTCACCAAAACATGAAAATAATGAAAAAATAAATGAAAATGGAGAAATAATTGGTGCAGGAAGTAATCCAGATACGTTCATATGCGTTGGGCTTGGCTGATGGGGGTGTGAAAATGAATTGAAGCCTAATCCATTTCAAGCGTTTAATGAAACGCAATGTTTCGGTATGATCCTATGTGGTAAGGTCAAAACGTTCCATGGTGAAACGTGTTCAAGTCCGTTGGATGGTTTAGTCATCAGATCTAAGGGATCAGGCAAGGCCATGTGGTTGTGAGATTTAAACATTCTCAGGTGGAGTGAGAATACACAGACGCCGGAGCACGGCGGCTCTGGTAGTCTTCTCCGGTTGCATCAACAACACAGGTGAAGCAAAACTTCATCAAAACTTGCAAAAGAATAGTCCAAATTGATCTACTCCTCTTACTGATCATGAATCCAATGTCACCTAAGCCTAAAACCTCTTAAATCGTCCTAACCAGAGCTAACAAGAATTTAGGTTCCATCAAGAAACATCACAAACAAAGCCTAAACTAATCCAGAATCCATCTATACACTTAGGGGAGCATGAATATGCAACGATGGCCTAGAATTGCTACATGAACAGAGTGTAATTTGGAAAAGTTAGTTACCTAACGGAATAATTTTGTTGGACCTTGATTCCTTGAGGAAGCTTGATGAAAACAATCCATAATTGTTCCTTGATCTTCAATGGAGCTTCAAGAATGCTTAATTTTGCTTGAAGGTGTTTGATTCGCAAAACACGATTTCAATTTTTCTTCACTTTTGTAACTGATTTCTGTTCAATTCTTGATCAATTTTCCATTCTGAAACTTTGTACACGACGCTGGGAATATATAGAATGGATCTAAATGAAGAAGAAGCCCAATCCAAGCCCAATTTGATCCAATGGAAATCCAAAATTCTTGGTTTTGTAAGCTTCATGTGTGTGTAAAACAGAGCAGCAATGGCTATCAATTTGGCTCAGGTAGCTTGCATGCACTTCATTCTGATCCAAGGGATAATATTGCACCCTTAGTTTAATCCTATGGTGTGATTTGATTATGTTACTTTCACTTGAAGAAAGCATGAAATTGGCATGGTTTTGGACCTCAAATCTCAATTCTGATTTTGCCCTCATGTTTAGAATGTCAAAAGGGCTCAAAATATGCACCAACTTGATCAAAATTGGTTCAACATGAATTTATTTGATTTTATGGCTTTTAATGCTTTTTCATGAAAATTTTGTCCACCAATCCTTCAATGCAAGCCAATCCAATGATATGTTGATGTTTGGTGAGGAAAATGACCCGATTTGGAGCAACTTTGATGTTGGACAAAGTTCTATTTGAATTGTGCAAAGTTGTGAAATTGACCTATAACCAAATATGACCTATAATCAAAGTTTCCCAAAATACCCATGGCTTGAAAGCTTCATATCTTGATCTCCACAAGTGAGGAGAAACATCCTTCTAGGTCAAAAATGCCTTGGAAGTTGGTTGACTTTTGTTGACCAAAATCACATTCATCTGATGACCTGTAACTTGCCAGCTCCATAACTTGAGTTCTAGAAATCCAATGGATAAGTTCTAGTACTCAAAAGAAAGCTAGAAACATGCCCTACAAGTTTCATGTTGGGGTCAAGATGAGATGAAACATGTATCGTGAGATATCTGGTCTTGAAGTTGGGCACTAAATAGGGGATTTTACACTTACAAGCTTAGAAACCCTAGCTTAGCAACTTCTCACACTCTTGAATATTGATGAATTGATATTGAAATGATATGTGACATGTATCAACACAACATTCCATGATCATAGTTGCTTGGAATTGAGTCTTAATATCTTTCAAATTCACTGTTGACTTAGGGTTGACCAGATGGAAACCCTAACTGCATCACCTTTGACTGTGACTTCTTACTCTTGATATAATGACTTGCACAAGCCCCTTAATGACCCTCAAGACATCCCATGAGCTTATATAATGTTCCCCATCCATAACCATGGACTTCATATCATCTGATAGTCTTCACATGGCCTCCAAGATAGGAGGTAAACCACAACTATTCATCTGCCTTTTCAAAGAACTTTTAACTTTCTTCTGAGGATGACAAACTCTAGATAGCTTGAATAAGACCTCTTGATTAGGCTTGGAAACTTTGGTAGTATCCTCTTGCTAGGCACATCTCTATTGATCCCCTGCAAATGGGCAATGGTATGCAAATGCTAATGCTATATGAATGCAATGAAACATAAACCAAGTAAAGAAAAGGTTGGGAAAATTTTAGGGTGCAACAGCTGCCCCTATTCAAACGACTTGGACATGACTGGGTGAACAACGAACGACTTCCAAATACTCAAGGTAAAATACGGTTGAATACCCCCAAACACGGAAATTTGCCAACCGCAGAAAAAAAACTGCAAAATTTGCTTGGGGATGATAATCTCCGGAGAAAAACATGAACTGATAGTTGCACAACAACGAGCTGAATGATTAACGATCAACAACCTCAACCTCGGGTCGGAATAAACATCTACTAACACACAGACAATGATGCTAAGTCGGAAAGAGTACAAAATCATGAAATGGAATATCTGACATTGCCGTCAGGCTCCTGTTAAACAAAAACAAGTAGCAACTCCGAGAATTGGATTAACAAGGAACTGCACAGTATCTAGCATTGCCGCCAAGAACTTGCGGGGGATAAAATTTACTGACCTTTCCGTCAGACCAACACAGAGTCGATAAGCATCCAACATTGCTGTTAGATAATCACAAGATTGATATACGTCACTTGGCACTGCCGCCAAACTTCAGTAGGGGATAACAAATTTCCGCCATCGCCGTCAGGCGTCCACAAGCATGGTAAGCATCTGACATCGCCGATAGAGCAACAAGTCTAATAAACATCCAACATCACCGCCGGATAAACCCAAAATAGATAACATCACTTGGCATCATCGTCAAGTTGAAAGATGACATCACCTTCAGGCCTCAATATCAAGCCAGGAGATCCCAAAGTTAATAGAAAACCTCTAACATCACCGTCAGACACAACCCTTAAGCTTGGCAAAATAATCTGACATTGCCGCCAGAAATCCGCAGAAGAAACAAAAAACATTGGATCCGAAGATAGGCATATCTGACATTGCCGCGAGGCCTTTGCTAAATAAAAGTGAGTACGAACCCAAAAATCGGATTGGTAAGAAACTGATAATCACCTAACATGGTCGTCAAGCATTTACAGAATCGACAACCATCTGACATGGCCACCATGTATCCATAAAATTGATAAGCGTCTGACATTTCCGCCAGGCCACTTGCTGGAGATAATAAATGTCTGACATTGCCGCCAGGCTACTTGTTGAAATTGATGAATGCTTGACATTGCCACCAAACAACCACGAAGTCGGTCAACATCTGACCTTGCTGTCAGAGAAAACACGAAGATTCATAAACATCTGTCATTGCTGCCAGAAAAATCGAAACATCTAACATTGTCGTTAGAACAACTAAAACATCTAACATTGCCGCTAGATAACCACAGGTTGAGAGAATGTTTGACAATGCCGCCAAACGAACGCAATGTTGAGAAACATCTGACATTGCTGCCAGAACACCAACAAACATCTGACATTGCCGCCAAAAAGCCCAAAAGACCCATAAAGTGTTAGAACACAGATTGGTTCTTAATAATATCTCTATGTTTTGATGATAACTATTATGAAATTTTGTAATTAAGAATTATATACTCTAAAATTTGCTTAAGAGTTTTTACTGCAGATATTAAAGTAATTATCACTCCAGAAGCAAATCAGAACTGAACATAAGAAATATGCTAGACTCTGAAGCACCAGATGCATCCATTAGAAGATTCTGAATGCTGCCAATAGAAGATTCTGAAGTAGAAGCTCCTGAAGGATCTGAAGCAGAAGCTCCAGAAGAATCTGAAGCAAGTCAGAAGCATCTGAACCTAAGAAGAATTCTGTATGAAGAGTTTTCAAAGCATAGTTACTACAAAAGATTCTGAAAGTACTAAAGCTGCCAGTACTGAGGATCTGACTCAAATATGCTCTGAACTTATACACGCTAAAAGCACTCCTGCTGCAAAGAATCTGATTCGGCAAAGCTCTAATCAACATCAGAAGGCTCTGATCAAATTAGACTCTGATGAATCTTGCTGAAAATTGAAGAAGAAGAATTCAAAGATTATGTCCGTTGGAATAATCCAAACGACTCTTTCCTTATTTATGCTAGACACAAGAACACAGGCAAAAAGGATTTCTCTGTGCTTTCTTCTTCTAGGAAAGGTCATCTTCCTCAACATGAAGTTCTCTTGGATCAAGCTGCCTATAAAAGCAAGTCTTCACCCATCTTCTTCAGTTGACGTTTTACCTGAAAAGAAATCAATATTCAAAGCTCTCATACTTTTCACATTCTTTCTAGAATTAATTTCTTTGTTCTTAATATTAAGTGAAAAATCACAGTTGTGATAAAGCTTTATTAGAAGCAATTTAAACACTTGTATTTGTTATTACATTTGATTGTAAGAAAACCTTAAAAAGATCCAGTTAGGATCAGTAGTTCTTGAGAAGACTTTGAACAGTTGTTCTTAGTGCTTACTATTGTAATCAGTTGATTAAATAGTGGATTAAGTCCTTGTTTGAGAAAGGCAAATCACTCTAGGAAGGGTGGACTGGAGTAGTTGAGTTCAACGAACCAGGATAAAAATACTTGAGTTTTTATTTCTAAGTTTTTATCTTCATACTTATTAAACCCCCCTTCTAAGTATTTTCTCACCTTCAGTTGGTATCAGAGCTCCGGTTCTGTGTGTGCTACCACTTCACAGTGACAGTAAAGATCCAGTGAGAAAAACTTTGATATATATTTGGTTGTTACTATGGTTGATAATACAATATCTAACATTAACAACAAATATGAAGAAAGTGACAGAATCAGCACCAAACCCCCTATGTTTGATGGGGAGAAATTTGATTATTAGAAAGACAGGATTGAATGTTTTTTCCTTGGATATGATGCTGATTTATGGGATCTGGTCATAGATGGATATGTTCATCCCACTGATGGGAATGGCGAGAAAGTAGACAGAAAATCTATGACAGATGCTCAGAAGAAGGAATTTAGAAATCACCACAAGGTCAGAACAATATTGTTAAATGCAATATCTCACACTGAGTATGAAAAAATTACAAATAGGGAAACTGCATTTGACATGTTTGAGTCCTTAAAGATGACTCATGAGGGAAACTCTCAAGTCAAGGAAACAAAGGCTCTGGCTCTGATCCAGAAGTATGAAGCCTTCAAGATGGAAGACTCTGAATTTGTTGAAGCTATGTTCTCCAAATTTCAAATACTTACAGCTGGACTAAAGGTTCTGGATAAATGATACTCTACTGCTGATCATGTGAAAAAGATCATCAGAAGCTTAGCTACCAGATGGAGACCTATGGTGACTGCGCTGAAAATGGCTAAAGATCTGAACAAGATCTCCTTGGAGGAACTAATCAGTTCACTAAGAAGTCATGAAATTGAACTTGAGGAAGATGAACCTCAAAAGAAAGGTAAATCTGTTGCTTTAAAATCTAATAAATCTGCTAAAGCATTGCAGGTAATAGAGGAAAGCTCTGAAGAATCCTCATCTGAAGATGAAGATGAACTATCCATGCTGTCTAGAAGAATAAACAAACTCTGGAAGCATAAAGGAAAGAAGTTCAGAAACTTCAGGAAGCCTGACCAAAGAAAAGAATCTTCTGGACACAGAAGATCTGGCAAAAAGGAGGTTGTCTGTTATGAATGTAAAGAACCTGGACATTACAAAAATGAATGTCCAAAGGTGCTGAAAGACAAGCCTAAAAGAAAATCTGATAAGAAGAAAAAGGTTCTAATGGCCACTTGGGATGATTCAGATACATCTGAATCTGAATCTGAGTCAGAAGAGGAATGTGCAAATGTAGCCTTGATGGCAGACATAGAAGATCAGGAGGAAGGAACTTCAGGATCTGAATCTGACTCTGACGCTGAAGAGGTAATGGCTAAACTCACTAAAGAAGAACTTATCAAAGTGTTATCAGAAGTTCTGAAGAGCTATAACAATATTAAGCTCAAATACAAGAAGCGTGAAAGCAATCTTGTATCTGAGAATAATATTCTCAAATCAGAAGTAGCTGAGCTAAATGAAAAGAACTTAAAATTGAAAAATGATTCTGAATTAGCTCAACAAAACTCTGATTCTAAAACTGAATCTGAATGCAAAAATATTTTGGAAAAATATGATTATAGCTTTCAGAAGTTTCTTGCTAAAAGCATAGACAGAAGCAAAATGGCTTCCATGATCTATGGAGTTAGCAGAAATAACAGAAAAGGAATTGGATATGAATCTTCCTCTGGAAAGGATTTAAATCCAAAACCTGTTGATAAAATTATCATCAAAAAGACTCCTTTATATTCCCACTTTAAATTTGGTCACTTGAATGATATTGAACAAACACGTTCTGAAAAGAATATTCATGTGTTTAAATCTAAGGCTAGTCAGAATAAATCTTATGTTGAAAAACAGAAGTTTAGACAAACCTTCAGAACAACTAACCCTAAAGGACCCAAGAAGATCTGGGTACCTAAAAGTAAAATAATTCCTGTTGCAGATGTTCTTAGCAGCAAGGTCAGGATGCCAATCATGGTACCTGGACTCTGGATGCTCGCGACACATGACAGGAGAAAGGTCTATGTTCCAAAGTCTGGAGCTTAGATCTGGAGGTGATGTGAAATTTGGAGGGAATCAGAAGGGCAAGATCATTGGATCTGGCACCATTGGAAATGGTAAACTTCCCTATATTACTAATGTTTTACTTGTTGAAGGGTTAAAGCATAACTTATTGTCCATAAGCCAATTAAGTGACAATGGTTATGTTATAACCTTTAATCAAAAATGTTGTAAAGCTATTAGTCAAAAGGATGGCTCTATCCTATTTAGTGGAAAGAGGAAAAACAACATTTATAAAATAAATCTTTCAGAACTTAAGGTTCAAAATGTTAAATGCCTCTTGTCTGTTAATGAGGAGCAATGGGTCTGGCACAGAAGATTGGGGCATATTAATATGAGACGTATATCTCAGATTAATAAACTTAATCTTGTCAGAGGACTTCCTAATCTGAAGTTCACCTCAGATGCTCTTTGTGAAGCATGCCAAAAAAGGAAGTTTTCAAAATCATCTTTTAAATCAAAAAATGTTGTTTCTACTTCCAGACCACTAGAATTACTTCATATTGATCTGTTTGGACCAGTGAAAACTGCATCCATCAGAGGCAAGAAGTATGGATTAGTCATTGTTGATGACTATAGTAGATGGACATGGGTAAAGTTCTTAAAACACAAGGATGAGTCACATTCTGTGTTCTTTGACTTCTGTAAACAAGTCCGAAATGAAAAAGATTTCAAAATTATAAAAGTCAGAAGTGATCATGGTGGTGAATTTGAAAATAAATATTTTGAACAATATTTTAATGAAAATGGCATTGCTCATGATTTTTCCTGTCCTAGAACTCCACAACAAAATGGGGTTGTAGATAGGAAAAACAGAACTCTACAAGAAATGGCCAGAACCATGATCAATGAGACTAATCTGGCAAAACACTTTTGGGAAGAAGCAATCAACACAACCTGTTACATTCAGAACAGAGTGTCTGTAAGACCTCTTCTGGAGAAGACTCCATATGAACTGTGGAAGAACAGAAAGCCCAACATTTCATATTTTCATCCTTTTGGATGTATTTGCTATATGTTAAATACTAAAGAAAATCTGAACAAGTTTGATTCCAAAGCACAGAAGTGTTTCATGCTTGGATATTTTGAACGCTCTAAAGGCTATAGAGTATACAACACTGAGACACAGATTGTGGAAGAATATATTCATGTTAGATTTAATGATAAGCTTG
Organism: Lathyrus sativus; assembly: GCA_963859935.3. NCBI lineage: Eukaryota > Viridiplantae > Streptophyta > Magnoliopsida > Fabales > Fabaceae > Lathyrus > Lathyrus sativus. Next base: position 226,868,934 of record OZ012738.1, read on the forward strand.
GCAGTAAAAAGCCAAAGCAGTCTGAAAACTCTGCAGATAGAGAAGTAGTCTTCACAGACTCTGAAAGCTCAGTGGGAGACAAAGCTCAAGTGAAGGAACCAGAAGCAATGCCAGATGCAATTCCTTTAACTTCTCAGATGAACAGTTTAAACATTTCTGAAGAGTCAACTGTTAGAGGATCATCTTCCAGAATCAAAGCTTCTCATCCAGAGAATGTTATTATTGGAAAGAAGGATGATCCTATCAGAACAAGATCCTTTCTTAGATAATCTGAAGCATCATTATTTGGATTGGTGTCAGTAATTGAACCAACTTATGTAGATGAAGCTCTGCAAGACAATGATTGGATTATTGCCATGCAAGAAGAGTTAAATCAATTCACCAGAAATGATGTGTGGGATTTAGTTCAAAGACCAAAAGGATTCAATATAATTGGAACTAAATGGGTCTTCAGAAATAAGCTTAATGAGAAAGGAGAAGTTGAAAGAAATAAGGCAAGGCTTGTTGCTCAAGGGTACAGTCAACAAGAAGGTATTGATTACACTGAAACTTATGCTCCAGTGGCAAGGTTAGAATCTATACGCCTTCTCATTTCATTTGCTGCACAAAATAACATCACTCTGTATCAGATGGATGTTAAAAGTGCCTTTCTAAATGGTATTATAGAAGAATAAGTTTATGTCCACCAGCCTCCTGGTTTTGAGAGTGAAAAATTTCCAGATCATGTTTTCAAACTAAAGAAATCTCTGTATGGTTTAAAACAAGCTCCCAAAGCTTGGTATGAGAGATTGTGCAATTTTCTTCTAGAGAAAAATTTCATCAGAGGCAAAGTGGACACAACACTCTTTTGTAAATCATTTAAGAAAGATCTTCTAATTTGTCAAATTTATGTGGATGATATCATATTTGGATCTACCAATACTATGCTGGGAAAGGAGTTTGCTCAATGTATGCAGGCTAAATTTGAAATGAGCATGATGGGAGAACTGAGATTCTCTCTGGGAATTCAAGTCAACCAAACTCCAGAGTGCACTTACATACATCAGACCAAATATGTTAAAGAACTTCTGAAGAAATTTAACATGACTGATAGTAAGCTGGCAAAGACTCCCATGCATCCAACCAGTTCACTACGCAAGGAAGAGGTAAGTAAGAAAGTAGATCAGAAACTCTACAGAGGTATGATAGGATCTCTTCTTTACTTAACTGCTTCTAGACCTGACATATTGTTCAGTGTATGCTTGTGTGCTAGATTCCAATCAGATCCTAGAGAATCATACTTGACAGCTGTCAAGAGGATTCTAAGGTATCTGAAAGGTACTTCTAATGTGGGTTTGTGTTACAGAAAATCTGATGATTTCAAATTAGTTGGATTCTGTGATGCTGACTACGCTGGAGACAGAGTGGAAAGAAAAAGTACTTCTGGAAGTTGTCAATTTCTAGGAAGAAATCTAATCTCTTGGTACAACAAGAAGCAACCCACAATTGCATTATCAACCACAGAGGCAGAATATATTGTTGCTGCTGGATGTAGCACGCAGATGCTCTGGATGAAAAGTCAGCTAGAAGACTATCAGATATTTGAAAGTAACATTTCTATATTCTGTGATAATACTTCTGCTATATGTTTGTCTAAAAACCCCATTTTACACTCTAAGGCAAAACATATAGAAATTAAGCATCATTTGATCAGAGACTATGTTCAGAAGGGAATTATAAATTTGGCCTTTGTTGACACAGATCATCAATGGGCAGATATTTTCACAAAACCCCTTGTTGAAGATAGATTCAAATTTATTCTGAAAAATATTGGTATGGATTTTTGTCCAGAATAATATTTGTCAGAAACAGATTTTACAGATACAAAAATGCTTAATGCTCTGAAGTATTTCTTCTGATTACTTATTCATTTCCTTTAATTATCTTTTTTTTGTGTTTGAAACTCTGAACTAACAATACTCAGAGGATCTGAACGTTGGTTAACGTTTCATTTCTCAAGGGAATTCAGAAGCACATGCAAGCAAACACGTGTCACTCTGAATCTGCAAAGGTGGCGTGTACACTACTGAAGAGACGTTTGAGGTGAAGTTTGAATAGTGAAAATCTTGATTTTCCCCCCAAATTGTCAGAATCAATAAATGCTTGAAATGATTTTTATTCCTTTTCATTAAATGCTTTGTGTGAACGTGCTTTTATCTGGCTGTTTGTACGCCTAAGTGTTTAAGTATAAATATCACACTTCTCATCACTTTCACACTTTTCACATCTCAATCGTTTATGCATTTCTGTCTTCTCTTCTCTCTTCACAAAAACCCTAAGCGTTTGACAAACTCATCTTCAATGGCAACTTCATCATCCACTGCTGCTCAGTTTCAATCTACCATGGCTGCAGTTACTTCTTCAAATATGGGTGTGACTCCATACACGACACCAAAGAGAACTTTGTTAACACCTGTTGACAAACTGGAAGTTCTCTGTGAATAAATGGTGGAATTTGATTCACTGGCTGAGAATGAGTTTGAGTTTCGCTCCATTATATATGCTCAAGGATGGGTGAAATATTTTGACAGACTTTTTGGACCAGTCTACCCCCTTCTAGTGAAAGAATTATGGATCCATGCTGCTGTATACCCTAAGTTCATTTTATCTTCTGTTCTGGGAAAAGAGATAATCATCACAGAAGATCTGATCAGGAAACTCATTGGATATGAGGAAACAGATGGAGTATCTCACTTGCCAGCTGGGCGTGTAGATATGGATGAAGTATATGAGGAAGTGATGACTGCTGGACAAGCCTCTAATAAGTTCAAAGATATGAAGCCTGACTACAAGATCTGGGCAAATATTTTCATGGGATTCATTCAACACAGAAAGTCTACAAACTTTCCAGACTATGTAAACAATGAACAGCTTTACTTTATGTATTGCTTAAGTCAGAGCACCAAGGTAGATCTTCCCTACATTCTATTTATGCACTTATGGAATCACATAAATGCCTCCAGAGAATTTGTGAAAGAAAAGGGTCAGAAGATCAGAACTTGGATTCCTTTTGGAAGGTTAATCTCAGATTTTCTGACAGAAAATGGATTGGTGACTGCTCTATATGTTGCTGGCGTCACAGATGAACTTGAATTTATTTTGGGAAAACCTCTGAATGCAAAGAGTCTTCAGATACTAAAAATAGTAGAAGAACTCACAACAGCACCCAAGAAGCTGAACATCATTGAACTCAGTCAAAAGAGTCTCCCAGTAGATGACTATCCTCTGTTCTTTGCTGAAGAACCAAGAGAAATAATAGTGAGTTATATTGATGCTTGCAAGGCAGATGGAATGCCCATTCCTGCAGATATTCTGAAGAGAGCAAGGGAACCATTGCCTGTTGTAGAAGAAGATATCCCAAGAAAAAGAAGTCAATCAGAAGCAGAAGCTGCACCTGTTCAGAAGAAGCCCAAGGTTGATGAGAAGCCTCAGAAGCTGATAAAGAGGAAAGCATCTGGAGACACTCCTTCTGTTCTAGCTAAACGTATCAAGATTAAAGGTAACAAATCTTCTGTATCTTCTGTAAATAATACTGTTGTAAATGATTCAACAATTAAGTCTATTCCGAAACCACCTTCTACCCAAAAACAATCTGTTACTGCTCCACCTCATACATCTGTTCCATCCCCACAAAAATCATCTAATCCTGCTTCCATCTCACCTATCAAACCCTCTACTACAAAATCATCTGTACCAAAACCAATAACAACAAAACCACAAAATCAGACCCCACAACCAGAAATACCAACAAAACTATCAGCACCACAAAAACCACAATCAGAACAACAACCTGAAAAACCATCTGAACAAAACAAAGAAAAACAATTGGTATCACAACAAACACAACAACCAGAAAAACAATCTGATCAACCACAAACACAACAACAAGAAAAACAACCAGAAAAACCACCATCAACCACATCTGAACCCATTGCATCTGTTCTAGTTACCTCTGAACCAATAAAAGTTACATCTGATCCACCCACATCAGAACCACCTACATCAGAACCACCTACATCAGAACCACCTACATCTGAACCCCCATCAAAACCTTCTGAAAATCCTTCAGAATCAACCAACCCATCTGGAACCAATATCCCTGAGACAGAGGTTCTAGATGTTACACCTCTCAAAGCTGTCTTTCAAGTGTCCTCTACCTCTTGCACACCAACCACATCATCCAATTCCTCAGAATCTGCTATACACCCAGATTTTCTGGTATCCCCCTCTCATAGAAATTCTGAAGTCAACCAACCTGAACCTCCTATCTCTTCTAAAGTTCTTATTCCAGATCTTATTCCAACACCTAAACCATCTTCTGAAATCACCATTCCCAATCCTACACCCAAGTCAAGCACATATGAGTGTCTTCCTTCTCCTTCTCTTAAACTTTTTTCATCACACCTTCACAAACTTCCCCATGGTTTAAAAATAAAATATTTCTATGACAGATTTGAACCATCTGAAACCATCACTCCTCTCAAACCCAAACTCACCATCATTCTACCATTTGTGCTTCAATCCTACATTAAAATAATGTCAGCAGTACCTTCATCAGATCCAAAACCATACTCTGCTATATCTGCTAAAGCTGATATACCTGCTTCATCTGATAAACCTGCTAATTCTGATAAACCTGCTACTTCTGTTAAACCTGCTAAATTTGCTTTCCAACCTTACTCTAATAAACCCTTTGATGTGGTTTCCTATCACACAAAAGCAAAACCAAATCTGTTGAATGCCTTAAACAGATCAAAACCTGACAAATCCTCTGAAATTCCTTTCATACCCTACTACCCTCCTCCTCTGATCTCCATTTACAAATCCATATTTCCACCTACTCCCCAACCCAAGCCAATAACCTTGGAAACTCTGTTACACCCCAGACCTAGACTAAATGTTGATCATTTATTTACATGTTTTTTGCAAGAAATACAAATGTATTTAGGTTCTGTACAGAGGAAATGTTCAGCAACAATGGATGCAAAGGAATCTGATGTCATTTGGAATGGCTTCATAAACAGATTCAACACTGTAGCATCAAATCTGAAGAACGTATGTTCTGATTATACGAAGCTCAGATTTGCTGAAGCTGCTAGAAGTCTGTTCTGGACTGTTAAGAGATCTGGACCACTGCTTCTTACAGATGCTCCTTCATCATCAGAAGAGAATACTGAATCTGCATCTGAAGACAACCCTCTGGCCATGACTCTGATAGAACATCCTTCTGGCTCTACTGCTCAAAGCTCCAAAGCCCCTATGGAAATTGACTCTGTTCAAGCTTCAGAAACAGTTCCACCTTCCTCATCTGAGATTAAGAAAGAACATCCAGATCTTGAAGATAAGATTGCAGTTCTGGAAGCTGGTCAATCAGAAATCAAGTCATGGATGGCTAAACAAGATAAGAAGTCTGAAGACATGACTCAGTGGATGTCTCAACAGGATCAGAAGAATGAAACAATGGCTAAGTGGATGTCAAAACAAGAACAGTCCTCTTCTGAGATCACAGATCTGTTGAAGATGCTTTTGTCAAAACACTCTTAGTTTATTTTTTTTCTTTCTGTTGTTTGCATCTGATGTTTGCTTATGTATTTTGAATATCTTCTGATGTGTGTACTCTTGCTCTGAATTGAATGAATGAATGTTTCAAAGTTTTCTCCACATGATTTATCTCATTTACTGTTTCCTTTTATTTGTCTTTTCAAAGTTATTACTTTTTGCTTATGACAAAAAAGGGGGAGAAAATATAGATCTGAACTGTTTAATTAAACTTCACCAGAATGAAATTTCAGACATATCTATTTTATCTAACATTAAATCTGAGTATTTCAGAACATTTGATAAGTACACTCTGTAAAAGAAACACTAAGACTCTCAGATCATTTGACAATTATCAGACTCTGACTCTGAAATATGCAAGACACTCTGACTCTCAAATGTTAAAGAACAATCAAGCTCTAACTCTAAAAAATACTCAAGACAAAAGGGAAGTTTCTATTCCTTATTTGTATTTAATTCAGGGGGAGATTCATCATCTCAGGGGGCATTATAATTATTCTATTTTAAATTAAACAAAATTTCTGATGTTCTTGTCATCATCAAAAAGGGGGAGATTGTTAGAACACAGATTAGTTCTTTATAATACCTCTATGTTTTGATGATAACTATTATGAAATTTTGTAATTAAGAATTATATACTCTAAAATTTGCTTAAGAGTTTTTACTGCAGATATTAAAGTAATTATCACTCCAGAAGCAAATCAGAACTGAACATAAGAAATATACTAGACTCTGAAGCGCCAGATGCATCCATTAGAAGATTCTGAATGATGCCAACAGAAGATTCTGAAGCAGAAGCTCCAGAAGGATCTGAAGCAGAAGCTCCAGAAGAATCTGAAGCAAGTCAGAAGGATCTGAACCTAAGAAGAATTCTGTATGAAGAGTTTTCAAAGCATAGTTACTACAGAAGATTCTGAAAGTACTAAAGCTGCCAGTACTGAGGATCTGACTCAAATATGCTCTGAATTTATACACGCTAAAAGCACTCCTGCTGCAAAGACTCTGATTCGGCAAAGCTCTAATCAACATCAGAAGGCTCTGATCAAATTAGACTCTGATGAATCTTGCTGAAAATTGAAGAAGAAGAATTCAAAGATTATGTCCGTTGGAATAATCCAAACGACTCTTTCCTTATTTATGCTAGACACAAGAACACAGACAAAAAGGATTTCTCTGTGCTTTCTTCTTCTAGGAAAGGTCACTTGATGTGAAGATAAAAAGGCTCAGACCTTTTAGGATACTCTTCTCAACGTGAAGTTCTCTTGGATCTAGCTGCCTATAAAAGCAAGTCTTCACCCATCTTCTTCAGTTGACGTTTTACCTGAAAAGAAATCAATATTCAAAGCTCTCATACTATTCACATTCTTTCTAGAATTAATTTCTTTGTTCTTAATATTAAGTGAAAAATCACAGTTGTGATAAAGCTTTATTAGAAGCAATTTAAACACTTGTATTTGTTATTACATTTGATTGTAAGAAATCCTTAAGAAGATCCAGTTTGGATCAGTAGTTCTTGAGAAGACTTTGAACAGTTGTTCTTAGTGCTTACTATTGTAATCAGTTGATTAAATAGTGGATTAAGTCCTTGTTTGAGAAAGGCAAATTACTCTAGGAAGGGTGGACTGGAGTAGTTGATTTCAACGAACCAGGATAAAAATACTTGAGTTTTTATTTCTAAGTTTTTATCTTCATACTTATTCAACCCCCCTTCTAAGTATTTTCTCACCTTCATAAACATCTGAAATTGCCGCCAGAAAAACAGGAAACATCTAACCTTACCGTTAGATGACCCTGGGTTGAGGGGTGGTTCGACATTGCCGCCAAACAAACACAATGTTACGAAACATCTGACATTATCGTCAGAATACCAACAACCATCTGAAATTGTCGCCATAAAGCCCAAACCTCTGACATTGCCGCTAGAACCAACGAACATTTGAAATTGTCGCCATAAACACAACGTAAAGATCTGACATCACCTCCAGAAAACACAACATCTGACATTGCCACTAGAAAACCTTGTTACTAATGAGTGTTTGACATTTCCGCCAAACAAATACCACATCTGACATTGCCGCCAGAAAACCAACAAACCTCTGACATTGCCGCCAGAACCAACGAACATCTGACATTGCCGCCAGAAATAAACTGCAAAGATCTGACATCACCACCAGAAAACACAACATCTGACATTCCCGCCAGAAATCCACAAAGATATACAACCCCCTGACTTCGCTGTCAGAAAAAAATCAAAATATCCGCAAAACACCTGACCTCGCTGCCAAAAAACCCAAGAAACATCTGACATTGCCGTCAGAAATCCGCAAAGATCTGGCATTGCTGCTAGAAAAACTGCTGAAGCTGATAAATGTCCGACATCAAGCCGGGAATCCGCTAGATAAAAGCGACCAACGAACCTGAAGGCCGAGTCCACACGAGGTTGAAACTATCCGAGGATAACGATCACAAGGCAACTTCGCTGGGGATTAAGTACACCTGCTTTGAGAGTGCGAGGAAACTTAGACATGCCACTCTACTGAGGAACTTAAACAAGCAACTCAGTCGGGGGAGCATATGATGAGATAGACATATCTATCATAAATCTTCTGCCAAAGTCTGAACACCTGTACGAACTTGGAGAATTGAATATCACACATCAAAGTCCGGCGACGCCGCTGGGAAATATCATAAACTGAGGGTGAAATAAACGCATCAAGTCTGTCGGGACTGAAAACCACACGGACAAGAACAACCATCACCTGTGGGAGATATACCTGAAAGCACAGAGGTAACGACCTGACTTATATTTCAGAATGCATATACCTGCTGGAGAAATATCGCGTGCTAACCCGCTGCTAGGGAAGATTCCATACCTGCTTGGTGGAAAGGAACCTGATCTCAACTCGTTAGGGAGTGTCGCTTGCGCGAAAATAAGGTGTCGGCATGACAGAAGAGTCGCCACCTTTCGTTATTTATCCCTTAGAGCGGGAAAGGAAACGATCGGAAAAACCTGACGAATAAGGGTAAGACAAGGTCGTCGCAACCATTGTCTGGGTTCGGGAGTCGGTTACGCAAGGGGAAGGTATTAGCACCCCTCACGTCCGTCGTACTCGACGGGATCCACGCTTGTTTGTTTACTGGACGGGTTGGTTATAATCTATCTACCTATCAAGGCTGGCTGAAAAAAGAAAAGAAAAATGACTCGGCAAAGCGTCGCACTTTATGCCTACGTATTCTCATTAGAGAATGAGAAATCAGAGTCAACGTAGTTCGGCCTACGAAGGGTTACGGGGAAAGGTTGCTCGCTAGGATATCGCATCCTATGCCTACGTACTTCCACACTGTATGGAAGATCAGAGCAAACGTAGTTCGGGAAACTACGACTTATTTCCTGAAAGAAGTGTTTTTTTATTGTATTTGCGATTTCAATCGCACTAGAGACTATGACCTGAGAGTGAATGCGTCGCATGTCACCCAAAGGGTACCATACTAAACATCCAACCTCAGATGGCTTAAGGCTCGTAACGTACGAAAGAAATCATTCATGATTACTGTATCTTAAACTGTTTTGAGATGAGAAGAGAACAGGCCCAACTAGGAGGGAGACTATCAAGTCCTACTGTTATCATGCCATGGATTCATCCTATGGTTGAGGTTTGAACAGGGAACTCCTAGAAGTTGTCATGCATAGGTTTCAACCTAAAAGTCTATCATCAAATCCTTATCAAAGGAAATGAGAGTCCTAAGGGATCATGTCAATGATACACCGAAACAGACAAAGCATCAGCTTAACAGTAGAATGCATGCAATGCAAGTGAGGGAGGAAATGTGTGTGGGGCTTCAGCCTCCACAAGCTCGTCTCAACCTCAAGCCAGTCATGAGATAACAGTAATCTTACTGAAAAATAAACAACATGCTATCAAGAAATAAACAGTAAACTGCAATCATACAGATAAAAGAAATGAAGAGCCATCAGGCAAACAAACCACATGCTCGAGAAAGAAATCATCTACATCTAATCTCTAATCCTAACCCTAACACAGAATCCTGATCAAATCTAAGCAAAGCCCTAAAGCAAAACCTAAACCAGAGAAATCAATCCCAGTCTTCAAGCTTGAAAACAAGCTTACCAAAGAAAGGGAGCTAAGTAGGCAGACTCATAGTGCCCTCCTCAGGAAAGCACTAGGAGGTGTATACTCAGGAATCATATCCTATGTGGCTCAACAACTGTGATCAGTTTACATTCCTCCTCAGGAGAAATTAAACTCACATGAAGGCTCCAACATCACTGGATATTTAGGAAATTCTACCTGAACTAGTGGAACTAAGTGAATAGACCCATAGGACCTTCCTCAGGAAAGTACTAAGAGGCTTCCACTCAGGAATTGTATCCTATGTGGTTCAACAACTGTGATCAGTTTACATTCTTCCTCAGGAGAAATTAAACTCACAAGTTGGCTCCGACATCATTGGATACTTAAGAAATCCTAGATGAACTAGTGGAACTAAGTGAATAGACCCATAGGACCTTCCTCAGGAAAGTACTAGGAGGCTTCCACTTAGGAATCGTATCCCATGTGGCTCAACAACATGTGATCAGTTTACATTCCTCCTCAGGAGAAATTAAACTCACATGTTGGCTCCAACATCATTGGATACTTGAGAAAGAGGTGAGAAGAAAGAATGAAAGTCATTCATAGTGCCTTCCTCAGGAAAGTACCATAGATTTCCTTCAAACTTCAGGATCTCAAACCTCACAGACAGGGAATAATCCCCAAGCTCTGGGTCTCTGAGTCTTGATCTACAATCTTCTCCTTCATCATGCTCTTCAACAAGATCTTCAAAACAAACTAAGCCCCACAACAAATTCCCCAAAATAAGCCCCAGAGACAGACAAATAACCACAGAACAGTCAAAATCATCAGTCAACTTCAGAAAATACCTAAAATACTAAAGCAAGGGGGAAAATTCTAACAATTATCCACAAGGGTCCATAACATCTACCCATAACATCCCTATATGCCTATACCCAAAAATCAAGACAAAACTCTCCAAAGAAAATGAATTACTTCACTTATGCATAACCTAAACCCTAATTAGGTACCCTAATGCTAACCTAATTAAACTAATCAAATTTTAATCTAAAAATCAAGAATTAAATCCTATGGGGAGCTATGATTCAATATCTAATCACACCAAAAAGAATGAATTAAAAATCCTAAGGGAAGGTCCTAAAAGAAATTCTACAAAATCGAGCATCAAACTAAGCATTATACAAAGCTATTTAAATGAAAAATATACTAAAAATATTAAAAGAAAATAAAATGCCAATTTTATTTATTTATAATTTTCTAGACAGAATTATAAACCTAGAGAAAAAACAAGCATTAAAAAATAGTCAATTTTCTATTTTATATGAATTTTATAAAATGCAAGAAATATAAAAGAAATTAAAAATAAAAGAAATGAATTAAAAGGGGATGGGGGGTGAGAACAGTAGAACGCCTAGTTGCTTTTATTAAATGGGCCAAGGGGGGGGGGGGCGTGGATAGCAGGTGGGGCCAAGGCCCAGTCCAATTCCTTCTCAACTCTCACGCAGGGGGGGGGGGGTTGAGCGAGCAAACGGGGGAGTGCATCAGCAATCGAGATTGGGCTTTGACCCAATCTGAAACCCTAGTCCAAACACTAACAACAAAACCTACCTCATCCCCCCAATTCCCTGATCACTGTTCATCCCCCAAACTAACCCTAGCCGTTCCCTCATCGTCTCTCTGCAACTCCTCTAACCTAATCTCAAGGTCCTTCTCCCGAAAAACAAACAAGCCAATCCTATGAACTCTAAATCCCAGCGAAATGACTTAATCAACATTCTTTCTATCAGGCAAAACCAGCTTCAAGCTTTACAAGATGCGTACCTGGAGACGAATCAAGAACCCGTTCTTGGAGTTCTTGAAGCTTCAAAGGAAATCGCCGCGGGAGAGACGAAGATCTGGAGGTCCTCTAGAGGTGGCTTGTTCGAATGATCTTGAGAAGATAATAGGAGATTGTTCTGGAAAAAACTGAAAGTTGAAGGCCACTGGAAAATTCTGGAAGAACAATGAAGGTTTGACCTTGTTTTGGGAAGATTGCGTTTGAAGCGTTCTGAAGATCTTGGAGAAGTTCTGGGAATCTCGAGTGTCTTCACGATCTGGAAACGGAGGGAAGATTGAAGGTGTTGCTGGAGATTACTTGAAGGTTCTTGGAGGATATGAAGAACAACGGGTGAATTTCTGGAAAATCCAGATGAACACGATGAAGGCTTAAGTGATTTTCTGGGATTCCTATGAATTTTCCGGTCACCGATGAAGATTCCGGTGGACTGGATTGAGTTCTCCGGCGAGTGGTGATGAAGGTGGATAGAGGGGGATCGGAGAAGAACGAGGTGATTCTTGGGGATTTTCTGCAAGTGTGCAGTTTCCGGTGAGGGACGGCGGCCGGAGTTGGTTGGGGTTGCCGGCGGTGGGAGTTCAAGGTGGATGCATGGCCGGCGGCAGGGTTCCGGTGAGGCTCAGGTGAAGGTCTGGGGGTTGGACGTGTGATGAGAGGTGCTGGTTGGGGGAGACACGTGTGAGAGATGCGCTGGCAGAGGGAGAGGGTGAGTGGGACGCGTGTCCGTGGGAGAGGGAGTTCTGAGTTGTGTGGTGGTGTCCCCTGGGTGAACGCGTGGCGCCCCTTTATAGTGACAAGTGTCACTTGCAAACTCTGGACAAAAAAACTGACAAAAACTGGATTGCAAAGACTTTGGGCCTTCAAAAACAATGCCTCCTGGGCCCATACGAAATAATGACAAAAACCCTACAAAAAAACTGAATCAGAGAATTAATATAAAAAATGAAAAAACAAAAACTGATTAAGACCACTTACAACTAATCAAAACTTAATTGACTAATTAACCTGACTAATTAATTCTACAACTAAACTAATCTAAATTTTAATTAAGTCTAAATGACTCAATTAAAATCTAACTAATACTAGACTCTAATTAAACCAATTAAGTCCTAATCAACTCTAAAAATGATTAAAATCTAATAAAACTCTAATAACCTCTATTATCTAAAAACATTAAAACCCTAACGATTCCTATTTAAAATTCTATTAAAACCCCATTAATTCTAATAAAATCTATACCATTTATTTAACACTATTAAAAAAAGCTATTATCCTAAAACAAAAACTATTAAATCTATATTAAACCAAATTCTATTTATTTCTATTTAAAAACTACTAAATTCTATTAAAACAAAAGAAAAATCTATATTCTCTTCTATATTATTCTAAAAACAATTAAAAACAATTTTAAAATCTATTATATCTTAAAAATGATAAAACTGTTAAATCTATTTAAAACTCTATAAAATTCTAAAAAAAGATTTAAACTATTAAAAAATGTAAAAAAATCTATTTAAATCCTAAAAGATCTCTAAAGCCTATTTAAAATCCACAAAAGTCTATTAAGCCCTAAAAAATGCAGACAAATGCAAATGACTAATATAAAAGATAGCTCGAGACCAGATCAAATCGAACAGTAAACCCCAGGTATCAGAAATATCCCGAAAACCACCATGCAAGCTGAAAATCCCGAGAAGCGCACAATTTCCCGAAATAAAACCTTGATGACCTAGATTGGATCTGAAATATCTGATAGATGAAACCCAAACTGTAACTCTGATATCCTCTGTCTGTGCACACATGTCACGAATTTGATATGCGAGTACGAATTTAAACCACGAGCCAGCTAGGAGAACCGGTTGGTCAAATTTTGGGGTGCAACAGCTGCCCCTATTCAAACGGCTTGAACATGACTGGGTGAGAAGCGAACGACTCTCAGCCAATCAAGGTACGAGACGGTTGAATACCGGTAAACCCGAAAATTTGCCAACTGCACAAGCACACGATACTCTGCGGGGAACAAATCTTCAAACACTGCAATACTAGCTGCACGACAACTGGCTGGAGAAATACTGACCTGGTATCACCGTCAATTATCCATATTAACTTCTTCTGATATTGCCTTCAGACAACCAAAACACCCAACATTACTGCTGGAGAACTAAATCTGACAAAACAACTTTGACCCGGGGTTCACCCCTGGTAAATGGAACAAAAGTACGCTTGCGTATTTGGAGCTACTCTGCTGGGGATGAGAAACTCAACCAAGCACACTCTGATCTGGGGTTCACCCTCAGAACCATAACGAACATCCAAATACTACTGCATACTGATCCCACGGTAGAACTTCAACATTAAAGATATATGAAACCCTGGCCCCTGGCCACTTCCAGCTTCAGCTAGAAAATATCTTCAGGTACTCCTAAAGGTGGTATCCTTGGCCTCCAAGAATATAAACCTTGCCCGTCGGCGATTCCAGCTTCAGCTAGAAAAGATCTTCAACCATTTCTGAAGATAATCATCCTTGGCCTTCAAGGATATAAACTTTGCCCGTCGGCAACTCTACAAGAGGTATCTTCGACTTCAGTCTGAAGAAATGGTCCTTGGCCTTCAAGGATACATGGATCTGCCTTCAGGCAACTCCACCTCTGCTATAGAGTATCCGTGACTTCAGTCAGGGATATACTTCGGCCTTCAGTCCGAAAAATGAATCCTAGGTCATTCATGACCTTGGGGATAACCTTGCCTTCAGGCACCTTCGCTTCAGCTTGGGAAATCTGTGACTTCAGTCAGAGAAGTGGTATCCTGAGCCATTCATGACTCTACGGGGATTCAAACACTTTTCCTTCAGGCAAACTCCGCTTCAGCTGGAGAAACATCTTCGACTTCAGTCGGAAGAAACACTATTCATTTGATCGCAATCAATCATCACCTCAGGACAACTGGCTTGGTCTTCAGGCCAACACGGATCACTTTGCTATATCGACAACCTTTGGAACCTTGTCTTCAGCCACACGTTGATTCATCAACAAGGAAATCTGAACTCACAGGAACCTTCTGATATCGCCTTCAGGCGTTTACGAAGTCAATCTTCAGATTAGACATCACTGTTGGAGCAAACATATCACGCTGCTATTCTCTTGACATCCTGTCAAGTCGTTGCTAAATAAAAGCAAACATGCTGGGTCACTGGACATAATCATCAGGTTAACAACTCTGTTGAGGAGAGAGGAATGAAGGTTCACCCAAACAATCCTGACGACTCACTGGGGAAAAGGAAGAAGGGTTCACCCAAACAACCTTGTAGACTTTGCTGCAGAAAAACGAGAGAGCTCACCCCGACGATTCCTACCAACTTTACTGTGGAGCAAGTACTTCTGTTCGAGAGCACGGTAACCACCTGGTTCATGCTTCATATGCAAATGCTGGAAAAATGGGCGTAATGCTCCGTGCGAAACAGAATGCTACGCTTTTGAGTAAATGTTATGCAATCATGCAAGGAAATGCCCCAGCAAAATAAATGCTGGAAAGAGGAATCATCCTCTCGGGGAGGGTAACCAATCTACTGAGGGAGAGCTACCCTTCAAGGGAGCTGCATTTTCTGCCGATCTCATCTGGACTTACACTTGAGGATGACGGGCTCCTCCGGAGAACACAACACATCAGGCTGATCAACACACTATCCACTGCTATACTCTGCACGGGGAATGCGCTAAATGCTCTGAACGGCTCTCTGAGGAACGACCCTTCTAGGGAACATAGCCTTCAGGCTACAAGACACTCATGTCATTAAGTTCTCAAACTCACGGGGATAAACAAACTTCTGCTTGCTGGACAATCCTTCGGGATCTGCTTGGGGAAACATTTCATCTACCACTCATGGCTGTGCTCGGCTGGGGATATCAATCTACCTGCTGGGGAAAAGACCCCTACTCTGTTGGGGATTCCAGGAATTATCCTGGGCAGCTCTTGTTAGGGACGCTACTGGGGAGCTCATGAATCATCTTGAGCAACCAACTCGGGAAACTGCGCTGGGGATCCCACGAATCATCTTGAGCAAATGGCCCTGCTGAGGGATTCGACAATCATCTCGAACTGAAGACTTCGTTGGGGGATCTCAAAAATCATCTTGAGCAAACGACTTTGTTGGGGAGAATGTCAGGAATCATCCCGAACAACTGATCCTTCGGCTGAACACCTGTAAGACAAGAATGATAATAACCTAGATCATGTTTATGATGCATATGCTTCGGAGCCCTACCCCACACGGCGGAAATGCTATGCGCTTACGCTAAATTCTATGCAATCATGCACAATGCTATGAAATCATGCACAATGCTATGCAATCATGCACAATGCTATGCAATCATGCACAATGCTATGCAATCATGCACAATGATGCGATCCCGTCAGCAAAATAAATGCTGGGGGGAGGAAATCCTTCTGTCAAGGAGAAAAGAACTACTCAGGTAGAGGAATCATCCTGCTGAGGAGAACATGACCATGCCAATATCAATCGGACTCTGTCTGGGGAATTTATCTCCCGTTGACTGCTGCAGGGAAAACAACTTCAGTTGATTACTGCAGGGGAACGGAGCTCTACGAGAACCTGGACCTGCTGATATCCATCGCGAGAATAAACTGCGTGGCCATCTCGGCTACTTTTCTGGGGATAACCACTCCGTGGGGAAACAACTTCAGCTGCTCAACACTCCACTGGGGAAAACCAATCATGATCTGATCACCTCTAAGGATTCGGCTCTCTTGGGCATCTGCAAACTCGGCTGAGGAAGGAGAAGTCATTCTGCTTCACTGGAGAGAGTGCGACTCTGGGGAAATACCACATCGACTGTTCAATGCTCTGCTAGGGAAAACCACTCATGGTCCCAACTGCTACCAAGGATTTGGCTCTCCTGGGGGCTTGCGGGCTCAGCCGGGGAGAGAAATCATTCTACTTCACTGGAGAGTACGACTCTGGTGCGGAATTTCAATTTCGCTGGGGAAGAAAGAATCATCTGACTTCGGGGGAGAGTACAATTCTGCAGAGGAATTTCAATTCCGCTGGAGACTTCAGTCTGGCACCATCAGTTACTGCATCCTTCGGCATACGAACATCTTCCTACAAGATTTGCACTTGTGACCCGGTGCTGGGGGAGACACCTGCTTCGGCGACTTTACTGGGAGAAACACGAGCTTCGGTACCCGAACATTTCTACGAAACCTGCACTTGTGACCCGGTGCTAGGGGGATACGAGCTTCGGCCCTTGACTCAGCTGATGAGGTGACGTTCTTTCAAGATGCGTCTGCTTGGGGAAGAGAATCATCTCTGCCTGGGGAGACATATCAATGCTCACTATCTTGCGTTCAGATTCTATGGAGGAGAGACTACTGAACTCTGCTGGAGAAGGGGGACTCGTCCTGCTTCAGGGATATCAATCCTAGTCTGCTGAGGGTAATCTTGACCCTAATCTGATAAGGGATAAACGCTATCTCAATCTGCTGCAGTCTCAAACTGCACAGGGGGAACAACCTCAAACCGTACATCTCTGCAGAGAAACGATCCTAATTCAACAACATCAACACAGGGAATACAGGCTACCAATCATGGAGTCAAGTAACAGGTTAGGCTGTAGGATAACAACCCAATGACCGCAAGGCTTCTTCAGAAGACTCTGGTTTTGGAAGGGTAATGACATGATTCCCCGATACTCAATTCTTGCTAGGGTGAACAAACTCATTTGAACAACTTGCCCCAGCGCCGTTCAACTTGCCTCAATCCGGCTTTTGGGAATAGTTCATTCTGAACCGGAAACAACTGGCAACAAGACAATCTTCAGAGGGCTTGCCCCAACATCTGCACAACGGAAGGATTCGTCCTCCACCAATCAACTCTCAGCATGGTTGGCTTCAATATCTTTGAAGCGGTTTGCCCCTGAACGAGCGATGAGCGACTCAACATGTTCTGATCGAACACTGGAGGGATCTGCCCTTAAATCGCAAGAATTCTGGATAACTGCCCCTGATTGGGTCTCGAGAAAATTCACTTCCGATCAACTGCTTCTTGCATAAACTGCCCCATAATCAACTGATGCTCTGGGACTTGTCCGATTCCAAATTCGCCGAAAGTCATTGCCCCAGATTCACAGGATTCCACAACATACCGTTCTGATCCAGACCTCTGACGATTCAGTCCTGATTGACTATTCCCGGTTGAAGTTCCTTCGTATCAGCTACTAACCTGCAACTAAAATTTTTTATTCACGAATAGTAATTTTAATGCAGTGTTCATGCAAATTTCGAAAAAAATGTTGTACTGTCACTCATTTACGTGTCATGCTAGTGAGTGACGAATGAACCAAAGAGTTCAAATGTAGGGCTGATTCGATCAGCGAAAAATGAAATAAGGATATGATTAGCAAATCATGAAGGAGTCAGGTTACTCAACCTTATCGTAATGCGCTCTCAGAATAAACCCTGCCTCAATTAGGTCTTTTAAGGGTTGTATCGTGGTCGGGTTCACGGTTCGTGAAACAAAGGATATTCGACTCAAACTATGATTTGTACCCACCCCTTCTACGTGATGATCTCCGATCCTAAAGTTCAGTTAACTTGGGTCGAGCGCTCGCCTCTTCGAGAGGTATGTCGATCATTGGGAACAACTGGTTAAAGAATTCACAAGGTGCTTCGGAGTGACAGTTACTCCTTTTTCGTTTTCGGTGTCTGTGTCCACACGACTTCGTCCTTGTTCGAGGATTTTATATCCTTTCTTTTTCATTCTTTTGTTTTGATTCCCTAATTTTTGCCTGGACTGACTCCTTTTGAGTTCTTTTCGATTTTTTTCTTTTGAAGTCCAGCGGGATGCCCTGATTTTTGCCTAAGTATCTGCTTTCTAGCTTTTCTTTTTTACTTAGCGGGCTTTCTTATTCCTTTTTTCTTTTGGAACAAGTCATGCGACACCGGTTGTCTGGATTTATCCGAGAGGCTTGTAACCGTCTCACTCCTGATTGGTGAGGTTTAACCATTGTGGTTGATGAGGTACGACCTCCGGAGAGGAATATGATGTGATTGGTCCTCGAAGGACAACACTCCTCTATGAGACTTGAACGCTCGATCAAGCTAACTGACAACTACCCTGCCCCGGGTTAAGATGTGAGGGTTAAAAAGTCCGAAAGAAACTCCTACTCCCCGGCTCGAAGCGGTTAACAAGGGATTCTCTTCCTTATCTCTCCGGTGTTTAGGGATTTGAAACAATGCCTTATACGTCATCGGCAAGGTTTTATCTGAAAGCAATACGATCCTTGGTTATGAGTATTTAATTTCATCATCCTCCCTCCGCTCATTACTAATCATAGTGATAAAGTGGAGTGAATAAAATGCAAGTGTCAGTTCAATGCAGTAAATGAGTGACAACGACATAACTAATTCAGAAAAAATGCATAGTCACTGTATTAATATTACCATTCGAAACATACAATGTTTAACAGCAAGTAGTAACTTACAGAAAAGAAACTACAAATGCAAATGGTAAAAAGTCCGAGGACTGCCAATGCTGAGGACGTCTGCCTGTCTGGATCACTGGCTTCTGGAAATAATCCTCTGAATCTGCGAGCTCAAACAGCTGAGAGGTTGTCACGTACAACCAAAACTCCGTCTGGAAAGGAAATACACCCTTGGTCGATCAATTGTTGCACTTTCTCCTGGAAAGCCTTGCAATCTTCAGTTGAATGCCCCGGAGATCCACCATGGTAACCGCACTGAACATGAGGATTGTACCCTGGAGGGTAAGGCTCTGGCACGGGCTTGAGAGCTTTCGGTTCCACCAAAGAATTCTGAATCAACTGTGGAAGAATCTGGCTATACGGCACAGGCACTGGATGGAAAGAAGCATTCCTTCTTTCTAAGTGGTTGCGAGGTCTCTTGTGATCCTGGTGTTGGTATTCCTTCCGCCCAGGAGCAAGAGGTCGTCGTTTCTGAGTGGCAACGGTCCCTTGTCTAGGCACTTGCGTCCTTGAACTTGATCCAGGTAGAAACTGCGGGCGAGGCGATGCAGTCACCAAAGGTCGCGAGACATATTCAAGATCTTTCTCAGCTTCAGGCAAAGGAGTGGAATCATTCACCTCTTCTGCGGGGTACGGGATGAACTTTCCCGATGCCCTCATGCCGCCCGGCACGAGCCTAATCGTCCTTGAGTCAATAAGGTCTTGAATCTTATTCTTGAGAGCCTTACATGTTTCAACATGGTGCCCCGGTGCTCCTGAGTGGAAATCACAATGTATGTTGAGATCAACGTCTGGTGACACGTCACCTGGTGGATCCGAGGTCCGAAGCTTGAGAATACGGTTCTGAACCAACAGTGGCAACAGTTGGGCATAACTCACAGGTATTGGATCCACAGCTCTATCAAGTAGCTTCTTCTTTTGATTATAACCTTCAGGTTTATTCTGAGATGTCTGGCGCGGATGCTGACGAGACAGGTTTTGAGCTTCATGCTGGGTAGAGGATCTATGAGGTCCATTTGGCCTCAGCACAGGTGGCACGGACGGTAATGGAGGAAGCACTTTGGGCTCCACCTTGGGTGCTTGACCACTCTCCTTTTTTAGCATACTTCTCACCACTCCCATGAGAAAGCTCAACTGATTCTGCAGCTGCTGATTCTCTTCTCTGAGTACCTGCTGGTCCAGACGCACTGCCTGTATGTCATTCATGACTTGCCCCAGCTGGCTTTGGATTTTCCTCAACTCAGCTTGTACCTGCTCCATTAGTCTGAGTTGCTCGATTCTGAGTCAAACCTGCAAACACAAGGGTTAGAAGACAAGCCTCGGCTTCTGCCATGCAAGATGAATTATGCTAATGCCATGGGTGTCTGTATGTTTAGGAGATCACCCCTAATTCTGGTGTCAACGTGCCAACATAGCGTCAATGCAGTGATAAGACTGGATCCATTCATGGAAGAAAATATCTCATATTGCTCGGGACACCAGAATCAGGGTACGAAACGCGCCTACAGCACAAACACATGCTAATGGAATGCAAACATGAATATGCAAACTAATGCAAAATGCAGTCATGCAATAATATATCCAGGTGGCTGCTGTGGAGATTTCGGGGTCAATAATCATTGATGAGAAGACAACCCCGGCGTAAGACCACTGATCTGCTAAAAATGACCCTCTGACAGGACCATATACATAAGATTAAAATTCTGTTCTGTCAAGAACAAATGCCTGATAACAAGGACCCCGGATGCATGATCATGAGATATCTGCTGATGAAGTCTTCAGACCCCAAATCAAAAATCTGCCCTATCAAGAACAAACATACAGCTGCTGATGAGATCTTCAGACCTCACTCAAAATCTGCCCTTTCAAGAACAAACAACATCTGCTAATGAGATCTTCAGACCCCACTCAAAATCTGCCCTATCAAGAACAAACCACTGATAACAATATTCTGATCAAAACCTGCTCTATCAAGAACAGACATACACCCGATGATAAGATCCTCTGATCAAACCCTGCTCTGTCAAGAACAGACGAATCTGCCAATGAGAACTTTGGTACCAACATAACTGATTCACTGTCAAGAAAACCAGGTGGTCTGAAGGTCAAAGTTTCCTGCAATATCCCAATCCCACTCACAGGTATGGACCTAATTCACGGACAAAGGTACGGCATCCTATGCGGTCATCAGCGTCACAGACTTTCATGAGTGACGATACGATTCCCAGAAGAAGTGGCATCATCGGGTCATGAAGAGGCCTCACTTAGCTGACTTCCAAATGATCGGTCCCCAGAGTCGACAATCCTCACGTCTGGACTCCCCTCAGATCCTCAGGACCGAAAAGGAGCACCTCTGCAAGAATCTCGTCTGAGCGCAGATTTTCGTAGGGAACTGTGCCTGCTCAGCACACAGGTTCGTCTACTACTTCTCCGGAACTATGTCTAGGTGTGTACTCAAGCCCAGGTCCGGCTTCTCACTCATAGTAACATCCCTCTCCCACAGCAGCACAGATAATCATATCAAACTGGAAATAAAATGCGGGAAGTAAAAATGCGATAAATAAACGCAACCCAACAAGCAAACATACAAGCGCTAGGATTGACTCGCGCAGGGGATGGGAAACGGTCCCAGCATGAGGGATGGGAAAAGTCCCTAGATGCTGAAGTCCCCAGCAGAGTCGCCAGCTGTCGCTTGCGCAAAAATAAGGTGCCGGCATGACAGAAGAGTCGCCACCTTTCGTTATTTATCCCTCAGAGCGGGAAAGGAAACGATCGGAAACACCTGACGAATAAGGGTAAGACAAGGTCGTCGCAACCATTGTCTGGGTTCGGGAGTCGGTTACGCAAGGAGAAGGTATTAGCACCCCTCACGTCCGTCGTACTCGACGGGATCCACGCTTGTTTGTTTACTGGACGGGTTGGTTATAATCTATCTACCTATCAAGGCTGGCTGAAAAAAGAAAAGAAAAATGACTCGGCAAAGCGTCGCACTTTATGCCTACGTATTCTCATCAGAGAATGAGAAATCAGAGTCAACGTAGTTCGGCCTACGAAGGGTTACGGGGAAAGGTTGCTCGCTAGGATATCGCATCCTATGCCTACTGTTGCACCCTAAAATTTGACCAACCGATTCTCCTATCTGACTCATGGTTTAAATTCATATTCGCAGCTCAGACATGTGATATTTGTGCACAAGCAGGGGACATCAGAGTTTACAGCTTGATTTTTGTCTATCAGATATGGCAGACCCAGTCCAGATCACCAGGGTTGTATTTTCAGGAAATTGCGCGCTCCTCGGTGATTTTTCAGTGATTTTGAGGATATTCTGATGCCCGGGGATCTCTGTTCGATTCGATCTGGTCTCGTGTGCGCTTTTATGGCGGTCATGTGCATTCATCTGCATTTTTAGGGTTTAATAGGCTTTTGTGAATTTTTAACAGGCTTTATAGATTTTTCTGGAATTTAAATAGGGTTTTCGTATTTTTTAATAGTTTAATGCTCTTTTTAGGATTTTATAGAATTTTTAAAAGGTTTTAGAATATAAATAAGATTTTAATTGGTTTTACTTTTTTTAGAATAATATAGTTTTTTCTTTTATTAATGATAGAGTTTAATTGATATTAAATGATATTAGGATTTTAATAGAGAATTAGATTGATATAGAATTAATTAGACTTTAATTGACTTTTTAGAGTTTAATTAGGTTAATTGACTTTTTAGAGTTTAATTAGGTTAATTGATTTTTTAGATTTAATTAGGATAATATGAGTTTTAATCATTTTTTAGAGTTGATTAGTCATTAGTTAATTGTTTTGATTAGATATAATTAGATTAGATTTAATTGTTTTGTTTTTATTCAGTTTTTTACAGTTTTCTTTCATGGTTCGTATGGGCCCAAGGGTTCTTTTCAAGGCCTAGTCTGCGTTTTGGTTCAGCTTGAGTCCAATAGGTCCAAATTCATCCAGCAGTTCTCAGAACAATCCAGAAGCTTCCAGCGAATATCAGAATAATAAATAGCGACACGTGTAGCAAGCAGAGAGGGCCCACGCGTTTCGCCTTGAGAACGCCACCACAACTCAGAATTGCCCCAGACGCACACACGTGTTACACACCTGTCCCCACCACTCTCTCTCTCTCTCTGCGCATGCGCGCCACCTGTCCTCCCCACATCACTCACCGGAGATTCACCAGAACACCACCGACGGCCATGCATCAGCCCTAACTGCACACCGCCGGCCACCGTCAACGACTTCCGGCCACCGGAATCTGCAAACACCAGAAAATCACCAGAAAATCATCTTCTCCCTCAGATCCTCCGTCACCTTCCTCTTCTCATCGCCGGAAAATTCATAGGCACGCCGGAAACTTCAAAGAATTCCAGAACGCGTTCAATCCTTCACCTCCTTTCTTCATCAACTTTCTCCAGAACTCGCTCAGATCTTCATCGTCCTCAAGACTTTTTCCAGAATCCTTCGTTCACCAACATCTCAGACATTCATCCATCTTCAAGCAACTTTTCCAGAAATCATCTCAGACGTTCATCCTTCTCCATCAATTTTTTTTCCAGAACGCCATCCTAAACCTTCATCCTCCATCGAAGAAAGATTTCCAGAAATCACCAAACAAGTGTCAGCGTTCTCCTCCAGGTTTCCACAAACTACTTCAGCAGTTAGGAATACATCAGGATCTTGCTCTCTCGCGACAATCTTCATCAAGCCTTCAAAGAATTCTAGTAAGTCCACCGGCTCAGGTTTGTCTTCTTCATCGCCTCCATTATTGGTTTGTTCGTTTAGATCATGAAATTCGTTTTGAGGCTTGCATGTTAGATCCAGATTAGGTAGTTGATTGTGAGTTGGGGTTGTTTCATCGTGAGAGAGGTGAAGTTCGTTGGGGTTTCTTTTTTCTTCTGGGAGTGATGTATGAGTGAAAAGATGAAGTGCAGAGAGCGTGAGGGAGAGGATGAAGGCGAACGAACGGCGCTAGGTGAACAGTACCAGAGAGAGGTTAGGAGGAGGATAGTTTTTGTTTAGGGTTTGTTCAGATTAGGGTTGGGCTGGGTTCAAAGCCCAAACGTAGTTGCTGCGCATACACCCCAATTGCTTCCCCACCCCCCTGGCGTGTGAGACCTGAGAGTAATTGGTGTGGGCCTTATGCCCAAAGTTACTAATGACACCCCCCTGGGCGTAGCCCATAATGAAAAATAACTGAAATAGCTGCTAATAACACCCCCATATGTTTTTGTTTTCTGATTGTTTGATTTCAAGTCTGGGCCTGCGCCTATTTGCTATCTGCACCCCCCAATGTGAGGGCCCATTGCATTGTAAACTGAAACCCTGCTATTTGAACCCCCCATTATATTTCTTTTATTTTTTCTTTTATATTTTCATGTAAATAATTCATAAATAAATGTAAATAATTGTTTTTTTCTAATAATTTTGTTCTACCATTTCATGAAAATGTTTAGAAAATTAAATAAAAATAAAAGTGACATTTTATTTTGGTTGTTATTTTTTGCATATTTTCCAATTAATTGATTTTGTTTTAATATTTTCAATGCATGCATATCATTAGAAAATTCATAAAAAATGGTAGATTTAGTCAAATAATTCCGTTCTTTTTTCTGTAGACTCGTGATTCAGTGTAGAATTTTATAGTATAAAAACATTAGCTTAATCATGCATTTTCATTTTAATTGCATTTGTTCACTGTTATTGATGTTGAATAAATTGGTCTGTGGATATGTCTGTGTTGCTGATTTTATTTCTTTCATCTGGTGTTGAATTTGGTTCTGATTTTTCAGTATGCTGTCATAGAGCCATGTAGGTCTCCCGTTAGATTTTTATTAGATTTTTGTAGGGTGTCCTGATGTGATTTGTCTGAGCCTGAAGTTAGGGGAAGTCTTGATGACTTCTGACTTTGAAGTTCAACTGTGGTTGAACTTCAGAGATAGTCTTTTGTGGTTTATTGGCCTGTGGGTTCTTCTTGAAGGTGGGAGCTGATTGAAGTCCTGTTGGAGCTTGCAAGGATGCAGTGGATTGAGGCTTAGTCTAGGAGCTTGTTGTCTGTTTGTGAGGTTCGAGATCCCGAAGTTTGAAGGGAGTTTATGGTACTTTCCTGAGGAAGGCACTATGAATGACTTTCATCCTTTCTTCTCACCTCTTTCGTAAGTATCCAATGATGTCGGAGCCGACTTGTGAGTTTAATTCCTCCTGAGGAGGGATGTAAACTGATCACATGTTGTTGAGCCACATGGGATACGATTCCTAAGTGGAAGTCCCCTAGTACTTTCCTGAGGAAGGTCCTATGGGTCTATTCACTTAGTTCCACTAGTTTATCTAGGATTTCTTAAGTATCCAGTGATGTTGGAGCCAACTTGTGAGTTTAATTCCTCCTGAGGAGGAATGTAAACTGATCACAGTTGTTGAGCCACGTAGGATACGATTCCTAAATGGAAGCCTCCTAGTACTTTCCTGAGGAAGGTCCTATGGGTCTATTCACTTAGTTCCCTTAGCGCATATAGGATTTCTCAAATATCCAGTGATGCCGGAGCCTTCATGTGAGTTTAATTTCTCCTGAGGAGGAATGTAAACTGATCACAGTTGTCGAGCCGCATAGGATATGACTCCTGAGTAGTAACCTCCTGGTACTTTCCTGGGGAAAGCACTATGGGCTAGTCTGCTTAGCTCCCTTTTCTCTGGTAAGCTGGTTCTGAAGCTTGGAGACTGGGATTGATTCCTCCTGCTTAGGGTTTTGATTAGGATTTTTGCTTAGATCTGTGCTTAGGGTGCTGTATAGAGTTCTGTTAGAGATAGATTAAGAGTTGTCTCAGGTTTGTTGAGGCCCTGCTCAGGGTTAGTCTCTTTGTATTGTTTGACTTGTATGATGTTATGTTGCATTAGACTTAGGTGTTCATCTAGATGGTTCTGAATAGGTGCATATTAGAAGTAGACTTTGTGTGCATGAGAAGTTGAGGTGGTCCTCCTTCTGCTTGTTTGTTATTGCGTGGCTTTGCTTGTTGGTACTTGGTAGAGCTGAGCTCCCTTGCCTTTGTGGTTTGCGGCCTCTGTGCCTTGTTTGTCTAGTTGTTGCATTCATGCATATTTTCAGTATCCCTTTACCGTGCAGTTTCTTGTTTGTAGTTTAATCCTGTTGCCATGATCCCTTAGGAGCTCTGACTTCTCCGCTGCGGAGTTGTTATGATAGACATTAGGATGGTCAACCAGGTGTGATAGCAGTAGGTAGATTTCCCTGTTTCTCAGCTATAGTTTTAGGGTTTCCCTTTCCTTTCTGTAGGAGCTTTTGAGTAGCTTGACCCGTAGTTAGCTGAACTACAGCTGCTCTGATTCTTCGTTCCAGACGAAGATATGTAGGCATGGGATGCGATATCCTAGCGAGCACATCAACAACTAACCTTTGTTCTCTCGCGGCTGTGCGATCGAGACTTTCCCGCTAACGACTAATTGTTATCCCTTTCTCTTGCCCGTGTGCATTTGAGACCAGATCGTAGTTGTAGGTTCCCGAGCCTTTAGGACCAGTTTGTTTTCTCACTGCTGTGTGAGAGCCCCTGTTTACCCGTAGTTAGCCGAACTACGTTTGCTCTGATCTTTCATTCCAGATGAAAGTACGTAGGCACAGGACGCGATGTCCTGGCGAGCAACCTTTCCCCCGTTTAGACGTAGGCAGTCGAACTACGTTGACTCTGACTTTCCCATTGCACGAGGGAATACGTAGGCCCAGAACACTGTATGTTCTGTCGAGTCCTGTCTTTTATTTTCTTTTCAGACCAGCCATTAGCGTAGATAGATAACACACCCTTTTACCTATAAACACCAAGCGTGGATCCCATCGAGTACGATGGACGTGAGGGGTGCTAATACCTTCCCCTTGCGTAACCGACTCCCGAATCCAGGTTTTGGTTGCGATGACCATACCTTTTCCCGTCTTTGCGAGGTTTACTTCGAGCGTTTCCTTTCCCGTTCTGAGGGATAAATAACGCACGGTGGCGACTCTCCTGTCAAGCCGGCGCCGATTTTCGCAGTAGCGACAGCTGGCGACTCTGCTGGGGACTTATAGCATCTAGGGACTTTTCCCATCCCTTATGCTGGGACCGTTTCCCATCCCCTACGCGAGTCAATCCTAGCGCTTGGGTGTTTATTGGTTGGGTGTTGTGCATATTGTGTTTTACTTTTCTGCACTTTACTTTTCTGTACCTTTACCTTTCCGCATTTATTTTCCAGCATTATATTATTATGATTACTGCTGTGGGCAAAGGGAGGATACTGTGAGTGAGAAGCCGGACCTGGGCTTGAGTACACACCTAGATATAGTTGTGGAGAAGTAGTAGACGAACCTGTCTGCTGAGCAGGCACAGTTCCCTACGAAAATCTGCGCTCAGACGAGATTCTTGCAGAGGTGCTCCTTTCCGGTCCTGAGGATCTGAGGGGAGTCCAGACGTGAGGATTGTCGACTCTGGGGACCGATCATTTGGAAGTCAGCTAAGTGAGGCCTCTTCATGACTTGATGATGCCACTCCTTCTGGGAATCGTATCATCATTCATGAAAGTCTGTGACGCTGATGACCGCATAGGATGCCGTACCTTTGTCCGTGGATTAGGTTTATCCTACCTGTGAGAGGGACCGGGTTATTGCAGGAAAACTGGCCTTCAGAAACCATGATTCAGTAGTTATCAGATGGTGTTCTTGATTCATCTCCAGTTGTGTTGTCTGGGTCAGATGGGTTTCTTATCTGAGGTTGAGGCTATTGTCAGATGGTATTCTCGTCAGATACAGAGGTTCAGATGGTTTTCTTACCAGGGGATTGATATTTTGAGTATCAGATGGTAGTTAGTGGCATGAGATTCTGATGACCGTGTTGGTTTTCTGTTCTTGATCACAGAGATATTCCTCTTCAGGCTACAGCATAGCCCCTGTGTTCACAGATTGCATTATTTATCATATTGCATCATCGCATTACCATTCTGCATTCAACTAACGTGTGTGTATTGCAGGTACATATTTTCCCTTCCAGTTCTGGTGTTTGTTCCTAGCAAGACATGGAAAACCTGAAGAGAGTATTGCCCTATAAGTTTCCGTCGCCGAATATCAGTCTATTGTTAGAGTTGATTGCTATTGCTAAGAAGAGGGGAATGGGTGACTTCAGAAAGAGATATGGGAGGATTCTGACCTACGTTTATCAGCCATCTGCCTACGAGACCAGCGGCATCTATACTCTGTTACAGTTTTACGACGCGGAGCTCAGGTGTTTTGTATTTCCCGACTTTGTTTTGGCTCCTACCCTGGAGGAGTACTCTGCACTTCTGGATATACCGATCCGTGAGCAGATGCCTTTTTATCGTACGGACGCTGAGCCCAAGCTGGCTGAGCTTTCTGCCATCCTGTGCTTGAAAGAGTCTAAGCTGTCTGGGAAGATGATCAGAAGAGGAGACGTATGGGGATTTCCGTTGGATGTCTTAGTGGAGAAGGCTCGAGAGTATGCCCAGAAGGGTAACTGGGGTGTTTTTGACGTTATCCTTGTTGTATGTGTGTATGGCATCGTGTTGTTCCCGAACATTCCTGATTTCGTTGATTCTGATGCCTTCTATATTTTGGCTGCGAAGAACCCAGTTCCTACTTTGCTGGGAGATATCCACCATTCAACTCACTACCAGAATGAAAAGCGGCGAGGAAGGAATGTGTCTTGCTGTGTACCTCTCCTATGCAGGTGGTTCACCAGTCACATGCCTAAGTTAGGCCCGTTTGTCACCTCTATCAATTCTCTGGGATGGCCCGAGCGCTTAATGGGATTAACTGCTGAGAACGTGGTATGGACCAATAAAGAGATATTTGGAGCTGAAGTCATACTCAAAGGCGAAGGATTCCCGAATGTCCCGTTAATAGGAAGGAGAGGTTGTGTCAACTATAACCCTTCCTTATTGATCAAGCAATTTGGGTACATACCTCAAGGAGCGCCAAAGCCCGAGGAGATACAGGAATCTCTGTATCTCACCGGGGCAATAGGGAAAGAGATGCTGACCAAACTTGAGAAAGCCTGGAAAAACTTGCACAAGAGAGGGAAGCTTTCAGGTAGCAGAGGGGATACTCGAGTTCCTAGCCCATATGTAGAATGGATTCGTGAGCGAGCTGTGAAGTTCCTTATGCCGTATCCAGTAGTTCAGCCATTGCATCCTCCTCCGGTAGAGGAACCTACCACTGTGGACATTCAGGTTTACAAGCAGCTGATAGTGGAGAAAGCAGAACTAGCCAGGGCTAAAGAGGCTTTAGAGCAGGAGAATGCCCAGCTTCGGCATGAAAAGATTGAGACAGGATATATTTCTAAGCAACAGGATGAAACTCTGAAACATCTGAAGACTACGCTATTGGAATTGACTGAAACCAAGAAGCGTCTGGAATTAGATGTAGACTCAGTTAGTAGTGTGTTGACCACTAAGAAGCAAGAACTGGAAAGGGCCTATACAAAGCTAGCCAAGTTCAGAGAACACTGGGATCTCACTATGACCAAGCGCAAGGAGCGAGAAGAAGAGCTGAAGACACGGATTGCTCAGTTAGAAGAACAGGTCAAGGTGAAGAACGAAGAGCTTGAAGAAGAAGCCTGTCGCCGATACGAGGCCGAGCGTAAGCTGACAGATGCCATGAAGAATTTGGAAGATTTCCAGCATAGAGCAGATGCCAAGAGACCCAAACCTGGGGACGGTGCTAATGATAAAGCTTGGGAAGACTTTGTCAGAGACATCCAGGGGACAGTCAGGAAGAGGGATCGACTGATAGAAGGTTTGATTTATCAACCAGATCATGCAGAGACAAAGAAGATGGTCGAAGACTTCCGCAACCGTACCCGTATTTGATTGTATTCTGTATGTTGAGATCACCACCAGGCATGTTGGCTGGGATCCTCTTTGTCATATCAGCTGTATGGAGCATAGTTATGTAACTTCTTGACAAGACTGTTGTTCTAATCAATATATGAGGGTTTTTCCAAATATTGTCTCTATGGTTTATCTCGTCTTGCTACCACTGACACTGGAATTGGAGGGGAAATATCTCCAATGCACGCATGCACGTTAGCATTTTTGTATTTCTGTTTGCATAAATCATATTGCATTTCTTTAGCAGGTCAGAGCACTTATCCAGCCTTTGTTTTCACCAGAAAGTGATTCTCGGGGAATTGTTTGAGGCAAGAGTGGAGTGTTGGAGACGACAAAGGGGCTGAAGCAGATTTGAGCAGAATCAAGCAGTATAGTCAGTTACAAGTAATTGGTAGCTATGTCTGAAGGCAATTTCCAGGCTCCTAACACCTTGGCAAGGTTTACTGTGGCGTCCAACCATCAGTATGATTCTATGGAAGGCTTCCCGCAAGCAAACAATCTTACTGCAGCCCAAGTTGTACAGCCAACTGTTGAGAACCGAGGCCGACATGAGCAGTCTCTTGTCCGAAATGAACATTATCCTCCTGTTAACAATCAATGTGTTGCTTTCCCTGTGATGAATTACCGGAGAGATAATCCAATGACCGGGTTAGTAGATCCAAGAGCTCTTGACTATGGTAGAAGAGTCCGAGTGTTGGAAGAGCAAATGAAAGCCTTGGAAGCGAAAGATGCCGTTAACCTGGATGCTGTAGCCATGTGCTTGGTTCCTGACCTGGTGTTGCCGTACAAGTTCAAAGTGCCGGAATTTGAAAAATACACGGGAGATAGCTGTCCGAAGTTGCATTTGATGATGTTCTGTCGAAGGATGACTTCGTTTGTGCAAAATGACAAATTGATGATCCATTGCTTTCAGTATAGCCTGACTGGGGCATCGCTGAGATGGTATGTGCAATTGGAGAGTAATCAGATTCGATCATGGGTGGATTTAGCCAGAGCTTTCATGAAGCAGTACGATTACAACTTGGATTTGACTCCTAGTCTCGTAGATCTGCAAGAATTGTCGCAGGCAGAGAATGAATCATTCAGAGCATATTTGCGAAGATGGAAAGAATTGGCTGCTTGTGTTCAACCACCGCTTCCGGAAAGAGAACTGGTTGACATCTTCTTGGGTACCCTGAAAGGCCATTACTTTGACAAATTGTTCAGTTGCACAAACTTTGTGGGCCTGATGAGGCTGGGAGAGATTGTTGAGCGAGGACTCAGGAGTGGAAAGTTTCGAGGTGTTCCTTACGTCCCAGTTAATAAGATTGAGCCAGTTGTCAGTTCTCAAGAAGAGTGGGAAGGAGATGATGCCACCTCAGAATCTCTAGCATCTCAGGATCAGTTTTCAGACACTTCAAGTCAACGATCATCCTATCGCCGATCGCGTCAGCATGCTCCACGAAGACCAAGGAAGCCTGAAAGGCAGTTTACTCAGCTACCGGTATCGTACAGTCAGTTGTTGCCAGATCTGGTCAGGAGCGGATTGATAGTGCCGAAGGAAACTAAGCCGGTGATTCCACCGTATCCTCCAGGTTTTGATGCCAGCGCCCGCTGTGAGTACCACGTTGGGGCACAGGGGCATTCAACAAATGATTGTAAGGTGCTTAGAAGCCAGATTCAGGATCTGTTAGACTCTAGCCGTATTTGCATCACGCCTCAGGGTTTTGTTCAGATTAATGATTTTCCATCCTCCAGTTGTGCGGGTTCGTCAGTTAATGTCATGGAAGACTCCACAGGAAGTGTGTGCTCTGAAGATTGTCCATCAGAGAGTTCGGTTGAATATGGGGGAAGTTTCTAGAGGTTTCTGTGCCGGGTGTCGCATCTGTTTCTCTGCCTAACCCGTTTAGCTTTTGTGCACTAGTGTCTGCCGATCACCACCAGGATTGTTGGCTGGGGTCATTGTATTCATACTCATTTGTGCTTACATGCTGATTTTGTTGGTTGTACATGCGTGGGAGATGTTTGTCTGTGTGCTTATAGCTTGAGTTTCTCTCGTTGTGAATATGTGTTTGCTTTCTGCGCTGCATTATTATTTAGCAGGTATATTAGAACCGTGGGTCTTATTTCCTCATCATCCAGTTTATTGCAGGAATTCCTTCAGAGATATGGAACAGAATCAATTTGAATTGATAGAAGTCCGAAGCCAGCTGGGGCAGATGATGAGAGACATGCAAGAGATGCGCCTAGAGCAGAAGATTCTCAAAGAGGAGAACAGTCAGCTGAAGACCCAAATGAGCTTAATCATGGAAGTAGTCAAGAATGTGCTTAGAAAAGAGGACGATCAGCTATTTGAAGCCGCAATGAAGAAGCTCGCGCCACCTGTGCATGTGGGACTTGAGCAGCAGCAACAGAAGATACATCCGGCTCAACAGAGGATCCAGGAAGGGAAGCCAAGGAGAATATTGGAGGCGCCACCTATGACCTATGCTGAGCTCTTGCAGATCTTATTGAGGTTTAATCTGGTTGAGAAGAGAACGTTGGCGCCACCAACGAAAGTGTTCCCTCAAGGGTACGATGCCAGCAAGCAATGTGAGTTTCATTCCGGGGCATTCGGACACGACATCGAGGGTTGTCATGCTTTTAAGCACAATGTTCAAGACCTGATTGACTCGCACGATATTGAATTCACGCCGGGCGGCGTAGCTGTGCATATTGCTCCTGTCTCAGTCGATACTAAGATGACAGATGTTTCTAAAGCTGCAGTGGGTCAGAAGCGTATCCTGGACTCCATGGTGTCAGAATCTCCAGGCCCACAACTGTTGCCTATTCCTGGGGCAGATCTAAGAAAGAACATGGTTAAGCATAAGGAGAGTGTTAATCAGTACATTGAAGGTCAAGAAACCAATGCTGCATTTGATACGAAGGGTGTTCAAGGGTCAACCCGATACCAGCAGCAGCAGCCTCAGCAGGGGGCACAGCAGGCTCAGCGAAGATTCCAGGGTGGCAAGCCGAGAAGAGTGTTTGAGAAGCCTCCCTCAACATATGCCGAGTTGTTGCAGACATTGTTGGGATTGAATATGGTAGAGACAAGAACTCTGGCACCAATAACGGGAATTCCCCCGTTTGGCTATGATGCAAGCAAGCACTGTGAGTTTCATTCTGGAGCCCCGGGTCACGATATAGAAGGTTGCCATGCTTTTAAGCACAAAGTGCAGGATCTGCTTGATAGTGCAGCAATCAGCTTCGGGCCAAGAGGTCCTAGAATCATCTGAATGAAGGGGGAAGGGCTCTATAATTTGGCTGAGTCGTTGAAAGCAGATCAGGACAGCATCGAATTGCCTCTAATAAAGATAGCTGGTTCAGCAGCAGGGCAGATGTGAAAGCCCGGTTCTCAGAAGCTAGCATATTTTCTTTGTTTTAGCTTGTCATTTCTTTGCATTTGTAGTTGCTTTCCTGTTTGAATTTGTAAACTTGTTTGTAAAACTTGTTGTGTTCGTTCAAATTGATGATAATGAAATAAATATGCATGTTTTGATTGAATCCAGTCGTGTTCACTAACTGTTTTGCAAATGTCCACCGCTTGGTTAAGAAAAATCTGGGGAGGATGACGAAAATGACCGACATGCAAATTCCGATTGTATGCTTTTGAAATAAAACCTGCTGATGATGTACAGGCATTGTTTCAAATCCCTAAACACCGGAGATATAAGGAAGATAATCCCTTGTCAACCCCTTTGAGCCTTGTAGTAGGAGTTCTTTCTGAAAACGAAAAACCCTCAATCATAACCTGGGGCAGGGTAGGTGTTAGCTAATTTGACCGAGCGTCCAAATAGCAAAAGGAGTGTCCGTTCAAGGATCAATCACGCCCCTAGAGGTCGTGCCTAAAAGACCACAATGGTTCAATCAAGAGTGGGACAGCCACACCATTCCCCAAAGAATCAGACAACCAGTGTCACACGACTTGTTCGAAAAAAAAGAGAAGAATGAAAAAGAATCAAAAGCCCGCTAAGTCAAGAAAACTTCAAAACAAATGACTTAGGCAAAAATGAGGGCATCCCGCTGGACTAAAACAAAATCAAAAGAAACTCAAAAAGAGTTAGTCCAGGCAAAAGTTAGGGATATGAAGAGAAAAAGATGAAAAGGATCAAAAGAAAAAGCTTCGATGGAAATACGAGTCGTGTGATCTCAAGTGTCAAAGACGAAAGAGTGAGTGGTTGTCACTCCAAAATCCAAAGGTTTCTCGAACTATCATTCCTATTTTCTTTCAACCTCCGAGAGGTGAGCGCTAAGGTCAAATTAGCTGAACGTAGGATGGGAGAACATCAAGGAGAACGGGTGGGTTAAAATAAACTTTGAGCCTTTATCCTTTCTTTCAAAACCAGGAACCTGACCACATTACAACCTTCAAAAAGTCCTAATTGAAGCAGGTTGCTTCGAAAGCATACTCCGGTAAAGGTCGTGTCGATTCTGACTCTTAAAAAGTTTCCTCTTACCATGCTGGTACTGATGTTGATAAATGTTTTGTGCATTATATGCTATAAACTGTTTTTCCTTTTCCCAGTGAACAGATTGGATGTCAAAGCTGTCATATGTGTTGCATTAATACATCTTTTATGCATAACAACTTGTTTTACTTGCGAGTAAGCGCTTGACAGCAGAAAAGCTTCCTACAATGGAAAGTATGGTCAAGATAGAATGCAGAACGCCCGAATGTTCCGAGAGCAGAGGCAAGTTTTATTGTAATCCCCAGTCAGGTCAGCTTTTCGAAGTCAGATATTCTGGGGCAATCAGGTTGAGATTCAGGCAAATACGCCGTAGTCAAGGGGCACTACTCTGGATCAGATAATCGGGGCAAGGTCATGGCAGTCAGGGGCAGACCATCTTAAGCACGCAGAAGTTACTCGAGAAGCATTCAAGGTGAAGTATCTCTCAAAGGTTCAGAATGCTGAGGCATGTTATATCAGACCATCAGGGAACAGATTTGCAGATTTCCTTTCAAGGACTATCCCCACAGATGTCCTGTAAGCT
Organism: Lathyrus sativus; assembly: GCA_963859935.3. NCBI lineage: Eukaryota > Viridiplantae > Streptophyta > Magnoliopsida > Fabales > Fabaceae > Lathyrus > Lathyrus sativus. The sequence goes on from OZ012738.1 coordinate 226,903,852, forward strand.
GGGGTATATCAGAAGCAAAAGGATTGTTGTTCTCCGTACCTACAGGGTCATTCAGAGTTATTCGAGCAGATGCAGTCGATTTTCGAGGGCGAGATGATCGCGGGAAGTCGTGTCACTATCCCTTGACTCTTCACTGAAAGGCTGTGTATTCAGGAAGAATGTTTTCCAGCGTCAGTTGTGCCTGACCCAGTAAGATAGCTTAAGAGCTCAAATCCAAGTTTGCGATTACTGTGAAGCCCATCCGTGTTGGCGCATCAATTTCCAGATCCGAGCTTCGTCAGTACGCAGGAGGACTCCCTCCATTTTCTCCAGCAAAGTCCAATTCACCATTGGCATGGATAAGCTATCCCTAGAGGAGTTAATCATACTCAGCACGTCTGCCATTCTCCAGCGGAGTTACATTTCCTAGCAGGGTATTACTTCGTCAAGACGTTCGGTTGAGTTCCCAATATCCCCAGCGGAGTTGATTTCACTCTCCCAGCATTTATTTTGCTAGGACGATTCAGTGATATCCAGTTTATCCCCAGCAGAGTTGGCCTCGCCTTCAGCATTTATTTTGCTGAAGTGGTTTCTGTATCCGGCCTTCTCCGGCAGCTCGAGCCTGCTAGCATATTGCATGCATCATCATACTATTAGCATATTTGCATCATACTTGCATATCATTGCCAAAATGCGTAGCATTTCCATCCAGAATGGAGCATTACGCTGTAGAAAGATTAAAGCATTTGCATATGCATACGAAGCATAAGTCAGGTTTTCTATCAGCCTCATATGGCGCGTGAATTACTCTGTGATCAGCTCAGGGGCATTTATCCAGCAACAGTATTCAGACAGTTCAGCAGATTATTGGTGTATCAGATCTTATAACAATTATGCTTTGATCGAGCAGTCATCTGATATCAACAAGCTTTTCTTCCCGTCAATTCATATTGACGATGTGTTCCTCCAATGAGTGAATTTCTCTGTCTATCATTAGACGTCTTGAGTACGAATGTGGTTTTCTTTCCGTCTATCCATAGACGATGTGAAGTTGCAGGTGATCACAGTAAGGTTTCCAGAAGGGGTTTCCCCAGGATATGCTTTCCTTCCCGTCTATCAGTAGACGATGTGAAGTTTTGATGGATTTTCAATAGGGTTCAGAATAGAGCTTTTCTAGCAAGTGGCTTTCCTTTCCGTCTGTCAGCAGACGATGTGAAGTTTCGAGCTACTGTTCAGCGGGTTTCTTATTGCCAGATCATACATATGATGAGGTGTTTCCCCAGCGAGTCTTCTCCGGCTATCCTTAGTTGTTGAGGAGTTTCAAAATGATTTTGAATATTGGTTCTCTTTCTGGTTATTGGATATGATGACGTTTAAGAGGGACTTTTCTGACCATCAATCCCTATTGATGTCGAGGCTCTTCGAAGAATGTACAGTTTTCGTGATTGTCGATTCGTATTGGCGACATGGTTCCTTAAAAGGTGATTTTCTTACCGTCAGTCCATACTGACGATGTGGCCCCTTTAAGGATATTGATCTTTCCATCAATTCCCGTAGACAGAAGGATTCTGAAACTCAAGGGTTGGTGTTGAATCGCGTTATGATGTCTTTCCGTCTATCCTTAGACGACGTGAATATGGAGATTATGGTGACTTTCCGTCTACCCTTAGACGATGTGTGAATGTGGAGAGTATTCCTTCCCGTCTATCAGTAGACGATGTGAATTTGGAGATTATTCCTTTCCGTCTATCTTTAGACGATGTGAGTATGCGATCAGGCTTTGTTCCCGTCTACTCTTAGACGATGTGAACTGATTTGTTTCATTAATCAGGATGTTCCCGTCTATCCTTAGACGATGTGAACTGATTTGTTCATCAATCAGGATGATCCCGTCTACTCTTAGACGATGTGAATATGGAGATTATGGTGACTTTCCGTCTATCCTTAGACGATGTGAATATGGAGATTACGGTGACTTTCCGTCTATCCTTAGACGATGTGCATATGGAGATTAATGGTGTCTTGCCGTCTACTCTTAGACGATGAGAATATTGATTTGTTCATCAGTCAGGATGATTCCGTCTACCCTTAGACGATGTGAATGGTTTTGTTTCATCAATCAGGATGATCCCGTCTACCCTTAGACGATGGGAATATGGAGATTATGGTGATTTTCCGTCTATCCTTAGACGATGTGTGTATGGAGATCAAGGATGTTCCCGTCTACTCTTAGACGATGAGAATATTGATTTGTTCATCAATCAGGATGATGCCGTCTACCCTTAGACGATGTGAATATGGAGATTGTGGTGACTTTCCGTCTATCCTTAGACGATGTGAATTGGGAGATTAATGTTGTTTTTCCGTCTATCATTAGACGAGGTGAGTATTCAATCAGGGTGTCTTCCCGTCCATCTTCGGGCGATGTGAGTATATTTTTCTTCCTGCCTAGCAGTAGGCAATGTGAAAGGATCAGGTATTTTGTTGCAACCCTCAGGGTTTGTTATATGGGGTATCACAAGCAACGGGTATTCAAATCAGGAGTTCTTTATCAGATGATTGATCAGTTTGGTGCCGCAATGACTGGACTCGGTTTTCTGGACTTTATTCCCCAAGCAGTTTACAGTATATGCTCGCGGTTGGCAAATTTTCGGGTTTTATTTGTATTCAACCGTCTCGTACCTCTGAATGTTTGAAGGCTGAGCGCTCTTCAAACCCTTCAGGTCCAAGTCGCTTGAATAGGGGCAGCTGTTGCACCCTAAAATTTGACCAACCGATTCTCCTATCTGACTCATGGTTTAAATTCATATTCGCAGCTCAGACATGTGATATTTGTGCACAAGCAGGGGACATCAGAGTTTACAGCTTGATTTTTGTCTATCAGATATGGCAGACCCAGTCCAGATCACCAGGGTTGTATTTTCAGGAAATTGCGCGCTCCTCGGTGATTTTTCAGTGATTTTGAGGATATTCTGATGCCCGGGGATCTCTGTTCGATTCGATCTGGTCTCGTGTGCGCTTTTATGGCGGTCATGTGCATTCATCTGCATTTTTAGGGTTTAATAGGCTTTTGTGAATTTTTAACAGGCTTTATAGATTTTTCTGGAATTTAAATAGGGTTTTCGTATTTTTTAATAGTTTAATGCTCTTTTTAGGATTTTATAGAATTTTTAAAAGGTTTTAGAATATAAATAAGATTTTAATTGGTTTTACTTTTTTTAGAATAATATAGTTTTTTCTTTTATTAATGATAGAGTTTAATTGATATTAAATGATATTAGGATTTTAATAGAGAATTAGATTGATATAGAATTAATTAGACTTTAATTGACTTTTTAGAGTTTAATTAGGTTAATTGACTTTTTAGAGTTTAATTAGGTTAATTGATTTTTTAGATTTAATTAGGATAATATGAGTTTTAATCATTTTTTAGAGTTGATTAGTCATTAGTTAATTGTTTTGATTAGATATAATTAGATTAGATTTAATTGTTTTGTTTTTATTCAGTTTTTTACAGTTTTCTTTCATGGTTCGTATGGGCCCAAGGGTTCTTTTCAAGGCCCAGTCTGCGTTTTGGTTCAGCTTGAGTCCAATAGGTCCAAATTCATCCAGCAGTTCTCAGAACAATCCAGAAGCTTCCAGCGAATATCAGAATAATAAATAGCGACACGTGTAGCAAGCAGAGAGGGCCCACGCGTTTCGCCTTGAGAACGCCACCACAACTCAGAATTGCCCCAGACGCACACACGTGTTACACACCTGTCCCCACCACTCTCTCTCTCTCTGCGCATGCGCGCCACCTGTCCTCCCCACATCACTCACCGGAGATTCACCAGAACACCACCGGCGGCCATGCATCAGCCCTAACTGCACACCGCCGGCCACCGTCAACGACTTCCGGCCACCGGAATCTGCAAACACCAGAAAATCACCAGAAAATCATCTTCTCCCTCAGATCCTCCGTCACCTTCCTCTTCTCATCGCCGGAAAATTCATAGGCACGCCGGAAACTTCAAAGAATTCCAGAACGCGTTCAATCCTTCACCTCCTTTCTTCATCAACTTTCTCCAGAACTCGCTCAGATCTTCATCGTCCTCAAGACTTTTTCCAGAATCCTTCGTTCACCAACATCTCAGACATTCATCCATCTTCAAGCAACTTTTCCAGAAATCATCTCAGACGTTCATCCTTCTCCATCAATTTTTTTTCCAGAACGCCATCCTAAACCTTCATCCTCCATCGAAGAAAGATTTCCAGAAATCACCAAACAAGTGTCAGCGTTCTCCTCCAGGTTTCCACAAACTACTTCAGCAGTTAGGAATACATCAGGATCTTGCTCTCTCGCGACAATCTTCATCAAGCCTTCAAAGAATTCTAGTAAGTCCACCGGCTCAGGTTTGTCTTCTTCATCGCCTCCATTATTGGTTTGTTCGTTTAGATCATGAAATTCGTTTTGAGGCTTGCATGTTAGATCCAGATTAGGTAGTTGATTGTGAGTTGGGGTTGTTTCATCGTGAGAGAGGTGAAGTTCGTTGGGGTTTCTTTTTTCTTCTGGGAGTGATGTATGAGTGAAAAGATGAAGTGCAGAGAGCGTGAGGGAGAGGATGAAGGCGAACGAACGGCGCTAGGTGAACAGTACCAGAGAGAGGTTAGGAGGAGGATAGTTTTTGTTTAGGGTTTGTTCAGATTAGGGTTGGGCTGGGTTCAAAGCCCAAACGTAGTTGCTGCGCATACACCCCAATTGCTTCCCCACCCCCCTGGCGTGTGAGACCTGAGAGTAATTGGTGTGGGCCTTATGCCCAAAGTTACTAATGACACCCCCCTGGGCGTAGCCCATAATGAAAAATAACTGAAATAGCTGCTAATAACACCCCCATATGTTTTTGTTTTCTGATTGTTTGATTTCAAGTCTGGGTCTGCGCCTATTTGCTATCTGCACCCCCCAATGTGAGGGCCCATTGCATTGTAAACTGAAACCCTGCTGTTTGAACCCCCCATTATATTTCTTTTATTTTTTCTTTTATATTTTCATGTAAATAATTCATAAATAAATGTAAATAATTGTTTTTTTCTAATAATTTTGTTCTACCATTTCATGAAAATGTTTAGAAAATTAAATAAAAATAAAAGTGACATTTTATTTTGGTTGTTATTTTTTGCATATTTTCCAATTAATTGATTTTGTTTTAATATTTTCAATGCATGCATATCATTAGAAAATTCATAAAAAATGGTAGATTTAGTCAAATAATTCCGTTCTTTTTTCTGTAGACTCGTGATTCAGTGTAGAATTTTATAGTATAAAAACATTAGCTTAATCATGCATTTTCATTTTAATTGCATTTGTTCACTGTTATTGATGTTGAATAAATTGGTCTGTGGATATGTCTGTGTTGCTGATTTTATTTCTTTCATCTGGTGTTGAATTTGGTTCTGATTTTTCAGTATGCTGTCATAGAGCCATGTAGGTCTCCCGTTAGATTTTTATTAGATTTTTGTAGGGTGTCCTGATGTGATTTGTCTGAGCCTGAAGTTAGGGGAAGTCTTGATGACTTCTGACTTTGAAGTTCAACTGTGGTTGAACTTCAGAGATAGTCTTTTGTGGTTTATTGGCCTGTGGGTTCTTCTTGAAGGTGGGAGCTGATTGAAGTCCTGTTGGAGCTTGCAAGGATGCAGTGAATTGAGGCTTAGTCTAGGAGCTTGTTGTCTGTTTGTGAGGTTCGAGATCCCGAAGTTTGAAGGGAGTTTATGGTACTTTCCTGAGGAAGGCACTATGAATGACTTTCATCCTTTCTTCTCACCTCTTTCGTAAGTATCCAATGATGTCGGAGCCGACTTGTGAGTTTAATTCCTCCTGAGGAGGGATGTAAACTGATCACATGTTGTTGAGCCACATGGGATACGATTCCTAAGTGGAAGTCCCCTAGTACTTTCCTGAGGAAGGTCCTATGGGTCTATTCACTTAGTTCCACTAGTTTATCTAGGATTTCTTAAGTATCCAGTGATGTTGGAGCCAACTTGTGAGTTTAATTCCTCCTGAGGAGGAATGTAAACTGATCACAGTTGTTGAGCCACGTAGGATACGATTCCTAAATGGAAGCCTCCTAGTACTTTCCTGAGGAAGGTCCTATGGGTCTATTCACTTAGTTCCCTTAGCGCATATAGGATTTCTCAAATATCCAGTGATGCCGGAGCCTTCATGTGAGTTTAATTTCTCCTGAGGAGGAATGTAAACTGATCACAGTTGTCGAGCCGCATAGGATATGACTCCTGAGTAGTAACCTCCTGGTACTTTCCTGGGGAAAGCACTATGGGCTAGTCTGCTTAGCTCCCTTTTCTCTGGTAAGCTGGTTCTGAAGCTTGGAGACTGGGATTGATTCCTCCTGCTTAGGGTTTTGATTAGGATTTTTGCTTAGATCTGTGCTTAGGGTGCTGTATAGAGTTCTGTTAGAGATAGATTAAGAGTTGTCTCAGGTTTGTTGAGGCCCTGCTCAGGGTTAGTCTCTTTGTATTGTTTGACTTGTATGATGTTATGTTGCATTAGACTTAGGTGTTCATCTAGATGGTTCTGAATAGGTGCATATTAGAAGTAGACTTTGTGTGCATGAGAAGTTGAGGTGGTCCTCCTTCTGCTTGTTTGTTATTGCGTGGCTTTGCTTGTTGGTACTTGGTAGAGCTGAGCTCCCTTGCCTTTGTGGTTTGCGGCCTCTGTGCCTTGTTTGTCTAGTTGTTGCATTCATGCATATTTTCAGTATCCCTTTACCGTGCAGTTTCTTGTTTGTAGTTTAATCCTGTTGCCATGATCCCTTAGGAGCTCTGACTTCTCCGCTGCGGAGTTGTTATGATAGACATTAGGATGGTCAACCAGGTGTGATAGCAGTAGGTAGATTTCCCTGTTTCTCAGCTATAGTTTTAGGGTTTCCCTTTCCTTTCTGTAGGAGCTTTTGAGTAGCTTGACCCGTAGTTAGCTGAACTACAGCTGCTCTGATTCTTCGTTCCAGACGAAGATATGTAGGCATGGGATGCGATATCCTAGCGAGCACATCAACGACTAACCTTTGTTCTCTCGCGGCTGTGCGATCGAGACTTTCCCGCTAACGACTAATTGTTATCCCTTTCTCTTGCCCGTGTGCATTTGAGACCAGATCGTAGTTGTAGGTTCCCGAGCCTTTAGGACCAGTTTGTTTTCTCACTGCTGTGTGAGAGCCCCTGTTTACCCGTAGTTAGCCGAACTACGTTTGCTCTGATCTTTCATTCCAGATGAAAGTACGTAGGCACAGGACGCGATGTCCTGGCGAGCAACCTTTCCCCCGTTTAGACGTAGGCAGTCGAACTACGTTGACTCTGACTTTCCCATTGCACGAGGGAATACGTAGGCCCAGAACACTGTATGTTCTGTCGAGTCCTGTCTTTTATTTTCTTTTCAGACCAGCCATTAGCGTAGATAGATAACACACCCTTTTACCTATAAACACCAAGCGTGGATCCCATCTAGTACGATGGACGTGAGGGGTGCTAATACCTTCCCCTTGCGTAACCGACTCCCGAATCCAGGTTTTGGTTGCGATGACCATACCTTTTCCCGTCTTTGCGAGGTTTACTTCGAGCGTTTCCTTTCCCGTTCTGAGGGATAAATAACGCACGGTGGCGACTCTCCTATCAAGCCGGCGCCGATTTTCGCAGTAGCGACACCTACGTACTTCCACACTGTATGGAAGATCAGAGCAAACGTAGTTCGGGAAACTACGGCTTATTTCCTGAAAGAAGTGTTTTTTTATTGTATTTGCGATTTCAATCGCACTAGAGACTATGACCTGAGAGTGAATGCGTCTCATGTCACCCAAAGGGTACCATACTAAGCATCCAACCTCAGATGGCTTAAGGCTCGTAACGTACGAAAGAAATCATTCATGATTACTGTATCTTAAACTGTTTTGAGATGAGAAGAGAACATGCCCAACTAGGAGGAAGACTATCAAGTCCTACTGTTATCATGCCATGGATTCATCCTATGGTTGAGGTTTGAACAGGGAACTCCTAGAAGTTGTCATGCATAGGTTTCAACCTAAAAGTCTATCATCAAATCCTTATCAAAGGAAATGAGAGTCCTAAGGGATCATGTCAATGATACACCGAAACAGACAAAGCATCAGCTTAACAGTAAAATGCATGCAATGCAAGTGAGGGAGGAAATGTGTGTGGAGCTTCAGCCTCCACAAGCTCGTCTCAACCTCAAGCCAGTCATGTGATAACAGTAATCTTACTGAAAAATAAACAACATGCTATCAAGCAATAAACAGTAAACTGCAATCATACAGATAAAAGAAATGAAGAGCCATCAGGCAAACAAACCACATGCTCGAGAAAGAAATCATCTACATCTAATCTCTAATCCTAACCCTAACACAGAATCCTGATCAAATCTAAGCAAAGCCCTAAAGCAAAACCTAAACCAGAGAAATCAATCCCAGTCTTCAAGCTTCAAAACAAGCTTACCAAAGAAAGGGAGCTAAGTAGGCAGACTCATAGTGCCCTCCTCAGGAAAGCACTAGGAGGTGTATACTTAGGAATCATATCCTATGTGGCTAAACAACTGTGATCAGTTTACATTCCTCCTCAGGAGAAATTAAACTCACATGAAGGCTCCAACATCACTGGATACTTAGGAAATCCTACCTGAACTAGTGGAACTAAGTGAATAGACCCATAGGACCTTCCTCAGGAAAGTACTAAGAGGCTTCCACTCAGGAATTGTATCCTATGTGGTTCAACAACTGTGATCAGTTTACATTCCTCCTCAGGAGAAATTAAACTCACAAGTTGGCTCCGACATCATTGGATACTTAAGAAATCCTAGATGAACTAGTGGAACTAAGTGAATAGACCCATAGGACCTTCCTCAGGAAAGTACTAGGAGGCTTCCACTTAGGAATCGTATCCCATGTGGCTCAACAACATGTGATCAGTTTACATTCCTCTTCAGGAGAAATTAAACTCACATGTTGGCTCCAACATCATTGGATACTTGAGAAAGAGGTGAGAAGAAAGAATGAAAGTCATTCATAGTGCCTTCCTCAGGAAAGTACCATAGATTTCCTTCAAACTTCAGGATCTCAAACCTCATAGACAGGGAATAATCCCCAAGCTCTGGGTCTCTGAGTCTTGATCTACAATATTCTCCTTCATCATGCTCTTCAACAAGATCTTCAAAACAAACTAAGCCCCACAACAAATTCCCCAAAATAAGCCCCAGAGACAGACAAATAACCACAGAACAGTCAAAATCATCAGTCAACTTCAGAAAATACCTAAAATACTAAAGCAAGGGGAAAAATTCTAACAATTATCCACAAGGGTCCATAACATCTACCCATAACATCCCTATATGCCTATACCCAAAAATCAAGACAAAACTCTCCAAAGAAAATGAATTACTTCACTTATGCATAACCTAAACCCTAATTAGGTACCCTAATGCTAACCTAATTAAACTAACCAATTTTAATCTAAAAATCAAGAATTAAATCCTATGGGGAGCTATGATTCAATATCTAATCACACCAAAAAGAATGAATTAAAAATCCTAAGGGAAGGTCCTAAAAGAAATTCTACAAAATCGAGCATCAAACTAAGCATTATACAAAGCTATTTAAATGAAAAATATACTAAAAATATTAAAAGAAAATAAAATGCCAATTTTATTTATTTATAATTTTCTAGACATAATTATAAACCTAGAGAAAAAACAAGCATTAAAAAATAGTCAATTTTCTATTTTATATGAATTTTATAAAATGCAAGAAATATAAAAGAAATTAAAAATAAAAGAAATGAATTAAAAGGGGATGGGGGGTGAGAATAGTAGAACGCCTAGTTGCTTTTATTAAATGGGCCAAGGAGGGGGGCGTGGATAGCAGGTGGGGCCAAGGCCCAGTCCAATTCCTTCTCAACTCTCACGCAGTGGGGGGGGGGGGGGGGGGGTGAGCGAGCAAACGGGGGAGTGCATCAGCAATCGAGATTGGGCTTTGACCCAATCTGAAACCCTAGTCCAAACACTAACAACAAAACCTACCTCATCCCCCCAATTCCCTGATCACTGTTCATCCCCCAAACTAACCCTAGCCGTTCCCTCATCGTCTCTCTGCAACTCCTCTAACCTAATCTCAAGGTCCTTCTCCCGAAAAACAAACAAGCCAATCCTATGAACTCTAAATCCCAGCGAAATGACTTAATCAACATTCTTTCTATCAGGCAAAACCAGCTTCAAGCTTTACAAGATGCGTACCTGGAGACGAATCAAGAACCAGTTCTTGGAGTTCTTGAAGCTTCAAAGGAAATCGCCGCGGGAGAGACGAAGATATGGAGGTCCTCTAGAGGTGGCTTGTTCGAACGATCTTGAGAAGATAATAGGAGATTGTTCTGGAAAAAACTGAAAGTTGAAGGCCACTGGAAAATTCTGGAAGAACAATGAAGGTTTGACCTTGTTCTGGGAAGATTGCGTTTGAAGCGTTCTGAAGATCTTGGAGAAGTTATGGGAATCTCGAGTGTCTTCACGATCTGGAAACGGAGGGAAGATTGAAGGTGTTGCTGGAGATTACTTGAAGGTTCTTGGAGGAGATGAAGAACAACGGGTGAATTTCTGGAAAATCCAGATGAACACGATGAAGGCTTAAGTGATTTTCTGGGATTCCTATGAATTTTCCGGTCACCGATGAAGATTCCGGTGGATTGGATTGAGTTCTCCGGCGAGTGGTGATGAAGGTGGATAGAGGGGGATCGGAGAAGAACGAGGTGATTCCTGGGGATTTTCTGCAAGTGTGCAGTTTCCGGTGAGGGACGGCGGCCGGAGTTGGTTGGGGTTGCCGGCGGTGGGAGTTCAAGGTGGATGCATGGCCGGCGGCAGGGTTCCGGTGAGGCTCAGGTGAAGGTCTGGGGGTTGGACGCGTGGTGAGAGGTGCTGGTTGGGGGTGACACGTGTGAGAGATGCGCTGGCAGAGGGAGAGGGTGAGTGGGACGCGTGTCCGTGGGAGAGGGAGTTCTGAGTTGTGTGGTGGTGTCCCCTGGGTGAACGCGTGGCGCCCCTTTATAGTGACAAGTGTCACTTGCAAACTCTGGACAAAAAAACTGACAAAAACTGGATTGCAAAGACTTTGGGCCTTCAAAAACAATGCCTCCTGGGCCCATACGAAATAATGACAAAAACCCTACAAAAAAACTGAATCAGAGAATTAATATAAAAAATGAAAAAACAAAAACTGATTAAGACCACTTACAACTAATCAAAACTTAATTGACTAACTAACCTGACTAATTAATTCTACAACTAAACTAATCTAAATTTTAATTAAGTCTAAATGACTCAATTAAAATCTAACTAATACTAGACTCTAATTAAACCAATTAAGTCCTAATCAACTCTAAAAATGATTAAAATCTAATAAAACTCTAATAACCTCTATTATCTAAAAACATTAAAACCCTAACGATTCCTATTTAAAATTCTATTAAAACCCCATTAATTCTAATAAAATCTATACCATTTATTTAACACTATTAAAAAAATCTATTATCCTAAAACAAAAACTATTAAATCTATATTAAACCAAACTCTATTTATTTCTATTTAAAAACTACTAAATTCTATTAAAACAAAAGAAAAATCTATATTCTCTTCTATATTATTCTAAAAACAATTAAAAACAATTTTAAAATCTATTATATCCTAAAAATGATAAAACTGTTAAATCTATTTAAAACTCTATAAAATTCTAAAAAAAGATTTAAACTATTAAAAAATGTAAAAAAATCTATTTAAATCCTAAAAGATCTCTAAAGCCTATTTAAAATCCACAAAAGTCTATTAATCCCTAAAAAATGCAGACAAATGCAAATGACTAATATAAAAGATAGCTCGAGACCAGATCAAATCGAACAGTAAACCCCAGGTATCAGAAATATCCCGAAAACCACCATGCAAGCTGAAAATCCCGAGAAGCGCACAATTTCCCGAAATAAAACCTTGATGACCTAGACTGGATCTGAAATATCTGATAGATGAAACCCAAACTATAACTCTGATATCCTCTGTTTGTGCATACATGTCACGCATTTGATATGCGAGTACGAATTTAAACCACGAGCCAGCTAGGAGAACCGGTTGGTCAAATTTTGGGGTGCAACAGCTGCCCCTATTCAAACGGCTTGAACCTGAGTGGGTGAGAAGCGAACGACTCTCAGCCAATCAAGGTACGAGACGGTTGAATACCGGTAAACCCGAAAATTTGCCAACTGCACAAGCACACGATACTCTGCGGGGAACAAATCTTCAAACACTGCAATACTAGCTGCACGACAACTGGCTGGAGAAATACTGACCTGGTATCACCGTCAATTATCCACATTAACGTCTTCTGATATTGCCTTCAGACAACCAAAACACCCAACATTACTGCTGGAGAACTAAATCTGACAAAACAACTTTGACCCGGGGTTCACCCCTGGTAAATGGAACAAAAGTACGCTTGCGTATTTGGAGCTACTCTGCTGGGGATGAGAAACTCAACCAAGCACACTCTGATCTGGGGTTCACCCTCAGAACCAAAAGTACGCTTGCCCATATGATCTCATTGTGGCGGGAGAATCTTCTTCAGCATAAGGTCGCCCGTTTGAAAGCTTCGAGGGTGCACTTTCTTATGGAAAGCTTTCTTCATTCGGCTCTGATACAACCGACCGTATGCGATAGACGCTAGTCTCTTCTCATCCAGCAGGCTGAGATGGTTCAATCTGTTTCGTATCCATTCTGCCTCATCAAGCTTGACATCGACCAGAACTCTTAAAAAGGGAATCTCGACCTCCAATGGTAGGACAACTTCCCTACCATATACCAGCGAGAAAGGAGTTGCCCCGGTTGAAGTGAGTACCGTAGTACGATAACCATGAAGAGCAAAGGGAAACATCTCATGCCAATCCTTGTAAGTGACAACCATCTTTTGCACTATCTTCTTGATGTTTTTGTTGGCCGCTTCAACAGCGCCGTTCATCTTCGGACGATAGGGCGATGAGTTGTGATGTTCGATTTTGAAGTTCTGGCATAACTCCTTCATCATCTTATTATTAAGTTTTGAATCATTGTCAGTAATGATTCGCTCGAGAAATCCGTATCTACAAATGATGTCCCTCTTTATGAACCGGGCTAGGAACTGCTTCGTGACATTGGTCTATGAGGCTGCTTCAACCCACTTGGTGAAGTAGTCGATGGCTACCAAAATGAAACAATGCCCGTTAGACGTGGTTGGCTCAATCTTGCCAATCATATCAATGCCCCACATAGAGAAAGGCCACGGAGACACCATAACATTCAACGGGCTCGACGTTACATAGATTTTGTCTGCATAAATTTGGCATTTATGGCATTTCCCGCCGCCATGTGTACCGAAAGTACCCTCGTGGATTTCTTCCATAAGCAACGTTGCCTCCTTTTCGTCCACGCATCTCAATAACACCAGGTCATGGTTCCTTCTGTAAAACACACCATCTGGGTTCAGGTAGAAGTTACCAGACAACCTCCTCAGAGTCTTCTTATTTGTGTCTAAAGCCCATGGTGGATACTCTTGTTTCTTGAGGAAGTTTTGTATCTCATAAAACCACGGTTTGCCATCGGCAGCTTCTTCAATGGTGAATACGAAAGCCGGCATGTCGAGGCGAGAAATGACAATTCTAGGAGCATCATTCCAGAAGTTCACTTTGTACATTGAAGCCAACGTAGCCAGAGCGTCTGCCATCTTGTTTTCTGCTCTTGGCACATGATGGAACTTCACCCGATCGAAGAAGGGTAACAGCCTCATTGCATAATTCATATAGGGAATCAATTTGGGTTGACGAGTCTCCCACTCTCCTTTGATTTGGTTAACAACAAGCGCCGATTCTCCGTATATATCAAGATTCTTGATCCTCAGATCAATGGCTTCTTCTAAGCCCATGATGCATGCTTCATATTCTGCTTCATTATTGGTGCACGGGAATGTTAACATGGCAGTGAATGGGATATGAGATCCATGGGGAGTTGTAATGATTGCCCCAATTCCACTTCCATACGAATTAATAGCACCATCAAATATCAGTTGCCACTGAGGACTCTTCTCTGGCCCCTCGTCGGGTAGTGGCTCTTCGCAGTCCTTCATCTTAAGGAACATGATGTCCTCGTCAGGAAATTCAAACTTCATTGGTTGATAGTCTTCAATAGGCTGTTCGGCAAGGTACTCGGACAGAACACTTCCCTTGATGGCCTTTTGAGAAACATATTGGATGTCGTACTCTGTCAGTACCATTTGCCACCTTGCAATCCTGCCTGAAAGCGCTTGCTTTTCGAAGACATACTTGATCGGATCCATCTTCGGAATCAGCATGGTTGTATGATTAAGCATATACTGTCTCAAACGTTTGGCAGCCCACGCGAGTGCGCAACACGTTTTTCAAGCATCGAGTAACGGGACTCACAATCTGTGAACTTTTTCCTCAGATAGTATATGGTGTGCTCTTTTCTTCCGGTCTCGTCGTGTTGACCGAGAACGCAACCGATGATGTTCCCAAGAACCGTTAAGTACATGATTAATGGTCTTCCGGCTACTGGAGGTATCAATATCAGAGGTTCCTGCAGATATTCTTGGATTTTGTCAAATTCCCTTTGGCAATTATCATTCCAGACGACCGCCTGATCTTTTTTCAACAATTTGAACATTGGTTCGCATGTGGCTGTTAGGTGAGATTTAAACCAGCAATGTAGTTCAACCTCCTCAAGAAACCACGAACCTTTTTTTTGGTTTTTGGCGCTGGCATATCTTGTATAGCTTTTATTTTGGCAGGATCAACCTCGATTCCCTTTTCGCTAACAATAAACCCCAGTAACTTTCTGGATCGTAACCCAAAAGTACACTTGTTAGGATTCAACCTCAACCTGAATTTCCTGAGCCTCTCAAACCGCTTCAGCAAATTGACCAGATGTCCCTCCTCCGTTTGGGACTTTGCTATCATGTTATTCCCATAGACTTCAATCTCATGATGAATCATATCATGAAACAAAGTGACCATAGCCCGCTGGTAAGTTGCCCCTGCATTTTTTAACCCAAGCGACATGACCTTGTAACAAAACATCCCCCACGGCGTAATTAACATCGTCTTCTCCATGTCTTCTGGTGCCATCTTGATCTGGTTATAGCTGGAGAAACCATCCATGAAGGAAAATACGGAAAATTGAGTAGTATTGTCGACCAATACATCAATGTGAGGGAGCGGGAAATCATCTTTAGGGCTCGCCTTGTTAAGATCTCTGTAATCAACACACATCTGTACCTTGCCATCTTTCTTAGGCACATGCACTATGTTGGCGACCCACGAAGGGTAAGTTGTCACGGCTAGGAATCCTGCGTCCAACTGCTTCTGGACTTCTTCCTTGATTTTCACAGCCATGTCTGGTCTCGTCCTCCTAAGCTTTTGCTTGACTGGTGGACATTCTTCACGTAATGGTAGGTGATGAACCACGATATCAGTATCAAGCTCGGGCATATCTTCATAGGACCAAGCAAAGATGTCACTATACTCTAGAAGCATCTCGACCAGCCTTTGCTTGATGTCACTCTGTAGGGAAGCCCCTATTCTGACATTTCTGAAAACTTCTTCAGAGCCCAAATTGATGACTTCAATCACTTCGGGATGAGGCACAATGATCTTCTCTTCTTGTTTCAGGAGCCTAGCTAGCTCTTCTGGCAGACCCTCATCTTCGTCAATCTCTTCTTCAGCTTGATATATCGGATGATCAAAGTCAAAGCGATTCATAAGAGGTTCTTGATCGGTGTCATCTGCAATAATGTGAGTCCTGCAATAACAATGGTTAAATGCTTAAAATGAGATGCAAATCAGCACAAACCACATTGCCATTTTATTGTGTTAAATGAAAAAACAAAAGGGAATAACAAGGATCACAAAATTTGAATACGAAAAACTTCCCTTTGATTTATTGATAAAATGTTCAAGTATAAACAAGCAAGGCCCTGACAAAATAGCCCTATGCTCCGGGTAGAACACAGGGTCGTACAATAATCAGGAAAACAAAGAATTACTCTTCGTGCGCCACTTGAATGACCTCCTGGATAGTCCAGATGTTGAGGCGCTCTCCTGGCGTGCTCGGCGTGATCCAGGAATCTATGTCGCAATCGCTATCTCCTTCTTCACTATCAAAAATAGCATTGATGCGCTTGAAAATGACCCCTCCCAGGGTGAACAACATTGGTCCTTTATAGCGCGGCGGGCTCTGCGAAGATCCTGAAGAAGATGGATGGTACCCCAGGCCAAATTTATCCTGCTTGTTGGGGATGTCAAACACCTGGCCCCAACCTTGCGTTGCCCTAGGATGTACCGCTGCCTGGGCTTCCTTGAAAGAAGATAAGGCCACTTTGGGCGATTTTCTCGTTGCAGGAGACTTATCTTTAGCCTGGACTGTTTCAAATTCTTGACAGAGAGTTCTGTGGATCTCCCCGTCCACTTCCACATACTTGAATGACGATAAATGGCTAACCATTATGTCCTCTTATCCACATACGATGACGATGCTACCACCAACCATATATTTGAATTTCTGATGCAATGTAGAGGTCACAGCTCCTGCTGAATGTATCCACGGACGGCCTAATAGACAACTATAGGCGGGCTGGATATCCATTATATAGAACACTGCATCGAATACCTCCATCCCTACCTGGATGGGAAATGTAAGCTCCCCGAACACTGATCGTCGGGTTCCATCAAAGGCCCTCACTTCGAGATCACTAGGCGTACAGAAAATACCCCGAGTGTCTAGTTTCATCAAAGCCTTTTTTGGTAGCATGTTTAAAGAGGATCCGATATCCACCAAGACATGGGATATAACAGCTCCCCAGCATTCAATCGAGATATGCAATGCGCTGTTGTGATCCCTTCCCTTAGGCGTCAACTCTAGGTCCATAAAACCAACACCATTCCCTGCATTTACGTGTGCTACAAATCCTTCGAGTTGGTTTACTGAAATTTCTTGAGGCATGTACACAGTATTCAATATCCTTAGCAACTCATCGCGATGGGCTTCCGAGCAAAGCCATAATGATAATATGGAGATCTTAGAAGGCGTTTGCTGCATATGGTCGACTATCTTGTAGTCGCTTTTCCTTATTAGCCTCATAAACTCTTCTACATCTTTCGCCAATAGTTCTTTATCTCCATCCTGAGAGGTTTCTTCCACGACCATTTTACCCTTTCCTTTGTCTGCTTTATCAGCCACCACTTCGGGTGGTGAAAAGACTCGACCACTTCGAGTAATTCCTCCTGCACCAAACAGATTTTCCACTGACTCAACAGGCGGACTCTTCAAATCCAACTTTTGTTCGTTAACATATACCTCGGCTCCATAATTCCATGGAACAACCTTGGTATCCTTAAAAGGTACGGGACCAACTTTTGTAATGACAATCGTTGGTGGTCTCGACGCGGAAATTGTAATAGTTTTGTATAGGATAGAGATCATAGCAATCTCACCCCTCTGCTTGGTTATTGCTTCTTTGGATTTCCTTTCAACGGGACGATCAAATTGTAGAACCCCTTCGTCAATCAAACTCTGAATACCGGTTCTCAACTGATCACAACCATCCAGATGGCATGCATACTCAGCACAGAATTCCCCGCACCCTAGGAACACACCCTTTTTCAGCAGTTTCGCTTTCATGAAGCTCAATGGCGTCTTCAGCTCACCAACATCTGTTATCAAATCCAACCCATCATCCTCGATTATCGCACTGACACCGGCTTGACCGTGGTTTGGAATAGGATTTTGTATAACATTGGGAACATCATTGGAGAAATTTATCGCCTTGCTATCAATCATATCCTGCACCTTATGCTTAAAGGCCTTACGATTATCCATGTTGTGCCCCGGGGCACCTGAATGAATTTCACAGCGGGTGTTTGGATCATACCCGGGTGGAGGTGGTCCGGTCAGAGGAGGCATCATCCTCTTGTGAATGAGCTGCAACTGCAACAAGGTCTGGAGTAACTGTGAATACGGCATAGATGGTGCATCGAACACTCTGTTCGCTGCCGGGCCTTTATTCTAATACCGCCGTTGGGCATAATTCTGATTCTGATTCTAGTTCTGCTGCGGTGGTTGTTATTGTACTGGTATCGTGACGCTTGCAACCTGTTGTTGCCGATATTGACGCTGAATTTTTCCTTTACCACGAGCACTAGATACTGAACTAGTCTCTCCTTCTCGTTTCTTACCGCCAAATACTTTCTTTCCTCCTCCAACTGAGGGCAACTCTCCTGCTTGAATCTTCCCGAGTTTTATGCCATTCTCCACCCTTTCTCCCGTGATTATCGAATTTGAGAAACTGCCTGACATACTATCGACGAGCTTGTCGTAATAGACACTAGGTAGAGTGGCAATGAACAAATCTATCAACTCGTGCTCCACCATTGGAGGCTGCACCCTTGCCGCGAGTTCACGCCACCTTTGTGCATACTCCTTGAAACACTCATTATTTCTCTGGGAAAGGTTCTGAAGTTGGACTTTTTTGGGAGCAAGGTCGCTGTTATATTGGTAATTTTTTACAAAGGCTTCAGCCAGGTCATTCCAGCTTCGGATATTGATGGGCTCCATCCCCATATACCATTCGAGAGACGGCCTGGACAAGCTGTCTTGGAAGAAGTGCATCAGCATTTTCTCATCGTCCTAGTACGCGGACATCTTCAGGTAGTAAGAGTGCAAGTGGACTTTTGGGAATGTGGTGCCTTTATATTTGTCAAAGTTAGTGACTTTGAACTTTAGAGGCACTTTCAAGTCAGGGATAAGTCCCAGGTTGGCCATGTCGAGGCCCATGGCATTTTGGTTCTCTAAACTCTTCATCTTGTCTTCCAACAATTTGAACCTCCTACTAGCATCAGACAACATTTCAGCTCTGACATCTCTCACCGAGAAAATATCATCTTGACGATCCTCATTCTACGGTTGATGCACATTACCATGGACAACCCCAGTAGCATCATCACCATACACATTACCAGCACCAATGTTTCCAGCATTACTCATTCCAACAATATTTCCATTAGCCCCACCAACATTGCCGTTGGTTTCGAAGTTACCGTTGCCTGTACCATGCATATTAACTCTAGCATTAGCAGCACCATTACCATTACCACTTCCATTCCCTCCAGTAACAAGGATAATCACAACCGGCGCAAAATTGTCAGCGTAAGGGATCTCAACAAGTGGAGGGTTTGCAACATTCCCACCATTCAACACACCGTTGCTGTCAACACGTGCAATCAAGGGCTGCACTAGATCCCGGAGCTTCTCCTTTCCGTTAGCAACGCCCTGCATAAGCTCCATGAATTGGGTCATTATATCCCTCATCTCTTGCATTTCTGACTGGATCTGATCCATCACTCTCCTCTGATTCTTCCTGGTAGCGTACCGGTGAACTATCTAATCAGCAATCCTAAAACACACTAACAGAATAACAGAGATAAGATAAACGGGTCTGTTGTACCTCTAATGCAAAAATGCTATGCACACATGTATGTATGCAACAGGGCAATTTCCCCCTCAATTCTAGGTCCAGGAGAAGGCGCGACAATTGAAAACCCCATAGATGAGCAATAGCAGAAACTCCTCATATATAGATGAAAAAGCCCCATAGGCAACATACAAGAGTACCAATTGAATACAATCAGAAAGGACCTCAACCAACAAGCCCGGTGATGGTCCATGCACAAAGCAACAAGCAACAACTATAGATAGGCGGAAAGATAATCAAGCTGGATGGCGAGACCGGAAGTTCTCTAGCAACTTCTGGGTCTCGGGATGATCAGGTCTGGTGAGTAGCCCCTGAATAAGCAACTCTCGCTGGCTAATGGTACGCTGTAGGCCCTCAGCATAGTCCTCCCAAGCTCCTTCCCCAAAACATTCTTCTAGCTTGCACCTCTTGGAGTCAGCTCTCAACCTGCAATCTCTCAAGTTTGCAATAGCCTCATTCAACCGGCTTTCGCTGGCATGCCTGAGCGATGCTTCTTCTGAAATCTTCTCGTCTTTGGCTTTCAACTGAGTCTTCAATTTGTTGATTTGTAGCTTCAACTTGTCTTCGCGCTCTTTATGGTTGGACAAGGTGGCATTCCACTGAGTATTAAATTTGGAGATCTTCAAATAGGCTTTTTCCAAGTCCTGCTTCTTGGTGGTAAGAACACTGCTCACAACTTTCAAATCCAAGCCTAAGCATTCACGAGCGTTGATCTGCTGAGTCAAATCTGTACCCAATCGATTCACGAGTTCAGTTTGTTTCTTGAAGGAGTATACAACATCATTCTTCTCTCCCTGGAGCTGAACAATTTCTCTTTCTAACTCCTCGTTTGCTTTCTATAGCTCTTCATTTTCAGCCCATAACTGATTGTATTTCTGAATATATGTCGTGGTCGGCTCCTCAATCATGAGGGGGTATAAAGGCGCAACAGAGGGAAACGGCATCAGCAACCTCTTCGCTCTATCCTGAATCCAACATAAGTAGGGATCATAGGCACGGTTATCACTTTTCCCCAACAGTGCTTTTCCTCTTCCGTGAATGTTGTTCCAGGCGTGCTCAAGTATGGCCAACATATCACCATCCAACAGTCCGGTGAGGTACAGAGATTCCTGTACCTCTTCTTCCTTGGGAGGATCCCTCAATGCATATCCAAACTGCCTAATCAATAATGACGGATTGTAGTTGAGGCACCCCTTCCTTCCGATTAGAGGAATATTAGGAAACCCGGTGCAACTGTAGATGACCTCTGTACCGAGTATATTCCTATCAAACCAAGTGATGTTCTCAACTGACAAACCCATCAGACATTCAGACCACTCCAATGTACCTATAGAAGTGACAAAATGACCTGTCTTGGGCATATGGTTGGCAAACCACCTATACAATAGAGGAACACAGCATGACACATTTTTCCCTCTTTAGTTCTCATTCTTGTAGTGAACCGAGTGATAAACATCACCGAGCAGTGTGGGTATTGGATTCCCTAAGGCGAAGATATGAAATGCGTCCAAATCTACGAACTCCGGCATATTGGGAAACAAAATGATGCCATAGACACAAAGAGCTAGAATGGCATTGGATACGATCCAACATCCATCTAGGGCGCATTGTTGGGCCTTTTCAACCAAAATCTGCAAGGAGAAACCAAGCACACCATTCCATTTAGTCAAATTTCGTTCTATCTCTGAGGCGTCCAGATGTAATGCTGCAGAAAGCTTAGCCAGATTAGGCTTAGCGTCCGTATGGAAGAACGAAATCTGATTCAAAATAGGCATATCTAACGAGGCAGAATACTCTTCATAGAATTGCAACAGAGCATACAAACCATTCATCTCGTACGCCGAAGGCTTGCAGAAAAGACTGAGCAATTTTCCATAGGATCTTCTAAAGTCTTCTAGTACCTCTCTATCAACCACGGAAATCAAACTGAGCAGAGAACTAATGTCTCAATTAGGCAACATGTAGGCAACT
Source organism: Lathyrus sativus (assembly GCA_963859935.3). Classification (NCBI taxonomy): domain Eukaryota; kingdom Viridiplantae; phylum Streptophyta; class Magnoliopsida; order Fabales; family Fabaceae; genus Lathyrus; species Lathyrus sativus. The sequence continues at coordinate 226,925,400 of OZ012738.1, forward strand.
GTTTTCTTCAAAGGATCCATGTCGGAAACAGGGAGCAAGATCACTAGAACGGAGGGAAGAGATATGCACCTGCAACATAAATACATGTTAATGAGATGCAGATGAGAATGCAAATGCAAACGCAAAGATGCCAACAGGGGATTAAGATAGTTGTGATGTAGTTTGAGTAGAACCGGGCTTCGCTTTTACAAGAATAATAGCACAGCTCTGACAATAGGAGCCACTGATATCAACAACTCAGATTCATATTATAAAGAAAACCGAGTAATCTGAAGGTCAAGGTTTCCTGTATAACCCAATCCCTCTCACAGGTATGTGTCGCACCTCGAAAATTCATTTGAACATACGACCCTCGCGCAAAAGGCGCGGGAATACGGTTCGACAGAGTCGCCATCAAACTTTATTTTTCTCGAATGAACGGGAGAGAAAATATCGAGAAAACCTCATAAATGAGGAAGGAACATGGTCGTCGCAACCATATTCCTGGGTTCAGGAGTCGGTTACGCAAGGGGATGGTGTTAGCACCCCTCACGTCCGTTGTACTCAACGGGAACCTCTTAATTCGAGTTGTGATAGAGTTAGCTAAACTTAATTCTTCTCTTCTCAATACTAAGTACTAAAACGGCAAGGGGAAAGGGGATGGTTAGAGGATAGGGTGCTCTCCAAGGATTGGGGCCCTTGTGCCTACGTATACTCATTCGGACGAGAATGAGAAATCAGAGCTCTCGTGGTTCGACTACGGGAAAGGATGGGGGAAATGGAAGATGGAGGGGATTGTACTCGCCAAGATCATCGCAATCTTGTGCCTACGTATCTTATATTCAATAATGAATAAAGAATCAAAGCATTCGTAGTTCGTGGTAACGACCACGAAAGAAACGAGTTTGAATTGATTGAAAGGGGTACGGATGACGATTACTCGAAGCTTAAGAAAGACTTCTCGGACCTAAGTAATCGGGAGAGTGAACCAAAGACTTAGAACTCTCTCTTTTTCATCTTGAAAGGAGTGGTGTTTGAAAGGGTGAAGCTGAATTGATGACGATCACTTGAAGCTTAAGAAATACTTCTCGGACCCAAGTAATCGGGAGAGCGAACCAAAGACTTGGAACTCTCTCTTTTTCATCGCAAAAGAAGGTTGTCTGAATGGGTGAGGTTGATCGGATGATGACTACTTAAAGCTTAAGAAAGGCTTCTCGGACCCAAGTAGTCGTGAGAGCAAACCAAAGACTTGGAACCCTCTCTTTTTCATCATGAAAAGAAAGTTGTTTGAGTTTGAAATGATGTTTGGAAGGATGAGTAGTTGAAGGATGGTTGAGTGTTGTCGAGTTGTTAATGTTATTTAAAGGCGTCAATTGCTTACACACGAATAAGATAACTCGCATCTAAACAACTGAAAGCAAGATCAAAGACTTGAACCTACTCTTTTACACCTTAAAAAGAATTGAATAATTGTTAATTGATTAATGGTTTATTACAAAAATCCGCTTGACGTTGGATCAAGGTTTTGACTTATTATCGCGTGCAAAGCATGTTGGAATAGAAATGGTTTAAAAACAGGATCGACTTGACTTACGCATCAAGGGTCGAATTGTGTGCAATAGGTGGATGGCGAATGCGTATGAGCACTTGACTTACAAGGGTTTGAAAATGGCTCGATGACGCATCGAGAATTAGTTTGAAAATAGTTTGATCCGCTCTAGTCCCTATGGGTGCTCCTAGGAGATAAACTAATGATCAAAGAAATGCGAAACATATATCGAAATGGGAGAGGGGTACATGTAAGTTACATGGGATTGCACTAAATAAAGGGGTCTCATTGTCAGGTAGCCCAAGAGAAAGCCGTGTGTGTGCATTGTGTCCTAAACTACGCCTTGAGAAAAGTCGGGCACGACTCAAAATTAGGGTTCCTACAAATAACCAATGATACAACAGTCCACCAATTTGGCTTTTAGGATTTTGATAGTTTATTAGGTGTTTTCGATTATGGGTGAATGAGAATTAATAATGAGTATGACAATATGAATATAGATAATATAACAATAATATCCACAATAATATTTAACGAAAATTAAAGTTATTGGTTAGTTTAGTGAATCGAATCGGGACACGAAAGAATAAGATCTCGTCTTAATCGCAAACATAATGCCGATTAATCGAAGGTAGCCTATCACTATCCCAAAGTACGGAAAATGACCCCAATGGTCATTCCCCATAGATTTGAAAACGAGAAGGTTATCAACTTCGATACGCGACGCTTACGAATAAAAGACTTCATTGATCCAAAAATCGAAATAAAATCGGAAGAAGAAGGTGGTCTTGGATCCTTTGTTTCACGTCAATATTTTGACGGCTAAACGGTGGAAACTTCTTCATCGACCCAAAACGGAAAAAAAATGGAACAAAATGCCCAATAATAAATAAAAATAAAAGAATCTAGCTTCTAAAAAATATATAAAAGTTTCTAAAAGTAATGTTAAAACTAAAATATAATTTATTTTACAAAATAACAATCTGTTTTAAAAATAATATATAATATATAATAACTAATAATAATAAATAAAAAGTTAAGAAAAAACAAAACAGAATGGGGGGTGTACTCAAAAACCAACATGGGCTTTAACCAAAGCCCAACGAAGTAGCACATAGTAGTGTCAAAGAAAGAGAAGGGTGTGGAGGAAATGAACACGGGCTTTGAAAGCCCCAACATCCAACTTCGAAATCTGACCCACACAGTGAAGCCAAAATAAGTTTGCATCAGATTTTTTATAGAAAAATAAAAAATAAAATGGGTAAAACTAGGTCCATATGAAAACAAAAACAACACGCTCAATGGAGAAACACCATCATCAGGTTTTCTCACTTATATATAAAAAAGGAAAGAAAATAAAGCCACTGTTAATGTTAATCTTAAAATAAAACCATGGTATCAACAACAACGACGAAAACGGGAAGAAGAAGGTCTAGCGGCCCATATCACAAAATTTGATAGACACCAAAGCATCATTATCCAACCTTCAACTCACGTTATAAATCTTACCCACAAATCACTCTGTTCAAGCCTCGATTGACATCAGGTTCTCTCAAGTTCGGTTTCAGATTTGAATTTGTTTTTCTTCGCAAAGTCTTTTCATCCCTTTTCTGACTTTCTGAGTTTTGTTTCTGTTGGAAATGTTGGGAGATTTATGGGTTGAAGAGAGACATGGGTTTTGAAGATTGGGGGGTGGCGGAGGTTTGACGGAAGGTTTTGTTGATGATTTGAAGTGGGTTGAATTTTTGGGTTTAGATTTGGGGAAAACGGAGGTTAAGAGAGTTTGAGAAGAACGATTGAGGATGATGTAGTGGAAAGCGGATTTACGATTTGAAAATCGATGGCTCTGTGGAGGTTTGTGGTTGCTTTATGAAGATAGGTTTGAAAGGAAAGGGTTTTGGAGTGAGGTGGTCTGTCCGGTGGAAGTTTGTATCAGGATGCGGTTTGGTTGTTGTTCTGTTTTTGAGGAGAATCGTGAAGATGGATAAGGGGGATGAAGGGAAATGGAGTTGATGAATAGTGCGGCTCGGGTTTTCGTTGCTGTAGCCTCTCACATGGTTTTATATGGGGAGAGTATCTGGAGGATTGAGGTGAGGTTTTGCCTCCTCTTTTTTCTGTAGTGAGGTAAAAACCTCACTTGGTTTTCACTGTGGTAACTATCCTTTTTTACTTTCAAATATCTACTAACCTTCTCTTGCATCATATAAAGTTAATAACAATTCTAACCCTGTTTTGATCATGGATATTGTCTTGGCAGGAAATCTATTTGAAAGACTATGTACTACCAGCAGAAGGGGCAAAGGTACACCAGCCAATAGATATTTGGCTTGGAAGGCAAGCTACAGATCAATGAGTGATAAGGACCGAAGCAAAATTCTTCACCTGGGATTCACCCTTATTTGGGCTCAACGGAAACCATCCACCTTTAGTGATTGACAGAGTTTTTTGAGTTTCAGCTTGGTCACCACTTACCTGTTAGTGACAGCTAGATCAACATGTCTGCAATTCTTATTTCTCTGTGTAACACAACTTCGCACCACTTTTAGTTTGTAAGGGATCCAGTTTAATCTCTAGTGATCTTCATGATGTACCAGAGCTTTGGTCCAATTGGAACTTGATAGTTTCTTTATTTCTCACAAATTTCTCTTTCTCTTACGTACGAAATATGGCTTGATTGCAGGATACGGTTTTGGCGTGGCTCGTGAAAGTCTTGCATAATGGTTATGTCATTGCTTTTGATGAAGTTTGGATAATGATAGCGATATCGTTGAAGTTCCGACCTTCTACTGAGGCAAGACATGACGACGCCCAAATGCTCCTTAACAGACTGAGCAAAGGTGACTTCTTTTGTACAATGATAACTTTGGCAATCATAGTTTTTTTTAACAGTGTGATTAACATCTTTGTGAGCTGACTATCCTTTCTATTTTCCTGTAGATTCCACATATATTTGGTTCTTGTGTTGAAGTCGGGCTTGAAAGGGATGATAAGGTAAAGCTTGAGACATGAAGGGATTATTGTACCAGTGATGACCTTTCTTAGTTCTCTCAGTGAAAAACATCATGAAAATGGGCCTGTGTTTGGAGCGAGTTTGGACATCGAACATTGCTTCGAGGCATATGTCATGATGCAGGTAGTGGCCTTCTTTTACCCTGCTGTTTGGGGACACTTCTGCTAACTAGTTTGTGTCTCCATGGCCATTGCTTCATTTTGTAAGTCATGAACCTCGTACACCTCCATGATGGCAAATCTGGAATCACTGAATTTGCGAAGTTTTGATTGCTTCGACTATTTTGCTGACATTTAATTTGCTTGTGACAGAGTTATTGTCACTAGTTTTGCCTTGACCCAAGAGTTCTGGTTAAATCATCAAGGCTCACGTCGCCGTTCCTGCAACATGACCTATACCTCAGATATTTTGACTGATGCAGAGCGGCACGGTAACTTCGGATTAAACACTCTCGCGATGTTGTCCTTGTAAGTCTTTTTCACTTCGAATTTCTCCCCATCTTGGTCTTAAGTAAAAAAAACTCTATAGGTGCATTGCCATCATCAATACTTCTCAACATATTCTCTTCGTACGAATCACAATCGCTTGTCTTTTTTTCTCTTTTTGTAGGTTATGAACTGTTCTAAACCAGAAGAAATTGGCTGGAACATAATACATGTGTACGGGATGCCGCAGCGGCTTTTTTGTGTTGCCCTGTTTCTGGTTTATATGCAGGTAAAAATAAAGTTCATGGCTTTGTTGTGTAGCAGCTGAGAATTCAATATTTGAGTGTGTGAAGACGCGACTAGTACGGCTTGCGCCGGTTGTGGAGGCAGCAACAGCCGGGAATTCGTTCTAACCAAACAACCTGTCGTACTGTTATTTCGTTTGTATAAGTTGTGGTCTGTTTTTTTAGCAGGTTTGCACCTGTTTCGTTGTGGGGTCATGTTGAAAAAATTCATTGTTATTATTGTGATGTTGTCTTTATTTTCCTTCTTCTTTTGCAGGTGAGTGTACAGCCGTTTTGCTGCTTGTAGGCATCGTTTTCTTGCAAGGTGTGGGTGCGTGAAACATGTGGTGTAGAGCTGAACTTTTTCTGTCAAGTTTATGCAGGTGGTTTACAGAAGGATGGAGATGATTCATTGGAATGACCTTTAGAATTGGAATGGATTCCTCACACTTTGTAAATCTTGATAGATTTTAGGCCATGTTATGATCTTATTTAGTTTGTAAGAAGGCCTTGGAACCTTAATCTCAAAACAACCTTCATTGTAATGTTAATTGTTGTTTTTTATGGAATTTACCCTTTTGAGTGCATGCTATAAATCATACGGTGGGCATAGGTATACAAAGACCACTGAATTATCCAAGTCCCACAGCAGGTATATCAGATAATCACAGCTTCATATTGCTTGAGGATGACCTTAAAGTATAGCTTGACTTGCAAAACAAAACTCTCCCCCCCACTGTATCTTAGAATTGTTTATTTGATTAAAAGTAACCTCCTTCTCAAGATAAACCAAACCACACTATAAGCAAAATTCCAAGTTTATTTTTACAATGAGCCACAACTTACACCCATCGGTTCTATCTTGAATTTAATAGAATTTGAACTTAATTGCACAGATGGTTTGGAACAAAGACAACCTAGTTCGTAATGACCTCAATTGGCATAATGGGCTTTTCGTCCATTTTTTTTTTTGTAATGGACCTTTAGTAATGATCTTTAAACTAACTTTGAGCATGTCTAAGTTTTCCAACAATCCTGGATGACCCTTTTCATCATTTCAGGGCAATTAATCAAATTATGAAAACACTGAAGTTATGATTCCACTTTAAACCGATCTTGTACTAGAAAGAAAACCTGACTTATTTGAATAGAAATTAAGTCCAAAAACCTTATTGCCTTGAAACCATGGGATAATGCCTTGATACCAGAGATAACGTCTTCAAATATGCACTGTACTGAAAACTCTGCAAAAATTGGCTTCGACCAGGTGACCTGAACCATTCCTCATTCAACATTATCCCCATGTATGAACGGAAATCCTCAAGTGAAAATAACAAGATATTTTTGGACTTTTTGAATAAAGTAAGTGGGCGAATGTACAGGTGATAATAATATACAACAGGTAGGACAAATTTGGGGTATGACAGATGCCCCTATCTAATTGGCTTAGAACAAGTAAGATGAATTAGTAAGGAATTCACTCTTTAAAGGTAAAAGACAATTAGATATGAAGAAGACCCTGAATTTATCCAAAAAGAAAAGGAATGCCTGGGAAAAGGTCAACATCACCAAAAAGATGATGGGAAGAAACACACACGACTACTATCACTTAAAAGATGATAGAGCAAACACTATCGCACAATCTGACACCAATCCAAGTGACAGACCCACCACCAAAAGCATGACGGAGCGAAACTCACACCGGCCACTACCACCAAAAGGATGATAGGACAAACACTTTCGGACAATCTGACACCAATCCAAGTGACAGACCCCCCACCAAAAGGATGACGGAGCGAAACTCACACCAGCCACTACCACCAAAAGGATGATAGGACAAACACTATCGCACAATCTGACACCAATCCAAGTGACAGACCCCCCACGAAAAGGATGATGGAGCGAAACTCATACCAAACACTATCGCACAATCTAACACCAATCCAGATGACAGACCCCCCACCAAAAGGATGACGGAGCGAAACTCACATCAAACAATATCGTACAATCTATCACCAATCCAAGTGACAGACCCCCCACCAAAAGGATGACGGAGCGAAACTCACACCGGCAACTATCACCAAAAGGATGATAGGACAAACACTATCGCACAATCTGACACCAATCGAAGCGACAAACCCCCGACCAAAAGAATGACGGAGCGAAACTCACACCTGCCACTACCACCAAAAGGATGATAGGACAAACACTATCGCACAATCTAACACCAATCCAAGTGACAGACCCCCCACCAAAAAGATGACGAAGCGAAACTCACACCGGCCAATATCACCAAAAGGATGATAGGACAAACACTATCACACAATCTGACACCAATCCAAGTCACAGACCCCCCACCAAAAGGATGATGGAGTGAAACTCACACCGGACACTATCACCAAAAGGATGATAGGACAAACACTATCGCACAATCTGACACCAATCCAAGCGACAGACCCCCCACCAAAAGGATGACGGAGTGAAACTCACACCTGCCACTACCATCAAAAGGGTGATAGGACAAACACTATCGCACAATCTGACACCAATCCAAGTGACAGACCCCCCACCAAAAGGATGAAGGAGCGAAACGCACACATGCCACTATCACCAAAAGGATGATAGGACAAACACTATCGCACAGTCTGACACCAATCCAAGTGACAGACCCCCCACCAAAAGGATGACGGTGCGAAACTCACACCGGCCACTTTCACCAAAAGGATGATAGGACAAACACTATCGCACAATCTGACACCAATCCAAGCGACAGACCCCCCACCAAAAGAATGACGGAGCGAAACTCACACCTGCCACTACCACCAAAAGGGTGATAGGACAAACACTATCGCACAATCTGACACCAATCCAAGTGACAGACCCCCACCATAAGGATGACGGAGCGAAACTCACACCAAACACTATCGCACAATCTGACACCAATCCAAGTGACAGATGCCCCACCAAAAGGATGACGGAGCGAAACTCACACCGGCCACTATCACCAAAAGTATGATAGGACAAACACTATCGCACAATCTGACACCAATCCAAGTGACAGACCCCCCACCAAAAGGATGACGGAGCGAAACTCACACCAGCCACTACCACCAAAAGGATTATAGGACAAACACTATTGAAGGTTACCAACACCAAAAGGATGCAGGCTAGGTTGAACCGACGAAGTCCGGCTATCACCAAAAGGATGATAGTAAGGAAATTGACAATAGTCACGCTTGCTGGATACAACTCATTGGGGAACACCCAAGAGGAAGATTAGGTTGAAATGAATCAGCAGGGACGACCACTGACTTGCTTGGGGGTCACAGTTCTATTGAAATGATTTCATTGTTACGCCCATGAATTCTGAAGAGGATGCCCCTAGCTGGGCTGAATTGGCCTTAATGTCTTGTCTTGGTTACCAAAAGGGTGAACAACATCGTGAGGTACGCTCACGGCTTTGCTGAAGATGCCCCTGACTGGGCTGAATCTTGCACTGAAGGTGTAACACCCATTTTAATTATTTTTAGTTCCGGTGTTATTTTATTCGTCAACGTGTTTTAGTGTGGGAATTGGTGAAGAAATAAAGGCATAATATTAATATTGGATAGTTGATAATGATAATAATTAATAATTAATATTAATGTTGATATTAGTATTATTATTATTATTGTTATTATTATTAATATTGGTATTATGAAGTGATAATATTAATTTTTGGAAATTAAGAAAATGAGATTATTAATATAATTGGAATAATAAGGAATTATTTGGGATGGGGGTAACATTGGCATTTTAGTGGAAATAGAATTAGAAGAAGGAAAAAGAACACACGGTGGAAAGAAGAAGAACACGAGTGAGGAAGAGAAGGACACGGTTCAGCAAGCTTGAAGAGATCATCGAAGCTGTAAAATTGTGAAGGATCATCATTATCATAACTTCATTTGAGGTAAGGGGGGGATTGATCGGTTAATGGGGTATATTGCTTGAAATTGGTAGAAAGGGGAAAATCCCTAATCCCCATAGATAACGATTGTTTGATGTTGATTTTACTTGTATGTTGCTGTAATTATCGTGTTGGATTGTGTTAATTTAGTTGCATGTGGCTGTGAGAGTCGTTTGGGAGCGGTTAGGGTTTCCGGGTAATTCGAAGTTAATGCTGAAAATTGGTAAATTGAGCAGAGGTGCGAATCTATCGGATGAAATCAAGGATAGAGGTGTAGTCAGGTTATAGAACAGTTGTCGGGTATGATGGGGTTTGGCTTAGAGTAAAATCGGCTGGGTTCGGAGCGTGTTGCCGACTCTGAGCTAAGAGTTTATTTTTTTGCAATCCCAGGCATTCGCTGGGCGAATGTGGGGGCGAGCCTTTGCCAGGCTTCGCCGGGCGAACTGTGCAGCGAACGCTGCCAGTAGCTTCTGTTTTTTTTCACCAGCTGAGTTCCAGCGAGTGTTCGCTGCGAGGCTTCGCCAGGCGAATAGCCAGCGAGTGTTTGTTGCGGGGCTACGGTTTCGTGTTGATTTCCTTGTGATTTTGGACCCTTGTTGGTCATGCTTGGTGAGTAGCTTATTAGTGAGCTATGGTGAGTGCATGAAGAACATCGGGACACGATTCTGTGATGTCCATATGACTATGATATTGCATCGGAGTATGTTATGAGGGATGACGGTGATGATGAGTGAGATATCTTGATATATGATGAATTGTGATCAGTAGGATCGATACGCTTTATATGCGTTGTGGTTAAATACTATTGTGTGATGGATTATGATCAGTAGGATCGATATTCCTGGTGTGCATTGCATTGATGTGTTGTTGTGATGGATTGGATCCATAGGATCGATGCACTTTGTGTGCTTGTGCGTATATGCATTATATGATGAGTGGATCAATAGGATTGTGTGCACTGTGTGTGCCGCGTGGTTATGCATAGTGTCTTGGATTAGGTCTCAACCTCTTCAAATCCTCAATTGACTTAGGGTTGACCCAGTCAAACCCTAGCTGCACCACTCATGGCTGAGCCTTCTTAATCTTGCACAATGACCTGTCTAGGCTTCAAAGTGGTCTTCAAACCTTATCATGAGCTCTCTCAAGACCTCAAGTCCTTCTTCATGACCTTAGAATCATCTGATGGCTTCCCACAACTCTCAAGTTAGGAGACACACCCTCTTGGCTTCAATCACTCTCTCTGAGGATCTTTTAACTTCTCTGACAAGGATATCAACCCTTGAACACCTGAATAAGCCTCTTAGCTAGCTTCAAAGTCTTGTGTAGCCCTTGATTGGTAATCATACCTCTTGATCTCCTGCATACATGTCAATGAAATGCAAATGACAATGCTAATGTGAATGAAATGAAACACAAGCTAGGTAAAGAAATGTTGGCCAAATTTTGGGGTGCAACAACGACACACAATTGTTGAATCATGTGTAGGTTTTTCCTTTGGACGGAATGCGATGCGAGAATATAAATTGCTGTAATGTAAATTTGCGGAAGACAAATTGCGGATAAAGATAAACATACACATGCATGAAAGCGCTAAGTGTGTGAATTGTGAATGTGGTGCAAGCATGTACGATTGTTTACGATGTCGGTTCATTTTAGTCAAGATTGATTTTAAGGGAGGAGTTGAATTAGTTTAGTGAGTTGATTTTAATGATTAATTTGAGGAAAAATTTAGATTAATTGATGAGGTTGATTTTAGAAAATGTTTATTTAAGGGTGAATTAATTTGTAAGAAAATTACATTGATTTTGATCGTGAATTATAAATTGATTATTATTATTATTTATTTTTCTTAACAAAAGTACGTTTGATTATTATTATGATATAAAAAAACGGTTGTTTAAATAAAGGGTTATTAGTTTTTTTTATTAATAAAGGTTAATTTATATAAAAGATTATTATTAGTAACTAGAACAAAATAAATTGATTAATATGAAATGAGTTTTGGTTAATTAAAAACGAAGTTATCAAAATAATTAAATAAAAAAGTTGTGTTATTGAAAAAAAAGTTTTATCATTATAAATAAATTATCCTAAGTGTAAAAATGGTTTTGATTAATATAATAAAAGTTGGGTTGTTATAACATATAAAAATCTAATTTCCAAAATAAAAGTTTTGCTTATGAAATGTGAACAGGTTATAATTTTTAAAAAGTTAAGTTGATGAGATAAGATAAATTAATAAGTTGACTAAATAAAAAGAGTAATTAATTAAAAAGGTTTTAGTTAATTATTCTTTAAAAGATTGATTAAAAAAACTAATTGTGATGGATTAACTAAATAAACAAAGTTAATGATTAAAAATTAATTTAAAAAAGATTAAAGGTCCAATTAGTTGCTAATTAATTAAATTAGATTAATTAAGGTTAATTAACCTTTAAAAAAAACTGATTAGTGGAGTTAATGGTTTAATTAAGGGGCAGACGAGGATCTGGTGTGGTGATTTCATTAGGGCTTATCGTGGGAATGCGGATGTGGGTTGTGTGATGATGATCGGGTGGCTACGATGCCGTGGGTGCGTGGTGATATGGTGTGTGCATATTCATAGGATCAGCAGATTACATCAGATTTAATAAAACAACAAAAAAAAAACCTTAATCCCCCCAATTTCTCCCCAATTTCTCCGATCTTCTTTCCCTCGGTCCTCTTCTCGAATCCTCCTCTTCATCGTCCGCGATCTGCTTTAGCCATTTCTCGTTCTTCTCCACCTCCTGTTTCTTCCTTCCGTTTCCTTCTTTCCTTCGTGATTCTCTCTCCCTCCTCAATCCACGATTCCATCTCCACGGTTTCCTCGTTCCACAAATTTCACCGAAAAATAATCCTAGCAAAATTCTCCAAAAAAAAATATCAATTAAGAAATAACGAAGTCAAATAGAGGGAACGTTACCAATGGCGAACGATGGAGTGCTCGGGTCGCAGTTTTGGGGTGATAGTGATGACGATGTCTCTCCAGCGACTTCACGGTGTACGTGGCTCTGATATGACTCTCTCATGTAATGAAGGTATGCATTATGTTCCTCTGTTCTCGATTTGGGGTTCAAAGTACTTTTCTGGATTTTCGAACTCAATTGTAACAGTGTGTATTTTGTTATTGTGAGCTCTTTCGAGAATGAAATCGCGGATGTCTACCCTCTCTCAAAAAATTCCTTTCAAAGCTATATTTAAGTTGTTTTTGAACTTCTATCTTTGGAGCCAAAATGGAAGGAAATAAATGCGCTCAGACAGTGACTTAACGGTGATGAAGTTGTTTCCTTGTATATTCGAACATGTTCCCCTCTCACCTTAATGCTTGATTTTAATTTTGTTGGTGTGTGTACGAATGCTAGCTTTGATATGCCTGATTGTAACTGAAACTATTGATGGTGTATCTTTTTTGTGTGAATATGTCTGACAATTATTTGGGAATTGCTTGAATTGGTTTCCTTTTTGAGTCGATTGTGTTTGTGGTTTTCCCCCTTTGAGACAGAACATGCTTTAATCATGTTAATTCCTTTCCCCTTTTTAAACTCAACAAGTTTAGCTAATATGGATCACAATTGATATTGATTTGATGATGCTATTTCCATTTTGAGTTGAACACGTTTAAGGAATGTTATGAATGCTGTCCTTGATGGTGCCTTGAGTTTGTTTTGGAAATAATATAACTTTAATCTTTGGTTTTCAATACCCATTGAATGACTTGATTACACGTTTTCTTTTTCAGTTGAATATGTTTATCCTGTTTGGAATCTAATTGAATCAATTGATTTTGTAGAAGCAAAATGCGAGTAGGGAATTGAATGTAGGGCCAACTTTGATCATCGTCTCAAAATTCAACCAATGATGGTATGTCATTGCTCCATGCCATTAATGTTCTCTATTATATGAGTAAGCTCAAGTCCTCTTTTGAATCATATGTTGCTGGTGACTTATATGTGTCTTCATATCAGCGCTAATCAATGACACTCCTAATCAAATGAAAGTTTGCAAGTATTAGTTGGTTTGGCCTCTAGCCACCACCTGGCGTAGAACGTCAATACTGCTACAAAACTTGGCGTCGCTTTGCTTGTCGGCATCGCGTATCGAGTAGTATGGTTACTGTTCCTTTGGCACATCTATCCTACGCATCTTCTGTTTGTAGCCTGCTTTATGGACTTTGATGTCATGATTGTATGGGAACAATTTCTCTCTAACCATCCCTCCTTTTGTTTCATGTTTTGAAGATGCTAGCGAACCCGTGGTCACGAGTGTGATGAAGGCTTTGGCAGCCATGAACTTTTCTTCTTACTGCTAGAAATATTAATTACTCAACGTTAAGCTGAGCTTGCTCCGCTCCTAGAAACAAATGTCTGTTCAGGTGATAGATATTGTAGAATGCAAATGGCCATGAAAATTTGACATGCCAATGAGGCATTATATGTTTACTTAATTACTCTGAAGTTAACAGCTCATGAAGACGTTTACGTTCTAATGCAGGGGATTCAAAACAGCCGAGCTCATTTGGAATTAGAAGGAAGGGTGTAGCGCTGCATAGCAAGCTGGGGACCAGGGATTTCTTCCACTGCCACATGACATGCCCTCCCAATGCTGCTACTGTCCTCATCCCGTTCTTTTAAGGCTTAAGCTCTGCAAACTCCTTCTGGCATCTTACGGTAATTTCTGGTTTTCACAAAACTTCTACACGAGGAAAACATGTTGTTTCTGTCATAGATAGGTTCTGTCATTTGGTTCCTTCTTTAAAACATGTATTGGTTGTTTTGCTAAATTTTAAAAAAATGCTCAAATTTAGGACTTTGCACCATGTGTCGCTATATTCTGAACCTTCAATTCCTTGCAGGGCATCCTATGCTGTTAGGTTCTCCGGCGAGAAATCCTATGCCAGTTGGTTGTGGGAAGTTCGCTTTGCTTGGCAAAATTAAAGGCGGTTGAAGATACTGGACAAAAGAGGAGGCCAACGTAACCAAGCCTGCAAGTAACAATATCAGCCTGTTCGTCGAGTACCGCAAGGAGTGTAATTGTTGGGTGAAGTCTACATGAGTTCCAACGCCCCAATGATGACAATAATGTTCAAAGCATGTCCTCTTTACTTCTTTGGTTTTTATGTAGTACGAACATGCTAATACAGTAGCACAAACACACTTTATCATTGGCATGAAATGTAAAAGTTAGTGGCGCTGACCATTAATGCAGGTTCTAGTGATCATATAATAAACCTTCATCCTTTTACCAATATCAAAGAGAGATTACTTTGAATATGTCCATAGCTACTTAGACACATGTTATTGTGAATAAGAAATTTTAACTTGTAATTTTTTAGGAACTGAACTTCAAATTGTATGCCCTTTTGAACCATGAATTGTCTAAGTTATGTAACCTCGGCCACTTGAAGTAAATGAATAAGAGCTTCTTATTTGAAACTTGTATTCATAATAATCCAAGAACTTCATATTGCGACTTCAAACTTGTAATCTTAGGTTGGCATCTAATCCATAAAAGTCCTCTAAACCTTCACTTTCAGAAGAATCTTCTAAACTTTCTCTTGAAGTGTAGATGTAAAGAAAAATGTATTTAGCAAGCTGCCGTGACGACATTCTTGTGTTTTGTAAATTTTGAATTTCAAAGATGAACCTTAAATGTTCCCAAAATGACCTTGCCCTAAACCGTGTCCTGAGACCCTCAAACTCCTTTGACTTTTGGATGCGCTTTGGAATTAGGATTAAGTTGTACCCCCTTATGGCTTATAAATCAAATAACATTGGTATCAATTGAATCAGAACAAATCCTTGAAGGCATCCTTGAATCATGGTCTTAAAATCAAATCAAAAATTAGTCTTAAACCCACTGAGTGGGATTTTGAAACAGAAATCGGAGGTCATGTCTCTAAATCCTGGTTCTGAATGAACATCTTCCGTTAGAATTTGAGACGATTGCACAAAACTGTTAGTCGGAATAAACATGATTACGAAATTATAAAGGCACAAATAATGCACAAAGAGATGGGATCTTATGGTCAAAAATTAGGGTGTGACAATGATGAATGAGAGTCTCTCCTTACCTCGTCTAGAGAGCTCTATGTGTGAGCCGTTTCGGATAGGTGTCGCTACTGCGAAAATCGGCGCCGGCTATGACAGAAGAGTCGCCACCGTGCGTTATTTATCCCAAAGGAGGGAAAGGAAACGCTCGAAGTAAACCTACCGCAAAGACGGGAAAGGAATGGTCATCGCAACCAAATCCTGGATTTGGGAGTCGGTTACGCAAAGGGAAGGTATTAGCACCCCTCACGTCCGTCGTACTCGACGGGATCCACGCTTGTTTTCTAGTATGGATTGTTATTCTATCTATTCTAAAGGTCTGAGGTTAATAAAAAAATAAAATGACTCGGCAAAGTATCGCACTTTATGCCTACGTATTCCCGTCTGGAACGAGAAATCAGAGTCAACGTAGTTCGCCTACCTACGGGAAAGGAGGGGAAGGTTGCTCGTTAGGATATCGCATCCTATGCCTACGTACTTTCATGCAGCATGAAAGATCAGAGCAAACGTAGTTCGGGCTACGGAAGACACAAGCTTGTCTGAGTGTTTTTATCTCCTTATGAAATGGTTTTTCCTGATTAAGAGTCCAAGCGGACAAAAATGACACTTTGATATTTGTTTTCAGTCTTTTACACAAGAACTGTTTTTTATGATATTTGCAATCTCTGACGCACTAGAGACTATGATTTGAGGGTGACTACGTCGTATGTCACCCTAAGGGTAACACACTAAGCAATCAGGTTACTGAAGAGTGACCCTCCAGCAACCTTTCTCAAATAGCTTAAGGCTCGTAGCGTACGACATCGATCATCCTTATTACTGTGTTTTGAATTGTTCTGAGATAGAAGAGAAAGAAGTCTAAAAAACCTAGGGTTTGAAATGGGAATCAAAACTACCCTAATGTTGTCATGCATGGATTAACACCTAATGTCTGTCATAATTCCCTCCTGCACAGAGGAAATTAGAGATCCTAGGGGATAAACGGAAAAGAAACGGCAGATATACAGTAAACAGTAAAATGCATGAGATGCAGCAATACAAGCGAGGAAAGGGAGAAAGCAATAGGCAAGAGGAGACAAGCTCCACCTCAAACCTAAGGGAAAATCAACAAACAAAACAGCAAATAAAACCACACCCAAAACCAGCTCAGATAGCAACACCAGCTCTTACAGCAACAGTTGACCAGCTCTGACAGCTACAGTCGATTAACAGCAAAAGGTTGACAGTAACAACTTCAATTAAGATCCCATCTTCACTTTCCAATGATATTCAAACTTCAGGTAAGCTCTTGTCTCCAATAATCTTCAGCTTTAGCAAGCACTGAACCCTAGTAAGTAGACAGCTTCAAACAGCAGCAAAATCCTAATCTCAACAGATACCTAACCTTGACAGGCACAAGCTTCATCTTATCCAGTCATCAATGAACTTATTACCCCCAATGAGATTCCATCTTCAAGGAAAACACTCACAAGAGAGGATTAACTAATAGAGGAAGTTGGGATGTTAAGAGGCTTAGTGAAAACCCAGGGAAATCACTAAGATCTTAACACAGCAAGTGACAGGTATCCTCAAGGTTCTACCCAATCAAAGCATGCTCTACATCCCTCCTAAGGAGAGATGGAACTCTTTTAGGGACCTTATGTCATAGGATGGAATAGAGGCACAAGAAGCTCTATATGTTTGACAGAAGAAACCAGTCTACTCTAGAGCTCTCCCTATATCTCCTATCTCCTAAGTCTTCATCAAGCAATCTTCAAGCACAAGCAACTTAAGATCCAAGCATCATTATTTGTCTTCAATCATCCTCAAAGTCTTTATACAATCCTCAAGCCAAGCACAAGCCCCAACACCCAAAGAAAAGGCCCAAAACTCAACAAACAAAGCAACTTCCCAAGAGGGAAACACACCAATATCAACCAACTTGCAAAAATCAAATAAAATGGAAAAACTCATCATAAAATTCTAGATTAATTTCTAAGGGACCTTAGCTATGTACCCTATGCCCCACATAAACACCAAGGCCTACATCAAATTAAAAACCCAAAAACTATGTGTTGAAATGCACCTATGTCAAGTTGAAACCCTAATTCTAGCACACTAAAGTTCCTTATTCAAAACTAACTAAACTTAAATCAAAAAAATGTGATAAAATTCCAGGGGGAACCTAATGCTATAATCTAGCTATAGAAAAAAGAATGGCATCAAAAACCAAAATAAAATGGTCATACTAAATTCAGCAAGTAACATGTATCAAATGAAAATGAAATAAAAGCTATTAAAAGTAAAAATAAACCAAAAATAGAAAAATGCATGAAATGACATTTTTATTCTTTTATAATTTTCTTGATGTCTTGATGAAGATGAGGGAAAACATCCCATGTAAAAATAATGAATTTTCAATTTATTATGAATTTCCAAAGAAATTAAAATAAATGTGAAAATATAAGAAAATATGAGAAAAATGCAAAACATGCGTGTCAAATAGCAATCAGAATCAATGCATTTCCTTAACTGGGCCTAGAGAGGGGTGTAGATAGCCAAGTGCCTATGCCCAATTCTATTTCAGAAAATTAAAAATGAAAATGACTAGAAAAAAAGACAAATCCACGGTATGAATAGTAACGAATATTAGTGTATTTCCTAGTGGGCCTCCCAAGTGGGGTGTGGTTATCAATTAGTTCACTTAAGCCCAAGCTGCAACTTTAATGAAACGGTGTGTTTGGACTCCTTCAGAACTCTTCACAAAATAAGGCTTGCTCGTGGCCATTGGATCTTGTTTGGGTCAAAAGTCTTCCTCACATCCAATGGTGGTCAGATCATCTTCTTCATTTTGAATTGTGGAGGGAGAAACAGCTATGGAAACAGAGCTTGCAACTTCATCTTCTTCTTCATCGTGTTCCATCAAATCTCCATCAAAAATCAAAAACAAAAACCCTAACTCACTCCAAATTTTACACTGAATTCAACCATGGCATTCCCAATCATTGAAACCTACTCCTCCTCAAAACCCGATGGAAATCTCAGAAATCAATCAAGAACCAAAACTCATCAAACTTAAAATTGAATAGCCTAATCTCTTCACCATGCTTCAATGATCATTTCTAACCATCAAACCATGATTATATCATCAAGAACAACAAGATATGAGCATGAACAGAAATTGCATCACTCCACTAATTGTCTCTAAATCAACCCTAAAGCTACCAGAAAGCTCCACATGATCATCTACATTGAATCTAACTATTCAAAACTGATTGAAACTACCTAAATCAAGCCATGGAGTGAAGTTTTCATACCTGCAAATTTGAGATGAACAGAGTGATCAAAGCTTCAAGATAAGATTCAATACTTTCCAGACACCTTCACCAACACCAAATCAAGCTTCTGTATGCAAAGAGAGAGATTGAAATAGCCTGGATTGTTGAATTCGATCTTGAGTTGCAGGCTGAAAATTCCAAGTGCAATCTCACAGTTCTTCAATGCTCTTGTTATGGATTCTATCTGGAATCATTCACCAATGCTAGAGCAAGCTTTTTGGATCAAAAGAATGGATGGAAAGTGGCTGAAACCTTGTAACAGAATTTTGTTTGCAAATGGAAAAGTGAAACTGCAAACTCTCCAATCTCCCTCAATTCTCTCCAACTCTTGCTCTGAACCTCTTCATATGTATATATATAATGTATTTGAAGACCCTAGAAAGTTCTAGATTGATCCAATGAGAAAATCAACTTCTCATGTCATGAAAATCTCTTCTTATGCTATGCACATACCATCTCATGTTTTGGCTTGCAATTCACTTGGTTCTGAGTTTAAATTCTCTCCAAATGAGATATTGGAGGTGTATGGATGGAAAGGAGCCTTGCATTTGCTTGGAAGTGTGGTTTTGCAATTGTTACTTATGATTCAAGTAACCAATTTTCAAAGCAAGTCATTGAAATAACCCTCAATTCAAAATTGTGGCAATGTCAATGTTCTCAAAATGAATTTTACAATTAAATTGGTATGTCATATGGCTTGGTTTGGTTGTGTAGATCAAAAACCCTAATTTCCAACCTTGGTTCATTTGAAATATACCTTCATTTTAGGCCATTTTTATGATTTTGTGAAGCAAGCCATTCCAAACTCTCATGACCTCTTATCTAGCCTAAAAACATCATTTTGAACACATCTCATGTTGGACATGTTTCCATTTGAGGAGTGGAAGATGGAGATTTGGACCTATGTTGAAAAATGACCTGTAATTCAACTTTCCCAAAATACCCTTGGATTGCCAAGACCATAACTTGAATTCCACAAATCATCTTGAGGACTTCTAGTACTCAAATTAAATCTAAGACCAAGATATACAACTCTTATGTTGGCCAAGAATCCATTTGAAAACTCCTTGATGGGCAAAAGTTGCTTGGAAGTCAAGTGACTTTCACAGATAAATTTCAGTGTCCTCTGATGACCCATAACTTGCAAGAACCATAACTTGAGATCTATAAATCTCCTTGAAGACTTATAGTACTAAAATTAAAGCTATTGAGAAGCTCTACAAGTTTCATGTTGACCAATAATTTACTTGAAGCTTTCATGTTGACTTATCTGGCTTGGAAGTTAGGCCTAAATTAGGGTTTTTTACACTAAAACCCTAATTTAGTAACTCCTCTTCTTCTTGATTCCTTTTGATTTCTACTTGGCACAACACCACACTTGTACACACATATGAAGTCATGAATCCCATATCCTCCAATTAAGCCTTGATGTTCTTCAATCACTCAGTTGACCTAGGATTGACCTAGGGTTGACCCAGATGAAACCCTAGTTGACTGCATTCAACTGTAGCTCTTGTAATCACACCAATGACTTGACTCATATTCAAAATGACCCTCTAGGTCTTCCATGATCTTTTCCATACCCTCAGTCATGGCTCACACACTCATTGATGATCTTCAAACACACCCCTAGATAGGAGAGAAATCCATTGGTTGACCTTCAAACTTCTCAAAGCTTCAAATCTTTTCTTGATTACTTGGATGATCTTGAACTTGAATAAAACCCCATGATGGGCCTCTTTCTGGTAAGAATGGCACTTGATCCCCTGCTAGATGACTTGTTATGCTATGCTATGCAAATGATTAGACTATGTACATGACTTATTATGCAAATGACAATGTAATTGAAACATAAACCAGGTGAAATAGGTTGAGAAAATTTTAGGGTGCAACAGCTGCCCCTATTCAAGCGACTTGGACCCGACTGGGTGAAGAGCGAACGACCTTCAAACATTCGAGGTACGAGACGGTTGAATACCAAGAACCCGGAAATTTGCCAATCGTAGAGATAAACTGCACCATTGCTTGGGGAACCCCACCCATCAATTGGACCTGATTGTTACGGTAACCACTGATCAACCACCTGACACAGATCTGATTTCAACACTACCTGCCTGTGCGGCACTAAACTTGTCAATATAGGAATAACTTGGATGACTTCACTGGGGAAGTACTTCTGTCAACAAAACATGACTCTGCCAACGATACAGGGAAATAACTCTGCCATCACTACGGGAAATGACTCCGACACCACTACGGGAAAATAACTGGAAACATAACACCGCCATCGCTACGGGTAAACAACACCGCCATCACTACGGGTACTACTCTGCCATCACTACAGGGAAATAACACTGCCATCGCTACGGGTAAACAACACCGCCATCACTACGGGTAATACTCTGCCATCACTACAGGGAAATAACACCGCCATCGCTACGGGTAATACCTCCGCCATCACTACGAGAAATAACTCCGCCACCACTACGGGTAACAACTCTGCCATCACTACGGGAAAATAACACCGCCATCGCTACGGGTAATCCTCTGCCATCACTACAGGTGTCGCGGTGAAATTTGGATACCAAACTATTGATTAGTTTGAATCTTTAATTCATTTTGCAACCGAACTTTGATTTGTCCAAAGGAAGGGATAAAGGTCGAAATTCCCACAATGCAATGCAAATGCAAGGTTAGATTGTTTAGGTTCGGGGGTCGGTTAAACTTAGGGAAGGTACTAGCATCCTAAGTTTCTGTAGTACTCTACAGGAACCTCTTGTTCTATGTTTGTTTATTGCTAAGTGTTTATCTGCTTAAGGGATTAGAGACCCTAGTGGTTTATATCTAAGTATACTCGATAAGATATCGCATCTTATGCCTACATATCCTTACGGGAGTGGAATCAGAGTATCTGTAGTTCCCCTAAAGGGTTAGAGGAGTTCTTTGACTGCGGTCAAAGTT
The DNA here is from genome assembly GCA_963859935.3 of Lathyrus sativus. NCBI lineage: Eukaryota > Viridiplantae > Streptophyta > Magnoliopsida > Fabales > Fabaceae > Lathyrus > Lathyrus sativus. The sequence continues at coordinate 226,946,939 of OZ012738.1, forward strand.
CCTACGGGTTAAGGTAGTTGATTGATTGGGTCTAGGAGAAGAGATGAGTCTTCATTTTAAGTGAGATTACTTAATTTAAGCCACCACATGTTTGTAGAAAAATTGTATTTGTGTCGTCTTAAGAGAAGGGCTCAAGTACTTGGAAGGGTCGACAAGTACGCCTCTATCTCTCTTAAGCGAAAAAGAAGACATTGATTGTATTTGTGTTGTGGGGCGTGAGAAGTTGTATCTCGCTTAAGATGACTAACATCTATTCTCTATTGTGTTTGAATATTGTTTTTAAGTTGATTGTTGTTTTCCTATGTTGTAAAAGATAAAGACAAGGTCCTTCCTATGGGGTAGGATCTATTCTAGAGATCAACTTGAATGGGATCAAGGATCAAGGGGAATATGATGCAAATGATGTGCAACTACACACAATGTTGAATTGTGTGTAGGTTTTTCCTTTGGACGGAATGCGATGCGATAATATGAATTGCGATGATATAAATTGCTCATAAAATAAATTGCGGAAATAAAAGCAGATAATGTAAATCATACATATACGCATGAAAGCGCTGAGTGAGTGTGTGAGTTGTGGAAGGTGAGTGTGCACGATTAATTGTATTTTTACGCTGTGAGTTGATTTTAAAGTTGAAATTGATTTTTGTTGTTTTTAAAAAAGTTGATTAATTTTTAAGATGAGATTGATTTGAAGAAAGTTGTGTTTGATTTTATCGGTAAAAGATTTTAGATGTGAGTTAATTTTAAATAGATAAAGGCTTATTAAAAAAATAGGTTTCATTAGAATGTAGGTGATTTTTTTTTTATTACTATCATAAGTTATAAGTTATATATGTATATATTTTTTTTAGTTATGAAATAGGTTTTATTAATAATTTGATAAATTGGTAATTATAAATGTAAGTTATTTATAAAAAGGTTTTTCTTTAGTGACTAAATATTATTAAAAAAGGTTATTAAATTAAATTTAGCAAAATATTTTGATATGAGTTAATGGGAATATAAAAGGATTGTTTTTAATTATCAAAAGAGATTATGAAGTTGATTTGCAATAAGATTAATTTAAATGATTAGATATGATTAATAAAAAAACTTAATTATGACAGAAAATGTTTTTTTAACAAATAAAAGGTTGTTAGCTTAATTAATTAAAAAAAAAAATTTGTTAGAGTGGTTTAAACGTGGTTAGTGATGTTTAGTGGGTAGGGGAGTTTAGTGTGTGGTGTGTGTTTAGTATGATTGCATTACAATGATAAGCAAATAATAAAAAAACAAAATAAAACGAAATAAATAAAAAATGAAACGCGAAGAGGGGGAACCCTAGGTTTCTCCCCCAAATCGCTGTCGGCGTCTCTCCCCCTCTCGCGGTTCTCAATCCCTCTCTTCCTCCGCTTTTGTTCGCTCATGAATTCCTTCTCCGTGGTCTCCTCCGTTTTAAAACCTGAAACACAAACCAGAGCATCAATAGTTCAATAATTTTGACGTGAATAAGGATTTTACCGAAAGTTGTGGCGGCGGTGGTGATGGTGATTCGAGTCAGTGGAGGTTGAAACGGCGCCGACGTCACCGGCTTTCCCCGAGGCTTGTAGCGGATAAGTTTTCTCTCTCACTTTTTAGGTTACGATAGTGATTTTTTTTTCTCTACGATTACTTCGATCCCCCTTCCATTCGTATCATGTCCTTCTCTTTTATAGGCAGTAGTCTGACTCTTTGGTTTGAATTTGTTTTAACCACCATTGAATGTTAAATGAGGATTTTCCTATTTGGTTATGGTCTGATTTGGAAAGAATTCCTTTTTCGTTCCAATTTCGTTTAATGGGATCTCAATCTCTGATCTGAGTGTATCAATTTCAATAATTGCTCAAGTTTTGAACTTCAGATATTCCGAATCTCTGTGGAATATTCCCTATTTTGCTAATCTGATTTTTGCATTTCCTGGCAGGTGTGGATAACAAGCGAGTTGTTGGGCTGGGTGATGAATTAGCTGCTAAGGTAATTACTCGTTCTTAATCCTTTAACACATACTCTCTGATTGTCGGCTGATGTTTTGTTTTGGACAGGTGAATAAACTGGTGGCTGGGAACCTTTGAAGTCTTGTTTTGAATTGAAAGAAAAAGGCTGGCATTCCCAAAATACTCAAGAAAGGTTGAAATCGGTTTCCTTTGGGTAAGGACGTTAATACTTTGTGAGCTTTAAATTCAATTCACCTCTTGTAACCATCAAATCGTCTACTTTCGTCTGAAAGACTTTCTCATATTGCTCAAATGTAGGGAAATCTTACAAGGTCCTTTGGAAATATCACCACCGCTAGTGCCTTACGAAAGGTTTTCGAGCATTATAGCGGAAAGAAGTTGAAACCATATTCGGTAGAAACGAGAATGACGTTACGACTACCATCAAGTTGTGGACCTAATACCATTTCTTTCTTCTCTTTGTAGTGTAGACATAGTTGCAATTCAAATTGTCTTTGGCTGTTTTACACGATTTAATGTATTCCCTTCTGTCAGTTTGCAGAACGGTAACCCGGCGTAATCCCCCTAGCGTTTTGGATGTTATTTGCGGACAAATTTCTTCGGGACTGAATCAGTAGCAGAGGTACTTTCCTTTTGTGTAACTCTGGTTATAGATGGTATCATAATTGCTTTTCTAATTCCATTTCGGCGCATCCGCGTTTTGACTCTGTTGTGGTGCGGCGCTAATCATTCTTCTGAATGCAGGGGTGATATGATAGCTGGGAAGAACGATGCTTTGCAGACGTTGTGCTTTCCTTCATTTGAGTGCTATAATCGTGGTTGCTGCAGGTTCTTGCCTTCAAATGTAGGCTGATGGCTTTGGTTGTCGTCTTTGCCGACTTTTAACCGGTTTAATACGAGGAGACAAGGGTGCCGATACTTATACTCGTAGTTTCTGCGGTAACTATGACCTTGACTTAAACAAATCCTGTTTTGTACTGAGAATGTGGTTAATGGTGATGAATTGATAGCCATGACATCTTGCATTACCCCGCAGGTATTTGTTATATTTGGAAACTCCGGTGCTTCACAGATTTGTAGAAGGTTAAGAGTCAACAACATTGGACCGCTGCTGCTGTGCTAACCACGCCCTCGGCGTTGTACCGTGATGCAATAGTCGTTGTCACTACTATCTCTTCTTCTTTGTCGAATCTGACGGGTACTTCTTCAAAACTTCTCTGCAAGCGGTTTCGGTTTAACTTTGGATTTGGGTGGTGGGTGATCTTGTTTTAATGGTTACTTGCAGCAGCCAGGCGTGGACAGTGAGGTGCTACCGTATGCGAGTCTTCCGCGTCCTTCGGCGTGATTTACTCTAATTTGAGAACTTTGACATTGGCTACTGTCAAGAGGTACTTACTGATTCTAGCCTTTAAGTCTTACAAAATCTCAAACCATCGTGGCAAAGAAGAAGTTATCCAGCTGACCATAACAATCATGATTATTAAATTGCGCATAGAATTCTGATGTGGGACCTTTGATGCTTCATATAATCATTTAGCATTCACAAGTATGCTTATGCCATCGTACTTCTCCTAGCTCAAATACCAGATGGATTTGTATTGTTGATATGGTCTTCTTTGTTTCAGGTGTAGCTGTACTTGAAGAGCACGGGGAATATGGCACGAGATAGCATCGGCAGTCTGCTCATTTTCAAAAGTCGCGTGGAAATTCCGCTGTATCAGCACGGTGGGTCGGCGTTCCAGAGGTTGATGGTCGCTGTTTCACGATGAAGATGCTACTTCACTTCCCTGTATCCTTATTCTGCGCACAGCCTACTCAAAACAGGGTGAATTGTGGTCTTGTTGTTAGCAATCTCGTAATCCTCAAATGTTCCTTTCTCAAAGGGGATGTGTTGGTGGCCGGGATTGGCATAACCGTGAGGTTTGTTACAGTCATGGTAACGTGAGGTTCTAGTCTTTCCGCAACTTAGACTAGTTTTATTTCTTGAAAAGCGTCAAATACCCCTGAATGTTTCGAAGTAAACTGACATACCAAGGTTGCATCCCTTGTAGTGCAGGTATCGAGTTCGAGGAGTTAATACCAGTTTCAGAAACAGCTGCATCCGTGACTTGAGGCGGAGAATGATTTGTGCTACCATGTTGGGCATGTTCTGGCTGCCTGGATGCAGTTTTGACAGTTACCCTTGGGCTTTGGATTGTTTTGTCTTTCTGCTTGTATTTGGATGGTTGTAAAAATATGAAATTGTACATTCCTGGTAACAATTATGAAACTGAATCCAATTGGTATAACATTCTTGAAACTGAAACCAAAAGCAACAATGTAGTGAATCATTTTTAATCACAGTGTTCTTGTAAAGTTGGTCCAAGTTGGTCTGCTATTTCCAGTTGTGTAATTGAGTAGGCAATGTATAGGCATTATATGAGTTATGTTGTAGGACACCAAAAGGTCATTATAATGATGAGGAAAAGTGACTGGTTTTCAATATAAATAAATATGTGTTTGAAATGTTCTTCGTAACCGTAGACTCTACTTGAAAACCAATGCTTTGGTAAGAAATCCTAACAAGCTTCGAGTCTCAGAACGCTTTGGATAATATGCTTCAGTCCAATCCGAATTCCAAATATTACCGGTATTGACATGAATTTGTTATAACCTGCCTTCACCACCTTTGATAATAAAATGCACTCAAATTGTTTTTTCCGCACTTTGAAGGTTTAAAAAGATCTTGAACTCGTTATATAAATAGCACCACTTGATATGTCGCAAATGTTGGATTTAAAGCACATATGGATGATCCTCAAATATTGAATACTCACTATTTTGTACTAGAAAGCTTGATTTTGGGGGATGTAGACACGAGAATCAACCTGAGACATTTTTAAGAAAAAGAAGATCCTGCGTACACTCGTTAGCCATGATAAACGCGCGCACAAAAGTACAAGGATAAAAATGTAAGAAACGCACAAGGAGGTGAAATCTTAGGGTCAAAAATTAGGGTGCAACAGATGCCCCTATTTAAGTTACTTCTATCCGGAGATACGGAGATTGAAATCTTCGTCTCGACGAGATAGGAGGGACTTAAATACAAACATTGCGCGAATTTTTGGCCATAAGAAAACCACCGGATGCATATGATATGAAATGATATGAAAATGCAAGACCAAAGATCCTGTGGAGAAAGAGCGCCACAGGGGAATAACTGGGTACGACATGCTAGACAGAAAAGCAACGGATCCAACAAGGTAGGACCCCACGAGGACATGAACAATCACTCATTGGAAATCTCCAAACGTGTAACGGTAACTCATGCATCAGGGATGCAGTGATTTTGACGATTTATGATCGAAAGATACTTTTGCTACCGAGGTGGTGGTCAATAGTAACTCAAAATGGATCTCTTTTTATTATTATGTAACTCAGCTGAAATGGTAAAATGTATAACCTCTCCTGGCATCATGGTACGGGGACCATGAGCTAGTCTCGGTCTTTGATGTCATTGTAGTTGTAGATGTTGTTGTAGTTGTTGAGCTTCCCCGAGCATCATGATATGGGAGTCATGCGCCGGTCTCAGTCTCTGATGTCAAACTTCCCCTTGCTCCATGGTATGGGAACCATGAGCTGGTCTCGGTTTATGATGTCAAACTTCCCCTTGCTCCATGGTATGGGAACCATGAGCTGGTCTCGGTTTCTGATTTCAAACTTCCCCTTGCTCCATGGTATGGGAACCATGAGCTGGTCTCGGTTTCTGCCCAAAATGATGGAAACTCGTGAGAGCGTCTTCAAAGAAGGGTTGTAAGTTTGTTGATTGTAGATGTAACTGTAGTTGTTGAGCTTCCCCGAGCATCATGATATGGGAACCATGCGCCGGTCTCGGTCTCCGATGTCGAACTTCCCCTTGCTCCATGGTATGGGAACCATGAGCTGGTCTCGGTTCCTACCCAAAATGATGGAAACTCGCGAGAGCATCTTCATAGAGGGGTTGTAAATTTGTTGATTGTAGATTGCGTGTTGTAAATTGCAATGTTGATGTAGAGTTGTTGATGTAAATGTTGTCGATGTAATCTGTAATTGTAGAATTTTTGTAGATGATCTTGTATTTGTAATTGTAGATGCGATTTGTATTGAATTGGCAATTTGTAGCATATGCACCGGGGATCTTCAAAAGAGTTGTAAACCGGTTGATACGTGGAGTGTCCTCTTGTAAGGAGATATGTCATTGATTGTACTCATAATGAACTCTCTGGGGAAGATCATTTTTGAAGTATCTCTGCTGTAATTGTAAAAGAAATGTGAAATTGTAGTAGCATAAATCCTCGAATGGGGAAGTATCTGTAATGTACTTTGTTTTGATAATCTTGAAATAGTCCACTGAGGAAGGACAGATTGTCTCGATGAATATTGTTGTTTGTCGTTTTGAGAATAGATCTGCCCAAAACGAGTTGCTCAAATAAAGAGATCTTCTGTCATTTAGTTGTAAGTTGTTGAGGAAGTCTTGTAATGTTGTTGAAGGAATGTTGTGTCTTCAAATGGTGATCCTCCTAAGGTCAAAGCGCAAAATAAATGCACTTTCGATCCATGCTCAAAAGCTGGAGATGTTCATATTGTGATTGCCAAAGACCGAAGTTCAGTTCGGGAGATAACCGAAGAGAAACTGTCAAACAAGACTCAACCATAGAGGCATAAACTCCAATGGGAATGTACTGGAACAACTGTCTTCCACGAGGATCGAACTTCGTGGGGAAATGGAAATATTGAGTTTTTTTTATGCTTAGGGCTGACAACTTCTATTTGGAAGGAATAAGACACGCCCAGATACCCAAGGGTAAACCGCAATCGAAGAGATAGAATAAAACAAACAAAGGGTGCGCAAAATGTCAATGTTATGCTATCTACTTATATGATGTGTGTATGCTCATGTTTGCGCCGACAAGTCGAGAGGGACACAACGTAATGCATGGGGAAATGCTCGAGCCCTATCTCCGCAGGTCCTTCGAACGAGAGGGACCTCCATTCTCGGATGGCATAAGTGTTGATAGTCTAGTCATCTTTCTGCGAGTAAGGGTGAGCATTGGCGGTCATCCTCTCGCTATTCGTATATCAAGTAAAGCAAATTTTGAAAAGGTTTTAAATCTGCTAGGATTTTGCTATCAAGATCACAAATTTAGTAAAGGGAAAACTTTATTGAACGGCGGGCAGCGGAAAAGCGTGACCCGATATTACAGTGTTGGAAAATGATATTGATTACATAGAGGGAATAATGTTCTGCGCTTCCTAAACAAAGTATTTCTTGACAGCATCCGTATTTACGGGGCGAGTGATTTCCTCTCCATCCATTGTTGCCAACATCAAAGCGCCCCCGTTCAAGACCCTTTTGACTACATACGGTCCATCATAATTCGGAGTCCATTTTCCTCTGATGTCGGTGAGGAAAGATTGGATCTTCTTGAGCACAAGGTCACCCTCTCTGAATACCCGGGGTCGAACTTTTTTGTCAAACGCTTTTTTCATCTTCTGCTGATACAGCTGCCCGTGGCATAGCGCAGCCAGCCTCTTTTCTTCGATTAAGTTCAACTGATCGTACCTGTTCTGACACCATTCTGCCTCTGATAATCTTGCCTCTACTAAAATTCTCATAGAAGGAATCTCAACTTCTACTGGGAGTACTGCTTCCATACCGTAGACGAGCGAAAATGGAGTTGCCCCAGTTGATGTGCGTACCATCGTGCGATATCCATGTAAGGCAAAGGGGAGCATTTCGTGCCAATCTTTGTAGGTAACCACCATTTTCTGAATGATCTTCTTAATGCTTTTGTTGGCGGCTTCAACAGCCCCATTCATCTTTGGTCTGTAGGGAGAAGAATTGTGATGCTCGATCCTGAACTCTTCACACAACTCTTTCATCATTTTGTTGTTTAGATTGGAACCATTGTCTGTAATAATTCTGCTTGGCACACCATATCGGCAAATGAGCTGGTTTTTGATAAATTTGACGACCACATGTCGGGTTACGTTAGCGTAGGAAGCTGCTTCGACCCACTTGGTAAAATAGTCAATGGCTACCAAGATGAATCGGTGTCCATTAGATGCTTTCGGCTCTATCATTCCAATCATATCGATTCCCCACATAGAGAATGGCCATGGGGAGGAGATAACATTCAAGGAAGTTGGAGGGACGTGTATTTTGTCTGCGTAAATCTGACACTTGTGACACTTTCTAGCAAACTTGTAGCAATCTGATTCCATTGTGATCCAGTAATAACCAGCCCTTAAAAGCTTCTTAGCCATGGCATGTCTGTTGGTATGAGTGCCAAAAGATCCTTCGTGAATTTCCGACATTAACATATCCGCTTCTCGCTTGTCAACACATCTCAGCAAGACCATGTCGAAATTCCGTTTGTACAACACATTATTACTTAGAAGAAAATTTCCGGCCAACCTTCTCAAAGTTTTCTTGTCCTTATTGGAAGCTCCCAGAGGATATTCTTGAGTTCTAAGGAACACTTCGATGTCATGGTACCAAGGTTTATCATCCTTAACTCCTTCGACAGCGAAGATGTAGGCCGGTCTGTCGAGACGTCTCACTTCGATCCGAGGACACTCGTTCCAAAAGTTCACTACAATCATCGAAGCCAAAGTTGCCAATGCGTCTGCCATTCTGTTATCATCTCGAGGGATATGATGAAACTCAACCCTATCAAAGAACGGTAACAATCTTCTAGCATAATCCCTGTATGGGACTAAATTATCATGTCGAGTTATCCATTCTCCGGTGATTTGGTTGATTACTACTGCGGAATCACCAAACACATCTAGATTCTTGATTCTCAAATCGATTGCTTCTTCAAGACCCATAATACATGCTTCGTACTCAGCCTCGTTATTAGTACACTGGAATGTTAATCTGGAGGTAAATGGGAAATGGGTCCCTTGAGGAGTCACAATAACAGCACCTATCCCTTTTCCATGAGCGTTGACAGCTCCATCAAAGATTAAACCCCATTGGGAACCTGGCTCTGGCCCTTCACCATGTACGGGTTCTTCACAGTCTTTCATCTTTAAGAACATGACATCTTCATCCGGAAAGTCATCATTTGAGGGCTGATGATCCAAAATAGGTTGGTGAGCCAGGTGATCAGCCAAAACACTTCCTCTAATAGCTTTCTGAGTATGGTACTCGATATCGTACTCGGACAATAACATCTGCCATCTGGCAATTCTCCCAGTCAAGGCGGGCTTCTCAAAAATATACTTGATGGGATCCATCTTTGAAACCAGCCAAGTAGTGTGGTTCAACATATACTGGCGTAAACGCTTAGCGGCCCACGCTAGAGCGCAACAAGTCTTCTCTAGCATAGTGTATCTGGTTTCACAATCAGTAAATTTCTTGCTCAGGTAATAAGTGACATGATCTTGCTTTCCGGCTTCATCCCGCTGACCGAGTACGCAACCCATTGAATCCTCTAGAACAGTCAAATACATAATCAAAGGACGTCCTTCAACCGGTGGTATCAGGATAGGTGGTTTGAGCAAGTACTCTTTGATACTATCAAAAGCCCTTTGACAATCTTCAGTCCACACGTACCCTTGTTCCTTCCTCAGAAGCTTAAAAATAGGTTTACATGTAGCAGTCATGTTGGATATAAACCTGGAGATGTAATTCAAACGCCCTAGGAATCCTCTGACTTGTTTCTCAGTGGCGGGAGCTGGCATTTCTCGGATAGCTTTTACTTTGTCAGGGTCCACTTCAATCCCTTTTTGGCTGACGATAAAACCCAATAATTTCCCTGATCGCACTCCGAATGTACACTTGTTGGGGTTCAGACGAAGTTTGTATTCTCTCAGACGAACGAACAGCTTAGCCAGGTGCTTAACATGATCCTTTTCGGTTTTTGACTTAGCTATCATATCGTCTACATACACCTCAATCTCCTTGTGCATCATATCATGGAACAGAGTAGTCATAGCTCTTTGATATGTTGCCCCTGCATTCTTCAACCCAAATGGCATAACTCTGTAACAAAAGGTCCCCCAAGGCGTGATAAATGACGTCTTCTCTCTGTCCTCGGGAGCCATTCTAATCTGGTTGTAACCTGAGAAACCATCCATGAAGGAGAACACCTCGTATCTTGCAGTACTGTCTACCAAAATGTCAATGTGTGGTAACGGAAAATCATCTTTCGGACTGGCTTTATTCAAATCCCGGTAGTCTACACACATGCGAACCTTACCATCCTTCTTCGGGACAAGTACAATGTTAGCTAACCATAGCGGATACTCGGCAGTGACAAGGAAACCTGCATCAATCTGTTTCTGCACCTCTTCCTTAATCTTTAGGGCCATGTCAGGTCGAGTCCTTCTGAGCTTCTGTTTTACTGGCGGGCACTCCGGCTTTAAAGGTAAATGATGCTCAACTATAGCTGTGTCTAAACCGGGCATGTCCTGATATGACCAAGCGAACACATCGACAAACTCTCCAAGCAAATCAATCAGCTGCTTCTTCACATCTGGCTTGAGCAGAGCTCCAATTTTCACCTCTCTGCGGATTTCTTCAGATCCCAAGTTGATTATCTCCACCGGCTCTTGATGAGGTCGGATAGCTTCTTCTTCTTTCTCAAGCAATCTAATAATTTCTTCCGGAATACCATCTTCTTCATCCTCAGCTTCATACACAGGGAACTCAAAATTCGGAAGAGGTAGCGGATCATTATTCCCAGGTTGTAATTTGTGTAGCAATCTGCGCAAGTGACGTGATTTTTAATAAGTCTTTTTTTTTTTAAAGTGGACATTGTGTACGCGAGATGCTACTTATCATTTTCCAATCATCGTGAATAAAAAAAAAAAAAAAAAAAAAGATGTAAATGAAAATAGTTTATTGATGATAGCAAAACCGAAAAGACATGCCCAACAAAGTCACCTTTGCCTTGGGCAGAGCAAAGGGAGTTATTGAAAGTATGCCCTACTAAATGCAGTTTCGCCTTGGGCAGAGCGAAAAATTTAAACAAATGCTTTACTTAGATATATGAATGGCGGTAGGAACTTCAACCACACTCCAATTCTTGACCACGACGCCTGGAGTCACAAAGTCCGGGATTTCTTCAGCCGGCTCTTCCTCAGTGATGGCATAAACTCCAAAGGTATAGTCGAAATCATCTGACACGTAACCTGGATCTTCCATATAGGGCTCGTAGTCTTCATAAGGAATGGAGGACCTTGTAGAACCGTCTGATATATAGCCCTCGAGTTCATCTTTTAACACAGCATTAACCTGAGGGTGGTGGGAAATTCCTCCACTACGGAACACTTCATTAATCAATGGGAATCCTTGGTTCTTGGTGCCTTGGTGGACAGAACTGCTGGTGAAACCGAGGCCCTCCTTGTTCTTGTTCTCTGGCAAAGACAAAACCTTTCCCCACATTGACTGGTGACCACTGTTCACTACTCGCTGTGCGTCTTTGAACGATGACATGGATGTCTGAGCCCTCTGAATGTTCTCACCTGCAACGGACAGAGCTTGAAACTGTGTGCCAATTTCCTCTTCAGCTTCGACGTACGAGAATGATGACAAGTGGCTTACTACCAAAGCTCTTTCTCCACAAACCGTGACTATTTTCCCCTCAAAAACGTACTTTAACTTCTGATGCAGGGTAGAAGTAACTGCTCCGGCTTCATGTATCCATGGCCTCCCTAGCAGACAGCTATAGGCGGCACGAATGTCCATGACCTGAAACGGGATCGTGAAAGTTTGTAGTCCAATAGTCATAGGCAAATCAACCTCTCCAATTACTGTTTTCCTTGACCCATCGAAAGCTTTGACAATAACGTGACTCGGCCTCATTGGCGATCCCTGATATGACAGCTTAGACAGGGTGGTCCTAGGCATTACGTTTAGAGACGATCCAGTGTCAACCAGCACACTGGACAGGGAGTCATTTCCGCAGTTCACAGAAATGTGCAAAGCCATATTGTGTTTTCTTCCTTCCTCCGGGAGGTCACCTTCATTGAAACCCAGATTATCACTCGAAGTAATACTGCCAATGATGTTATCGAATTGTTCCATGGTCACATCCTGCTCAACATAGGCTTGTTCCAAAATCTTCTGAAGTGCTTCTATATGGGCCTCGGAGCTCATCAACAATTGTAGCACATAAATCTTTGACGGGGTATGCAAAAGCTGATCTGCAACCTTATACTCGCTTCGTTTGATTATCTTCAAGCATTCATCAGAGTTGGACAGGTTGGACCCACCAGATTGCCCCACATTCGGGTCTTTTGAGCCTGATGGTTCAGACAAAACCTCTTTTTCTTTCGGTGGCACGGTCGGGTAGATTCGCCCGCTTCTTGTCACTCTACTAACATCTGCAATATTGACGATTGAGGGTATGGTGGGCAAAGGCACTTCTTTCCCATCCTCCAACATAGTAGCATTATATCTATAAGGGATGGCCTTACTAGAGGTATAAGGGACAGGTCCAGGCACATTGATTATCAGCGGAGTAACAGTTGGCTTCCTGCTATTGTAAACGATCTCGATACGTTCCACCTCTTTAAAGTGGGGTACTATGACACATACTTCCTTAGCTTTCTCGCTTGAAACTTCTTGATCTTCGCTTTCTAAACAAACTTCAACCATATTGACAGAGGGTGAACCATGCGGTGGTAATGGGTTCTTCTGTACATTCGGGTCGGAATCCCTAAAAGACAAGATCCCACTCTTAAGTAGCCTCTGGACATCCATCTTCAGGCCGAAACAATTCTCGATATCATGCCCTGGAGCACCCTGATGGTAAGGACAAAACTTGTCAGCTCTATAAGAAGGGGGAGGATTCATGGGAGCTGGAGGCGGAGCTTTCGTCTGAATGTGGCCCTTTTTGATCAAGGTGGGGAATAAATCGGTATATGTCATTGGGATTGGATCAAAATTTATTCTTCGGTACACACGACCCTGATTGCTAGGTGGCCGATTCTGCTGAGGATTCTGTGGACTCTGCTGAAGCTGGGGTTGTTGAGCAGCGGGAGACTGAGGCTGTTGATAGGATTGTGGAGACTGTAGCTGATAAGCCGGAGCATTAAACACTGGAGACACTGCTGCAACCTGATGTGGTGGCATGTATCTCCTTCTGAATTGTCCTCTTTGAATAGCATTCACACTTTGTTCCTTCTTCTTTGCGAAACCGCTCCCATACCTCTTAGGAGCAATTTCTTCTTTGGTCAGCCTTCCCTCGCGAACACCTTCTTCTAAACGCATTCCCATGTTGACCATTTCAGTAAAGTCACTGGGGGCGCTGGCTACCATTTTCTTATAAAAGAAAGGACCCAGAGTTTTCAGAAAGATCTTGGTCATCTCTTTTTCTTCTAACAGTGGCGTGACTTGTGCGGCCAACTCGCGCCAACGTTGGGCATACTCCTTGAAGTTCTCCTTATCCCTCTGTGTCATTGCTCTCAACTGATCTCGGTCGGGTGCCATGTCCACATTGTACTTATACTGCTTGATAAAGGCCCCTCCCAGATCATTGAAAGTCCGAATCCTTGTACTGTCCAGCCCCATATACCATTTGAGCGCGGCGCCTGTCAAACTGTCTTGGAAATAGTGAATGAGTAGTTGATCGTTATCAGTTTGGGCAGACATCTTCCTGGCGTACATAATGAGATGGCTTTGGGGACAGGTATTCCCCTTGTACTTTTCGAAATCGGGAACTTTGAACTTCGGTGGGACTTTAACATTCGGCACCAAACATAGCTCAGAAGCGCTCTTACCAAATAAATCTTTTCCCCGAAGGGCTCTTAATTCCTTTTGTATTTCAGAAAACTGGTCTTGGAATCCCTCCATTTTCTCTTCTAAACCCACGGTTTCGGTCGGCGACCCATGTAGAATTGGTTCGTCCAGAATATACGGGACAGTATTCACCTGTGGAGGTGCAGTAGTCATTACAGCAGAGACGACAGGAGCAGTTTGAACAGTGGTCACAACAGGGGTCTCAGACACGGACGGCCGGTAGCTGGTCGAGAAGAAATTAGGAGACATCCCCCACGGGAAACCTTGAGGCATGCTGTAAGATATTTCGGCAACAGAAGACACCACTGGGATCGGTGTTGGTGTCACTTCAGGTACAACAGTCCTTGGAACTTCCTGGTTGTTGATCGAGATTTGACTGGACAAAGCTTCTACCAGACCATTCAACTTCTCCAAACTTTCCTTCATACTTGCGACCTCATCACGGAGCACTCTGTTCTCTTGTTCTAGTTGATCCATCTTCTGACGCTGATTGGCTCGAGTGTTGTATCGGCGATTCAGCTTGTTCTGCGGTGATGAAGCAAGAGTAAGACCCTGGAATGCAAATGAATGCTATGCTTATGTAAAAATGCAAATGAGTAAGACTTCATGGGATCCCCAACTATTTATAAGCATTATAACAAAAGAAAACGTTTTTTAATTAATTTCAAAACGGAATACAAATTATTGCTTTTAAAAGTCCCAAGTAAAAGCTAAATAAAAGCTAGTAAAGACGCTAAAGAAGTTTCGAATTCTGTTGCTTGAGCTGCTCTTCGAGTTGCGTCTTCTCACGGATAAGGTTGTCCACAATTAGCTTCCAAATAGTACATTGCGGGTCGGAGAAAAATAAATCCTCCATGACCCTCCTCTTCTTACAGGGGAGTAACTCTTCATCCTTTAACTGTAGCTGCTTCTGGAGTTCCTCTTTCTCTTTCTGGAGTTGTTCAATCTCTGCGACAGACACTTGATACTTGCTCTTCCATGACTCTACCTCTTGTCGCAATTTCTTCATAGCAACTTCTGACTTCTCAGTTTCAGACATGAAAACATAAGTGGGTTCCCTCCTCGGGGGTATGGGGTCTTGGCGAGAGTAAGGCATCTTCAGCTTGATCGCCCTATTCCTCACCCACTGGAGATATGGTTCCATGGACACACAATTGGGCTTTCCCAAACTATTCCTATCTTTCTTATACAAATGCTTCCAAGCCTCCACGATCTTCTCTCGGAGTTCTCGATTATCCTCGAAGAAGACACTTTCAACTTGTATACTCTTAGGTGGTTCCTTCAATGGATATCCCAACTGTCGGCGGGCTAAAATCGGATTGTAACTGATCCCTCCCCCAAAGCTGAGTAAAGGTACATTAGCGAAATCCCTACATCCATCAACAATCAAAATTCCATCATACTCACGGCTATACCAGTCGATGTCAGCATGAGTCAACGCCATAATCTTTTCTGACCAACGCTTATCATTGAGATGCCAAAAGGAAACATATTTGGGCAAATGGGTAAGGAACCATTTATATAATAAGGGCACACAACATGTGATCATTCCTCCACCACGAAGGTTTCGGAGATGTATAGAGTGGTAGGTGTTACCTAATAGAGTCGGCACTGGATTGTTCTTCATGAAGATCTTAATGGCGTTAAGGTCCACAAACCCCTCAAAACTGGGAAATAGAAACACCCCATAGACAAGTAAAGCGAAGATCGCTTCGAACGGAGCCTTATTCGTAAAATCAGTATAAAATGAGGCCTTCTTGAATAAAAAATCTGTGGTCAAACCAAAGGTCCCATTTTTAACAACCATATTGGTCTTAACGTCAGATACCTTGAGATAAAGAGCCTTAGCGATGTCCCTTTCTTCAGGATCCTTTTCCAAGAAAGGAAAAGGAGATTCTGCTAGAATGGGTAACCCTACTAAAAAGGAGTATTCTTCCAAAGTTGGCAACAACTGATAATCTGGAAAAGTAAAGCAGTGATACATTGGATCATAGAACTGTAACAGAGCGGAAAGCAGGTCTTCATTTGCCTTGCGTCTTAACAAAGATATTAACTTCCCATACTTACTCTTGAACTTCTCTTGGTCTTCAATCAAAGCTCCTAACTCCCTTAGGTCATCCAATTCGGGACTTTTAAAAGTATATTTTAGAGTATTTCGTCTATCCATAATGTCCTACAATGTTTATAAATAGAGGGTAAGTCCCATGAGGTCCAACGTAGTATGATGCTATATGAATGCAACAAACACAAGTAAACACATATGGGCACAAAGATAAACAAACAAAAGTCCTAGGTTTGCAAAGAGCATGGAGCAAAGGTATACCCTTTCCCAAAGGCTGTGGACTAAAGATTGATTGGTACCTGCAGAACTGGGTTCTAAAAAGGGGTCCCAAAGTCATTAGTCCATCTATTGGATATTATCAATCTCCCAACTAACTTGAGGATTAATAATATTCTCAAGAGAACTTCTTTTGAGTGTAGCATCGCGTAGCACTACTTCGGGACTTACTCCCTCATAGCCCCGCACTACATCCTAATAAAGGCCAAAGTGGGGTTAAAGGTAACTACGGTCCTTAGTATCATGGACTCCAATTGAGAATAGTAAAAGTTTTCACGACTAAACTCGTTCAACCGAACTATTTTCAAAAAGGTCTCAACTAAGCGGGATTCTCGAATCAACTTAGTCGGGACTCACTCCCTATAAGCCTCATCGAATATATCCCATCCTATCTTAATTTCTCTCAAAGTTCGGGTGTAGAACTTTATCTCACCACTCAAGGGCAACAATCCCAAAAGAATAAACACAAGAGGAAATAGACATTTAAGCAGGTAAGCAGATATATAAAGCACTAAACAAATAAGAAAAGATAGGGGGACCCACTAAGCATCCCCAGTGAAGTCGCCATTTCTGTCGCGGTGAAATTTGGATACCAAACTATTGATTAGTTTGAATCTTTAATTCATTTTGCAACCGGACTTTGATTTGTCCAAAGGAAGGGATAAAGGTCGAAATTCCCACAATGCAATGCAAATGCAAGGTTAGATTGTTTAGGTTCGGGGGTCGGTTAAACTTAGGGAAGGTACTAGCATCCTAAGTTTCTGTAGTACTCTACAGGAACCTCTTGTTTTATGTTTGTTTATTGCTAAGTGTTTATCTGCTTAAGGGATTAGAGACCCTAGTGGTTTATATCTAAGTATACTCGATAAGATATCGCATCTTATGCCTACATATCCTTACGGGAGTGGAATCAGAGTATCTGTAGTTCCCCTAAAGGGTTAGAGGAGTTCTTTGACTGCGGTCAAAGTTCCTACGGGTTAAGGTAGTTGATTGATTGGGTCTAGGAGAAGAGATGAGTCTTCATTTTAAGTGAGATTACTTAATTTAAGCCACCACATGTTTGTAGAAAAATTGTATTTGTGTCGTCTTAAGAGAAGGGCTCAAGTACTTGGAAGGGTCGACAAGTACGCCTCTATCTCTCTTAAGCGAAAAAGAAGACATTGATTGTATTTGTGTTGTGGGGCGTGAGAAGTTGTATCTCGCTTAAGATGACTAACATCTATTCTCTATTGTGTTTGAATATTGTTTTTAAGTTGATTGTTGTTTTCCTATGTTGTAAAAGATAAAGACAAGGTCCTTCCTATGGGGTAGGATCTATCCTAGAGATCAACTTGAATGGGATCAAGGATCAAGGGGAATATGATGCAAATGATGTGCAACTACACACAATGTTGAATTGTGTGTAGGTTTTTCCTTTGGACGGAATGCGATGCGATAATATGAATTGCGATGATATAAATTGCTCATAAAATAAATTGCGGAAATAAAAGCAGATAATGTAAATCATACATATACGCATGAAAGCGCTGAGTGAGTGTGTGAGTTGTGGAAGGTGAGTGTGCACGATTAATTGTATTTTTACGCTGTGAGTTGATTTTAAAGTTGAAATTGATTTTTGTTGTTTTTAAAAAAGTTGATTAATTTTTAAGATGAGATTGATTTGAAGAAAGTTGTGTTTGATTTTATCGGTAAAAGATTTTAGATGTGAGTTAATTTTAAATAGATAAAGGCTTATTAAAAAAATAGGTTTCATTAGAATGTAGGTGATTTTTTTTTTATTACTATCATAAGTTATAAGTTATATATGTATATATTTTTTTTAGTTATGAAATAGGTTTTATTAATAATTTGATAAATTGGTAATTATAAATGTAAGTTATTTATAAAAAGGTTTTTCTTTAGTGACTAAATATTATTAAAAAAGGTTATTAAATTAAATTTAGCAAAATATTTTGATATGAGTTAATGGGAATATAAAAGGATTGTTTTTAATTATCAAAAGAGATTATGAAGTTGATTTGCAATAAGATTAATTTAAATGATTAGATATGATTAATAAAAAAACTTAATTATGACAGAAAATGTTTTTTTAACAAATAAAAGGTTGTTAGCTTAATTAATTAAAAAAAAAAAATTGTTAGAGTGGTTTAAACGTGGTTAGTGATGTTTAGTGGGTAGGGGAGTTTAGTGTGTGGTGTGTGTTTAGTATGATTGCATTACAATGATAAGCAAATAATAAAAAAACAAAATAAAACGAAATAAATAAAAAATGAAACGCGAAGAGGGGGAACCCTAGGTTTCTCCCCCAAATCGCTGTCGGCGTCTCTCCCCCTCTCGCGGTTCTCAATCCCTCTCTTCCTCCGCTTTTGTTCGCTCATGAATTCCTTCTCCGTGGTCTCCTCCGTTTTAAAACCTGAAACACAAACCAGAGCATCAATAGTTCAATAATTTTGACGTGAATAAGGATTTTACCGAAAGTTGTGGCGGCGGTGGTGATGGTGATTCGAGTCAGTGGAGGTTGAAACGGCGCCGACGTCACCGGCTTTCCCCGAGGCTTGTAGCGGATAAGTTTTCTCTCTCACTTTTTAGGTTACGATAGTGATTTTTTTTTCTCTACGATTACTTCGATCCCCCTTCCATTCGTATCATGTCCTTCTCTTTTATAGGCAGTAGTCTGACTCTTTGGTTTGAATTTGTTTTAACCACCATTGAATGTTAAATGAGGATTTTCCTATTTGGTTATGGTCTGATTTGGAAAGAATTCCTTTTTTGTTCCAATTTCGTTTAATGGGATCTCAATCTCTGATCTGAGTGTATCAATTTCAATAATTGCTCAAGTTTTGAACTTCAGATATTCCGAATCTCTGTGGAATATTCCCTATTTTGCTAATCTGATTTTTGCATTTCCTGGCAGGTGTGGATAACAAGCGAGTTGTTGGGCTGGGTGATGAATTAGCTGCTAAGGTAATTACTCGTTCTTAATCCTTTAACACATACTCTCTGATTGTCGGCTGATGTTTTGTTTTGGACAGGTGAATAAACTGGTGGCTGGGAACCTTTGAAGTCTTGTTTCGAATTGAAAGAAAAAGGCTGGCATTCCCAAAATACTCAAGAAAGGTTGAAATCGGTTTCCTTTGGGTAAGGACGTTAATACTTTGTGAGCTTTAAATTCAATTCACCTCTTGTAACCATCAAATCGTCTACTTTCGTCTGAAAGACTTTCTCATATTGCTCAAATGTAGGGAAATCTTACAAGGTCCTTTGGAAATATCACCACCGCTAGTGCCTTACGAAAGGTTTTCGAGCATTATAGCGGAAAGAAGTTGAAACCATATTCGGTAGAAACGAGAATGACGTTACGACTACCATCAAGTTGTGGACCTAATACCATTTCTTTCTTCTCTTTGTAGTGTAGACATAGTTGCAATTCAAATTGTCTTTGGCTGTTTTACACGATTTAATGTATTCCCTTCTGTCAGTTTGCAGAACGGTAACCCGGCGTAATCCCCCTGGCGTTTTGGATGTTATTTGCGGACAAATTTCTTCGGGACTGAATCAGTAGCAGAGGTACTTTCCTTTTGTGTAACTCTGGTTATAGATGGTATCATAATTGCTTTTCTAATTCCATTTCGGCGCATCCGCGTTTTGACTCTGTTGTGGTGCGGCGCTAATCATTCTTCTGAATGCAGGGGTGATATGATAGCTGGGAAGAACGATGCTTTGCAGACGTTGTGCTTTCCTTCATTTGAGTGCTATAATCGTGGTTGCTGCAGGTTCTTGCCTTCAAATGTAGGCTGATGGCTTCGGTTGTCGTCTTTGCCGACTTTTAACCGGTTTAATACGAGGAGACAAGGGTGCCGATACTTATACTCGTAGTTTCTGCGGTAACTATGACCTTGACTTAAACAAATCCTGTTTTGTACTGAGAATGTGGTTAATGGTGATGAATTGATAGCCATGACATCTTGCATTACCCCGCAGGTATTTATTATATTTGGAAACTCCGGTGCTTCACAGATTTGTAGAAGGTTAAGAGTCAATAACATTGGACCGCTGCTGCTGTGCTAACCACGCCCTCGGCGTTGTACCGTGATGCAATAGTCGTTGTCACTACTATCTCTTCTTCTTTGTCGAATCTGACGGGTACTTCTTCAAAACTTCTCTGCAAGCGGTTTCGGTTTAACTTTGGATTTGGGTGGTGGGTGATCTTGTTTTAATGGTTACTTGCAGCAGCCAGGCGTGGACAGTGAGGTGCTACCGTATGCGAGTCTTCCGCGTCCTTCGGCGTGATTTACTCTAATTTGAGAACTTTGACATTGGCTACTGTCAAGAGGTACTTACTGATTCCAGCCTTTAAGTCTTACAAAATCTCAAACCATCGTGGCAAAGAAGAAGTTATCCAGCTGACCATAACAATCATGATTATTAAATTGCGCATAGAATTCTGATGTGGGACCTTTGATGCTTCATATAATCATTTAGCATTCACAAGTATGCTTATGCCATCGTACTTCTCCTAGCTCAAATACCAGATGGATTTGTATTGTTGATATGGTCTTCTTTGTTTCAGGTGTAGCTGTACTTGAAGAGCACGGGGAATATGGCACGAGATAGCATCGGCAGTCTGCTCATTTTCAAAAGTCGCGTGGAAATTCCGCTGTATCAGCACGGTGGGTCGGCGTTCCAGAGGTTGATAGTCGCTGTTTCACGATGAAGATGCTACTTCACTTCCCTGTATCCTTATTCTGCGCACAGCCTACTCAAAACAGGGTGAATTGTGGTCTTGTTGTTAGCAATCTCGTAATCCTCAAATGTTCCTTTCTCAAAGGGGATGTGTTGGTGGCCGGGATTGGCATAACCGTGAGGTTTGTTACAGTCATGGTAACGTGAGGTTCTAGTCTTTCCGCAACTTAGACTAGTTTTATTTCTTGAAAAGCGTCAAATACCCCTGAATGTTTCGAAGTAAACTGACATACCAAGGTTGCATCCCTTGTAGTGCAGGTATCGAGTTCGAGGAGTTAATACCAGTTTCAGAAACAGCTGCATCCGTGACTTGAGGCGGAGAATGATTTGTGCTACCATGTTGGGCATGTTCTGGCTGCCTGGATGCAGTTTTGACAGTTACCCTTGGGCTTTGGATTGTTTTGTCTTTCTGCTTGTATTTGGATGGTTGTAAAAATATGAAATTGTACATTCCTGGTAACAATTATGAAACTGAATCCAATTGGTATAACATTCTTGAAACTGAAACCAAAAGCAACAATGTAGTGAATCATTTTTAATCACAGTGTTCTTGTAAAGTTGGTCCAAGTTGGTCTGCTATTTCCAGTTGTGTAATTGAGTAGGCAATGTATAGGCATTATATGAGTTATGTTGTAGGACACCAAAAGGTCATTATAATGATGAGGAAAAGTGACTGGTTTTCAATATAACTAAATATGTGTTTGAAATGTTCTTCGTAACCGTAGACTCTACTTGAAAACCAATGCTTTGGTAAGAAATCCTAACAAGCTTCGAGTCTCAGAACGCTTTGGATAATATGCTTCAGTCCAATCCGAATTCCAAATATTACCGGTATTGACATGAATTTGTTATAACCTGCCTTCACCACCTTTGATAATAAAATGCACTCAAATTGTTTTTTCCGCACTTTGAAGGTTTAAAAAGATCTTGAACTCGTTATATAAATAGCACCACTTGATATGTCGCAAATGTTGGATTTAAAGCACATATGGATGATCCTCAAATATTGAATCCTCACTATTTTGTACTAGAAAGCTTGATTTTGGGGGATGTAGACACGAGAATCAACCTGAGACATTTTTAAGAAAAAGAAGATCCTGCGTACACTCGTTAGCCATGATAAACGCGCGCACAAAAGTACAAGGATAAAAATGTAAGAAACGCACAAGGAGGTGAAATCTTAGGGTCAAAAATTAGGGTGCAACAACAGGGAAATAACACCGCCATCGCTACGGGTAATCCTCTACCATCACTACAGGAAAATAACACCGCCATCGCTACGGGTAATCCTCTGCCATTACTACAGGGAAATAACACCGCCATTGCTACGGGTAAACAACACCGTCATTGCTACGGGTAAATAACACCGCCATCGTCACGGGTAAACAACACCGCCATCGCTACGGGTAATAACACCGTCATCGCTACGGGTAATCCTCTGTCACCACTACAGGGAAAACAACACCGTCATTGCTACGGGTAATACTCTGCCATCACTACAGGAAAATAACACCGCCATCGCTACGGGTAATACTCTACCATCACTACAGGAAAATAACACCGCCATCGCTACGGGTAATAACTCTTGAATACAGCTCCTCTGCCTATATTTGCAGTAGCTAACTCCATCAGTCAAATGGGTAACACATAATGGTCCAATCTTTCAATCTTTAATGCTGACACGGCAATACATCTGACAAGGACTCTACTGGGGATTTTCTAAACTTAAACTGCCAGACACCTACTTTGACATAGGTGGCAATTTTCAAAAAAATGATTCACGAAATCTTTTGATAACGACATAACAAAAATCTTGAAGAAATACTCCGCTGGAGGGGTAAGAGAAACTTAACCAAGCAACTCTGTGGGGAATAATGACAAGACAAACATTATCACCACATGTCTCATGCTGAGACTTTTAATTTTTGGTAACTGATCTGAGCAAGAGCTCTCTCCACCTGCAAGGGAAACAGCACTGGAATACCGAAGGTTAACCAACCTGGCCTATGTTTCAAAATACGCATGTTTGACAATGGCGTAATGCGCCGTACAGCACGGATATGCTACGCGTTTTTGGGTAGATGCAAATATGACACTATATGCAAATGCAAATGCAGGCTCAAGCTGCTGGGGAAACTTTGACAAGCTTTCTTTGTCATGGCTGTTGAGCAAATACCACCATGTTGGGGATGAACGAGCATCATAAAGTCTTCCAGCAAAATAAATGTCGGCAATACAACCGCTCCACCGGGGAGATTAAACTTTGGTTTCCACTGGGAGGAAAGAACACCTGCTAGGGAGAGTAACTCCGCTGGGGAAGAATCGACTCTCTTGGGGAAAGTAAACCGACTGAGCAAGAAACGACTCATCTGGGGAACGAGGAAATCCTTCTGGAGGAAACGATGCTGTCTGAACACAGTTTACAAACTCGGAGCTACCACTCTGCTGGGGATAATCATCCTGACGACGGCGTGGCGACCTATGGGAAGAAGAACCGTCTTCTATGGGCATAACCCTTCTGAACCAACTATGACTTGGCTAGACACTGCGGGAATCCTCCAAGCTGGGGATTGATCGTTCACATACTCAACTCTCTGGGGAGTGCAACCTCTACAAGGGATACTGATTTTGACGGGCTGGGGATATCCTCTGGGGATAAGTTGCGACTAGCTAGGGAATTTGATCTCTTCGGTAAGGGACAACAATCATCCTAACTTTGGAAGACAATATGCAACCTGCATGGGGATTGGCGTCGCACAAAGTCAAGTCTTTCACCACGAACCCCCGGCTGGGGCCACAATTTCTGATTGTCTGCTTTAAAGGCGAGAACCCTGCAAAACACAACCGAGACAAGACAAATCTATACAACCAAATCTATTTGGGTTAGTGTCCGTGACATTACTTCAGTCAATTCGAAGTTTTAGCAACCATTGGCAAGGGCCAGCAAAGTTATGCAAATGCAAGTTTATCAAAACATCGGCGTTTTCCACAGACAAAACAGTAAAGAACAAGTATCAAATACTGAATAACATGTTTTATTGATTGGGCCTCTAAATAGGCAAAGTTTTGTACATCGGATGCAACTCCTGAAAAGAGGAAGTTACCCACACACACATACATATATGCACAGTAAGCATAAAAATACATATACAACTCGAATTTATACACATGTCAGCAACGTGGTGCAGACAAACATCGTGAGCTGATCCTCTTATGAATCGCCTGACTCTGGCGCTTTCCCGGTATTCAGTTTTCGGAAGAGATTGTGTTGGATGAACGAACCCTCAGGCGCTCCCAAACCACTAAGCAAGGCAGTATCAGAATTCGAACCGCAGTCATTTGCCTTTTAAATCCCTAACTTTTGCGTGAATCGTCCTTTGCGGGTTTTCGATTCACCGGGATACCCTTTTTTGTCGAAGTCGCCCAATGTAGGTTTTCGACTTCGCGGGTGTACATCTTTTCAATTTTATCCCTAATTTTTGCCTGAACCTTTTATTCTGTTTTTGGTTCGCCAGGATGCCCCATTTTTGCCTGGACTTTCTTTTTTCTGTCTAGCGGGTCAACTTTCAAGCAAAGTATTTTTTAACTGCGTCCGAATTCACAGGAGACGTAAAGTCTTCACCATCCATGGTAGATAGTAGCAAAGCTCCTCCCGAGAAGACTTTTCTGACAACGTATGTCCCTTCGTAGTTAGGGGTCCACTTGCTCCTGTGATCTGTTTGTGGCAGGAGAATCCTCTTCAGCACAAGGTCGCCCGTCTGAAAGCTTCGCGGACATATCTTCTTATCGTATGCTTTCTTCATCCGGCTTTGATACAACTGACCGTATGCGAGAGAAGCTAGCCTCTTCTCATCCATTAAACTCAGCTGATTCAACCTGTCTTTTACCCATTCTGGCTCGTCAAGTTGGACATCTCGTAAAACCCTCAAGGAAGGAATCTCGACTTCCAACGGTAAAACTGCCTCCATGTCGTATACCAATGAAAAAGGGGTTGCCCCGGTTGATGTGCGTACCGTCGTACGATAACCGTGCAAAGCGAAAGGTAGCATCTCGTGCCAATCCTTATATGTCACAACCATCTTCTGAACAATTTTCTTTATATTCTTATTGGCTGCTTCAACAGCGCCATTCATCTTGGGTCGGTACGGAGAAGAGTTGTGATGCTCAATCTTGAAATTCTGACATAGCTCTTTCATCATCTTGTTGTTTAAATTCGAACCTTTGTCGGTGATGATCCGCTCAGGGATTCCGTACCTGCAAATAATATCTCGTTTGATAAACCTGGCTACCACTTGCTTGGTGACATTGGCATATGACGCTGCTTCCACCCATTTGGTGAAGTATTCAATTGCCACCAAGATGAACCGGTGTCCATTGGATGTCGTAGGCTCGATCTTGCCTATCATGTCAATTCCCCACATCGAGAACGGCCAAGGTGGTGACATCATATTTAGAGGACTTGGGGGTACATGGACTTTATCCGCATAAATCTGGCATTTATGACACCTCTTTGCAAACTTGAAACAGTCTGTTTCCATAGTTAGCCAGTAATAACCTGCCCGCAGCAGCTTTCTCGTCATAGCATGCCCACCAGCATGTGTACCAAATGTACCCTCATGTATCTCTTCCATGAGCAACTTTGCTTCCTTCTCATCTACACAGCGTAGCAACACCAAGTCGTGGTTTCTCTTGTATAGGACACCGTCCGAGTTCAGATAGAAATTGCCAGTCAATCTCCTGAGAGTCTTCTGATCTCGACTGGATGCCCCAGCCGGGTACTCCTTGTTCTTCAGGATAGAAATTGCCAGTCAAAGTACCAGGGTTTATCATCAGCTGCTTCGTCAATAGCGAATATGAAAGCGGGTCTGTCAAGCCGAGAGATAACAATCCGGGGAGCCTCATTCCAGAAGTTAACTTTATACATGGAAGACAACATTGCCAAGGCGTCAGCCATTTGATTTTCTGCTCGCGACACATGATGCAATTCCACCTTGTCGAAGAAAGGCAACAATCTCCTTGCATAATTCATATAGGGTATCAAATTGGGCTGCCGTGTCTCCCATTCTCCTTTTATCTGGTTCACCACTAGAGCTGAGTCTCCGTATACATCCAGGTGTTTGATTCGCAAATCAATAGCCTCTTCAAGACCCATGATGCAAGCCTCGTATTCAGCCTCATTATTGGTAACCGAAAAGGTCAATCGGGCAGTAAAGGGGATGTGCGACCCCTGAGGAGTAGTAATAATCGCACCTATTCCGCTACCATAGGAATTCACAGCTCCATCAAATATTAACTGCCATTTGGAACCCAATTCTGGTCCTTCGTCCGGCAACGGTTCTTCACAATCTTTCATCTTTAGGTACATGATATCCTCGTCAGGAAAATCAAACCTCATCGATTGGTAGTCCTCCACAGGCTGCTCCGCAAGGTATTCTGACAAAACGCTACCTTTAATAGCCTTTTGCGAGACATACTGAATATCATATTCGGTTAACACCATCTGCCATCGGGCAATTCTTCCGGAGAGTGCTTGTTTCTCAAACACGTATTTGATTGGATCCATCTTTGAAATGAGCAGGGTTGTATGATTTAGCATGTATTGCCTCAAACGTTTGGCGGGCCAGGCTAGCGCGCATCACATTTTCTCGAGCATTGAATATATGGACTCACAGTCTATGAACTTCTTACTCAAGTAGTAGATCGCATGCTCTTTACGCCCAGTCTCGTCGTGTTGACCGAGAACACAACCCATACTTTCCTCAAGAACTGTCAAATACATAATCAGAGGTCTCCCGGCCACTGGGGGTATCAAAACAGGAGGTTCCTGCAAGTATTGTTTTATTTTGTCGAACGCCTTTTGACAATTTTCATTCCAGGTCACAGCCTGGCCCTTCTTTAACAGCTTGAATAATGGCTCGCATGTTGCGGTTAAGTGAGATATGAACCGGGCGATATAGTTCAATCTCCCTAAAAATCCACGTACTTCTTTTTCTGTTCTAGGCGTCGACATTTCTTGTATTGCTTTTATTTTTGCAGGATCAACCTCTATTCCTTTTTCGCTCACGATAAACCCCAGCAGTTTACCCGACCTCACCCCGAAGGTGCACTTGTTAGGGTTCAGTCTCAGCCTGAACTTCCTAAGCCTCTTGAATAATTTCAACAGATTAACCAAATGCTCCTCCTCCGTCTGGGATTTGGCAATCATATCATCAACATAAACCTCGATCTCTTTATGCATCATGTCATGAAAGAGAGTCGTCATAGCACGTTGATATGTTGCCCCAACATTCTTCAATCCGAAGGGCATCACTTTGTAACAAAATGTTCCCCAGGGAGTAATGAAGGTAGTCTTCTCCATGTCTTCTGGCGCCATTTTGATCTGATTATAACCCGAGAAGCCATCCATGGAGGAGAATACAGAGAATTGAGCAGTGTTATCAACCAGCACATCGATGTGAGGATGTGGAAAGTCATCTTTCAGGCTCGCTTTATTCAAGTCACAATAGTCTATGCACATTCGCACTTTACCGTCTTTCTTTGGTACTGGCACAATATTAGCGACCCATGAGGGATATTTTGTAACAGCTAGGAAACCAGCATCCCGCTGTTTTTGAACTTCCTCCTTGATCTTCACAGCCATGTCTGGTCTAGTTCTTCGGAGTTTCTGCTTAACCGGCGGGCATTCTTCTTTTAATGGCAGGCAGTGAACAACCATATCCGTATCCAGCCCAGGCATATCTTCGTACGACCAAGCAAATATATCACTGTATTCTTTGAGCATCTCAACCAACCTTTGCTTGACGTCACTTTGCAGTGCGGCCCCTATACGGATGTTCCTTTCAACCCCTTCCGACCCCAAGCTGACGATCTCAATGACCTCCTCGTGAGGAAAAATGATTCGCTCTTCTTGTTTCAATAACCAGGTCAACTCTTCTGGCACTTCGCCGTCTTCGACAATCTCTTCCTCAGCCTGAAATACCGGGTGCTCAAAGTCGAAGTGAGTGATAGGCGGTTCATAGATGTCATCTGAAATAGTAATCCTGCAAATGAAATGGTTAAATGCTTCAAAACGCGTACAAAGCAAATAACCACGTTGCCATTTTATTTTAAAAGATAAAAACAGGAAAAACAGGGATCACAACATTTGTATATGAAAAAACGCCTTTATTCATGATTAAACAATGTACTGTACATAACCAAATGGCCCTAAGCAAAATCCCCATGCCCCGGGTAGGACACGGGATTATTCAACAATTAAGAAAATAAATCATTACTGTTTAGTTGTCACAGGAACAATCTCTTGAATAGACCAGTTGCAAAGCCCTTGTCCTGGCATGCTTGGCTTGATCCATGCGTCCATATCACAGTCGCTATCTCCTTCTTCATAATCGAAAACAGCATTGATAGTCTCGAAGCATACTCCATTCTGTGATGGTTATTGGCCCTCTGAACCTGGGCGCTTCTGAAGAGGATGCTGATGACGAAGGATGATATCCAAGCCCGAACCTGTCGTTCTTCACGGGAATCTCCAACACCCGACCCTAGCCTTTGGTCTCGCCTGCTGCACTAGAGCTTGAGCCTCTTTGTACGATGATACCGCCCCATCTGATACTTTACTTGGCGCCGGAGCTTTGTCTTTAATCTTTAGCCCTTCAAATGCTTGACAGGGTGTTTCATGAATCTCGCCGTCGACTTCCACATATCTGAATGAAGACAGATGGCTAACCAGAATATCTTCTTCTCCACAAACAGTGACGACACTATCCCCCACCATATATTTCAATTTTTGGTGCAACGTGGATGTGACTGCCCCGACAGCATGGATCCATGGGCGTCCGAGATGACAACTATACGCTGGCTGGATATCCATTATATAGAATTCAGTTTCAAAAAATTTCGGCCCCACTTGCAACGGTAATGTTATCGATCCGAAGACTGACCTCCGCGTACCATCGAACGCTCTTACCACTAAGTCACTGGGCGTGCAGAGAATCCCTCTGACATCCAACTTCATCATTGCTTTCTTCGGAAGCACATTCAAGGAAGAACCAGTATCCACTAAAACATGGGACATGACCGTGCCCCGACATTCTACTGATACATGCAGCGCCATATTATGCTCTCTTCCCCTCGGGGTCAAATCAAAATCTGTAAATCCCAAACTATGCCCTACATTGACATGCGCCATCACTCCTTCTAACTGGTTAACCGAAACATCTTGAGGAACGAATGACGAGTCTAGGATCTTCAGCAACGCGTTCCGATGGGCCTCGGAACATAATAGCAGTGACAAGATCGATATTTTTGATGGCGTTTGCTGGAGGTGCTCCACAATTTTGTAATCACTTTTACGGATGAGCCTCATAAACTCTTCTACATCCTTAAGCGATGTTTCCTTCTCCTTTATCTATGAGGGGCCACTCTCGTCTACCTTGGCTTTCCCCTTTGCCAATCTTTATGCCTCTACCTCAGGCGATGTGAAGATTCTCCCACTTCTGGTCATACGTCCTGTTCCGACCACATTATCTACAACCCCAGCTGGTTGTTTATTTACTTTAATTTTCTCACCATCGCAATATACCTCCAGCTCGTAAGTCCATGGTACTGCTTTAATACTTTCAAAAGGGACTGGCCCTGCTTTGGTAATAGTGATCGTCGGCCGCCTGGCGGGCGCCGTTATTGTTATTGTTTTCCTTGGAATTGTTATCGTCGCAACATCGTTCCGCTCATCACACAATGCCTCTACCGGCTTTTCAACCGCGGTTCTATCAAACTGCAATATTCCTTCATTCATCAAAGCCTGAATACCCTGTTTCAACTCATTACAACCCTCCGGCTATATCCAGCAATCCAAGCAAAACTCGTCACACCCCGGGAATACACCCCCTTTTAACAATTTTCTTTTGATCTCACCCAACGGTGTCTTCAGTTCATTGACATCCGTCACTAGATTCAAACTCTCCTAGGTCAGAATGGCGTTTTCTCCATGATTGGGCATAGGCTGTTGTACTATGTTTGGACCTGCCTGTCCAAAGTTAATAGCTGTGCTGTCCAACAAGTCTTGGAATTTATGTTTAAACGCATGACAGCCTTCAATATCATGTCCGGGCGCCCCGAAGTGAAAATCACAGTGTTTTCCAGCATCATAGCCAAACGGAGGATTTCCTGTTAACGGTGCCATGGTCCTTTTCTCCACCAACTTTATTCCTAGCAGTGTTTGAAGCAGTTTGACGTAAGTTGAAGGAGGCGTTTCAAATACTCGCCTTGGCTTGCCCTCCAGGATTCTACGTTGGGCGGGGTGTTGCCTTTGTTGTTGCTGCGGCTGCGGCTGCTGTTGCTGTTGTTGTTGTTGTGGAAAGGGGATGGTAACACTAGCGACCTGTTTATGCTGAGCATACTGACTTCATCTTCTGCCTCGGCCTCTGCCTCCGAACACGACACTAGAATCACCTTGACGTCTACCACCGAATGTTTTTCTTGTACCTCCGGCGGGGGCAAACTCACCCATAAGAATCAAATCTGAAAAACTGCTCAACGAAACATTAAACAAATTTTCGTAATATATCCCCGTAAATGTCCCAATGAACATGCTATTCATTTCTCTTTCAACTAACGGAGGATGTACTCTTGCTGCCATATCGCGCCATCTCTGTGCATACTCTTTAAAGCTTTCCTCTTTCTTCTGTGACAAACCTTGCAATTGAACTCGGTTCGGTGCTAGATCACTATTATACTTATAATGCAGGACGAAAGCATCCGCCAATTGCTTCCAGGTTTTGATTTGAGCGGGCTCCAACCCCATGTACCACTCGAGTGACGGTCCTGACAGGCTGTCTTGAAAGAAATGCATAAGCATCCTTTCGTCATCCGAATACGCGGACATCCTTCTGTAATAAGAGCGTACATGCACCTTAGGGCAAGTGTCCCCCTTATATTTGTCGAAAGTAGGGGCTTTGAATTTCAGCGGTACCTTCAGCCCGGGCACCAAGCCCATAGTAGTCATGTCTAGTCCGGTAGAATTCTGATTAGCCATACCCTTCACCTGTTCTTCAAGCATTTTAATCCTCTGAGTATTGTCAACGGGTCCCTCAAATCCCATGCCTCTTCCAGAAAAGGCATCCTCTTGACAGTCTTCGCCCCAGTTTACATTCTCATTTCCGTATCCGTTATAACCAGTGTTGCGACCAAACCCTTGCTGATTAGTCATGGGACCTCGTCCCCCATTACCATAACCTAGATTAACCCCGGCATGCCCGAAACCAGTGTTGACAGGAATCAATCCAGCACCATTTCCACCATAACCCTGGTTAGCGTTACCGAAACCATCGTAGCCGAAACCCTGAGTGTTGAAGCCAAACTTTCCACCCTGATTGCCGTACTCAAACCCCTGGTCATTATAGCCGAACCCATTGTTGCCAAAACCATTACCGCCATTGTAGTTACCACTGCCCATATTGGCGTCTCCAAATCCAACATGGTTAACAACAGTCTCATTTCCATTCCCTGCGTTACCATTGCCAGCGCCAGCGTCATTGTTCACAACCACAACAGGTGGGGTCACCACAGGAGGAACCACAGGCGCCGGGGGCCCATCCTCATGAAGAGTTTCGACATGCACAGAGTTGTGGTCATTGTTGCCGTTCCCATTAGCCCGCGTCAGCAGCGGCTGCACCAATGTCTGGAGATTCTCCTGGCCTTTAGCAATACTCTCCATTGCCTGCATGAACAGGTTCAACTTCTCGCGAATCTCTTGCATCTCTACTTGGACTTGATCCATGATTCTCTTGCAGTTATTTCGGGTTGAGTAGCGGTGAACTCTTGGTTCGTCAATCCTGGAAACCTGCAAATGCGGGAAATAAGATACAGATTCGCAAATACCGGTTATGCAATACGAATGCAGATGCAAATATGCAAATATGCAAATATGCTACAGGTTATATTCCCCCGATTCTAGTTTCGGAGAGAAGGCCATTACCACAATGGAGT
The DNA here is from genome assembly GCA_963859935.3 of Lathyrus sativus. NCBI lineage: Eukaryota > Viridiplantae > Streptophyta > Magnoliopsida > Fabales > Fabaceae > Lathyrus > Lathyrus sativus. The sequence continues at coordinate 226,978,755 of OZ012738.1, forward strand.
CCCTATCCAGCAAGCAAGGAATCAGAAAACCCTCATATATAACAAATGCCAAGAGGCTGAGTACAAGAGTACAACTGAATACAACTGAAGAGACCTCGGCCAACAAGCCTGGCGATGGTCCAAATACAAGTACAAATAACAAAGGTAAGGCAAAGATAAATCAGGCCAAATAGCGTGCCCTGACGTCCTCCAATATCCTCATCGTCTCCGAGTGCCCTAGTCGGGAGGTCAGCTCCTGAATCAGTAAAGCATGTCGCTCGGTAGTGGATCTCAGCTTTTTGGCATCATCCTGGTAGGCTCCTTTGCTAGAACTCTCGTCAAATTTGGACCTCTTGGAACCGGCCTTCTCTTCATAACTTCTCGGCTTCTCGTCAACGTCACTTACTCTGAGCTCAGCAGTGCTCCTAAGTGATGTCGCTTCGACCATCTTTGCGTCTTGGGCTCTAATTTGTGCCTCTAGCGTGGCTATCTGCAGCTTCAGTTCATCTTCCCGCTCCTTCTGCTTGGTAAGCGCGGTACTCCACAAAGCTTCCCACTTGCTGAGACGGGCATAAGCTTTGCTTAGAAGTTCCTTCTTGGAAGTAAGCACCTTGCTAACACCGTTCAAGGCTATTCCCACTTTTTCTTTCTTGTTGGTTGCTTCTGTCAGCTCTGATCCCAACCTGTTAATGAATTCAGTCTGCTCTTTCACAGTGACGGTGGCTTCCTTCTTCTCGCGACGTAACTGGAAGATTTCCTTCTCTAACTCCTCATTGGCTTTCTTCAGTTCCTCGTTTTCAGCCAACAATTTGTTATACTTCTCACTCTCTTCCGAAGGAGGTACCTCAATCAATGGAAGATACAGGGGTTCCACAGCAGGATAAGGCATCAAAGAAGTACCAACTCTCTCGCGGATCCAAGCCAAATAAGGATCATAAGCCCTGCTGTTGCTCTTACCGAGCAGAGCTTTCCCCCTCCTATGGATATTAGCCCACACATGTCTCAATCTGATCAAAACAGCCGTGTCCAATAAGCCTGTGAGATACAAAGATTCCTGTATCTCCTTCTCAATAGGAGCATCCCTCAAAGCGTAACCGAACTGTCGTACCAGCAATGAAGGGTTATAGTTAATACAACCCTTCCGTCCAATCAGGGGAACATTCGGAAAGCCACTGCAACTATATATAATGTCAGTACCAAGCATACTCCAGTCAAACCAAATGACGTTCTCAGCAGACAACCCCATCAACCGGGAAGACCAATCCAAAGTACCAACAACATCAATAAAAGGCCTTGTCTTCGGAAGATGTCCCTGGAACCACCTGTACAAGAGAGGAAGACAGCAGGGAACATTCTTGCCACGACGTTTCTCATTCTTGTAGTGAATGGAATGGTAAACATCACCCAAGAGAGTAGGAACTGGATTCTTCGAGGCAAGAATCGAGAAGGCGTCTGAGTCGACAAAGTCTGGCACATTAGGAAACAGGACAATCCCATAGATGCAGACAGCTAGAATAGCACTGAAGGCAACCCAACATCCACTCTTCGCGCACTGCGTGGCCTTCTCAACCAGGACATACAGGTGAAAACCATAAGCTCCGTTCAGCTTGACCAAACCACCCGGAAACTCAGAAGCGTCTAAGCTGACAATCTCAGTGAGTGTAGCTAACTCAGGCTCGGCATCAACATGTACAAAGGGCATCTGGTCCAATACAGGAACTCCCAACATCGCAGAATACTCCTCCAAAGTGGGTGCCAGAATATAGTCTGGAAATAAGAAACATCTCAGCTGCGGCTCATAGAACTGCATCAAAGTATACACCCCAGTCGTCTCAAATGCAGAAGGTCTGTACAACAAGCTAAGCAATCTCCCATAGGATACCCTAAACTCAGCCCTCACCCTCTCATCTTCTAGAGCAACTAATCCCAGCAATGAACTGATATCTGGTGAATGCAATCGGTAAGCAACTGTCTTCTTCAGGGACTCCATGTCTGGCTAGAATCAGAGGGAAATGATCACCTGCAACATAAATACATGTTAATGAAATGCAATTATGAAAATGCACATGCATATGCAAACAAGGGACCAAGTGCAATGCTGATAGACTGTGCTGCTCTGTACTGAAGCCTTGAGAACCATCCAATCTTCATCTCAAACCAAACCAACCACTCAAATGAACCTTGTAACCACATCTCACTGACAGAGATAAACCAGGTGTTCTGAGGTCAAGGGTTTCCTGCAAACAGACCCACCTACCCCTCACAGGTATGTACCTAACTCGCAGACGAGGTACGACATCCTATGCGGGTTCAACGTCACAGACTTTCAAGAGCGATGATACGATACCCAGAAGGTGTGGCATCATCATCCCTTGAAGCGGACTTACTTAGTTGAATCCCAATTGATAGGTTCCCAGAGTCGACAATCCTCGGGTCAGACAACTTGTCGAGCCCTAAGGGCCAGGCAAGAAGCATCAAAGAGAATCTCGTCTGAGTGTAAATTTCGTGGCTAGCTGGTGCGAGCTAAGCAAGCAGCCTAACCACTACTCTCTACTTCTAAGTCTATGTGTAACCTTAAGCCCAGGTCCGGCTTATCTCTCAACAGATTACCCCTTCCCACAATAGCAGTAACAATATATAAAGCTGATAATAAAATGCGGAAAGTAAAGACAGAAAAGTAAATCTATACAATACCCACGACGGGAAAACAAGCGCTAGGATTGACTCGCATAGGGGATATTCCTGTCCCCAGCAGAGTCGCCAGCTGTCGCTACTGCGAAAATCGGCACCGGCTATGACAGAAGAGTCGCCACCGTGCTTTATTTATCCCAAAGGATGGAAAGGAAACGCTCGAAGTAAACCTACCGCAAAGACGGGAAAGGAATGGTCATCGCAACCAAATCCTGGATTCGGGAGTCGGTTACGCAAGGGAAAGGTATTAGCACCCCTCACGTCCGTTGTACTCGACGGGATCCACGCTTGTTTTCTAGTACGGATTGTTATTCTATCTATTCTAAAGGTCTGAGGTTAATAGAAAAATAAAATGACTCGGCAAAGTATCGCACTTTATGCCTACGTATTCCCGTCTGGAACGAGAAATTAGAGTCAACGTAGTTCGCCTACCTACGGGAAAGGAGGGGAAGGTTGCTCGTTAGGATATCGCATCCTATGCCTACGTACTTTCATGCAGCATGAAAGATCAGAGCAAACATAGTTCGGGCTATGGAAGACACAAGCTTGTCTGAGTGTTTTTATCTCCTTATGAAAGGGTTTTTCCTGATTAAGAGTCCAAGCGGACAAAAATGACACTTTGATGTTTGTTTTCAGTCTTTTACGCAAGAACTGTTTTTTATGATATTTGCAATCTCTGACGCACTAGAGACTATGATTTTAGGGTGACTACATCGTATGTCACCCTAAGGGTAACACACTAAGCAATCAGGTTACTAAAGAGTGACCCTCCAGCAACCTTTCTCAAATAGCTTAAGGCTCGTAGCGTACGGCATCGATCATCCTTATTACTGTGTTTTGAATTGTTTTGAGATAGAAGAGAAAGAAGTCTAAAAAACCTAGGGTTTGAAATGGGAATCAAAACTACCCTAATGTTGTCATGCATGGATTAACACCTAATGTCTGTCATAATTCCCTCCTGCACAGAGGAAATCAGAGATCCTAGGGGATAAACAGAAAAGAAACAGCAGATATACAATAAATAGTAAAATGCATGAGATGCAGCAATACAAGCGAGGCAAGGGAGAAAGCAATAGGCAAGAGGAGACAAGCTCCACCTCAAACCTAAGGGAAAATCAACAAACAAAACAACAAATAAAACCACACCCAAAACCAGCTCAGATAGCAACACCAGCTCTTACAGCAACAGTTGACCAGCTCTGACAGCTACAGTCGATTAACAGCAAAAGGTTGACAGTAACAACTTCAATCAAGATCCCATCTTCACTTTCCAATGATATTCAAATTTCAGGTAAGCTCTTGTCTCCAATAATCTTCAGCTTTAGCAAGCACTGAGCCCTAGTAAGTAGACAGCTTCAAACAGCAGCAAAATCCTAATCTCAGCAGATACCTAACCTTGACAGGCACAAGCTTCATCTTATCCACTCATCAATGAACTTCTTATCCCCAATGAGCTTCCATCTTCAAGGAAAACACTCACAAGAGAGGATTAACTAATAGAGGAAGTTGGGATGTTAAGAGGCTTAGTGAAAACCCAGGGAAATCACTAAGATCTTAACACAGCAAGTGACAGGTATCCTCAAGGTTCTACCCAATCAAAGCATGCTCTACATCCCTCCTAAGGAGAGATGGAAATCTTTTAGGGACCTTATGTCATAGGATGGAATAGAGGCACAAGAAGCTCTCTATGTTTGACAGAAGAAACCAGTCTACTCTAGAGCTCTCCCTATATCTCCTATCTCCTAAGTCTTCATCAAGCAATCTTCAAGCACAAGCAACTTAAGATCCAAGCATCATTATTTGTCTTCAATCATCCTCAAAGTCTTTAGACAATCCTCAAGCCAAGCACAAGCCCCAACACCCAAAGAAAAGGCCCAAAACTCAACAAACAAAGCAACTTCCCAAGAGGGAAACACACCAATATCAACCAAATTGCAAAAATCAAATAAAATGGAAAAACTCATCATGAAATTCTAGATTAATTTCTAAGGGACCTTAGCTATGTACCCTATGCCCCACATAAACCCCAAGGCCTAGATCAAACTAAAAACCCAAAAACTATGTGTTGAAATGTACCTATGTCAAGTTGAAACCCTAATTCTAGCACACTAAAGTTCCTTATTCAAAACTAACTAAACTTAAATCAAAAAAATGTGATAAAATTCCAGGGGGAATCTAATGCTATAATCTAGCTATAGAAAAAATAATGGCATCAAAAACTAAAATAAAATGGTCATACTAAATTCAGCAAGTAACATGTATCAAATGAAAATGAAATAAAAGCTATTAAAAGTAAAAATAAACCAAAAATAGAAAAATGCATGAAATGACATTTTTATTCTTTTATAATTTTCTTGATGTCTTGATGAATATGAGAGAAAAAATCCCATGTAAAAATAATGAATTTTCAATTTATTATGAATTTCCAAAGAAATTAAAATAAATGTGAAAATATAAGAAAATATGAGAAAAATGCAAAACATGCGTGTCAAATAGCAATCAGAATCAATGCATTTCCTTAACTGGGCCCAGAGAGGGGTGTAGATAGCCAAGAGCCTAAGCCCAATTCTATTTCAGAAAATTAAAAATGAAAATGACTAGAAAAAAAGACAAATCCACGGTATGAATAGCAACGAATATTAGTGTATTTCCTAGTGGGCCTCCCAAGTGGGGTGTGGTTATCAATTAGTTCACTTAAGCCCAAGCTGCAACTTTAATGGAACGATGCGTTTGGACTCCTTCAGAACTCTTCACAAAATGAGGCTTGCTCGTGGCCATTGGATCTTGTTTGGGTAAAAAGTCTTCCTCACATCCAATGGTGGTCAGATCATCTTCTTCATTTTGAATTGTGGAGGGAGAAACAGCCATGGAAACAGAGCTTGCAACTTCATCTTCTTCTTCATCGTGTTCCATCAAATCTCCATCAAAAATCAAAAACAAAAACCCTAACTCACTCCAAATTTTACACTGAATTCAACCATGGCATTCCCAATCATTGAAACCTACTCCTCCTCAAAACCCGATGAAAATCTCAGAAATCAATCAAGAACCAAAACTCATCAAACTTAAAATTGAATAGCCTAATCTCTTCACCATGCTTCACTGATCATTTCTAACCATCAAACCATGATTATATCATCAAGAACAACAAGATATGAGCATGAACAGAAATTGCATCACTCCACTAATTGTCTCTAAATCAACCCTAAATCTACCAGAAAGCTCCACATGATCATCTACATTGAATCTAACTATTCAAAACTGATTGAAACTACTTAAATCAATCCATGGAGTGAAGTTTTCATACCTGCAAATTTGAGATGAACAGAGTGATCAAAGCTTCAAGATAAGATTCAATACTTTCCAGACACCTTCACCAACACCAAATCAAGATTCTGTATGCAAAGAGAGAGATTGAAATAGCCTGGATTGTTGAATTCGATCTTGAGTTGCAGGCTGAAAATTCCAAGTGCAATCTCACAGTTCTTCAATGCTCTTGCTATGGATTCTATCTGGAATCATTCACTAATGCTAGAGCAAGCTTTTTGGATCAAAAGAATGGATGGAAAGTGGCTGAAACCTTGTAACAGAATTCTGTTTGCAAATGGAAAAGTGAAACTGCAAACTCTCCAATCTCCCTCAATTCTCTCCAACTCTTGCTCTGAACCTCTTCATCTGTATATATAGAATGTATTTGAAGACCCTAGAAAGTTCTAGATTGATCCAATGAGAAAATCAACTTCTCATGTCATGAAAATCTCTTCTTATGCTATGCACATACCATCTAATGTTTTGGATTGCAATTCACTTGGTTCTGAGTTTAAATTCCCTCCAAATGAGATATTGGAGGTGTATGGATGGAAAGGAGCCTTGCATTTGCTTGGAAGTGTGGTTTTGCAATTGTTACTTATGATTCAAGTAACCAATTTTCAAAGCAAGTCATTGAAATAACCCTCAATTCAAAATTGTGGCAATGTGAATGTTCACAAAATTCATTTTACAATCAAATTGGTATGTCATATGGCTTGGTTTGGTTGTGTAGATCAAAAACCCTAATTTCCAACCTTGGTTCATTTGAAATATACCTTCATTTTAGGCCATTTTTATGATTTTGTGAAGCAAGCCATTCCAAACTCTCATGACCTCTTATATATCCTAAAAACATCATTTTGAACACATCTCATGTTGAACATTTTTCCATTTGAGGAGTGGAAGATGGAGATTTGGACCTATGTTGAAAAATGACCTGTAATTCAACTTTCCCAAAATACCCCTGGATTGCCAAAACCATAACTTGAGTTCCACAAATCATCTTGAGGACTTCTAGTACTCAAATTAAAGCTAAGACCAAGATCTACTACTCTTATGTTGGCTAAGAATCCATTTGAAAATTCATTGACGGGCAAAAGTTGCTTGGAAGTCAAGTGACTTTCACAGATAAATTTCAGTGTCCTCTGATGACCCATAACTTGCAAGAACCATAACTTGAGTTCTATAAATCTCCTTGAAGACTTCTAGTACTCAAATTAAAGCTATTGAGAAGCTCTACAAGATTCATGTTGACCAAGAATTCACTTGAAGCTTGAATTTTTACTTATCTGGCTTGGAAGTTAGGCCTAAATTAGGGTTTTTTACGCTGAAACCCTAATTTAGTAACTCCTCTTCTTCTTGATTCCTTTTGATTTCTCCTTGGCACAACACCACACTTGTACACACATATGAATTCATGAATCCTATATCCTCCAATTAAGCCTTGATGCTCTTCAATCACTCAGTTTACCTAGGATTGACCTAGGGTTGACCCAGATGAAACCCTAGTTGACTGCATTCAACTGTAGCTCTTGTAATCACACCAATGACTTGACTCATCTTCAAAATGACCCTCTAGGTCTTCCATGATCTTTTCCATACCCTCAGTCATGGCTCACACACTCATTGATGATCTTCAAACACACCCCTAGATAGGAGAGAAATCCATTGGTTAACCTTCAAACTTCTCAAAGCTTCAACTCATTTCTTGATTACTGGGATGATACTGAACTTGAATAAAACCCCATGATGGGCCTCTTTCTGGTAAGAATGGCACTTGATCCCCTGCTAGATGACTTGTTATGATATGCTATGCAAATGATTAGACTATGTACATGACTTATTATGCAAATGACAATGCAATTGAAACATAAACCAGGTGAAATAGGTTGATCAAATTTTAGGGTGCAACAATAGGTCGTATAAAATGGTCACTCATATCGTCATAGACTTTAGCATGATATGAATCACAAACTAATTCAACCCACTTCCTTAACACACTTCAACAAATACAAATTGTTTTCTTTCGGGATTCTCTGTTCAAACCATTTTCAGAAAAGGGCATGTTATTTCTGTTCTACCACAAATAGGTAACGCGTAAGACTCCTGACAACAAGTAGTGAACACCTAAACTGTTGGAACGTCAATGCTAACATTGTTTAATAAAAATACTTAAGCAATTTGTGGTCCTATGAAAGAAACTTTGATTCTTCATTCTCGTCCGAATGAAGATATGTAGGCATAAGATTGCAATATATGTGCAAACAACCTCTCAAAAATTCATCTGTAGTCCTCTGAACTACGTTGACTATGACTTTTTCATTGCACGAGGGAATACGTAGGCATAGGATCGCAAGATCCTATTGTCGCTTCCGCGAAAATAAGGTGCCGGCAAAACAGAAGAGTCGCCACCTTTCGTTATTTATCCCTCAGAACGGGAAAGGAAACGATCGGAAAAACCTAACGAAAAAGGGTAAGACAAGGTCATCGCAACCGTTGTCTGGGTTCGGGAGTCGGTTACGCAAGGGGAAGGTATTAGCACCCCTCACGTCCGTCGTACTCGACGGGATCCACGCTTGTTGTGTTTACTGGACGGGTTTATTTATCTATCTGCCTATCAAGGCTGGCCTAAAAAGAAAAGAGAATGACTCGGCAAAGCGTCGCGCTTTATGCCTACGTATTCTCATCAGAGAATGAGAAATCAGAGTCAACGTAGTTCGACCTACGACAGGTTACGGGGAAAGGTGGCTCGCCAATACATCAGTATTGTGCCTACGTACTCTCAACAAGCATGAGAGATCAGAGCTTACGTAGTTCGGGCTAATACGGATTACGGGAATTCAAATTCATTTGTTTTATCGAGTAGGGTTAAACAGCAGTTCCAGCAGTTAGGGACAAAGCCTGTTTGCGTTGGCGCTGAAGTTTAACGACACTCTTTTCTTCAGAAAAGCTTTCCTTTGAATTATGGGTGTCGCTACTGCGAAAATCGGCGCCGGCTGACAGAAGAGTCGCCACCGTGCGTTATTTATCCCTCAGAGCGGGAAAGGAAACGCTCGAAGTAAACCTCGCAAAAAACGGGGAAAAGGTATGGTCATCGCAACCATAGCCTGGGTTCGGGAGTCGGTTACGCAAGGGGAAGGTATTAGCACCCCTCACGTCCGTCGTACTCGACGGGATCCACGCTTGCTTGGGTTGTCTACTGGATGCAAAACAATCTTATCTACGGCTGCTAAATCTAAAGGGAAGGGAATTGACTCGATAGAGCATCGCACTCTATGCCTACGTATTCTCAAGAGAGAAAGTCAGAGTCAACGTAGTTCGGGACTACAGGGAAAATTGGCTCGCCAAGACATCGCGTCTTGTGCCTACGTACTTCCACTGGACGGAAGATCAGAGCTTTACGTAGTTCAGACTAACTACGGTTAAACAACATTCTCACACAGCAGTGAGAAAAACAACTGGTTTCACAGGGTCGGGAACCTATGGTCACAACTATGGCTGAGTCTCAAATGCACTTGGGCAAGAGAGAAAAAGGGTATCAATTAGTCGTCAGCGGGAAAGTCTCGATCGCACAGCCGCGAGAGAGCAAAAGTTAGTCGTTAGTGTGCTCGCTAGGATATCGCATCCTATGCCTACATATCTTCGTCTGGTACGAAGAATCAGAGCAGCTGTAGTTCGGCTACTATCGGACCACAGCTCAAATCTCGTTTTATTCATCTCTGAAAAATGATTACAATGGGTTGAATATCGAAATAAATCTCCTAGGAAACGCTATCCTATTCTATCTTGAAAAGTCGAGTGAAAATGGCCCCCTAACAAATGGGCCTCTAAGCTATCCTAAAAGTCGAGAAATAAAGTCTATGAAAATATCCCTAAAAGAAAATGCTTGAAAAATATTAAATCGAAACTTTAATATTTTTTCTTTTTTTCTCCTTTTCTCTTTTCTCATATTTTTCTTTTCTCAAAAATATTTTCTTTTATTTTTCACACTATTTTTCTCTACATTTTTTCTCAATATTTTCCTATTTTTCATATTTCTTTTTTTCAAATATATTTTTTGCTATTTTTTTATTTCTTATTTCTTTTTATTCTTTTTCTTTCATTTTCTATTTTCTTTCAAACATATTTTTCTTTCTTCACTCTTTTTTTTCTATTTCTTTTTCTATTTTTCAAATATCTCTTTTTTTCACTTTTCTTTTTCTTCTTTTTATGTAACAAGTAAAAAATAAAAAAAAGAAAATAAAAGGGCTGGGGGGTTAAACTATTACAAGGGTGCTGTAAGAAAAAATAAAAAACTAAACTGGGCCCAGCCCAAGTCTCAAAAAACGCAGCTGGGGGGTATGTTGAGTAATCTGGGGCGTGTGCTGCAAAAAGGAGCTTTATTGGGCTTGAGCCCAGAACCTGTCCAAAAACGGAGGGTAGTGCAAGAATCAACAAAAAACTCTGGGCCCTGTTGCCCTAAACCCAAGTCCGGCCCAATCCTTCTTCGTCTTCCCACTCTCAGTTTCTGACGAAAACCCTAGATCTGTCTCCACTCTCTCCGCCGCCGCCCCTCTCTGATCCCCTCTCAACCTTTCTCAGCCTCTCTTCTTCAATTCTCGTTTTCAATCTCACAAAACACCAACAAAATGACGACTACAACGCCATCACAGATTGAATCATGGCTTGAAGATCTCGGAGTGAGTTCTTGAAGATGCATGTGGAAGATACGAAGAATACGAAGCTCTCGAAGGTTTCGCATCTGGAGTTTCCTTGAAGGAGTGATGAATATGTGAAGGCGGACGAAGCTTTGTGAAACGTTCTGGAAAGTCACTGATAACGCGTCGTTGAAATTTCTGGAAAACAATCTTGAATAACAGATGGATTCTTGAGGAATGATTCTGGAAATCTGGAGTTGGCTGTTGATGCTCGTGGATGAACGCGATTGTTGTTGACGCTCGTGGATGACCGCTTGTGGATTAGGAGAATTTGTGTTGAAGGCAGTTGAAATCTGGAAACGATGGAGGTTTCTGGTAATCTTTTTCTGGGTTTGGTGATGAGTGTTGTTGATTCTGGTAATTGATGAACAAGACGAACACCTTGAAGAAAGTTCTTTGAAGATTTGCTGAGTTACTGCTGATTATTGATGATGATCAGTGCTGAAGGTTGATGAAATGGAGGTGGAGGTTGATGATGAAGACGGTGGTTCGGTTGAAGAGGAAGGTCGCCGGACGGTTGTGGATGGTGGTTTGTTGATGATAAGGACTGGAGAAGATGATGAAGGGAGGAGATTGATGAACGGAATCTGGAATGGTAGAGGGCTCCGGCGACGTCACGGTTGCCGCCGGCCAGAAGTTGTTGGAGAAAGATGATGGGAGGTCTTTCTGGGCGTGTTGGTCGCCGGTGAGGGTTTGGGGGTGGCCGCCGGCCATGCAGGCCGGCCGGCGATGGTTTTCAGGCGACGCTCTGTGAGGCTTACACGTGGGGCCGGTGGTGGAGATGCGCCTTGCATGCGTGCCACGTGGTGGCAGCGTGGCTGAGAGAGAGAGAGGATTGGGGTACGCGTGGCGTGCTGAAATGTGAAAAGGTGGGGCCTCCCTCCCTTGGACACGTGTGAGCTATGGGTATTTATGCTGATGTGTTGCGCTGGAACGCTCTGGAACCTTCCAGAAGAAACTGGAAAACGCTAGAATACTGGATTGAATTGGACATTTGCCTTGGACAGTTCTGGACTTTTTCATCAATTGGGCCTGCGAGAAATGGACTAAGCCCAACGAATAATGACTTAAAAAATCTGCACAAAACTGGATTATGATATTAAAACAACTAATCAACACTTAATCCCACTAAACTAATAATACCCTAACATACTAAACAGAAAATTAAATCTAAAATTGATTAAATGTCTATTAAAACTATAACAGAAAAAATAAAAACCTATTTATTTTTATAAAAGAAAACTCTTATTCATTTATTATTTTTTATTTCTATTTAATATTCTATTTAAAAAATTATACTAATATTCTAAAAAAATCCTATATTATCTAAAAATATTAAAAATCTATTAAAACCTATTAAATCCTAAAATGAATTTAAAAATCTATTTAATTCTATAAAATGCCAAAAATTGATTTAAAAACTAATTAAAATCTATTTAAAATTCTATTAAATCCTAAAAATTGATTTAAAAGCTATTTAAACCCTAAAAAATCCTATAAAATCCAGAAAAATCATCACAATTCCCAGAGGGACAAAATGAGCACCGAACGACACAAAAATAATCGGTAAAAAAATAAACGGGCACCGAAAAATCCCAAAAATACGATTCTACTGATCAAAAACACCTGAAACACGAGACGGGAGCTGTGATCCCTGATAAAATCAAAACAAATGAACAATGCAATGTATGCGATATGCAGATGCGAATGCGGTTATGCGTCGAAACATCGAGCCAAATGCGAGACCCGGTTGGTCAAATTTTGGGGTGCAACAGCTGCCCCTATTCAAGCGACTTCGACCTGAATGGGTGAAGAGCGCTCAGCCTTCAAACATTCCAGGTAGATGACGGTTGAATACAAATGGAACCCTGAAATTTGCCAACCGCAAGAATATACTGCAAAACTGCTTGAGGAATAGCTTCCAATAAACTGAAGTTTGGTTGTCGCGGCAACATCTGGTCAATTTTCTGATAAAATTTCTTCTCTCTTTCAACACCTGTGTGACGCCACAAGTATTGAAATAATGCTTCATAAAGCAAACACTTTGATTCCCATCTCTCTCGTGGGATCAAATCTGGTCAACTCACAGTTCATTGCGAACTTGAGGACAATTCTCCTGGGGAATTCTGAATAGAACTGCCTTGCACCTGTTTTGACAAAGGGGGCAGCTTCAGAAGTCTGGTATATGTCAATCTTTGTTGTTGTTGTTGTTGTTTTTTTCGATGCTGACGTAACAAACAAATATGAAGAATCACTCCGCTGGGGAAGACAAGAAGCTGAACCAAACAACTCTGCAGGTGAACAAATTCGAAATCCAATAGGTAACCATCTTGGTCTATGTTTCGACATGCGTATGCTTGAAATGATGTAATGTCTTATATGATATGCAAATGCTATGCGTTTTGTTTGAAAATGCGAGGCCCTGATGGCATGGATATGCTATATGCTTGTATAAATGCGATGACTATATATGCGAATGCTAATGCATGCTCGAGCTGCCAGAGAACACCAGGTCTGAAAACCACTCGGCAAAATAAATGCCGAGGATAATGTCAACTCTACTGGGGATGACCTGAAGTCACAGAATTATCTCAGCAAAATAAATGCTGGAAACGAGAAATCAAATCCGCTGAGGATAACTGCCCTGCTGGAGAAATGAAAAGGCAACCCTGCTTGACGACTTCACTGGGGAAAGAAAGAGAACTCTGCTCGGGGATGCTTTCTTCAAACCATTGGCAACTGATTGCGCTCTGCGGGGATTGACCCAAACTGAGGTTGATTACGCGCAGCACACTGCTGGAAATGCTCCTACCATCAAGGATATCAATTTTAATCTGCTGAAGATACTCCTGCTCATACTCTGATACGGGGTAAAAGACAATCTCGACTCTTCCGGGGATAATAAGCAACTTTCATCTGCTGAAGAGTAACAATTCTGATTTGACAATATCCACCAGGAATTCAAACATTGCTCGAAGCACTGGCATCCCTCGAGCTTCGTATCGGGGAACATGACGACATGCGGGTCATTGGGAAATATTGTGTCAGATACCTTTAGGTTTTTTTTCGCTTTTTTGGTTTGGAATAAACAATGGACTATGTACACAGTAAAATATATAAGAAATACTAGACGAGAACTAGCATTCAAAGGTAGACTACCAGGCGAGAACTGATAGGAAAATAGGTTAGAAAAATTGGTTTTTTGTGTTTTTGGAACGTCAGACAGGCTGACTGGATAACAGACTAAGGTATAGACAACCAGGCGAGAACTGGCTGAAAGCTGACGTACACCAGGCGAGAACTGGTATACCACATAGGTTAAAACACATGAGAACTGATTACGCGACGACCTGTACCAGGCGAGAACTGATACAACACTTGGAGAAACGGTGACCAAACGAGAATTGGTTACCAATAAACTGCACCAGGACGGGAACTGACGCTTACGGAAGGGTGGGCCAGGCGAGAACTGGTTACCGATTTGCCAGGCGAGAACTGGACTTTGGAAACGACTGGTTACTGACACGCAACAGGTTTAAACTGCAGGATAATGATCCAACGACAACAAGACCTTCTTATTTGAAAAGTTCAGGTTTTTGATAAGAATATTGACATGATTCCCCGATACTCAACTCTGGCTGGGGATAAACAGATTTGTTTGAACAACTTGCTTCAGTATACTCAGCTTGGGGATAAAAGACTGGCTTGCAAAACTTGCCCCAGTACAGTCAACTTGCCCCAATCCATCTCTTGGGAGTACTTGCTCTGAACAACTTGCTACGAGAATACTTCGAGAATACTTGCCCCGGTATCTGCACGACAAAAGAATTCAATCTCCAATTAAACACCTAACCCAGTTGATTTCAACATTCTCTGCAATGACTTGCCCCTGAATGAGCGATGAGCGACTCAACCCAATCTGATTATCCACCTGAAGTATCTGCTTTCAAATCTCAGCGCTCTGCATAATTGCCCCTGATTGGGTCTTGAGAAGACTCCTTCTGATCAACTACTTCTCAAACAAACTGCCCCTGCTCAACTGGAACTTCGGGACTTGTCCCCAGACTGACTGATGCTGAACTTATTGGAAGATAATGCCCCTGACTCATTGGGCTTCACAACATTCACCATTATGGTTCAGACTGCTTGATTACTCAGTCCTATTTGATTACTCCTGCTGGAATTTCTTTCATGCCAACTACTAACCTGCAATTAGAACTGTCTGTCTACGAATGGTAATCTTAATGCAATGGTTATGCAGATTTTGAAAAAATTTTGAGCTGTCACTCATTTACATGCATGTGATAATTGTGAATGACGAATGAACCAAAGTTCAAACGCGGTGCTTACGTGGTCAGTGAAAAATACAACCAAGATGTGACTAGCAAGCCGAGAAGGAGTCAGGTTACTCAACCTTATCGTAATGCGCTTCAGAATAACCCTACCTCAATTAGGTCTTTTGAGGGTTGTATCGTGGTCGGGTTCACGGTTTGTGAAACAAAGGATATTCGGCTCAAATTTGATTTGTACCCACCCCTTCTACGTGATGATCTCCGATCCTAAGGTTCTGTTAACTTGGCACAAGCACTCACCTCTTCGAGAATTATGTTGACTGGTAAGAACCACAGTTAAGGAATTCACAAGCTTTTCTTCTAGAGTGATAGTTACTCCTTCTTTGCTTTCGGTGTCTGTGTACACGACTTTGATTTGCTGGGGAAAATTTCTTTTTAATCCCTCTTTTTCATTCTTTTAATTCCCTAATTTTTGCCTGGACTGACTCATTTTGAGTTCTTTTCGATTTTTCGATTTCTTTTAAAGTCCAGCGGGATGCCCTGATTTTTGCCTAAGTATTAGCTTTCTAGATTTTCTTTCTTTTTTACTTAGCGGGCTTTCTTTCTTCTTTCTTTTGGAACAAAGTCGTGCGACACTGGTTGTCTTGATTGCTCCGAAAGGATTGTAACTGTCTCACTCCTGATTAGTGAGATTTGATCTCTTGAAAGGTATCAACTGATTGGTCCTTGAAAGACAACACTCCTCTGCAAGACTTGAATGCTTGGTCAAGCTAACTGACAACTACCCTGCCCCGGGTTAAGATGTGAGGGTTTATAAGTCCGAAAAAACTTCTACTTCCTGGCTCGAAGTGGTTAACAAGGGACTAACTCCTTATATCTCCAGTGTTTAGGGAATTTGAAACAATGCCTTGTACGTCATCGGTACGGTCTTATCTGAAAGCATACAATCTTTGGTTATGAGTCTCAGTTTCGTCATCCTCCCTCCTAACTTTGCTAGTCACAGCGAAAAAATGGAGTGAATAAAATGCAAGTGTCAGTGCAATGCAATAAATGAGCGACAGCGACATGACTAATTCAGAAAAATGCATAGTCACTTTATTATTATCACCATTCGAAACATACAATGCTTAAAAGCAGGTAGTAACTAACAGAAAAAGAAACTACAGATGCAAATGATATAAAAGCTTGAGAACTGCCACTGCTGAGTGCCTGCCTGTCTGAACCACTGGCTTATGCTGGGGAACACCCTCTGAATCTACGAGCTTAGACAGCTGAACTGTTAGGGATGAACAAACAGAAACCCTTCTCGAAAGGAAATGCGATCCTGATCAATCAACTGCTGTACCTTCGCCTGAAATGCTTTACAATCTTCGGTTGAATGCCCCGGAGAGCCACCATGATAACCACACTGCACGTGGGGATTGTACCCAGGAGGGTAAGGTTCTGGAACTGGCTTAAGAGCTTTCGGCTCCACCAAAGACTTCTGGATCAAAGACGGTAGCAACTGGCTATACGGCATCGGCACTGGGTGAAAAGGAGCATTCCTTCGTTCCAAGTTGTTGCGAGGTCGGCTCTGATTCTGACGCTGATTCTGGTAACCTCGGCCACGAGTTCGCTGATTTGCAATGGAAGCGATATAAGATTCCTGATATGGTGCCCCAGGCACGGCTGTCTGTTCAGTATAACAAGCCACGGGAGGTACTGATCTCTGATAAAATGATGAACCAACAAAATTCACTGATTCGCTTCGAGGATATTCAATCTTTGGCATGACTGAGTTGATCACAACTTCTTCTTCACTCTGATAGTCACAAGGGTATTCAGTTTCACCAGCTTGATCATATGGAGTAATCTGAATTTTCCCCATTCTTATGGAGTACTCAAGGCGTTCTCCTAATGCAACCACATCAGAGAAACTGGCCGGAACTCCGAGCAACCTTTTGAAGTACGGATATTGTAAGGAATCCACAAACATGCTTGCCAGCTCTTGGTCTAACAGCGGTGGACGCACTCTAGCAGCAAATTCTCTCCATCTCTGAGCATATCTCCTGATAGGTTCATTGATCTCTTGAGACAACTCTTGCAAATGCATGCGATAAGGAGCAATGTCTAGGTTGTAATCGTACTGCTTCAGAAAAGCTCTGGCTAAATCCATCCATGATTGAATCTGATTCCTCTCCAACTGCATATACCACCTCAAAGATGCCCCAGTCAGACTATCTTGAAAGCAATGGATCATCAACTTGTCATCTCGCGCAAACGCAGTCATTCTTCGACAGAACATCATCAAATGCAGCTTTGGACAGCTATCTCCCGTGTACTTCTCAAATTTCGGCACTTTGAACTTGTAAGGCAACACCAGGTCAGGAACCAAACACATGCCTACAACATCTAGGTTGACAGCATCTTTGGCTTTCAAAGCTTTCATTTGCTCTTCCAACACTCGGACTCTTCTACCTTCGTCAAGGGCTCTTGGATCTACCATACCGGCTGCTGGAATATCTCTTCGGTAATTCATCACAGGGAAAGCAACACCTTGATTGTTGACAGGAGGAGGACGCTCATTCTGGGCAACAAACTGCTCATGTAGATCTCGGTTCTCAACAGAAGGCTGTACAACTTGGTCTGCAGCAACATTGTTCACTTGCGGGGAATCTTCCGTGGAATCATACAGAGGGTTGGACGCCATAGTGAACCCTGTCAGGGCGTTAGGAGACTGGAAATTGCCTTCAGACATGGCTACCAATAATCTTCAGCTGACTTCAATGCTTGATTCTGCTCAAATCTACTCAACCCCTAGGTAGGTCTTCTGACGATCAACAGCTGCTCAATCCAAACTCCGGGTAATCACCTTCAGGAAACAAAGGCTGGATCAGAACTCTGGCTAGCTGGAGAATGATATGCAATGCAACACTGATATGCATATGATATGCAAAATGCAGCAAACAATGGGACCACAGCCCCCACACAAAATCTGAATACTGCTGCGCTGCTGACGGAGACGTTCTCTGAAAAGAAGACCAGAATAACGGGTAGGTTGGAAGTCAAGTTTCCTGCACAAAAAACCCCCCCCACTCACAGGTGTGGACCTATATCTGACAAGGTACGGCATCCTATGCGGTCGTCAGCGTCACAGACATTCAGAACTGACGATACGATTCCCAGAAGGAGTGGCATCATCGAATCCTGAAGAGGCCTCACTCAGCTAACTTCCAAATGATCGGTTCCCAGAGTCGACAATCCAACTAACCAGCAACCCATGCCAACCAAAGGAAGGGACAGGAGGCCAACCAGCAGAACCTCGTCTGAGTGTAGATTTCATGGGACACCAAAGCAAGGCAAAGCAAGCGGGCACCCACTAATTTCTACTCTAAGTCTAAGGTGCACTCCAAGCCCAGGTCCGGCTTATCTCTCAATATCATAGAACACCCGTAACACCCCAACAGCAACAGATAATATCGATAAATAGGCCCCAAATAGACAAGCAAACAAGCGCTAGGATTGACTCTCTCTTAGGGGACGTTGGATCCCAAATGCATAAGAACCATCGCAGTCCTTAGCAGCCAGGGGACGTTGAATCCCCAGCAGAGTCGCCAGCTGTCGCTACTGCGAAAATCGGCGCCGGCTGACAGAAGAGTCGCCACCGTGCGTTATTTATCCCTCAGAGCGGGAAAGGAAACGCTCGAAGTAAACCTCGCAAAAAACGGGGAAAAGGTATGGTCATCGCAACCATAGCCTGGGTTCGGGAGTCGGTTACGCAAGGGGAAGGTATTAGCACCCCTCACGTCCGTCGTACTCGACGGGATCCATGCTTGCTTGGGTTGTCTACTGGATGCAAAACAATCTTATCTACGGCTGCTAAATCTAAAGGGAAGGGAATTGACTCGATAGAGCATCGCACTCTATGCCTACGTATTCTCAAGAGAGAAAGTCAGAGTCAACGTAGTTCGGGACTACAGGGAAAATTGGCTCGCCAAGACATCGCGTCTTGTGCCTACGTACTTCCACTGGACGGAAGATCAGAGCTTTACGTAGTTCAGACTAACTACGGCTAAACAACATTCTCACACAGCAGTGAGAAAAACAACTGGTTTCACAGGGTCGGGAACCTATGGTCACAACTATGGCTGAGTCTCAAATGCACTTGGGCAAGAGAGAAAAAGGGTATCAATTAGTCGTCAGCGGGAAAGTCTCGATCGCACAGCCGCGAGAGAGCAAAAGTTAGTCGTTAGTGTGCTCGCTAGGATATCGCATCCTATGCCTACATATCTTCGTCTGGTACGAAGAATCAGAGCAGCTGTAGTTCGGCTACTATCGGACCACAGCTCAAATCTCGTTTTATTCATCTCTGAAAAATGATTACAATGGGTTGAATATCGAAATAAATCTCCTAGGAAACGCTATCCTATTCTATCTTGAAAAGTCGAGTGAAAATGGCCCCCTAACAAATGGGCCTCTAAGCTATCCTAAAAGTCGAGAAATAAAGTCTATGAAAATATCCCTAAAAGAAAATGCTTGAAAAATATTAAATCGAAACTTTAATATTTTTTCTTTTTTTCTCCTTTTCTCTTTTCTCATATTTTTCTTTTCTCAAAAATATTTTCTTTTATTTTTCACACTATTTTTCTCTACATTTTTTCTCAATATTTTCCTATTTTTCATATTTCTTTTTTTCAAATATATTTTTTGCTATTTTTTTATTTCTTATTTCTTTTTATTCTTTTTCTTTCATTTTCTATTTTCTTTCAAACATATTTTTCTTTCTTCACTCTTTTTTTTCTATTTCTTTTTCTATTTTTCAAATATCTCTTTTTTTCACTTTTCTTTTTCTTCTTTTTATGTAACAAGTAAAAAATAAAAAAAATAAAATAAAAGGGCTGGGGGGTTAAACTATTACAAGGGTGCTGTAAGAAAAAATAAAAAACTAAACTGGGCCCAGCCCAAGTCTCAAAAAACGCAGCTGGGGGGTATGTTGAGTAATCTGGGGCGTGTGCTGCAAAAAGGAGCTTTATTGGGCTTGAGCCCAGAACCTGTCCAAAAACGGAGGGTAGTGCAAGAATCAACAAAAAACTCTGGGCCCTGTTGCCCTAAACCCAAGTCCGGCCCAATCCTTCTTCGTCTTCCCACTCTCAGTTTCTGACGAAAACCCTAGATCTGTCTCCACTCTCTCCGCCGCCGCCCCTCTCTGATCCCCTCTCAACCTTTCTCAGCCTCTCTTCTTCAATTCTCGTTTTCAATCTCACAAAACACCAACAAAATGACGACTACAACGCCATCACAGATTGAATCATGGCTTGAAGATCTCGGAGTGAGTTCTTGAAGATGCATGTGGAAGATACGAAGAATACGAAGCTCTCGAAGGTTTCGCATCTGGAGTTTCCTTGAAGGAGTGATGAATATGTGAAGGCGGACGAAGCTTTGTGAAACGTTCTGGAAAGTCACTGATAACGCGTCGTTGAAATTTCTGGAAAACAATCTTGAATAACAGATGGATTCTTGAGGAATGATTCTGGAAATCTGGAGTTGGCTGTTGATGCTCGTGGATGAACGCGATTGTTGTTGACGCTCGTGGATGACCGCTTGTGGATTAGGAGAATTTGTGTTGAAGGCAGTTGAAATCTGGAAACGATGGAGGTTTCTGGTAATCTTTTTCTGGGTTTGGTGATGAGTGTTGTTGATTCTGGTAATTGATGAACAAGACGAACACCTTGAAGAAAGTTCTTTGAAGATTTGCTGAGTTACTGCTGATTATTGATGATGATCAGTGCTGAAGGTTGATGAAATGGAGGTGGAGGTTGATGATGAAGACGGTGGTTCGGTTGAAGAGGAAGGTCGCCGGACGGTTGTGGATGGTGGTTTGTTGATGATAAGGACTGGAGAAGATGATGAAGGGAGGAGATTGATGAACGGAATCTGGAATGGTAGAGGGCTCCGGCGACGTCACGGTTGCCGCCGGCCAGAAGTTGTTGGAGAAAGATGATGGGAGGTCTTTCTGGGCGTGTTGGTCGCCGGTGAGGGTTTGGGGGTGGCCGCCGGCCATGCAGGCCGGCCGGCGATGGTTTTCAGGCGACGCTCTGTGAGGCTTACACGTGGGGCCGGTGGTGGAGATGCGCCTTGCATGCGTGCCACGTGGTGGCAGCGTGGCTGAGAGAGAGAGAGGATTGGGGTACGCGTGGCGTGCTGAAATGTGAAAAGGTGGGGCCTCCCTCCCTTGGACACGTGTGAGCTATGGGTATTTATGCTGATGTGTTGCGCTGGAACGCTCTGGAACCTTCCAGAAGAAACTGGAAAACGCTAGAATACTGGATTGAATTGGACATTTGCCTTGGACAGTTCTGGACTTTTTCATCAATTGGGCCTGCGAGAAATGGACTAAGCCCAACGAATAATGACTTAAAAAATCTGCACAAAACTGGATTATGATATTAAAACAACTAATCAACACTTAATCCCACTAAACTAATAATACCCTAACATACTAAACAGAAAATTAAATCTAAAATTGATTAAATGTCTATTAAAACTATAACAGAAAAAATAAAAACCTATTTATTTTTATAAAAGAAAACTCTTATTCATTTATTATTTTTTATTTCTATTTAATATTCTATTTAAAAAATTATACTAATATTCTAAAAAAATCCTATATTATCTAAAAATATTAAAAATCTATTAAAACCTATTAAATCCTAAAATGAATTTAAAAATCTATTTAATTCTATAAAATGCCAAAAATTGATTTAAAAACTAATTAAAATCTATTTAAAATTCTATTAAATCCTAAAAATTGATTTAAAAGCTATTTAAACCCTAAAAAATCCTATAAAATCCAGAAAAATCATCACAATTCCCAGAGGGACAAAATGAGCACCGAACGACACAAAAATAATCGGTAAAAAAATAAACGGGCACCGAAAAATCCCAAAAATACGATTCTACTGATCAAAAACACCTGAAACACGAGACGGGAGCTGTGATCCCTGATAAAATCAAAACAAATGAACAATGCAATGTATGCGATATGCAGATGCGAATGCGGTTATGCGTCGAAACATCGAGCCAAATGCGAGACCCGGTTGGTCAAATTTTGGGGTGCAACAATGGGCCCACGGGGCAAAAAGGTTTGAAGTTTGTTTTCTGTCTTTTACGAAAGAAGTGTTTTTTATTGTGCTTGCAATTTCAATCGCACTAGAGACTATGACCTGAGAGTGAATGCGTCGCATGTCACCCAAAGGGTGCCATACTAAACATCCAGACTGTTGAAAAGAAGCTCTCCAACAATCCTTTCTCAGATAGCTTAAGGCTCGTAACGTACGAAAGAAATCATTCATGATTACTGTATCTTAAACTGTTTTGAGATGAGTAGAGAACATGCTCAACTACGGGGAGACTATCAAGTCCTACTGTTGTCATGCCAAGGATTCATCCTATGGTGGAAGTTTGAAACAGGGAACTCCTAGAAGTTATCATGCATAGGTTTCAACCTAAATTTCTATCATCACTTCCTTATCAAAGGAAGTGAGACTCCTAGGGGAACATGTCAATGATAAACAGAAACAGCTAAAGCATCAGCTTAAACAATAAATAGATATACAGTAAATGACTGTAAAATGCATGCAATGCAAGTGAGGGAGGAAATGTGTGTAGGGCAGCAGCCTCCACAAGCTCATCTCAACCTCAAGCCAGAATGAATAACCGTAATCATACAGAAGAAATAACAACATGCTATCAAGCAGGGTATAAGAGACTGTAATCATACAGAAGAAAATAAAATGCTGTCAAGCAAAATAAACCACATGGGCAAGGGAGCTGGGCTCTACCGAATACCCGCAAGCAAAGCCATACAGTAACAATACAAGCAGAGGGAGCAACTCAACCTCTAGTGCAATCATGCTCTTAGATTAAAGTCAGTCTAATCATGGACTTATTCTAATGCATCAAGCAAGTCAAACAAGGCACATCAGTACAGAAAAGAAAACAGACAAGAAAGCAGGTCAACAACTCTCTCCATTCCAAGCCTCAGCTCTTCTAACAGCAACCCAGTCTTCAGAGTTTAGTCACCCTTCAAGTCTATCAGCTTCACTAGCAAGTATCAACTTTCTTCTCTAAGCTTTAATCCATCAGACACAAGTATCAACTTGTCCTCTCTCTCCCTAAACAGCAACTCTTCAGTCAGTTCCACCTTCAGGCTTCACTCATAACTACAAGTATCAACTTGATTCCTTCAGGCCCTAAATGCATCAGTGCAATTGTCAACTCATCCTTTATTCCTCAAGCTTCAGCTCTGCACTCAATCTCAATGGAGTCTTCTTCATCTACAAGCTTCAGCTTCTCTTAGTATTCTTCAATCACCTAGAAGTGTCAACTTCATCCTTCAATCTTCTAAGCCTCAGCCCTTCATTCAATCTCCATTAGGTCTTCAAGTATCAACCTGCTCTTCTTGCCCTTCAAGCTTCAGCTGCAATGGCAATGCTCAAGGAATCATCCCCTTCCATACTCTTCAGTGAAGTCTTCCTCTTCAAACTCAAGCCCAACATCTCTCAAGATTTTCAAACCAGAAGATAATTGATTGAACATGATGAGGGGAAATGATAAACAAGCTTACTGACAACCAAAGGAAGCCTGTAAGGATTCATCATTATGGGAGACTGGTTCCCTCAAAGTTCTACTTCCCAGATAAAGCCACTCATTAGGGATGTGAATATCTGAGAAGGACTTTTAGTCATTGCGAGGAATGGAAGCACAAGATGCTCTCCATATTTGTGAAAGAAATCATTCTAACTATAAGGCTCTCCCTATGTCCTATCTCCTAATCTTCATCAGACACCTTCAGGCACAAGCAAATCCAGAGCTCCAAGCAACTTCAAGCCACCTCAAGCATCTTCCTCTTGTCTTCAACTTCAATCAAAGGCAAACCAAGCACAAACCCTAATCTAAGGGAACTAAATGAGTTAAACTAGTTGAATTAGTAAGTTAGGATCACCTAAAACCTAGCACTAAAGTTAGTCCTAACTAAAATACTAAAATCAATTGTAAAATCCTACAAAAATTACTATGGGAACCTATGTCAATCATGACTCTATCACATTAGTTTCAAAGATCAAATCTTCAATTTGGACCTAGAACTAAATCCTACATTCTAAGGCATCAACCTAAAACCCTAAAAAGGAAGCATCTAAACATCAATCTAGAAAGCACACCTATTCTCATCACAAAAATGTGAGAACATTACTATGGGATCATACACATCTAACCTAATCACACACAAAAAATTAGGCCAAGAATCATCACTATGAGATCTAACAAAATTCCACAAAAATATGTATCAAACATGAACATTTTAATATCAATTAAAATACAAAATTCCTAATAAATCAGAAATTACATGAAATGAAAATATTTTTTCTCTAAAAAAATAATAGACTCAATCATGAGTGATATTCAAAAAGAATGGGTTTGATTGGATTAATATTCAATTAGTTGTGAATTTTTTCAAGAATCATGAATTAAATGGAAATTTAATGAAAATCAAATAAAAATAACCAAACACACGGTGTGGATAGCAGTCATTTACAGTTATAAATCTGGGTTGGGCCATCAGGGGGTGCGAATAGTGATTCATCACTTAAGCCCAAAACTGAAATTAAGTGATACGCAGCGTTTCATGCTCAGACCCTTCACAATCCAATTTTAAAACACAGCCGTTGGATGTGGCCCCAGTCAACGAGTCACTCTCTCATCCAAGGGTGAAAACTTCATCTCCTACCTCTGGCCATGGAAGTGGAGGGAAGAACCAGAGTTCAAACATGGTTCTTGCTCAAATCGAACTTCATCATATCTTCATCAAAACACATGGTTTAAAGCACTAACACACTCCAAATTCCACACTGATCACAATCATGGTCTTAGATTCAATTGAAACGTCATCTAACCCAAAACACGATCGGGGATCAAAATTCTGACCAAGAATCAATTGTCTCCAATCTTGAAATTGTTTGGTCTAAAATGCTCATCACATTACACTGATCAATTTCCCCCGTAGAATTCATATTATTGCTCACTATACACCAAGTTCTTGATCCAAACTGAAATGGTGTCATCACCTTGAACATAACCAATTGCTCTCAAACTCTCCAGAATCCATCCCCTAGTTGTCTCTAACCATTCTAACCTAAAAATTTGCCTTAACAATGCTTAAATTAAGGTGTATGGTGAAAGTTACAAACCTGAGATTTCTTGAATAACAGATGCACCAAATCTCCACTTCAGCACTTCAATCCTTCTAGAATCGTTCCTTGTATCAAGATATAGCTTCTGTTTGCAAAAGAATTGATGGAAGATGCTTGCAACTCCAAACCCGATAGTGACTTGCAGCAGGTGGAACTCAAAAGCTTATGCACGATTCAGCCATGTTCTTGCTCTTAATTTGCTATGGAATCACTCAGTAACTCATAAGGAAGAGATTGCAATAGAAAGAATCAATTGAAATGGTGTAGAAATGAAGAATGGATTTCAATTTGCAATGAACAAATTCTGAATCCCAACTCTCTCTCCTTCCTCAACTCTCACAAACCTCTTCCATGGACCTCTTCTAAACCATATATAGAATGCTTCAGAACCCTCTAGCACCTTCTAGAATCATCCAAGGAGATTTTGAAAATCTCATGTCATGGTTTCTCATTTCAAGCCATACTCACACCAGTCCATGTTTCCCTTGCTTTCAGCTCCAATTCAGAATTGAAAATCTCCTTAGATGAGATGTATGAGATGTTAGGATGCTTGGATAGCTTGTACATTGATCTCTCTTATGTTTTGCAAATGTAACTTAGATTACAAGTAACTTATGATAAGTCCCTTAATTTGACCTCAAATCAAAATTGTAATAATTCCATTGTTTCTAAAATGATTTTTCCATTCAATTTGGTAGGTCACTTGCATTGTTTCGGTTATGTATTGAAAATTCCCAAAAATAGGTCACTTTAATACATTAAATCCTCCTTTATTTTGACCATTTTGATAAGTATGAGCTACAAGCATTTCCACCATCTCATGGCCTCCTTACTAGCCTTAAAACATCATTTTAAGCAAGTTTTAGGTTGAATACTTTTCCATTTGAAGCTTGGGAATAGGAGTTATGGCGTTATGCTTGAAATGACCTATAATCTCCAAATGACCAAAATGCCCTTGACTTGTCAAAGCCATAAGTTGAGTTCTACAAATCCTATCAAGGACTTCTAGTACTCTCTAGAAAGCTAAGAAGATAAGGAACAACATTCATGTTGACCAAAAGTTCATAGGAATCATCCTTCTTGGGCAAAAGTTGGATGCAAGTTGGGTGACTTTCAAGGCCCCAAATTCACATAACTCAGATGACCTGTAACTTGTCAAAGTCATAACTTGAGCTCTACAAATCCTATCAAGGACTTATAGCACTAAAATTAAAGCTAAGAAGGAGCTCTACAACATTAATGTTGGGGGAAAGATGAGATGACAATCACATCTTGAGCTAAACTGCCTTGAAGATAGGGGTCAAACTAGGGGATTTTACACTGTCAAGCCTTAAAAACCCTAGCTTGAAACTTCTCAAACTCTTCAATCATGATGAGTTGACCTTGGAATCATCCTTATAACATCTCAATGTATCACACCATGATCACATGGCTCTTGAATTAGGTCTCAACCTTCTCCAAATCATCAGTTGACTTAGGGTTGACCCAGTCAAACCCTAGCTGCACCACTCATGGCTGAGTCTTCTTAATCTTGCACAATGACCTGTATAGGCTTCATGATGGCTTTCAAGACATCTCATAGGCTCTCTCAAAGCTTCAAGTCCATCCTCATGGCTTCAGAATCATCTGGTGGCTTCCCACAACTCTCAAGTTAGGAGACCTACACACTTGGCTTCAACCACTCTCTCTGAGGATCTTTTAACTTCTCTGACAAAGATATCTACCCTTGAACACTGGAATAACTTTCTTGGCTAGCTTCATAGTCTTGTGTAGCCCTTGATTGGTAGTCATACGTCTTGATCTCCTGCATACCTGTCAATGAAGTGCAAATGACAATGCTAATGTGAATGAAATGAAACATAAGCTAGGTAAAGAAGTTGTTGGTCAAATTTTGGGGTGCAACAGCTGCCCCTATTCAAACGGCTTGAACCTAACTGGGTGAGAAGCGAACGGCTCTCAACCAATCAAGGTGCGAGACGGTTGAATACCGACGAACCCGAAAATTTGCCAACTGCACAAGTACACGGTACTCTGATGGGAACAAAATCTTCGAAACTGAAATATTAGCTGCACGGTAACTAGCTGGGGAATTGGTCGCACGGTAACCGGTAATACATGGTCGATCATGCCGTCGGGCATCATGATTCCTCGGGACTCATCAGGTCAACAATCAAGTTAATCATGCCATCGGGCGTTCACAAAAATTTTTGGGCGTTAGCCAAACTTCATCACTAAGTCGGGAATAGAATTCTCAGTCAATCATGAACCAATTGGGGATATCCAAACTTCTGCCATCAGGCACTCCGCATCAGCTGAGAGAACTGCTTCGTTAATACGGTTGGACTTCAATCATCAAGTCTTCAAGGGAAGTTTCAACTTTGCTGTACAGAAACCTGTTGGGGATGACACATCTCCACTGGGGATTCTGGAGAACCATCAAGTAACTCTGCTTCGGGGATCCAGAAATCGTTCTGGCTGAATCATCTCTGCTGAGGGAATCAAGAATCATCTTGAACAATCAACTCCGCTGGGACTTCAAGTATCGTCCTGAACCCATAACTCTGTTGGAGATTTCAGGAATCATCCTGGACTAACATTCTGCCGGGGAACTCTGAGCATCAACTTGAGCCACCAACTCTGGCGACTTCACTGGGGATTTTAAGAATCATCTTAAGCAAACGACCTTGCTGGGGAGTTCAAGAATCATCTTGAGCAAGCGACTCCGTTGGGGAGAATTCAAGAATCATCTTGAGCAATCAATTCTGTGGCGGAACACCTGCAAAACAAGAACGGTTACGACCTAGCTCATGTATATTATGCACATGCTTTGGCAATGGCGCAATGCTCCACACGGTGGAAATGCTGTGCACTCATGCAAAATGTTAGGCAATCATGCAACATGCTGCGATCCCGCCGGCAAAATAAATGCTGAAGGGAGAATCCTCCTGTCCAGGAGAAAGGACCACTCTGGTGGAGAAAAGATCACGCCGATCTCAATCGGAATCTGCATGGGGAAATGAACTTCAGTTGACTGCTGCAGGGGAACGGAGCTCTACGAGAGCCTGGACCTGCTGAGGAGAGCGATGTCAATCGCGGTAATAAACTTCGCAGCCTTCGCGACTACTTCCCTGGAGATAACGACCCCGGCGGGGAAATACAGCATCAGCTATTCAACATTCTACTGGGGAAAACCAATCATGGCCCGAACTGCTTCCAAGGACTCGGCTCTCTCGGGGATCTGCAAACTCGGTTGAGGAAGAAGAAATCATCCTGCTTGGGGACGCGTACGGTGTACCGTCTGGAATATGCTACACCTGTAACAACACAAACAAACAAACAAGATGCCCTTCTCAAAGGGACCTGTCAAGGTTATCATCCTGTGACAATGCTTAAGTAATTCATTATTTCAACCATCAGTGGCCTAGGCCAGTAAGTTTATGTATGCGCATTTTGTCAAAAACATCGGCGTTCTTTTTCGCAAACAAAACAGATAAATGCTAAATAGACAAGCAGAATTGCTGAATAGTATACATTTTATTGATAACGAACCCCTGAATAGGTAAAAATGTTTTACAACGGATGCAAGCTCCTGGAATGAGGAAGCTGCACAAAAAAAAAAGTAAAAACATAAATATACATCAGTATATACAAATGTCGACAACGAGGTGTAGACGAACATCATGAGTTGATCCCTCTATGACCCACTCGGCTTTGATACTTCTCCGACGCTTCAGCTTCAGAAGAGATTGATTCAGATAAACGGCCCTCAGGTCTTCCAAACCACCAAACAATCAAAGTCCACACATGGAACGCAGTCATTTGCTTTTTCAAATCCCTAACTTTTGCGTGAACCGCCCTTTGCGAGTTTTCAGTTCACCGGGATACCCCTTTTTGCCAAAGTCGCCCATCCGGGTTTTCGACCTTGCGGGTGTACATTTTTTTCCAATTTATATCCCTAATTTTTGCACGAACCTTTTTCCTTTTTTATGGTTCGCCAGGATGCCCCATTTTTGCCTGGATATTCTTTTTCTTTCCAGCGGGTCATTCTTTAAGCAAAGTATTTTTTAACCGCGTCCGCATTCACCGGGGATGCAAAATCTTCGCCATCCATCGTGGATAACAATAAAGCTCCTCCCGAAAAGACCTTGCTGACGACATATGGACCTTCGTGATTGGGAGTCCACTTGCCCCGGCGACCGGAGTGTGGAGGAAGAATCTTCTTCAGGACGAGATCACCCGTCTGAAAGCTTCTAGGACGCACCTTCTTATCATAAGCTTTCTTCATTCGGCTTTGGTACAGAAGACCATGCGCAATCGATGCTAGCCTCTTCTCGTCCATCAGGCTGAGTTGGTTCAGTCGGTTCTTAATCCATTCTGCCTCCTTGAGTTTTACGTCAATCAAAACTCGCAAAGAAGGGATCTCCACTTCTAACGGTAGGACAACTTTCATACCGTACACTAAGGAGAAAGGAGTTGCCCCGGTTGACGTGTGTACCGTCGTACGATAACCGTGCAATGCAAACGGCAACATCTCGTGCCAATCTTTATAGGTCACAACCATCTTCTGAACAATCTTCTTGATGTTCTTATTGGTCGCTTCAACGGCGCCATTCATCTTTGGCCGGTAAGGAGATGAGTTCTGGTGTTCAATCTTGAAACTCTGGCACAACTCCTTCATCATCTTGTTATTCAGATTCGAACCATTATCAGTAATGATCCGCTCGGGAACTCCATAACAACAGATGATGTCCCTCTTTATGAATTTAGCCACCACCTGCTTGGTCACATTAGCATATGAGGCTGCCTCCACCCACTTGGTGAAGTAGTCAATAGCTACTAGAATGAAGCGATGACCGTTAGATATAGTGGGCTCGATCTTGCCTATCATGTCGATGCCCCACATGGAGAACGGCCACGGGGAGGACATGACATTCAACGGGCACGGCGGCACATGAACTTTATCAGCATAAATCTGGCATTTATGACATCTCTTCGCGAATTTGAAGCAATCATACTCCATCGTCAGCCAGTAATACCCTGCTCTCAGGATCTTTCTCGTCATAGCATGCCCGCCGGCGTGCGTACCGAATGTGCCTTCATGGAATTCTTCCATGAGAATACTCGCCTCTTTCTCATCTACACATCTGAGTAGCACGAGATCGTGGTTTCTTTTATACAAAACTCCATCAGGATTGAGATAAAAATTTCCAGACAGCCTCCTCAGAGTCTTCTTATCCTGGGTTGACGCACCCGCAGGATACTCCTTAGTCATAAGGAAAGTCTGGATGTCATGGAACCATGGCTTTCTATCGGCGGCTTCCTCGATCGCAAAGACGAATTCCGGTCTATCAAGACGAGAAAGGACAATTCTTGGAGCCTCATTCCAAAAATTGACTTTATACATTGAAGCCAACGTGGCTAAGGCATCAGCCATCTGATTTTCGGCCCTGGGCACATGATGGAGTTCCACTCGATCAAAGAACGGAAGTAGCCTTCTGGCATAATTCATGTAGGGCACCAAATTCGATTGACGAGTCTCCCACTCCCCTTTAATCTGGTTGATCACAAGCGCCGAGTCACCATATACGTCTAGGTTCTTGATTCTCAAATCAATTGCTTCTTCTAGACCCATGATGCATGCTTCGTACTCCGCTTTGTTATTGGTGACTGGAAACGTCAGTCTCGCAGTGAACGGGATGTGGGATCCGTGGGGAGTCGTGATGATCGCCCCAATGCCACTTCCGTAAGAATTAACCGCCCCGTTGAATATCAACTTCCATTGGGATTTCCTATCTGGCCCCTCGTCGGGCAACGGTTCATCGCAATCTTTCACCTTGAGAAACATGATATCCTCATTAGAGAATTCAAATTTCATCGGCTGGTAATCCTCGATTGGCTGTTCGGCCAGGTAATCAGACAGTACGCTGCCCTTGATGGCCTTCTGAGAAGCGTACTGAATATCGTATTCCGTCAACACCATTTGCCATCTGGCAATCCTGCCCGAAAGAGCTTGCTTCTCGAAGACGTACTTGATCGGATCCATCTTCAAAATTAGCATAGTGGTGTGATTGAGCATATACTGTCGTAAACGTTTGGCAGCCCAAGCTAGTGCACAACACGTCTTCTCCAGCATCGAGTAACGAGATTCACAGTTTGTGAACTTTTTACTCAAATAGTAAATGGCATGCTCCTTTCTGCCCGTCTCGTCGTGCTGACCGAGAACACACCCCATGCTATTCTCAAGAATTGTCAAGTACATGATTAATGGTCGTCCGGCCACTGGGGGTATCAAGATCGGAGGTTCCTGCAGATACTGTTTTATCTTATCAAATGCCTTCTGGCAATCCTCGTTCCAGATAATCGCCTGATCTTTCTTTAAAAGTTTGAACATCGGTTCACACGTGGCCGTGAGCTGCGAAATAAACCTTGCAATGTAGTTTATTCTGCCCAGGAAACCACGAACTTCCTTTTCAGTTTTTGGCATAGGCATTTCTTGTATCGCTTTAATCTTCGTAGGATCAACCTCGATGCCTCTTTCACTCATGATAAACCCCAGTAGCTTTCCGGATCGTACTCCGAAAGTACACTTGTTAGGATTCAGCCTCAACCTGAACTTCCTAAGCCTCTCAAAAAGCTTCAGCAAATTGACCAGATGTCCCTCCTCCGTTTGGGACTTCGCAATCATGTCATCAACATAGACTTCAATCTCATGATGAATCATGTCATGAAACAAAGTAACCATTGCTCGTTGGTAAGTGGCCCCTGCGTTCTTCAGACCGAAAGGCATTACCTTGTAGCAAAATGTTCCCCAAGGAGTGATAAACGTCGTTTTCTCCAAGTCCTCCGACGCCATCTTGATCTGATTGTAACCGGAGAAGCCATCCATGAACGAAAACACGGAGAACTGAGCTGTATTATTGACCAACACATCGATATGAGGCAGCGGGAAATCATCTTTAGGGCTCGCCCTATTCAAATCCCGATAATCGACGCACATTCGTACCTTACCGTCCTTCTTCGGTACAGGCACTATGTTGGCGACCCACAGAGGGTAAGTAGTGACCGCTAAGAAGCCAGCATCAAGCTGCTTTTGCACTTCTTCTTTGATCTTAATGGCCATATCTGGTCGCGTCCTCCTAAGCTTCTGCTTAACGGGCGGACAATCTTCTCGCAGCGGCAAGTGGTGGACCACGATGTCAGTGTCAAGTCCGAGCATATCTTCGTATGACCAAGTAAAGACGTCACTATACTCTCTTAGCATCTCGACCAATCTCTGATTGACATCACTCTGCAGTGCAGCCCCTATCTTGACGTTCCTGACGAGTTCTTCAGAACCTAGATTCACAATCTCGATCTCCTCTTCATGAGGCAGAATGACTTTTTCCTCTTGTTTCAACAAGCGGGCCAACTCTTTAGGAAGGTCTTCATCTTCATCAATCTCTTCTTCAGCTTGATAGATCGGGCAATCGAAGTTGATGTGAGTCGTAGAAGGTCCATAGTCGATGTCATCTGTTATGTGGATCCTGCAATAACAAGGGTTAAGCTTAAAACAAGGATATGCAGGTTAGCACAAACCCCATTGCCATTTTGTTGTTTTTCAAAACAAATATAAAACAGGAATAACAGAGATCACAATATTTGAATACGAAGAAAACGCCTTTGATTTATTTAACAAAATGCATGTACATAATCCAACAAGGCCCTGACAATAAAACCACTATGCCCCGGGTAGGACATAGGGTTGTACAACGATTGGAAAAAAGTAAATCATTACTCTTCGCTTGTCATCTGGATGATATCCTTGACGAACCAGTTGGTAAGGCCCTCACCTGGCTTGCTTGGCTGGATCCAAGAGTCTAAGTCACAGTCGCTATATCCGCTGTCTTCAGACACCGCGTTGATGCTTTCAAAAATCACTCCGCCACTGGTAAAATGGATCGGCCCTTTACCTCGCGACGCACTGCTAGAAGAAGAAGCTTCAGCTCCAAGAGAATATCCCAACCCAAACTTGTCTTGCTTGTTAGGTATCTCCAAAATTCGCCCCCAGCCTGGGGTAGATCCGGCTTGGACAACGGCCCGAGCTTCCTTGAATGAGGAGAGAGTCATCTTTGGCTTTTCGGTGACTACAGGGGCTACGTCCTTCACTTTGACAGCCTCGAACGCTTGGCATAGAGTTTCATGGATTTCCCCATCCATCTCAACATACTTAAAGGACGACAAATGGCTCACCATTATGTCTTCCTCGCCACACACGGTCACGATGCTACCTCCGACAGCGTACTTGAGTTTTTGGTGCAACGTGGAGGTCACGGCTCCAGCAGCATGGATCCACGGTCGGCCCACGAGACAGCTGTAGGCAGGCATGATATCCATAATGTAAAAGATTGCGTTGAACGTTTCCGGCCCGACTTGGATTGGCAGGGTCACCTCCCCGAAAACATGGCGTTTAGTTCCGTCGAACGCTTTCACAACCAGATCACTGGGTATGCAAATCACTCCACGAGTATCCAACTTCATTAATGCCTTCTTCGGAAGAACATTAAGTGACGAACCCGTGTCTACCAACACGTGTGACATAATCGTTCCCCTACACTCTATCGAGATGTGCAGGGCGCTATTGTGGTTCCTCCCCTTCGGCGTCAGCTCTAGGTCAGTGAACTCTAGCCCATTTCCAGCATTCACGTGGGCTACGACCTCTTCCAGCTGGTTTACCGATATTTCCTGCGGTACATATGCGGCGTTCAACACCTTCAGCAGCACGTTGCGGTGTGCTTCAGAACACAGCAACAAGTTCAGGATGGAAATCTTCGAGGGCGTCTGATGGAGATGATCCACAATCTTGTAGTCACTCTTTTTAATCAACCTCATAAATTCCTCGGCGTCTTTAACGAGTAAGTCTTTTTCTGCCCCACGCGGGGTCTCTTCAACGACTTTACTTTTACTTTTATCAATTGCGTCAGCTCTGACCGTCTTGTCCGCCACGACCTCAGGTGGTGCAAACACTCTTCCGCTGCGAGTAATACCACTGATTCCCGCAAGGTTCTCCACAGACGACCCAAACGGTTCTAGCTCCAACTTCTGTCCGTTGCAGTAGACTTCAGCCCCATAATGCCATGGGACAGCATTGGTGCTTTCGAAGGGTATCGGCCCAGCTTTGGGGATAGTAATCATAGGCGGCCTGGGCGCAGAAATAGTTATCGTCTGGCGAGGGATGGTGATGGTGGCGACCTCATCATCTTGCTTCAGCACTACCTCTCCTGATCCACATTCGGCCCTCCGGCTAAACTGTAAAATCCCTTCAGTCATCAGACTTTGAATTCCTTCTACCAACTGTTCACATCCATCAGGACTAGTGGCACAGTCCATATACAGCTCTCCGCAACCTGGAAAGAAACTTTTTTTCATCAGCTTAGCTTTGACGAAGCTAAGCGGTGTCTTCAGATCTCTGACGTCAGTCAACAAATCCGAACTCTCGTCTTCGATAATGGCGTTCACTCCGCCTCCCCTATGATTCGGCATAGGATTCTTCGTGACATTTGGCACATTATCCGAGAAGTTGATGATCTTAGCGTCCACCATGTCCTGCACCTTATGCTTGAAGGCTTTGCAGTTCTCTATTGTGTGGCCTGGTGCCCCTGAGTGAAACTCACAAGTGGCATTGGCGTCATAACCTGGCGGAGGTGCCCCTGTCAAGGGAGTTGGGGTTCTCTTCTGGATCAACTGTAGCTGAAGCAAAGTCTGCAATAGTTGCGCGTACGACATGGGCGGTGTCTCGAGGTGACGGCTCGACAGCGGTGCCCGATTCTGATACTTTATGTACCCTTGTTGATTCGGCTGTTGCTGCTGTGGAACTGCCAGGATAATTATACTGGCCACCTGTTGGTGAGGGCCTTTACCCTTCCTTCGAGCGTTGGTCACGACGCTCGTTTCTCCTTCCCGTCTTTTGCCACTATAAGGTTTCTTTCCGCCTCCTCCAGCTGAGGACGACTCACCTTGAATTTTCCCGAGTTTGATCCCATTTTCGATGTGCTCACCCGTGATAATAAGATCTGAGAACGTTCCAGACATACCGCTGACCAACTTCTCATAGTAAACCCCTAGGAGGGTGGCTATGAACATTTGCACAAGCTCACGTTCAACCATCGGCGGCTGAACCCTGGCTGCCAATTCACGCCACCGCTGGGCGTATTCCTTAAACCCTTCATTGTGCCTTTGCGACAGATTCTGCAATTGGACTCGGTTCAAGGCCAAGTCGCTATTGTATTGGTAATGGTGCACAAATGCTTCAGCAAGGTCCTTCCACGTGCGCACACTGGTAGGCTCCAGACTCATGTACCATTCGAGGGATGGCCCGGACAGACTGTCTTGAAAGAAGTGCATCAGCAACTTCTCGTCCTCAGAATGAGCGGACATTTTCCTGTAGTATGATCTTAGATGGACGCGAGGGCAAGTGGTGCCCTTATACTTTTCAAAGTCAGGTACCTTGAACTTGGGAGGTACCTTAAAATCAGCAATCAGTCCCAACTTGGACATATCAACGCCCAAAGTGTTCTGATTCTCGATATTTCTCATCTTATCCTCGAGTGCTTTGAACCTTAGACATGCTTCAGCAGTCAGCTCCCCGTCGGCACCTCTCTGAGAGAACACATCGTCTTGACAATCTTCTAACCATGGCTGAGGCCCAAACAGATTCCCAACACCTGCATTGTCGTTGCCCAGCCCGACATTGACATTAGCTTCCAGACTCCCATTACCGACGCCCGTCGTATTGCCATTGAGTCCCATATTAGCTATCACATTGCCGTTGGCACTACCATTTCCCCCGGTCACGGGGACGCCATTCTGTGGAGTTTCAACTGGTGGAGGAGTAGGCACAGTCCCACCATGGAGTACGCCATTGCTATCAACCCTTGAAATCAGAGGCTGAACCAAGGTTCTGAGCTGATCCTGGCCATTGGCGACCGCTTGCATGAGCTCCATGAAGCGATCCATTCTTTCGCGGAGTTCCTGAACATCAGTTTGCACTTGCTCCATGATTCTGGTTTGATTTGCTCTGGTCGGATAGCGGTGGATAGGTCTCTGATCAATCCTGGAACAACCTGAAACAACCTGTATACACAAAAGGGTTAGAAAAACGACAAAGTGTTCGTTGTGCAAATGCTTCATGCGAATGCAAACGTGTGTCTGTGCGTTAGAGAGATTTCCCCCCGATCCTAGTGCCTAAGTGCCAGTGCTGATAATAAGAAGTCCGAGTCCAGTCATGGAAATAACATCTCATATATAAAGAAAGCCCATCAATGCGGTACACAACATCAGCGAGTACAAGATGAATCAATAGCGTGACCTCAACCAACAAGCCTGGTGATGGTCAGCACACAACAACGATCAAAACAAAAGGATTACAAATATAGTCAAGTACGGCCACGGGTGCGGAACTCTTCTAACAACCCTTTCGTTTCTGGATGATCAGGCCGAGTGAGTAACCCTTCGACGAGTAACTCCCTCTGCATAATAGTGTATTGAAGACCTTCGACCGAATCTTCCCATGCTCCTTCGCCGAAACAATCTTCTAGCTTCCGCTTCTTGGTCTCAAACATCAGTTTGCGCTCCTTCAGGTTAGCGAGAGCTCTGTTGAGCTGGCCTTCAGCGGCATATCTGCGAGCGGTTTCTTCATCAAACCTCTTCTCACTAGCCTTCACCTGGGCTTCC
This sequence comes from Lathyrus sativus, assembly GCA_963859935.3. Classification (NCBI taxonomy): domain Eukaryota; kingdom Viridiplantae; phylum Streptophyta; class Magnoliopsida; order Fabales; family Fabaceae; genus Lathyrus; species Lathyrus sativus. Next base: position 227,015,661 of record OZ012738.1, read on the forward strand.
AGCTTGGAGTTCTGTAGCATCAGCTTATCCTCCCGCTCCTTCCTGGTGGCTAGGGAGGCCTTCCAGTGCTGGTTGAACTTGGATATCCTCCGATATGCTTCGTCCAAGTGCTGCTTCTTTGTAGCCAGTACGTCGTTGATAGCTTTGAAGTCTTGACCCATGCGCTCACGCTCAGCTATCTGCTTGGTCAGGTCTGTACCTAGCCGGTTCACCAGCTCTGTTTGCCTTTTGAAGGAATGAACGGCTTCGTTTCTCTCGCTTCGGAGCTGAGCCAATTCTTTCTCCAATTCCTCATTTGCCCTCTTCAATTCATCTCGCTCAGCTAACACCTGATTATGCTACTGAATAGGCACGGTGGTAGGCTCTTCAATCACTGGAGGGCTCTCTGGCTTGGCAGGAGGAAACGGCATTCCTATAGCATCTGTTCTGGCTCTGATCCACGCCATATACGGAGGGTAGGCTTGATTATTACTTCTCCCCAGCAATGGTTTTCCCCTCTTACTGATGCCATTCCAAGCGCGCTGAAGCTTAGATAACAGATCCCCCTCTAGAAGACCAGTGAGATACAGAGATTCCTGCACCTCTTCATCCTTCGGCGGAGCTCTCAAAGCGTACGCGAACTGTCGGACCAGCAAAGACGGATTATAGTTTATACAGCCCTTCCTGCCTATCAAAGGCACGTTTGGAAACCCGCTGCAGCTGAAGATAATCTTGGTACCCAGCCTATCTCTGTCAAACCAGTCAATATCCTCTGCAGATAAACTCATCAGACGCTCGGACCACTCAGCTGTGGCTGCAGACAAAACAAAGGGACCCCTCTTGGGCAGATGACTATCAAGCCATTTATAGAGCAAGGGCACACAACACGAGACATTCTTGCCCCTTCTGTTCTCGTTTTTGTAGTGGATAGAATGGTAGACGTCTCCTATCAAGGTAGGGACAGGATTCCCTGAAGAAAAGATGCGAAAGGCGTCGAAGTCCACAAAGTCGGGCATATTGGGGAACAAAATAATGCCATATATGCACAGAGCGAGAATGGCATTGAACACGACCCAACATCCGTCCTTGGCGCACTGCTGAGCCTTACCCACTAAGAACTGCAAGGAGAAACCGGGAACTTTGTTCCAACTAGACAATACCAACTCGGAGGCATCCAGATGAAGTGAAGGAGCTAGACTAGCCAGATCAGACTCAACATCCATATGTACAAAAGGCATCTGCCTCTTGATAGGCACGCCTAACAAATCAGCATATTCCTCCAGTGTGGGTGCGAGAACAAAATCCTGGAAAGTGAAGCATCTTAATGGAGGGTCATAGAACTGCAGCAGAGCATGCAACCCATTCAACTCGGACGCAGAAGGTTTACGAACCAAACTGAGCAATTTTCCGTAAGACTTTCTGAACTCATCTCTCACAGAATCATCTGCTAAAGCAATCAAGCCGGTCAGCTGAACCATATCAGGGGCAGGGAGCTTGTAAGCCACGGTCATCCTCAGAGAACCCATAACAAATACAATAGGAGGCAAGAAATCCTGGATCGGGGAAAACGGTACCTGCAACACAGACACACGTTAATGAAATGCAAATGAGTATGTAAAGCAATGTAAAATGCAATCATGCAGCAGGAGATCAAGGCAACTGTGCTGTGGAGATTCTGTATCAACAAAACCATGATGTTGCTCTGTCAAGAACGACCACTATATCTGATAATAAGAAAACCCTGGTATCGGACCACAAATCTGCTCTGTCAAGAACACACATCTGATAATAAGGACCTCTGATACAGGACCAAAAATTCTCTGATACAGGACCAAAAACTCTGCTCTGTCAAGAACAAACATCTGATAATAAGGACCTCTGATACAGGACCAAAACTCTGCTCTGTCAAGAACAAACGTACATTTGCAGATGAGATCCTCAGATCCCGACCATAAACCTGCTCTGTCAAGAACAAATACACATCTGCTGATAAGAACCTCTGGTACCAACAAAACTGATTCACTATCAAGAAAACTAGGTAGTATGAAGGTCAAAGTTTCCTGCAATAAACCCAACCCTGCTCACAGGTATGGACCTAAACTGACTCAAGTTCGGCATCCTATGCGTTCATCAGCGTCACAGACATTCAAGAGGGGTGATACGATACCCAGAAGGTGTGGCATCACCAGCTCATGAAGCGGCCTCACTCGGCTGAATCACAAATGATCGGTCCCCAGAGTCGACAATCCTCCAAACCAACAACCCCCTCAACCCAAAGGGTTGAAAAAGAAGCCAACCGGGAGAACCTCGTCTGAGCGTGGATTTCATGAGACACTAGTGCGTGCCAAGCAAGCACGCGCCCACTAATTTCCACAACTAATTCTATGTTCACTCAAGCCTGGGTCTGATTTCTCACTCATCAGAATGCCCCTCCCACAACAGCACAGATAATCATATCATACTGAAAATAAAGTGCGGGAAATAAAGTGCGATAAATAAACACAACCCAACAAGTAATCATACAAGCGCTAGGATTGACTCTCGCAGGGGACGTCGGATCCCCAAACTGACTCGCATTCGGGACGTTGGATCCCAGGAAACTATCAAGTCCCCAGCAGAGTCGCCAGCTGTCGCTTCCGCGAAAATAAGGTGCCGGCAAAACAGAAGAGTCGCCACCTTTCGTTATTTATCCCTCAGAACGGGAAAGGAAACGATCGGAAAAACCTGACGAAAAAGGGTAAGACAAGGTCATCGCAACCGTTGTTTGGGTTCGGGAGTCGGTTACGCAAGGGGAAGGTATTAGCACCCCTCACGTCCGTCGTACTCGACGGGATCCACGCTTGTTGTGTTTACTGGACGGGTTTATTTATCTATCTACCTATCAAGGCTGGCCTAAAAAGAAAAGAGAATGACTCGGCAAAGCGTCGCGCTTTATGCCTACGTATTCTCATCAGAGAATGAGAAATCAGAGTCAACGTAGTTCGACCTACGACAGGTTACGGGAAAAGGTGGCTCGCCAATACATCAGTATTGTGCCTACGTACTCTCAACAAGCATGAGAGATCAGAGCTTACGTAGTTCGGGCTAATACGGATTACGGGAATTCAGATTCATCTGTTTTATCGAGTAGGGTTAAACAGCAGTTCGAGCAGTTAGGGACAAAGCCTGTTTGCGTTGGCGCTAAAGATTAACGACACTCTTTTCTTCAGAAAAGCTTTCCTTTGAATTATGGGCCCACGGGGCAAAAAGGTTTGAAGTTTGTTTTCTGTCTTTTACGAAAGAAGTGTTTTTTATTGTGTTTGCAATTTCAATCGCACTAGAGACTATGACCTGAGAGTGAATGCGTCGCATGTCACCCAAAGGGTGCCATACTAAACATCCAGACTGTTGAAAAGAAGCTCTCCAACAATCCTTTCTCAGATAGCTTAAGGCTCGTAACGTACGAAAGAAATCATTCATGATTACTGTATCTTAAACTGTTTTGAGATGAGAAGAGAACAGGCTCAACTACGTGGAGACTATCAAGTCCTATTGTTGTCATGCCAAGGATTCATCCTATGGTGGAAGTTTGAAACAGGGAACTCCTAGAAGTTATCATGCATAGGTTTCAACCTAAAGTTCTATCATCACTTCCTTATCAAAGAAAGTGAGACTCCTAGGGGATCATGTCAACGATAAACAGAAACAGCTAAAGCATCAGCTTAAACAGTAAACATATATACAGTAAACGACTGTAAAATGCATGCAATGCAAGTGAGGGAGGAAATGTGTGTGGGGCAGCAGCCTCCACAAGCTCATCTCAACCTCAAGCCAGAATGAATAACCGTAATCATACAGAAGAAATAACAACATGCTATCAAGCAGGGTATAAGAGACTGTAATCATACAGAAGAAAATAAAATGCTGTCAAGCAAAATAAACCACATGGGCAAGGGAGCTGGGCTCTACCGAATACCCGCAAGCAAAGCCATACAGTAACAATACAAGCAGAGGGAGCAACTCAACTTCTAGTGTAATCATGCTCTTAGATTAAAGTCAGTCTAATCATGGACTTATTCTAATGCATCAAGCAAGTCAAACAAGGCACATCAGTACAGAAAAGAAAACAGACAAGAAAACAGGTCAACAACTCTCTCCATTCCAAGCCTCAGCTCTTCTAACAACAACCCAGTCTTCAGACTTTAGTCACCCTTCAAGGCTATCAGCTTCACTAGCAAGTATCAACTTGCTTCTCTAAGCTTTCAATCCATCAGACACAAGTATCAACTTGTCCTCTCTCTCCCTAAACTGCAGCTCTTCAGTCAGTTCCACCTTCAGGCTTCACTCATAACTACAAGTATCAACTTGATTCCTTCAGGCCCTAAATGCATCAGTGCAATTGTCAACTCATCCTTTATTCCTCAAGCTTCAGCTCTGCACTCAATCTCAATGGAGTCTTCTTCATCTACAAGCTTCAGCTTCTCTTAGTAATCTTCAATCACCTAGAAGTGTCAACTTCATCCTTCAATCTTCTAAGCCTCAGCCCTTCATTCAATCTCCATTAGGTTTTCAAGTATCAACCTGCTCTTCTTGCCCTTCAAGCTTCAGCTACAATGGCAATGCTCAAGGAATCATCCCCTTCCATACTCTTCAGTGAAGTCTTCCTCTTCAAACTCAAGCCCAACATCTCTCAAGATTCTCAAACCAGAAGATAATTGATTGAACATAATGAGGGGAAATGATAAACAAGCTTACTAACAACCAAAGGAAGCCTGTAAGGATTCATCATTATGGGAGACTGGTTCCCTCAAAATTCTACTTCCCAAATAAAGCCACTCATTCCTCCAAAGGAGGGATGTGAATATCTGAGAAGGACTTTTAGTCATTGGGAGGAATGGAAGCACAAGATGCTCTCCATATTTGTGAAAGAAATCATTCTAACTATAAGGCTCTCCCTATGTCCTATCTCCTAATCTTCATCAGACACCTTCAGGCACAAGCAAATCCAGAGCTCCAAGCAACTTCAAGCCACCTCAAGCATCTTCCTCTTGTCTTCAACTTCAATCAAAGGCAAACCAAGCACAAACCCTAATCTAAGGGAACTAAATGAGTTAAACTAGTTGAATTAGTAAGTTAGGATCACCTAAAACCTAGCACTAAAGTTAGTCCTAACTAAAATACTAAAATCAATTGTAAAATCCTACAAAAATTATGATGGGAACCTAGGTTAATCATGACTCTATCACATTAGTTTCAAAGATAAAATCTTCAATTTGGACCTAGAACTAAATCCTACATTCTAAGGCATCAACCTAAAACCCTAAAAAGGAAGCATCTAAACATCAATCTAGAAAGCACACCTATTCTCATCACAAAAATGTGAGAAAATTACTATGGGATCATACACATCTAACCTAATCACACACAAAAAATTAGGCCAAGAATAATCACTATGAGATCAAACAAAATTCCACAAAAATATGTATCAAACATGAACATTTTAATATCAATTAAAATAAAAAATTCCAAATAAATCAGAAATTACATGAAATGAAAATATTTTTTCTCTAAAAGAATAATAGACTTAATCATGAGTAATGCAAAAAGAATGGGTTTGATTGGATTAATATTCAATTAGTTATGAATTTTTTCAAGAATCATGAATTAAATGGAAATTTAATGAAAATCAAATAAAAATAACCAAACACACAGTGTGGATAGCAGTCATTTACAATTATAAATATGGGTTGGGCCATCAGGGGGGTGCGAATAGTGATTCATCACTTAAGCCCAAAACTGAAATTAAGTGATACGCAGCGTTTCATGCTCAGACCCTTCACAATCCAATTTTAAAACACAGTCGTTGGATGTGGCCCCAGTCAACGAGTCACTCTCTCATCCAAGGGTGAAAGCTTCATCTCCTACCTCTGGCCATGGAAATGGAGGGAAGAACCAGAGTTCAAACATGGTTCTTGCTCAAATCGAACATCATCATATCTTCATCAAAACACATGGTTTAAAGCACTAACACACTCCAAAGTCCACACTGATCACAATCATGGTCTTAGATTCAATTGAAACGTCCTCTAACCCTAAACACGATTGGGGATCAAAATTCTGACCAAGAATCAATTGTCTCCAATCTTGAAATTGTTTGGTCTAAAATGCTCATCATATTACACTGATCAATTTCCCCTATAGAATTCATATTATTGCTCACTATACACCAAGTTCTTGATCCAAACTGAAATGGTGTCATCACCTTGAACATAACCAATTGCTCTCAAACTCTCCAGAATCCATCCCCTAGTTGTTTCTAACCATTCTAACCTAACAATTTGACTTAACAATGCTTAAATTAAGGTGTATGGTGAAAGTTACAAACCTGATATTTCTTGAATAACAGATGCACCAAATCTCCACTTCAGCACTTCATCCTTCCAGAATCGTTCCTTGTATCAAGATATAGCTTCTGTTTGCAAAAGAATTGATGGAAGATGCTTGCAACTACAAACCCGATAGTGACTTGCAGCAGGTGGAACTCAAAAGCTTATGCACGATTCAGCCATGTTCTTGCTCTCAATTTGCTATGGAATCACTCAGTAACTCATAAGGAAGAGATTGCAATAGAAAGAATCAATTGAAATGGTGTAGAAATGAAGAATGGATTTCAATTTGCAATGAACAAATTATGAATCCCAACTCTCTATCCTTCCTCAACTCTCACCAACCTCTTCCATGGACCTCTTCTAAACCATATATAGAATGCTTCAGAACCCTCTAGCACCTTCTGGAATCATCCAAGGAGATTTTGAAAATCTCATGTCATGGTTTCTCATTTCAAGCCATACTCACACCAGTCCATGTTTCCCTTGCTTTCAGCTCCAATTTTGAATTGAAAATCTCCTTAGATGAGATGTATGAGATGTTAGGATGCTTGGATAGCTTGTACATTGATCTCTCTTATGTTTTGCAAATGTAACTTAGATTACAAGTAACTTATGATAAGTCCCTTAATTGACCTCAAATCAAAATTGTAATAATGCCATTGTTTCTAAAATGACTTTTCCATTCAATTTGGTAGGTCACTTGCATTTTTTTGGTTATGTATTGAAAATTCCCAAAAATAAGTCACTTTAATACATTAAATCCTCCTTTATTTTGACCATTTTGATAAGTATGAGCTACAAGCATTTCCAACATCTCATGGCCTCCTTAATAGCCTTAAAACATCATTTTAAGCAAGTTTTATGTTGAAGATTTTTCCATTTGAAGCTTGGAAATAGGAGTTATGACCTTATGCTTGAAATGACCTATAATCTCCAAATGACCAAAATGCCCTTGACTTGTCAAAGCCATAAGTTGAGTTCTACAAATCCTATTAAGGACTTCTAGTACTCTCTAGAAAGCTAAGAAGATAAGGAACAACATTCATGTTGACCAAAAGTTCATAGGAATCATCCTTCTTAGGCAAAAGTTGGATGCAAGTTGGGTGACTTTCAAGGCCCCAGATTCACATACCTCAGATGACCTGTAACTTGTCAAAGTCATAACTTGAGCTCTACAAATCCTATCAAGGACTTCTAGTACTCAAATTAAAGCTAAGAAGGAGCTCTACAACATTCATTTTTCGGGCAAGATGAGATGACAATCACATCTTGAGCTAAAGTTCCTTGAAGATAGGGGTCAAACTAGGGGATTTTACACTATCAAGCCTTAAAAACCCTAGCTTGAAACTTCTCAAACTCTTCAATCATGATGATTTGACCTTGGAATCATCCTTATAACATCTCAACGTATCACACCATGATCACATGGCTCTTGAATTAGGTCTCAACCTTCTCCAAATCATCAGTTGACTTAGGGTTGACCCAGTCAAACCCTAGCTGCACCACTCATGGCTGAGTCTTCTTAATCTTGCACAATGACCTGTATAGGCTTCATGATGGATTTCAAGACATCTCATAGGCTCTCTCAAAGCTTCAAGTCCATCCTCATGGCTTCAGAATCATCTAGTGGTTTCCCACAACTCTCAAGTTAGGAGACCTACACACTTGGCTTCAACCACTCTCTCTGAGGATCTTTTAACTTCTCTGACAAAGATATCTACCCTTGAACACTTGAATAACCTTCTTGTATAGCTTCATAGTCTTGTGTAGCTCTTGATTGGTAGTCATACCTCTTGATCTCCTGCATACCTGTCAATGAAGTGCAAATGACAATGCTAATGTGAATGAAATGAAACATAAGCTAGGTAAAGAAGTTGTTGGTCAAATTTTGAGGTGCAACACCTATCGAGTCTCCTTTTTGGTTTTCTCCCTTTTCGTTTCCAAAATTCCCTTAGAAAGTAAATCTTTGGATATACACACCCTTTGATTAGAATAACAAGAGTGGATATCGTTAAGTACAACAAATGCGAGGGGTGTTAATACCTTCCTCTTGCATAATTGATTCCCAAACCCTAAACTTGGTTGTGAGACCATGTTCTTTCACATTTGAGGTTTTCTCGATGTTTTCCTTTCCCTGTTGGGATAAATATAGTTCGATGACGACTTTGTATCTTCGCTGGTAGTTTTACACGATAGCGACAACTTAACTTCTGAAGCTATCAACAATCTAGATAACAAGAACTAGCATGGAAATTTGGCTTTAAAAATGGATATTGCTTAGGCTTTCAATAAGATAAATTGGGAGTTTCTTCTTAAAGTTCTTAAAATTTTTGGATTTTCTCGAAATTTCTATAAGTGAATTAGTATCATCTTTTCCTTGGCCCACCTTCCATTAATCTTAATGGTGTGTATCATGGCTATTTCAATTGCAAAAGGGGTGTTCGTCGAGGGGATCCCCTCTCTCCCATCCTTTTTTTTTAGCGGAAGACGTTCTTAACAAGAGCATCACTAAGTTGCTTTCTGACGGCGGTCTTAGTGCAACACCCTTCTAAACCCCGCAGAATATATATAAATAATCAGAGTAATTATCATGCATCTCACAAAAGGGTGTCACATATAATTCTAAAACATCACACAATCACCTGTCATGCTCAATAACACTTAGAATAAATTCATGCTTTTCATACACTTTCACATTAGCATGTAACAACGAAATTACTTTAATCATTATACACATAATGAAATTCTCATGCTCATCTCTGTCATACCCTAAATTTGCCCATTTCTTTTTCTGTCGATCAAAGGCATTGGTACAAACCATCTGAGGGTTGTCGAGGAATTTTGAGGTTTCATAATTGGTAGAGGCATGAGGTAGAGGTTTGTTATGCACCTCAGAGGTCATGGTGGAGCTGGAATGATCACCCGGTTCATCTGCACAATGCCCAAGCAAGAGGGTTGAAATTAGGGTTTCAATTTTAATCAGGATAAATTTGTTTTCAAGGGCAAGAATTATTTCCATGGTCATCCATATGTCCTAAGGTGTGTGGGTATGGGAGATTGACCATCAATTTTTAATCAAAAGGGTTTCAATCGATCAGTCAATTGAAAATTAGGAGATTGGGGAAAAAGTCAACTATGCAGTGGAAAAAGTCAACTCCTGACTTTTTAGGTCAAGATCATGATCCTTGAATTCAATATAACCAATGGATGGAATTTGATCAAGAAAAGTCAAAAGAATCATGAAAAATCAAGAATTGGTGAAAGTTACCATTTTAAGAAAATTAGGTTTTTAGAACTTTCTATTTATGGAAAGTTTTAGGTTTGGAACAGCCATATTCAAAGCCATTTTTCTTCATGATTTAGGTTTCAAATGAACTTTGATCAAACATCAAAGTTGTTCCTTGTATTTCAAGCTTTCTTTTGAGTACCAATTCATAATCATAGGATATTTGGAGCTCAAGTTATGATCAATCAAAGTTGAGGAAAAATAAGCCAATTTGATAACTTAGAATTTTTTCTAAGTTATTTCTGGACAGCTTTCATGACATGGTTTTCAACAGCATTTTTCATGGCCTTCCAATCCTCAAATCAAGTTCACCCCAACATGAAATTTGTTCTACTCCATGTCCTCTTTCATTTGAGCACAACACATAAACATTTGGAGTTGTGGGCACAAAGATAGCATGGTCCAAAGTGGTTGACTTGAACATTTTCACAAAGCATAAAACATGAGCAACTAGCATGTTTATGTATCTCAGCTTGCGATACTGATGCCATCCTCCAAAACCATGCGCAAATGTACAACATTTGGAGCTACCTAACTTTTCCCAAATTGGACTAACACAAGTTGTACCATTTTGCCCCATTTTTGAGTTTTAGCCAAAAGGGGTGAAAGACAAAGTGGCTGCCGAATGTTCTAATCCTATGCTACTCATTTCATAGAGACAAAGGCATGACCATAAGCAAGCTTGCTGAGATCAAAGTCCATCATACACCATCAATTCAAAAATAACCAAGGAGATGAAAATCTGGCCATTCAAACCCTACCATGAGGAAACTCTTTCAAACCTAATTGGTTTCCATATTTAAGACCCAATATCAGCCAACAGAAACCCGAGCCACCAGTTTGTATTGAGAAATCATAAACCCCTCATTTGGTGAACCATTCTTAAACCCTCAAAAACCTGAAAATCTGTCTGGGATAGTTAGCTTGCTAAGACCATTTCCATACATAAAAACTCACTACAAACCTTCTTCACATCCCACACATGGTCTTTGGAAGGTGTTCAAAGCATTAAACCAGTCAAAAACACTACCACTCAAAAAGTCAACCTTCTACCTAACAAACTTTGACCTTTTACTCAAAACAGACCTAGCTGCCAACTGTTTGATTTGTGAATCATTGGAGCTGCTGTCTTGCATCCTAGGAGCATTTGAAGGCTGTGGAAAAGCATTAAGGATCCTTGGTTTTATTACTTGGAAAGGCAACTGCAAGAGGTAAGTCTTTACCTGTGAACATATACTGTTTCTTGCATCCTACATACTGTTTTGATTTGTAATCCTGGTTGTATGTTGAGAGACATTTGAGTGTATTATATATGTTCCATGTGACAAGTTTAAAACATTCATTGTTATGCAAGGCTGTGTTATCATGAGATTTTAGGTCATGTATTGAACCAACTTTTTATTCAGCAAGAGTATTTGCAGCTGGCATATATGACAAACTTTAGGCTTGTTTGTTTATTCTGCCAACCATGAGTCGTGTTTGTTTTGTTTGGATTAAGTGTGATGTTCATGCTTGGATTTAGAGATACACCAGTTTTCCTTTGAGGACCCTTCTAAATCATGTTTGGATCAGGTGTAATGTTCATGTTTGTTTTGTTTGATAGGTTGTTCAAGCCAAGTTGAGTTTGGTGTGGAAGTTATGTATGTGTACATATTGCTTTTGCTGCAGGATTATGTATTGCTGTTTGAAACAGTGACTTAGTGAACCAAACTTGCTGTTGTTGAAGTCTAGGCTGTTTGAGTGACTGTTATTAGTTTTCAAGTTTACAAATGTGGTGTGAGATTTGCAGCCTATATCAGTTTGATTTGATGACAGTTGCTGTCATGAGTGTTTTTTAAAAACTGGCAGAACACAAATTTCAATTTTCATCCTTGCAACTCACATGCTTTTTTTTGATCCTTTGTGTTTTAAATGAATCTTTCTGCTAGAACTCACTCAATTTCACATTTGAAATTTGCTCAAATCTTAAAGGGATCTCAAACTCATCAGTTCTGGCCTAGTTTCTCCAAAATGCATCTCTCACATCCCTTTGCATTTCCATTCGATTTTCATTTTGTGTGCACAATTTGAGAGAACTAATAATACCATCATGATCCTCATTGAAAAACAAGTGAAATAGACTAAAGTTTCACTAGAATTGATTAAGGTTTGAAAGAGTTTGGATCAAAACCGTATTTCATAGCTTGCCTTGAGTTTGCCCTTTGCTTTGCCCAGAATTTCATACGCGTTTGGTATATGTATTATTGGGGTGGCGTTATACATTGGATGTATTGCCACCCCAGTGGTTCACAACTTGCCTTGCATTGCCCTTGTCTCGTGTTCGACCCCCAGTGGGGGTGTTTTTATTTTACTTTTCATTATTTATCCGTCCTCTTGTTCTTTTACTTTCTTTTTCCATTTCTTTTCAAGCGCGTTTAATGGTTGGTTTGGCCTAGTTTTGGGCCTGCAACCCCAAGGTCTTGGGTTCAAGCCTTGGGAGAGCCCTTTCCTTTTTCTAGTGCCTTGTTTTTATGTATTTTTATCTCTTTGTATTTTATTTTTCTTTTTATTATTTGTTTTGTTCTTTTCCTTTTTTCCATTTCATTTGTTTTAACCTTAAGACTCATAAGATTCCCAAGAGTCTTATCTTTTCTTAATGAACCATTTTATTCTCTTTTATTTTATTTCTCAGTTTATTTATTTGGGCTTTTTTTAGTCCACTTTAAAAATAATTCATTAAAGCATGAAATCATCTTCGTATTGAATTAAAAAGAGAGGATTGGGTGTAGACCTCTTCTTCTCCGAGTGTCGAGATGCTCACTATAGTGTGAGTGGTTTAGACACTCGTCTTTCAATGCGAAGACGCTCTCATTTTCAAACCTTCTCTCCTAAAAAACTTGGCCTCGTACCAATTGTATTTTCAAAACACTTCCTTAAAGTAATAATTTATCTTTGTATTGAATTAAAAAGAGAGGATTGGGTGTAGACCTCTTCCTCTCCGAGTGTCAAGATGCTCACTGTAGTGTGGGTGGTTTAGACACCCGTCTTTCAATACGAAGACGCGACTTCTCCCATCCCTTCTCCTTTCACAACTTCCTTCCGCAACCTTTATCACCTAAAACCTCGGTCCCGCACCGAGTGCATTTTCAAACTCTTTTCGTAACAAAAACTTGAATGGTCGGGAAGTGGTTAGGCGTAGGCCTTCTCCTATCCCGAGTGCTTGACGTTTACCATAGGGTTCTCTGTTGCAAAAGCACTTACCATTCAAAACCAAAAACATCTTTAATAAGAGAATGAAGTTCTCTTTGCATTAAATTAAAGAGAAAGGATTAAGTATAGTCTTCTTCCTCTCCTAGTGTTGGGATGCTCACTGTAGTGGGGGTGGTCTTAATACTCGTCTTTCAATATGAAGACGCTGCGTTTGCCACACCATTTCATAACAAAAAACTTTGAGATAAAGAATTGGGTATTACCCACAAGGGGTTACTATCCGAGGACTTATCTCGCCCCTAAAAAACAATCTCACAAATCAAATGTGACATCTTGCCTCGCACGGCGAAAATCTAATCATTTCAAAAAGGATATGATACGTCCATTCTACCGCAAACAGGTAACGCATAAGTCTCCTCACATGCGAGCGGCAAAACACCTAAACTACTAGAATGCGCACGATAACATCATCCATAAAAACATTAACAAACCGTAGGCCGAACTACGACTACTCTGATTCTTTACTTCGTTCAAGTAAAGATACGTAGGCACAAGGGCCACAATCCTTGCCGAGCATATTCCCCCCATATATCCGTAGCCCCGAACTATGTCGACTCTGACTTTCTCATACCTTTTGAGAATACGTAGGCCTAGGACCGCGAAGTCCTACCAAGTCTGTTCTTTCTCCTTTCTTTCCCGTTACTTCTCTCTCTCCTATTTCTAACCCTTTCCTCCCTATCTTTTGGAACACTCTTTTTATAGCATAATATTTAAGCAAATAAATTCACACATCGACAAGCAAATGGTTCCCATCGAGTACGATTGATGCGAAGGGTGCTAATACCTTCCCTTCGCATAACCGGCTTCTGAACACGTTCATGGTTGCGAGACCATCTTATCCATTTCTTTCTTAAGGTTTTCTCAATATTTTCCTTTCCCCTCATGGGATAAATAAAGTTCGGTGGCGACTCTTCTGTCTATCTTTTTCGCCTCCCCGTCGTTGCACGATGCATTTTTCGAGTAGCGACAGCTGGCAACTCTGCTAGGGATTCCTAGTGAGCCAAGCCTAATTTGTTTGTCGTGTTTGTGTTTTATTTGCTTTATTTGTTTGTGCTTTATTTTCTAACCTGTTGGGTTTATTTGGCATTGGTTTGTGAGAATAAAGCTTCCTACCCGAGCTTTTGAGTATACACTAAGTTAGGAGGTGGATTCTTTCTGATTTGCGAGACTTAGGACTCGTTGAGTTGGATCGAATTCCACCACTCAGACGAGACCCCTTTGGGATGATTATGTCTTACGTGTAGTCGTAATGGCGTCTTTATTCCCAACTTGGGAGTTCTTGACTCTGAGGACCTTTTGTAGAACCTTATTCCGAAGGTTACTAAAACACAACTCTGTGCTCATCTTTTGAAGGGATTACCGTCTTACGAATCGTCGTTCTGATGGAAAACTTTCGAGGGTTAGTGCATGGAACTTTGTTTAAAGCCTTTAGGATACCCTCTTATAAACCAATAGATTGCCCACCCGAGGTGAGAGATATCTTGTTGTGTTGTCTTGCAGGATTTGTGACTTTAATCCTTGATGTGGATTTGTTCTCGTGTGCACTCATTGCATTGCATTTGCATAAACATCTCTACATCATTTTACCTTTTCTTACAAGATACCAAGAGCTTACCCATCCTCTATTCATAACCCGCAGTTGATTTCCCGACACTCCCATTGAACTTGTGAGAGCTGTGAAGCATTTGAAGCAAGAGGAACATAGACACCTTGAAAGGCCAAGTCAGACAATGCAAGTCGAGGTAGCTATGGAGCAGGAGCGGTCTATAGAGCAGATTCAAGCAGAGTTGAAGGAATTCTTAAGCAATATGGGACAATTCGTGGTGGATATGCAAGCTTTGCGTCAAGATCAGAAAATGCTCAAGAAAGAAGTCCATCAGCTGAAAACTCAGATGGGCCAGATTATGGAAGTCTTGGAAAATGTTCTAAGAAAGGACGAAAATCTTAGGCCTGAAGCTGCAGCAGGGATGATCGTTCAACCCGTACCTCTGGAATATCTCCTAGAGCGCGATCTATCTCGTAGATCTTTTGCACAACCTGAGGTTCCAAAATTTTCCCGTCAGTGGCTACCTCCTGTTTCCCAGGACAATCCTAAGTTTAAGAGGTGTGCGCAAAGGAAGAAGCGCCCCGAAAGAATTTTCGACCGGATCCCTATGACTTACACTCAGTTGTTGCAACTCTTGCTTCAATTTCGATTGGTTGAACTTTGGACTCTGGCTCCATTTATTGGTAAGCCACCACAAGGCTATGATGCAAGTGCCCATTACGATTTCCATTCTGGGGCACCGGGCCATAATGTGGAAGAATGCAAAGCTTTTAAATACAAAGTTTAAGATTTAATCAATTCAAAAGCATTCAAGTTCACGCCAAGCGGTATGAGAGTGCCAGGTGGGTTTATTCCAGTTGCTGTAAAAGAAGTGGATATCCCGGCTTTCTCCCTTGAAGCTTCATCAGTTCAGGAGCGTATCTTACAATCTTTGGTTTCTGAATCTCCATGCCCACAGCTATTGCCCGTTCCTGGGCCAAATCTGAGGATGAAAGGGCCTGCACGTGAGGAATGCCCTAATCAGTGCCAACAGCGTTACGTTCCTCAGCAACAAAATTGTCAGCGCCAAAATTAGAGAAGGCCTCACAACAACTTGGAAAGAAGGACTGCTCCTCTTCATCCAGTCCCTATGTCGCAGAGTCAGCTTCTGCCGCATCTAATTCAGAATTCTTTGGCGGAGCCCAAATCTCTCAAGCCATTGCCAGAGCCTTATCCTCCCGGATACAATCCCCATGTTCAGTGTGAATATCATGGAGGATCCAAGGGGCACTCGACTGAAGAATGCAAAGCCTTCTAGGACAAAGTGCAGCAATTGATTGACAAAGGGCACATATCATTTCCAGAGGGGGGTTTGGTCGTCCATATCAACCTCTCAGCTGTCTAAATCTTGAAGATTTCAAGGGTCATCTCCCAAAGTCGGTGGTCCAGAGAAGCAGACATCCTCAACATTGGCAGTCCTTGGGCGCCTTTATCATTTGCATCTTGTAGTTTACTTCCTGTTAATTGCTACTTGCTTTTAAACATTGTTGTTTTGAATGGTGATATTAATGAAATGATTATGCATTTTCCGAATTGGTCACGTCGTATTCACTCATTATTTCCACCTATCACAAACACATACACTTTTATCCACTCCACTATATCACTGTTGTTTTAGCAAATATTGTAGGGAGGATGACGAAAATTGAATACCCATAATTGCAAAACGTATGCTTTCAAACAGACTCTCGTCAATGATGTACAAGCATTGTTTCAATTCCCCTAAATACTGGAGATATAAGGAGTTAATCCCTAGTCAACCACTTCGAGCCTAGAAGTAGGAGTTTCCTTCGGATATTCAAACCCTTAACACTCAACCTGGGGCAGGGTAGTTGTTCAGTTAATCCAATCCCGCACTCAAAGCAAAATCCAAAAGACGGTCGTTCTTCAATGACCCATGACATGGCAGTCACAATCCTCCAACAAAATAAAAAAAAAATCAAAGCCTGCTAAGTCAAGCACCTCAAAAGGGAACTTAGGCAAAATCAAGGCAATCCCGATGGATCTGATAAGCAAATCAGTCCACGTAAAAGTTAGGTATAAAAAACAAAAGCAAAAGAGGTCCTCAAACCCTCAACAAAAACAAAATAAGATTCAGTGGCCACCCAAATCAAGGGGTTACTGACATCAATCAAAATAAGGTGACTGTCATCTCAATAAAACCTTGAACCATCAAGCTTACACCGTCAAGATAAGCACGTGCAGAATTAGCTAAATGTAGGAATGGAGATCATCATGAAGAAGAGGTGGGTACAAATCAAGTTTGAGCCTAATATCCTTTGCTTCATAAACCGTGAACCAAGCCACGTTACAACCCTCGAAAGACCTAATTGAGGCGAGGTTTATTCTGAAAGCATATTATCGCAAGGTTGCGTAAACTGACTCCTTACATATTTGCTAATCATCAGCATTGGTGTCAATATCTTTGCTATATCTTTCACACCAGTCAAGTTAGCACAAAGTTTAGACTAACAGTCCATTCGTCTCACTATCACGACACTTAATAAACGACATTTTTTTTAAAACTTGCATAAACTTTGCACTAAGATTACCATTCGTGAACAAACAATATCAATTGCAAGTTAGTAGTTGGAGTCAAGGAGATTCCAACACGAAGCAATCAAATAGGACTGGATCATTCAGCAGTCTGAATCAGAATCAAGCATACTTTGTAACCCTATGGATCCGAGGCGTTGACGTCTAGCAAATTGGGAATAAGTCAGTCTGAGGCAAACCCCCAAGGCATCGGTTGATTATGGGGCAAATTATTCAAGAACCGATTAATCAGAAGTGAAACATCTTGAGAATACCGATAAGGGGCAAGCTACTCCAAGAGTATATTGAAGTCAATTACCACAAGAATCAGTTAAACAATGATCCAACCTTTTGTGGTACAAACTCTGGGGCAAGCCATCCCGAGGTTGTCTCATGACAGGTTACTTAAGCAAGTTCATTTTTGTCAGCAACTGTTGAGTTCAAGACGAGTATCAGGGAGTCACACCTTCACCTTCTCTACCAAAGTCCAATCTGCATTGGCAACTACCAAAAGTCCGCCACGTCAGCACCTGCATTTCCAATCACCCATCCGCAATCATATGCATCATACGCATCACATTCGACTTCATAAGCATCTTGTATCATATGCATACCCAGAATCATATCATACTCCCCCAGATCTTGCATCTCCGCGTGTTAGCATTTGCATTTGCATTTCCACTTGTTATGGAATATCATTATCATCAAGCATTAGCATATGCGAGCTCAGGTCCAGGATCGATCTCGATGATTTCCAAGACCATATCTGCATAGTTAGGGGCAATTCCGCAAGACCGTGGGTGTGCCCAACGAATTTGTCCAACGCAACCATCATCCCGGTCAGGGGCATTATCTGCAAAGACCGTGGGTTTTTCCCATGGAACTCAAGAGCTTCAAAGCAAAATTCAGCCCAGACAGGGGCATCTTCAGTAAAGACACGGGCTTTCCTCAATGGGTTGTCTCCAGCAGACTAACTTATCTTTCTTCAGTGATAAGTGGCAATCTCTTGGGAGAAGCTTATCCATCTTCAGCGATAAGTGGCATTCTCTTTAGAGAAGCTTATCTTTCTTCAGTGATAAGTGGCAATCTCTTGGGAGAAGCTTATCCATCTTCGGCGATAAGTGGCAATCTCTTCAGAGAAGCTTATCTTTCTTCAGTGATAAGTGACAATCTCTTGGGAGAAGCTTATCCATCTTCAGCGATAAGTGGCAATCTCTTCAGAGAAGCTTATCTTTCTTCAGTGATAAGTGGCAATCTCTTGGGAGAAGCTTATCCATCTTCAGCGATAAGTGGCAATCTCTTCAGAGAAGCTTATCTTTCTTCAATGATAAGTGGCAATCTCTTGGGAGAAGCTTATCCATCTTCAGCGATAAGTGGCAATCTCTTCAGAGAAGCTTATCTTTCTTCAATGATAAGTCGCAATCTCTTGGGAGAAGCTTATCCTTCTTCAGTGATAAGTGGAAATCTCTTCAGAGAAGCTTATCTTTCTTCAGTGATAAGTGGCAATATCTTGGGAGAAGCTTATCCATCATCAGCGATAAGTGGCAATCTCTTCAGAGAAGCTTATCCTCTTACATCCTTTTAGTGTTAGATTTCTCTTGTTATCATCCCTGTGTTGGTAACGACCTTTACAAGATTTCAATGTTTTATTCCCAAGCATATTACTTCTTTTAGGGCAAATTTAGAGTTTTCTATATCTAATCATCTTCTACCTTGAAAGAATGAATGTCGTGGCATCTCGCCTTACCAGGTTTAAGCCGATTAGATAGGGGAATCTGTCATACCCTAAATTTGCCCATTTCTTTTTCTGTCGATCAAAGGCATTTGTACAAACCATCTGAGGGTTGTCGAGGAATTTTGAGGTTTCATAATTGAAAGAGGCATGAGGTAGAGGTTTGTTGTGCACCTCAGAGGTCATGGTGGAGCTGGAATGATCAGCCTGTTCATCTGCGCAATGCCCAAGCAAGAGGGTTGAAATTAGGGTTTCAATTTTAAACAGAATAAATTTGTTTTCAAGGGCAAGAATTATTTCCATGGTCATCCATATGTCCTAAGGTGTGTGGGGATGGGAGATTGACCATCAATTTTTAATCAGAAGGGTTTCAATCGATCAATCAATTTAAAATCAGGAGATTGGGGAAAAAGTCAATTGTGCAGTGGAAAAAGTCAACTCCTGACTTTTTAGTTCAAGATCATGATCCTTGAATTCAATATAATCAATGGATGGAATTTGATCAAGAAAAGTCAAAAGAATCATGAAAAATCAAGAATTGGTGAAAGTTGCCATTTTAAGAAAATTAGGTTTTTAGAACTTTCTATTTATGGAAAGTTTTATGTTTGGAACAGCCATATTCAAAGCCATTTTTCTTCATGATTTAGGTTTCAAATGAACTTGGATCAAACATAAAAGTTGTTCCTTGTATTTCAAGCTTTCTTTTGAGTACCAATTCATAATCATAGGATATTTGGAGCTCAAGTTATGATCAATCAAAGTTGAGGAAAAATAAGCCAATTTGATAACTTAGAATTTTTTCTAAGTTATTTCTGGACAGCTTTCATGACATGGTTTTCAACAGCATTTTTCATGGCCTTCCAATCCTCAAATCAAGTTCACCCCAACATGAAATTTGTTCTACTCCATGTCCTCTTTCATTTGAGCACAACACATAAACATTTGGAGTTGTGGGCACAAAGATATCATGGTCCAAAGTGGCTGACTTGAACATTTTCACAAAGCATAAAACATGAGCAACTAGCATGTTTATGTATCTCAGCTTGCGATACTGATGCCACCTCCAAAACCATGCGCAAATGTACAACATTTGGAGCTACCTAACTTTTCCCAAATTGGACTAACAGAAGTTGTACCATTTTGCCCCATTTTTGAGTTTTAGCCAAAAGGGGTGAAAGACAAAGTGGCTGCCCAATGTTCTCATCCTTTGCAGCTACCCTATGCTGCTCATTTCATAGAGACAAAGACATGACCATGAGCAAGCTTGCTGAGATCAAAGTCCATCATACACCATCAATTCAAAAATAACCATGGAGATGAAAATCTGGCCATTCAAAACCTACCATGAGGAAACTCTTTCAAACCTAATTGGATTCCATATTTAAGACCCAATATCAGCCAACAGAAACCCGGGCCACCAGTTTTCATTGAGAAATCAGAAAACCCTCATTTGGTGAACCATTCTGAAACCCTCAAAAACCTGAAAATCTGTCTGGGATAGTTAGCTTGCTAAGACCATTTCCATACATAAAAACTCACTACAAACCATCTTCACAACCCACACACGGTCTTAGGAAGGTGTTCAAAGAATTAAACCAGTCAAAAATACTACCACTCAAAAAGTCAACCTTCTCCCTAACAAACTTTGACCTTTTACTCAAAACAGACCTAGCTGCCAACTGTTTGATTTGTGAATTATTGGAGCTACTGTCTTGCATCCTAGGAGCATTTGAAGGCTGTGGAAAAGCATTAAGGATCCTTGGTTTTATTACTTGGAAAGGCAACTGCAAGAGGTAAGTCTTTACCTGTGAACATAAATTGTTTCTTGCATCCTACATACTGTTTTGATTTGTAATCATGGTTGTATGTTGAGAGACATTTGAATGTATTATATATGTGCCATGTGACATGTTTAAAACTTTCATTGTTATGCAAGGCTGTGTTATCATGAGATTTTAGGTCATGTATTGAACCAACTTTTTGTTCAGCAAGAGTATTTGCAGCTGGCATATATGACAGACTTTAGGCTTGTTTGTTTATTCTGCCAACCATGAAACATGTTTGTTTTGTTTGGATTAAGTGTGATGTTCATGCTTGGATTTAGAGATACACCAGTTTTCCTTTGAGGACCCTGCTAAATCATGTTTGGATTAGGTGTAATGTTCATGTTTGTTTTGTTTGATAGGTTGTTCAAGCCAAGTTGAGTTTGGTGTGGAAGTTATGTATGTGTACATATTGCTTTTGTTGCAGGATTATGTACTGTTGTTTGAAACAGTGACTTAGTGAACCAAACTTGCTGTTATTCCTGTTTTAAGCAAAAACTCATTTTGGTTTTCGGTCTTGTTGTGAAAATGTTTTTAATCATGTTGAGTTTGCTGTTAGAATTGTGTATGTGTGCTTGCTGTCCAGTTTTTCCATAAAGGTTTGTCAACCTACATTTTCATCAGATTTTCAATAGGCTTGTAAGTCATTAGGTGAATGAAACTTTGGACTGATGATTGAATGGTTTTAGCTTGGTCATGCTAGGTTTTCATAGCAGTACTGCTAGAGCTGTCTAGACTATGAACTTGCCAATTCATGATGGTTTACATGGGACTCTTAGTTCATTGTTTAAGGTTACAATCGTGGGATTGCGCATTGTAATACCAAAACATATTGGCTGTCATGCCTTGCATTGGAGTTTGTTAATTATGATCCATCAAACTTTTCGTTGGTGTGCAATGACTTTGTGTTTGTTAAGTGCATAAGTGATATTGTTTGCTTGCATTGGTTTACTTTTCACAAGGGTTGTTTTCTTCTATGGCTCTATATTTCTGTTTGCTGTTTAAAACTGGGTGAGAGGTTTGTCATGCTGGAATTTTTCTCAGAATTTCTTTTGATCCATGTAGCTCAAGCTTTTGGTAAGTTGTTTTAGTTCATTCCATCAGGTCTGTGATGTTTAGATTCATGTGGTTGTCAAAACTGTTAGTGCGGATTCTAGTACATTGGTGCTGGTAGATTCTTGCCTTGAGGTTTGATACCAACAAGTTCAACATTTTACTACAGTTTGTTATTGTTGGAAAACTTCTCACTTTATTTTATTAAGCTTGCTGATGGAGCTGTGTATGCTTAATTTGGTCTTGTCTAAGACACTGGCTTGAGGTATTGTGATTGGGAACATGAATGCCTTGTGGCTGCCAGAGCTGTTTCCTCTTGTTTATTGTAGTTATTTATTTGTCTTTAGGGTCATGTATTGAGGCTGCTGTTTGGTGATTGGCATGGTTATGACTAATGCTGAGATGATCCATATGAGTGCTAAGGACAATTTTGTGTCTATCCACTGTCAGCAGCTATATGTGAATTGATGTTACTTGAATTACATATACATTTATGTATGTGCTATTTGCTTTGTGATGCCTTTTTTTGTTCAATTCAAAACTGTCTTAATGTGTTCACTTAGGCTTGGCATTTTCATATCCAAAGGCATGCTGCTGCTACTGTTTTAATTCTGTGTTGGTGTGTTTGCATTGTGACTGTCATGGAGGTCATAGGCCTGCATTGCAATTTGACTGTTATTTATGTTTTCTCCAAACCAAGCTCCTTTAGACTGATGCTTTTCTGTGTAGAGTTGTGTCGCGGTGAAAATCGGATACCAAACTATTAACTAGTTTGAATCTTATTCATTTTGCAACTGAACTTTGATTTGTCCAAAGGAAGGGATAAAGATCGAAATTCCCACAATGCAATGCAAATGCAAGTTTTAGAGAGTTATAGGTTCGGGGGTTGGTTAAACTTAGGGAAGGTACTAGCATCCTAAGTTTCTGTAGTACTATACAGGAACCTCTTGTTTTATGTTTGTTTATTGCTAAGTTCCTACAATTGACGAGTACGCCTTTATCTCTCTTAAGGCAAAGTTCCTACGAATTGATTGTATTGTTGTGGGGTGGAGATTCTATCTCGCTTAAGATGATTAACATCTTTCTCTATTGTGTTTGAATATTTGATTTGAATTATTTTGTTGATTGTGTTTTGTCTAAGTTATAGAGATAAGGGTCCTTCCTATGGGGTAGGATCTATCTTAAAGATCAACTTGAATAGGATCAAGGATCATGTGTGGGGAATGATGAAAATGATATGCACTACACACAAGTGTTGACTCATGTGTAGGGTTTTCCTTTGGACGGAATGCGATGCGGTGAAAGTAAATTACGGTAATGTTAAATCGCAGGAAATAAATTGCGGAAAATAAACCATACACGGACACATGAAAGCGCTAAGGTGTAAGTGAAAATTGTGTATGTGAAGTGGGGGGCACGATTAGATTGTATTTTACGATGTTAATTGTTTTTTAGCTGGTCGATTGATTTTGGTTTGAATTATAAAAGGTGTTGATTTGATGATTAATTTGAGGAAAAATTAGATTAATTAACGAGGTTGAGTTTAGAAAACGTTAGTTTAAGGGTGACTTAGTTTGTAAGAAAATTACATTAATCTTGAGTGATTATTATTTTTGTTTGTTTTTCTTAACAAAAGTACGTTTGGTTGTTATTATATATATATATATATATATATATATATATATATATATATATATATATATATATATATATATATATATATATATATATATATATATATATATATATATATATATATATATATATATATATATATATATATATATATATATATATATATATATATATATATATATATATATATATATATATATATATATATATATATATATATATATATATATATATATATATAAACGATTGTTTTAAATAAAGGGTTTATTAGTTTTTATTAATAAAAGTTAATTTAGGTAAAAGATTATTATTAGTAACTAGAACAAAATAAATTGATTAATATAAAATGAGTTTTGATTAATTTAAAAAAAGGGTTTAACAAATTATTAAATAGAAAGTTGTGTTATTAAAAAAAGGGTTTTATCATTATAACTAAATTATCCTAAGTGCAAAAATGGTTTTGATTAATATAATAAAAGTTGGGTTATTAAAATTTAATTAAGTTACAATCATGTTAAATAAATAAATTGATGAGAATATGGATTATTATTTTATATAGGTTGATTTAATTAATAAAAAAACTAAATGAAAAATTATTAACCAACAGAGATCGATTAGAAATAAATTATATGGCTTGATTAATTAAGGGTAACTGTTTTGTTAAAAAACAGATTAATAATTTTAGGGGTTAATTGGTTAAATTAGTGATTAGGCTTATTAATGATTAATAAAACGGGAGATTAAGGGAGCTGATGGATATCGTGTGTGTGGGTGTTTAGTGAGTGATTAGGTGCTATGGTGTTGTATGCATTCAATACAATACGATAACAGCAGAATAATAGCAAAAACGAAAAGGAACCACAACGATCAAACCCTAGATCCCTTCCCCAGATTCATTCCCAAATCGCGGCTATTCTTCTTTGCCTTGCCATCACCGTTCTTCTCCTTTCGGTGATCTTCGATCCTTTTTGCCTTCGGTTTCTCGATATCCTTGCTTATCCTGCAAAATACACACAAATCAAACATGCAAGAAGGTTTTAAAAGGATGAATTCTTTTACCCAAGTACAACAGTTGACGGCGGCTAGAAGGTGATGGCGGCGAGATTGTGAAACGATCCACGATCTTGTTGGCTTCTTTCGCCAGACAATGATGAGACTTGCGAGTAGCCTGAGTTTCCCAATGATGATGGATTTCTCGGCTAGCTTCTGAGCGCGCTACTTCCTCTCCTTCGGTGGTGGATTTTCAACTCTCCCTGAATGAACTTCTATCGCCCTTTTTATAGAGGGATTTGTTGGGCCTTCAATGATAATTGTGTTCAAAACTTTCCTATTCTGTTGATTTCCTGTCCGATTCTATTGATGCCTTGGGGAGAAACGCTTAATCCTTTCCTATTTCGCTTGGATCTGTCGGATCACTCAGTGAGCTGGGGAACGACCTTCAATTTATTTCCTTATTTGCTTGGATCTGTCGGTGACGTGTTGACCCTGATTTGGGAAGTTTTAATCTTTTTCTTATCTGGACTTTGTGATACCTGGATTCATTGACTTGTTGTTAATGATTTTCTTCTCTTCTCGCAGGGAACTTCGTATGAGTTCAGATATTGGCTTGCACTTATGCTGTGGTTGAGGTGGCGCTTAGCCGGCGATGACGATATTGCATCTGAGCTGAGAGCTATGGTGGTCGTTTTTGTTTTCGAAAGTCATTCGACTCTTGAGTTGGTAGGGAGTCGGCGACAAATTCTCTTTGTTGCCCTCCTGGCTACTCGAGCCTTGCCCAGTGATGAATTAAATCTGAGGGTAAAGACCCTTCCATCTTTGCTCATGAATTCTAAGTTATAACTTGTGGTCAATGTGTTGTTGTTGTTGTAGGTGGCGAATCGAAGCTATTGGTATTGTTCTGCTGTTGTTTGCTTCTGCCCGATGATGATTCGAACTGAGGGCTGAACCAATGATGTCGTTGCGTTGTTGTCGCTAATGTTGTCCTTATTTCTTACTGCTTATGTTGTTCCTGTATTGTAGTGGTATTATCTTCAGATATGCCTTTGAACTGTTGTTGTGCATAAACACCTTAAGGCATTATTGATAAGTGCCGGTAGAAACCTTGTAGATGCTGTTGTAGATGCTGTTAAGAATTGAATGTAATTGATTTGTAATACTTCAAAATTGTAACTCAGGAACTATT
The DNA here is from genome assembly GCA_963859935.3 of Lathyrus sativus. Classification (NCBI taxonomy): domain Eukaryota; kingdom Viridiplantae; phylum Streptophyta; class Magnoliopsida; order Fabales; family Fabaceae; genus Lathyrus; species Lathyrus sativus. The sequence goes on from OZ012738.1 coordinate 227,041,088, forward strand.
GTTACTCTGAGTCAAATGGTAGGAATTTAAAACATATGTATTCATCCTTGCCATGGAAATGAATAAGGCTCCGCGCGACCAGGCTCGCGTTTTTTGTTTTTCGGCATATATATTAAATTCCTTATGTATTTAAGGAAACAATTGTCATGGCAATAAGCTTGTTCAGGTCTCTGTAACTGATGTGTTGGCTTTGGAGTTTTGGAAGTGAAAGAAAGAACTTCAATTGGTATCCTCTCACGTTGACGTTCTTGAATTTAATATTTGAAGCCAATGCAAAACCGAGTGAGTGGGATGATGAAGCCTTCTTGGAAACATCTCTCACTAAACCTTAATGAACTTGAGTTACCCGTTTATAATACAAAGATAGTGTGATGGTATGAAGATTAATAAAAATTGAATTTGAACCTTAAGGTATGGACTTTTGAAGTCGACCCTTCACCTGAAAACTTTTGTAACTTGAACCTCCGAGTTCAAACTTCAAATGGACTTGAGATTCGAAAACTTGCATAGATATATGAATATTGAGTTTATCCTTTAATATCTTATTTGAAATGGCCCATAAGCACACAGCACAAACAAAAATTCATTATATTCAAAGCACAAGACGATCTCATTCTTGTCGCGCGAGCTATCACTTTAGAGCTTCGGAAGTGAGGACACCATTTGTATCTCAACATGCCACCAAATTATATCCAATTCTCAAACAACTATCCCTGAAACCAGTAGGTAGAAATCCCTAACTCTCCCTTAGGGAATATTTAAAAAATCTAAAGGGAGACATGCTTCTCCATAATTTGTGGGAGACATGGACCATATACAAAGCTCCTTTGTGATTTTTTTGAAATTCTCCGTAGCAAACCTAACTTCATAAAACAAAACGAACAAACGGTTAACATGGTTAGTTATGCGTGGATGACTGATATGCAAAGGGAATGCTCAAGGAGGTGGGATCTTATGGTCAAAAATTAGGGTGCAACAGATGCCCCTATTTAAGTTACTTCTATCCGGAGATAGGGAGATTGAAATCTTCGTCTCGACGAGATAGGAGGGACTTAAATACAAACAATGTGCAAATTTTTGGCTCTAAGAAGCCACCGAATGCAAATGATATGCAATGATATGAAAATGCAAGACAGACGGGTCCTGTGAGGGGAAGATGTCACAGGGAAAGAACTGGACACAATATGCGGGACAAAGGAGCGACGGACCCAACGAAACGGGACTCCCCGGGGACAGGAAACAACCACCGATGTGAGATCTCCAGAAGTAAAACAGTACCTCATACACCGAGGATATGGAGGTTTAGACAATAGGAGAGACACTTGTAGTCGAAGGATGTACTTGCTATCATAATATAGTGGCCAGTAATAGTCCAAATGAATTTTCTTTGATCGAGTTGATAATTCGATTTTGTTTAGTATTCTTTTCTTTTGAGATCCAACTGGAAATAGTAAAATGTATAACCTTCCCAAGCGTCACAGTATGGGAACCACGAGCTGGTCTCAGTCTATGATGTCGAACCTCCCCGAGCGTCATAGTATGGGAACCATGAGCTGGTCTCGGTCTCTGATGTCGAACCTCCCCGAGCGTCATAGTATGGGAACCATGAGCTGGTCTCGGTCTCTGATGTAGAACCTCCCCGAGCGTCATAGTCTGGAAGCTATGAGCTGGTCTCAGTCTCTTCCAAAAATGATGAAAACTCGTGAGAGCATCTTCACAGGGGGTTGTAAATTTTGTAGATTGGGGATGTGGTTGTAGACTGTAAATTGTAAATGTTGTTGTCAATGTAGATGTAGTTCGTTGTAGAACTTTGATGTAATCTGTAGATGTAAATGAAGAACTCTGTAGATGTAATTTGTAAATGTAATTGTAAATTGTAGATGTAGTTGTAAAGCTTCACCGGGAATCTTCGGGGAGATGTGAGCCGGTTGAATTGTAAGGTATGTCTTCTTAAATAAAGAGAGACTAATGTGGTAAACTTCCTTGAATTCTCTGGAGAGATGTCGCTTGATGGAAATAAACTTATGTGATGACCCACTGGGGGATTCATCCTTGAGGAGCATCTTACCTGTTGTAAAATGTGTGAATTTTCAAATAAAGAGAACTATCTGTAAGGTTTTCCATTTACCAAGTCGATAATCACTGGAGATGGGTAAACTGTCTTGTGGAGACTGTCATGTGTCGTTTTGAATAAGATCTTGATCAAAACGAGTTGCTCAAATAAAGAGATTGTTATAGTCCAAATGTAGATGTTCGGGAAAAATTTGTTGAAGAGATGTCTGTCTTCCTGAATATCCTCTCTGGGGAACAGAGTGCAAAATAAATGCACACTTAATCCATACTCAAAGGTCGAAGATGTCCATGATGTAATTGCCCAAAAACCGAAGTTCGATTCAGGAAGTAGCCGAAAAGAAACTGTCAAGCAAGACTCGACCATTGAGGTATGAAATCAAATGGGATTGTACTAAAATAACCATCTTCCATGAGGATTGAACTCCATGGGGAAAAGAAACATCGCGCTTTTTTCTGCTTAGGGTCGACAAATCTAATTGGAGGGATAAGACGCACCCAAACACCTGGGGATGGCAACAACCAAAGCGATAGAATAAAACAAACACAAAGAATGCAAAGAAATGCCTATGCCATGCTGTCTACTTATATGCTATGTGAATGCTGACGGATTGGGAGAAGTAAAACAAACGCCTCAAACGGAGGGGTACTCAAGCAAAATCTCCACAGATCTCTTATCACCTGTAAGGAAAATACCTCGAACGGAGATAGTCTTCATGTCGGGGTAAAATAAATATCCTCTTGCCTTAGAGAAGCATATAAGATTGTTGTTCTTCCATGGATGAAATAAACGTCCATGGTCATCCTTTTGTTATTTATATATCAAGTAAAACATAAGGTTTTGAAAAAGTTTAAATCAATCTGGATTTTGCTATCAACAATAAAGACTTATGATAAATGCAAAACTTTGATTGAATGGTGGTCAGCAGAAAGGCATGACCCCAATATTACAGTGTTGGAAAATAATGGCAATTACATAAAGGGAATAATGTCCTGCTTCTCCTAAATTGATGTGAACTTCCCAGTTCTAAACAAAATATTTTTTAACATCATCCGTATTCACAGGGCGAGTGATCTCTTCTCCATCCATTGTTGCTAACATCAAGGCGCCTCCTGAAAAAACTCTCCTTACCACATATGGTCCATCGAAGTTCGGGGCCCATTTTCCTCTGACGTCGGTGAGGAAAGACTAAATCTTCTTAAGCACGAGGTCACCTTCCTTGAACACGCGGGGTCGAACCTTTCTGTCAAAAGACTTCTTCATCTTTTGCTGATACAACTGCCCATGGCATAATGCTGCCATCCTCTTTTCTTCGATTAGATTCAACTGATCAAACCTGTTCTGGCACCATTCAGCTTCTCGTAACTTTGCATCCATCAAAATCCTCATAGATGGAATCTCAACTTCTATCGGGAGCACTGCTTCCATACCGTAAATGAGTGAAAATGGAGTTGCCCCGGTTGATGTGCGCACTATCGTACGATACCCGTGCAAGGCGAACAGGAGCATCTCATGCCAGTCCTTATAAGTAACAACCATTTTCTGAATGATCTTCTTAATGTTTTTGTTGGCGGCTTCAACAGCCCCATTGATCTTTGGTCTGTAAGGGGAAGAATTATGATGCTCAATCTTGAATTCTTCACACAACTCTTTCATCATCTTGTTATTCAAATTGGAACCGTTATATGTAATAATTCTGCTTGGCACACCATATCGGCAAATAAGCTGATTCTTGATAAATTTGACAACCACATGTCGAGTTACATTAGCATTGGAAGCCGCCTGGACCCACTTGGTAAAATAATCAATGGCTACTAAGATGAATCGGTGTCCATTAGATGCTTTCGGCTCTATCATTCCAATCATATCAATTCCCCACATAGAGAACGGCCACGGTGATGAGATAACATTCAACATAGTCGGAGGCACGTGAATCTTATCTACGTAAATCTGACACTTGTGATACTTTCTAGCAAACTTGTAACAATCTGATTCCATTGTGATCCAATAATAACTAGCCCTTAAAAGCTTCTTAGCCATAGCATGTCCGTTGGCATGAGTGCCAAAAGATCCTTCGTGAATTTCCGTCATTAACATATCCGCTTCTTGTCTGTCAACACACCTCAGTAAGACCATGTTAAAATTCCATTTATACAACACGTTGTTACTCAAAAGAAAATTTTCAGCCAACCTTCTCAAAGTTTTCTTATCTTTGTTGGAAGCTCCCAAAGGATATTCTTGAGTTCTGAGAAAAACTCCGATGTCATGGTACCAGGGTTTGCTATCTTTGACTTCTTCAATGGCAAAGATGTAGGCAGGTCTATCAAGGCGTTTTACTTCAATCTGAGGACACTCGTTCCAAAAGTTTACCATAATCATCGAGGCCAAAGTTCCCAATGCATCTGCCATTCTGTTCTCATCACGAGGGATATGATGAAACTCAACCCTATCAAATAATGGTAACAGTCTTCTAGCATAATCTCTGTACGGGACCAAGTTATCATGTCAGGTTATCCATTCTCTAGTGATTTGGTTGATTACCACTGCAGAATCACCAAACACATCTAAATTCTTAATTCTCAAATCGATTGCTTCTTCAAGACCCATAATGCATGCCTCATACTCAGCCTCATTATTAGTGCACTGGAATGTTAATCTGGAGGTAAATGGGAAGTGGGTCCCTTGAGGAGTCACAATAACAGCACCTATCCCTTTTCCATGAGCATTGACAGCTCCATCAAAAACTAAACCCCATTGAGAACCTGGCTCTGGCCCTTCACCATGTACGGGTTCTTCACAATCTTTCATCTTTAAAAACATAACATCCTCATCTGGAAAATCATCGTTTGAGGGTTGGCGATCCAAAATGGGCTGGTGAGCCAGATGATCAGCCAAAACACTTCCTCTAACAGCTTTCTGAGTATGGTACTCGATATCATATTCCGACAACAACATCTTCCATCTAGCAATTCTTCCAGTCAAAGCGGGCTTCTCAAAAATATACTTGATAGGATCCATCTTTGAAACTAACCAAGTAGTATGATTCAACATATACTGGCGCAAACGCTTGGCGGCCCACGCCAAAGCGCAACAAGTCTTCTTCAACATAGTGTACCTTGTTTCACAATCAGTAAACTTCTTGCTCAAGTAATAAGTGACATGCTCTTGCTTTCTTGTTTTATCTCGCTGACCGAGTACACAACCTATTGAATCTTTTAAAACAATCAAATACATAATCAAAGGTCGTCCTTCAACTGGCGGTATCAGGATAGGTGGTTCAAGCAAATACTCTTTGATACTATCAAAAGCCTTTTGACAATCTTCAGTCCAAACATACCCTTGTTCTTTCCTCAGAAGCTTGAAAATTTGTTTGCACGTAGCAGTCATGTTGGATATAAACCTGGAGATATAGTTCAAACGTCCCAAGAATCCTCTGACTTGTTTCTCGGTGGCGGGAGCTGGCATTTCCCGGATAGCTTTCACTTTGTCAGGGTCCCCTTCAATCCCTCTTTGACTGACAATAAAACCCAATAGTTTCCCTGATCATACTCCAAATGTGCATTTATTGGGGTTCAAACGGAGCTTGTATTCCCTCAAACGACCAAACAGCTTAGCCAGGTGTTTAACATGATCATCCTCGGTCTTCGACTTAGCAATCATATCATCCACATAAACCTCAATCTCTTTGTGCATCATATCATGGAACAAAGTGGTCATAGCCCTCTGATATGTTTCCCCTGCATTCTTTAATCCAAACGGCATAACTTTGTAACAAAAGGTGCCCCATGGCGTGATGAATGACGTCTTCTCTCTGTCCTCAGGAGCCATTCTAATCTGGTTGTATCCTGAAAAACCATCCATGAAAGAGAAAACCTCATATCTCGCGGTACTTTCAACCAAGATGTCAATGTGAGGTAAAGGGAAATAATCTTTCGGACTGGCTTTATTCAAATCTCTGTAATCTACACACATGAGAACCTTACCATCCTTCTTCGGAACGGGTACAATGTTAGCCAACCATAGCGGATACTCGGCAGTGACAAGGAAACCTGCATCAATCTGTTTCTGTACCTCTTCCTTAATCTTTAGAGCCATGTCGGGTCGAGTCCTTCTGAGCTTCTGCTTTACTAGCGGGCACTCTGGCTTCAAAGGCAGACGGTGTTCAACTATAGCCGTGTCCAATCCAGGCATATCTTGATATGACTAAGCAAACACATCAACAAACTCTCCAAGCAAATCAATCAGCTGTTTCTTTACATCGGGCTTGAGCAGAGCTCCAATTTTCACTTCTTTGCGGATTTCTTCTGATCCCAAATTGATTACTTCCACTGGTTCCTGATGAGGTTGGAAAGCTTTCTCTTCTTTCTCAAGCAGTCTGGAAATTTCTTCTGGGATATCTTCTTCTTCGTCCTCGGCTTCGTACACAGGAAACTCGAAATTCGGAGAAGGGAGTGGATCATTATTCCCAGGATGTATTTTATGTAGCAATCTGCGCAAGTGATGTGATTTTTAATAAGTTTTTGTAAAGTGGAAAGTGTGTGTACGCGAGATGCTACTTATTATTTTTCAACATCGTGAATAAATATAAAAACACAAATGAAAATGAAAGTAATTTATTGATGATAGCAAAACCAAAAAGACACGCCCAACAAAGTCACCTTTTCCTTGGGCAGAGCAAAGGGAATTATTTAAAGTAGGCCCTAACAATGCAGTTTCGCCTTAGGCAGAGCTAAAATTTAAAAACAAATGCTTTACTTAGATATATGAATGGCAGGAAGGGCTTCAACCGCACTCCAGTTTTTGACCGTAACGCCTGGGGTCACAAAGTCTGGAATGTCCTCATCTGAATCTTCCTCGGTGATGGCATAAACTCCAAAGGTATAGTCAAATTCATCCGAAACATATCCTGGATCTTCCATATAGGGATCATAGACTTTGTAAGGAATGGAGGACCTTGCAGAACCATCTGATATGTAGCCTTCGAGTTCGTCCTCTGACACAACATTAATCTGAGGATGATGGACGACTCCTCCACTACGGAACACTTCATTAATCAGCGGAAACCTTTGGCTTTTGGTAGTTTGTTGAGCAAGACTGCTGGTGAAACCGAGACCTTCCTTATTTTTGTTCTCTGGTAAAGACAACACCTTTCCCCACATTGTCTGATGACCACTGTCCACTACTCGCTGTGCGTCTTTAAATGATGACATGGATGCCTGAGATTTTTGGACACCCTCGCCCACAATAGACAAGGCTTGAAATTGCGTGCCAACCTCTTCCCCAGCTTCGACATATGAGAATGATGACAAGTGACTTACCACCAAAGCTCTTTCCCCACAAACTGTAACTGTTTTTCCCTCAAAAGCATATTTCAACTTCTGATGCAGGGTAGAAGTAACTGCCCCAGCTTCATGTATCCATGGCCTCTCTAACAAACAGCTATAGGCGGCACGAATGTCCATGACTTGGAATGTGATCATAAAGGTCTATAACCCTATAGTCATTGGCAAATCTACTTCACCAATTACAGTTTTCCTCGACCCATCAAAAGCTTTGACAATAACATGGCTTGGCCTCATAAGTGGTCCTTGATAGGATAACTTGGACAAAGTAGTCCTAGGCATTACATTTAGAGAGGATCCAATATCGACCAATACACTGGACAGAGAGTCATTCCCGCAATTCACAGAAATGTGTAAAGCCATGTTATGCTTCCTCCCCTCCTCTGGGAGGTCGTCTTCATTGAAACCCAGATTATCACTCGAGGTAATACTACCAATGATGTTATCAAATTGTTCCATAGTCACATCCTGCTCGACATAGGCTTGTTCCAAAATCTTCTGAAGCGCTTCTCTATGAGCCTCAGAACTCATCAGCAATTGCAACACATAAATCTTTGACAGGGTTTGCAGGAGCTGATCGGCAACCTTATACTCGCTCCTCTTAATTACTTTTAGACATTCATCTGAGTTGGATAAATTAGATCCACCAGATTGCCCCACAATTGGGTCTTTTGAGCCTGATGGTTCGAACAAAACTTCTTTTTCTTTCGGTGGCATAGTTGGGTAAACTCGACCACTTCTTGTCACCCTACTAACATCTGCAATGTTAACTACTGCAGGTATGGTGGGCAAAGGCACTTCTTTTCCATTGTCCAGCATAGTAGCATTGTACCTGTATGGGATATCCTTACTAGAAGTGTAAGGGACAGGTCCAGGCATGTTGATTACCAAAGGAGTAACAGTTGGCTTCTTGCTATTGTAAACAATCTCTATACGTTCCACTTCCTTAAAGTGGGGTACTATGACACAAACTTCTTCATCCTCTTCATCTGAAACTTCCTGATCATTATTTTCCAAACAAGCTTCAATCATATTGACAGAGGGCAAACCATGTGGGGGTAATGGATTCTTCTGTACATTAGGGTCAGAATCCCTAAAAGACAAGATTCCATTTTTAATAAGCCTCTGGACATCCATCTTCAAACCGAAACAACTCTCAATATCATGTCCTGGAGCACCCTGATGGTAAGGACAAAACTTGTCAGCCCTATAAGAAGGAGGAGGATTCGCGGGAGCCAAAGGTGGAGCTCTTGTCTGAATGTGACCCTTTTTAATCAAAGCGGGGAACAAGTCAGCATATGTCATTGGGATCGGATCAAAATTTATTTTTCTATACACACGACCTTGATTGTTGGATGGCTGATTCTGCTGAGGGTACTGTGGACTTTGCTGAGGTTGTGGTTGTTGAGCAACGGGAGACTAAGGTTGCTGATATGGTTGCGGAGACTGTAGTTGATAAGCCGGAGCATCAAACACTGGTGATACCGCTGCAACTTGGTGTGGTGGAATGTACCTCTTTCTGAATTGTCCCTTTTGAATGACATTTACACCTTGCTCTTTTTTCTTCATAAAAGTACTCCCATACTTTTTAGGAGCACTCTCTTCTTTGGCCAATCTTCCTTCGCGAACACCTTCTTCTAAACGCATTCCCATATTGACCATTTCAGTAAAGTCACTGGGTGCACTGGCTACCATCTTCTTATAAAAGAAAGGACCAAGGGTCTTCAGAAAAATTTTAGTCATTTCCTTCTCTTCTAACGGTGGTGTGACTTGCGCAGCCAACTCGCGCCAACGCTGAGCATATTCTTTGAAATTCTCCTTATCTTTCTGTGCCATTGCTCTCAACTGATCTCAGTCGGGCGCCATGTCCACATTGTACTTATACTGATTGACAAAGGCTCCTCCTAGATCATTGAAAGTTTGAATCTTCATATTATCCAATCCCATGTACCACTTGAGTGCGGCGCCTGTCAAACTGTCTTGGAAGTAGTGAATAAGTAATTGATCATTATCAGTTTGGGCAGACATCCTCCTGGCGTACATAATGAGATGACTCTGAGGACAAGTATTCCCCTTGTACTTTTCAAAATCAGGGACCTTGAATTTCGGTGGGACCTTAACATTTGGAACCAAGCACAGCTCAGAAGCACTCTTACCAAACAAGTCCTTCCCACGAAGGACTCTCAACTCCTTTTATATTTCAGAAAATTGGTCTTGAAATCCGTCCATCCTCTCTTCCAAACCCACAGTTTCGGTTGGCGACCCATGTAAAATTGGTTCATCCAGAATATACGGAACAACGTTCACAAGTGAAGACGCGGTAGTCATCACAGCAGAAACTACAGGAGCAGCTTGAATAGTGGTTGCGACAAGAACCTCGGGAACAGGTGGATGATAACCAGCCGGAGTGAAATAAGGAGGCATCCCCCACGGGAAACCTGGCGGCATGCTGTAGGTTACTTCATCAATAGTAGACACCACTAGGATCGGTGTTGATACTACTTCGGATATAACAGTCCTTGGAACTTCTTGGTTGTTGATCGAGGCTTGATTGGACAAGTCTTCCACTAGACCATTCAACCTCTCCAAACTTTCTTTCAGAACGGTAGCTTCATCACGGAGCACTCTGTTCTCTTGTTCTAGTTGATCCATCTTCTGGCGTTGACTAGCTCGAGTGTTGTATCGGTGATTCAGCTTGTCTGCGGAGATGAAGCAAGAGTGAGACCCTGGAATGCAAACGATGTTATGCTTATGCAAAATGCAAATGAGTATGAAACCTCAAGAAACTCAAATTGTCTCGGTATTGTAACGTTGGAGAAAAACTTATTTTATTTTGATAATCGAAGCATTACAAAGCGGAGTACTCTTTTAGGAGTTTATTACATCAAACCAAAAGCAAAAGAGAAACTCGGAGATCTACTCCTTATGCTCCTTCTGTGGGCGAAGCTCTTCTTCTAACTGACTGATACGTTCTTGTAACTCGGCCTTCTCGCTGATGAGTCGATCGACACATTCCTTCCAAGCCATAGCTGCTGGGGGAAGATCATTACTGGTGACAGCTCTTGGATAGGTGTGAGAGGAAAATAAATCCTCTCGCGCCTTCCTCTTCCTTGCAAGTTCTACTTCTGGCAGCCTTTGGGATTTCTCTTTCTCTACCTTGAGTGTGAAAAACTTGTTCTTCCAAGCGGCCTTCAGCTTCTGAGCCTCATCCAAGGCAATCTTCAACTGATCTTCTTCGCTCGCGTCAAACCAATCTGGATCGTGAAAAGCCAATACCATAGGTTCATGGAAAGGGAATGACATCTTGAGGTCGAGAGCTCTTTCTCGCACCCAATGTAGATATTCTTTAGAGACAACACAATTGGGGTATCCTAAAGCAGCTTTTCCTTCCTTATTGATGTATCCCCACGCATAAATTATGACGGTCTTTAGGTCTGGGTCTTCTCCTTCCTTGAGAAAGATCCCTTCTACCAGAGTCTGGTCAGGTACTTCAATCATGGGATGCCCAAATTGGAGACGAGCCAGAGCAGGGTTGTAACTTATGCATCCTTCTCTCCCAATGAGTGGTATGTTAGTAAATCCTTCGATGCTATGGATCATACATATACCTCCATAGGTAGGGTCGTACCACACAATGTCAGAGTGAGTAAGGGCCATAACTATCTCAGACCAACGGGGCGACTCTTCCTCTTTCCAAATAGACGGGTGCCGAGTTAGGCGAGCAATGAACCATGAATACAACAGAGCGGTACAACAAACGATATGTCCTCCTCCTTCAGCGTTTTTCGAGTGGATTGAATAGTATGTGTCAGCTAACAAGGTGGGAACGAGATTCTTGAGTATGAATAGTTTAATTGCATCCATGCCAACAAAATCATCAACCTTTGGGAACCAGAAGATCCCATAAACCAATAAAGCGAAGGTAGCTTCCATGATAAGGACCTCCTTCCTTTCAGCATGGCAACGAACTTTTTCGATCAAGAAATCAGCTGGGAATCCAAGGACTCCTTCCTTGGTGGTCAAGTGTGCTTGAACATCTGCTAGACTGAGATGAGTAGCGTTTGCAATCTCTTGGTGACTGGGTTCGTCCTCCTGGCCGGTGAATATAGGTCAGGTTGTCACGGGCATCCTTAGGAAATCAGAATACTCTTCCAGAGTCGGCATCAACTGATAATCTGGAAAAGTGAAACAATGGTACAATGGATCATAAAACTGAACCAAGGTCTCCAACAGCCCTCCTTTCATCTTGAGTTCGAGAAAACGGAAGACTTCTCCATATTCTGATGCGAAGGCGTAACGGTTCTCGATGAGATCTGCTAGTTCTCTCAAGCTTTCAATGTTAGGACTCTGGAAAGTGTACTCCAATACTTCTCTTTTGAAATCCACGGTTACAATACCTGAGAAATAAAATTGAGTTTCTTGAGTAAAGAAAGAATGCAATGCAAGATGAGTAGGACTTCATAGGATCCCAACTGTTTATAAACATTATGGAAAAAGAAAATGTTTTTTTATTAATTTTGAAACGGAATACAAATAATTGCTTTTTTTTTAAAAGTCCCAAATAAAAGCTAAATAAAAGCTAGTAAAGACACTAAGGAAGTTTCAAATTCTGCTGCTTGAGCTGCTCTTCTAGCTGTGTCTTCTCACGGATAAGGTTATCCACAATCAGCTTCCAAATAGTGCATTGTGGGTCGGAGAAAAATAAATCATCCATGACCTTCCTCTTCTTGCAGGGGAGTAACTCTTCATCCTTCAACTGTAATTGCTTCTGGAGTTCGTCAATCTCTGCGACGGACACTAGATACTTGTTCTTCCAAGACTCTAACTCATGTTGCGACTTCTTCAAAGCAACTTCTAACTTCTCGATTTCGGATATAAAAACATAAGTAGGATCTCTTCTCGGAGGTATATGATCTTGACGAGAGTAAGACATCCTCAGCTTGATCGCCCTATTCCTTACCCACTGGAGATACGGTTCCAAAGACACACAGTTGGGCCTTCCCAAACTATTCCTATCTTTCTTATGCAAATGTTTCCAAGCTTCCACAATCTTTTCTCGGAGTTCTTGATTATCCTCGAAGAAAACACTCTCAACTTGTATGCTCTTAGGTGGTTCCTTCAACGGATATCCCAACTGTCAGCGGGCTAAAATCGGATTGTAACTGATCCCTCCACCAAAGCTAAGTAACGGTATATTAGCAAAATCTCTACATCCATCAACGATTAGAATTCCATCATACTCACGGCTATACCAATCGATGTCAGAATGAGTCAACGCCATAATCTTTTCTGACCAACGCTTATCATTAAGGTGCCAAAAGGAAACATATTTAGGCAAGTGGGTAAGGAATGATTTGTATAATAAGGGCACACAACATGTAATCATTCCTCCACCACGAAGGTTTCGGAGATGTATAGAGTGGTAGGTGTTACCTAATAGAGTCGACACTGGATTCTTCTTCATGAAGATCTTAATTGCGTTAAGGTCAACAAACCCTTCAAAACTTGGAAATAGAAACACCCCATAGACAAGTAAGGTGAAGATTGCCTCGAATGGAGCCTTGTTCGTAAAATCAGTATAAAATGAAGCCTTTTCGAATAAGAAATCTGTAGTCAAACCGAAAGTCCCATTTTTAACAACCATGTTGTCCTTAACATCGGATACCCTGAGATAAAGGGCCTTAGCGATGTCTCTTTCTTCGGGGTCCTTTTCTAAGAAAGGAAAAGGAGGTTCTTCTAAAATAGGCAGACCTAACAAAAAGGAGTATTCATCCAAAGTTGGCAACAACTGATAATCTGGAAAAGTAAAGCAGTGATATATTGGATCATAAAACTGTAATAGAGCGGAAAGTAGGTCTTCATTTGCCTTACGTCTCAACAAAGATAGTATCTTCCCATATTTACCCTTGAACTTCTCTTGGTCTTCAATCAAAGCTCCCAACTCCCTTAGGTCATCCAATTTGGGACTCTTAAAAGTATATTTTAGAGTATTTCGTCTATCCATAATGTCCTATAATGTTCATAAATAAAGGGTAAATCCCATGAAGTCCAATGTGGTATGATGCTATATGAATGCAACAAACACAAGTAAGCACATAAGGGCGCACAAGGATAAACAAACAAAGGTCCTAGGTTTGCAACGAGCATGGAGCAAAGGGTATACCCATTCCCAAAGGACAAGGACTAAAGGTGGATGGTACCTGCAGAACAGGGTTCTAAAGAGGTCCCAAAGTCATTAGCCCATCTATTGAATATTATCAACTTCCCAACTAACTCGGGGATTAATAATATTCTCAAGAGAACTTCTTTTGAGTGTAGCATCGCGTAGCACTATTTCGGGACTTACTCCCTCATAGCCTCGCACTACGTCCTAATAAAGGCCAAAATGGGGTTAAAGGTAACTACAATCCTTAGTATCACGGACTCCCATTGAGAATAGTAAAAGTTTTCACGACTGAACTCATTCAACCGAACTATTTTCAAAAGGGTCTCAACTAAGTGGGATTCTCGAGTCAACTTAGTCGGGACTCACTCCCTATAAGCCTCATCGAATATATCACCATCCTATCTTAATTTCTCTCAAGTCCGAGTGTAGGACTTTGTCTCACCACTCAAGGATAATAACCCAAAAGAAATAAAGAACACAAATAAACAAGTAAGCAAATAGGCAGATATAAAGCAATAAATAAATAAAGCAAGATAGGGAAACCCACTGAGGGTTCCCCAGTGAAGTCGCCATTTCTGTCGCGGTGAAAATCGGATACCAAACTATTGATTAGTTTGAATCTTATTCATTTTGCAACCGAACTTTGATTTTTCCAAAGGAATGGATAAAGATCGAAATTCCTACAATGCAATGCAAATGCAAGATTTAGAGAGTTATAGGTTCGGGGGTTGGTTAAACTTAGGGAGGGTACTAGCATCCTAAGTTTCTGTAGTACTCTACCGGAACCTCTTGTTTTATGTTTGTTTATTGCTAAGTGTTTATTTGCTTAAGGTTTAAAAGACCTAGGGGTTTATTTCTAAGTATACTCGATAAGATATCGCATCTTATGCCTACATATCCTTACGGGAGTGGAATCAGAGTACTTGTAGTTCCCCTAAAGGGTATGAGGAGTTCTTTGACTGTGGTCAAAGTTCTTACGGGTTTAGGGTAGTTGTTTTGATTGGTTCTAGGAGAAAAGGTGGCTTGTCATTTTAAGGGAGATTTAACCGCCACAACTTGTAGGAAAATAGTCTTTGCATCGTCTTAAGAAAAGGGTTCAAGTACTCGGATTGTTTGACGAGCACGCCTTTATCTCTCTTAAGGCAAAGTTCCTACGAATTGATTGTATTGTTGTGGGGTGGAGATTCTATCTCGCTTAAGATGATTAACATCTTTCTCTATTGTGTTCAAATATTTGATTTGAATTGTTTTGTTGATTGTGTTTTGTCTAAGTTATATAGACAAGCGTCCTTCCTATGGGGTAGGATCTATCTTAAAGATCAACTTGAATGGGATCAAGGATCATGTGGGGGGAATGATGCAAATGATATGCACTACACACAAGTGTTGACTCATGTGTAGGGTTTTCCTTTGGACGGAATGCGATGCGGTGAAAGTAAATTACGGTAATGTTAAATCGCAGGAAATAAATTGCGGAAAATAAACCATACACGGACACATGAAAGCGCTAAGGTGTAAGTGAAAATTGTGTATGTGAAGTGGGGGGCACGATTAGATTGTATTTTACGATGTTGATTGTTTTTTAGTTGGTCGATTGATTTTGGTTTGAATTATAAAAGGTGTTGATTTGATGATAAATTTGAGGAAAAATTAGATTAATTAACGAGGTTGATTTTAGAAAACGTTAGTTTAAGGGTGACTTAGTTTGTAAGAAAATTACATTAATCTTGAGTGATTATTATTTTTGTTTGTTTTTCTTAACAAAAGTACGTTTGGTTGTTATTATATATATATATATATATATATATATATATATATATATATATATATATATATATATATATATATATATATATATATATATATATATATATAAACGATTGTTTTTTAAATAAAGGGTTTATTAGTTTTTATTAATAAAGGTTAATTTAGATAAAAGATTAGTATTAGTAACTAGAACAAAATAAATTAATTAATATAAAATGAGTTTTGATTAATTTAAAAAAAGGGTTTAACAAATTATTAAATAGAAAGTTGTGTTATTAAAAAAAGTGTTTTATCATTATAACTAAATTATCCTAAGTGCAAAAATGGTTTTGATTAATATAATAAAAGTTGGGTTATTAAAATTTAATTAAGTTACAATCATGTTAAATAAATAAATTGATGAGAATATGGATTATTATTTTATATAGGTTGATTTAATTAATAAAAAAAACTAAATGAAAAATTATTAACCGACAATGATCGATTAGAAATAAATTATATGGCTTGATTAATTAAGGGTAAAAGTTTTGTTAAAAAACAGATTAATAATTTTAGGGGTTAATTGGTTAAATTAGTGATTAGGCTTATTAATGATTAATAAAACGGGAGATTAAGGGAGCTGATGGTTATCATGTGTGCGGGTGTTTAGTGAGTGATTAGGTGCTACGGTGTTGTGTGCATTCAATACAATACGATAACAGCAGAATAATAGCAAAAACGAAAAGGAACCACAACGATCAAACCCTAGATCCCTTCCCCAGATTCATTCCCAAATCGCGACTATTCTTCTTCGCCTTGCCATCGCCGTTCTTCTCCTTTCGGTGATCTTCGATCCTTTTTTCCTTCGGTTTCTCGATATCCTTGCTTATCCTGCAAAATCCACACAAATCAAACATGCAAGAAGGTTTTAAAAGGATGAATTCTTTTACCCAAGTACAACAGTTGACGGCGGCTAGAAGGTGACGGCGCGAGATTGTGAAACGATCCACGATCTTGTTGGCTTCTTTCGCTCGACAATGATGAGACTTGCGAGTAGCCTGAGTTTCCCAACGATGATGGCTTTCTCGGCTAGCTTCTGAGCGTGCTACTTCCTCTCCTTCGGTGGTGGATTTTCAACTCTCCCTGAATGAACTTCTATCGCCCTTTTTATAGAGGGATTTGTTGGGCCTTCAATGATGATTGTGTTCAAAACTTTCCTATTCTGTTGATTTCCTGTCCGATTCTATTGATGCCTTGGGGAGAAATGCTTAATCCTTTCCTATTTCGCTTGGATCTGTCGGATGCACTCAGTGAGCTGGGGAACAACCTTCAATTTCTTTCCTTATTCGCTTGGATCTGTCGGTGACGTGTTGACCCTGATTTGGGAAGTTTTAATCTTTTTCTTATCTGGACTTTGTGATACCTGGATTCATTGACTTGTTGTTAATGATTTTCTTCTCTTCTCACAGGGAACTTCGTATGAGTTCAGATACTGGCTTGCCCTTATGCTGTGGTTGAGGTGGCGCTTAGCCGGCAATGACGACATTGCGTCTGAGCTGAGAGCTATGGTGGTCGTTGTTGTTTTCGAAAGTCATTCGACTCTTGAGTTGGTAGGGATTCGGCGACAAATTCTCTTCGTTGCCCTCCTGGCTACTCGAGCCTTGCCCAGTGATGAATTAAATCTGAGGGTTAAGACCCTTCCATCTTTGCTCATGAATTCTGAGTTATAACTTGTGGTCAATGTGTTGCTGTTGTTGTAGGTGGAGAATCGAAGCTATTGGTATTGTTCTGTTGTTGTTTGCTTCTGCCCAATGATGATTCGAACTGAGGGTTGAACCAATGATGTCGTTGCGTTGTTGTCGCTAATGATGTCCTTATTTCTTGTTGCTTATGTTGTTCCTGTACTGTAGTGGCATTATCTTCAGATATGCTTTTGAACTGCTGTTGTGCTGTCTTGCTATCGTTGAAATGCACTGGCCATTGTCGCCGTGTGCAGAAGCTTGCCAGCTGCTGAGTTGTTGTTGCTTTGTTTGTCAAAATACTTGTTGATGCGGATGTTGTTGTTGTGGTGTTAATGGTTGCTCTTGAAATTGTTTGGTAGATGCTAACTGGCTTGTCTTACTTGCAATCGATGTCTGCAGGTATTGGAATGATGTTGCTTGCTGTGTTGCAGTTGGTGCCATTTACAATTGGTATCTGTTGTTGCTATTGCTTGTAGCTCGGAGCTTTGCTTCTGAAACGGTGATGATGATTCGTGAATCTGAACCGTCGTTGGCGGTTATTGTTGCAATGTTGGTATTTACGAGTGATGCTTGTTGCCGAAGCTGTGATGCTTATAGCTGATGCTACTTTGTTGTTTTACGGTCAAAAATCGTGTTGCTTCTTGTCGCTACCACGAAAATAAGGTGTCGGCAAAACAGAAGAGTCGCCACCTTTCGTTATTTATCCCTCAGAACGGGAAAGGAAACGATCGGAAAAAACATGACGAAAAGGTATAAGACAAGGTCCTCACAACCGTTCTCTGGGTTCGGGAGTCGGTTACGCAAGAGGAAGGTATTAGCACCCCTCACGTCCATCGTACTCGATGGGATCCACGCTTGTTGTGTTTATCTGACGGGTTTATTTACTATCTACCTATCAAGGCTAGTCTGAAAAAGAAAAGAAAAATGACTCGGCAAAGCGTCGCGCTTTATGCCTACGTATTCCCATCAGAGAATGAGAAATCAGAGTCAACGTAGTTCGCCTAACTACGGGTTACGGGGAAGGTGGCTCGCCAATACATCAGTATTGTGCCTACGTACTCCCAACAGGTATGAGAGATCAAAGCTTACGTAGTTCGGGTTAATACGGATTACGGGGATTCAAATTCATCTGTTTTTTTGAGTAGGGTTAACAAACAGTTCCAGCAGTTTGGCGTACGCAGCTTGACCCTCAGAGACTTAAGCGTTACCGTTTGCGGTAGAACTGAGAGTTAACGACACTCTTTTCTTCAGAAAAGCTTCCTTTGAATTGTGGGCCCACGGGGCAAAAAGGTTTGAAGTTTGTTTTCTGTCTTTTACGAAAGAACTGTTTTTATGGATGTTTGCAACTAATATCGCACTAGAGACTATGACCTGAGAGTGAATGTGTCGCATGTCACCCAAAGGGTGCCATACTAAACATCCAGACTATTGAAAAGAAACTCTCCAACAATCCTTTCTCAGATAGCTTAAGGCTCGTAACGTACAATGTCAGTTAACCTTTATTACTGTATTTTAATTTGTTTTGAGATGAGAAGAGAACGAACAGGTCCAACTAAGGGGGAGACTATCAAGTCCTAACAGTTGTCATGCCAAGGATTCATCCTATGGTTGAAGTTTGAAACAGGGATCTCCTAGAAGTTATCATGCATAGGTTTCAACCTAAAGTTCTAATCATCACGTCCTTATCAAAGGAAGTGAGATTCCTAGGGGATCATGTCAATGATAAACAAAAACAGATAAAGCATCAACTTAAACAGTAAACAGTAAACAGTACAGGAAACAACTGTAAAATGCATGCAATGCAAGTGAGGGAGGAAATGTGTGTGGGGCATCAGCTTCCACAAGCTCGTCTCGACCTCAAGCCAGATATGAATAACTGCAATCATGAAAGAAAAATAAAATGCCATCAAGCAAATCACAAACCACACAGGCAAGGGAGCAGGGCTCTACCGAATACCCGCAAGCAAAGCCATACAGTAAAAATACAAGCAGAGGGAGCAACTCAACCTCTAGTGCAATCATGCTCCTAGCTTAACACAATTTAAACATGAACTTATTCTAATGTATCACACCAATCAATTCACATAAATATAGTTGCACAGAAAGAAAATAGACAATCAAGAAAGCAAATCAACAGCTTCCCCAGCTTCACAGCAAAGCAATCTTCTGACAGCAGTTCAGTCCACAGTCTGTAACTGTCCTTCAAATCCATCCTCTTCAAGAGAATGAAAGGTACTCTATATTTAAGCTTCAATATTCATGGTAGACTCCACCAAGAAGGAAGAGAATCAATAAGATGATTGTTTGATAATGGGAAGCAGACAGGAAACCAAAGGAATCCTATCAGACACTCAACCAGTCATCAGAGAAAGGCATCCTCAAAAGTTCTACTCATTGTAAATGTCACACATCCCTCCAAAGGAGAGATGATACTTTAACATGAGGACTTTGAATCATAGGATGAGAATGGAATGGGAACAAAACCAACCATTACTTGAAGAAATATCTATTTCTAAAGCTCTCTCCTAAAGCCCTAATTTCCTAAGCTATTCAAAGCTAACAAAAAGGAAGGGAAAACTCCAATACAAGCTCCACCAGCCACTTCAAACAAGCTTCATCAAGTCCATGATATCTTCCAATGAGATCCAGAAGCCCACTATGCAAGGAAGCCCAACTTTGAGTCCATTCCACATCAATCACCAAAATTGAAACACCAAATGAACAAACAAGTAGAATATTCTATCAAAAATACCACAACACATTCTAAAAATCTGATTATTTTTCTATGGGAACATGCAATCACTAATAACCTATAGTTAAAAAATCAGGACCTAATTCAATCTCTAAGTCCTCCAATAAAATCCTAAGTTGAAAGGTATCACTAAAGAGATCCACTAAAAATCACTCCTAAACAACTATACTAAAAGCATTTTTAAAATCATTTAAAAATCATGATAAAAATCACAAGGCAACCTAAATATGTATATAACAACAATAAAAAGGAATGAAAAGTTCATCCCATGCCAAAAGTCATCAATGAAATCAATCAAAAGGAAAGGCTATGTTATGAACATGTTAACACTAGCCTAAGTATTAATTCGATCTAAAATACCAAAACTAATTCTAAAATCCTAATAAAATTTCTAGGGGAACCTAAGCATGTTAGGTATTTATAGTAGAAAAACCAGAGCCTAAAACTATGATTAAAGGCACTAAAGAAATCACACACCAAAAGTGGTCAAAAGGGAAATCAAGTGGGGAAGCCTCTAAAGATCTAGTTCAAAACAGAACCTAAATCTACCTAAAAATTAACCTAAAAATTTATGGGAGTTACTTAATATGTCTATAAAAAACCAGAAAAGAATTAAGTCCAAATTCTATACCAAACTCCAGAACAAAAATCGGCAAGAAACTATGCAGTTTTTGACATTTTATTATCCAACTAAAGGAGAAAAACGAAATCAAATTGAAAATTAAACGAAACTAAAATCCAATTATGCACAAACATCATAGACATGATAAGGATCATCCCAGAGTTTTCTCATGTTTTTCTAAGCATTTTTTCTATTTTATATGAATTAAAATCAAACAGCACACAAAACAGAATTTTAATGCCATTAAAGAACAACAATCAAATGGTTAAATTAAATCGGAAAACCAACCTACGGATCGGAGATTTGATCCGGTGATCGTTGATCAAGTGAATTTGCAAAGATTCGAACAAGATTATATAGAAAACTTCAAGATCCACAATAATTCTTGCAAGAAGATGAAGATCGAACACTTCGAATCCGAATTGCTCCGAATAAGTGCTTCCAACTTACACTCCAATATCCAACTTCAATTTGCATGAAAATTGATTATGAATCTTGATTTGATAATGATGATGAGTGGAGGTTTATGCTCAATATTCCATTGATTTCAATGAAAAATCAATGGATCCAATGACAAGGAGCTATGGGTGAGGGTTTGGAGAATGAAGAAAATTGAGAGAATTGAGAGAGTGAGAGAATTCTTGAAAATGAAAAATGAAAATTGTGAGGAGTTTTCTTCTTTTGGTTTGGAGTAGATCACTTAAGTACTCCTTAGGCTTGGATCCCAAGGTAAGATTTGGACTTTGGCTTGTGAAAGTTGGTTTGGAGCTTAATGGTATGATTTTGGGATATGTAGCTTATTCATGAAGTCACAAATTGGAACACCATGAACCAAGCCCCAAATGAAAATTCTAATAATGCCAAAGTGTTTAGAATATCATTTCCAATCAAAATGAGTACAAATTTGGCTTGAAATCATTCAATTACCAATTGTTTTGAATTTTCACCTTTTAATTCATTAAAATGGCCTTTATATGAACTTTCTTCAACCAATGCTTGATATAACCAATATCAATGGACACTTGATACTTGGCCAAGCTAAAAACATCATTTTGAGCAACTTTCATGTTGAACAAAAATCCATTTGAGGCTTGCAAGATGGTGAAATTGACTTATGATTCAAAATGACCTGTAATGTCCAAATACCCGAAATACCCTTGACTTGTCAAAGCCATAACTTGAGTTCTACACATCCAATCATGGACTTCTAGTACTATTTAGAAAGCTAAGAGAATAAGGAACAACATTCTTATTAACGAAAAGTTCATAGGAATCATCCTTCTAGGGCAAAAGTGTCATGCAAGTTGGGTAACTTTCAAGCTCCAAATTCACATTCCTCAGATGACCTGTAACTTGTCTGGCTCATAACTTGAGTTCTATAATCCCTATCAAGGACTTCTAGTACTCAAATTAAAGCTAAGATCATTCTATACAACAATTATGTTGGGGTCAATATGATATGACAATCATATCTTGAGTTAAATAGTCTTGAAGTCAGGGGTCAAGCTAGGGGATTTTACACTGTCAAGTCTTAGAAACCCTAACCTGAAACTTCTCAAACTCTTCAATCATGATGAGTTAACCTTGGAATCATCCTTAGAACATATCCATGTATTAATCCATGATCACATGGCTCTTGAGTTAGGTATCAACCTTCTTCAAATCATCAGTTGACTTAGGGTTGACCCAGTGAAACCCTAGCTGCACCAATCATGGCTGAGTCTTCTTAATCTTGCACAATGACCTGTCTAGGCCTCAAAATGATCTTCAAAACCTATCATGAGCTCTCTCAAGACATCAAGTCCATCCTCATGGCTTCAGAATTATCTGATGACTTCCCACAACTCTCAAGTTAGGAGACACACCCTCTTGGCTTCAATCACTCTCTCTGAGGATCTTTTAACTTCTCTGACAAGGATATCAACCCTTGAACACCTGAATATGCCTCCCAGCTAGCTTCAAAGTCTTGTGTAGCCCTTTATTGGTAATGATACCTCTTGATCTCCTGCATACATGTCAATGAAATGCAAATGATAATGCTAATGTGCATGAAATGAAACATAAGCTAGGTAAAGAAATGTTGGGCAAATTTTGAGGTGCAACACTTCTCTTTGCTTGTTGTGACTGATGTTGGTTCTGCCTGTTTGAGGTTGATTGAAGCCTTGAACTTGTTAATTTGTTGCAGCTTGAAGTTGTTTGGGTTGATGCCGTTGTTACTGATTTCTTTGTGGCGAGATATTGGGCTGTTTGATTCTATTTTAACGGACTTTTCTTCTATCAGAGATACCATTAACTGTTGATTTCAGATACTATCTTGTCTTACGCCGTTGCCGAAGAGCTGTTTGGTATTCAGTAGGGAGTTGGCGGAAACTTCGGTTGTTGCCCTTCTAGCCGCTCGAGTTTCACGCCCGATGATGAGCTGAACTGAGGGCTGAATTTTAATTCCATTTGTTCTGTTATTTGCTTTGACTCATGTCTCTCAAAGGTATTCTCATTGCTGGCTGTTTTTCTTACTTTAACAGGTTGGAAAGGTGTTGGTGAAGCGTTGGCCTCAGCGTGATGTATCGGAAACTCATAGTTGTCGCGAACGGGATGACCGAGAAACTCTCGTGAGTTCTTGAGAGTAGCCCACCTGGTCTTTCTTCTCTATGTTCTGAATTACATGATAATTTGGTGTGTCGTGATGCAGGTTGCGCCATCTGGTTACCGTAACTCCGCTGATCAGCTTTATGAGTATTTAGAGGGTGGTATTTGCTGGCCTCACTGTTACAACTCTGAGGGAGATCATCAGATTCAGTTATTGTCGGTCTTTCCGCGGAGAGCTGTTGGTTAAGCATAAACACCTTAAGGCATTATTGATAAGTTCCGGTAGAAACCTTGTAGATGCTGTTGTAGATGCTGTTAAGAATTGAATGTAATTGATTTGTAATACTTCAAAATTGTAACTCAGGACCTGTTGTTACTCTGAGTCAAATGGTAGGAATTTAAAACATATGTATTCATCCTTGCCATGGAAATGAATAAGGCTCTGCGCGACCAGGCTCGCGTTTTTTGTTTTTCGGCATATATATTAAATTCCTTATGTATTTAAGGAAACAGTTGTCATGGCAATAAACTTGTTCAGGTCTCTGTAACTGATGTGTTGGCTTTGGAGTTTTGGAAGAGAAAGAAAGAACTTCAATTGGTATCCTCTCACGTTGACGTTCTTGAATTTAATATTTGAAGCCAATGCAAAACCGAGTGAGTGGGATGATGAAGCCTTCTTGGAAACATCTCTCACTAAACCTTAATGAACTTGAGTGACCCGTTTATAATAAAAAGATAGTGTGATGGTATGGACTTTTGAAGTCGACCCTTGATGAATCACCTGAAAAATTTTGTAACTTGAACCTCCGAGTTCAAACTTCAAATGGACTTGAGATTCGAAAACTTGCATAGATATATGAATATTGAGTTTATCCTTTAATATCTTCTTTGAAATGGCCCATAAGCACACACCACAAACAAAAATTCATTATATTCAAAGCACAAGACGATCTCATTCTTGTCGTACGAGCTATCACTTTAGAGCTTCGGAAGTGAGGACACCATTTGTATCTTAACATGCCACCAAATTATATCCAATTCTCAAACAACTGTCCCTGAAACCAGTAGGTAGAAATCCCTAACTCTCCCTTAGGGAATATTTAAAAAATCTAAGGGGAGACATGCTTCTCCATAATTTATGGGAGACATGGACCATATACAAAGCCCCTTTGTGATTTTTTTGAAATTCTCCGTAGCAAACCTAACTTCATAAAACAAAACAAACAAACGGTTAACATGGTTAGTTATGCGTGGATGACTGATATGCAAAGGGAATGCTCAAGGAGGTGGGGTCTTATGGTCAAAAATTAGAGTGCAACAAGTTGTAGTAATCATGATGAATGTGTTTGTAGCTCAGTTGTGTGTTGAGCAGTTGTTGTTTAGACATGGTTAGGTTGTGGCCCGCTGCTTGTTTCTTTGACAGAGTTTTGTTTTCTTTCTTGCATTATCAATCCAAATGCAACAAAATGTTGTCACAACCTATAATTTCCAAGTATGCCAAGGTATCTTGAATCTTGATGTCATTTTAAGGATGAGTGTTTTGTGTGGATTGAAAACCTTGTTTGTCTTGTTTACTTGTGTGAAAGGATAGATGAATGGGTGCTATGTTCAGGTTTGCAACTGTTGGTTAATTTTGTGCTTTGTATAGATCTGTCCACACTATGTGTGTTTGCATTGTGACTGCCATGGAGGATATATGCCTGCATATGTTCATACTTGTTGTGATTAAGAAATTGCTTAGAGTTTGATATTAGACCTGTCCAGCTAGCATGGTTACACTAGGACTGTCTTTGGGACTGTTGGTTTGAGACTTGCTACTAGAGCTTGTGTTGGACCTATCAATTCATAACTGAAAGGCCTGAGGGATAAGTGATTTAATTTTTGCTTGAGAGTACTCAGTAGGTTTTTTTGGCTTGATTGAGTTGCTGCTGTCTTATTGGTTTGAACTCAGGCCAAGCTTTGTTTTTCAACATGTGCTTGATCTGCTGTTGTTGAAGTCTAGGCTGTTTGAGTGACTGTCATTAGTTTTCAAGTTTACAAATGTGGTGTGAGATTTGCAGCCTATATCAATTTGATTTGATGATAGTTGTTGTCATGAGTGTTTTTTTTAAAACTGATAGAACACAAATTTCAATTTTCATCCTTGCAACTCACATGCTTGTTTTTTATCCTTTGTGTTTTAAATGAATCTTTCTTCTAGAACTCACTTAATTTCACATTTGAAATTTGCTCAAATCTTAAAGGGATCTCAAACTCATCAGTTCTGGCCTAGTTTCTCCAAAATGCATCTCACACATCCCTTTGCATTTCCATTCGATTTTCATTTTGTGTGCACAATTTGAGAGAACTAATAATACCATCGTGATCCTCATTGAAAAACAAGTGAAATAGACTCAAGTTTCACTAGAATTGATTAAGGTTTGAGAGAGTTTGGATCGAAACCGTATTTCACAGCTTGCCTTGAGTTTGCCCTTTGCTTTGCCCAGAATTTCGTACGCGTTTGGTATATGTATTATTGGGGTGGCGTTATACATTGGATGTATCACCACCCCAGTGGTTCACAACTTGCCTTGCATTGCCCTTGTCTCGTGTTCGACCCCCAGCCGGGGCGTTTTTATTTTACTTTTCATTATTTATCCGTCCTCTTGTTCTTTTACTTTCTTTTTCCATTTCTTTTCAAGCGCGTTTAATGGTTGGTTTGGCCTAGTTTTGGGCCTGCAACCCCAAGGTATTGGGTTCAAGCCTTGGGGGAGCCCTTTTCTTTTTTTAGTGCCTTGTTTTTATGTATTTTTATCTCTTTGTATTTTATTTTTCTTTTTATTATTTGTTTTGTTCTTTTCCTTTTTTCCATTTCATTTATTTTAACCTTAAGACTCATAAGATTCCCAAGAGTCTTATCTTTTTTTAATGAACCATTTTATTCTCTTTTATTTTATTTCTCATTTTATTTATTTGGGCTTTTTTTAGTCCACTTTAAAAATAATTCATTAAAGCATGAAATCATCTTCGTATTGAATTAAAAAGAGAGGATTGGGTGTAGACCTCTTCTTCTCCGAGTGTCGAGATGCTCACTGTAGTGTGAGTGGTTTAGAAACTCGTCTTTCAATGCGAAGACGCTCTCATTTTCAAACCTTCTCTCCTAAAAAACTCGGCCTCGTACCAATTGTATTTTCAAAACACTTCCTTAAAGCAATAATTTATCTTTGTATTGAATTAAAAAGAGAGGATTGGGTGTAGACCTCTTCCTCTCCGAGTGTCAAGATGCTCACTGTAGTGTGGGTGGTTTAGACACTCGTCTTTCAATACGAAGACGCGACTTCTCCCATCCCTTCTCCTTTCACAACTTCCTTCCACAACCTTTATCACCTAAAACCTCGGTTCCGCACCGAGTGCATTTTCAAACTCTTTTCGTAACAAAAACTTGAATGGTCGTGGAGTGGTTAGGCGTAGGCCTTCTCCTATCCCGATTGCTTGACGTTTACCGTAGGGTTCTCTGTCGCAAAAGCACTTACCATTCAAAACCCAAAACATCTTTAATAAGAGAACGAAGTTCTCTTTGCATTGAATTAAAGAGAGAGGATTAAGTATAGGCTTCTTCCTCTCCAAGTGTTGGGATGCTCACTGTAGTGGGGGTGGTCTTGATACTCGTCTTTCAATACGAAGACGCTACATTTGCCACACCATTTCATAACAAAAAACTTTGAGATAAAGAATTGGGTATTGACCGCAAGGGGTTACTATCCGAGGACTTATCTCGCCCCTAAAAAACAATCTCACAAATAAAATGTGACATCTTGCCTCTCACGGTGAAAATCTAATCATTTCAAAAAGGACATGATACGTCCGTTCTACCGCAAAGAGGTAACGCATAAGTCTCCTCACATGCGAGCGGCAAAACACCTAAACTGCTAGAATGCACATAATAATATCATCCATAAAAACATTAACAAACCATAGGCCGAATTAAGGCTGTTCTGATTCTTTACTTCGTTCAAGTAAAGATACGTAGGCACAAGAGCCACAATCTTTGCCGAGCACATTCCCCCCATATATCCGTAGCCCCGAACTACGTCGACTTTGACTTTCTCATACCTATTGAGAATACGTAGGCCTAGAACCACGAAGTCCTACCGAGTCTGTTCTTTCTCCTTTCTTTCCCGTTACTTCTCTCTCTCTCTCTCCTATTTCTAACCCTTTCCTCCATATCTTTTGGAACACTCTTTTTATAGCATAATATTTAAGCAAATAAATTCACACATCGACAAGCAAATGGTTCCCATTGAGTACGATGGATGCGAAGGGTGCTAATACCTTCCCTTCAAATAACCGGCTTCTGAACCCGTTCATGGTTGCGAGACCATCTTATCCATTTCTTTCTTAAGGTTTTCTCGATATTTTCCTTTCCCCTCATGGGATAAATAAAGTTCGGTGGCGACTCTTCTGTCTATCTTTTTCGCCTCCCCGTCGTTGCACGATGCATTTTTCGAGTAGCGACAATCTTATTCATAATCAATACTTAGGCTTAAAATCCAATACTTCATATAATTTAAAATAACAATAACAGAATAAAGTAGAGTACATAAAGCATTTCTCAAAACATGAACTCGAAACATTCCTCAGTGTTACATAATCATAGCATAACTCGACCCAAAATAAATAAAGACACAAATCAAGCTACTCCAATAGCTACCTTGCGCTAGAACCAACTCTACTCCTTGGTACCTGAGCGATGTCGTATAAAACATCATTCCAACAGAAGGGTGAGAATTCACATAATTATTGAAATCATAAGATAACAATTAATTTTAAGGCATACAAGTATAATCACAATCATTCTCACACTTTAAAGTTTCATCAACAAAGTATCACTCAAGTAATCATATCATTTACAAGTATATACATACAACCCATAATTTCACCAATTCAACAATTCACATAGATACACATAATCTCATATCACAAACATATACACAATGAGACTCAATGCAAGACTCAATGCAACTCATGCCATGTGGTACCAACACTTGTTATTATTTTTTGGTTTTTACATTAAATCGGGTATGTTCCCTAGACCAATAACACACAAAAAGCCCCTTCCCTAAGCTTTCAAACCCCGCTCTAGATTTGGGACAAGTCACTAGCTACCACGAAACTAACAAGCATTGACTCTTGACACAAATGATGCACGTGCAAGTTCACAACCATATGAAATTAAGATCATTCCCTAATCTTAACATTCATGCATATCTTTAATAATTCATCACACTTGAATTACCATACAATTACACATACTTTCACATTTTATGAACCATCCACACACAATTCACTTTCAAATGGTATACAACATATTTTACAATATAATAAAAATTGTATTATCATTACAACAAGCAATAATTATCATTCATTTCATTTTGTCACACACAAAAATACTTATACAAGCATACACATAAGTATTTGATAAATTATCCACAATCATTTTACAACCGGCAGCAAATAATGCAACAGTTCATTATTAGAACATATACACAATTGACTTTCCAAACATATTAGATATAAAAATATTGGGCAAACAATTATATCATTTATACTATGTTATAACTCTATTCATTAGCTTTCCAACGCTTTGAACGGGGACCAAAACGGACTTACGGATCAAAAGTTATGGCCAAAATCGTAGAAATAAATTTTTTACCAATACACAGCCTTGCATCGACCGCTAGCAACGGATCAGTCGATGCATGGAAGGCCAAAACAAAATCCAGAAAAACGCATTCGGTATGCGTCGACGCAAACAGCGCAGAATACAGAATTTTCTGCGTTTTCCATCGTTGGAGGCCTTCCGGACCTCCGACTTTAATTCCGTAAAAAGTCTCAATTCCAGAATTCAAAATACTACCATTATATGACAATTATAACATCCCACAATACATATTTAAGGATCCTATCATAATATATCATGTAATCATAAATTTCAAAACCATGGAAATTAGGGATTTTTATCCTAAATATGATACTACCCATCATACACTATCATACAATCCCAATAATCATATAACAATCCACCCTTATCTTGGTTTTTGGATGATTCTTGAGCTCTCTCTATTGGTTCTTCTTCTCCACTCTTCTTTGCCTCTAGCCTTCTTTCTTTCTCTTTACTAACCTTTTCTCTCTTTCTATTCTTCTTAAACTCTCACAATTCTCAAAACCTAATAATTTCTAATGGGCTTACTAACCCATTTCTATTCACACCCGCAATTAGGCCCATTTAGTTAATCTAACAATTCTATATGATTCTACGAAATAGAATACATCAAATAAATTAAATAATCAAATTAAATCAATTATTTCAAATATGTCCAATAAATCAATTAATTCAAACAACTCAAATGAATCAAATAATTTATATAAATCTAATAAATCAATTAATTCATATAAATCAAATATTTCATATAAATTCAATAAATCAACTAATTCATTTAAATCAAATAATTCAAATAAATCGAATAAATTAGTTAATTCAATTAGGCATAAAATCACACAATTAATCAATTAATTTAATTAAATTAATAATTACTAAAAATTGGGGTGTTACACTTAGTCTCAGCAAAGCTTCTAAGAATAACTTTGTGTCGTCTCACATTTTCTATGTTGATGGCATCATGATCTTTTTCTCAGGTAAGATGTCTAACATTCGTGCTCTCAAGCAAATTTTGCTGAGTACTCTTCTGCTTTTGGCCAGATTGTGAACATTGTGAAATCTCATGTTTATTATGGCTCCATATCGAGTAGGAAGGTTAATCGGGTCCTTTTTTCCTCTAGTTTCAATAGAGGTGTCCTCCCCTTTAATTATTTAGTTTTTTTTTATTTTCAAAGGTTGTGTTAAAGCGTTCCTTCTCCTCCCTTTAACAGACATAATTCTTGCTAATAAGTTGTCAGCTTAGAAAGGCTCCCTTCTCTCCATGGAGGGTCTAACCACTATTGTTAAGTCTTTGTCCACATAATGATTATGTATTCCATCAACATCTATTCTTGGTCGGTCTCTCTTCTTAAAAAAATTGGAAAAACTTGTAGGAACTTTATTTGGTGCGGTGACATTCATAAGAAGAAGGCAATCATGGTGGCTTGGAAAAAAAACTTGTCAACCTTATGGTTCGGATGGCCTTGGATTGAGGTCTTTAATTTGGTTAAATGAAGCCACTAATCTCAAGCTAGATTGGGATCTGTTAAATAGTAATGAGTCTTGGGCTACCCTTTTCAAAAACCAAGTTTTGAGGAATCTTGGCTGGACTAATTATCACTTATTCTCTACTCTTTGGATAGATATGAAATCTCGGTTTCCCATTATCCATCTTAACTTTAGCTGGTTGTTGGGTTCTGGTAGGCTGATTAAGTTCTGGACCGGCTCTTGGTGTGGTCCTCCGCTTTTGTGCTATACTTCTCATAATTTCCTCCATGAAAAAAGACATAAATGTCAATATTGTGATTGCTGACTTAATCTGTAATGGGCAGTGTTCGTTCCCGCTTTGCTGGCATGATTGGTTCCCATTCTTAGCTAATTTTCTCCCTCCTTTTCCTGAGTGCCACTCTGGTAGTAAAGACCTAAGGATTCGGAACGACACTGTTATGTGTCTGCTTACCCTTAAAGACTCCTACTTGTTCATTTCTTCTCCTTATCCTTCGCTTGATTGGGCTAAGAGCATCTGGAAGGCCGACATTCCTTCCTCGAAATATATTTTGGTTTGGAAGCTCATGCACGAAAAAATTCCTACCGATTTTCCCATCATGAAAAGAGGAATCTATTTGGGTTCTTATTTCCCTTTGTGTCATAATGATATGGAAAGCACTGCTCGTCTTTTCTTTCATTGTAGCTTTACTAAAGCGCTTTGGTATTGGGTTGGTAGAATTACTAACACTTCCGTTTTTTGTTTTATGGAGCAATGGCTAAAGTCCTTTCATCAAGGTAAGTCTAAGCAGTGTTCCTTGGTGTTGGTCACGACTATGATGTTAATCCTTAACCATATTTGGTTTTTGAGAAATAATTTGATCCACAACAACCAAAAGCAGAATATCTCCACCTCCATTAGTAAGTTTTTGATTCAGATCAAGATGATTGGGAATCACTCTCTTTTGACTTCTTCTTCTTCTTCCATGTCTGATTTCATTCTCACTAAAGCTTTTGATTTCATCATTCGCCCTCCTAGGGCTCCTAACATTAAAGAGGTGCTTTGCTCCCCTCTGAATTTGGGTTGGATCAAGTGCAACTATGATGTCGCTCTCACTTCTTCTTCCGCCGACTATGGTGGCATTTTTAGGGATAACTTAGGTAATTTTTTTATGACTTTTGCAGAGAATTTAAGTTGGAATTCTTCCATTACTGTATAGTCTGTTGTTGTTTTACGAGCTTTTGGTATCACTAAGTTTAAAGGTTGGCTTAAGCTTCGGTTGAAACCAGTTCGTTAATGGTGGTCAAAGCTGTTGCCAACCCTTCTTTGGTCCCTTGGAGACTTGGAAACCAATGAAATTCTTGTTGGGATACTTTTAACAACACTAATATTATTATCACACATATTTACAGAGAAGGAAACTCTTGTGCTGATTTTTTTGTCAATATTGATCTCACTACTAATTCCATCACTTTTTTTATTCCATCCCTATTAAGATAATGAATGATTTTGTAAAGAATATGTTAGATACACCTTTCTTTAGATTCTCTTACTATTAATATGGCTAACTTTGTTCCCTTTTTATACTTTTATATATTTTTTCAGCTTTATTAAAAAAAAATTAAAGCCCGATTTTAAAATGGATTTTTTAGTCCGGCCTTTAAAAGCATAATATCTATTAAAATTAGTTCATATAAGTTATATGTAATCTGTTTGTCTCGCATAACTAAAAATTATACTAATACTTTTGTTGTTTCACTAAAAAAAACAAAACATTTACTTGATTCACCTAATAAATTGTATCTCTTATATTCTATTTAATATTTCAATATTAAATATTGTAAACTAATCTAATTAAATAATGATTAAATTATTTCATGTTTAGCTTCAAAATTTTATCATATTTTATTAGTCTGTGTTACGTTAAACATTTGTATATTATTTTGAACAATTTTAAATTTATATTCTTTTTAAACTATGTTATGGGTTTTTAAAAAAAAATAATATAGTAGTTAAAATGTAATATATTTAAAATAATAGATTTTATGTATTACATTTATCACTTTTATAATAAATAACATTGAAATTTTAAAAATAATAAATAAAGGCTAAATAGTTAATGGTCAGTGTAAGTTAGTGAGTTTTTTATTTTAGTCTCTGTAAGTTTTTTTTGTCTGAGTCTATATCTGTTCACCGTGAAATTTGGAGAACAACCGTTGGTCTAACAAATCTTAAAGACTCGTTTTAACTTGTAGGATCGACCACACTAAATCCTAGGACATAGCTAATTTGAGTTTAAAATCAAATGAAGTCTAAAAGAGAAGGATAAATACTTCGACAGTATTAAAAACAATAAAAAAAAGGTTTTGGCAATAAAGCAAGTAGAAAATGAAAGCAGTTTGGGTCGAAGAAGATAACAATTAAAAGCAAAGGGTAAAGACCAGAAATTATAACTCGCATAAAAGCAGTAAAGTAAATGAAGATTCTTATAAAAGAAAAGAAAAACTTTATTGCATTAAAATAAAAGATTGTGTTTCGACACGTACATTCTTAGTTATAACTCTTTTCTCTCTTTGACTTGGATACTTTGAGCAATTTTTTGACTGACTTGTACAAAATGAACACACAAACAAAATCCTAAATTGAGCCACTATTTATAACCAGTCGAAATAACCGCTCCTAATGAATCAATGGACTAGATTAAAACAAATGTCACTCTTGTCGCATACTGTGAAAAAGGGCCGACAAACAGACAGAAGAGTCTCCACCGAACGTTATTTATCCCAAAGAGAGGGAAAGGAAACGATCGAAGAAAACCTGACGAAAAGGGAAAAGACAATGTCATCGCAACCAAATCTAGGGTTCGGGAGTCGGTTACGCAAGGGGAAGGTATGAGCACCCCTCATGTCCGTTGTACTCAACGGGATCCATGCTTGTTGTCTAAATTATGGGTGAAAAACTATCTAAAGGCTGGGAACGAAGGTGAAAGAAAAGAAGAGAGACTCGATAGGACGTCGCCTCTCTATGCCTACGTATTCCCTCGTGCAATGGGAAAGTTAGAGTCCACATAGTTCGGGAAACTACGGGTGATGGGGGGAAGGTTGCTCGCCAAGACATCACCGTCTTGTGCCTACGTATCCTCATATGGTATGAGAAATCAGAGCAAACATAGTTCAGGCAGACACGACCATTGGTTGGTTCAAGTGTTTTAATGAGTAGGGTTAAATCTCCATTCTAGCAGTTAGGGATGATGCCTGTTTGCGGCAGAACAAAAACTTAACACACTCTTTCTGAAAATTAGGTATGAAACAGTCCCGAAGGATGAAAAGGTTTGATCTTTTGTTTGTGTTTTTTATGAGAAGAAGTGAATTGAGTTAGTTTGTAACTCATGTTGCACTAAAGACTATGACTTGAGAGTGAATGCGTCGCATATCGCCCAAAGGACATATGCTAAACACTCTAGACAATATGAGAGGAGGCCCCCCACTCATCATTCCTCATGTACTTAAGGCTCGTAGCGTACACCAATTGTTAACCTTTATTAAGTGGCTTAAGAAGTTATGAGATAAGAAGAGAAGTAACAAGACTCTAAGGGGAACTGATAAACCCTAATGTTATCATGCAATGTGATCCTAAAGTTGGGATTGAAAAGGGAACTACCTAATGTTATCATGCAAAGGATTGAAATCCTAATGTCTCTCCTGCTCCCATCTTAAACAGAGGGACTAGGAATCCTAAGGGATCATGGCAAGAAGCACAAGTAAACACATAGCAATTCAATCACAAATGAAAAGAGATGAAGAAGACTTAAACAAGTCAATGCAAGATGAAATGCAATCACAAATGCAAGCACAAATGCAAGTACAAATGCAAGTATGAAATGATGCAACAAGACTCAAAGACAAAGGAGACTCAAATACAAGAGGTGACTTAAACAAGTCAAGAAGGATGAGATGAAATGGGAGAAGTAAACTCCTACAACCAATTACCATCCATCTTCAAAGAAGAAAGGTGCTATCCTAAGAAGCATACACCAAGAAAAAGAGGGAGGAAAGAATGTGGGGCAGCAACCACATCTTAATCAACTCAACCAAACAATAACAAGAGATGAAGCAAAACAACAAGGCAAAAGGAACACCAATGTTCATGACAAACCCAAAGTGTAAACATCAACCCCAAATCATCATGAACAAGTGTCAAACCAACTAGAGCAGAAGTGAAACACGAGTGGAATTATCCAAATTCAAGCCCAAAAAAAGAGGCAAGTACAAGCATGATCATGTACAAATGAAGAACCAAAGTTCAAACACAATCTCACACTTCAAACAAGTGGAAAGACATGATTCAAAGATAACTTGTGGCATAAGTTACACATTCAAATGACTTGAAAACAAGCAAGGCAGCATCTCAAGAGGTTCTTAAGGAATCACTTATGATCATATCCCAAAGATTAAGTCAATACTAGCATGTGTAAGCATGGCAAAAGATGACTTGAATTTGCAAAATTCACCAAAAATAGAAGAAGACATCAATAAATCTCAAATAAAATACTCAAGTTAAGCTTGATCAAGTGCAAAACATAATGCAAAACCTCATGATCAAATTCAACCCAAAGCACCGCCAATTAGGTCCAAGAAGGCATGATGTTCCACTTTATCGAGTCTGTGTCGAGGGTAAACAAAAAGTCAAAGCAAAACTATTGAAAAATGATCATTGACAACTCAAGTCCACCCTAAAAAATGCCTCAATCCATCACCTAAGTGAGGGGGAAGAATTGGTCATAGGAGATACTTAATTGAGGTTCAAATGATCAATTCAAAACTAGGTATACACCATGAAACACTTTGAATCATAAATTCCAACTAAAATATTAAAATTAAAGAAAAAATAAAATAAAATCTTGAAAAATTAAATAACATATTTGTAATACCCCAAATTTTACCCTCATATTTAGTCGGTCATTTCGCATATCATATCATCTGCGCATTTGCTAACCACTAACAAGACCTGAAGGTGTTTGTTTTGCCAGAAATACCCCAGGGGCGTTTTGGTCATTTTTGAAGCATAGTTCGTAAGGTTGGGCGTAGTGATGTTTTTTGAGGCGTTTATTTACGTGGGTTTGATATCAAAGTCTGATCTGTGGAGCAGGGTTTAACAAGAAATCATTCTTCTTTCTTCCAGAAGGAAAACGGTGAAAACTTCGACTGATTAATGGAACTTATTCATTCAATGGTTGGATCGAATTAATTCCAGGATATTTGACTAGTGAGATTTAATCGGATGTTGAGGTGTTTACAAATTAAAGCATGGAGAAGCAATTGGGAAAGGATTTTAATAGAATATGTGAATTTTATTCATAATATTTTATTATCATTATTACAAGTTTGCAAAGTGAATCACAAAGAAGAAATGATTTGGATAAAAAATGTTATTTATTCATAATATTTTTTTGTTACAAGTTACAAGGAATTACATTAAAGTTCTAAGGAATTACATTAAAGTATCTATCCTAAATCCTAAGAACGTCTAAGTGTCTTCATGCTGTCTTTAAGCTTCGCCGCAAATCTCGACTAACCTGCACATCAAAGCAAAACAAGCAATATAGAAAATGTTAGAGGTTTTGACACTCTCAGAACAGTGTCATCATCGAGTGCCGGGAGGGCACGACTAAAGCCGCATCCTACTCCCATTACCAATCTGAGCCATCGGCGTCAGATCAGGTAGTTATTGTTCTTATCATAAGGGACTGTCGAGAGATGAAGAGTAAAAAGAAGTTTCGGGTCGAAATGGATTTTGCCGAAGGATTGCTTCGAAACCAGTACATAATTGGAATCTATCAAGTAAATCCGGATGCCAACAGATTGCTAATTAGATCCATGGATAATCCACAACTGAATGTAGAAAATCCAAACCACACGGATGTCCCAGATCAGAGAGAGGACTTGTCTGCAAAAATCCAACAGATAATATTAGAATCAAAGTCCATATCAACATCAGCAACCCCAATTTCATAACAGAGTTTAAAACAGTTCAGTTCAAGAAACAGCAAGAACCGAATTCAGCTCGCATTCATAAAACAAATGAGCTAACTGCATAAAGAAAACTGGATTACAGAACGAGACAGTGAAAGTTGTTTCGAATAAAATCGTGATGGGCCAAAGTCGACAATCAAAATATCAGAAAGACTATGGAGTCATCAAATCACACCTGCAAGTGAGGTTGTAAGAATAAGCAGATAAGTTCCCATAATCACGGTGATGTGTTAGTTCAGTTGGGATCCCAGATGAGCAAAGCACATTGCACAAACAAATACACGGCTCAGCTCAACATGATAGCCAGTCATCACCACCAATTCAATCAGAAGTAGCAACATAAGCGAAAAACTAGGATTATAGCATCCTGTTCCAAATGGTTCAGACTCAGCGTCATCATTACCGCGTAACCTTCTCGGCGGCAAAGATCAAGGCAAAGTGTCCATCCTGAAAGAAGAAAAAGAAAAAGTAAGTGCCAATGGTCAGGATTGAATCAAAACAAAGTCGCATCAGGAATCAAATCAGTATCCAAATTCCCCAAAAGCAATCCAATTCACATCTGTAAGAGTCTAATCAAAGGATGATCAAATCAAATTGAATCTGGGAAAATTGGAAACAAATCAAAATGAAACCATCAAGAAATCCCGTGAATTAATATCAGATGCCAATCAATCCAATCTGAAGGCAAACCATATCAGAAAATAATAGAGATTTTGATGTCAATCCTGAAGCAGACCAAAACAAAATCAGTTCAGGTTATTAAATCGAACAGGGTCAGAAGAATCAGCTGGAAATCAGAGACCCATCAAATCCTAAAGGGGAAATAGGATCAGATGGAACCAAATCATATTGGAACTCATCAATCAACGAATCAGTATCAAATTCATACCAGAAAAATGAAATTTAATCTCACCGAAATACCAATCGAATCCTGAAAGAGGAATAGAGTATCCAATCGTAATCCAATCAGTATCTGAGAAAATCACAACAAAATCAAATAATATCAACACAAAATCGAATCTCAGAGTAACGCAAATCCAAGGCCCAGAAGTTAAGTTATAAAAGGGAGATCACGAACGAAACCCTAAAAGGGACGGAGATCGCAAACGAACAAACCCTAGGCGCCGTGAACGAAAGCTGCGAACTCAGACGAAGAACATCGTCGTCATCGTTCAAACGCACCGTGTATCATCCATCATCGGTCACGAAAGATTCGAACGAGAGACCACCAACGCCGTTTAACCAGACGACGGGCAATCTCTCGTTTTTGTGCCTCAGCCCACGCCATCATCGGCCGATTTCGCATTAAATGTAAGCAACGGGACGTTTCATTATGAGTTTTGATGTTTTATTTCAGGAAATGAGAGACTCACGGCGCGAGGAAGAAGAAAGACGCGAGAGAGATGAAGAAGAAAAGGGAAACGGCGCGAGGACAAGTCTGGGTTTGGAAACCCTAAAAGACACTCCACCTCATGACTAACAAATGGGTTGGGTCCAGGTGTGATGACCGGCCCAACCCCCCTCCCTTTTTTATTTATTTTTTTATGCTGTTTTGTTTTTATTTTGTTTTATGTTTTTTAAAAAACCATTTTTAATATTTTAATATTATAAAATCATTTTTAAAATATAACATTTTAATTTTATAAATAAAAAAACAAACAAATCTTTTTTTAAAAATATAAATATTAAGGATAAACAGAAAAATTTTATTTTTTTTTTATAAAAATAAAACCTTTTTTAAAAATTTCTTTGGTAAGCCAACATTAAATTTTTTTAAATAAAGCAATAGTAAAATCTCAATTTACATCTTCTCTGCCTACTAACGGGTGTTCACTTTTGCAGTTCATACTTATTACTATTGTGTTGAGTTTTCATTTAAGTTACCTTTATATCTGTATCTGTTTCTCAATTGTAACCTCGCGAACCTAATAATCGCGTTTACTTTTCGCATTTAAATTTCTGCATGATGTATGATTTAAATTTCTGCTGATGTATTGCAATATTTCTGTCACCTTACACCACTCCGAAGGAATTAGGTCTAGCCGTTTGACCGCCGTGTCAATAGTCCTCAACTTCAAACCCTTACAACTACAAACCCTAATTTTCACAAATGCCTCGCCGCAGGCAAGATTACAATTTTACCTCTAGCATTAGGTCAAAGAGCCGCCGCGCTCATTTTAGGGTTTCTCGCCGCGGAATCCCTAACCTAATTTAGCCCTAATTACAACTTAACAATTCAACGTAGAGATTTGGAGTTCCTATCCTCCACGTAAGCGTGTCCTTAAGATGCATTTATTCCCCTTGAGACCTTGACCACAGTCAAGAAGTCTCTAACCTCCCTTTTGAGGGGAACTACGATTACTCTGATTCCACTCCCGTAAGGATACGTAGGCACAAGATGCGATGTCTTGCCGAGTAAACTTAGAATTAACCCCTTAGGTCTCCTTTCTCACTTTTAATCCTTATGTACATATACCTTAAGCAAATGAATAAAGCAACTAGTAAACATTTGAACAAAAGGTTCCTGTAGAGTACTACAAAAGTTTAGGGTGCTAATACCTTCCCTAAATTTAACCAACCCCCGAACCCTAGATCTTTCCCCGCATTGTGTTTACGATGCAAAATAGGTTTTCCCTCTTTTGACCTTTTCCTTCGGATAAATCAAAGAGCGGTTGTGAATTGAATTGTGATTCAAATTAATTAATATTTGATATCCTATTTCCACCGCAACAGAAAATGGCGACTTCACTGGGGAGAATCTCTTAACTTTTGAGGGTTATCCCTAACTTGTTCATATTTATTACTATCTGTGTTATTATTCATTTGCATGTATATATTTGTGCTTTGATTGTGGGACTGTTCCTTGTGCTGTGAGATGAGTCCTACACCCGGATCTAGTGTACCTTAGGTAAATGGCAATAGACCAAGGAAACTGTACGACGTATATCGATACGGTTGATCTGGTGGCCATAGTTAGTGCGACTTCTTGGTTGGTGCTTATATTCCTTAAGTCAAGTTGAGGATAATATTGAGGCTGCCATATGTTGTCAATGCACTAACTGACTTTTAGAACCCTAGTTGACTCATCTTGGCCTTTAGAAAGTAGTGAGGTAACCGGCT
This sequence comes from Lathyrus sativus, assembly GCA_963859935.3. NCBI lineage: Eukaryota > Viridiplantae > Streptophyta > Magnoliopsida > Fabales > Fabaceae > Lathyrus > Lathyrus sativus. The sequence goes on from OZ012738.1 coordinate 227,080,430, forward strand.
TTGGTGCAGACTGAAGTTGGTTGACACTCGATACTACGCTCATTGAGATCTTAAACTTGGAGGGTTTTGGTTGGCAAGTAAGTTGCCTTCTGAACAACCACCCTTGTGAAGGATCAATGATATTGAGATCCCTTAGAACCTGGTTACTTTTGTAGGACAGGATGAACCATCTAACTTCAGGGGAGGGTACTTGCCTTTGAACTTCATGAAATCTTCATCCACATTTTAGCATCATTTACTTTTTTGCATTGCATGTGTCTCCCGATTTCTCACACTCGGTTCTCTCACCTTCCAGTTTCGTCACCCTGAGTTCTCGGCACCAATACAACACCAGAGCTCAAACTCGGAAAAGAATGGAGGATCAGGCAAAAGAGATTGATCGCCTTAGCAATGAACTCGAAGACCTTCGAGGGGGTATGGGGCGTATGATGGAATTGTTACATGTCATGAATGCTAAGATGGATACCCAGCCCACTGTTGTTTCTGAGATTACCGGCGTTACTGTGGACCCTCCACCAAGTGTGACCGTAGCAAGGGACCCACCTTATGGTCTTGCTCCCGGTTTTGTGCCTCCTCAAGCCACTGTTCCGATTAATCAACCTGTTCAGCAAGCCGTGCCCTTGTTTTCTGAAGTTTCTAGGGGGGCTCCTATCTTTGCACCACCTGTTGTACACACTCGTGCGCAACCGTACTTCAATGAGACAGTTTTTGATAATCTTGATGAGAATGTTGAGGGTTATGAGAAACATGATAAGCTTCGTGAGGAAGTAAACACTATCGTCCAGAGATTGAAAAAGGTAGAGGGTGATCAAATTTTTGGGACTGCTGCAAGGGATGTTTGTTTGGTCTCAGGTTTGGTTATTCCCCCGAAGTTCAAAACTCCGAACTTCGATCGTTATGAAGGTGCCACCTGTCCTAAGAGTCATTTGATCATGTATTATCGCAAAATGGCTGCCCATGTTGAGAATGATAAACTGATGATTCATTGCTTCCAAGACAGTTTGAAGGGTGCTTCTTCCAAGTGGTATTTAACTTTAGACCAGTCTCGCATTAAGAGTTTTCAAGATTTATCTGACGCTTTCATCAAACACTACAAGTACAACATGGATCTGGCTCCTGACAGAAGACAGTTGCTGAGTATGTCACAAAAGAATTCTGAGTCATTCAAAGAATATGCCCAAAGGTGGAGAGAGACTGCTTCACAGGTAGAACCTCCTTTGACCGAGAAAGAGTTAGCTGATTGGTTTGTCGACACAGTCCGTCCAGAATTTTACGAGAGAATGGTGGGTAGTGTGACTTCAAATTTCTCCGACATCGTTGCTGTGGGTGTCAAGATTGAATTGGGTATGAAGAGTGGTAAAATGACAAATAATCATGGCGCTTCTAAGGATCAGCCGAAGAAACCTCCGTATAGCTCCCAGAAAAAGAAGGAGAGTGAGACTAATGCTATATCCTCTGGTAGACCAAGGGAACGCTTTTATCGGCATCCGCAAGGTTATGCTCAACCTCAAGGGTACCCAGTCCAATATGCTCAACAACCCTATGTGGCAGCTATTACACCTTCTTTCAATCAACAGGTTCCCATGTATCAACCTATGCAACAACCTCCTGTTTATCCGCCTCCTGTCAACTACCTACAGGCGCCCAACGCTCCTGCTCCTCAACAGCCAGAGAGTCCGGCTCCTCGCCGGAATGTTCCGAATAGAAGAACGTATAAGCCTTGTCCGCCAATTCCGATGACTTTCACCGAGTTGTACCCCTCTTTGGTCAAGCAAGGTCTCATCACCACTCGGGCTTTGGGTCCGCCTCCTAATCCATTACCCGCTAATTACAACGCCACCGCTCATTGTTTATTTCATGAGGGTGCGCCTGGTCATGATCTGGAGAATTGTTATGCTCTCAAAAATATTGTCAGGGATTTATTAGAAAAGAAGATTTTGTCATTTGAAGATCCTCAACCAAATGTTAAGAAGAACCCTTTTCCTAACCATGAGAGTGTCAATGCCGTTAGTGTCGATTCGGAGGAAGGTTATGCCCTTGACGTTGAACAGATTAAGACTCCTCTCAAGATGTTCCATTCGAAGCTGTTTGAAGCTGGTTTGGTAGATGCTTCCCACGTCGCATGCGTAAGTTGTGAAGCCAGTACTAAGGGTTGCGTGTTGGTTCAGAATGATGTTCAGAGGTTGATTAATGAGGGTGTTTTACAAGTGACAAGCCAAGCCAAGAAGGATGTAGTCGCTGTGGTTGAGCCTGTCTTCCATCAGCCTGAATCAAAGGGTAAGGTACCAGTGTTTAATTTATCAGGGGCAGGCTCCGCCAACCTCGTGTTCGATATACCAAGGTCGTTTATCCCTGAGGTGAATCAGCCTAAGCCTATAGTTATTCGAAAACCAGGTCCGTTTCCTTTCAGTGATCCTAAAGCCGTGCCTTGGAAATACAACGTGACGATGATTGACAAGGAGTCTGGGAAGGTTATTCCAAAGGAAGAGGGTAAGGATACTGTGACCAATATCGCAGAGGTAAGCAGGATGACCCGCAGTGGCCGTGTGTATACTCCCCATTCCAGTGAGGTCCCACCTAAGGAAACAGCTAGTATCCCAGTGCCTGCCAAAGACAAAGGTGAAGGAGCCGTCACGAATGACGAAGATGCCGAATTTTTAAAGATCATCAAGAAAAGTGACTATAAAGTTATCGACCAACTTCATCAGACTCCTTCCAAGATTTCGATTTTATCTCTGTTGATGAGTTCACCCGCTCATAGGATGGCCTTGCAGAAGGTTTTGACTCAAGCACATGTGGATCAAGATATTAGCACCAGTCGGTTTGATAGTGTGATTGCCAATTTAACCGCCTGTAACACCCTCAGTTTCAGCAATGAAGAGTTACCGAAGGAGGGTCCGAACCATAATCGTGCTTTACATATATCGGTGAAATGTCAGGAGGACAATTTAGCGAGAGTGCTAGTGGACACCGGGTCTTCTCTGAATGTTCTACCCAAGAGGGTTCTTGATAAGTCAGCTTGTAAAGAGACTGTGTTGAAACCTACTCCTTTGGTCGTCAAGGCTTTCGATGGTTCTCGCCGGTCGGTAATGGGGGAGGTTGAGCTTCCTATCCTGATTGGTCCGCAAGTTTTTAATATCACGTTTCAAGTCATGGACATTAATCCCAACTACAGTTGTTTACTCGGAAGGCCGTGGATTCATGCCGCTGGGGCGGTAACCTCAACTTTACATCAGAAGATGAAGTTCGTGATCGATGGAAAGTTGGTTATTATACACGGTGAGGAAGATCTGATGGTCAGTAACCTGTCTTCTTTCCGTTACATCGAGGCCGATGAGAATGCTTTAGAAATCTCCTTTCAAGCACTTGAGATCGCCAATGTTGTTCTGCTAGAAGTCGAAGAGACAGTGGGTCAGGGCAATCCATCTTTTGCATCTCTGAAGAGTACCAAATCAACAATTGACAGGGGCATTCCTGAAGGTTGGGGAGAGGTAATAGATGTCAAGACCAAGACTGATCGCTCTGGGTTGGGTTACAAACCAACTCAGAATGGAGCTGCCACAACTGTCAAAGGGCGTCCGAAGGTTATCCAAGAAGTATTTGTCAGCGGAGGTTTCCAAGTCAATGCCATCAGCGACTGTGAAGAAAATGAAGAGCTGAGCAACCTGGTGTTTAAGGGTGGTGCAGTTTTGAACAACTGGGAGGCCGTAGAGATCCCTGTTATTTTTCCTTTGTCAAAGTAATTTTTTTTAAAAAAAAAAAAAAAAAAGTTTCATTTACATTTCAAATAAAAATCCGTAGCTCTGCCCAAGGCTATAGGGTCGCTTTTATTGGGCCACCTTTCATTTCTAAAAGGATATTAATAAAAGCAGTTTGTTCAATTCCACTTTGGTTCATTTGCGTTTTTCGTTTTCACTTTTAAAAATGAAATTGGCAACCTTTCTTCCAAAAATAATAATAAAAAAAACAGCATTTCATTCTTACATATCTTCGAGCATTTTAATTAAGTAAGCCTTCCATCATGCAGAGATATCGTAAACCTTGTTGGATCCAATGACTTTGCTGACACTCCTGACTGGGATGCACCCATCAATCAAGCTGAGGACGAGGGTGAAGAAGATTTTGAAGTACCCGCTGAACTGACAAGATTGATTGAGTACGAGTACACAGAGCTTCAACCGTATAAAGAGCAGGTGGACTTAATTAATCTTGGTACAGATGAGAACAAGAAAGAGGTCAAGATTGGTGCAATGCTGGGGACAGAGGTTAGGCCGAGGTTGATTGAGTTGTTAAAAGAGTATGTTGATGTGTTTGCATGGTCGTATCAAGATATGCCGGGCCTAGACACAGATATTGTTGTTCACAAGTTGCCGCTTAAGCCAGATTGTACACCTATCAAACAAAAGCTTCGAAGAACGAGACCCGACATGGCTTTGAAGATTCGAGATGAGGTTAAAAAGCAGTTGGATGCAGGTTTCTTGGCAGTCGCGAAATATCCAGATTGGGTTGCCAACATTGTGCCAGTGCCCAAGAAGGACGGTAAGGTTAGGATGTGTGTAGACTACAGGGATCTGAACAAAGCAAGTCCAAAAGACGACTTCCCACTGCCACATATTGATACACTTGTAGACAATACAGCCAGTTTTGCGTTGTTTTCATTTATGGATGGTTTCTCTGGCTATAATCAGATCAAGATGGATCCCGACGATCGAGAGAAGACTACTTTCATTACTCCTTGGGGGACCTTCTGCTACAAAGTCATGCCTTTTGGTTTAAAGAACGCAGGGGCAACTTACCAACGCGCTATGACCACTCTCTTTCATGATATGATGCACAAAGAGATTGAGGTGTATGTGGACGATATGATAGCCAAATCTCAGAGTGAAGAGGAGCATTTAGACCATTTGGTGAAGCTGTTTGAACGACTCAGGAAATATCAGTTGAAATTGAATCCTGCAAAATGTACCTTCGGTGTCAGATCTGGAAAACTGCTTGGTTTCATTGTTAGCCAGCGAGGGATTGAGGTGGATCCTGACAAAGTCCGAGCCATTCAAGATATGCCGGCTCCGCGAACCGAGACGCAAGTTAGGGGTTTTCTGGGACGCTTGAATTATATTTCCAGGTTTATCTTTAACATGACCGCTACTTGTGAGCCGATATTCAAGTTGCTTTGCAAGGGACAGACAGTTGAGTGGAACCCTGATTGTCAGAAAGCGTTTGAGAAGATTAAGGGTTATTTGCAAGATCCCCCTATTCTGATCCCGCCCATACCTGGAAGACCGTTGTTTATGTACCTTACTGTTCTCGAGAAGTCTATGGGTTGTGTGCTTGGACAACATGATGAGACTGGGAAAAAGGAACATGCAATTTATTACCTGAGCAAGAAGTTTACCGATTGCGAAAACAGATACTCACCATTAGAGAAAACTTGTTGTGCATTGGCATGGGCCGCTAAGCGCCTTCGGCAATATATGGTCTGTCATACCACGTTATTGATTTCTAAAATGGATCCGATCAAGTATATTTTTGAAAAACCTGCTCAAACCGGGAGGCTAGCCCGTTGGCACATGTTGTTATCCGAATATGACATCCAGTATGTATCCCAGAAGGCGATTAAGGGTAGTATTTTATCTGATTATCTTGCAGACCAGCCAGTTGAAGATTATGAACCTCTTAAGCTCGATTTTCCTGATGAGGATATTTTGTTGATTAAAAGAGATTGTGAAGAGCCAGATCCGAGCGAAGGTCCAGAACCAGGTCTTTGGTGGAAGATGATGTTTGATGGTTCCTCAAATTTCAATGGGCATGGTATAGGCGCCGTTTTGATGAACCCAAAGGGTGGATTTACTCCATTTACAGCAAGGTTGGACTTTGAGTGTACTAATAACGTCGCAGAGTATGAAGCGTGTATCCTCGGCCTCGAAGCAGCGATTCACCTCCGAATCAAACTTCTTAAAGTAAGTGGTGACTCAGCCTTGGTTATCTACCAGGTACAAGGCAAATGGGAAACGAAGAATGAGAAGTTAATCCCTTATAAAGACTATATTATTGAGCTGATCAAGTATTTCGACGAGATAGAGTTCGAGCATGTTCCTAGATCCGAGAATCACGTAGCTGATGCATTAGCCATGTTAGCATCCATGTGGAAAGTTAAGTTCGTTAATGAAGCACCTCTTATCCATATTGAGCGCAAGGTTGAGCCCGCTTATTGTCAGATGGTCGAAGAAGTTGAGGTGGATGAAAAGCCTTGGTTTCATGATATCAAGAACTACCTCGTCAAGCAAGAGTATCCCGATGGTGCTACTGGTCTGGACAAAAAGACATTGAGAAGATTGGCGTCCAAATTCTTTATCAGTAACGGTGTGCTATACAAGAGAAATCACGACATGGTCCTGCTCAGATGTGTTGATAAACGGGAAGCGGACATGTTACTACAGGAAATTCATGAGGGGACCTTCGGAACCCATGCCAATGGTTATGCTATGTCCAAGAAGATGTTAAGGGCGGGGTATTATTGGTTAACCATGGAAGCTGACTGCATCCAATACGCTAGGAAATGCCATAAGTGCCAAATCTATGCTGATAAAATGCACGTACCTCCGTCACCGTTGAATGTTTTGTCTTCACCATGGCCGTTCTCTATGTGGGGCATTGACATGATTGGGGCAATTGAGCCGAAAGCTTCTAATGGACATCGTTTTATCCTCGTTGCTATAGATTATTTCACCAAGTGGGTAGAGGCTGCCTCCTACACCAACGTGACCAAGCAAGTGGTTGCCCGCTTCATCAGGAAAGAAATCATCTGCCGTTATGGAGTCCCAAGCCGGATAATAACTGACAATGGCACCAATCTGAATAATAAGACTATGAAAGAGCTGTGTGATAGTTTCAAGATCACTCACCATAACTCTTCTCCGTACCGTCCTAAGATGAATGGGGCCGTTGAAGCCGCGAATTAGAATATCAAGAAGATCCTGCAAAAGATGGTTGTGACTTACAAAGATTGGCATGAGATGTTACCGTTTGCTTTACATGGATACAGAACCTCGGTGAGAACTTCGACAGGGGCAACCCCTTTCTCACTGGTATATGGAATGGACGTCGTGCTCCCCATCGAAGTAGAGATACCTTCTTTAAGAGTGTTAATGGAAGCTGAACTTGAGGAAGCTGAGTGGGTTCAGGACAGATTGGATCAGTTGAATCTCATTGACGAGAAGCGCTTGACAGCCATGTGCCATGGGCAATTATATCAGAAACGGATGAAGAGAGCGTTTGATAAGAAGACCCGTATCCGTGAGTTCCGTCAAGGAGAGCTCGTACTCAAAAAGATCTTGCCAGTACACAAAGATATGCGTGGAAAGTGGATGCCCAATTATGAAGGCCCGTTTGTGGTAAAGACCGTTTTCTCCGGAGGGTCTATGATACTTACGACAATGGATGGTGAAGAACTAGCACACCCCGTGAATTCTGATGCAGTCCGAAAATATTATGCCTAAAGACCCGCTAAGTCGAAAACCTGCAAAAGGCGACTTAGGCAAAAGTAAGGGTTGGAAAAAGAAAAAAAGAAATAATAATAAAAAGCTCGCTAAGTTGAAAACCCGAAAGGGCGGCTTAGGCAAAAAAGAGCGTCCCGGTGGATTGAAAACCCGAAAGGGCGGTCCAGGCAAAAGTTAGGGACAAAGGCATTTCATTGCATCAAAAGACACTGATTATCTCGAACACACTTTCCGCATGAGAGCCATGTTTCAGTCTCTTTCATCCTTGCCCAAAGCAAGATTCTGGATTAGTCTTAGTTATTAGTGTCAGTAGGTGTCATTGGATTCAATGTAACCTTTTCCCATTGTTGCCAATTTCAAAACATAATCATCTGTGGAGCTATGCCTTCAGCAAGCAGCCACCCTTTAATAAAAGATACCATCTCGTTACTTACATTCCTTGGTGCATTGCTCTTTATTTTCTATTTGTTATGCAAAATGCGTTTATTCCTAAAATTTGAAAATGAAAGGTGCATTGTAGATTTTTCAAAACTGTTTTTCAAAAAACAAAACAAATTTGAAATGTAATAAATTACTTTGACTAGTGGAAATTCCGACAGGAAATATCATTATTGCAGAAACACTTTCAAACCATTGCCCAGTGATAGTCCCCAGAGAGACTATAAGCTGACAACTTTTTCTTGGGTAACTCGAAAGTGTCCCTCAGGTTTTCTTCTCCCCGTGTGAAGACGTGATACTGTGCACCCAAGCAGATTACCTTCTCCCCAGAGAATTCAGAATTTTAAAACCAGATTTGGTTCTACCATTGATCCTTCTCACCCATGATTGACGTATTGGTTGCGGAGAATGCAGGGTACCTCCGTCGAGATGTTTATTTCATCTCTCGTCCCGTCTCTAGTCAGTTTCGTCAGCATACGCAAGGGCATAAGCATCACATGCCTATTTTATTACATATTCATTACATATTCATCACATATTCATTACATATTCATTACATACTCATTACATACTCATTTCATAACATCTTGCATACATAAACATTAACATACATAGACATTAACATACATTCACATTAACATATGCATTAACATATGCATTAGCATTCACAGGTTCATTGTGTTTCACCATCATTTGGTTGTTACCGCCGAGTAACTGGGTTCGTCCATTCTCTCCAAATAGATTGTCAGCCATAAGCATAAAATACTTACTTGTTTCCAGTTTCCCCACAGAGATCGATCCTCGTGGATGACGGTTACTTCAGCTATCTTTCCTCGCCAGGATTAGATATTTACCCTTCGAGATCATTCCCTCGATGGAGTCTTGATTACCAGTCTTCTTTCTAGCTCGATCCTAGATCGAAATCTCAGTCTTGTCGGTCGTCAAATCCCAACCGGACGTGCATTTATTTTGCACCATCTAAAGGTTTTCGCCATACCATGACAGATACGCGACTATCTCGCTTGAGAAGTTTATCACTGTACCCGGACGTGCATTTTATTTTGCACTATCTTTCAAGAAAATCAACTACAATCATTTACAGATATACGCCAGTTCACGCCTGGAAAATCTACCAGTACAACACTTTACAATCCTACATGTTACAACCCTTTACACTTTACATCTTACAGCATCAACATACGACATTTCTCACCCAAGAAGTCGATCCTATCCTCGTTACGACTCGCAGCAAATGGCCATCTCCATGGAGCAGTTGGGCTTCCATTTATCTGCCGTCTTGAGGTACGAACCAATTCGTATTCAGGAGAGCACGATCTTGAGTTACGGGAAGGTTTGAGCAAAATCATATTCAGGAGAGCACGATTCTGAGTTATGAAGAAGTTCATTTATCCTTTAGTAAAAGAAGGAGCGGAATCATATTCAGGAGAGCACGATTCTGAGTTATGAGGAAGTTCGATTATCCAGTTTCATATTCAGGAGAGCACGATTCTGAAGTATGGAAAAATTCATTTACAACCAAATCATATTCAGGAGAGCACGATTCTGAAGTATGAGTATATTCAGTCATCCAGTTTCATATTCAGGAGAGCACGATTCTGAAGTATGAGTATATTCAGTCATCCAAATCATATTCAGGAGGGCACGATTCTGAAGTATGAGTATATTCAGTCATCCAGTTTCATAATCAGGAGAGCACGATTCTGAAGTATGAGTATATTCAGTCATCCAAATCATATTCAGGAGAGCACGATTCTGAAGTATGAGTATATTCAGTCATCCAGTTTCATATTCAGGAGAGCACGATTCTGAAGTATGAGTATATTCAGTCATCCAGTTTCATATTCAGGAGAGCACGATTCTGAGTTATGAGGAAGTTCAATTAGCCCTTTTCATATTCAGGAGAGCACGATTCTGAATTATGAAAAATTTCATTTACAAGAAAGAGCCGAATCATATTCAGGAGAGCACGATTCTGAAGTATGAGGAAGTTCAGTTTACCCTTTTCATGTTCAGGAGAGCACGATCTTGAAACATGAAGAAGTTTTATCCTTCGGTAAGAGAAGAATCAGAATCGTATTCCAGGCGCCGACCTTAAAATGCGAGGAGATTTATTTATCAGATAAGCAGCAGCCTCTTTATTTGAGTGCTTATCCATTTTTGCACATAAGTCCCTTCCAACGATAAGTGACAGTTCTCCCGAGATGCTTATCAGGGCATTTCCCATTAAAGTCCATTTATTTTGGCATACAGTCGGTCTTTACCCTGTATATTTGATACGGATTTCCGAGAAGTTCGTTTGATCCTGTCACGAGAGATAGTTCACAGAAGCTTGGATGTTATTCTTTGCTCAATGCTCCAGCATTCTGTAAGCAATCTTGCAATCGTACGTGATCCAGTTTTTATCCTTTAGATTCCCCAGTGGAGGCCGTCTCGTAGGTACCATCTCCATTTGAGGATCTCGTTCCTTTTCTAAAAGTGACAATTGGTCATTCGCACCAGATGACTGTCATTTTTAGAAGTCCCCAGTGTTGTACCGTGTCTCAGCGCATCATTTTCCCCAGTGAGTTCTTCTCGTGGCATCTGTCCCGGTGTCGTAGTATTCGTCATCATTTTCGCATTCATCATTCCAGCATACGTAGCACCATCTGCATTAAGTCGTTCCCGTTTTGTCCATAGCATTGCATATCGTCGCATATAAGGGCAAAATTTTCGGTTATCTATATTTAAATCTCTCCACCATGATTCCTCGAGTCTCCGCCACTCAAATCATCCGGTGTAGTTATTTAAATAGGGGCAACTGTAATACCCCAAATTTTACCCTCATATTTAGTCGGTCATTTCGCATATCATATCATCTGCGCATTTGCTAACCACTAACAAGACCTGAAGGTGTTTGTTTTGCCAGAAATACCCCAGGGGCGTTTTGGTCATTTTTGAAGCATAGTTCGTAAGGTTGGGCGTAGTGATGTTTTTTGAGGCGTTTATTTACGTGGGTTTGATATCAAAGTCTGATCTGTGGAGCAGGGTTTAACAAGAAATCATTCTTCTTTCTTCCAGAAGGAAAACGGTGAAAACTTCGACTGATTAATGGAACTTATTCATGCAATGGTTGGATCGAATTAATTCCAGGATATTTGACTAGTGAGATTTAATCGGATGTTGAGGTGTTTACAAATTAAAGCATGGAGAAGCAATTGGGAAAGGATTTTAATAGAATATGTGAATTTTATTCATAATATTTTATTATCATTATTACAAGTTTGCAAAGTGAATCACAAAGAAGAAATGATTTGGATAAAAAATGTTATTTATTCATAATATTTTTTTGTTACAAGTTACAAGGAATTACATTAAAGTTCTAAGGAATTACATTAAAGTATCTATCCTAAATCCTAAGAACGTCTAAGTGTCTTCATGCTGTCTTTAAGCTTCGCCGCAAATCTCGACTAACCTGCACATCAAAGCAAAACAAGCAATATAGAAAATGTTAGAGGTTTTGACACTCTCAGAACAGTGTCATCATCGAGTGCCGGGAGGGCACGACTAAAGCCGCATCCTACTCCCGTTACCAATCTGAGCCATCGGCGTCAGATCAGGTAGTTATTGTTCTTATCATAAGGGACTGTCGAGAGATGAAGAGTAAAAAGAAGTTTCGGGTCGAAATGGATTTTGCCGAAGGATTGCTTCGAAACCAGTACATAATTGGAATCTATCAAGTAAATCCGGATGCCAACAGATTGCTAATTAGATCCATGGATAATCCACAACTGAATGTAGAAAATCCAAACCACACGGATGTCCCAGATCAGAGAGAGGACTTGTCTGCAAAAATCCAACAGATAATATTAGAATCAAAGTCCATATCAACATCAGCAACCCCAATTTCATAACAGAGTTTAAAACAGTTCAGTTCAAGAAACAGCAAGAACCGAATTCAGCTCGCATTCATAAAACAAATGAGCTAACTGCATAAAGAAAACTGGATTACAGAACGAGACAGTGAAAGTTGTTTCGAATAAAATCGTGATGGGCCAAAGTCGACAATCAAAATATCAGAAAGACTATGGAGTCATCAAATCACACCTGCAAGTGAGGTTGTAAGAATAAGCAGATAAGTTCCCATAATCACGGTGATGTGTTAGTTCAGTTGGGATCCCAGATGAGCAAAGCACATTGCACAAACAAATACACGGCTCAGCTCAACATGATAGCCAGTCATCACCACCAATTCAATCAGAAGTAGCAACATAAGCGAAAAACTAGGATTATAGCATCCTGTTCCAAATGGTTCAGACTCAGCGTCATCATTACCGCGTAACCTTCTCGGCGGCAAAGATCAAGGCAAAGTGTCCATCCTGAAAGAAGAAAAAGAAAAAGTAAGTGCCAATGGTCAGGATTGAATCAAAACAAAGTCGCATCAGGAATCAAATCAGTATCCAAATTCCCCAAAAGCAATCCAATTCACATCTGTAAGAGTCTAATCAAAGGATGATCAAATCAAATTGAATCTGGGAAAAATAGAAACAAATCAAAATGAAACCATCAAGAAATCCCGTGAATTAATATCAGATGCCAATCAATCCAATCTGAAGGCAAACCATATCAGAAAATAATAGAGATTTTGATGTCAATCCTGAAGCAGACCAAAACAAAATCAGTTCAGGTTATTAAATCGAACAGGGTCAGAAGAATCAGCTGGAAATCAGAGACCCATCAAATCCTAAAGGGGAAATAGGATCAGATGGAACCAAATCATATTGGAACTCATCAATCAACGAATCAGTATCAAATTCATACCAGAAAAATGAAATTTAATCTCACCGAAATACCAATCGAATCCTGAAAGAGGAATAGAGTATCCAATCGTAATCCAATCAGTATCTGAGAAAATCACAACAAAATCAAATAATATCAACACAAAATCGAATCTCAGAGTAACGCAAATCCAAGGCCCAGAAGTTAAGTTATAAAAGGGAGATCACGAACGAAACCCTAAAAGGGACGGAGATCGCAAACGAACAAACCCTAGGCGCCGTGAACGAAAGCTGCGAACTCAGACGAAGAACATCGTCGTCATCGTTCAAACGCACCGTGTATCATCCATCATCGGTCACGAAAGATTCGAACGAGAGACCACCAACGCCGTTTAACCAGACGACGGGCAATCTCTCGTTTTTGTGCCTCAGCCCACGCCATCATCGGCCGATTTCGCGTTAAATGTAAGCAACGGGATGTTTCATTATGAGTTTTGATGTTTTATTTCAGGAAATGAGAGACTCACGGCGCGAGGAAGAAGAAAGACGCGAGAGAGATGAAGAAGAAAAGGGAAACGGCACGAGGACAAGTCTGGGTTTGGAAACCCTAAAAGACACTCCACCTCATGACTAACAAATGGGTTGGGTCCGGGTGTGATGACCGGCCCAACCCCCCTCCCTTTTTTATTTATTTTTTTATGCTGTTTTGTTTTTATTTTGTTTTATGTTTTTTAAAAAACCATTTTTAATATTTTAATATTATAAAATCATTTTTAAAATATAACATTTTAATTTTATAAATAAAAAAACAAACAAATCTTTTTTTAAAAATATAAATATTAAGGATAAATAGAAAAATTTTATTTTTTTTTTATAAAAATAAAACCTTTTTTAAAAATTTCTTTGGTAAGCCAACATTAAATTTTTTTAAATAAAGCAATAGTAAAATCTCAATTTACATCTTCTCTGCCTACTAACGGGTGTTCACTTTTGCAGTTCATACTTATTACTATTGTGTTGAGTTTTCATTTAAGTTACCTTTATATCTGTATCTGTTTCTCAATTGTAACCTCGCGAACCTAATAATCGCGTTTACTTTTCGCATTTAAATTTCTGCATGATGTATGATTTAAATTTCTGCTGATGTATTGCAATATTTCTGTCACCTTACACCACTCCGAAGGAATTAGGTCTAGCCGTTTGACCGCCGTGTCAATAGTCCTCAACTTCAAACCCTTACAACTACAAACCCTAATTTTCACAAATGCCTCGCCGCAGGCAAGATTACAATTTTACCTCTAGCATTAGGTCAAAGAGCCGCCGCGCTCATTTTAGGGTTTCTCGCCGCGGAATCCCTAACCTAATTTAGCCCTAATTACAACTTAACAATTCAACGTAGAGATTTGGAGTTCCTATCCTCCACGTAAGCGTGTCCTTAAGATGCATTTATTCCCCTTGAGACCTTGACCACAGTCAAGAAGTCTCTAACCTCCCTTTTGAGGGGAACTACGATTACTCTGATTCCACTCCCGTAAGGATACGTAGGCACAAGATGCGATGTCTTGCCGAGTAAACTTAGAATTAACCCCTTAGGTCTCCTTTCTCACTTTTAATCCTTATGTACATATACCTTAAGCAAATGAATAAAGCAACTAGTAAACATTTGAACAAAAGGTTCCTGTAGAGTACTACAGAAGTTTAGGGTGCTAATACCTTCCCTAAATTTAACCAACCCCCGAACCCTAGATCTTTCCCCGCATTGTGTTTACGATGCAAAATAGGTTTTCCCTCTTTTGACCTTTTCCTTCGGATAAATCAAAGAGCGGTTGTGAATTGAATTGTGATTCAAATTAATTAATATTTGATATCCTATTTCCACCGCAACAATATTGAAATGTCAGAAAAGGATTTTTGGGGATTTTTATGAACTATGGGACTAATTTAAATTTACTAAAATGCAAAATGTAAATAAAAGAAATAAAATAAAAAGAACAAGTGGAAGGGGGTATGATCAGCAAACTAGGTTTGAACTGAAATCCTTGTATAGCACGCATGAGCCTTAAAATTGGAGGTGTCAATAGCAAGAATGCTAAGCTCAATTTCCAAAATAAAGCAGTTGCTAAATGAAACGCAGCGTTTCATTTATCCAGTCAGATTCAACGCAACACATGATCCATGGTCAACCACACACATGCTTGATACCTCGCAAGTCAAATGGTCTCCCTTGCCAACTCAGCTTCCCCCTGAAACTGAACCAGGCGCCAGAGGTAGGGCTCCGGTCGTCTTCTGCGGGAGACCTCGCCAGAGCTCAGGGATGAAATCACCATAAAAATGCTAAAGTCTAGTACCATTTCAAAGCTCTAACCATGTAGAATACAAATCCACTATCCATTTTTAAAAAAGTTTCTTAAAACTAGGTGAAAACAAGCAAGGAGTTTCTTACTACACATTCTGAAATCACTTCAAACAACAATGAAAACTATACAAACATTGCCTACATGAAGTAGGACTTCAGATGCAAACCAAATGAGACTTAATGCAAGGCTAAAATGAGAGTTTGGAATCAAAGAAGATTACCTAACGGAACTGCTCCGTTGGCTCCTCAAAATGGTTGCAAGCTTTGCTCTGATGATGCTAAACCAATCCTTGCACTTTGGTCATGATGAACTGAGCACTAGCTTGAAGAAAATCTCTAGGAAATGTCCAATTCGAAGAAGAGAAAATTTGTGAAATTTTTGAGTCACCCTCTTCTCTCTCACGCAGCAACCACACTCTGACCAATTAGGGTTGAGTTTTTCCTTATATATGGTGGGTTTAATACTCTCCATGAAGGCCCATGTTGGCTGTATTGCTTGATTTCTAGCTTTGGCCAAAAAATTTATTCTTAGTGCACACACGGGTGTCATACCTCGAAAAATACGATCCTCGCGATGGACGTGGAAAAAACGTTCGAACAAAGTCACCATCGAACTTTATTCATTCCAAGGAAGGAATAGGAAAATATCGATAAAACCTTTAAAGAGATAAGAACATGGTCATCGCAACCAAATTCTAGGTTCGGAAGTCGATCACGCAAAGGGAAGGTATTAGCACCCTCTACGTCCGTTGTACTCAACGGGAACCTCTTGATTCAATTCGAGAGAAAAGTCAGCAACGCTTGTTTGTTTTCTTCTAAGGTTTCGCCTATAAGGGGACATGGGTGGTTTTTTAGATAAGGTGATCGCCAAGGATTGGGGCCCTTGTGCTTACGTACTCCCTTGTTCAATGGGAAAGTCAGAGCATCGTAGTTCGTGGGACTACGGGGAAAGGAGGGAATTGTGGATTTGTGCTCGTCAAGATCATCACAATCTTGTGCCTACGTTTCTTGTGCTCGTCGAGAGAAAAGTTAGCTACGCTTGTTTGTTTTCTTCTAAGGTTTCGCCTATAAGGGGACATGGGTGGTTTTTTTAGATAAGGTGATCGCCTAGGATTGGGGCCCTTGTGCCTACGTACTCCCTTGTTCAATGGGAAAGTCAGAGCATCGTAGTTCGCGGGACTACGGGAAAAAGGAGGGAATTATGGAATTGTGCTCGTCAAGATCATCGCAATCTTGTGCCTACGTATCTTACATTCAGAAGAGAATGAAGAATCAGAGCAGCTGTAGTTCGGCTAACTGCGGTAAAAGGTCTCGAAAATGAACGAGTGTTTAGGTCACATTCTAACTGCTAAACGTTGGCTTGTCTGCTCGCTAGGGGAGGCTGAAGCACGAGTTTGTTATGCGCGAAAGAAAGGACTAAACAATATTCTTTGGGAACGTTGTTTGAATTGTGGATCGCGCGGGGGCGAGGAAGATAAAGTTGGTTAGATATTTTAATGGATAATGACAACTATTCGATAAACAAGGCGTCGGCCTCGTAACCAATTAGTCGGGATATCATTGGAATGATAGATCCCAACGACACCTTTTTCATTCAATTAATTATAAAATTGTGTTTGAATGGACAATAACGATATTTTTCCACATAATTAAGACACTTGTTTTATGTCCGAAAGGTCGAGCAACCCACAACCTAAGGCGTACGCCCCTAGAGTGGTCACTCAAGAATTCAAGGGGTGCAAGACCCCAAGAATTTAATTCTTTCGTACTTTGATTTAAGAAAATAATATGAACTTGATGTACGATTTAGACGCATATTAGGGTTTATACTCGATCGCACAAGGGTGTGGAACGAGGTTAGATGGGTTGCAAAAAATTAGGAGGAATGACGACTATTCGATAAGCGAGACATCGGCCTCGTAACTAATTAGTCGGGATATCATTGGAATGTTAGATCCCAACGACACCTTTTTCATTCCATTAATTATTCAAGGCGTACGCCTCAATAGTGGTTATTCTCAAATCCAAGGAATGCACGACTCCAAGAACTCGATTCTTTTATGATTTAATTAAGAAAATAATTTGAAAATATTAACATATGTAGATTAAACTAGGGTAAGTATATTGCTCGAGCTAGGATTTACAAACTTCGAAAGTTTTAAACACGGTTAAGTAGTTTAGCGATGAAATACAAAACGACCACAACTCAAGGCGTGCACCTCGAGAGCGGTCGATTAAGGACCCAAGGAGTGCTAGAATCCAAAGATCCACCACTTTCATCATTTAATTAGAAAAATGAAAATTTATCCTGGAGGTATTATCTCTGAACTTTCTTTTTGTCTGCATATGCATTTTTACCTCACCGTGCTTTGGCCCTCTTCGCTAAAGATGTTGCTCTCTGAGAGAGTATTAAGTAGCCAAGCTCACTATCTTAGAGTTTCAGTGTGAAACTCTAAGAAGCTTTTCAGGATTTTGAGCTTCGGTAAGGGTTTAGGGATTAATATTGGCAGGGTAACGTTAAGGTTCTTCTTCTCTCCCTTTGTGGATGATTAGGGTTCTATTTATAGGGGGTTTGGAGGAATAATTCATACACAAAAAAGGGATAAAATCTGCAGATGGGTTGGCTAACACAATTTACCAGACTCTTCTCAACAATGCTTCAGACATGATAAATGATCATAAAGATGTAGGAATTGATGTGGTGCACACGTTATGGCATGTGTTGCGGCGCGTGACGGAAGCATAACTTTAGCTTATGGCTCGGATGACAAGGTTGACTTGGTGGCTTGTGAAAATTGAAGATTGTTTGGGAGCAGTGTAAAGTGCATTATGGACTTTGTGAAGATAATTGGATTACTTCTCTCAAGGAATTGGTCCATGGACAGTTTGCCATGAAGATCCTGGATTTGAGAGACTTGAGAATAGCATTCCATGAGCATCAGGTAAGAAATAACATTCTCTAAATTTGGCATGGACTTGGTATTTTGGTGTTTTGCAAGTCTTTTATGCATTTGAGTTTGTAAGGAATAGCTTTGGTGTGCTAATTGTTGCTTCTTTTTGTTTTTGTTCAGACGTGGGGCTATGATTTTGGTGCAGAATAACATTATCTTATATGAAGAAAATCCCTGGTTGATTAAAAGGATGGATTATGATCAAATTGTAAGATGCGGAACTCGGCATGAAGATTGAAGAACTAAGGCTGCTTGGTGTAGCACCCCAAAATGTTCCCTTTCGTTTTAACCTTAATTGGCTTTTGTTTTTTTGCATTTTGCATTTTTGCATATCATAGCATCTGTTCTCGAGGCATGGGATCGAGGTATTCCTGTGGCTCAAGTTCATTTTGGTGCAAAAGACTGAACAAAGAACAACAAACATCAGAGGCTCGGGTATTTATTTTGCCCAGCGGTCAGGCGGCCGATTTTACTTTATTTTGTAGGAGAACAACAGTTCAGAAAGCAGCACTCAGGCTCATGTCAAGCATTTTTATAGTGATAACATTCAAGAACGAGATTCAGAAGCTTAACAGAGCTCCAAATAGTCAAAGCAGGGCAAATGGACAGATTTTCCTCCAAAAGGCGCCAAATTCAAAATTTTGAAGGTGTTAATCAGTTAACGCATGTAGTTAACTGATTAACCAAGGAAAAATCAGGCCAGATTTGAAAATTTAAAGGCGTTAATCGGTTAACGCATACGGTTAACCGATTAACCAGTACAATTTTTGCCTCTGTACATGATTTTTCAATGCAGAGCCATTTGGGGTCCAATTTTGATCACTTAAATTCAAATTTGTCACTTGAGAAGGATCTAGAATCATTTCGTAATTTCATTTCCCTCCAAAATCCCATTCCTAGTGCCAAACCAAAATTCACAAACCAATTTCCAAGCCTCTCATTTGGATCCAAACCTAGATGATATTTAAGTCATTCACTCCAAACTAAAGTGATCCAATTTTCATTTCTCACTCTTATTTTTCAGAATTCATCTCAATTCTCTCAAACTCTTTCTCAACTTTCCAATTTCAAAACCCTCACTTAAAGCTCTTTTCCATTGAATTCTTTGATTCTTCCACAGAATCAATGAATTCTTGAGCTCAAACCTCCATCCATCACCTCCATTGAAGTGATTTCTCCATCCAATTTTCGTGCACAATTGGATCCAGATCTGGAAGTGATTTTTTGAAGTGATTATTTGGCTTATTTTGGATTAATCTTGAAGGATCTCCATTTGCTACAACAAGAATTGGTGTGGATCTTGAAGTATTATGGACTTCTAGCATCGGATCTGTTCAATTCCAGTTAATTCAACATTAACCAAAGCAAATCTCTGCTACGAAGGTTGGAATCCTAGATCCATAGCATTTTTGAGCTTATTTGCATGTTCATGATGATTTTCATATTCGATTGAATTTTGGTTGACATGATTGTGGATGTGGCTGTTTAGATCTGTTTACATGCTGTTGAAATCATGGTTTTCTGATTTAATTTCGTGCATTGCTGATTATGTGATCATTGGCATGTTTGGAGAAGTGATAAGCTGTTGAAAAGTGATTCTGCTTTGCTATTTTCAGCTGTTAGCACAGTGTTAATCGGTTAACGCATATGGTTAACCGATTAATCATCACAAATTTCCATATTTTTCAAAGTTTTCAGAGCGTTAATCGGTTAACGCATATGGTTAACCGATTAACCAGTTCAAATTTTCAAAATTTTTAAACGTTAACAGTGTGTTAACCGATTAACCCTGGGGGTTAACCGATTAACACTGTGCTGGTAGGCCTGTTTTGCTACTTTGTTTGATTGTTTGCATACCGTTTTATCTCGAATCATCATAGATCAGTGTGATGTATTAAGGATGAGATGTTTCTAGATATATGTCGCTGTTTTGGTTGTTTAATCGAGATTTCGTCGACATTCGGGTTTTTCCACTTGGATGCATTCTTATGGATATGGTTCAAAGTGATGACTCTTTGCATGTTTGTTTGTTTTCATCCTTGGCTTTCCTTTCAATGTTTGCATCATTCTTGCATCGCTGTTGAGGTCGAGACGCGCTTGTGGCGGCGGCTGCCCCACACATTTTTCCTCCCCCCTCCATTCTAAGTGTGCATTTTCATGTTTGCATCTTTCATTTGTGATTGAATTTACTTGGTTCT
The DNA here is from genome assembly GCA_963859935.3 of Lathyrus sativus. NCBI lineage: Eukaryota > Viridiplantae > Streptophyta > Magnoliopsida > Fabales > Fabaceae > Lathyrus > Lathyrus sativus. Next base: position 227,100,644 of record OZ012738.1, read on the forward strand.
TTCTTGTGCTTTTTGCCATGATCCCCACAGGGTTCCTAGTCCCTCCGTTTAGGATGAGAGTAGGAGAGACATTAGGTGTTCAATCCAAGCATGCTAACATTAGGGTAGATGTTCCCTCTTTTCTAATCCAAACCTTAGGACCACTTTGCATGACAACATTAGGGCCGAGTTTCCCTTAGACCTTCCGTGCGTCTCTCTTCTCATCTCAAAACAATTCTAATCCATCTAATAAATGCGATAAACATTGCGCGCTACGAGCCTTAAGCTACATGGGGAATGATGAGTGAGGGGTCTCCTCTCGCTTATCTAGAGTGTTTAGTGTATGTCCCGTTTAGGGGCGATACACGATGCATTCGCCTCCATGTCATAGTCTTTAGTGCAACGTGAATCACAAACTGAATTAATTCACTACACTAAAAAACACAAACAAAAGTTCAAACTTTTTTCCTTCGGGATTAATCAAACTTCCTCTTTTCAGATAAAAGAGTGTTGTTAACTTTTAGTTCTATCGCAAATGGTAATGCCCAAGTCTCCAATGGTCGAGCTGCATACACCAACTGCTAGAACTGCTTGTTGACCCTACTCGGGCCTAAAAACATTTGAACCAACCTGTGGTCTTATTAGGCCGAACTACGTTTGCTCTAATCTCTCATACCTGTTGAGAGTACGTAGGCATAAGACGTGATGTATTGACGAGCAACCTTCCCCCCTTTCGCCCTGTAACACGGTGGGAGAACTGACTTTAAACAATGTTGCGGATAGCAAGAGTCGCCACCGACTTTTATTTTATCCATAAGGAAAGGTTATAAAAGAACAGGAAAGACCTTAGAGAATATTTTGGGTCCGGGGGGTAGGTTATGAAAAGGGAAGGTGTTAGCACCCTTTTCATCCATGGTTATCCATGGGCTCTTAGGTACTTAAGCTCACTTTTGAATTGTTTTGAAAGTGTAGTGTGTGAATAGAAAATTTTCAGAATAGTTAATAAATAATCCATGTAAGGATGTGTTAAGAACTTGTTTGAAAACTTGTTGAAAATTTGTTTAAGTGTGAAACAGTTTTGAAGTGAGCAAGCACCTAGGAGTAACCTACCCTAATGTTTAAAGGTCTTTCTTATTCTTTATTCTTTCCTTTAGTAAGACTATCCCTACTATAATGGAGTAGGTAGTCCTTACTTTGGATGTTAAGGGACATGTGAGGGACAATTGGATTTTTGAAGGCCATTGTGGGGTGTAATAAGCAAACTGGAGGGACTATCATCATTTTTCGAAAGGGACTCGATTCGTAAAGGCAACCATAAGGGACTTTGATGATTTTCTTTTTGAGAGACTTGCTTTATACACCCCACTTAACCATTATTCGTAGGCAACTTGAGGGATATCCTTAGGAAGTGAGACGGCGATTAAAATCGACTTACGTGTGTGACGTGTTTATTTTTAATTATCTTTATTTAAAAGTGATCTAAATTTATTTTAATATTACATACATGTTGTTACACTCCCTAATTACTAACCATAATAATAATTAAATAATTAAACAACTTTACATCCAAGAAACAATTACAAAATAATAAGCAAAATAATTAAATAGCAAAGATAAATAAAATATAAATAAGCAATAATAAATAATAAAGGGGGTTAATTCTAAGTTTACTCGGCAAGACATCGCATCTTGTGCCTACGTATCCTTACGGGAGTGGAATCAGAGTAATCGTAGTTCCCCTCAATAGGGAGGTTAGAAACTTCTTGACTGTGGTCAAGGTCTCAAGGGGAATAAACGCATCTTAAGGACACGCTCACGTGGAGTGTAGAAACTCCAAATCTCTACGTTGAAATGTTAAGTTGTAATTAGGGTTAAATTAGGGATTCCACGGCGGGAAACCCTAAAATGAGCGCGGCGGCTCTTTGACCTAATGCTAAGGGTAAAATTGTAATTTTGCCTGCGGCGAGGCATTTGTGAAAATTAGGGTTTGTAGTTTGTAGTTTTGAGGATTTGAAATTGAATGTGTGAAGTTTTACGGACTATTGGCGCGGCGGCCAAACAGTTAGACCTAACCTTCGGATGTGTGCAATGTGACAGAAATAATAGTAAACGCGTGAGATAATTGAATCATGCAAACAGAGAGATAATGTCATAATTTAAACCATGCAAGCAGAAATTTAAAGGCAGAATTTAAAGAGCGATTGTTAAGTTCGCGAGGTTACATGAGAGGAGCAGATACAATATGATAATGAAATTTGAATTGAACAATAATAAAATAAAATAAATAACGGTTCTAGTTATTATTTTAAAAAAAAGATTTTAGTTATTATTTTAAATTTATCTAAAAAAAAGTTTTTTTTTAAAAATAATAGGTTTTCATATTAATTTGGAAAAGATGTTAATGTTATTTATTTTAAAAAACAGATTTTTATATTATAACAAATTTTAATAAATTAATGAATAACAATAATAATAATAATGGTAATAATAATGATAATAATGATAATAATAATAAATAATGATAATAATAATAATAATAATAATAATAATAATAATAATAAAGCAATAATGAATTTTAAATGTGCCAAATAACCCAACAATGTTGCTAACGCAGAAATGCGCTCATCGCAACCAGATCTAAATCGGACGAAACAAAATTTATCGCAAAGAAAAAGAAATTAAGCTAAAAAATAGTATTATTGCTCACACAAAAATGCGATCATCGCAACCAGATCGAACTAACACAAATGTCACGCGTCATGCACACAAATGTGCAAACATCGTATCGACATAATTCGATCAAAAATCTTATATATATAAACTCTAATAATTTAAAAATTATATATATATAAACGTAACAGTAATAGATAAAGAAAAAGAAATAACGGTAATAGATGAAGAAAAAGAAATAACGGTAAAAGATGAAGAAAAAGAAACAACAGTAATAGATGAAGGAAAAGAAATAACGGTAAACGATGAAGAAAAAGAAACAATAGTAATGGATGAAGAAGAAAACTAAATAACGGCAAACGGCACTCACTCCTCTTAGGTTTTTTTCATTCTCCCCTCTTTTCCAACAAGGCAACACATGTATATATAGGGAACAAATTAGGGTTAACACCAAATTGTCAATAATGTCCCTAAAGCCCATTTTAAAGCCCAAACTAAATAATTAATTAAGAAAAAATAAAATTTAAATAATTAAAATAAACTTAAAATAAAAACTAATAATCCTATTGATTCCTAAAATAAAAAATATTATAAAAAGAACAAAATTTTTTTCAATATTTTTTATTTTATGATTTTTTGGATATTTTTATGAATAATTTAGAAAAAAGTGAAAAAAATAATATTTTAAAAAATGATTTAATTAAAATACGAAAATAATAATTAAATAATAATAAAAAACTATTTTTTGTTATTTTTTTTAATGAAAGATAGAAAAATTTAGAGTAAAAATAATAAAAAACAAAAAAAAGTGACAAAGGTGAGATTCGAACTCTCAACCTCTCACACTCATAACTCCTTACACATGTCCTCCTGCCAATTGTGCCATTTTTACTTTTTAGAAAAAAAATGCATGCCATATGATATTTACCTGCAAAAAGTCAAACGACTACACAAATTTGTTAGTAATTGATTAAATGCAATGATATGCGACGACAAATCTTAGGGCAAAATTTGGGGTATTACAGTTATTATGATAATATTTCTCACCCAACCTCTCTTTGATGTTGGCAAAAAAAAAAATCATGAAGTTTGACTTTGGTTTGACCACAGTTGACCTCAGTTTGACCTTTTAACTGCATTGACTGCTTTTGACTTATCTGATCATCTGACTGAGCAAACTTTTGAGAAAAGTCTTGAAACTTGACATGGGGGTTCTTATACACATATAAGATGTTATGAAGCTCACTTGAAGTCTTGGAAGTCCATTTAGCCTGATTAAAGTCAAAACCCTAGTTTTGGATGCACTGCTTAGGAGGTGCATTGTCTGAGGGAATTGTCAACTCTTCTGACCAATTGTGAATTTTGTGAACCTTGTGAACCTTCTTGGAACACAAAGTCTTGTATTGTGAGGGCAAATTTTGGGGTGCAACACACCCGTAGTTAGCCGAACTACGTTGAGTCTGACTTTCCCATTGCACGAGGGAATACGTAGGCACAGAGCGGCGATGCTCTGCCGAGTCTCCTTTCTTTTTCTTTTGTCCCTGAGACCTTTAGCGTAGATAGATAATCACCCTTTTAGATAGACAATAAGCATGGATCCCGTCGAGCACGACGGACGTGAGGGGTGCTTATACCTTCCTCTTGCCTAACCGACTCCCGAATCCAGGGCTTGGTTGCGATGACCTTGTCTTTCCCTTTTTCGTCAGGTTTTTACGATTGTTTCCTTTCCCTCTCTTTGGGATAAATAACGAAAGGTGGCGACTCTTTTGTTTTCCGCCGGGTGTTTTTCGCAGTTATGCAGTTTTTGCTTTATGTATATTATTTGTTGTATATTATTGCATTTTGCATTCTTGTTGTTGTTGTGCTGTGAGTTGGGTTGTTCCATTGAGAGATAAGTCGGACCTCAGCTTGAGTATACACATAGGATTAGAGTGGAGATTAGCGGGAGCTTGCGTGGCGTTTGGATGTGCAATAGCTCGCATGAAATTCACATTCAGACGAGGTTTTTCTTTGGAAATATTCTATCCTGCGTGTCTGGTGCAGTTGAGGGAATATCGACTTAGAGAGACTGTCGATGTAACAACCCAATTTTTATTAATTATTTATTTATATTAATTAAATGATTTGTGGGGATTGTTTAATTAATGGATGATTAACTAAATGAAATTGGTAGATGTTTGAGAAGAGAAATATGATGGAAAGAATAGAAGAGAAAGACTTATAAAGGAAAAGTGGAAAGAAAAGAAAAAGATAGAAACATAAGAGAAAAGAAGAGAAAGAAGGAGAAAGAGGAGAAAAGAGAAGGAAAAGAAGGAAAAGTTGGAAAAGCTCAAGAACGACTCTCAAGCATCGATTTAATCAAGGTATGGGTGTGAAATATCATCATCTATTCAATGTATGTGATTATGTATGGGTGGGTTTGGATTTGTTGGAGTTTCTACTTATTTTCCATTTTAGGGCAGAAATGGATTTAATCGGTAGATCCGAGTTTTTAACGGTTAAGAATGAGAATAAGTGGTAAAGTTTAGTCGAGAGATGTTATACTAAGGTTGTAGAACCGGGTTGGTGAAAATCGGTCGGTTTTTGGGGTGATTGAGTGGTTTTGGACAGTTAGGGATTTCAGAGTTCGCAGGTTCGCCAGGCGAGCAGGAGCGAAGCTTCGCCAGGCAAAGCCCAACGAGTGGGTAGTGAACCAAGTCAGTAGCCAAAGTTAGTCTTTGCTGGCGTGTTCGCCAGGCGAAGGTTCGCCAAGCGAGTGAACCATCGAGTGTTAGCGAACACATTCTAGTAACTACTGACTGTCTTTGCCAGCGAGTTCGCTAGGCGAATAAGGTAGCGAGCATTCGCCAGATGCCTCGCCCGGCGAAGGGCAGCGAATGTGACAACAAATTCCATTTCTTGTGTTTTCCATCCAATAGTTATTTGTTTGGTTCAATTATGTTAATCCTTATATGATATGAATAGTTTGTGTACTATTGAGATGAGACGTGCTGTGGGTAGCCTTATGGCGTGAATCCTAGATTGTGAAATCAATCGTAAATGTAGCCTTTAATATATATATATATATATATATATATATATATATATATATATATATATATATATATATATATATATATATATATATATATATATATATATATATATATATATATATATATATATATATATATATATATATATATATATATATATATATATATATATATATATATATATATATATATATATATATATATATATATATATATATATATATATATATATATATATATATATATATATATATATATATATATATATATAATGCATTGTTTTAAATTGAATAAGAATGCATGATGAATCGTGATGAGGTTTGTGGCCGTTGGGCGTGATATTGGGAATGCATATGTGTTGTATGCGACTTTATGTGAATAATGCATGAGAACATATTGATGAATATGTGTGCATTGCTTGATAAATGTGATGATATAAAGTATGAATACTTTGATTATATGAATATATTGTGTGTGCAATCATGTTATAATTCTTGAGTGATGAATTATTTGAATGCATGAGATTAAGATGCGAGAACGGTCTTAAGTGCATTTGGTGGTTGATTGCATATGCATCATTTAGTCAAGAGGCAATGCTTACTAGTTTCGTGGAGACTAGTGACTTGTCCCAAACCTAGAAGAGTGGGTTTGAAAGCTTAGAGGACGGGCTTTTGGTGGTTATCGGTCTAGAAGAGTGGACCCGGTTTAATGTAAAAACCGAAAAATGATAACAAGTGTTGGTACCACATGGCATTGAATTGCATTGAGTTGTGTTAAGTCACATGGCATAGATATCATTGTTATATGAATTATGCAAGTATATGGTTTGTTGAATTGTGAATTATGGATGTGTGCATGATGAAATGTGCTTGATTGATTATCCATATTTGTTTATACAGGTTGTGATGTATTTGAGGATTATAATGAAATATGGTGAGAAAACGTGGAATATTGTATTCATTATTCATGTGTGTGTGTGTGTGTGTATATATATATATATATATATATATATATATATATATATATATATATATATATATATATATATATATATATATATATATATATATATATATATATATATATATATATATATATATATATATATATATATATATATATATATATATATATATATATATATATATATATATATATATATATATATATATATATATATATATATATATATATATATATATATATATATATATATATATATATATATATATATATATATATATATATATATATATAATTATATGCATTGATTATTATGGTAATATTTCTCACCCTTCTGCTGTTTTATAATGCTCTATGAGGCATTGCAGATAAGGAACTGGAGATTCTTTTTGTGAAGTATAGCTTCATTCTTTTGGTCTGGTCGCTCTGATATGTAGTACCGGGTAGTTAGGCTGTATAACATTCTTTTGTGATACATTGTGAATGTATCAGCTGATGATGTTTTTGTATAATATGAATGATATTGTGAACCAAAATCGATGACATGTATTTATATGATAACATGTTTTAAGTGATTCAATGTTTTACCCTTCCGCTTTAATTTAAATATTGAGATGTAGGTGTAAGGACGAAGTTCCTCTATTTAAAAACTACCCCACTATTGCATATCTCTATTTGAGCAGGTGTTGTATGTTTTAAATGGTGAATTTGTGTGACATGCTCCTTTTATACTATGATTTAATATTACTCTGATGAAAATTTTGATATGTGCCTAAATGTTTCATATGCTTATTTGGGGGTATAGAAGGGGGTGTTACAGTCGACTCTGGAGACCGTTCATTTGGAGGGTCAGCTAAGTGAGGCCGCTTCGTTAGAATATGATGCCAAACCAGAAATGGTGAACGTATCATCGTTTCTCGAAAGTCTGTGACGCTGACAACCCGCATAGGATGTCGTACCTTTCAAGACTAGAACCCACATGTGAGAGGGATGGGTTTTTGCAGGAAACCTGGCCTTCAACCAACCCTGGTTTTCTCGTCAGTGCAGAATTTTAATCCTGAGTGTTCCATCCAGTGTGTTGTCTCAGTGTTCTGATTAGAGCAGAGCTCTGGTTGAATTCATTCAACGGAACAACAACGAATTTGAGCATTGGATACCTTGATCCCATGTTTGCATCTGCATAATCATTTTGCATTTAACATTGCATGTTTGTGTGTGTTACAGGTTCTCGTCTTTCCCTTGATTCTGGTATTGGTCTTCTGCAGAGATGGAAGTTAGCAGAAAGAGGATTGTTGTGTACAAATTTCCGGCACCTGAGTTAGGACATTTATTTGGTTTGATTTCCATGGCCGATCCTGGTGTTCTTGCAGCTTTCAAGGAACAGTATGGTGGAATTCTGAAGTTTGTCCGTAAGCTCACGATTCATGAGCATGGAGTTATTCATACCCTGTTGCAGTTTTATGATCCTCCGCTGAGATGCTTCATGTTCCCGGACTATGTGTTGGTTCCGACTTTGGAGGAATTCGCTTACATCTTAGGTGTTCCGATTCTGAACAAAGTGCCTTTTTTCAGTTTCGAAGAAGAACCTAATCTCGAGAAGTTGTCCGCCGCTCTTTATTTGAGCGCCTCTGACATGATAGATCATGTTATCAGCAGAAACGAAGTTTCTGGATTTACTTTACCCTTCTTGGTCGACGAAGCCCAAGAGTATGCTGAAAAGGGTTGTTGGATGGTTTTCAGTGTTATCTTGGCTCTGTGTGTTTATAGCATTGTGTTGTTCCCCAATGTACCAGACTTTGTGAATTTTGATGCTTTTCATATTTTCGCTTCCAAGAACCCCGTACCTACTCTTCTAGGAGACTTGTATCATTCAGTGCATTACAAGAACGAGAAAAGAAGAGGAAAGATGGTTTCTTGTTGCGCACCGCTGTTGCATAAATGGTTGGTTGATCACCTTCCTCACTCTGGAGCTTTTGTGGATGCCGCAAACTCATCTGAATGGTCAAAGAGGCTTATGGGTTTAACGAAGAAGAATATCGTCTAGTTGGACCGAGACTTGCTGGGTCTTGAGCTTATCTTTAGTTGTGGTAGCTTTCCTAATGTGCCCTTGATGGGGAGGAAAGGCGGTATCAATTATAATCCTTCTCTTGCTGTGAGACAATTCGGTTATACTTTGAAAGGACCTCCGAAAGAAGAAGAAGTGCAAAAGTCTCTGTACTTCACAGGTGTAGATGATTCTTGTATCTCGGCCCGATTCGTGGATGCTTGGGGTAAGATTCACAATAAGGGAAAGCTTTCTTTAGGCAAAGGAGATTGTAGAGCATATGATCCCTACTTGGATTGGATTCAGAAGAGAGTGGAAGAGGTATTATTTCAGTTTCCTGTTGAAGCATCCCTATATCCTTTAGTCATTGAGCCGCCCACAACAATCGGTATCCTGAGATATACCAAACTTTGGGCAGAGAATGAAGAGTTGAAGCATGATAAAGGTGAAGTTGTTTATTTGGCCAAGACAAAGTTTGACTCCTTTGTCAAGTTGGAGAAAGAACTTGCTAATCAGCTACAAGCACGAAAGCAAGTCAGTCTTGATCTGAAAAGCACTTGTAGCATTCTGAAGAGTAAGAAGGAGGATTTAGATAGAGCCTATCTGAAGATATCCAAATTCAATAAGCAGTGGAATGCTACTGTGACCGCCAACAATAATAGGGAGGACCAATTTCGTGTTCAAATTGATAATCTGAAGGCGCAATTCAAGGCCAAGGAGAGAGAGGTATTATTAGAATCGTTCCGCAGAAGCACGATCGAGCAGAAATACCAAGAAATTTTATCAGCACTTGAAGAGTTCAAGATTCGGGCAGAGGTGAAGAAACTCAGGCTTGAGGATGCCTTCGGCGAAGATGCTTGGGAGGACCATTGTCATTATCTCTGGGATGTGATACGCAAGAGGGATGTCCTTATTCGAGAGTTGATGGAGAGACCAGACCATCCCGACACAAAGGAGATGCTTGAGGAGTCTCAGGAGTGGCGTAGAGATCATGGCTACTAGGGAGTTGTATCTTTTGTAGTCTTATTTGCTTTTGTACCTTGATCATCACCAGGGATGTTGGATGAGATCAATACCTCTTTGTATGCAGATATTTCTCATTTGATTGTATTATCTCAGCTTTACTTGATATATGAGAAGATTTATTGTGGTGTTTTTATCCATCTATCTCTGTTGCTCTTGTTTATTGAAACCGGAATCAAGGGGGAGATCTCCCTGTGCATACATAGACATGTTTGCATTTTGCATCTTGCATTCTCATTTGCATCGCAGGTTGTTCTTGGTGGCCTTGTGTTCTTACCTCTGTTTGGTTTTCTTCAGTTCAGGATTGAGGAGTTCAGTTGCCACAGGTACTCTACTCGAGGGAATCAGCAAAAGGTGATGGATCAGGTTCAAGCCGAATTGCAGGAGGTCAGGGCACGCATGGCCCAATTCATGGAATTGATGCAGACTGTTGCTAGTGGGCAGGAACAATTGAGAACTTTGCTCCAGCCGTTGATAGCACGGGTTGATGAAGATGGTGTCGGGTTGATGAAGATGGTGTTTTTCACAGAGGAGCTGGTGTTGTTCCTCCACCGATTGGTGGATCTATTCCTCAGGGTATTCCTACTGTTGTTGTACCTCCGGGCGGAGCAGCTGCGAATGAGAATGGTAATATTGCTGGTAATGGGAGTGTGTGTGTTGTGCACGGGGTTGCTGGTCCTCATTGGAAGGATAATCAGGATGATATATTTTCTGTGAAAGATATGGAAGGTGGTTTCCCGACCGAAGCTGACCAAAGGTTTAAGATGATTGAGGAAAAGATGAAATCGTTTGAGAATCAGAGCTCTTTGGACCTTGATATGTCTGATCTTGGTTTAGTTCCTGGGGTCAGGATTCCTCCCAAATTTGAGGTGCCCGATTTTGATAAATATAAAGGGACAACCTGTCCAAGAGTGCACATTCGGGCGTACTTCAAGAAAATGTCTGCTTGCTCCAGTGATGAAAAGCTGCTAATGCATTTCTTCTAGGATAGTCTGGCAGGGGCTTCTTTGGAGTGGTATATGGGGCTTGAGAGAACCCATATCCGCAGCTGGAAAGAATTGGCCAAGGCTTTTGTGCGTTACTATCAATATAATAGTGATCTGGCACCAAATCGGGTACAATTGCAGAGCTTGTCGCAGAAAAATACTGAGAGTTTAAAGGAATACGCCCAGAGGTGGCGGGATCTGGCTACAAGAGCGCAACCTCCTTTAGTTGAAAGGGAGTTGATCGACTTGTTCATGGCTTCATTACCTGGAGTATATTTTGAGAAGTTGATAGGCTGCATGTCTGTAGGATTTTCTGATCTAGTAATCGCTGGTGAGAGATTAGAGAGTGGAATCAAGTCTGGTAAGATTCCAAATGGTGGTGGGTCCTTGTCGGGAGTAACGAAAAAGCCATATTCTGCAAACCCCAAGAGAAGGGAGGGGGGTGCAAATGCTATTTCTCACAAGGATAAAGGTAGAGCTCAATCCCGTTATCCTTAACAAGTCGCTACAGTAGATATCCCAGCTGCAGCTCATCAGTTAGCCAATGTTCAACGACCTTATGCTACCAGACACAGAACGGTTAATAGGCAGTTTGCGAATCCTCTGATGTCGTATTCTCAGTTGTTACAACGGTTGATGCAATTACAACTGGTTCGGAAGAGGACCTTGGCTCCTCTCACTGGTCCGCCACCTGCTGGGTACGATGTGAACGCTCATTGCGAGTTTAATTCGGGTGCTCCAGAGCATGATATTGAACATTGCAAAGCTTTCAAGCATAAAGTACAGGACTTGCTTGATTCCAAAGCTATCAATTTCACCAATGATGGGCCAAATGTGATTCAAAACCTTATGCCGAATCATGGTGTGGCCGAGGCCAATGCCATTATCGAGGGGGAGAAGTTGAATTTGATAATTGATGTTGAGGATTTGAAGACTCCACTGGGTTTTATGAAGGTTTTCTTGTTGAAGAAGGGGTTGTTTCCTGGTTGTTCTGTTGACTGCTCGGAGTGTGAAGCACAACCTGAGGGTTGCAATCTTTTGAAGAAGGGAATTCAGAGAATGATTGATGAGGGTTGTTTGCAATTTGATAAAGTCGTGAAAGAGGTGAGTAATGATGGAAACGAAGTTGCTACGATTTCCATTCCATACCGGACTATCAATATTTCAGTGCCTGCTAGGCCAGCTCCGGTTACCATCACTATACCGGGACCCATGTTGTATGAGAGCATTAGACCTATCCCATGGAATTATGGGGGAGAGGTGTTCTGTAATAGGAAGAAGCAAGAATGGACAAGGTCTGCAAGCGGAAGTTCGTCCGTTGAGAACATAGTTAGTGCCAGAGGTATTACCAGAAGTGGCAGGGTCTTTTCTCCACCGGAGGTTAATGCCGATAGTAATGACAAAGGTAAGCGTAAGGCTGTGATTGAAGATAATGTCAAACCACAGGTCGGCGCGGATGATCTTTCAAAGGATGCAGAGGACTTTATGAGACTAATTTGGAAGAGTAACTACAAAATTGTGGATCACTTGAATCAGACTCCTTCGAAGATATCTATCCTGTCATTGTTGATGAGTTCAGAGGCGCATCGCAACACTCTATTGAAAGTCTTGAACGCAGCGTACGTACCTCAGGAGATTTCTGTTAATCAGTTGGAAGGGGTAGTAGCGCATGTGAAAGCCGGTAATGGTCTCGGTTTTACTGATTTGGATTTGACTCCTGCTCAGAGAAACCATAACTGTGCTTTGCACATATCCTTGGAATGTAGAGGTTCTCTGGTGTCGCATGTCTTGGTTGATACAGAATCATCCCTCAATGTGCTTCCGAAGAAGGCATTGATGAAGTTGGACATTCAAGGTTTGATGTGCACGCCCAGTGATCTGGTGGTGAGAGCTTTTGATGGATCTAAGAGATCAGTGTTTGGAGAAATCACGCTGCCTATTCAGATAGGGCCAGAGATCTTTGATGCAACTTTCTATATTATGGATATCCAGCCAGCATACAATTGTTTGCTTGGCCGACCATGGACACACGCTGTTGGGGCAGTCACCTCAACGTTGCATCAAAAGCTGAAGTATATGGTGGAAGGGAAGATAGTCACGGTATGCGGTGAAGAGGACATTATGGTTAGCCATTTGTCATTCTTCAAGTACGTGGAAGTGGATGGTGAGATCCACGAAACACTCTGCCATGCGTTTGAAACAGTTCAGATTCAGGGGAAGTCTCCTATAGAAGCCAAGGGCCCAGAGGTTTCGATGTCATCGCTCAAGGAGGCTCGTGCTATCGTAGAATCCGGCTCGTCTCAAAAGTGGGGCCAAGTCCTTGATGTTCTTGTCAAGCAAGACAAGTTCGACCTGGGATACAAACCCTCCAGTTCTTCTCAGATTCCGAGATACAGGGGACCTGTGCAGTTCACCAGCAGTGGTGTGATATTTGACAGGATTAATGTTGTTGGCGATGATGAAGGTGACAGTGACTGCAATATGGATGCGTGGATCCGTCCACGTACTCCCGGCCAGAAGCTGTGCAACTGGACTACCAAAGAAGTCATTCATGTTACTGCTGCAGAGTAATGTTCATTGTTTTGATTATGTTCAATCCTACATTCTGCCCAAGATGTAGTGACCCATTTGTGGGGCCTTCTTGTTATTCGCAATTTATCATTAAATAAAAGACGTTTCGCATTCAAATATTGTGATCCCTGTTTTTCTTGTTTTTGTTTTGCATTTATACTTAATAGAAAAATGGCAACGTGTTTTGTTTGTTGCATCGCATAATAAACATAACATCCTCATGCAGGTTTTTTCTATCAGATGCCACCGATTCAGGTTCGGCTATGACTTCGTATGACTTTGATAATCCTATTTATCAAGCTGAAGATGAGACTAACGAACACTGTGAACTACCCAAAGAGTTAGCCATACTTCTCAAACAAGAGGAAAGGGTCATTGTGCCTCATCAGGAGGATATTGAAGTTATCAATCTGGGTAACGAGGATGACAAGAAAGAGGTTAAAGTGGGGGCTGCATTGGAAGACAGTGTCAAGAGAAGATTGGTCGAGATGCTCCGTGAGTATAAGGATATCTTTCGCTTGGTCTTACTAAGACATGCCTGAGTTGGATACGGATATTGTGGTACACCGGTTACCTCTCAGAGAAGAATACTCGCTAGTGAAGCAGAAGTTGAGACGGACAAGGCCTGACATGGCAGTCAAGATCAAAAAAGAAGTGCAAAAGCAGTTGAATGCTGGGTTTCTTGCTATCACGAATTACCCTCGGTGGGTCACTAATATTGTTCCTGTGCCTAATTAGGGGGGAAAGGTCAGGATGTGCGTCGATTATCAAGATCTGAATAAAGCGAGCCCGAAAGACGATTTCCCGCTCCCCCATATCGATGTGTTGGTTGTTAACACCGCTCAGTATTCTGTGTTTTCATTCATGGATGGCTTCTCCGGGTATAACAAAATCAATATGGCCCAGAGGACATGGAGAAAACTACTTTCATCACACCGTGGGGAACGTTTTTCTATAAGGTGATGCCCTTTGGATTGAAAAATGCAGGGGCAACTTACCAGCGGGCGATGGTCACTTTGTTTCATGATTCATCATGAGGTGGAAGTCTATGTTGATGACATGATAGCAAAGTCACAGACGGAGGAGGGACATCTGGTCGATCTTCTGAAATTGTTTGAAAGGATGAGGAAGTTCAAGCTGAGGCTGAATCCTAACAAGTGCACCTTCGGGGTGAGATCTGGGAAGCTACTGGGTTTCATTGTCAGTGAAAAGGGTATTGAGGTAAATCCTGCCAAAATAAAAGCTATACAAGAAATGCCTGAGCCGAGAATGGAAAAAGAGGTTCGTGGTTTCCTGGGGAGATTGTTCCCAGCAGAGCAAGATTGAAGTGGTTCCCTCAGCGGCAGGGTGGTTTGTAAACCAGTAGTCTTCTCCAGCGGAGGCAACGTTGATGACGCCTTTTCCCAACGGAGTCGGCTTTCAGGGTTTTCTCTAGCAGGGTGCAGTGCTGATTCCCTCGACAGAGTAAGTGGTAGAACGGGAGTGTGGGATTTCCCTAGTAGAATGGAGTTCCTAGTAGGAGTATCTGATATTCCTCAGCAAGACAGGTTGATACCTGATGTAATCCCAAGCAGAGTGGATTCTTTCCCAAGCAAGACAAAGTTTTCTAAGATGCCAGTCAGGGCGGATTTCCCGAGCGGAGTAAAGTTAATCTCGGCAGTTGGCTGTATTTCTCCCGCAGGGTCGGTTTCCTCAACAGAAGGGGCTTGATTTAAGCAGAGGGTTTGCTGTTTCCCTGCCGAGTTTTTTGATTCCCTAGAAGAGTTGTATTCTGGAGGGCCATCCAGGGCATTTTCTCAACAGGATATGATTGGATCCCCAGCGGAGTGGATTTTTGGTTCTTGAAAGAGCAATAATACACCAGGTTTTGTTCCAGGAGGCCGTCCAGAGCTTGTTTTCCCAGTAAGTCTAGTTTGTTGGCATGTGCCAATTATCCCCGGTAGGATTGTTTTCTCTCCCCGACAGAGTGGGTATCTTTTCTCCCTAGCATTTATTTTGCTGGGGTGGTTCTTTTGCATTTGCATTTTTGCATTAGCATCCTCCCAAATGCGTAGCATTTCCATTTCGTATGGAGCATTACGCCATTTTCAAACATACGAATGTGAAACATAAGCCAAGTTGTTATCTCTGTGTTTCAGGCGTATTCCCCGGAGAATTGATCTTTTTGCCTTTGGTATCCAAACCATGGTAGCTTCTATTAGCCCGCGTGGTATCCAGACCCTGGCTTACGTTATTCCCCAGCAGTATCATCGGATTTCAGCTGATTATGTTGTTTTGGGACTCATGTGGTAGTCAGACCTTGATGAGTGTGTGTGATGAATGCCTCTGTCCGTTGAGTACCCAGACTCTAATCAATCCCCAGTTGTTGATGTTTTTCTCTTTCCGTCAAGTACCCAGACTCCGGTAAAGACAATTGTGGTATTCAGACCATGGTGATGTCAGACATATTTTCTTTGTCCGTTGAGTATTCAGACTCCGGTTAATGTCGTCGAGTATCCAGACTCTGACAAACCTCCGATTGCAGAAATGTGTTCCCGTGTCGTTGAGTATCTAGGCTCTGACAGACTTCATTGATTCATTTTGTTCGTGCAGTATTCAGACTCCGGCAATTTGAGATGGTATTTTTAAACTCACATGGTATCCAGACCATGGCAGCTCCCGCTAGCCCGCGTGGTATCCAGACCCCGACTTGTGTTTTGTCCCCCCAGCGGTGTCGGCAGACGTCGGTGGGTGGTATCTTCGCAAACTCAGGTGGAATTCAGGCCATAATGAATGTTTCTTCGTCCGTCGAGTATCCAGACTCCGGTCAATCTTTTTTGAGAAATCAGGCTCCGGTTATTTCATTGAGTATTCAGGCTCCGGTTTCTCCGTCGAGTATTCAGGCTCCGGTAAATACCCAGTAAAGTCGCCAATTCCGTAGAGTATCCAGGATCCGGTTGTCGCGTCGAGCATCCAGGCTCCGGTTTTTGTTCGTTGAGTGTTCAGACTCCGGTTATTTTCCGATTTGTGAATCCCTTTGCTCGTTAGTACCCAGACTCCGGTCATTTTTGCTGAGCATTCAGGCTCCGGTTTGCTCGTTGGTACCCAGACTCCGGTAATTCGTGTATTGATTCACCTTGTCCATTGAGTACCCCGACTCCGGTCGTTATGTCGAGCATTCAGGCTCCGGTTCCCTTGACCGTTGAGTATCCAGACTCCGGTCATTACGTTGAGTATTCAGACTCTGGCAAATTTCGTCGATTCATTATGTTCGTTGAATATCCAGATTCCGACAATTTGAGGTGTTACCCTTGCAGCCGACATGGTATCCAGACCATGGTACATTTTTGATGGATGTGTTCATCTTGTTATGTATTTCCACACAGAGTTACTTGGTTAAGTTTCTCTTTCTCCCCGAGCAAAGTTATTTGTATAAATTTCTCTTGTTTTCCCCGCCAAAGTTGCTTGGTTAAGTTTCTCTCTTCCTCAGCAAAACACAGATGTTCTATCAATTCAGCTACTTCCGGAGATTTCTATTCCCAATCAGGGTTTACAGTTTATTTTTGCAAATGGAAAATTTCCGGGTTCTTTGGTATTCAATCGTCTTTTACCTTGATTGTTTGAAAGTCGATGCTCTCATCCCTTCAGGTTCAAATCGATTGAATAGGGGCAGCTATAGCACCCTAAAATTTTCCCTTTCGCTTTAACCTTAATTGGCTTTTGTTTCTTTGCATTTTGCATTTTTGCATATCATAGCATCTGTTCTCGAGGCATGGGATCGAGGTATTCCTGTGGCTCAAGTTCATTTCGGTGCAAAAGACTGAACAACAAACAGCGAGCATCAAAGGCTCGGGTATTTATTTTTCCCAACGGTCAGGCGGCCGATTTTACTTTATTTTGCAGGAGAAAAGCAGTTCAGAAAGCAGCACTCAGACTCATGTCAAGCACTTTTACAGTGATAACGTTCAAGAACAAGATTCAGAAGCTTAACAGAGCTCCAAATAGTCAAAGCAGGGCAAATGGACAGATTTCCTTCCAAAAGGTGCCAAATTTAAAATTTTGAAGGTGTTAATCGGTTAACGCATATGGTTAATCGATTAACCAAGGAAAAATCAGGCCAGATTTGAAATTTTGATGGCGTTAATCAGTTAACGCATACGATTAACCGATTAACCAGTATAATTTTGGCCTCTGTATGTGATTTTTCAATGCAGAGCCATTTGGGGTCCAATTTTGATCACTTAAATTCAAATTTGTCACTTGGGAAGGATATAGAATCATTTCGTAATTTCATTTCCCTCCAAAATCTCATTCCTAGTGCCAAACCAAAATTCACAAACCAATTTCCAAGCCTCTCATTTGGATCCAAACCTAGATGATATTTAAGTGATTCACTCCAAACCAAAGGGATCCAATTTTCATTTCTCACTCTCATTTTTCAGAATTCATCTCAATTCTCTCAAAATCTTTCTCAACTTTCCAATTCCAAAACCCTCACTTAAAGCTCTTTTCCACTGAATTCTTTGATTCTTCCATGGAATTAATGAATTCTTGAGCTCAAACCTCCATCCATCACCTCCATTGAAGTGATTTCTCCATCCAATTTTCGTGCACAATTGGATCCAGATCTGGAAGTGATTTTTGGAAGTGATTATTTGGCTTATTTTGGATTAATCTTGAAGGATCTCCATTTGCTACAACAAGAATTGGTGTGGATCTTGAAGTATTCCGGACTTCTAGCATCAGATCTGTTCAATTCCAGTTAACTCAACATTAACCGAAGCAAATTTATGCTTCGAAGGTTGGAATCCTATATCCATAGCATTTTTGAGCTTATTTGCATGTTCATGATGATTTTCATATTCGATTGAATTTTGGTTGACATGATTGTGGATGTGGCTGTTTAGATCTGTTTACATGCTGTTGAAATAATGGATTTTTTATTTAATTTCGTGCATAGCTAATTAGGTGATCATTGGTAAGTTTGGAGAAGTGATAAACTATTGAAAAGTGATTCTGCTTTGCTGTTTTCAGCGGTTAGCACAATGTTAATCGGTTAACGCATATGGTTAATGGATTAACCATAACAAATTTCCAGATTTTTCAAAGTTTTCAGAGCGTTAATCGGTTAACGCATATGGTTAACCGATTAACCAGTTCAAATTTTCAAAATTTTTAAACGTTAACAGTGTGTTAACCGATTAACACATTGCTGACAGGCCTGTTTTGCAACTTTGTTTGATTGTTTGCATACCGTTTCATCTCGAATCATCATAAATTAGTGTGATGTATTAGGGATGAAATGTTTCTGGATATATGTCGTTGTATTAGGGATGAAATGTTTCTGGATATATGTCGCTGTTCTGGATATACGTTCCTTTTCCACTTGGATGCATACTTATGGATGTGGTTCAAAGTGATGACTCTTTGCATGTTCATTTGTTTTCATCTTTGGCTTTCCTTTCAATGTTTGCATCATTCTTGCATCGCGGTTGAGGTCGAGACGCACTTATGGCGGCTGCTGCCCCACACATTTTTCCTCCCTCCCTCCATTCTAAGTGTGCATTTTCATGTTTGCATCTTTTATTTGTGATTTAATTTACTTGGTGCTTTCTTGTATTTTTTGCCATGATCCCCATAGGGTTCCTAGTCCCTCCGTTTAGGATGGGAGTAGGAGAGACATTAGGTGTTCAATCCAAGCATGCTAACATTAGGGTAGATGTTCCCCCTTTTCTAATCCAAACCTTAGGACCACTTTGCATGACAACGTTAGGGCCGAGTTTCCCTTAGACCTTCTGTGCGTCTCTATTCTCATCTCAAAACAATTCTAATCCATCTAATAAATGCGATAAACATTGTGCGCTACGAGCCTTAAGCTACATGGGGAATGATGAGTGAGGGGTCTCCTCTCGCTTATCTAGAGTGTTTAGTGTACGTCCCGTTTGGGGGCGATACACGACGCATTCGCCTCCATGTCATAGTCTTTAGTGTAACGTGAATCACAAACCGAATTAATTCACTTCAGTAAAAAACACAAACAAAAGTTCAAACTTTTTTCCTTCGGGATTAATCAAACTTCCTCTTTTCAGATAAAAGAGTGTTGTTAACTTTTATTTCTATCGCAAACGGTAACGCCTAAGTCTCCAATGGTCGAGCTGCATACACCACCTGCTAGAACTGCTTGTTGACCCTACTCGGGCCTAAAAACTTTTGAACCAACCTGTGGTCTTTTAAGCCCGAACTATGTTTGCTCTGATCTCTCATACCTGTTGAGAGTATGTAGGCACAAGACGCTATGTCTTGGTGAGCAACCTTCCCCTCTTTCACCCGTAGTTAGCCGAACTACGTTGACTCTGAATTTTCCATTGCACGAGGGAATACGTAGGCACAGAGCGACGATGCTCTGCCGAGTCTCCTTTCTTTTTCTTTTGTCCCTGAGACCTTTAGCATAGATAGATAATCACCCTTTTAGATAGGCAACAAGCATGGATCCCGTCGAGTACGACGGACGTGAGGGGTGCTAATACCTTCCCCTTACGTAACCGACTCCCGAATCCAAGACTTGGTTGCAATGACCTTGTCTTTCCCTTTTTCGTCAGGTTTTTCCGATCGTTTCCTTTCCAACTCTTTGGGATAAATAACGAAAGATGGCGACTCTTCTGTTTTTCGTCGGGTGTTTTTTGCAGTTGCGACACTTGGGTCACTTATCATGAAGAATTTATTTTGGCATGGAGAAAAACCAATAACCGCCGCCCTTAGGTCTTGTACATGATTAATCATGTAGTTCCACCCTTTAGACTTTAGAGTTCTTAAATGAAACACATGCCTTTCATGAAGAGATAATTAGTGGTTGTTGCTCTTTAAGTTTTGTATTATGCATGTATTTTAACGCTTTTGACCTTTCATTTGGGTTTTCTTTTGTAATGAATACAACACAAGCTGCTTTGAACCCTATTCTCTGAATTCTCCACCTCTCAAAGTTGTTAGTTCTTTGGAACTTTAATTTATGAGAGTTCTGCTCATGGAGCTATCACTTCACTACCTTTAATCTATAGTATCCCTGGTATATAACGGTTATGGAATTCATTTGGACCTCAAATACTTCGTATCAATAGCATCACATTGATTCATATGTGACTTGCAGCACAACTTGAAAATGAGTTCATATACTTAGCCTATGCATTCTTGTAATCAACTATGATAAAACTTGAAGCATCATCCAATTAATTCATTCTTGACTTTGCAGCACCAACTGTAGCGATGCCTTAATTTTGAATTAACTGGAATGTTTGAGATTATAGTGTAACCAATAATCGCCGCCCTTAGGTCTTGTAACCAATTCCTCACTCTGGAATCACTAATTGGGCTTGGACAAGCTGAAAACCAACTTGAATAATTGTGAATATGCTTGAGTAATAACAAACAGGTCCATACTTGATCTAAGTCCAAAACAACTATACTGTCATGTCATTTATGCCACTTTGCCTTGGATTGGCTATAGAAATAAATCTCCATTTAGTTTACCTTTGAGCACCATGACTAGAAAGTGGAATGGTGATCTTGCAGTTTACAACAACTTCTCCAATTGTGCCTTAAAACATTACTTTGAAACACAAAAAAAACTCTTTGTTTTAAACATCCTTTTAATCATATCCATATCGATGAGATTGGCCTTGAAACTAATGGATTTGTATAATATGGGCGGTCCATTCCTCAAACATAGCTTGTATGGTTATGAACTAATGCATTATACCATAAGCCTTTGAAATGAATCAAAATATCTTCTGGACTAATTGCATCTAAATTCTAATTCAATTATGACTTGAAATTTGCAAACTAAATCTAAGTTTGTCACAAACTGATTTAGAATCCAAACATAGCTTGACGCTTGCAATCAATTCAAACAAAGCCAGAGGCTAAATCGATTGTGTCTAGAAGCATCATGTGAAGTATCTTTGAACAACTTGAATTAAGTGCAGATCATAACAAGCAACTTGTAGCGAGGCTTAAACAACCTTTAGAGAAGTTTGTAATCAAGTTGAAATAGGGTTTAAATTTCTTAAAAACCAATAATTATGTTGCGAGATATATCCAATCATGTGTTTTATGCCATTGACCAGATCATATATGTTTGACCATGAGAACGAGGACACACATGAGTTTGGGTATACGGGACTGGGGGCACATTTTACCACAAGAATTTAACATAAATTGTTAGGGATTATAACCACAATGAGCACACACAAGGTTTTGCAAACGAAGTCTAAGAGAGTCATGGCCAGAAGTCATGAAGCAGTAAAACATTCATTAAATACCGAAGTAGGACATATTTGGGCAAATGAACTGCTGCATGGCATTCATTTTAAGGTTGAAGTCAATTAGATACAAGAAGACTCCGAAATTTTTTTGAGAAGCAAGGAAAATGCAGTGAGATATACTAGAACGGGGTAGGAGGATGCGAAAGATGAACAAGATAATCTGACATTCTATGGGTGGTCGAAGTAGTCCCTTATCCAATAAGGTCCTTCGCGATACCAGAGTAGTATAACCGAGCCTCTTTGGGTGGTCGAAGCAGCCCCTTATCCGTTAAGGTCCTTCGCGATACCAAAGTGGTATAAACGATCCTCTTTGGGTGTTCGAAGCAGTCCCTTATTCGTTAAGGTCCTTCGCGATACCAAAGTGGTATAAACAAGCATCTTTGGGTTGTCGAAGCAGTCCCTTATCCGTTAAGGTCCTTCTCGATACTAAAGTGGTATCAACGATCCACTTTGGGTGGTCGAAGCAGTTCCTTATCCATTAAGGTCCTTCATAATACCAAAGTGGTATAAACAAGCCTCTTTGGGTGGTCGAAGCAGCCCCTTATCCGTTAAGGTCCTTCCCGATACCAAAGTGGTATAAACGATCCTCTTTCGGTGGTCGAAGCAGTCCCTTATCCGTTAAGGTCCTTCGCGATACCAAAGTTGTATAAACAAGCCTCTTTGGGTGGTCGAAGCAGTCCATTATCCGTTAAGGTCCTTCGCGATACCAAAGTGGTATAAGAAAGCCACTTTGGGTGATTGAAGCAGTCCCTTATCCGTTAAGGTCCTTCGCGATACAAAAATGGTACCTCTGAACACAAACGAGATTTCTTCGGGTGGTCGAAGCAGTCCCTTATCCATTAAGGTCCTCCGCGATACCAAAGTAGTATCTCTAAGCACAATAGAGATTTCATCGGGTGGTCAAAGCAGTCCCTTATTCATTAAGGTCCTTCGCGCTCTGAGCACAAATGAAATTTCTTCGGGTGGTCGAAGCAGTCCCTTATCCATTAAGGTCCTTCCCGATACCAAAGCAGTATCTCTGAGCACAAACGAGATTTCTTTGGGTTATCAAAGCAATCCCTTATCCATTAAGGTCCTTCGCGATACCAAAGCAGTATCTTAGAACACAAACGAGATTTCTTTGGGTGGTCGAAGGAGTCCCTTATCCAATAAGGTCCTTCGCGATACCAAAGCAATATCTTTGAACACAAACGAGATTTCTTCGGGTGGTCGAAGCAGTCCCTTATCCAATAAGGTCCTTCACGATTCCAAAGCAGTATCTCTAAACATAAATGAGATTTCTTCGGTTGGTCGAAGCAGTCTTTTAACAAATAAGGTCCTTCGCGAAACCAAAGTAGTATCTCTGAACATAAAAGAGATTTCTTCGGATGGTCGAAGCAGTCCCTTATCCAATAAGGTCCTTCGCGATACCAAAGCAGTATCTCTGAACACAAATGGGATTTCTTCGGGTGGTCGAAGTAGTCCCTTATCCAATAAGGTCCTTCACGATACCAAAGCAATATCTCTGAACATAAACGAGATTTCTTCTGGTGGTCGAAGCAGTCCCTTATCCAATAAGGTCTTTCGCGATACCAGAGCAGTATCTCTGAATATAAACCTGATTTCTTCGGGTGGTCGAAGTAGTCCCTTATCTAATAAGGTCCTTCGCTATACCACATCAGTATCTCTGAACACAAATGAGATTTCTTCGGTTGGTCGAAGCAATCCCATATTAAATAAGGTCATTCGTGATACCAAAGCAGTATCTCTGAATGTAAATGAGATTTCTTCGGGTGGTTGAAGCAGTCGCTTATCCAATAAGGTCCTTAGCGATACCAAAGCAGTATCTCTGAACACAAACGAGATTTCTTCAGGTGGTCGAAGCAGTCCCTTATCCAATAAGGTCCTTCGCAATAGCAAAGCAGTCTCTCTGAATGTAAACGAGATTTCTTCAGGTGGTACACAAACGAATTTTCTTCCGGTGGTCGAAGCAGTCTCTTATCCAATAAGGTCCTTCACGATACCAAAGTTGTATCTTTGAACATAAAAGAGATTTCTTCGGTTGGTCAAAGCAGTCCCTTATCCAACAAGGTCCTTCGCAATACCAAATCGGTATCTCTGAACACAAACAAGATTTCTTCAGGTGGTCGAAACATTCTCTTTTCCAATAAGGTCCTTCGCGATACTAAAGCAGTATCTCTGAACAGAAACGAGATTTCTTTGGGTGGTCGAAGCAGTCTTTTAACCAATAAGGTCCTTCGCGATACCAAAGCAGTATCTCTGAACACAAACGAGATTTCTTCGGGTGGTCGAAGTTGTCCCCTATCCAATAAGGTCCTTCGCGATACCAAAGCAGTATCTCTGAATGCAAACGAGATTTCTTTGGGTGGTCAAAGCAATCCCTTATCCATTAATGTCCTTCGCGATACCAAAGCAGTACCTCTGAACACAAACGAGATTTCTTTGGGTGGTCGAAGGAGTCCTTTATCCAATAAGGTCCTTCGTGATACCAAAGCAGTATCTTTGAACACAAACGAGATTTCTTCGGGTGGTCAAAGCAGTCCCTTATCCAATAAGGTCCTTCACGATACCAAAGCAATATCTCTAAACATAAACCAGATTGCTTCGGTTGGTTGAAGCCTTCTTTTAACCAATAAGGTCCTTCGCGATACCAAAGCAGTATCTCTGAACATAAACGAGATTTCATCGGGTGGTCGAAGCAGTCCCTTATCCAACAAGGTCCTTCGAGATACCAAATCAGTATCTCTGGACACAAACGGGATTTCTTCGGGTGGTCGAAGTAGTCCCTTATCCAATAAGGTCCTTCGCGATACCAAAGCAATATCTCGGAACATAAACGAGATTTCTTCGGGTGGTCGAAGCAGTCCCTTATCCAATAAGGTCCTTCGCGATACCAATGCAGTATCTCTGAACATAAACGAGATTTCTTCGGGTGGTCGAAGCAGTCCCTTATCTAATAAGGTCCTTCGCTATACCACAACAGTATCTCTGAACACAAATGATATTTCTTCGGGTGGTCGAAGCAGTCCCTTATCAAATGATGTCCTTCGTGATACCAACGCAGTATCTCTGAATGTAAATGAGATTTCTTCGGGTGGTTGAAGCAGTCCCTTATCCAATAAGGTCCTTAGCGATACCAAAGCAGTATCTCTAAACATAAACGAGATTTCTTCGGGTGGTCGAAGCAGTACCATATCCCATAAGGTCCTTCGCGATACCAAAGCAGTATCTCTGAACATAAACGAGATTTCTTCGGTTGGTCGAAGCAGTCCCTTATCCAATAAGGTCCTTCGCGATACCAAAGCAGTATCTCTGAACACAAACGAGATTTCTTCGGGTGGTCAAAGAAGTCCCTTATCGAATAAGGTCCTTTGCGATACCAAAGCAGTCTCTCTGAATGTATACGACATTTCTTCGGGTGGTACACAAACGAATTTTCTTCCGGTGGTCGAAGCAGTCCCTTATCCAATAAGGTCCATCAAGATACCAAAGCAGTATCTCTGAACATAAACGAGATTTCTTCGGTTGGTCAAAGCAGTTCCTTATCCAATAAGGTCCTTCGCAATACCAAAGCAGTATCTATGAACACAAACGAGATTTCTTCGGGTGGTCGAAGCAGTCTCTTATCCAATAAGGTCCTTCGCGATACTAAAGCAGTATCTCTGAACAAAAAGAAGATTTCTTTGGGTGGTTGAAGCAGTCTTTTAACCAAAAAGGTCCTTCGCGATACCAAAGCAGTATCTCTGAACACAAACGAGATTTCTTCGGGTGGTCAAAGTTGTCCCCTATCCAATAAGGTGCTTCGCGATACCAAAGCAGTATCTCTAAATGTAAACGACATTTCTTTGGGTGGTCAAAGAAATCCCTTATCCATTAATGTCCTTCGCGAGACCAAAGCAGTACCTCTGAACACAATCAAGATTTCTTTGGGTGGTCGAAGGAGTCCCTTATCCAATATGGTCCTTCGCGATACAAAAACAGTATCTTTGAACACAAACGAGATTTCTTCGGGTGGTCGAAGCAGTCCCTTATCCAATAAGTTCCTTCACGATACCAAAGCAACATCTTTAAACATAAACGAGATTTCTTCGGTTGATCGAAGTAGTCTTTTAACCAATAAGGTCCTTCGCGATACCAAAGCAGTATCTCTAAACATAAACGAGATTTCTTCGGGTGGTCGAAGCAGACCTTTATCCAATAAGGTCCTTCGCGATACCAAAGCAGTATCTCTGAACACAAACGGGATTTCTTCGGGTGGTCGAAGTAGTCCCTTATCCAATAAGGTCCTTCGCGATACCAAAGCAATATCCCTGAACATAAACGAGATTTCTTCGGGTGGTCGAAGCAGTCCCTTATTCAATAAGGTCCTTCGCGATACCAATGCAGTATCTCTGAACATAAACGAGATTTCTTCGGGTGGTCGAAGCAGTCCCTTATCCAATAAGGTCCTTCGCTATACCACAACAGTATCTTTGAACACAAATGAGATTTCTTCGGGTGGTCGAAGCAGTCCCTTATCAAATGAGGTCCTTCGTGATACCAAAGCAGTATCTCTGAATGTAAATGAGATTTCATCGAGTGGTCGAAGCAGTCCCTTATCCAATAAGGTCCTTTGCGATACCAAAGCAGTCTCTCTGAATGTATACGAGATTTCTTCGCGTGGTACACAAACGAATTTTTTTCCGGTGGTCGAAGCAGTCCCTTATCCAATAAGGTCCTTCAAGATACCAAAGCAGTATCTCTGAACACAAACGAGATTTCTTCGGTTGGTCGAAGCAGTCCCTTATCCAATGAGGTCCTTCGTGATACCAAAGTAGTATCTCTGAATGTAAACGACATTTCTTCGGGTGGTTGAAGCAGTCCCATATCCAATAAGGTCCTTAGCGATACCAAAGCAGTATCTCTGAACACAAACGAGATTTCTTCGGGTGGTTGAAGTAGTACCTTATCCCATAAGATCCTTCACGATACCAAAGCAGTATCTCTAAACATAAACGAGATTTCTTCGGGTGGTAGAAGCAGTTCCTTATCCAATAAGGTCCTTCATGATACCAAAGCAGTATCTCTGAACATAAACAAGATTTCTTCGGGTGGTAGAAGCAGTCCCTTATCCAATAAGGTCCTTCTTGATAGCTGTAACACCCCCTTCCTATACCCCCAAATAATTGAATAAATCATTTAGGCACTCAATATAAATTTCATCAGAGTTTATTTTAAACATGGTATAAAAGAGGTGCATCACATTATCATGAAATTAAACGTATCCAACACCTGCTCAAGTAGATATGCAACAATGGGCAAGTCATAACAAAGAAATCTTAGTCCTAAAACCCACATCTCAACATTTAGAATAAAAGAGGAAACATCTAAACATTGAATTAATTCATTCATATAAACATATATACATCATTCAGTTAATTCATGTTTACAAATCATCCATAAGCAGATACATACACAGATGTATCACAAAAGAATCAAAACACTTGTATCTCCAAAAAGAGCCAAAGGCTTCCTAACTACCCAGATGTTACATATCAGAGCCAACGACCAAAAACAATGAAGACTCGCTTCACAAAAAGGACCTCCAGCAACCTACTCTGCAATGCCTCATAGAGCATTATAGAACAGCAGAAGGGTGAGAAACAATATCATAACAGTCAATGCATAAAATTATATATTATAAAAATTACACATACTTCACATTCTCACCACGATTCATTATATAAACCTCAATGCACATTTCATAACTGGGCATATTCGCCAATCATACTTCTACACATACAGATTATTTCCACATAACATTTACAATATAACACCAAGCATATCCAATATGCGTCAACCATGTTTATATTAATTCATAAACTCACAAAACATACATATACATACATTCACATATACATATATATCTTCAAGCATACCAATCATTCCAATCATCCACAATTCACATAAACATTTACACTTATGTTCATTCACCATACATCATGCAATATGTCAACATGCAACTCATAGAGACCGACTCACGACTCTATGCAGATGTAAATGCGGTACCGACTCATTTCAACAGGTTCAATTGAAGAACCAAATGGAATCATCGCTCGTTACCGAAGTAACTTCCCGTCGGTCCTACGATGTTCACCCATCGCTCACACCCCACATGGGCACACGATGTTTCAGGATTGCTCACACCCCACACGTGTACACAATCCGATTGCTCACACCCCACACGGGCACACAATCGTTCTGTAGATTCACTATGAAATCAAGAAATAACCATCGCTCACACCCCACATGGGCACACGATGTTTCACATGCGACATGACTCATGACACTCATGAAATGCACACATGTTTACAAACACACTCATGCATTCTTCACATTTATCGCATATATTCATTTATGAATTCAAAATATATGTATCACAAAACATATATATTCATCATTCATTCACACCATTCAAACATGGCTCACATTCACAATCAATTCCTCATGCATTTCTATTCAAACTAAGCAAATGCACAAAATTGCCAACCGGCCACACTTATGCTTCACAACCATAAACTAGGATTCACGTCATACGGCTACCTACAACACATCACAAATCAGCACACAAGCTATTAAAACAAAGAAGGGTCGATCGCCACCAAAATCCCAAGCCACAACAGCACACAACACCAGGGAAAACCCATCCTGCTACGTTCGCTACACCCTCGCCTAGCGAGATGCTAGCGAGCGTTCGTCACTTGCTCGCCTAGCGAACTGCTAGCGAGCACAAACATAAGCTCCAGACTTCGTTCGCTACCTCGTTCGCCACAGCGAACCTCCAGCGAGCTCCTCGCTACTCCCTTCGCTGCAAGCGAAGGACATCAAAACCATTCTGTCCCAAGTCTGGGACCGTTCGCTGCGCACTCTCTTAGCGAACTGCCAGCGAACACTCGCGACCTGCTCGCCTAGCGAGCTGCTAGCGAGCGTCTGCGATTTCCACTTCTCCCCACTGTTCAGAATCCAAAACCACCGATAAAATCACCCGATGAACTCCAAATCATATCCAGTAGCCTTAGTCTAACATATATCGACTAATCTACGTCATCTAATCACGATTCTAACCGTTAGACAACGATTTCTATCGATTAAACCAATTTTGACCTAAAATGGAAAGTGTAAAAAACTACCAATCAATCCAAAAAAATCCAACAAAAATCATACATGATTATACACATTGATATAATAATAAGGTTTCACACCCTTACCCGATTGATTGAAGCTTGAAAGTTGTTTCTTGATGAATTTCTAGGTTTTTCTCCATTTCTCCTCTTTCTCTTCTCTTTTCTTCTTTCCTTCCTTTTTCTTTCTATCTCATTTCTTTTCTCTCTAATTCTCACTTATACCTCTTTCTATTCTATTCGATTTCTCCTCAAAATACCTCTTAAAATATTTTCTCACAAAATACCCCACTTAATATAAAATACTAGATGTCTAAAATACCCTTTAATCTATTTTCCCCGAAAACTCTCTGAATCGGTAAAATAGCACAAAAAGAAATTAAACGTATCGACACATAAATTCCATAATTAAAATAACATTCATCCAAATAAATCAAAAAGGACTCAAACAAATTGGGAAATTCAGAATCGGGGCGTTACAACTCTTCCCCACTTCAGAAATTTTCGTCCTCGAAAATATTAACCGATTCAACCGACTCGGGATGTGACTCTCGCATCCTAACCTTCCAAATCCAACTCCCTCTAGTTGATTCCACCTAATTACCTTTACCAAGACGATCCCTTTTCCTCAAGGTTGTCTCAACAGTCAAATCCTCTCGCACTCATACACTCTCCATCCGTGGCCACCGAAACAATTCTTTCAAAGTACTCATATCCAATCCACACTACTCGGACACATAGAATTTATCACAACATCTCATGTAACCCTTCCCATAAATCCGAAAATCATCCCTTCGACTTCAATTCCTTAAACTCCATCAATCTATTAACTCCAATTAGAATTCCAACCTTCTCGAATCTCATCGAGAACACCAATAATCAGTCTCACTACACAAAGCTCAACTCCATACGAAGTCCCTATTATTTCCTCTTCATCATATGCAATTTTTCTCAAACCAAACAAATACCTCAAGTTCTTAAGATCATTAACCACCTCAAAGCTCAACTAAGCCATTGAAGCTCCCCAAACTCCAGTACAAACACACAACAGCAACCAACTCTAAGTCACTCATCAGATAATTCCTCTTGTACTTTTAACTGCCTTAAAGCATAATTCAAACATTGTTGGTGTTGCATTTAACGTATCTCCCGATCATATCACCAAGGCATCACAAAGCACAACAAACAGTCTTTTTGGATTCGACAAAACCAACACACAAGCTGTTGACAACTTTTCCAAAATTCTTTGAACTTTCTTCATAGTGACATAATACTACTTCCTCTCTAACACTAATAACTCAATTCTGCGATGTACAACCTGATCCTCTACATCCTTCTAATACATCGAAACACCATTGGTTACACAACCCTTGGCTCACTCGCTCAAGTGTGGAAAATCCCATTCCAAACGGACACGCAGTTGTGGACCTATGGCGAAAACACGAATCACACTTACCACAACACCCAAACATATTTCATCAATAAATACATGATTCCATGTCACTACCTCCTCGTCGCGTAGAGAACTAAAATAACTTCCAACGCTCCTAACTTTGCGTCATTCCAAATCACGGTTCTCCCGTTACTACAAAATTTAGAAACAACATTCTGCACTTAGAAGGCCATTCAAATCGTCTTCAACTTCTCGAAATGGTTGAAGGTTTACCCATACTAATCTTGTATCGTACATCTTACTCCCTTTAGTAATTACCAGAAGTCACCATCCACTCTTTATATGCTTAACCTCAGAGTTTGTTGCCGTAGCGCCAACACCAAACGCGAGTCTCAACCACTCAATTAATTTAACACCTTGACCATCCAATCACACCTATAACATGGGGTTCTCAATCCTGGACCAGTTCCCAAAATTGCGTCCTTCATAACCCCACTTAACATACTGGCTCTATATCACTTATCTTGTCAGGATAACTTCCAGACAACCATAACTAGTCGGAAACTGCCAACCCCCCACTTTCATAAGCACTCCAAATCTCATCAAAATTCAACATCTCAACACTGCCTTGCGTCGACTCCTCAGAACAATCCTTAAGCACTTGGCTTCACTCCAAACAATTCACTACACGCACCATCTAAGCTTGTAAGACACGTCTATCCCATCCGACACAATCCCAACTACTATCAACAAGAGATTAAGGGTGATCAGTTCCTCAATTTGTCAATAGACAGCCGAAAATCATGATGGAGTATAAACCATCTTTACCAGATTATAATAGCGCTTAATCACACACCACGGGAAACACATCAATTTCCACCTTGCTCCCAACCGACAACGATGCAAACAAGTCAAACAATTGAGCTTCGTCCGCTAAAAATTCTTCAACTTTTTAGTGGATAGAAAACTCTCACTTCTATCATCTTCCAAAGAATGAAACTCTACCAACTTGTGACAACAATCTAAATGAAATCTATTAGATTGCAACCGATTCATACCGAAGATCGCGTCCAAACCGTCCAACGGGAAACACACTAAATCCATAACGAAGTCCTTACCACACATGGTCGAAGGACGACTTATGCATATCAAAGAAGTAGTTACCGACCCCGAAGCGGGCGTCTCAATAACCATATTATCATCAGAAGTAAATATACACAAATCCAATCGCTTAGCGCACTCAAAAGAAATGAACGAATGAGTTGCTCCGGTATCAATAATAGCAACTAAAAGCATATTATTAATAAAGCATGTACCTTTAATTAAACGGTCCGCATTAGTAACGTCGGAGCCTGCTAATGCAAATACCTTCCCACTCGTTGGAGCTTGCTTAGGTTTAGGACACTTAGCACTGATGTGTCCTACTTCTCCACAATTGTAGCACTTCACTACACCCATTCTACAATCCGTAGCATCATGTCCAAGAACTCCACAGCTAGAGCACTTAACTTTGGGCTTCCTACACATAAAAGACTTGTGACCCATCTCGCCACACTTGTAGCACTTAATGGGACCCGAACATCCACCTCCGGACTTCTTAACAAAGTGTTCCCTATGCTTGCCTTTATCAGCAAGCGTCACATAAGGCCCACTCCTTACCAGTTGCTTTCCTCTCTTCTCATTCAAACTTTTGTAATGAGCGGAACAAACCTTGCTATCTTCCTCGAAGATTCTACAACACTCCGTCAAATCCGAAAACCTTCTTATCCTCTGATATCCCATCGCTTGCCTAATCTCAGGACGCAAGCCATTCTCATACTTAATACACTTTGCGAACTCAGCCGTAGCCGCATCATAGTGAGGATGAAATTGAACCAATTCCACAAACTTAGCAGTATAGTCCACCACAGACATACTACCTTGTTTCAGCTCAAGGAACTCCATCTCCTTTTTCCTGAACTCATCAGTCGCATTCACAATCGGCGCATCTCGCACCGTCCTAACCATTTCTTCCAAAGCAGCCGCCACCGCATCGCTGTTACGACCATCCATTCTAACCATTACCAAAAATATCAACAAGGTTAAACAACTATTCAACCAACACAACGACAAGACACACACAACTGACTCAACACTGGCTCTGATACCACTTAATGTAACACCCCCTTCCTATACCCCCAAATAATTGAATAAATCATTTAGGCACTCAATATAAATTTCATCAGAGTTTATTTTAAACATGGTATAAAAGAGGTGCATCACATTATCATGAAATTAAGCGCATACAACACCTGCTCAAGTAGATATGCAACAATGGGCAAGTCATAACAAAGAAATCTTAGTCCTAAAACCCACATCTCAACATTTAGAATAAAAGCGGAAACATCTAAACATTGAATCAATTCATTCATATAAACATATATACATCATTCAGTTAATTCATGTTTACAAATCATCCATAAGCAGATACATACACAGATGTATCACAAAAGAATCAAAACACTTGTATCTCCAAAAAGAGCCAAAGGCTTCCTAACTACCCAGATGATACATATCAGAGCCAACGACCAAAAACAATGAAGACTCGCTTCACAAAAAGGACCTCCAGCAACCTACTCTGCAATGCCTCATAGAGCATTATAGAACAGCAGAAGGGTGAGAAACAATATCATAACAGTCAATGCATAAAATTATATATTATACAAATTACACATACTTCACATTCTCACCACGATTCATTATATAAACCTCAATGCACATTTCATAACTGGGCATATTCGCCAATCATACTTCTACACATACACATTATTTCCACATAACATTTACAATATAACACCAAGCATATCCAATATGCGTCAACCATGTTTATATTAATTCATAAACTCACAAAACATACATATACATACATTCACATATACATATATATCTTCAAGCATACCAATCATTCCAATCATCCACAATTCACATAAACATTTACACTTATGTTCATTCACCATACATCATGCAAGATGTCAACATGCAACTCATAGAGACCGACTCACGACTCTATGCAGATGCAAATGCGGTACCGACTCATTTCAACAGGTTCAATTGAAGAACCAAATGGAATCATCGCTCGTTACCGAAGTAACTCCCCGTCGAGCCTACGATGTTCACCCATCACTCACACCCCACATGGGCACACGATGTTTCAGGATTGCTCACACCCCACACGGGCACACAATCTGATTGCTCACACCCCACACGGGCACACAATCGTTCTGTAGATTCACTATGGAATCAAGAAATAACCATCGCTCACACCCCACATGGGCACACGATGTTTCACATGCGACATGACTCATGACACTCATAAAATGCACACATGTTTACAAACACACTCATGCATTCTTCACATTTATCGCATATATTCATTTATGAATTCAAAATATATGTATCACAAAACATATATATTCATCATTCATTCACACCATTCAAACATGGCTCACATTCACAATCAATTCCTCATGCATTTCTATTCAAACTAAGCAAATGCACAAAATTGCCAACCGGCCACACTTATGCTTCACAACCATAAACTAGGATTCACGTCATACGGCTACCTACAGCACATCATAAATCAGCACACAAGCTATTAAAACAAAGAAGGGTCGATCGCCACCAAAACCCCAAGCCACAACAGCACACAGCACCAGGGAAAACCCATCCTGCTACGTTCGCTACATGCTCGCCTAGCGAGCTGCTAGCGAGCGTTCGTCACTTGCTCGCCTAGCGAACTGCTAGCGAGTACAAACAGAAGCTCCAGACTTCGTTCGCTACCTCGTTCGCCACAGCGAACCTCCAGCGAGCTCCTCGCTACTCCCTTCGCTACAAGCGAAGGACATCAAAACCATTCTGTCCCAAGTCTGGGACCGTTCGCTGCGTACTCTCTTAGCGAACTGCCAGCGAACACTCGCGACCTGCTCGCCTAGCGAGCTGCTAGCGAGCGTCTGCGATTTCCACTTCTCCCCAATGTTCAGAATCCAAAACCACCGATAAAATCACCCGATGAACTCCAACTCATATCCAGTAGCCTTAGTCTAACATATATCGACTAATCTACGTCATCTAATCACGATTCTAACCGTTAGACAACGATTTCTATCGATTAAACCAATTTCGACCTAAAATGGAAAGTGTAGAAAACTACCAATCAATCCAAAACAATCCAAAAAAAATCATACATGATTATACACATTGATATAATAATAAGGTTTCACACCCTTACCCGATTGATTGAAGCTTGAAAGTTGTTTCTTGATGAATTTCTAGGTTTTTCTCCATTTCTCCTCTTTCTCTTCTCTTTCCTTCTTTCCTTCCTTTTTCTTTCTATCTCATTTCTTTTCTCTCTAATTCTCACTTATACCTCTTTCTATTCTATTCGATTTCTCCTCAAAATACCTCTTAAAATATTTTCTCACAAAATACCCCACTTAATATAAAATACTAGATGTCTAAAATACCCTTTAATCTATTTTCCCCGAAAACTCCGAATCGGTAAAATAGCACAAAAAGCAATTAAACGTATCGACACATAAATTCCATAATTAAAATAACATTCATCCAAATAAATCAAAAAGGACTCAAACAAATTGGGAAATTCAGAATCGGGGCGTTACAACTCTCCCCCACTTCAGAAATTTTCGTCCTCGAAAATATTAACCGATTCAACCGACTCGGGATGTGACTCTCGCATCCTAACCTTCCAAATCCAACTCCCTCTAGTTGATTCCGCCTAATTACCTTTACCAAGACGATCCCTTTTCCTCAAGGTTGTCTCAACAGTCAAATCCTCTCGCACTCATACACTCTCCATCCGTGGCCACCGAAACAATTCTTTCAAAGTACTCATATCCAATCCACACTACTCGGACACATAGACTTTATCACAACATCTCATGTAACCCTTCCCATAAATCCGAAAATCATCCCTTCGACTTCAATTCCTTAAACTCCATCAATCTATTAACTCCAATTAGAATTCCAACCTTCTCGAATCTCATCGAGAACACCAATAATCAGTCTCACTACACAAAGCTCAACTCCATACAAAGTCCCTATTATTTCCTCTTCATCATATGCAATTTTTCTCAAACCAAACAAATACCTCATGTTCTTAAGATCATTAACCACCTCAAAGCTCAACTAAGCCATTGAAGCTCCCCAAACTCCAGTACAAACACACAACAGCAACCAACTCTAAGTCACTCATCAGATAATTCCTCTTGTACTTTTAACTGCCTTAAAGCATAATTCAAACATTGCTGGTGTTACATTTAACGTATCTCCCGATCATATCACCAAGGCATCACAAAGCACAACAAACAGTCTTGTTGGATTCGACAAAACCAACACACAAGCTGTTGACAGCTTTTCCAAAATTCTTTGAACTTTCTTCATAGTGACATAATACTACTTCCTCTCTAACAGTGATAACTCAATTCTACGATGTACAACCTGATCCTCTACATCCTTCTAATACATCGAAACACCATTGGTTACACAACCCTTGGCTCACTCACTCAAGTGTGGAAAATCCCATTCCAAACGGACACGCAGTTGTGGACCTATGGCGAAAACACGAATCACACTTACCACAACACCCAAACATATTTCATCACTAAATACATGATTCCATGTCACTACTTCCTCGTCGCGTAGAGCACTAAAATAACTTTCAACGCTCCTAACTTTGCGTCATTCCGAATCACGGTTCTCCCCTTACTACAAAATTTAGAAACAACATTCTGCACTTAGAAGGCCATTCAAATCGTCTTCAACTTCTCGAAATGGTTGAAGGTTTACCCATACTAATCTTGTATCCTACATCTTACTCCCTTTAGTAATTACCAGAAGTCACCATCCACTCTTTATATGCTTAACCTCGGAGTCTGTTGCCGTAGCGCCAACACCAAACGTGAGTCTCAACCACTCAATTAATTTAACACCTTGACCATCCAATCACACCTATAACATGGGGTTCTCAATCCTGGACCAGTTCCCAAAATTGCGTCCTTCATAACCCCACTTAACATCCTGGCTCTATATCACTTATCTTGTCAGGATAACTTCTAAACAACCATAACTAGTCGGAAACTGCCAACCCCCCACTTTCATTAGCACTCCAAATCTCATCAAAATTCAACATCTCAACACTCCCCTGCGTCGACTCCTCAGAACAATCCTTAAGCACTTGGATTCACTCCAAACAATTCACTACATGCACCATCTAAGCTTGTAAGACACGTCTATCCCATCCGACACTATCCCAACTACTATCAACAAGAGATTAAGGGTAATCAGTTCCTCAATTTTTCAATAGACAACCGAAAATCATGATGGAGTATAAACCATCTTTACCAGATTATAATAGCGCTTAATCACACACCACGGGAAACACATCAATTTCCACCTTGCTCCCAACCAACAACGATGCAAACAAGTCAAACAACTGAGCTTCGTCCGCTAAAAATTCTTCAACTTTTTAGTGGATAGAAAACTCTCACTTCTATCATCTTCCAAAGAAGGAAACTCTACCAACTTGTGACAACAATCTAAATGAAATCTATTAGATTGCAACCGATTCATACCGAAGATCGCGTCCAAACCGTCCAACGGTACACACACTAAATCCATAACGAAGTCCTTACCACACATGGTCGAAGGACGACTTATGCATATCAAAAAAGTAGTTACCGACCCCGAAGCGGGCGTCTTAATAACCATATTATCATTAGAAGTAAATATACACAAATCCAATCGCTTAGCGCACTCAAAAGAAATGAACGAATGAGTTGCTCCGGTATCAATAATAGCAACTAAAAGCATATTATTAATAAAGCATGTACCTTTAATCAAACGGTCCGCATTAGTAGCGTCAGAGTCTGCTAATGCAAATACCTTCCCACTCGTTGGAGCTTCCTTAGGTTTAGGACACTTAGCACTGATGTGTCCTACTTCTCCACAATTGTAGCACTTCACTACACCCATTGTACAATCCGTAGAATCATGTCCAAGAATTCCACAGTTAGAGCACTTAACTTTGGGCTTCCTACACATAAGACTTGTGACCCATCTCGCCACACTTGTAGAACTTAATGGGACCCGAACATCCACCTCCGGACTTCTTAACAAAGTGTTCCCTATGCTTGCCTTTATCAGCAAGCGTCACATAAGGCCCACTCCTTACCAGTTGCTTTCCTCTCTTCTCATTCAAACTTTTGTAATGAGCGGAACGAACCTTACTATCTTCCTCGAAGATTCTACAACACTCCGTCAAATCCGAAAACCTTCTTATCCTCTGATATCCCATCGCTTGCCTAATCTCAGGACGCAAGCCATTCTCATACTTAATACACTTTGCGAACTCAGCCGTAGCCGCATCATAGTGAGGATGAAATTGAACCAATTCCACAAACTTAGCAGTATAGTCCACCACAGACATACTACCTTGTTTCAGCTCAAGGAACTCCATCTCCTTCTTCTTGAACTCATCAGTCGCATTCACAATCGGCGCATCTCGCACCGTCCTAACCATTTCTTCCAAAGCAGCCGCCACCGCATCGCCGTTACGACCATCCATTCTAACCATTACCAAAAATATCAACAAGGTTAAACAACTATTCAACCAACACAACGACAAGACACACACAACTGACTCAACACTGGCTCTAATACCACTTAATGTAACACCCCCTTCCTATACCCCCAAATAATTGAATAAATCATTTAGGCACTCAATATAAATTTCATCAGAGTTTATTTTAAACATGGTATAAAAGAGGTGCATCACATTATCATGAAATTAAGCGCATACAACACCTGCTCAAGTAGATATGCAACAATGGGCAAGTCATAACAAAGAAATCTTAGTCCTAAAACCCACATCTCAACATTTAGAATAAAAGCGGAAACATCTAAACATTGAATCAATTCATTCATATAAACATATATACATCATTCAGTTAATTCATGTTTACAAATCATCCATAAGCAGATACATACACAGATGTATCACAAAAGAATCAAAACACTTGTATCTCCAAAAAGAGCCAAAGGCTTCCTAACTACCCAGATGATACATATCAGAGCCAACGACCAAAACCAATGAAGACTCGCTTCACAAAAAGGACCTCCAGCAACCTACTCTGCAATGCCTCATAGAGCATTATAGAACAGCAGATGGGTGAGAAACAATATCATAACAGTCAATGCATAAAATTATATATCATACAAATTACACATACTTCACATTCTCACCACGATTCATTATATAAACCTCAATGCACATTTCATAACTGGGCATATTCGCCAATCATACTTCTACACATACACATTATATCCACATAACATTTACAATATAACACCAAGCATATCCAATATGCGTCAACCATGTTTATATTAATTCATAAACTCACAAAACATACATATACATACATTCACATATACATATATATCTTCAAGCATACCAATCATTCCAATCATCCACAATTCACATAAACATTTACACTTATGTTCATTCACCATACATCATGCAAGATGTCAACATGCAACTCATAGAGACCGACTCACGACTCTATGCAGATGCAAATGCGGTACCGACTCATTTCAACAGGTTCAATTAAAGAACCAAATGGAATCATCGCTCGTTACTGAAGTAACTCCCCGTCAGGCCTACGATGTTCACCCATCGCTCACACCCCACATGGGCACACGATGTTTCAGGATTGCTCACACCCCACACGGGCATACAATCGTTCTGTAGATTCACTACGGAATCAAGAAATAACCATCGCTCACACCCCACATGGGCACATGATGTTTCACATGCGACATGACTCATGACACTCATGAAATGCACACATGTTTACAAACACACTCATGCATTCTTCACATTTATCGCATATATTCATTTATGAATTCAAAATATATGTATCACAAAACATATATATTCATCATTCATTCACACCATTCAAACATGGCTCACATTCACAATCAATTCCTCATGCATTTCTATTCAAACTAAGCAAATGCACAAAATTGCCAACCGGCCACACTTATGCTTCACAACCATAAACTAGGATTCACGTCATACGGCTACCTACAGCACATCATAAATCAGCACACAAGCTATTAAAACAAAGAAGGGTCGATCGCTACCAAAACCCCAAGCCACAATAACACACAGCACCAGGGAAAACCCATCCTGCTACGTTCGCTACACGCTCGCCTAGCAAGCTGCTAGCGAGCGTTCGTCACTTGTTCGCCTAGCGAACTGCTAGCGAGCACAAACAGAAGCTCCAGACTTCGTTCGCTACCTCGTTCGCCACAGCGAACCTCCAGCGAGCTCCTCGCTACTCCCTTCGCTGCAAGCGAAGGACATCAAAACCATTCTGTCCCAAGTCTGGGACCGTTCGCTGCGGACTCTCTTAGCGAACTGCCAGCGAACACTCGCGACCTGCTCGCCTAGCGAGCTGCTAGCGAGCGTTTGCGATTTCCACTTCTCCCCACTGTTCAGAATCCAAAACCACCGATAAAATCACCCGATGAACTCCAACTTATATCCAGTAGCCTTAGTCTAACATATATCGACTAATCTACGTCATCTAATCACGATTCTAACCGTTAGACAACGATTTCTATCGATTAAACCAATTTCGACCTAAAATGGAAAGTGTAGAAAACTACCAATCAATCCAAAACAATCCAACAAAAATCATACATGATTATACACATTGATATAATAATAAGGTTTCACACCCTTACCCGATTGATTGAAGCTTGAAAGTTGTTTCTTGATGAATTTCTAGGTTTTTCTCCATTTCTCCTCTTTCTCTTCTCTTTTCTTCTTTCCTTCCTTTTTCTTTCTATCTCATTTATTTTCTCTCTAATCTCACTTATACCTCTTTCTATTCTATTCGATTTCTCCTCAAAATACCTCTTAAAATATTTTCTCACAAAATACCCCACTTAATATAAAATACTAGATGTCTAAAATACCCTTTAATCTATTTTCCCCGAAAACTCTCCGAATCGGTAAAATAGCACAAAAAGTAATTAAACGTATCGACACATAAATTCCATAATTAAAATAACATTCATCCAAATAAATCAAAAAGGACTCAAACAAATTGGGAAATTCAGAATCGGGGCGTTACAACTCTCCCCCACTTCAGAAATTTTCGTCCTCGAAAATATTAACCGATTCAACCGACTCGGGATGTGACTCTCGCATCCTAACCTTCCAAATCCAACTCCCTCTAGTTGATTCCACCTAATTACGTTTACCAAGACGATCCCTTTTCCTCAAGGTTGTCTCAACAGTCAAATCCTCTCGCACTCATACACTCTCCATCCGTGGCCACCGAAACAATTCTTTCAAAGTACTCATATCCAATCCACACTACTCGGACACATAGACTTTATCACAACATCTCATGTAACCCTTCCCATAAATCCGAAAATCATCCCTTCGACTTCAATTCCTTAAACTCCATCTCTCTATTAACTCCAATTAGAATTCCAACCTTCTCGAATCTCATCGAGAACACCAATAATCAGTCTCACTACACAAAGCTCAACTCCATACGAAGTCCCTATTATTTCCTCTTCATCATATGCAATTTTTCTCAAACCAAACAAATACCTCAAGTTCTTAAGATCATTAACCACCTCAAAGCTCAACTAAGCCATTGAAGCTCCCCAAACTCCAGTACAAACACACAACAGCAACCAACTCTAAGTCACTCATCAGATAATTCCTCTTGTACTTTTAACTGCCTTAAAGCATAATTCAAACATTGTTGGTGTTGCATTTAACGTATCTCCCGATCATATCACCAAGGCATCACAAAGCACAACAAACAGTCTTTTTGGATTCGACAAAACCAACACACAAGCTGTTGACAGCTTTTCCAAAATTCGTTGAACTTTCTTCATAGTGACATAATACTACTTCCTCTCTAACAGTGATAACTCAATTCTGCGATGTACAACCTGATCCTCTACATCCTTCTAATACATCGAAACACCATTGGTTACACAACCCTTGGCTCACTCACTCAAGTGTGGAAAATCCCATTCCAAACGGACACGCAGTTGTGGACCTATGGCGAAAACACGAATCACACTTACCACAACACCCAAACATATTTCATCAATAAATACATGATTCCATGTCACTACCTCCTCGTCGCGTAGAGCACTAAAATAACTTCCAACGCTCCTAACTTTGCGTCATTCCGAATCACGGTTCTCCCGTTACTACAAAATTTAGAAACAACACTCTGCACTTAGAAGGCCATTCAAATCGTCTTCAACTTCTCGAAATGGTTGAAGGTTTACCGATACTAATCTTGTATCCTACATCTTACTCCCTTTAGTAATTACCAGAAGTCACCATCCACTCTTTATATGCTTAACCTCGGAGTCTGTTGCCGTAGCGCCAACACCAAACGTGAGTCTCAACCACTCAATTAATTTAACACCTTGACCATCCAATCACACCTATAACATGGGGTTCTCAATCCTGGACCAGTTCCCAAAATTGCATCCTTCATAACCCCACTTAACATCCTGGCTCTATATCACTTATCTTGTCAGGATAACTTCCAGACAACCATAACTAGTCGGAAACTGCCAACCCCCCACTTTCATTAGCACTCCAAATCTCATCAAAATTCAACATCTCAACACTGCCCTGCGTCGACTCCTCAGAACAATCCTTAAGCACTTGGCTTCACTCCAAACAATTCACTACACGCACCATCTAAGCTTGTAAGACACGTCTATCCCATCCGATATTATCCCAACTACTATCAACAAAAGATTAAGGGTGATCAGTTCCTCAATTTGTCAATAGACAACCGAAAATCATGATGGAGTATAAACCATCTTTACCAGATTATAATAGCGCTTAATCACACACCACGGGAAACACATCAATTTCCACCTTGCTCCCAACCGACAACGATGCAAACAAGTCAAACAACTGAGCTTCGTCCGCTAAAAATTCTTCAACTTTTTAGTGGATAGAAAACTCTCACTTCTATCATCTTCCAAAGAAGGAAACTCTACCAACTTGTGAAAACAATCTAAATGAACTCTATTAGATTGCAACCGATTCATACCGAAGATCGCGTCCAAACCGTCCAACGGTAAACACACTAAATCCATAACGAAGTCCTTACCACACATGGTCGAAGGACGACTTATGCATATCAAAGAAGTAGTTACCGACCCCGAAGCGGGCGTCTCAATAACCATATTATCATCAGAAGTAAATATACACAAATCCAATCGCTTAGCGCACTCAAAAGAAATGAACGAATGAGTTGCTCCGGTATCAATAATAACAACTAAAAGCATGTTATTAATAAAGCATGTACCTTTAATCAAATGGTCCGCATTAGTAGCGTCGGAGCCTTCTAATGCAAATACCTTCCCACTCGTTGGAGCTTGCTTAGGTTTAGGACACTTAGCACTGATGTGTCCTACTTCTCCACAATTGTAGCACTTCACTACACCCATTCTACAATCCGTAGCATCATGTCCAAGAACTCCACAGCTAGAGCACTTAACTTTGGGCTTCCTACACATAAAAGACTTGTGACCCATCTCGCCACACTTGTATCACTTAATGGGACCCGAACATCCACCTCCGGACTTCTTAACAAAGTGTTCCCTATGCTTGCCTTTATTAGCAAGCGTCACATAAGGCCCACTCCTTACCAGTTGCTTTCCTCTCTTCTCATTCAAACTTTTGTAATGAGCAGAACGAACCTTGTTATCTTCCTCGAAGATTCTACAACACTCCGTCAAATCCGAAAACCTTCTTATCCTCTGATATCCCATCGCTTGCCTAATCTCAGGACGCAAGCCATTCTCATACTTAATACACTTTGTGAACTCAGCCGTAGCCGCCTCATAGTGAGGATGAAATTGAACCAATTCCACAAACTTAGCAGTATAGTCCACCACAGACATACTACCTTGTTT
This sequence comes from Lathyrus sativus, assembly GCA_963859935.3. Taxonomy (NCBI): domain Eukaryota; kingdom Viridiplantae; phylum Streptophyta; class Magnoliopsida; order Fabales; family Fabaceae; genus Lathyrus; species Lathyrus sativus. The sequence goes on from OZ012738.1 coordinate 227,143,800, forward strand.
CAGCTCAAGGAACTCCATCTCCTTCTTCCTGAATTCATCAGTCGCATTCACAATCGGCGCATCTCGCACCGTCCTAACCATTTCTTCCAAAGCAGCCGCCACCGTCTCGCCGTTACGACCATCCATTCTAACCATTACCAAAAATATCAACAAGGTTAAACAACTGTTCAACCAACACAACGACAAGACACACACAACTGACTCAACACTGGCTCTGATACCACTTAATGTAACACCCCCTTCCTATACCCCCAAATAATTGAATAAATCATTTAGGCACTCAATATAAATTTCATCATAGTTTATTTTAAACATGGTATAAAAGAGGTGCATCACATTATCATGAAATTAAGCGCATACAACACCTGCTCAAGTAGATATGCAACAATGGGCAAGTCATAACAAAGAAATCTTAGTCCTAAAACCCACATCTCAACATTTAGAAAAAAAGCGGAAACATCTAAACATTGAATCAATTCATTCATATAAACATATATACATCATTCAGTTAATTCATGTTTACAAATCATCCATAAGCAGATACATACACAGATGTATCACAAAAGAATCAAAACACTTGTATCTCCAAAAAGAGCCAAAGGCTTCCTAACTACCCAGATGTTACATATCAGAGCCAACGACCAAAAACAATGAAGACTCGCTTCACAAAAAGGACCTCCAGCAACCTACTCTGCAATGCCTCATAGAGCATTATAGAACAGCAGAAGGGTGAGGAAGAATATCATAACAGTCAATGCATAAAATTATATATTATACAAATTACACATACTTCACATTCTCACCACGATTCATTATATAAACCTCAATGCACATTTCATAACTGGGCATATTCGCCAATCATACTTCTACACATACAAATTATTTCCACATAACATTTACAATATAACACCAAGCATATCCAATATACGTCAACCAAGTTTATATTAATTCATAAACTCACAAAACATACATATACATACATTCAAATATACATATATATCTTCAAGCATATCAATCATTCCAATCATCCACAATTCACATAAAAATTTACACTTATGTTCATTCACCATACATCATGCAAGATGTCAACATGCAACTCATAGAGACCGACTCACGACTCTATGCAGATGCAAATGCGGTACCGACTCATTTCAACAGGTTCAATTGAAGAACCAAATGGAATCATCGCTCGTTACCGAAGTAACTCCCCGTCGGGCCTACGATGTTCACCCATCGCTCACACCCCACATGGGCACACGATGTTTCAGGATTGCTCACACCCCACACAGGCACACAATCCGATTGCTCACACCCCACACGGGCACACAATCGTTCTGTATATTCACTACGGAATCAAGAAATAACCATCGCTGACACCCCACATGGGCACACGATGTTTCACATGCGACATGACTCATGACACTCATGAAATGCACACATGTTTACAAACACACTCATGCATTCTTCACATTTATCGCATATATTCATTTATGAATTCAAAATATATGTATCACAAAACATATATATTCATCATTCATTCACACCATCCAAACATGGCTCAGATTCACAATCAATTCCTCATGCATTTCTATTCAAACTAAGCAAATGCACAAAATTGCCAACCGGACACACTTATGTTTCACAACCATAAACTAGGATTCACGCCATACGGCTACCTACAGCACATCACAAATCAGCACACAAGCTATTAAACCAAAGAAGGGTCGATCGCCACCAAAACCCCAAGCCACAACAGCACACAGCACCAGGGAAAACCCATCCTGCTACGTTCGCTACACGCTCGCCTAGCGAGCTGCTAGCGAGCACAAACAGAAGCTCCAGACTTCATTCGCTACCTCGTTCGCCACAGCGAACCTCCAGCGAGCTCCTCGCTACTCCCTTCGCTGCAAGCGAAGGACATCAAAACCATTATGTCCCAAGTCTGGGACCGTTCGCTGCGCACTCTCTTAGCGAACTGCCAGCGAACACTCGCGACCTGCTCGCCTAGCGAGCTGCTTGCGAGCGTCTGCGATTTCCACTTCTCCCCACTGTTCAGAATCCAAAACCACCGATAAAATCACCCGATGAACTCCAACTCATATCCAGTAGCCTTAGTCTAACATATATCGACTAATCTACGTCATCTAATCACGATTCTAACCGTTAGACAACGATTTCTATCGATTAAACCAATTTCGACCTAAAATGGAAAGTGTAGAAAACTACCAATCAATCCAAAACAATCCAACAAAAATCATACATGATTATACACATTGATATAAGAATAAGGTTTCACACCCTTACCCGATTGATTGAAGCTTGAAAGTTGTTTCTTGATGAATTTCTAGGTTTTTCTCCATTTCTCCTCTTTCTCTTCTCTTTTCTTCTTTCCTTCCTTTTTCTTTCTATCTCATTTCTTTTCTCTCTAATTCTCACTTATACCTCTTTCTATTCTATTCTATTTCTCCTCAAAATACCTCTTAAAATATTTTCTCACAAAATACCCCACTTTATATAAAATACTAGATGTCTAAAATACCCTTTAATCTATTTTCCCCGAAAACTCTCCGAATCGGTAAAATAGCACAAAAAGCAATTAAACGTATCGACACATAAATTCCATAATTAAAATAACATTCATCCAAATAAATCAAAAAGGACTCAAACAAATTGGGAAATTTAGAATTGGGGCGTTACAATAGCAAAGCAGTCTTTGTTAATGTAAAGGAGATTTCTTCGGGTGGTACACAAACGAATTTTCTTCCGGTGGTCGAAGCAATCCCTTATCCAATAAGATCCTTCACGATACCAAAGCAGTATCTCTGCACATAAACGAGATTTCTTCAGTTGGTCGAAGCAGTCCCTTATCCAATAAGGTCCTTCGCAATACCAAAGCAGTATCTCTGAACACAAACGCGATTTCTTCGGGTGGTCGAAGCAGTCTCTTATCCAATAAGGTCCTTTGCGATACTAAAGAATTATCTCTGAACAGAAATGAGATTTCTTTGGGTTGTCGAAGCAGTGTTTTAACCAATAAGGTCCTTCGCAATACCAACGCTGTATCTCTTAACACAAACAAGATTTCTTCGGGTGGTCGAAGTTGTCCCCTATCCAATAAGGTCCTTCGCGATACCAAAGCAGTATCTCTGAATGTAAACGAGATTTCTTCGGGTGGTCGAAGTAGTCCCTTATCCAATAAAGTCCTTCGCGATACCAAAGTAGTATCTCTGAACACAAACGAGATTTCTTCGGGTGGTCGAAGCAGTCCCTTATCCAATAAGGTCCTTCGCGATACCAAGCAGTATCTCTGATTAGAAACGAGATTTCTTCGGGTGGTCGAAGCAGACCCTTATCCAATAAGGTCCTTCGTTATACCAAAGCAGTATCTCTAAACACAAATGAGATTTCTTCGGGTGGTCGAAGCAGTCCCTTATCCAATAAGGTCCTTTGTAATACCAAAGCAGTATCTCTGAATGTAAACGAGATTTCTTCGGGTGCTCGAAGTAGTGCCTTATCAAATAAGGTCCTTTGCAATACCAAAGCAATATCTCAGAACACAAACGATATTTCTTCGGGTGGTCGAAGCAGTACCTTATCCCATAAGGTCCTTCGCGATACTAAAGCAGTATCTCTGAACATAAACGAGATTTCTTCGGGTAGTAGAAGCAGTCCCTTATCCAATAAGGTCTTTCGCGATACCAAAGCAGTATCTCTAAACACAAACAAGATTTCTTCAGGTGGTCGAAGCAGTCCCTTATCCAATTAGGTCCTTCGCGATAGCAAAGCAGTCTCTCTGAATGTAAACGAGATTTCTTCGGGTGGTATGCAAACGAATTTTCTTCTGGTGGTCGAAGCAGTCCCTTATCCAATAAGGTCCTTCACGATACCAAAGCAGTATCTCTGAACACAAACGAGATTTCTTTGGTTGGTCGAAGCAGTCCCTTATCCAATAAGGTCCTTCGCAATACCAAAGCAGTATCTCTGAACACAAACGAGATTTCTTCGGGTGGTCGAAGCAGTCTCTTATCCAATAAGGTCCTTCGCGATAATAAAGCAGTATCTCTGAACAGAAACGAGATTTCTTTGGGTGGTAGAAGTAGTATTTTAACCAATAAGGTCCTTCGCGATACAAAAGCAGTATCTCTTAACACAAACGAGATTTCTTCGGGTGGTCGAAGTTGTCCCCTATCCAATAAGGTCCTTCGCGATACCAAAGCAGTATCTCTGAATGTAAACGAGATTTCTTCGAGTGGTCGAAGTAGTCCCTTATCCAATAAAGTCCTTCGTGATACCAAAGCAGTATCTCTGAACACAAACGGGATTTCTTCGGGTGGTCGAAGCAGTCCCTTATCCAATAAGGTCCTTCATGATACCAAAGTAGTATCACTGATTAGAAACGAGATTTCTTCGGGTGGTCGAAGCAGACCCTTATACAATAAGGTCCTTCGCTATACCAAAGCAGTATCTCTAAACACAAATGAGATTTCTTCGGGTGGTCGAAGCAGTCCCTTATCCAATAAGGTCCTTCGTAATACCAAAGCAGTATCTTTGAATGTAAACAAGATTTCTTCGGGTGGTCAAAGCAGTCCCTTATCCAATAAGGTCCTTTGCGATACGAAAGCAGTATCTCTGAACACTAACGAGATTTATTCGGGTGGTCGAAGCAGTACCTTATCCCATAAGGTCCTTCGCGATACCAAAGCAATATCTCTGAACATAAACGAGATTTCTTCGGGTGGTCGAAGCAGTTCCTTATCCAATAAGGTCCTTCATGATACCAAAGCAGTATCTCTGAACACACACGAGACTTCTTCGGGTGGTCGAAGCAGTCCCTTATCCAATAAGGTCCTTCGCGGTAGCGAAGCAGTGTCTCTGAATGTAAAGAAGATTTCTTTGGGTGGTATACAAATGAATTTTCTTCAGGTGGTCAAAGAAGTCCCTTATCCAATAAGGTCATTCACGATACCACAGCAGTATCTCTGAACATAAACGAGATTTCTTTGGTTGGTCGAAGCAGTCCCTTATCCAATAAGGTCCTTCGCAATACCAAAGCACTATCTCTTAACACAAACGAGATTTCTTCGGGTGGTCGAAGCAGTCTCTTATCCAATAAGGTCCTTCGCGATACTAAAGCATTATCTTTGAACAGAAATGAGATTTCTTTGGGTGGTCGAAGCAGTCCCTTATCCAATAAGGTCCTTCGCGATACCAAAGCAGTATCTCTGAACATAAAAGAGATTTCTTCGGGTGGTCGAAGTTGTCCCTTATCGAATAAAGTCCTTCGCGATACTAAAGCAGTATCTCTGAATGTAAACGAGATTTCTTCGAGTGGTCAAACTAGTCCCTTATCCAATAAAGTCTTTTGCGATACCAAAGCAGTATCTCTAAACACAAACGAATTTTTTTTCGGTTGGTTGATGTAACACCCCACTTTCCAAATTAAATAAAATATAAACATTATAAATAAACATCAGAGTTTTCACAAAAACTGTGGGATATCACATCACCAATAGTTATCAAAAATACTTTATTCATTATTTTCAAAATAACACAGCGGAAATTATTATTCCAACATTCTCGGCCATCCGCCAGATTTACATAAAGTCTTTATTATTATAATTCACCAAAATGTGATACGTCACAGGATTTTCAACAAGTTTAACATAAACAAATAAAACACCCATATCCCGTGTTACGTATCAGAGCATCCTAAGACTCGACTTGCACACCGCCATCCAAGCTATCTATGTACTTGGATTATCTGTACTTCCGAGGAAGCACAGACCACAACACAACAAAGGGGTGAGAAAACATGATCAAAATATATCGGTAATTTAATACATGCAATAAAGATAGTAAAACACACCAATATTCACCCCATCAACACCAATCACGAACCTACTGTTCAAACATCCATATAACATATAATAATTAAAACACACCAATATCCACCCCATCAACACCAATCACGAACGTACTGTTCAAACATCCATATAACATATAATAATTAAAACACACCAATATTCACCCCACAACACCAATCACGAACCTACTGTTCAAATTACAATATAACATATTATAATGCATATATGCAAATCAACACCATGCATGCGGTACCGACTCATTGGTTCATTCAATCGAACCTTGGACAGTTCACTTACGCTCCTACTGAGATATGATCTATCCCCGACAGATAACTTACGCTCCTACTGAGATATGATCTATCCCCGACAGATCACTTACGCTCCTACTGAGATATGATCTATCCCCGACAGATCACTTACGCTCCTACTGAGATATGATATATCCCCACCATTCTCCACAAAGGAGTACGAATGAATCACATACACTCCTCCTGAGCAATGATTCATCCCACCAGACACCATGATATGTATGACACCAATGCACGACAACAATACACGACAAACAAACTCAAGCACACTAAGTGCACACGATCCTCCTGATCACATCACCACACATTATATATATTACACCACCAATAAACACAATCACACTAAGTGCACACGATCCTCCTGATCACATCACCATACATTATATATATTACACCACCAATAAACACAAGCACACTAAGTGCACAATAATTAAACTCAAGTAAATAATCAATAAACCATTTCAATCGATCCATGGTTTAGTTACTATTTAATTAAACAATGACTCCCCAAAAATATTGGATATAAAAATATTTGGCAAATAACTATATTATTTATACCATGTTATAGATCTATTCAAGAGCTTTCCAACGCTTCGAACGGGGACTAAATCCGACTTACGGATCAAAAGTTATGGCCAAAATCGTCAAAACAGAAAATTCACCAATATACAGCTTTGAGTCGACGCAAACAGCGCAGAATGCAGAAAATTCTGTGTTTTCCATCGTTGGAGGCCTTCCGGACCTCCGATTTCAATTCCGTAAAAAGCCTCGGTTTCAGAATTCGAAATCCTACCATAATATGACAATTATAACAACCAACAACATATTTTTAAAGATCATGTCATCATATATCATATAACCATACTTTTCAAAACCATGGCATTTAGGGGTTTCTATCCTAAATGTGATCCTACCCATCATACACTATTACACCATCACAATGATCATACGAAAACCCACCCTTACTGTCCAACACTGTCATCTTGCTCAATTCCAAGCTTATCACTCTTCATCCATCCTCTGCCATATCATTACTACAACTATCACACACTACTCTAATCAATTGTTCCTTAAACTACATCTCATAACCTATATCATGGTCATTACCTAAACCACAGAGGTTATACAGGAACTTTTCTAAAACTGTAAACCCAACCAATACCCCAAACTCACCAAAAACAACAATTCATCAACATCGATATATATATCAATTCATCATTGGTTTATCAAATACCAATTCTCAACATCAATCAACAATTATATGCATGTCAACATAAAACTTCATATACGATACATTCCTACGGGGTTAAGGAATCCCCTCTACCCTATACATGTAAATACCATCCCAATCAAGTTTCTCCCCCCTTACCTTGTTAATCGGTTTGATCGATGGAAATCCTCCTAGATTTGGTCTCTTGGCTTTCTCCTTTCTCTTCCGTTCCTCGTTCCTTTGCTCGTTCTATGCTCTTCTCACTTCTATCGTTCTTTCTCCCAACTCTCCAAATGTATCGTAAAAAAACCACTAACCCCCTCACATTCCCTATTTTAATTATCTAATCTTAATAATAATAATAACTTAATAAAATAATATAATAATAATAATCTTAATAGTAATACTAATATAATATTACTAATAATAATAATTATAATAATCATTATTATAATAATAATAATAATAATAATAATAATAATAATAATACACATAGCAATATTAATAATATTATTTCACCCATAATAATAATATTAATAATAATAGTAATAATACTCCACCAATAATAATATTTAATAATAATAATAATAATCATAATAATATTCTCCCACTAATAGTTATAATAATAGTAATAATATTACTAATAATAATATTCTCCAATATTAATAATATTACTACAATTAATAATAATAATAATAGTAATAATAATAATAATAATAATAATAATAATAATAATAATAATAATAATAATACCACCATATTACTACTATTTATTTTATTATTATATTCACACCAATTCACCACCAATAATCCTCCCATATCAGGGACACCCACCAATCATCATCAAACACACCCCCACCAAAGGGCACACCAACATATAATAATTAAAATAGTAATAAAATGACTAAATAATTAAAATAGGTGTTACAACTCTCCCCCACTTTAATTATTTTCGTCCTCGAAAATTACCTGACGGAAATAGTTCCGGATACGCTTCCCGCATCCTTCATTCCAATTCTCAGGTCACACTGCCTTCTGCAGCATCCCCCTCAAGCCACTTTCACCAAAGCTATCTCCTCCCCTCGGAGTTGTTTCTCGTTCGTCAAACGAACTAGCAATGCCTCCACAATCAAATTATTTTCCACTGGTACATCATCCACCTGATTCAATGTAATTCCTCAACGAAGACACATGAAACACGTCATGCCAATTCACAACGACAGCGGCAAAACAATCTAACATGTTACTCCTCTCATGCCTCCGCTGCGCTACTCTGATACAACCACAGAATCCGGTGCGAACTTCCGAGATTTCGAAGCCCGACTAGCACCAGTCTCCGACGTGACTCTTCAACACATATTTCCTTATATCCTCTTGATCTTCTCAGCCATCTCAAGCATAATTCTCGGTCTGAGCACAACACTCCCACTTGACTTATTCCAACAGAGAAGAGTCTTACACTCCCTATCTCACCAAGCCATATATAGTGTCATTCCGACACTAGGATGGTAATCGTTATTATAGGTAACTCAATCAACGGTAATTACTCATCCCACGATCCACCTTGATCCAACACCCAAGCTCTCACCAATTCTCTACAGACTCAATAGTCCTCTCTGACTGACCATCAGTTTGCGGATGGTAAGCTGAACTCAACTTCAACTTAGTACCTAAAGCTTCCTGTAAGCCCCTCCAACATCTCAATATAAATCTCAAATTTCAATCTAACACAACATTCGACAGTATCTCATCCAACTTCACTACTTCCTCAATATGTATCTCATATATCCTTAACACGGAATAGTTCATCCACTCACAACAACTCAAATTAAAATTATGTCTTTCCAATTCTTTGGAAATCTCAACACCAAATCTGTGAAAATACTACCTGATTTCCACTCTGGAATATTCAACGGCTGCATCAGACTCAACAGTCTCTGATGTTCACTCTTCGAATTCCAACAATTCTAACCAGTATATTCAACCTCAAACACTCCTCTCCTCATCTATGGTCACCAAAACAATCTACTCAAATTCGGTTACTTCTTCATAGCACCGGGATAGACACTCCATCTACCTCAATGTATTTCTTCACGAGTACTCCTACTCCCCTCAACAACATCCGGTCCACATACCCCATCACAACATATCATGGTACTATTTCCACAAACCCGACAATCCACTCTTCGACTCTGATTTATCAATTTCAACTAATTCACCAACTCAACCCAGATTTCTGACCTCCTCGAATCTCCTCAAGAATACTACTCGTACGGTCTAACATACAAGGCTTAACTCCATAAGAAGTCTCTTCACAGACCAGACTCGCATCACAAAATTTCCCAACCGGTTCCAACTTTTTTTGCCATTTTCCTCGGTACAAGCAAGGTTTCCAAATCGAAGCATCAGCTACCACGGTATATACCGAAAACATACAGTAAGATAACACATCAAATGCACCCGATCACGACGGTAAAAGTTGACCAAATTATACGTTTCGAATATTTTGCTATAATTGGATCATCCACTGATATAAAAACCATTTTTCCCAGAAAGAGCATCTCGTTAGCTCTCCAACGCTTCAAACGGGGGTCAAAACGGACATACGGTTCAAGAGTTATGAATTTTCGAAGTTTTCCGAAAAACTAGAATTTTGCCGAAAAACTGCTACGGGATTTTGCATTCTTGTCCGAAAATTTGACCGATTCAATTCCTTTATTCGAAACAAACACATACTCATACTCATCTAACATATAGCCTCGAATTAGAATCATTAAACATGATTTCTACGACGTCCGATTTCGATTCCGTAAAAAGCCGCGATCTCGGAATTCAGCGTACAACAACAATTTCATACCTAGGAGACCATCCAACACACTTTCAATAGGGATCCAACGTCCCTATGCGAGTCTGTGATAGTTTCCTAGGGATCCAACGTCCCTATGCGAGTCAATCTGAGGGATCCAACATCCCGACGAGAGTCAATCCTAGCGCTTGTTTTGCTTGTCTGTGGGTGTTTATTTTGGTGTTGTATGTTATATATTACTGTTGTATTTACATTTCCTGCACTTATTTTTATCTGTTGCTATTATGCTGTTGTGGGAGGGGAGCTCTGATGAGTGAAAAGCCAGAACTAGGCTTGAGTGTACCTAGCATTAGTTGTGGAAATTAGTGGGCTCGTGCTTTCTTTGCAGGCACTAGTGTCTCATGAAATCCACGCTCAGACGAGGTTCTCCCGGTTGATTTATTTTCCAGCCCTTTGGGCTTGAGGGGTTGTTGGTTTGGAGGATTGTCGACTCTGGGGACCGATCACTTGTGATTCAGCCGAGTGAGGCCGCTTCAAGAGATGATGATGCCACACCTTCTGGGTATCGTATCATCGTTCTTGAAAGTCTGTGACACTGATGAACGTATAGGATGCCGAACCTATGTCAGTTTAGGTCCATACCCGTGAGTGGGAGGGTTTTTGCAGGAAACTTGACTTCCAGCCTACCCGGTATTTTGGTTTTCTCTCGTCAGAGCGAACTTATCCTGTCAGCAGCGCAACAGTATTCAGAGCTGTGTGGGGGCTGTGATCCTGTGTTTGTTGCATTTTGCATTGCATTTCATGTGCATCTCATGCTTGCATGTCCGTACTCGGCCGGAACAGAGAGCTTACCAGTCTTTTGTCCAACTCACAGTTAACTTCCCGGCATTCGCATTGGACTTGAGTTAGTTTCTGGAAAGATTATGGACTCCGAAGAGCAGAATCAGTTTGTTACCAGGGCCGAGTTTGAATTGTTGAAGAACCAGCTGAGTCAGTTCATGGAAGCCATGACAGCTATGACTAGAGGAGAGAACAACACTCAGAGGACTCCGGTGAACAATGTCGCTCAGTCTGTGCAAACCCCTGTCAGAGGCCCACCTTCCCTCGATGAGACAGAGTATCAAGGTTTCACGTTCTCCACGCCAGATTCTCTGTGGATGGTCCCGCATCCAAGAGTCGTTCCACAGGTTAATGTTCAGAACCCACGGACTGTTGAGTATATGAGAAGACTTTAGCTGTTGGAAGATCAGGTGGTTGCCTTGATAAATAAGAATACTCTCAAACTGAATGCTGCGAGCATGTGTTTGGTGTCAGACCTTGTGATGCCTCCGAAGTTCAAGATGCCCAATTTTGAGAAGTACAAAGGGGATAGTTGTCCGAAGCTACATTTGGTTATGTTCTGCAGAAGAATGACTTCACATGTCACCGATGACAAGCTTATGATTCACTGTTTCCAAGATAGTTTGATTGGAACATCTTTAGATTGGTACATGCAGTTGAAGAGTGATAACATCAAGTCATGGTCGGATTTAGCCAATGCCTTCGTGAAGCAGTACGACTACAATCTGGATATGACTCCTAATCGCGTGCATTTGCAAGAATTATCTAGGCGGAGAATGAATCCTTTAGAGGGTATGTGCCGAGATGGAGAGAATTGGCTGCTTGTGTTTAACCACCGCTTGTGGGTAGAGAAATGGTTGACCTTTTCGTGGATACTTTGAAAGGCCGTTACTATGACACATTGTTCAGTTGTGGAAATGCAAGCTTTGCGGACTTGATAAGAGTAGGAGAACATGTTGAGAACGGAATCAAGAGCAGAAAGATTCAAGATATTCCCTATACTGCAGTTTATGAAGATGAATCAATTGTCAGTCCTCAAGAAGAAGGGGAGAAAGGCAGTGATGTTGTCTCAGAATCTCCCATACCTCATATTCAGTATCATGACACTTCGAGTACTCAGAGTCAGCAACCTGTTGGGTCTATATGTCAGATATCTGTTACCCGCCAGAGTCAACAGTCGTATCATCGTCAGCTGCGTCAGCACGCCCGACGAAGGCCAAGGAAACCTGAAAGGCAGTTTACTCAGCTACCGATGTCGTATAGTCAACTGTTGCCGGATTTGGTCAAAAATGGGCTGATAGTGCCGAAAGAGACTGATCCAATGATCCCGCCGTATCCTCCAGGTTTTGATGTCAACGCTCGCTGTGAGTACCATGTTGGAGCACAGGGGCATTCAACAGACGATTGCAAGGTGCTTCGAAGCCAGATTCAGACCTTGTTGGACTCTAACAGGATATCTGTCACGCCTCAGGATGTCGACCTTCCTTTATCCAGCCGAGTGGGTGAATCAGTTCAGGTTATGGGAGAGTTCACTGATAGCAGATGTTCAGAAGAGTATCAGGATGACTTCGGCGATCAATTCTGAAGATGGCTGGCTCAGCAGCAAATCAAGTTCGAAAAGCCCGGTTCCCAGAAGCTGGCAATCTGTGTTTTATCATGTCATTTCTTTGCATTTGTAGTTTCTTTTCTGTTAAAGCGCAAATTGCATTCGTAAAACTTGTATTGTTTTCAATTGATATTGATAATGAAATGAGTATGCATGTTTTGATTTAATCCAGTCATGTTCACTCAATTTTTACAGATATTCAACGCTTGGTTAAGCGGGATCTAGGGAGGATGACGAAGTTTAAAGACGCGCAAGCTTCTGAAAGTATGCTTTTGAAACTGAAACCTGCTGATGATGTACAGGCATTGTTTCAAATCCCTAAACACCAGAGTTATAAGGAAGATAATCCCTTGTCAACCCATTTGAGCCTAGTAGTAGGAGTTTCTTTCGGAACACGAAAAACCCTCAATTTTAACCCGGGGCAGGGAAGGTGTTAGCTAATTTGACCGAGCGTCCAAATTGCAGAAAGGAGTGTTCGTTCGAGGATCAATCACACCTCTAGAGGTCGTGCCTAAAAAACCACAATGGTTAAGCATCAGGAGTGAGACAGTCACATTATTCCCCAACGAGTCAGACAACCAGTGTGACACGACTTGTTCAAAAAAAAAAGAAAAAAAAAGAATCCAAAGCCCGCTAAGTCAAAACTCGAAAACAAATGACTTAGGCAAAAATGAGGGCATCCGGCTGGACTTAATAATCAAAAGAAGCTCAAAGGAGCCAGTCCAGGCAAAAGTTAGGGAAAGAAAAAGAAAAATGAAACGGATTACAAAAGAAAAATCCTCAACTGAAGTACTAGTCGTGTGACCCCAAGTGTCAAAGACGAAAAGTGAGTGGTTGTCACTCCAAAAACTCATAGTTTCTCGAATTATCACTCCTATCCTTCAACTTCTGAGAAGTGAGCGCTAAGGTCGAATTAGCTAAACGTAGGATTGGAGAACATCATGGAAAATGGGTGGGTTAAAATAAATTTTGAGCCTTTATCCTTTCCTTCCAAAACCGTGAACCTGACCACGTTACAACCAGAAAAAGTCCTAATTGAAGCAGGGTTTGTTTCAAAGGCATACATCGGTAAAGATCGCGTCGAAACTGACTCCTAAAAGGGTTCTTCTTACCATGATGGTGTTGCACCCCAAAATTTGCCCAACTTTTCTTTACCTAGCTTATGTTTCATTTCATTCACATTAGCATTATCATTTGCATTTCATTGACATGTATGCAGGAGATCAAGAGGTATGATTACCAATCAAGAACTACAATATTATGAAACTAGCTAAGAAGGTTATTCAGATGTTCAGGGGTTGATATCCTTGTCAGAGAAGTTGAAAGATCCTCAGAAAGGGTGGTTGAAACCAAGAGGGTGTGTCTCCAAACTTGAGAGTTGTGGGAAGTCATCTGATGATTCTGAGGCCATGAGGATGGACTGGAGGTCTTGAGAGAGCTCATGAGAAGTTTTGAAGATCACTTTGAGGCCTAGACAGGTCATTGTGCAAGAATAAGAAGGCTCAGCTATGAGTGGTGCAGCTAGGGTTTGACTGGGTCAACCCTAAGTCAACTGATGATTTGAAGGAGGTTGATACCTAATTCAAGAGCCATGTGATCATGGATTGATACATTGAGATGTTCTAAGGATATTTACAAGGTTAACTCATCATGATTGAAGAGTTTGAGAAGTTTCAAGCTAGGGTTTCCAAGGCTTGACAGTGTAAAATCCCCTAGTTTGACCCCTATCTTCAAGGCAGTTCAGCTCAAGATGTGATTGTCATCTTGTCGCTTTCGCGAAAATAAGGTGCCGGCACAACAGAAGAGTCGCCACCTTTCGTTATTTATCCCTCAGAGCGGGAAAGGAAACGATCGGAAAAACCTAACGAAGAAGGGTAAGACAAGGTCGTCGCAACCATTGTCTGGGTTCGAGAGTCGGTTACGCAAGGGGAAGGTATTAGCACCCCTAACGTCCGTCGTACTCGACGGGATCCATGCTTGTTGTGTTTATTTGGACGGGTTGGTTTTATCTATCTACCTATCAAGGTTGGCTTAAAAAAGAAAAGAAACTGACTCGGCAAAGCGTCGCGCTTTATGCCTACGTATTCTCATCAGAGAACGAGAAATCAGAGTCAACGTAGTTGGACCTACGGCGGGTTATGGGGAAGGTAGCTCGCCAATACATCAGTATTGTGCCTACGTACTCTCAACAGGCATGAGAGATCAGAGCTTACGTAGTTCGGGACACTACGCATTACTTGTCTTTTACGGAAGAAGTGTTTTTTATTGTGTTTGCAATTTCAATCGCACTAGAGACTATGACCTGAGAGTGAATGCGTCGCATGTCACCCAAAGGGTACCATACTAAACATCCAGACTGTGGAAAAGAAACTCTCCCACAATCCTTTCCCAGATAGCTTAAGGCTCGTAACTTACGAAAGAAATCATTCATGATTACTGTATCTTAAGCTGTTTTGAGATGAGAAGAGAACAGGACCAACTAGGAGGGAGACTATCAAGTCCTACTGTTGTCATGCCAAGGATTCATCCTATGGTTGAGGTTTGAATAGGGAACTCCTAGAAGTTGTCATGCATAGGTTTCAACCTAAAGTTCTATCATCAATTCCTTATCAAAGGAAATGAGAGTCCTAAGGGATCATGTCAATGATACACCAAAACAGACAAAGCATCAGCTTAAACAGTAAAATGCATGCAATGCAAGTGAGGGAGGAAATGTGTGTGGGGCTTCAGCCTCCACAAGCTCATCTCAACCTCAAGCCAGAATGAATAACAGTAATCATACTAAAAGTAAACAACATGCTATCAAGCAAACAGTAAACTGCAATCATACAGAAGAAATAAAGGCATGCTATCAAGCAAAACAAACCACATGGGCAAGGGAGTTGGGCTCTACCGAATACCCGCAAGCAAAGCCACACAGTAACAATACAAGCAGAGGGAGCAACTCAACCTCTAGTGCAATGATGCTCCTAGATTCTACCTAGTCTAGATATGAACTTATTCTAATGCATCAAGCAAGTCAAACAAAACACATCAATACAGAAAAGAAAACAGAGAAGAAAGTAGATCAACTCCTCTCTCAACTCCAAGCTTCAGCTCTTCCAACAGCAACTCAGTCTTCAGACTTCAATCACTCTTGACAAATATCAATTTGCTTTTCCAGATTTCAACCTTTCCACATAAGTTTCAACTTATCCTCCCTGAGCTTCAGCTCCTTAATCAGTTCCACCTTCAGGCTTCACCCTTAACCACAAGTATCAACTTGGCTCCTTCAGGATCTCCAAGCTTCAAAGTAAGTATCAACTTCCTTTGATCTTCAAGCTTCATCTCTTCAGAATCAATCTCAATTGAATCCTCTTCCTAAGCATAAACTTAGTCTTCAATATCTCAAGCTCTCTTTGCTATACCAGTCTCAACTTGGTATTCTCTTCCTGCAAGCTTCAGCTTCTCAGAGTAATCTTCAATCACTTAGAAGTATCAACTTCATCCTTCCATCTTTAAGCCTCAGCTTTTCATTCAGTCTTTACTGGATCTTCAGGGGGTCTTCAAGTATCAACTTGCTCTTGTTGCTCTTCAAGCTTCAGCTGGAATGGCAATGCTCAAGGATTCATCCTCTTCCATACTCTTCAATGAAGTCTTCATCTTCACACTCAAGCTCAACATCTCTCAAGATATTCAAACCAGAGGAAATCACTTAACTGGATAAGCTGGGGTGTTAAACTGCTTATTGACCACCAAAGGTGACCTATAAGGGTTAAACATCAAATGAAGGGTTCCCTCAAAAGTTCTACTTCCTAGGTGAATACCATGGAAGGACTTTGAATCATAGGGAGGAATGGAGGTGAAAGATACCATCCATGTTTAAGAAAGAACTTAACTAGGTCTAAACTCTTCCTAATCCCTATCCCTAAAACAACAACAAAACAAACAAGATCAAGCTCTCAAGCTCCTCACTCAATCTCCAAGTCTTCCACTATGCTCCTCAATGCTCCTCAAAGAAATACCAAGCTCTCCAAGCCCACAAATCAAAGCAAACAAAAATACAAGCCCACAAGGGCAACACAAACAATCATCAACTACAAAAATCACTTAAAAATAGTATACTACTATATTAAAACCTAACATAATTTCTAGGGGATCCTATACACTTACCCTTAATACCCTATATGTCCCAATAGCTATCTTGACCTAGAAACCCAAAATTCTAAGGTTATTGTGGACCTATGTTAAGGATTGACCTAATTCTACACAACCTAAAATCATCTAAGCAAAACTAATCAAACATTCATCACCCAATTATGGAATAAATCCAGGGGGGAGCTAAATTCCTAATCTAAATATCCTAAAAAGAATGGCCTAAAAATATGAAGGGAACTAGCTTAACAAAATTCTACAAATCTATGCATCAACATAAAAGAATTAAAAAGCTATTAAAAGAGAAAATACACAAAACATATTAAAAATGCATGAAATGCAAATATTTTGATTTTATAATTTTCTAGACATGAACATGAAATGGGAGAAAAAATCCCCATTCAAAAATCATTAATTTTCTATTTATTATGATTTTTCAAAGATTAATGAAAATGGAGAAAAAGAAATTAAAATATGAAATGTTTGGTGTGAATAGCAAGTATATTCAGTTCAAAATGCAGATGGGCTCAAAATGGGGGTGCAAAAAGCAATGCGTGCCAGGCCCAATTAACCAGAAAATCATTTCAGAAATTATAAAGAAAAAAGAAAAGGATACGGTGTGGAAAGTAATGAAACATAGTTCAAAAACCAATGGGTCATGAAAGTGGGGTGTGGATATCAATCCAGCCCAATCCCCTTTTAATGAAACGATGGGTTTCATGGTCTTCAAAATTTCCCTCTCCAAATGAAATTGAATCTCAGCCGTGAGATCTTGGTCTTAGTCAAGGGTCTAACATGATCTGACGGCCATCTCCTCATCTTCTACCTCCAGCTAGGGTTCTAACTGAAGCATCCATGGAAGCAGAGCTTCAAGCTCCATCTTCACCAAACTCGAACCTCATCAATTCTCCATGAAAAACCAAAATTCCAAACCCTAATCTGTCCAGAATTTCATGCTGAATCTAACCATGGTCTTAAAATCAATTGACACATCCTAAATCTCCAAACCCGATCCAAGATCAAAGATATGCTCAAACTTCAGTTTCAACAATTCTTGCAATTAATTACCTCAGAATGATCACCAACTCACACTGGTTGATTCTTGATATCTAATTCATGTTATAGCTCACTATATCTTGAGTTCTTGGTCCAAACAAAAATGGTGACACCAACTGAAACTTCACCAATTGCTCTCAAACTGTTCAGAATCCATCTCCTATTGGTCTCTAACCGTTCTAACCTAACAATTCTTGCTAATCATGCCTAAATCATGGTGTAGAAGAAAAGTTACTAACCTGTTGAATCTTGATTAACAGATGGTGTAAACCTTCACTGCAAGCCTTCAAACTCTTCAGAATCGATTCTTGAATGATGATCTTGCTACTGTTTGCAAAAGTTTTGATGGAGAATGCTTGAATCTCAGAATTCGATGGTGACTTGCAATCTTGAAAATCCAAATGCCAACTCTTCAAATCTCCATGGTTTTGCTCTCAAATTGGTCTGCACAGCTTCACTATGATCAGAGGAATGTGTTTAGATTGAAAGAATGAATGGAATTGAATCAGAATGTGGATTTTGCTTTCAACTTGCAATGGAAGCAAGTGAAATGGCTAACTCTCTCTTCTCTCAAATCTTACACCAACCTTGCATCTGAGCAAGTTCTATACATTATATAGAGTGGTTTAGAATCATCTAGAACCATCTGGAACCATCCAATGAGAAATTGGGATTCTCATGTCATGAGTTTATGAATTCATTCATCTAATGCCTCACCTCATGACATAGCCCTTGCAGCCCTTGTAACTGACTTGAAAATCTCCCTAGAAGAGATATAGGATGTGTTAAGATACTTAGCAAGCTCATACATTTCCTTTCCTTATGTTTTGCATTTGAACCTTAAGATGCAAGCAACCAATTTCCAAAGTCGCCCCATGATCTAGGCCTCAATTCAGAAACGTGGCTGAACCATTGTTTTTAGAATGTCTTTTAGAGTCAAAATGACCTATTATATGCCATGCTTGAAATGACCTATAATCTCCAAATGACCAAAATGCCCTTGACTTGTCAAAGCCATAAGTTGAGTTCTACAAATCCTATCAAGGACTTCTAGTACTCTATAGAAAGCTAAGAAGATTAGGAACAACATTCATGTTGACCAAGAATTCATAGGAATCATCCTTCTTGGGCAAAAGTTGGATGCAAGTTGGGTGACTTTCAAGGACCCAGATTCACATACCTCAGATGACCTGTAACTTGTCAAAGTCATAACTTGAGCTCTACAAATCCTATCAAGGACTTCTAGTACTCAAATTAAATCTAAGAGCAAGCTCTACAACATTCATGTTGGGGGTAAGATGAGATGACAATCACATCTTAAGCTAAACTGCCTTGAAGATAGGGATCAAACTAGGGGATTTTACACTGTCAAGCCTTAGAAACCCTAGCTTAAAACTTCTCAAACTCCTCAATCATGATGAGTTGGTCTAGGAATCATCCTTATAGCATCTCATTGCATCACTCCATGATCACATGGCTCTTGGATTAGGTCTCAACCCTCTCCAAATCATCAGTTGACCTCGGGTTGACCCAATCAAACCCTAATTATACCACTCATGGCTGAGTCTTCTTATTCTTATACAATGACCTATCTAGGCCTCATGATGGCTTTCAAGAAATCTCCTAAGCTCTCTCAAAGCTTCAGGTCCATCCTCATAGCCTCAGAATCATCTGAGGGGCTCCCACAACTCTCAAGTTATGAGGCATACACCCTTGGTTTCAACCAATCTTTCTGAGGATTTCTTAACTTCTCTGACAAAGGTATCAACCTTTGAACATTTGAGTAACCTTCTTGGCTAGCTTCATAGTCTTGATTGGTACTCATACCTCTTAAAATGTTGGTCAAATTTTGGGGTGCAACAGCTGCCCCTATTCAAACGGCTTGAACCTGACTGGGTGAGGAGCGAACGGCTCTCACCCAATCAAGGTGCGAGACGGTTGAATACCGATAAACCCGGAAATTTTCCAACTGCACAACTACACGGTACTCTGATGGGAACAAATCTTCGAAAACTGAAATAATAGCTGCATGGCAACTAGCTGGAGAATTGGTCACACGGCGACCGGTAATACATGGTCGATCATGCCATCAGGCATCACAATTCCTCGGGACTCATCAGGTCAACCATCAGGTTGATCATGCCATCAGGCATTCAAAGAACTTGTCGGGCATCAGCCGGACTTCATCAGCAAGTCGGGAATAGAATTCTTGGTCAATCATGAACCAATTGAGAATATCCAAACCTCTGCCATCAGGCACTCGGCATCAGCTGAGAGAACTGCTTCATTAACACGGTTGGACTTCAATCATGAAGTCTTCAAGGGAAGTTTCAACTTCGCTGTTCAGAAACCTGCTGGGGATGTCGCATCTCCGCTGGGGATTCTGGAGAACTATCAAGTAACTCCGCTTCGGGGATCCAGAAATCATTCTGGATGAATTAACTCTGCTGAGGACTTCAAGAATCATCTTGGACAAATAACTTCGTCGGGGACTTCAAGAATCATCTTGAACCGATAACCATGCTGGAGCTTTCAGGAATCATCCTGAGCAAACACTCTGCCAGGGACTCTAAGTATCAACTTGAGCAACCACTCTGGCGACTGCACTGGGGATCTTAAGAATCATCTTAAGCAAACGACCCTGCTGGGGAATTCAAGAATCATCTTGAACCGAAGACTTTGCTGGGGGCTTCAAGAATCCTCTTGAGCAAGCGGCTTCGTTGGGGAGAATGTTAGGAATCATCCTGAGCAATCAATTCTGCGGCGGAACACCTACAAAACAAGAACGGTAACAACCTAGATCATGTTTATTATGCATATGCTTCGGCAATGGCGCAATGCTCCACACGGTGGAAATGCTATGCGTTTATGATAAATGCTATGCAGTCATGCACACTGATGCAATCCCGTCAGCAAAATAAATGCTGAAGGGGGAATCCTCCTGTCAAGGAGAAAGAACTACTCCGATAGAGGAATTATCCTGCTGAGGAGAACACGGTCACGCCAATCTCAATCGGACTCCGCAGGGGACTCAACTTCAGTTGACTGCTGCGGGGGAAACAACTTCAGTTGACTGCTGCAGGGGAAACAACTTCAGTTGACTGCTGCAGGGGAAACAACTTCAGTTGACTGCTGCAGGGAAAGCGATGTCAATCGCGGGAATGACTGCACGACCTTCATGACTACTTCTCTAGAGATAACGACTCCGGTGGGGAAACACAGCATCAGCTATTCAACACGCTACTGGGGAAAACCAATCATGGCTTGAGCGGCTTCCAAGGACTCGGCTCTCTTGGGTATCTGCAAACTTGGTTGAGGAAGGAGAAGTCATTCTGCTTGCTGGAGAGCGTACGACTCTGGTGGGGAATTTCAATTCCGCTGGAGACTTCAGTCTGACACCATCAATTGCTGCACACTTCAGTATGACTCAGCTGAGGAGATGACATTCCTTCAGGACGCATCTGGTTGGGGAGAGAATCTTCCCTGCCTGGGGAGACATATCAATGCTCACGATCTCACGTTCAGACTCTGCGGGGAGAGTCGGTTGAACTTTGCTGGAGAAAGAGGAATCATCCTGCTTCGGGATACGCACGGCGCACTGTCTGGAGTATGCTACACCTGTAACAACACAAACAAACAGACAAGATACCCTTCTCAAAGGGACCTATCAAGGTTATCATCTTGTGACAATGTTCAAGTAATTCATTGTTTCAACAATCAGTGGCCTAGGCCAGTAAGTTTATGTATGCGTATTTTATCAAAAACATCGACGTTCTTTTTCGCAAACAAAACAGATAAATGCTAAACAGGCAAACAGAATTGCTGAATAGTATGCATTTTATTGATAACGAACCCTTGAATGGGTAAAAATGTTTTACAACAGGTGCAAGCTCCTGGAATGAGGAAGCCGCGCAAAAATAAAACATAAATATACATCAGCATATACAAATGTCGGCAACGAGGCGTAGACGAACACCATGAGTTGATCCCTCTATGACCCACTCGACTTCGATACTTCTCCGACGCTTCAGCTTCGGAAGAGATTGATTCAGATAAACGGCCCCCAGGTCTTCCAAACCACTAAACAATGATAGTCCACACGCGGAACGCAGACATTTGCTTTTTCAAATCCCTAACTTTTGCGTGAACCGCCCTTTGCGGGTTTTCAGTTCACCGGGATACCCTTTTTTGCCAAAGTAGCCCATCCGGGTTTTCGACTTTGCGGGTGTACATTTTTTCAATTTATATCCCTAATTTTTGCCCGAACCTTTTTCCTTTTTTATGGTTCGCTGGGATGCCCCATTTTTGCCTGGACTCTCTTTTTACTGTCCAGCGGGTCGCTTTCAAGCAAAGTATTTTTTAATTGCGTCCGTGTTCATCGGGGATGTAAAATCTTCACCATCCATCGTGGATAACAACAAAGCTCCTCCCGAGAAGACCTTGCTGACGACATACGGACCTTCGTAATTCGGAGTCCACTTGCCCCGGTGATCGGAGTGTGGAGGAAGAATCTTCTTCAGGACGAGATCACCCGTCTGAAAGCTTCTAGGACGCACCTTCTTATCATAAGCTTTCTTCATTCGACTTTGGTACAGACAACCAAACGCAATCGATGCTAACCTCTTCTTATCCATCAGGCTGAGTTGGTTCAGTCGGTTCGTAATCCATTCTGCCTCGTCGAGTTTCACATCAACCAAAACTCGCAAAGAACGGATCTCCACTTCTAACGGTAGGACTGCTTCCATACCACCAAGGAGAAAGGAGTTGCCCTGGTTGATGTACGTACCGTCGTACGATAACCGTGCAGTGCAAATGGCAGCATCTCGTGCCAATCTTTGAAGGTCACAACCATCTTCTGAACAATCTTCTTTATGTTCTTATTGGCCGCTTCAACGGCGCCATTCATCTTCGGCCGGTAAGGAGATGAGTTGTGGTGTTCAATCTTGAAACTCTGGCACAACTCCTTCATCATCTTGTTATTCAGATTCGAACCATTATCAGTAATGATCCGCTCGGGAATTCCGTAACGACAGATGATGTCCCTCTTTATGAATTTAGCCACCACCTGCTTGGTCACATTAGCGTACGAGGCTGCCTCCACCCACTTGGTGAAGTAGTCGATAGCTACTAGAATGAAGCGATGACCGTTAGATCCAGTGGGCTCGATCTTACCTATCATGTCGATGCCCCACATGGAGAACGGCCACGGGGAGGACATGACATTTAACGGGCACGGTGGCACATGAATCTTATCAGCATAAATCTGGCATTTGTGACATCTCTTCGCGAATTTAAAGCAATCTGATTCCATCGTCAGCCAATAATATCCTGCTCTCAGGATCTTTCTCGTCATGGCATGCCCGCCGGCGTGCGTACCAAATGTGCCTTCATGGACTTCCTCTATGAGCATACTCGCCTCCTTCTCATCTACACATCTGAGTAGTACGAGATCGTGGTTTCTTTTATACAGAACTCCATCAGGATTGAGATAAAAATTTCCAGATAGCCTCCTCAGAGTCTTCTTATCTTGGGCTGACGCACCTGCAGGATATTCCTTAGTCATAAGGAAAGTCTGGTTGCCATGGCTTGCCGTCGGCGGCTTCCTCGGTCGCAAAGACGAATGCAGGTCTATCAAGACGAGAAAGAACAATTCTTGGAGCCTCGTTCCAAAAATTGACTTTATACATTGAAGCCAACGTGGCTAAGGCATCAGCCATTTGATTCTCTGCTCTGGGTACATGATGGAGTTGCACTCGATCAAAGAACGGGAGTAGCCTTCTGGCATAATTCATGTACGGCACCAAATTGGTTTGACGAGTCTCCCACTCCCCTTTAATCTGGTTAATCACAAGCGCCGAGTCACCATATACGTATAGGTTCTTGATTCTTAAATCAATTGCCTCTTCTAGACCCATAATGCATGCTTCGTACTCCGCTTCATTATTGGTGACTGGAAACGTCAGTCTCGTAGTGAACGGGATGTGGGATCTGATCACACTAAAATTCACCGTATTTCTGACTCCGATTTCGCATGCATTCTTAGCTTTTATTGTTGTTTTGCTTTGTTATTGCTTTGTTTTCTTATGTTTTCAGGTTTTTATAATAATCGGAGCTTGAATCGGGAAAAGGAGCGAAAAAGGAGTGAAAACGGGCGAAAACCTAGAAATTCAGCATTTTGCACTTGCGGCACCCACTGTGGCGGGCGCCATGGGGTTAGCCATGACGTGGCCACGTCTCAAGACCACTCCTCAACCTCCAAGACCCACGATCCCCACTCCATCATCCCCTGTAGGGACCGTGGCGGGCGCCATAGGCCCTGTGGCGGGCGCCACAAGGCAAAAATCTATAACCTCCACTTTTTAGTGGAGGGGCGTCCCGGTCATTTCGCGCTTTCAGTTTCTCCTATAAATAGGACCTTAGATTTTCGTTTTTCTTCATCCAGAATTAGAATTCTCTAGGCATATATCAGTTATAAAGCAGTTGCCATTCCACATCGGGGTGCCTCTGCAATCGAGTGATCGAGTCTGTAATCTGTCTGTGGTTCGAGTTTTGGAGCACTCTGGAGGAAGTTAATCCTGCCGCCATTTTAATTCCAGTCAGTATTTTATTTTTCCGCATTGCTTTACTTTTATTTATTTTCTCGCACTTTACTTTGTTTATTTCCCGCACTCGCACATTTACGTTGTTTATTTCCCGCACTCGCACATTTACGTTGTTTATTTCCCGCACTCGCACATTTACGTTGTTTATTTCCCGCACTCGCACATTTACTTTGTTTACTTCCCGCACTCGCTTTAAATTACTCATATGAAAAATTATAAAAATAATATTTACTTTATCATGTCTAACTAATCCCATAAAGGTTAGAATGTAAGGATCGTAATTAAACCAGTAATCAGTATAATTGTTCGTGGAAACACCTAAGGGCTATTTTATCTTTCAATTCAAGTAATTGTTTTTAACTATTTCAAAAACAGCCAAAAGCGCTTTGTATAGTTTATTAGGAGTTTTTAGATTAAAAAGAAAAGAGATTTTAAAATGATTTTCGGACGCGTTATGAGATTTAGAGTCTGGTTCATAAGAACCTCTTTTTGCTAAGAAGTCCAGGTTAAAATACTTTTCAACTTTGTTAAGAAACTATATTTCTTAAAAATAGGTTTACTACTCTAACGCAGTACGCACCTTTTTATCCGTGACAATAGGAGGGGTTGATTAGAGAGTACAACTCGGTTCTGAATACGCGAAAGCGACAGTTCCTGTTAAATTAGTTCTTTTCAAAGGAGAAAACATTGCCCATAAGTAGTTCCATTAACAAGTACTGGATTATCATTGATTACGTGAATTACATTCGAGCCTGTCTTTTATTTATTATTTAAAATTATAATTTTATTTACCATTGCACCCTTACTAAAACCCTTAAAAATAGTTGCCTTAGATAAACACCATAACAACAGGTACGATAGATTGACACTTGGTCTCTGTGGATTCGATAATCTTTTATATTACTTTGACGTGATTCGTACACTTGCGAAAAACACGCATCAAGTTTTTGGCGCCGTTGCCGGGGACCAATATCGTCAAATTTCATTACCCTGTAGTTATACCGTTTAGACTAAGGTTGTTACCCACCGGTCAATGCGAAAGACTCGCAGTGCCGGAAGTTTAGTAGACCCTCTAGCTGAACCTGAACGTTACGCTCGCGCACGTTTATTTTTTTCATAGGAATAGGAGAGCTATGGCCGAAGATCAAAACCGAAGACCTCTTAAGGACTTCGCCCAACCATCAAACGAGGAACCTAGTTCCAGTATAGTAAACCCCGCTATCCCAGCCAATAATTTTGAACTTAAACCATCCCTGCTGCAATTAGTGCAACAGAGACAATTCGCAGGTCTCGCTACTGATAACCCAAACCAACATTTAAAAAACTTTCTTCAATTAGCAGACACCTTTAAGACCAATGGAGCTTCTCCTGAGGCAATACGCTTAAGATTATTTCCCTTTTCCCTCAGAGATAAAGCTCTATCATGGTTAGATTCCCTTCCACCCAATTCAATAACAACTTGGGATGACCTTAGAAAAGTTTTCCTTGCTAGATATTTTCCCCCAAGTAAGACCGCTCTTCTTCGAAACCTAATAACTAGATTTACCCAACACCAAGGAGAGTCGTTGTTCGAAGCCTGGGAGAGATATAAAGAACTATTAAGAGCATGCCCACACCATGGCCTAGAGAATTGGCTAATCATCCAAACCTTCTATAATGGACTTCTTTATAACACTAAAATGACCATCGACGCTGCCGCTGGTGGCGCACTGATGAACAAACCTTACCCTGAAGCTAGTGCCCTTATCGAGGATATGGCCCAAAACCATCAATCATGGGGAGTAGAACGAGCGACAGTGGAAAAGAAGGAAGCCCAAGGAGGAATACATGAGCTAAGCTCTATAGACATGATGCAGGCTAAAATGGACGCGTTGGCCCTTAGAGTCGAACATATGTGTACAACTCCGAATACTGTTGCCGCAGTTTCGCCGGATTGTGAGATATGTGGAACGCAAGGACACCAATCCGCCGAATGCAATCTGTTAAATGAAACCAACACTGAGCAAGTGAACTATACCCAAGGGAACCCATTTTCAAACACATATAACCCTGGATGGAGGAATCACCCAAACTTCTCCTACAAAAATAATAACCCTATCCAAAATACCGCACCTCCGAGACAGCAAGGTTACCAAGCCCCTAGAACAAATCAACCTATGCAACCTGTACCACCTAGCCCGAGCTTTGAGGAAGTTGTAAAAGATTTTATCGTTGCTCAAAAACAACAAAACAAAGAGTTCATGAACCATAACGTCCATGTTAACGAACTAATTACCAAGTTAGGAACCAAGGTTGATCAGATTATTACTCATAATAAGATGCTTGAAACCCAGATCTCTCAGGTAGCGTTAAACCAAGCCCCACAGACTACACCTGGAGGACAGTTCCCTGGACAACCTCAACAAAACCCGAAAGGGCAAGCTAATGCCATTACTCTACGAAGTGGAACCGCTTATAAGGAACCTTTAAACCCTAGATTAAGTGAGCCCGAAACTTCTGAGAGGAATGAGGAAAAGGAACCAGAGAAGCCTGAAACCCCGGAAAGTCAAGAAAAAGGAGAAGAACCTAAAAATAAAACCTATGTACCGCCGCCGCCATACAAACCACCAATACCTTACCCTCAAAGATTAAAGAAAACCCAAATCGATAATCAATATCAAAAATTCGTTAAGGTTATAGAAAAACTTCACGTAGAAATCCCCTTTACAGAAGCCATCACCCAAATACCTTCTTATGCTAAGTTTCTCAAAGACATACTTACAAATAAACGTAGACTCGAAGATCCGAAACCCGTGGAATGTAATTCTATTTCCGAAAATAGGTTAGCAAAGAAAGATAAAGATCCCGGAAATTTTTCCATTCCTTGTGTTTTGGGGAATCATGTCATCGAAAAAGCTTTTCTAGACTTAGGAGCTAGTGTGAGCTTAATGCCTTTAGCAGTTTGTGAGAGATTAAACTTAGGAGAATTACAACCTACTAAGATGTCACTTCAATTAGCCGATAGATCCGTTAAATACCCTATAGGCATACTTGAAGACGTCCCTGTTAGGATAGGTCAGCTGTTTATACCTACTGATTTTGTTGTCATGGACATTAAAGAAGATGACGACATACCAATCCTCCTAGGTAGACCGTTCTTATCGACTGCTGGAGCCGTAATAGATGTTAAAAAGGGAAAACTAACTTTTGAGGTAGGTGGCCAGAAGATAGAATTTATATTGTCAAAATTTCTTATGGCACCTGTGATAGGAGATTCTTGTTATGCCTTAGATATCATCGAAGAATGTATTAGGGAATTAGAACAAGAAGAAGAAACTGAATCTATAAAATTGCCATCAACCCTTATTTTGGAAGATGACAATTATAAAACACCCTACATTGATGATAACCTTCACGAATGTTTATCTCTTACCCCAGATCCTATGCCTTGCCCTATAAAACCGACCGTAAAACTTAAGGAACTGCCTAAAAACCTGAGATATGAATTTCTTGATGAAGATATGAACCGTCCAGTTATAGTCAGTGCTACCTTAAACCAAGAAGAAACCGATCAATTATTAGAAGTTTTACGTAGGTACCCCTCAGCCTTAGGATATAAGATCTCTGATCTAAAAGGAATAAGCCCATCCGTATGCATGCATCGGATTTTGCTTGAAGAAGATTCAAAACCTTCTAGAGAACACCAACGTAGAATAAATCCTATAATGAGTACTGTAGTTAAGACTGAAGTTCTTAAGTTACTAGAGGCAGGTATAATATATCAGATCTCGGACAGTAAATGGGTGAGTCCTGTGCATGTAGTACCTAAAAAGGGAGGCATCACAGTCGTGCAAAACGAGAAGGGCGAACCTATAGCAAAAAGAACTGATGGAGGTTGGCGTATGTGCATAGATTATAGAAAATTAAATAAAGCAACTAGGAAGGACCATTTCCCATTACCATTCATAGACCAAATGTTGGAGCGCCTAGCCAGACACTCTTACTTTTGTTATTTAGATGGATATTCAGGATTCTTCCAAATACCTATTCACCCCGAAGATCAAGAAAAAACTACCTTTACATGCCCAGTTGGAACCTTTGCCTATAGAAGAATGCCTTTTGGACTTTGTAATGCTCCGGCAACTTTCCAACGCTGCATGATGTCTATCTTTGCTGATTATTTGGATGGAATCATGGAAGTATTTATGGACGATTTCTCAGTTTGTGGGTCAGATTTCAAAAATTGTCTTGTCAACCTTGAGAAAATCCTGGAGAGATGTGTGGAGGTAAACCTTGTGCTAAATTGGGAAAAATGTCATTTCATGGTCACCGAAGGGATTGTTTTAGGACATATAGTTTCCGAAAAAGGTATAGAGGTAGATAAAGCAAAAATAGAAGTCATAGAGAATCTAAAACCGCCGAAGACTATCAGGGAGATAAGAAGTTTTCTTGGACATGCCGGATTTTACCGACGTTTTATCAAGGATTTCTCCAAAATAACAAAGCCCTTAACTGGTCTTTTAATGAAAGATGCTGAGTTCATCTTCGATGAAAAATGTACTGAAGCATTTAATCTTCTGAAGCAAGCTCTGATTTCAGCACCTATAATGAAACCCCCTGATTGGTCGGAACCGTTTGAGATAATGTGTGACGCCAGTGATTATGCTGTTGGAGCCGTTCTAGGTCAGAGAAAAGATAAGAAGTTACATGTGATTTATTATGCCAGTAGAACCCTAGACGTTGCACAGCTCAACTACGCAACAACCGAAAAAGAGCTCCAAGCTGTAGTTTTTGCAATAGACAAATTTAGATCTTATCTAGTAGGAGCCAAGATTATAGTTTACACCGACCATGCTGCCATTCGTTACTTACTAAGCAAAAAGGATGCCAAGCCTAGGTTACTTCGATGGATTCTATTATTACAAGAGTTTGATTTGGATATCCGTGACAAGAAAGGCACTGATAATGTGGTAGCTGATCACCTATCTAGGCTAGAATACCTGAAACCTGATCCAGTACCCATAAATGACGATTTTGCCTATGATAGACTGATAGCCCAACTAGAAACCATTGAAGATGATAACCCAGACCCTCATGAGCAATTTCATAAATCCTTAGCTATAAGCAATGTACCTTGGTATGCAGATTTTGTTAATTACCTAGCCGCTGACATCATACCCCCTGATCTAAACTACCACCAGAAGAAGAAGTTCTATAGTGATGTGAGAAACTTCTATTGGGACGATCCATTTCTTTTCAAGAGAGGTAAAGATGGCATTTTCCGCCGTTGTGTTCCAGAAGAAGAGGTAAATAATATAATTGAGCATTGTCACTCTGCACCCTATGGTGGACATGCAAGCACATCTAAGACCTACGCCAAGATTCTTCAAGCTGGCCTATTCTGGCCTACTATGTGGCGTGATGTCCATGCTTTCATTGTCAAGTGTGACAGATGCCAACGCACAGGAAATATTTCAAGACGTAATGAAATGCCGTTAAGAAATATCCAAGAAGTAGAACTCTTCGACGTATGGGGTATAGACTTTATGGGACCGTTCCCACCATCTTTTGGAAATCAGTACATATTAGTAGCTGTTGACTACGTGTCTAAATGGATTGAAGCTATCGCCGCACCCACAAACGACACCAGAGTAGTCATCAAATTATTCAAGAATTATATATTTCCCAGGTTTGGAACACCCCGTTTAGTCATAAGTGATGGAGGATCACACTTCATATCGAGAATATTTGATAAACTTTTAAGCAAGTATGGAGTTAAGCATAGAGTAGCAACACCATACCACCCACAGACCAATGGACAAGTGGAAGTATCTAATAGGGAGATAAAACAAATCCTCGAGAAGACTGTCTCTATATCTAGAAAAGATTGGTCGCAGAAACTTCAAGAAGCATTATGGGCCTATAGGACCGCTTTCAAAACTCCTATAGGAACAACCCCTTATCAACTGGTCTATGGAAAATCATGTCACTTACCATTTGAGTTGGAGCATAAGGCCTATTGGGCCATCAAAACTTTGAATTTGGATTACTTGACAGCTGGTGAGAAACGTATCCTTGATATCCACAAATTAGAAGAGCTCAGACAATCTGCCTACGAAAATGCCATCATATACAAAGAAAGAACAAAAGCTTGGCATGACAAAAGAATCATAAGAAGAGACTTCAAAATAGGCGATCCTGTTCTCCTGTTCGATTCTAGGTTACGACTATTTCCAGGTAAACTCCGTTCGAGATGGACTGGCCCTTTCGAAGTATCTAAGATCCTGAGATCCGGTGCTATTGAAATCAAGAACCAAACATGTAAACCGTTCATAGTCAATGGACAGAGGTTGAAGCCCTACGAAGGAGGTGACATTCCAACAACATACACCTGTCATACTCTAAGTGATCCACCATATCCTTCCAATGATGTTTAAATATTGGTCGTCGAGCTAATGACGTTAAACAAGCGCTGCCTGGGAGGCAACCCATGGTTTTTCTTATTTTTGTACCTTTTTACTTTATTTTAATTTGTTTATTTTATTTTTATGTCAGGACTCACGATTGAATGTTTTATGTGCTTTCAGGACTTGTTTGCTAACCTTGTACAGAATGCAGAACCCTGATGACATGCACGTGGCCTTTAGAGATGATGCACAGAGAGAGCGTTACTATGTTCACATGAGACGCCCTATGGCTCCTACCAGGTACCCTGACCATGTCTGCATGGATGCCTTGGGGATAGAGCCAAGCGTCAGATTTTTATGCCATCAACTCCAGTGGGACCAGTTTGACGACAGGAACGACACTTATAGGAACTTGACTCTTGAGTTCCTCAGCTCGTTTCATCATGACCCTTGGGCTGGACCCGATGGACTCGCTGTTTTCAGGTTGTTCGGGATTGACTACTCATTCTCTCACAAAGAGTTTGGTGATTTACTAGGTTTCCAGACTACTCCTGATGCTATTCCAGAGACTCCGATGGGGTATTTTATGAGCAGAGAAGTGGAAAAGTTTTGGACTAAAATATCAGGCAGAGGGAGCCAAGATCCTTCTACCCAGTTTTCTCAGGTAATCCACAACCCTGCATTGAGGTACTTCCAGATGATTCTAGCACATTCTTTCCTAGGTTTTCCAGATACAGAGACACTGCTAAGTGAAGAGGAGATTTTCCTACTGTTTTGTGCGACTCAGTCTCGCCCTGTTGCTTGTGGCAACTTTCTACTGAAGGGCCTTGCTAGTGTTGCCAGATCATCAGTAGGAATCATCCATGTCGGTGGGATTGTTACACAGATTGCTACTGCATTGGGTTTGTCTCGCAAGCTATTGCACCTCAGGACCTTCTGCCGCTACACCACCCTGGATATTGATTTTTGTCTTGATAGAGGACTGATGAGGAGGGCTTCTTTTGAGCCCAACATGTTTAGATTACTGATCGACGGTGAAGCGATACACTACTTTACATTACCAGATCCGCTGATGACCAGTGTCCATGATCCTGCCAATTGGAGTTATGCTCTAGAGGGTTATGGAGAGACTGTCGAAGAGCCGAAATCGCCTCCCGCCGCTGAGTACACTCCTACACCTCTTACTCCCCGAATCACTGTTATGTCTAACAATATGTCTCTGCAGCCACCCGACCTACAAACACAGATTTATGAGCTCCGCAAGGAGACTGCCCTGCTCAAGCAGGAAGTGGCAGACTTAGAGTTACAGATGCAGGTTTCTGATCTCACTCATGCCTCGGAGACCGATGCTCTACATCAGGCGATCGACGAGCTTCGGAGGGAGATAGCTGAGATTCGTGGATCAAGCCAGGATAAGAAACCTACCACATGACTCATTCCACCCTGACAGCACTACCCTAGTATTTAACTTCCTTTTATTTATCGCACTTCCAGACATATTTTACTTTATTGCAGCTTTTATATTTTCATGCACTTTGAATTCCTTATATATATACATATTATGCACTAATTTTTATTTTTTCTTTTTCTTTTTTGATTTTTAATTATTTTATTTCATTTTTGTCGTGTAAAGAAAAAAATATATAAGACAAAAATATGCAAGCCAATGCCTTGAAAAGAAGAAGAAAATGCTATTCAGACCCCCCGGAAGACCAAGGTGAAAGGAAGGCCCAAAAGGAGGATCCAAAACCACAAGGCCCAGGAAATGGCCTTGTGGCGGGCGCCATAGGCCCTGTGGCGGGCGCCACACCGTATCAACAAACAAATACGGGATTCAATCCCCATTTCCACCATTTTCATCCCTTTCTTCACCAAAAACCCATTTTTCCAACCTTCCAAATCCTCCTTGAACCCCATTAAAGCTCCCCCATTTCCAAAATACCCTCCATCCATAAAACATATCCAACATCCATTTCCATTTTCATCCATCAAAAACCAAAAAAATCAAAACTTTATCATTCCCCTCATAAACCACTTTTCTACTATTTTCACTACCTAAGGAGCTTTTCAACAATGGAGTTCAACGGATTTATTCTTCGTGATGGAAGACCGGGCGAAAGGCAACGGAAAATTATTCAGAGGCTTCAAAGTCGAGAAATCCTCTCGACTAGGTACGTCGACGATAACTGTCTGTATGCTTTGGGTATTTATCATAGTGTTTTTAATTTATTAGAATTTCTAGGCTTGCATAATATTTTCATTAATCAGGAACCTACCTATGAGAGGCTGACAACTGAGTTTTTGAGTTCTTTGATATACACTGTCAGTCCTGACACTGCTAGCACTGTCGGTACTGTTATTTTTAGACTGTTTGGAATTGAATATGAATTCAGTACCAATGAGCTAGCAGATTTGTTAGGAATCCCTCATAGGGAAGGTTCGATTTGTGAGGCACCTTTGGATGCTGAATGGTCGGCCGAGGTATTTACCTTCTGGCTAAGGCTTTCAAGTACTTCAATTAATTCTTTTGAAGGGATACTTGCGTCGACCATTCACAACCCGGCCATAAGAGTTTTTAGACTTCTTTTGGCATGTACTATTTTTGGCCGGGAAAGTCCAAACAAGGTTAATGCTCGTGAACTCCTATTTTTGCAAGGATGCCTCACTAGAACCCACATCAATCCGGTCCCGTTTATGCTTGCCCACATGACTTTATTTACTAATAAAACAGGACCGATTGTTTTTGGAGGGCTTGTTACGTCTATTGCTCGGGCTCTTGGCCTGAATGATGAGATAGCTACACTTGAACCACTACCTCCTCGCACAATTAATTTAAAATTTCTGAAAGACATGAAATTGTGCCGAACAAGGAGAGAAGGTGGTTATGAGTTGATGGTTCATGGGGTAGCTATCCCATCTGTTGCTTTACCATGCAGTAGACGTACTGATGTACGTGATGAAAGGAACTGGACCTATGATCTTAATGCTCCACGTGTTTTGGGTCCACTTCCTCCTAATATTCCCGATGGGGAGGCACATGACACTGATGATGAGTATGATCGGAGAGAGCAGTCTCCCATCCCTCACATGTCCCCCCATCGTCCTTCACAGTCACACACTGCACCATCTTCCTCTAACCCTGTTGCAGGTACTGCTCCTGGATTCTTTGTCACCGAGGAGATGTGGCGTGATATGACAGCTAGAGAAGAAAGGCGTGATGGCCTTCTCTCTACTATTTCACAGCAGCTGACGGACAATATGAGCTTCATGCAACAATCGCGATTGGTTTCGGATCGTTCCTATAGCAACGTTTGCCGTACCTTGAACGCTATTTCATTAGAGCAGAACCGTCAGAGAGAGTTCAACAGCCGACACTACCAGCTTGTAGAGGCTACTCAGGGTTCCATCTTGGGTAACCTTCGAGAGGTCCGGAGTGCTCAGGCTGCTTTATCAGCACGACTCGACCGGAGGGACCAGCATCGTAGTAGATCCCGTCGTTCCAGACCATCACATCAGGACGGCGAAGGCACCAGTGCCCCTCCTCAGTAGTCTTTTTCCAGGTTACCCCCCTTATCTTATTTCGAAACATTGGGGACAATGTTCGATTTAAGTGTGGGAGGGGATTTTATTGCTTTCTGTTATTTCCCTTTTTAGTTAATTTCCTTTCAGTTATTTCCCTTTTCAGTAATTTATTTTTTCTTAGATAATGCATGAGTCTGACGAGTCACCAGTATAGTGTCTTTTTAGTTCATCTTCATTTTTTCCCATTTCCTTAGCCTTACCAGAAAATTTTTAAAAAAAGAAAACAATGTTGTTTCACATGTTTTTTGGGCTTTGAGACAGGTTTAGATTAGGATGTGGTGACTTAGGTCAACTTTTTGAAACATCAGAACCATTTTAGCACCATAGACCTCTTGAATATAGGAATCACTCCTAAACCCCACCACCATGGCCTTTACTATCATTCAAAAAATTGTCCTAAGTAGTTTATTTTAGCAGTCAGCTCCGGCCTAAGCATACTCTACGTAGGGGGCCGATGAATATAAGTGAATGATCCAGTGCTAATAAAAAAGAAAAAAAGGCAAACTCTGGTATAGGTGACCCTCACAAAGTCATTTAAACCGAAAAAAGAGAAGAAAAAATTTTTTGCCACAAAAAGAAAAAAATTGCAAGTCACCTATTGTTAGTTGGTTCAGAGGTATCTGGCACTGAACTCGGTAGGGCGGATTACGATCCGATCCCCCGCAGCTACATTTAGGCAAAATAAAAACAGGTTTACACATGCTTATGTGCCAGAAACCTTATGTTATGGATCAGAATCACTAACCGGTCACTCTACTATGAAGCATGTACGGATAACGGGCTTAATGTGATTGCGCCTGAATGAAAAGGACACAAAAAGATGAGAAGATAGGCCTAGGTATCGTAGGATGACATGGAGTGGTTAATATAGGATTGAAGTTTGTGTTTGTGTTACTATGGTACCCTTGGTTCACTTAGTTAGTATCTGTCACTGCATCCTGACTTGAACTTAGAATCCCTTTAGCCCAAAGACAAGTGTTGACACCATATTTTCTTAAGCTTTAATGTTTGCTTGAGGACAAGCAAAGGTTTAAGTGTGGGAGAATTTGATCACACTAAAATTCACCGTATTTCTGACTCCGATTTCGCATGCATTCTTAGCTTTTATTGTTGTTTTGCTTTGTTATTGCTTTGTTTTCTTATGTTTTCAGGTTTTTATAATAATCGGAGCTTGAATCGGGAAAAGGAGCGAAAAAGGAGTGAAAACGGGCGAAAACCTAGAAATTCAGCATTTTGCACTTGCGGCACCCACTGTGGCGGGCGCCATGGGGTTAGCCATGACGTGGCCACGTCTCAAGACCACTCCTCAACCTCCAAGACCCACGATCCCCACTCCATCATCCCCTGTAGGGACCGTGGCGGGCGCCATAGGCCCTGTGGCGGGCGCCACAAGGCAAAAATCTATAACCTCCACTTTTTAGTGGAGGGGCGTCCCGGTCATTTCGCGCTTTCAGTTTCTCCTATAAATAGGACCTTAGATTTTCGTTTTTCTTCATCCAGAATTAGAATTCTCTAGGCATATATCAGTTATAAAGCAGTTGCCATTCCACATCGGGGTGCCTCTGCAATCGAGTGATCGAGTTTGTAATCTGTCTGTGGTTCGAGTTTTGGAGCACTCTGGAGGAAGTTAATCCTGCCGCCATTTTAATTCCAGTCAGTATTTTATTTTTCCGCATTGCTTTACTTTTATTTATTTTCTCGCACTTTACTTTGTTTATTTCCCGCACTCGCACATTTACGTTGTTTATTTCCCGCACTCGCACATTTACGTTGTTTATTTCCCGCACTCGCACATTTACGTTGTTTATTTCCCGCACTCGCACATTTACTTTGTTTACTTCCCGCACTCGCTTTAAATTACTCATATGAAAAATTATAAAAATAATATTTACTTTATCATGTCTAACTAATCCCATAAAGGTTAGAATGTAAGGATCGTAATTAAACCAGTAATCAGTATAATTGTTCGTGGAAACACCTAAGGGCTATTTTATCTTTCAATTCAAGTAATTGTTTTTAACTATTTCAAAAACAGCCAAAAGCGCTTTGTATAGTTTATTAGGAGTTTTTAGATTAAAAAGAAAAGAGATTTTAAAATGATTTTCGGACGCGTTATGAGATTTAGAGTCTGGTTCATAAGAACCTCTTTTTGCTAAGAAGTCCAGGTTAAAATACTTTTCAACTTTGTTAAGAAACTATATTTCTTAAAAATAGGTTTACTACTCTAACGCAGTACGCACCTTTTTATCCGTGACAATAGGAGGGGTTGATTAGAGAGTACAACTCGGTTCTGAATACGCGAAAGCGACAGTTCCTGTTAAATTAGTTCTTTTCAAAGGAGAAAACATTGCCCATAAGTAGTTCCATTAACAAGTACTGGATTATCATTGATTACGTGAATTACATTCGAGCCTGTCTTTTATTTATTATTTAAAATTATAATTTTATTTACCATTGCACCCTTACTAAAACCCTTAAAAATAGTTGCCTTAGATAAACACCATAACAACAGGTACGATAGATTGACACTTGGTCTCTGTGGATTCGATAATCTTTTATATTACTTTGACGTGATTCGTACACTTGCGAAAAACACGCATCAGGATCCGTGGGGAGTCGTGATGATCGCCCCAATGCCACTTCCATAGGAATTAACCGCCCCATCGAATATCAATTTCCACTGGGATTTCCTATCTGGCCCCTCGTCGGGCAACGGCTCATCACAATCCTTCGCTTTGAGAAACATGATATCCTCATCAGGGAACTCAAATTTCATCGGCTGGTAATCCTCGATCGGCTGTTCGGTAAGGTAATTAGACAATACGCTGCCCTTGATGGCCTTCTGGGACACGTACTGAATATCATATTCCGTCAACACCATTTGCCATCTGGCAATCCTGCCCGAAAGAGCCTGCTTCTCGAAGACGTACTTGATCGGATCCATCTTCGAAATTAGCATGGTGGTGTGATTGAGCATGTACTGTCGTAAGCGTTTGGCAGCCCAGGCTAGTGCACAACACGTCTTCTCCAGCATCGAGTAACGAGATTCACAGTCAGTGAACTTCTTACTCAAGTAGTAAATGGCATGCTCCTTTCTGCCCGTCTCGTCGTGCTGACCGAGAACACACCCCATACTATTCTCAAGAACTGTCAAGTACATGATTAGCGGTCGTCCAGCCACTAGGGGTATCAAGATTGGAGGTTCCTGAAGATACTGCTTTATCTTTTCAAATTCCTTCTGGCAATCCTCATTCCAGGTAACCGCCTGATCTTTCTTTAAAAGCACATGTGGCCGTGAGCTGAGAGATAAACCTTGCAATGTAGTTTATTCGGCCCAAGAAACCACGAACTTCCTTTTCTGTTTTTGGAACTGGCATTTCTTGTATCGCTTTAATCTTTGTAGGATCAACCTCGAGGCCTCGTTCGCTCACGATAAACCCCAGTAACTTTTCGGACCGTACTCCGAAAGTACATTTGTTAGGATTCAGCCTCAACCTGAATTTCCTAAGCCTCTCAAAAAGCTTCAGCAAATTGACCAGATGTCCCTCCTCCGTTTGGGACTTCGCAATCATGTCATCAACATAGACCTCAATCTCATGATGAATCATGTCATGAAACAAAGTTACCATTGCTCGTTGGTAAGTGGCCCCTGCGTTCTTCAGACCGAAAGGCATTACCTTATAGCAAAATGTTCCCCAGGGAGTGATAAACATCGTTTTCTCCATGTCCTCCGGCGCCATCTTGATCTGGTTGTACCCGGAGAAGCCATCCATGAACGAAAACACAGAGAACTGGGCTGTGTTTTCGACCAACACATCGATATGAGGCAGCGGGAAATCGTCTTTAGGGCTCGCCCTATTCAAATCCCGGTAATCGACGCACATGCGTACCTTACCGTCCTTCTTCGGTACATGCACTATGTTGGCGACCCACGGAGGGTAAGTAGTGACCGCTAAGAAGCCAGCATCAAGCTGTTTCTGCACTTCTTCTTTGATCTTAACGGCCATATCTGGTCTCGTCCTCCTAAGCTTCTGCTTAACGGGCGGGCAATCTTCTCGTAGCGACAAGTGGTGGACCACGATGTCTGTGTCAAGTCCGGGCATATCTTCGTATGACCAAGCAAAGACGTCACTATACTCTCTTAGCATCTCGACCAATCTCTGCTTGACATCACTCTGCAATGCAGCCCCTATCCTGACGTTTCTGACGAGTTCTTCATAACCTAGATTCACGATCTCGATCTCCTCCTTATGAGGCAGAATAACTTTCTCCTCTTGTTTCAACAAGCGGGCCAACTCTTCAGGAAGGTCTTCGTCTTCATCAATCTCTTCTTCGGCTTGATAGATCGGGCAATCGAAGTTGAAGTGAACCGTAGAAGGTCCAGAGTCGATGTCATCTATTATGTGGATCCTGCAATAGCAAGGGTTAAGTTTAAAACAAGGATGCGCAGGTCAGCACAAACCCCATTGCCATTTTACTGTTTTTCAAAACAAATATAAAACAGGAATAACAGAGATCACAATATTTGAATACGAAGAAAACGCCTTTGATTTATTAACAAAATGCATGTACATAATCCAACAAGGCCCTGACAATAAAACCACTATGCCCCGGGTAGGACATAGGGTTGTACAATGATTGGAAAAAGTAAATCATTACTCTTCGCTTGTCATCTGGATGATATCCTTGACGGACCAATTATTGAGGCCCTCGTCTGGCTTGCTTGGCTGGATCCAAGAGTCGAGGTCACATTCGCTATCCCCGCTGTCTTCAGACACCACGTTGATGCTTTCGAAAATTACTCCGCCACTGGTAAATTGGATCGGCCCTTTACCTCGAGACGCACTGCTAGAAGAAGAAGAAGCTTCAGCTCCAGGAAAATATCCCAACCCAAACTTATCCTGCTTGTTGGGTATCTCCAAAATTCGCCCCCAACCTGGGGTAGACCCGGCTTGGACAACGGCCCGAGCTTCCTTGAACGAGGAGAGGGTCATCTCTTGCTTTTCGGTGACCACAGGAGCTACGTCCTTCACCTTGACAGCTTCGAACGCTTGGCATAGAGTCTCATGGATTTCGCCATCCATCTCCACATACTTGAAGAACGACAAATGGCTCACCATTATGTCTTCCTCGCCACAAACGGTTACGATGCTTCCTCCGACAGCATATTTGAGCTTCTGGTGCAACGTGGAGGTCACGGCACCAGCAACATGGATCCACGGCCGGCCCAAGAGACAACTGTAGGCAGGCATGATGTCCATAATATAAAAGACCGCGTTGAACGTTTCCGGACCGACTTGGATCGGCAGGGTCACCTCCCCGAAAACATGGCGTTTAGTTCCATCGAACGCTTTCACAACCAGATCACTGGGTGTGCAGATCACTCCACGAGTATCCAACTTCATTAATGCCTTTTTCGGAAGAACATTAAGTGACGAACCCGTGTCCACCAACACGTGCGACATGATCGTGCCCCTACACTCTATCGAGATGTGCAGGGCGCTATTGTGATTCCTCCCTTTTGGCGCCAGCTCCAGGTCTGTGAACCCTAGCCCATTCCCAGCATTTACGTGGGCTACGACGTCTTCTAGCTGATTTACCGATATTTCTTGCGGTACATATGCGGCGTTCAACACCTTCAGCAGCGTGTTGCGGTGTGCTTCAGAACACATCAACAAGTTTAGAATGGAAATCTTCGAGGGCGTCTGATGGAGATGATCTACAATCTTGTAGTCACTCTTTTTAATCAACCGCATGAACTCCTCAGCATCTTTAACAAGCAAGTCTTTTTCTACCCCACACGGGGCCTCTTCAACGACTTTACTTTTACCTTTATCGGCCGCATCAGCTCTGGCCGCTTTATCCGCCACGCCCTCTGGTGGTGCGAACACTCTTCCGCTGCGAGTAATACCACTGATTCCCGCAAGGTTCTCCACAGTCGACCCATACGGTTCTAGCTCCAACCTCTGTCCGTTGCAGTAGACTTCAGCCCCATAATGCCACGGAACGGCGTTCGTGCTCTCGAAGGGTATCAGCCCAGCTTTGGTAATAGTAATCGTGGCGGTCTGGGCGCAGAAATGGTTATCGGCTGGCGAGGGATGGTGATGGTGGCGACTTCATCGGCCTGCTTCAGCACTACCTCCCCTGACCCACTTTCAACCCTCCGGCTAAA
The DNA here is from genome assembly GCA_963859935.3 of Lathyrus sativus. Classification (NCBI taxonomy): domain Eukaryota; kingdom Viridiplantae; phylum Streptophyta; class Magnoliopsida; order Fabales; family Fabaceae; genus Lathyrus; species Lathyrus sativus. The sequence goes on from OZ012738.1 coordinate 227,184,366, forward strand.
CTGCAGAATCCCTTCAGTCATCAGACTTTGAATTCCTTCTACCAACTGCTCACATCCATCAGAACGTGTGGCACAGTCCATACATAGCTCTCCGCAACCTGGAAAGAACCCTCTTTTCAGCAACTTAGCTTTAACGAAGCTGAGCGGCGTCTTCAGATCTTTGACGTCATTCAACAGATCTGCACTCTCTTCTTCGATAATGGTGTTCACTTCGCCTCCCCTATGATTCGGCATAGGATTCTTCGTGACATTGGGCACATTATCGGAGAAGTTGATGATCTTGGCATCCACCATGTCCTGCACCTTATGCTTGAAGGCTTTGCAGTTCTCGATTGTGTGGCCCGGTGCCCCCGAGTGAAACTCACAAATGGCATTTGCGTCGTACCCTGGAGGAGGTGCCCCTGTCAAGGGAGCCATCGTCCTCTTCTGGGCCAACTGTAGCTGAAGCAAAGTCTGCAAGAGTTGCGCGTACGACATGGGCGGTGTCTCGAAGTGACAGTTTGCCAAAGATGCCCGATTCTGATACTTCCTGTATCCCTATTGATTCGGTTGTTGCTGCTGCAGAGCTGCCAGGATATTTATACTGGCCACTTGCTGGTGAGGGCCTTTACCCTTCCTTCGAGCGTTGGTCACAGCGCTCGCCTCTCCTTCTCATCTTTTGCCAGCATAAGGTTTCTTTCCGCCTCCTCCAGCTGAGGATGACTCACCTTGAATTTTCCCGATCTTGATCCCATTCTCGGCGTGCTCACCCATGATAATGAGATCTGAGAACTTCCCAGACATACCGCTGACTAACTTTTCATAGTAAACCCCTGGGAGGGTGGCTACAAACATTTGCACGAGCTCTCGTTCAACCATCGGCGGCTGAACCCTGGCTGCCAACTCACGCCACCGCTGGGCGTACTCCTTAAAGCCTTCATTATTTCTCTGCGACAGGTTCTGCAGCTGGACTCGGTTCGGGGCCAAGTCGCTATTGTATTGGTAGTGGTGCACAAATGCTTCAGCAAGATCCTTCCATGTGCGCACACTAGTGGGCTCCAGACCCATGTACCACTCAAGGGATGGCCCGGAAAGACTGTCTTGGAAGAAGTGCATCAGCAACTTCTCGTCTTCGGAATGAGCAGACATCTTCCTGTAATACGATCTCAGGTGGACACGAGGGCAAGTGGTGCCCTTATACTTCTCAAAGTCAGGTACCTTGAACTTAGGAGGCACCTCGAAATCAGCAATTAATCCCAGCTTGGACATATCAACGCCCAAAGTATTCTGATTCTCGATATCTCTCATTTTATCTTCAAGTGCCTTGAATCTAAGCCGTGCTTCAGCATTCAGCTCCCCTTCAGCACCTCTCTGAGAGAACACATCATCCTGACGATCCTCTAGCCATGGCTGAGGCACAAACAGATTCCCAACGCCCACATTGCCATTGCCCGGCCCGATATTGACATTAGCTCCCAGACTTCCATTACCGACGCCTGTCGTATTGAGTCCTAGGTTGGCCATCACATTGCCATTAGCACTGCCGTTACCTCCGGTCACGGGAACACCATTTTGTGGAGTTTCAACTGGTGGAGGAGTAGGCACGGTCCCACCGTGGAGCACGCCGTTGCTATCAACCCTGGAAATCAAAGGCTGAACCAAAGTTCTAAGCTGATCCTGGCCATTGGCGACTGCTTGCATGAGCTCCATGAAGCGATCCATCCTTTTGCGGAGTTCCTGAACATCCGTTTGCACTTGCTCCATGATCCTGGTCTGATTAGCTCTAGTAGGATAGCGGTGAATTGGTCTCTGATCAATCCTGGAACCACCGAAAGCAACCTGAAACAACCTGAAAAACCCTGCCACAACCTGTAAACACAAAAGGGTTAGGAAAAACAACAAAATGCTCGTCATGCAAATGCTTCATGCAAATGCATGCGTGTGTCTGTGTGTTAGGGAGATCTCCCCCCGATCCTAGTGCCTGAGTGCCAGTGCTGATAATAAGAAGAAGTTTGAATCTAATCATGGAAATAACAATCTCATATATAAAGAAAGCCTATCAAGGCAGTACATAGCATCAGCGAGTACAAGATGAATCAACAGCGTGACCTCAGCCAACAAGCCTGGTGATGGTCAGCATACAACAATGATCAAAACAAACGGAATACAAATAGTCAAGTACGGCCACGGGCGCGATACTCTTCCAACAACTCCTTTGTTTTTGGATGATCCGGCAGAGTGAGCAACCCCTCGACGAGTAATTCCCTCTGCACAATGGTGTACTGAAGTCCTTCAACCGAACCTTTCCATGCTCCTTCGCCGAAGCAATCTTCTAGCTTCCGCTTCTTGGACTCAAACGTCAGTTTGCGCTCCTTCAGGTTGGCGAGAGCTTTGTTGAGCTGGCCTTCGGCGGCGTATCTGCGAACGGTTTCTTCATCAAACCTCTTCTCACTGTCCTTCACCTGGGCTTCCAGCTTGGAGATCTGTAGCATCAGGTTATCCTCCCGCTCTTTCCTGGTGGCCAGGGAAGCCTTCCAGTGCTGGTTGAACTTGGATATCCTCCGATATGCCTCGTCCAAGTGTTGCTTCTTCGTAGCCAGTACGTCGTTGACAGCTTTGAAGTCTTGACCCATGCGCTCACGCTCGGCTATCTGCTTAGTCAGGTCTGTCCCCAGCTGGTTCACCAGCTCTGTCTGCCTTTTGAAAGAATGAACGGCTTCGTTCCTCTCGCTTCGGAGCTGAGCCAATTCCTTCTCCAGTTCCTCGTTTTCCCGCTTCAATTCATCTCGCTCGGCCAACACCTGATTATGCTGCTGCATGGGCCCAGTAGCCGGCTCTTCCATCATTGGAGGGCTTTCTGGCTTGGCATGAGAAAACGGCATCCCTATAGCATCTACTCTGGTTCTGATCCAAGTCAAATACGGAGGGTAGGCTTGATTGTTGCTTTTTCCCAGCAATGGCTTTCCTCGCTTACTGACACCATTCCAGGCGCGCTGAAGCTTAGACAACAGATCCCCCTCTATAAGACCAGTGAGGTACAGAGATTCCTGTACCTCTTTCTCCTTCGGCGGAGCTCTCAAAGCGTACGTGAATTGTCGGACCAGCAAAGACGGATTATAGTTTATACAACCCTTCCTGCCTATCAAAGGCACGTTTGGAAACCCGCTGCAGCTGAAGATCACCTCAGTACCCAACCTATCTCTGTCAAACCAGTCAATATCCTCTGCAGATAAACTCATCAGACGCTCGGGCCACTCAGCTGTGGCTGCAGACGAGACAAAAGGACCCTTCTTGGGCAAATGACTATCAAGCCATTTGTAAAGCAAAGGTACGCAGCATGAAACATTCTTTCCCCTCCTGTTCTCGTTTTTGTAGTGGATAGAATGATAGACATCTCCTGTCAAGGTAGGGACTGGATTCCCTGAAGCAAAGATGTGAAACGCATCAAAGTCTACAAAATCGGGCATATTGGGGAACAGAATGATGCCATATATGCACAGAGCAAGGATGGCGTTGAATGCGACCCAACATCCGTCCTTGGCGCACTGCTGGGCCTTTCCTACTAGAAACTGCAAGGAGAACCCGGGAACCTTGTTCCAACTAGTCAATACCAACTCGGAGGCGTCCAGATGAAGTGAAGGGGCTAAACCAGCCAGATCAGGCTCAGCATCCATATGAACAAAAGGCATCTGCCTCTTGATAGGCACACCTAGCAAATCAGCATACTCTTCCAGCGTGGGTGCGAGAACAAAATCCTGGAAAGTGAAACATCTCAACGGAGGGTCGTAGAACTGCAGCAGAGTGTGCAACCCATTCACCTCGAGCGCATAAGGTTTATGAACCAAACTGAGCAACCTACCGTAAGATTTTCTGAACTCATCCCTCACAGAATCATCTGCTAAAGCTATCAAACCAGTCAGCTTAACCACGTCAGGGGCAGGGAACTTATAAGCCACGGTCTTCCTCAAAGAGCCCATAACAATACAATAGGAGGCAAGAAATCCTGGATCGGGGAAAACGGTACCTGTAACACAGACACACGTTAATGAAATGCAAATGAGTATGCAAACTAATGCAAAATGCAATCATGCAATAGGAGACCAAGGCAACTGCTGTGGATATTTTGTATCAACAAAACCATAATCTTGCTCTATCAAGAACAACCACTGCATCTGATAAGAAGAAAATCCTGGTATCGGACCACAAATCTGCTCTGTCAAGAACAACCATTTGATAGGGCCACATACATAGGATCATAATTCTGCTCTGTCAAGAACAAATGTCTGATAATAAGGACCTCTGATGTAGGACCAAGAAATCCGCTCTGTCAAGAACAAACATACATCTGCTGATGAGATCTTCAGACCCCAATCATAAATCTGCTCTATCAAGAACAAACATACATCTGCTGATGAGATCTTTAGACCCCAATCATAAATCTGCTCTATCAAGAACAAATACATCTGCTGATGAGATCTTCAGACCCCAATCATAACTCTGCTCTATCAAGAACAAACAACCAGAACTCTGCTCTATCAAGAACAAACATACATCTGCTGATGAGATCTTCAGACCCCAATCAAAAATCTGCTCTATCAAGAACAAACATATCTGCATATGAGAAACTCCGGTACCAACAAAACTGATCCACTGTCAAGAAAACCAGGTGGTCTGAAGGTCAAAGTTTCCTGCGATAAACCCAACCCTGCTCATAGGTATGGACCTAAACTGACTCAAGTTCGGCATCCTATGCGTTCATCAGCGTCACAGACGTCCAAGAGGGGTGATACGATACCCAGAAGGTGTGGCATCACCAGCTCATGAAGTGGCCTCACTCGGCTGAATCACAAATGATCGGTCCCCAGAGTTGACAATCCACCAAACCAGCAACCGTCTCAACCCAAAGGGTTGAAAGAGAAGCCAACCGGGAGAACCTCGTCTGAGCGTGGATTTCATGAGACACTAGTGCCTGCAAAGCAAGCACGCGCCCACTAATTTCCACTCTAAGTCTATGGTGCACTCAAGCCTGGGTCTGGCTTCTCATTCATCAGAATGCCCCTCCCACAACAGCACAGATAATCATATCTTACTGAAAATAAAGTGCGGGAAATAAAGTGCGATAAATAAAACACGGTAAATAAACACAACCCAACAAGTAATCATACAAGCGCTAGGATTGACTCTCGCAGGGAACCGGAGAACCAGAGATTCTGGGTTCGATCCCCAGCAGAGTCGCCAGCTGTCGCTTTCGCGAAAATAAGGTGCCGGCACAACAGAAGAGTCGCCACCTTTCGTTATTTATCCCTCAGAGCGGGAAAGGAAACGATCAGAAAAACCTAACGAAGAAGGGTAAGACAAGGTCGTCGCAACCATTGTCTGGGTTCGGGAGTCGGTTACGCAAGGGGAAGGTATTAGCACCCCTCACGTCCGTCGTACTCGACGGGATCCACGCTTGTTGTGTTTATTTGGACGGGTTGGTTTTATCTATCTACCTATCAAGGTTGGCTTAAAAAAGAAAAGAAACTGACTCGGCAAAGCGTCGTGCTTTATGCCTACGTATTCTCATCAGAGAACGAGAAATCAGAGTCAACGTAGTTCGACCTACGGCGGGTTATGGGGAAGGTAGCTCGCCAATACATCAGTATTATGCCTACGTACTCTAAACAGGCATGAGAGATCAGAGCTTACGTAGTTCGGGACACTACGCATTACTTCCTGTCTTTTACGGAAGAAGTGTTTTTTATTGTGTTTGTAATTTCAATCGCACTAGAGACTATGACCTGAGAGTGAATGCGTCGCATGTCACCCAAAGGGTACCATACTAAACATCCAGACTGTGGAAAAGAAACTCTCCCACAATCCTTTCCCAGATAGCTTAAGGCTCGTAACGTACGAAAGAAATCATTCATGATTACTGTATCTTAAGCTGTTTTGAGATGAGAAGAGAACATGCCCAACTAGGAGGGAGACTATCAAGTCCTACTGTTGTCATGCCAAGGATTCATCCTATGGTTGAGGTTTGAACAGGGAACTCCTAGAAGTTGTCATGCATAGGTTTCAACCTAAAGTTCTATCATCAATTCCTTATCAAAGGAAATGAGAGTCCTAAGGGATCATGTCAATGATACACCAAAACAGACAAAGCATCAGCTTAAACAGTAAAATGCATGCAATGCAAGTGAGGGAGGAAATGTGTGTGGGGCTTCAGCCTCCACAAGCTCATCTTAACCTCAAGCCAGAATGAATAACAGTAATCATACTGAAAGTAAACAACATGCTATCAAGCAAACAGTAAACTATAATCATGCAGAAGAGATAAAGGTATGCTATCAAGCAAAACAAACCACATGGGCAAGGGAGCTAGGCTCTACCGAATACCCGCAAGCAAAGCCACACAGTAACAATACAAGCAGAGGGAGCAACTCAACCTCTAGTGCAATCATGCTCCTAGATTCTACCTAGTCTAGATATGAACTTATTCTAATGCATCAAGCAAGTCAAACAAAACACATCAATACAAAAAAGAAAACAGAGAAGAAAGCAGATCAACACCTCTCTCAACTCCAAGCTTCAGCTCTTCCAACAGCAAATCAGTCTTCAGACTTCAATCACTCTTGACAAATATCAATTTGCTTCTCCAGATTTCAACCCTTCCACATAAGTTTCAACTTATCCTCCCTGAGCTTTAGCTCCTTAATCAGTTCCACCTTCAGGCTTCACCCTTAACCACAAGTATCAACTTGGCTCCTTCAGGATCTCCAAGCTTCAAAGTAAGTATCAACTTCCTTTGATCTTCAAGCTTCAGCTCTTCAGAATCAATCTCAATTGAATCCTCTTCCTAAGTATCAACTTAGTCTTCAAGATCTCAAGCTCTCTTTGTTATACCAGTCTCAACTTGGTCTTCTCTTCCTGCAAGCTTCAGCTTCTCAGAGTAATCTTCAATCACTTAGAAGTATCAACTTCATCCTTCCATCTTTAAGCCTCAGCTCTTCATTCAGTCTTTACTGGATCTTCAGGGGGTCTTCAAGTATCAACTTGCTCTTGTTTCTCTTCAAGCTTCAGCTGGAATGGCAATGCTCAAGGATTCATCCTCTTCCATACTCTTCAATGAAGTCTTCATCTTCACACTCAAGCTCAACATCTCTCAAGATATTCAAACCAGAGGAAATCACTTAACTGGATAAGCTGGGGTGTTAAACTGCTTATTGACCACCAAAGGTGACCTATAAGGGTTCAACATCAAATGAAGGGTTCCCTCAAAATGGAGAAAAAGAAATTAAAATATGAAATGTTTGGTGTGAATAGCAAGTATATTCAGTTCAAAATGCAGATGGGCTCAAAATGGGGGTGCAAAAAGCAATGCGTGTCAGGCCCAATTAACCAGAAAATCATTTCAGAAATTATAAAGAAAAAAGAAAAGGATACGGTGTGGAAAGTAATGAAACATAGTTCAAAAACCAATGGGCCATGAAAGTGGGGTGTGGATATCAATCCAGCCCAATCCCCTTTTAATGAAACGATGCGTTTCATGGTCTTCAGAATTTCCCTCTCCAAATGAAATTGAATCTCAGCCGTGAGATCTTGGTCTTAGTCAAGGGTCTAAAATAATCTGACGGCCATCTCCTCATCTTCTACCTCCAGCTAGGGTTCTAACTGAAGCATCCATGGAAGCAGAGCTTCAAGCTCCATCTTCACCAAACTCGAACCTCATCAATTCTCCATGAAAAACCAAAATTCCAAACCCTAATTTGTCCAGAATTTCATGCTGAATCTAACCATGGTCTTAAAATCAATTGACACATCCTAAATCTCCAAACCCGATCCAAGATCAAAGATATGCTCAAACTTCAGTTTCAAAAATTCTTACAATTAATTACCTCAGAATCATCACCAACTCACACTGATTGATTCTTGATATCTAATTCATGCTATAGCTCACTATATCTTGAGTTCTTGGTCCAAACAAAAATGGTGACACCAATTGAAACTTCACCAATTGCTCTCAAACTGTTTAGAATCCATCTCCTATTGGTCTCTAACCGTTCTAACCTAACAATTCTTGCTAATCATTCCTAAATCATGGTGTAGAAGAAAAGTTACTAACCTGTTGAATCTTGATTAACAGATGGTGTAAACCTTCACTGCAAGCCTTCAAACTCTTCAGAATCGATTCTTGAATGATGATCTTGCTACTGTTTGCAAAGGTTTTGATGGAGAATGCTTGAATCTCAGAATTCGATGGTGACTTGCAATCTTGAAAATCCAAATGCCAACTCTTCAAATCTCCATGGTTTTGCTCTCAAATTGGTCTGCACAGCTTCACAATGATCAGAGGAATGTGTTTAGATTGAAAGAATGAATGGAATTGAATCAGAATGTGGATTTTGCTTTCAACTTGCAATGGAAGCAAGTGAAATGGCTAACTCTCTCTTCTCTCAAATCTTACACCAACCTTGCATCTGAGCAAGTTCTATACATTATATAGAGTGGTTTAGAATCATCTAGAACCATCTAGAACCATCCAATGAGAAATTGGGATTCTCATGTCATGAGTTTATGAATTCATTCATCTAATGCCTCACCTCATGACATAGCCCTTACAGCCCTTGTAACTGACTTGAAAATCTCCCTAGAAGAGATATAGGATGTGTTAAGATACTTAGCAAGCTCATACATTTCCTTTCCTTATGTTTTGCATTTGAACCTTAAGATGCAAGCAACCAATTTCCAAAGCCGCCCCATGATCTAGGCCTCAATTCAAAAACGTGTCTGAACCATTGTTTTTAGAATGTCTTTTAGAGTCAAAATGACCTATTATATGCCATGGTTTGGATGGATAACTTGGGATTTCCAATTTCCAACTTGAACTTATTTAACTTATGCCTCCATTTTAGGTCATTTTTACCACTTTTTGCTACAAGCCTTTTCAACACCTAATGACCTCCCTAATATCCTTAAAACATCATTCTAAGCAAGTTTGATGTTGAAGATTTTTCCATTTGAAGCTTCGAAATAGGAGATATGGCCTTATGCTTGAAATGACCTATAATCTCCAAATGACCAAAATGCCCTTGACTTGTCAAAGCCATAAGTTGAGTTCTACAAATCCTATCAAGGACTTCTAGTACTCTCTAGAAAGATAAGAAGATTAGGAACAACATTCATGTTGACCAAGAATTCATAGGAATCATCCTTCTTGGGCAAAAGTTGGATGCAAGTTGGGTGACTTTCAAGGACCCAGATTCACATACCTCAGATGACCTGTAACTTGTCAAAGTCATAACTTGAGCTCTACAAATCCTATCAAGGACTTCTAGTACTCAAATTAAAGCTAATAGCAAGCTCTACAACATTCATGTTGGGGGTAAGATGAGATGACAATCACATCTTAAGCTAAACTGCCTTGAAGATAGGGATCAAACTAGGGGATTTTACACTGTCAAGCCTTAGAAACCCTAGCTTAAAACTTCTCAAACTCCTCAATCATGATGAGTTAGTATAGGAATCATCCTTATAGCATCTCATTGCATCACTCCATGATCACATGGCTCTTGGATTAGGTCTCAACCCTCTCCAAATCATCAGTTGACCTCGGGTTGACCCAATCAAACCCTAATTATACCACTCATGGCTGAGTCTTCTTATTCTTATACAATGACCTATCTAGGCCTCATGATGGCTTTCAAGACATCTTCTAAGCTCTCTCAAAGCTTCAAGTCCATCCTCATAGCCTCAGAATCATCTGAGGGGCTCCCACAACTCTCAAGTTATGAGGCATACACCCTTGGTTTCAACCAATCTTTCTGAGGATTTCTTAACTTCTCTGACAAAGGTATCAACCTTTGAACATTTGAGTAACCTTCTTGGCTAGCTTCATAGTCTTGATTGGTACTCATACCTCTTGAAATGTTGGTCAAATTTTGGGGTGCAACACATCTCATCTTGCCCCCAACATGATTGTTGTAGAGCGTGGTCTTAACTTTAATTTGAGTACTAGAAGTCCTTGATAGGTTTTGTAGAACTCAAGTTATGGCTTTGACAAGTTACAAGTCATCTGAGGCATGTGAATTTGGAGTTTGAAAGTTACCCAACTTGCATGAAACCTTTGCCCTATAAGGATGATTCCTATGAACTTTTGGCCAACATGAATGTTGTTCCTTATCCTCTTAGCTTTCTAGAGAGTACTAGAAGTCCTTGATAGGATTTGTAGAACTCAAGTTATGGCTTTGACAAGTCAAGGTTATTTTGGGGCATTTGTGATTATAGGTCATTTGTGATCATAGGTCATTTTCACCAACTTAGAGGCCTCAAATGAAATTTTTTTCAACTAGAAAGTTGTTCAAAATGGGGTTTTAACCTTGACCATGCATCAAGGAGGCATTGAAATGGCTGAAGGAGAGACTTGGTTCAAAGAATTTTGAAAAAGGAAAAATTATAGGTCATTTTGATTGGAAAAATAGTTTTAGAAACATTGGCAATATTGGAATTTTGGTTTGAGGTCATTTTCATACCATTCCATGTTGTTTCTTCATGATGAAGCAACACATCAAACTCACACCATTGGCTTGCAAGCAAGGAGATTAACATAACAAACTAACTCAATATCTCATGAGATGATGATTGCAAGCAAAATCAAGCCAGAATAGAGCCAATGCACGACTGTTACAACATGGTATTTTGAAGGAGAAAGTGAAATAGAAAATCTCATATGGAAGGTTACAGAAAGTTCTAGACATTTCCAATGAGTTCTATATAAGCATTAGAGTGTATTCAGCCTTTTTTTTGGAGAAGATTGAGCCCTGAAGCAGAGAGTGAGATTGAAGTTTCACAATTGCAAGTTGGAATCGGTTTCTGAGTTCAAGGCAAAATCAAGGAAAAGTGAAGGTTGCATCAGCTTCAGAAGGTGATTTAGAGTGAATCTGCATCATCTTGAAGGTTGAATCGAGCAAGAAGTGCATCTGTTACAAGCTCCAACACAGGTTTTAACTTTTTGAAATTTCTCTCTAATTATGTGTTTTCAGTGAACTAGAAGCATGTGGTTAGGTTCCCCTATTGACATAGATGGATTTAGGATGATCAATTGCAACTGTAGAGACAATTTAGGTGGAAGTTCATTTTCGGTTGAGATTGTTATTTCAAGATTCAGGCGTTTTGAGGATGGATTAATGGCATGGTTGAATTGCTTGTGAAATTTTGAGCAAGTTTCGTTCAAACATCGTGGCAAATGGTTGAGTGTAGACGAACTTAGGGTTGTACAGGGGTGGCCGGAAAAGCCACCGACGACGTCTGGTTCGCGCGCAGGTTTCAGGTTTGAAATGAGGAAGAAGAAATCCTCACCCTCCATTCATGTGGAAAGCTTGACTCGGTCTCTCAATCCAAGCGCCCTTGATGAGCCACGTACCCTCCCCCTTAAACTCACCATTTTACTTATTCGCTGTGTGAACTGAGTGTGCCCTGGTTCAAATCCTGGCTTGTGCTATTTTTTCTTTCTTGTGGGAATTTCTGAAGAGAAGGCAAATGAGTTGAAGCGCTTGGGCTTAGTACACAAATTGTTATCCACACCCCCCTCTGGGCCCAATCCAGGATTTAAACTGCAATGAATTGCTATTTGTCACGCTGGTTTATCAATTTCTTCTTTATTTCTTTTATTTTCCTCATTTCATATGGTTTAGAAAATAATTCATTAAAAATAGGAAAATAATCCAAATTGATCCAAGTTTTTTTTCCCCTGACTCATGAATGAGTCTAGAATTTTATTGAATAAAAATATTAGGAATTCATGCATTTGTGATTTTATGTGCATTTTTTGTATTTTAATTGATATTAAAATCATTATGGTTGATACCTTGTTTTGCTGAATTTTGTGTGATCAATTGGTGATGATTCTTGAGCTAATTTTGTGTGTGTGATTAGTTTAGACATGCATGATCCTCTAGTAATTTTCTCACATTTTTGTGAAGAAATTAGGTAGTAGTTTTAAGTTGAAACTTTAGGTGCTCTAGTTTTAGGGTTTAAGCTTAGTACCTTGTGATTTAGGATTCATTTCTAGGACTTAATGGATGATTCAACCCCTGGATTTTGTATGGTAGATTCATGATTGAATTAGGTTCCCATAGTTATGTTTTTAGGATTTTACAATTGGTTTTAGTATTTTAGTTAAGATTAACTTTAGTACTAGGTTTTAGGTGATCCTAACTTGCTAATTCAACTAGAATGACTTCTTTAGTTCCCTTAGATTAGGGTTTTGCCTCTCTTGCTCTTGGATGATGATGAAGACTTGTGTGGACTGTTGAGGAATGCTTGAAGAAGCTTGGATGTGAAGATTTCCCTTCTTTTGGTGTAGTTTTGTTTAGGTGTTAAGATTAGGGTTTGTAAGTAGAGCTTCTAGATAGATTCTCTTCTTTCATAAACATGGAATGTGTTGATTACTTCCATTCTTCCCTATGATGTAAGGTCCCCTTGTGAAGGCCTCATCCCTCCTTTGGTAGGATGTGTGGCTCTTCACAAGTTGGTAGAACCTTTGAGGGTTCCTTTCTCTGATGATGGAGTGCTTAGTGGTGACCTTTGGTCTTCACTCTGCTGTCCACTATCCAAACCTTGCTCTTGTTAGATGAATCTTTCTCCCTTGCTAGAGGATGGAGTTCCTTGTTAGAAGATTGAAGATGCTAGAGGTTGCTACTTCCCAGTATTTGAAAACTGCCATTAGAGCTGAAGCTTGAAGACCAAGAAGAACAAGTTGACACTTGTGAAGGAAATCCTGCTGAGATCAAATGGAGAGCTGAAGCTTGAAGTTGGAGAATAAGTTGATACTTATGATTGATGCATTGAAAGCTTGGAAAAGCAAGTTGATGCTTGCTATTGAAGATGATAGCCTTGAAGAGCAGTTGAAGAATGAGGACTGAATTGCTGTCAGAGGAGGGCTTAGCTGAGAGAGTGGTTGATCTGCTTTCTTTCCTGTCTGTTTGCTTGCTGTGCAACTGTATTGATGTGACTTGTTTGATTTGCTTGATGCATTAGAATAAGTTCATATTTAGATTGATTTACTCCAGGAGCATGATTGCACTAGAGGTTGAGTTGCTCCCTCTGCTTGTATTTTTACTGTATGGCTTTGCTTGCTGGTATTCGATAGAGCCCTGCTCCCTTGCCTATGTGGTTTGTGATTTGCTTGATGGCATTTTATTTTTCTGTATGATTGCAGTTATTCTATTTTGCTTGATAGCATGTTATTTTCCTGTATGATTACAGTTATTCATATCTGGCTTGAGGTTGAGATGAGCTTGTGGAGGCTGATGTTCCACACACATTTCCTCCCTCACTTGCATTGCATGCATTTTACAGTCGTTTACTGTTTACTGTTTAAGCTTATGCTTTATCTGTTTCTGTTTATCATTGACATGATCCCCTAGGAATCTCACTTCCTTTGATAAGGAAGTGATGATTAGAACTTTAGGTTGAAACCTATGCATGATAACTTCTAGGAGTTCCCTGTTTCAAACCTCAACCATAGGATGAATCCTTGGCATGACAACAGTAGGACTTGATAGTCTCCCCATAGAGTTCGTTCTCTTCTCATCTCAAAACAAATTAAAATACAGTAATAAAGGTTAACTGACGTCGTACGTTACGAGCCTTAAGCTATCTGAGAAAGGATTGTTGGAGAGTTTCTTTTCAACAGTCTGGATGTTTAGTATGGCACCCTTTGGGTGACATACGACGCGTTCACTCTCAGGTCATAGTCTCTAGTGCGATATTGGTTGCAAACATCCATAAAAAACAGTTCTTCCGTAAAAGACAGAAAATAAACTTCAAACCTTTTTTGCCCCGTGGGCCCATAAGTCAAAGGAAGCTTTTCTGAAGAAAAGAGCGTCGTTAACTCTCTGTTCTACCGCAAACGGTAACCCCTAAGTCTCCAAGGGTCGAGCTGCGTACATACAACTGCTGGAACTGTTTGTTAACCCTACTCGAAAAATAGATGAATCTGAATTCCCGTAATCCGTATTAAGCTGAACTACGTAAGCTCTGATCTCTCATATCTGTTGAGAGTACGTAGGCACAATACCGATGTATTGGCGAGCCACCTTCCCCCATAACCAGTAGTTAGCCGAACTACGTTGACTATGATTTCTCATTCTCTGATGAGAATACGTAGGCATAAAGTGCGACGCTTTGCCGAGTCATTTTCTTTTTTTCAGACCAGCCTTGATAGGTAGATAGATAAAACCAACCCGTCAGATAAACACAACAAGCGTGGATCCCGTCGAGTACGATGGACGTGAGGGGTGCTAATACCTTCCCCTTGCGTAACCGACTCCCGAACCCAGACAATGGTTGCGATGACCTTGTCTTATACCTTTTTCGTCAGGTTTCTCCGATCATTTCCTTTCCCGTTCTGAGGGATAAATAACGAAAGGTGGCGACTCTTCTGTTTTGCCGGCACCTTATTTTCGCGGTAGCGACAGATGGTACTGATGTTGATATTCTTATAAATGGTTGTTCATTATATGCCATAAAATGTTTTTTCCTTTCCAGTGAACAGACTGGATGTCAAAACTGTCATATGCATTGCATTAATATGTCTTTCATGCAGAACAACTTGTTTTACTTGCGAGTAAGTGCTTGACAGCAGGAAAGTTTCCTACGGTGGAAAGTCTGATCATGATAGAATGCAGAACGCCCGAATACTCCGTGAACCGGGGCAAGCTATATCAGGTAATCCCTAGTGATGTCATCCATGTAATGTCAGCCAGCCGAAGTCGATTATTCTTAAGCAGTCAGGTCGAGATTTAATGAATCTCTCGAGGACAACCTGTGTATTTCCCCGTAGATCAGCCAATCAGGGGCAATGTCGTTGCAAACAGGGGCATGCCACTCTAAGAAAAGTGCCAAAGTTGTTTCTTGCCCGAGGGGCATTTGATCCGAAGCATCTCTTCGAGGTTCAGAGTGCAGGGGCAGTTCATGTCAGACCATCAGGGTACAGATTTTTAGATTTCCTTTTTAGGAATATCCCCACAGAGGATCCCACAGGCTGGGGCATATCAGAAGTGAAGGAATTGTTCCTCTCCGTGTCATTAGAGCTACTCAAGCATGTTCAGCCAATTTTCAAGTGTGAGACGAATGTCGGGAAGTCGTGCTATTATCCCTTGACCCTTCAACTAGAGGCCGTGAATTCAGACAGGATGTTTTCCAGCGTTAGTCGTACCTGACCCGTCACGGATAGCCTAAAGCCCAATCCTTATTGGCAATTTTCAGGAAGCCCAATCCATATTGGCGCGCCATTCCTAAAGCCCAATCCATATTGGCAATCACTGTGAGGCCTAATCCGTGTTGGCTCATCAATCCCAAAATCCAATCTTCATTGGTATGTAGGAAGACTCAGTCTATTTTCCCCAACAAAGCCCAATTTTCATTGGCACGTGTAAGCTATCCCCGGGGAAGTCCGATCAGACTTAGCACATTTGGTTATCCCCAGCGGAGTCGGGTCGCCTTTCCAGCATTTATTTTGCTGGGATAATTCTGTGATATCCGGTTATCCCCAGCGGAGTTGTCTTTATCTTCGGCACTTATTTTGCTGAAGCGGTTCTATATCAAGTTTCTCCAGCAGCGGAGTTGGCTTCACCTTTCCAGCATTTATTTTGCTGGAATGGTCCTTCTGTGTACAACTTTTCTCCAGCAGCCCGAGCTTGCATTTGCATCTTACATATATCATCATATTTGCATTTCATCGTCAAATGCGTAGCATTCCATCTTATATGGAGCATTACGCCATAGAAAAATTCGAACATACGCATATACATACGAAGCATAAGCCAATTTTTCTATCAGCCATACTTGGCAACGTGAAGCACTCTGCAATCAGTTCAGGGGCATTTGTCCAGCAGATTTGTTCAGATAGCTCTGTGGTTTATTAGATTCTCAGATCATAAGACGGTTATACTTTGTCTATCAATCATCTGATGACGACAGACTCTTCTTTCCGTCAATTCATATTGACGACGTATACCTCTGAGCAGGTTTTCTTCCCGTCAATTCCTATTGACGATGTATTTCCCCCAGCAGGAATTTTCTCTGTCTATCATTAGACGTCATGAGTTCAAGTATGGATTTCTCCGTCTATCATTATACGTCATGAGTTCGAGTATGGATTTCTCCGTCTATCATTAGACGTCGTGAGTTTGAGCAGATATTTTCTCCGTCTATCTTTAGACGTTGTGAGTTTAAGCAAGGTATTTTCTCTGTCTATCTTTAGACGTCGTGAGTTTGGATATGATTTTCTCCATCTATCTGTAGACGTCGTGAGTTTGGATATGATTTTCTCCGTCTATCTTTAGACGTTGTGAGTTTTGGTATGGTATTTTCTCTGTCTATCTTTAGACGTCATGAGTTCGAGATATTTTCTCCGTCTATCATTAGACGTCGTGAGTTTGAGCATAGTTTTCTCCGTCTATCTTTAGACGCTGAGAGGTTTCAAGGCGATCTTTCAGATATTGGCTTTCTTTATGTTTATTGGATGAGATGACATTTCAAGAGAGGTTTTCCTGACTGTTGATTCTTATTGACGTCGAGACTCTTTGAAGAATGTTTGGTTTTCCTAGTTGTCGATTCTTATTAACGACATGGCTCTTTGAAGGAGGTCTTCTTCCTGTCGGTTCTCACTGATGATGTGGCCCCTTTGAGGATATTGTTCTTTCCATCAACTCCTGTAGACGAAAGGATTCTGAAATTTGATGGGTGGTGTTGAAGTTTATATGGTTTTCTTTCCGCTAGTTCTCACTGACGATGTGGTTCTTCGGACAAGGTTTTCCTCTCGTCTATCATTAGACGATGCGAGATTTGAATAGGATTTTCCTCTCGTCTATCATTAGACGATGCGAGATTTGGGTCGATTTTCCTCTCGTTTATCATTAGACGACGCGAGATTTGAATACGGTTTTCCTCTCGTCTATCATTAGACGATGCGAGATTTGAATATGATGTTCCTCTCGTCTATCATTAGACAATGCGAGATTTTGATGGTATGTTCCATCTATCAGTGGATGATGTGAGTATTTCTCTTCCTGTCTATCTTTAGACGACGTGAGAGGATCAAGTGCATGTTGATCCAGCCTTCGGGTTTGTTATTTGTGGCGTCACGCAGATAACTAGTGCTAAAGTCAGGTTCTTTGTCAGATGATTGATCAGTTTGTTGCTGTGACAATTGGATTCGGTTTTCTGGATATTCGTTCCCCAAGCAGTCTGTGCAGTTTATTTCTGCAGGTTGGCAAATTTCTGGGTTTCTTTTGTATTCAACCGTCTTCTACCTTTGAATGATTGAAAGTCGTTCGCTTCTCAACCCTTCAGGTCCAAGCCGTTTGAATAGGGGCAGCTATTGCACCCCAAAATTTGACCAACCATTTATCGCATTTGCCTTATGTTTCGATTCATTTCATTTTGCATCCGCATACCGCATACCTTGCATTTTTTCAGTCAGATTGGCTTTATCGGGATTGTAGCCTCCCCTGGCGTTTCAGGCATTTCATACCAGTTCGAATAAGCGGGTTTTGTGGCGAAATTGGTGCTCGTCCCGGTGTTTTCAGCTCTCGCTGTTATTTTTGAGGATATTTCGGTGTCCGGTTTTTACCGTTTATTTCGCCGTATTCGCGCATCTGTTTTCTAATCGGTTTAATTGACCTTCCTTGCATTTTTAGATTTTTTCTCTTAATTTCTAGAATTTTAAAGGGATTTTAATCGTTTTTTCTAGATTTGAAATTGATATTAAAGAGTTTCTATTTCTTTTTTAGATTTTAAATAGATATTAATTAGTTTTCTTAAGTAGATTTTAATAGAAAATTCTTTTTCTAGATATTAAATAGATTTTAAATAAGTTTCTAGGTTTAATTTCCTTTTAGAAATTATAGATTTAATTCATGTTTAGATATTAATTGAATTTGTTAGAAATTAATTGTTTTAATTCTTGTTTTGATATTAGTTGAATTTGTTTAGATATGATAGGTTTTATAAATAGATTTAATTTTATTTTTAGATTTAATTGTGCTTTAGAATTTAATTGGATTGTAATATTGTTTTTAGATTTTAATTAGGAGTTAATGCAGTTCAGATTTCATCATCTTAATAATCATTAGCATCTTAATTGTTAAGTCTGAGTTTAGTGGAATTAATTAGTCTGAATTCGTGGGCCACTTGGCCATTTCTGGAGGCCCAGTCCAAATTATGCCACTTGTCAGTATAAGAACTTGCCACACGTTCTCCTTCTCCCTGTTGACACATCACTCTCCACTGACCACCACATCACGCCACCTCACTCCCATACGTGTCACCACCTCACTCTCTTTCACTCACACATGTCCAACGCTTGTCCTCCACCCACTTCCTCACCGGCCGGCATACATGCGCCGGAGTCCTCGCCGTAACCACCCGTCGGAGCCCCTAACTGTCGCCGGAAAATTGATCTTTTCGCCGGAAACTTCATCCTATCCTCATCTTTTTCCCAGAAAACTCCAAAGAGCCATCATTGATCTTGTGAGTTTTTTTCCAGAAAACTGATAGACATTCAATCGTTTCCCAGATCACCACTGAATCTCCACCATCTTCATCCTAATCTCCACCGTTTCCAGATCTCTAGATCTTCACGATCAACACCTCAACCATTCCAGAAAATTTTCAAGAATCTTCTTCATCATCTGCTTTCCAGAACTTCAAGGTCCCCAAGAACATTCATCAGTTCATCTTCCTCTCCAGATCTTCAGTAGCAAAACGCCTCAATGAACTTCGTAAGATCTTCAGAAATCATCAACAATACGAATCAATCTACGAGAATTCGCCAGAAACGTCCTCATCTCCAAGAAACATCCAACGCCCTCACTCTGTTTCTAGATCTGTTTCGTCATCATCAACCTTCAAGATCACGCAACCGTTTTCGTCATCTTCAAGGTTCATCATATTCAATTACCTTCCAAGTAAAATCAACACCAGAACATCTCCAACGCGTTTTTTCAAGAAGCTCCATCGCACCATCAAGAACTCAGCAAACACGATCAAACTTCACCATCTTCAACGAGAGATTTCCGATTCTCGTCAGGAATGGGATTTGAGATGAGTTTTTTGTTTAGTTTTGATGTTGATTGTTAGTTGCAGATTGAGATTGAGAGCGGTTTTGGCGTGAAGGAAGTTTGAGACGGAGGAGGAGGTTGAGACAGTGAGAATGGAGAAGGTTGAGGGTGAACGTCAACGGCGGCGGCTGAAGGGAGAAGAGTATCCTAGGGTTTCAGGAGAGAGTGAATGGAAGAGGAAAAGGTCTTCGTGGGCTCTCTCTTTGGGCCCATTTGCGTTTTCCAGTTCATACCCCCCAAAATTCTCGCTACACCCTCCGTTTTTTTTATTATTATTGTTTTGTTGGCTGATGGGCTAGGCCCACTGTACGTTTTTTCTGCTTGTACTCCCTTTTTCTATATCCACCCCCCTTTCCCTTTATTTTTATTTTGCTGCTGTTTTTGTTGGACTTAGCCCAATTGTATTGTATTGCTAGCATACTCCCTTGTACTACTGATGTACCCCTCTCCCCTTACAATTTTCAACTTCTCTTGTATTGGATGTGTGATTGTAATAGTATTAGTTTTATTTTTCCTATTTTCTTTTAGGGATTATAGTTTATAGTCTAGAGTATTATTACATTTTTTAATATAGATTTTTTATATTTTTTTAGAATTTATATTCTAGCTTTCTTATAGAATAGTATAGGATTTTATATAGAATTTCCATTTTATTTTCTTATACGCATTTTCTTTAGATATTTCTTTAGAATATTTTCTAGTAGAAATTAATTGTCGTTTTAGGAGTAGCATATTATTTCCATTTAGTGTTGAATTTCTCTCCTATTTTCTTTTATTATCCGATTCTGCTGTTGATTTTATTTTTGGCTGGCCGTGTGACATGATTCAGTTGAAGAATGATTTTCGATATCATTTCTCTATCTTGTCTTTGACACGGATATCAATACGCTACCTCTGAGAGTTCGATTTCTCGTATAAGTCGAACCATGACAGTCTAAGCGTTACATTGTTACTGATTCGAGCGTCCTCATCAAGGATCCAGAGAGGAGAAGATTGGAATGGAGCTTGCGCACATGTCAAGAGCCAGCGGAGCCGCTTCGTTCAACATCATCTTTCTTATTCAAGTCTTCGTGCAACCGTCGAGTGTTGTGAGCTGTATCGTTAGATACGTAGGAAATGACAATCGAGCGGTCTCCCCTCTATCGTTTAGGGTGTTTAGTATATATCCTTTGGGTAATATACGACGCACTCGCTCCTACGTATTAGGTTCTTGCGTGTGTGTCCCGAGTTCCTTCCCGTTTAGGCGTAAGCCTGCCTCCTCTTTATTCTCTCCCTCGTGCGATCGAAACCCTTTTCTCTCGCGTTCAGGCGATTGAGACCCTTTCTCTTGCCCCTGTGCAATTGAGACTCGTTTTCCCGTCGAACTACGTTTGCTCTGATCTCTCGTGCCAGACGAGAGTACGTAGGCATAGGATGCGATATCCTAGCGAGCTCCCTTCTCCCTTTTCCCTTTCCCCCCTTTGATGTAGTTAGCTGAACTACAGCTGCTCTGATTTCTCATGCCAGATGAGAATATGTAGGCATAGGATGCGATATCCTAGCGAGCACACTAACAACTAATTTCTTTGTTCTCTCGCTGCTGTGCGATCGAGACTTTCCCGCTGATGACTAATCTTCCCTTTCTCTTGCCCTAGCGCAATCGAGGCCAGACCGTAGTTCTAAGTCCCGTAGGTTCCCATACCTTTCAAACCCGACATACTACGTCCGTTTTATCGCAAACAGGTAACGCCTAAGTCTCCGTCGAACGAGCAACATACACCTAAACTGCTAGAATGCGTACGCTAGTATCGTCAATCCTTTCTCTCACCCCTGTGTGATCGAGAACACCCTGTCTAGCCGTAGTTAGCCTGAACTACGTAAGCTCTGATCTTTCACGCCGTGTGAAAGTACGTAGGCACGAGATGCGATATCTCGTCGAGCAAATTCCCCCGTAGTTTCCCGAACTACGTTGACTCTGACTTTCCCATTGCACGAGGGAATACGTAGGCATAGAGCGCGATGCTCTATCGAGTCAGTTCTTTCCGTTTAGCCTTAGAAGCCGTAGATAGATTGTTTTTTCACCCGTAGACAAACCAGCAAGCGTGGATCCCATCGAGTACGATGGACGTGAGGGGTGCTAATACCTTCCCCTTGCGTAACCGACTCCCGAACCCAGATAATGGTTGCAATGACCTTGTCTTATACCCTTTCGTCAGGTTTTTCCGATCGTTTCCTTTCCCATTCTGAGGGATAAATAACGAAAGGTGGGGACTCTTCTGTTTTGCCAGCCTCGATTTTCGCAGTAGCGACAAAAAGGAATAAAGTTACAATTAAATTACATTTTTCTAAAAGTCCTAAAATTCCTAAACTACCCTTCAAGGCCGATTTCTTAGAGTATCGGTTTTTTTGTCCGAGCCTGCATGTCAACAACAAACAAGCAATATTTAATGGTTAGAGTTTTGTTTCGGTTCTGATACCCTCGGCAATTTGTCATCATTGGGTATGCCGGGAGGTCAACGACAAAGTCAAAGCCAGCTCCCGATACTCAATTCCGGCATCGGGCTAAAACCGACAGCTTCTGTTCTTATTTTCGAGGCATCCAGAGAGAAAAAGTGATTATTCCAGTAGTGCTTATTCCGAAAAAGTGATTTTTTCCGCTTAACCAAACAAGGCCTAAAATAATGTATCAGAAACAAATTCCAAGGCCGACGGATCAAACAAAAGCCCAAAATCGGCATCCAAACAAATCAACCGTGAACAACAACAATTTCGCAGGAGATCCGTTCAACAACCAAGCAACAAGAATCCCTGAAAAAAAATGCCAAAACATAACATTTTTCTCCAAGTTTCTGCTCCAAAACCAATCAAGCAAACTTTCCGAAATTATAATAAACTGGCCCAACAATAGGTCGTGAAAAATCATAACTCTCTTTCCTGGGAAAAATCACAACAAATAAATCGAGTCAACATGCATCAATCCAGCAACAAAATCGTAACCTAAATAACAACAATCACATAAATCCAGGCCCAGAAATTGAATCAATAAGGATATATAAGGGCTCCGCGAGCCATCCGAAAGGGATTCAGAAAACCCGTACATTTTTCATCATCATCCACGAAGCCAAAAAGAAGAAGAAGAGGAAATTTTCCCCAAAACCCAGAAGTTCATACAACCCGGAACTTCATCGCGTTAGAGAAACCC
Organism: Lathyrus sativus; assembly: GCA_963859935.3. Taxonomy (NCBI): domain Eukaryota; kingdom Viridiplantae; phylum Streptophyta; class Magnoliopsida; order Fabales; family Fabaceae; genus Lathyrus; species Lathyrus sativus. The sequence goes on from OZ012738.1 coordinate 227,206,632, forward strand.
AAAGGCTCCAACATCCTTCATCAAGAAATCATCAACCGTGAGCATCTAGCGGTGGCGAAACCCTTAGGGACTCAAAAAGCCGGCCAAACACCCATCCTCAGCTTCTTCAAACATCATTGGCTGTCATCTCCATTGACAAGTATCGTAAGCTTCCATTTTCGTTGAAACCGGATTTTGTTTTCTTCTTTTGTTTTTTTTCAGGATATAAGAAATGGGAGAAGAGAGAGGACGATAGATGCAAGGAAGCATGAGTGACGGAAATGCGAACCATGGCGACGGAAAGAAGAAGGGAAAATTTCGAAAGGAGTTCTGAAAAAGAGAACAACCATGGCACGCCGTCGGCTGTAATGGAGAAGAAGGGAAAGGTTTCTTATGAAACCCTAGAATGATAAGGGACAAATTCCAAGACGAATACCCCCATCCCTTTTAACTCTGTTCTTCGTTTTCATTTTCTTATTTTTTATTTATTTTTAGGTTTATTTTATGAATTATGTTTTGTTTTATTATTTTATGTTAATAATTATAATTAACAGAACATTCTAATTTTTATTTAGTTAATCAATTTTCTTTAATAAACTTAAAACTATAATTTTTAGATTCACTCTCTCTTTTTAATAATTAAAAATACTTATTCTTTTAAAAAATTCAAAAATAAATTATATCTTCTTTTCCTAAATAAAATTCAAAAATAATAGTTTTATAAGATTTTTTAATAAGTGTAATGCAAGACGTTAGTTTTAGATTTAAATTTCTTTTAATAAAACCTGCTTTTTAATCCATTTCAAAAAAATAAAAACTTAATTAATTTTCTATTTTAAAGTTTCAAATTCTAACTTTTTCTAGAAAACATATTAACCAAATGAACCTTTCTTCCCAAACTAAAAATTTCATTTTTAAATAAATTTAAGTTTCTTAATAAGTCACTAACCTTTTAAAACATAAAAATTAAAATTAATTTTCCTTTAATCTTAAAATTTTCTTTCTTAAAACTAAATTTCTAACCTAAAAGTGCTAAAATAAAAATGATTAACATTCCCGCTAATTATCATCTGGCTTTCTTATCTCTTATTTGTATGTGGTTATTAATTTCACATTTTTTGTCGTATTTTCCTTCTATATGGTTGTAAGTTCATGCGAGGCTATCGTCGTATTATATTATGTCATTTATTCTGCATTATTTTCATGGTTGTAATTTACGCGAGTGATCGTTGCATTGAACTTTTTTCTTTACTGCTTTCATTATTTTTCGTACTTTAATTCCGCCATATAATAATTCGTCTTTTGCACTATTCACCGTTAAACCTTCCGAAGGATTAGGTATAGCTGTTTGACCGCTGAGTCAATAACCCTAACCTTTGACTATTTCAAAACCCTAGTTGACTAGGTGTCTCGCCGTGGACGAAAATTCCCTTTACCCTAACATTAGGTTAAGGAGTCGCCGCACTCCATTTTAGGTTTCCCGCCGTGGAATACCTAGTTAACCCTATTTTTAATTCAACTATTTTCAACGTAGAAATAAGAGTCTCCGCACTCCACGTAAGCGCTTCCTTAAGAACGCTTATTCCCCTTTGAAACCTTGACCATAGTCAAGAAGTTTCAATTCCTCCCTTTCGAGGGGAACTACGATTACTTTGATTCCATCCCCTACCCAGGATACGTAGGCACAAGATACGAATCTTGGCGAGTAAACTTAAGACTAACCCTTAGCTCAGTATATACCTTAAGCAAATAATAAAGTAAACAACAAACTATAAACAAAAGGTTCCTGTAGAGTACTATAGAAGTTTAGGGTGCTAATACCTTCCCTAAGCTTAACCAACCCCTTACCTAGATCTCTCCCCGTATTATTTTTACGATGCAAAATTAGGTTTTCCTTCTTTTGACCTTTTCCTTCGGATAAATCAAAGATCGGTTGTGAATTAAAGATTTGCGATTCAAATTAATTAATAATTTGATATCCTATTCTAACCGCAACATTCTGACACTAGCTTGAGAGACTTAGGCTCCACTAGTGAATTTCGAATCAAATGTGGTAGAACCTGAGTGTGCGATACAGGAACTGGGTGAAGAGGAACGTTCCTTCTTCCCAAATTATTGTGAGGCCTGTATTGATTTTGATGTGGATTCTGGTTTCCTAGGTCATAAGCTCGTTGATTTACATAGGGAGCGGCCCAAGGTTTTTGACATGGTTCCCTAGGTATTGTTGGTTTTCCTCTTAGGACCCAAAGGTGGATGTCATCATCTTCCTCTGCGTCAGTAGGATGTTTTCCTAAGTGGCTTTTCGAGGTCTCTTCAGCAGATACAACCCTTTTGGACTTCTCTTTCAGCTCTTCTCTTGAGATCATGGTCTCAACATGGTTATCAAAGGATAAAGACACCTCATCTGCCAAAAACTCAACCTTTTCCTTGTGGTACCGGATTCTGATTGGTCCACAAAACTCTTGTACTTCCTATTTTCCAGATCTTTGAGTTGAACCATTTACGCCATGACATTCCTTTCTGGTCAATCTTTGCAACTTGTTTCAAAAGCTTTCACACTCTTCAACGGCATGCCCTATGGTTCTAGTGTGGTATCCACACTTTGCCCTTGGGTTTTCTTCCTCTAAGCCTAGGCGTTTGTTGTTAATTAGCTCTCGAACCTTATTCTTGAATAACCAACAGCCTTCAGCAGAATGCCCTTTCGCCCCTTTATGGTATTCACATTGCGCATTAGGATCATATCTAGGTGGGAGAGGAGTACGAGCTGGCCCGAGGGATACAAGTACTACCAATGAACTCTGAATCAGGTATGATAGCAATTGTCCACACGGTATAGGAATAGGGTCAAGAATAGGGCGTAATTGAGACTTCTTACTGCCTCTCCAATTTAGATTCCCATGTTCCTGAGATAGAATAGGTGATGACCGTTGATTCCGAGGCTTTGAAAGAAATGGTTGGGGATAAAACCCAAGAGGAGCCACATACAATAGGCTATTCACTGCAGGCTGTGGAGTGGAAGGAACTATGGGAATAAAACTCCTAGTTGTGGTACCTTCTTGAAGCTTTTCGTTTCTTCTTCCCACGGTTGTTATAGCTTCTAGCGACTCCTTCATCTTTCCTTTCACGTTGTTCTCGTCTTTTCTCAGCTCAACTTGATTCTGCTTCAAGCTTTCCATGGTCTTCCAGCACTAATTCAAGTCCAATACGTGTGTCGGGAAATCAACTGCGGATTATGGACAAAGGATGGATAAGCCTCTGGTTTAGGAAGATGATGATATGCAATGCAAATGCCATGCAGGCACAAACAGGATCCAGAATAACATAAGCAGGTCAAAGCTCTCTAACAGGTAGACCTTAAGGAAATTTCTAGATTCTTTACCCATAGACCCATTCACGGGATAACTTCTATGTTGATGGATAAGGTTTCCAGGATCACGGACACCAATCGCATCAACATGATGCAACAAGCTAGCTGCAATATGACAGTAATACGAAAAGGTCTCTCCTGAGCGGTGTCCTTGTGCTAGGAACACGAGGAGCAGGTCCTCGGAGAATAAAACTACACAACTACCAATTTAGAAACTGGTTCTAAGAGTGGTTCCCAGAGTCACGGACCCTTCATGAATCAAGTCGTGCAACAGGCTAGCTGTGTTACAACAAGATCTACGAAAAGGTCTACTCTTAGGGGAAGCTTTCATGCTAGGCACAAAAGGAGCGAGTCCTTGGGGACTAACACTAATTACTTCCAAAATATAAACTAAGTTTTCTCTCTTCTTTTTCCAAAGCTCGGGTGTAGAGCTTTACTTGCAATGCTATTCCCAAATCCAGCAGGCATATATAATAAACAACATACAATAGAAAGAGAAAGCAATAAATAAACAATAGGAGAAAATCATCATAAAGAAAACAGCTAAGCGAAGTTAGCACTCTCGAATCGAGTCAAGTTAGGCTTGACTCTCTCTGGCATAGGGCAATGCGTTTCCCCAACAGAGTCGCCATCTGTCGTACCTCGAAAAATACGATCCTTGCGATGGACGCGGAAAAACGTTCGAACAGAGTCGCCACCGAACTTTATTCATTCCAAGGAAGGAATAGGAAAATATTGATAAAACCTTTAAAGAGATAAGAACATGGTCATCGCAACCAAATTCTTGGTTCGGGAGTCGATCATGCAAAGGGAAGGTATTAGCACCCTCTACGTCCATTGTACTCAACAGGAACCTCTTGATTTGATTCGAGAGAAAACTTAGCTACGCTTGTTTGTTTTCTTCTAAGGTTTTTCCTATAAGGGGAAATGGGTGGCTTTTTAGGTAAGGTGCTCGCCAAGGGTTGGGGCCCTTGTGCCTACGTACTCCCTTGTGCAATGGGAAAGTCAGAGCATCGTAGTTCGCGGGACTAAAGGAACAGGAGGGAATTATGGAATTGTGCTCGTCAATATCATCGCAATCTTGTGCCTACGTATCTTACATTCAGAAGAGAATGAAGAATCAGAGCAGTCGTAGTTCGACTAACTACGGTAAAAGGTCTCAAAAATGAACGAGTGTTTAGGTCGCATTCTAACTGCTAAAAATTGGCTTGTCTACTCGCTAGGGGAGGCTGAAGCACGTGTTTGTTATGCGCGAAAGAAAGGACTAAACAATGTTCTTTGGGAATGTTGTTTGAATTGTGGATCGCGTGGGGGCGAGGAAGATAAAGTTGGTTAAATAATTTAATGGAGAATGACAACTATTCGATAAACAAGGCGTCGACCTCGTAACCAATTAGTCGGGATATCATTAGAAAGCTAGATCCCAACAACACCTTTTTCATTCAATTAATTATAAAATTGTGTTCGAATGGACAATGAAGGTATTTGTCCACATAATTAAGACACGTGTTTTATGGACGAAAGGTCGAGCAACCTACAACCTAAGGTGTACGCCCCTAGACTGGTCACTCAAGAATTCAAGGGGTGCAAGACCCCAAGAACTCAATTCTTTCGTACTTTGATTTAAGAAAGTAATTTGAACTTGATGTGCGGTTTAGACGCGTATTAGGGTTTAGACTCGATCGCACAAGGGTGAGGAACGAGGTTAGACGGGTTACAAAAAATTAGGAGGAATGATGACTATTCGATAAGCGAGACGTCGGCCTCGTAACCAATTAGTCGGGATATCGTTGGAATGCTAGATCTCAACGACACCTTTTTCATTCCATTAATTATGAAATATGTTTGTTGGACAGTGCATACTTGTCCAAATAATTAGGGGAAGTGTTTTAGGAACGAAAATTCGAATGACACACTATTTAAGGCGTACGCCTCAATAGTGGTTATTCTCGAATCCAAGGAATGAACGACTCCAAGAACTCGATTCTTTCGTGATTTAATTAAGAAAATAATTTGAAAATATTAACGTATGTAGATTAAACTAGGGTAAGTATATTGCTCGGGCTAGGATTTGCAAACTTCGAAAGTTTTAAACATGGTTAAGTAGTTTAGCGATGAAAGACGAAACAACCACAACTCAAGGCGTGCACCTCGAGAGCGGTCGATTAAGGACCCAAGGAGTGCTAGACTCCAAATATCCACCACTTTCATCATTTAATTAGGAAAATGAAAAGTTATCCTAGAGGTATTATCTCTAAACTTTCTTTTTGTCTGCGTATGCATTTTTACCTCACCGTGCTTTAGCTCTCTTCGCTGAAGATGTTGCGTTTTGAGAGTGTATTAAGTAGACAAGCTCACTATCTTAGAGTTTCAGTGTGAAACTCTAAGAAGCTTTTCAGGATTTCGAGCTTTGGTAAGGGTTTAGGGATTGATTTTAGCAGGGTAACGTTAAGGTTCTTCTTCTCTCCCTTTGTGGATGATTAGGATTCTATTTATAGGGGGATTTGGAGGAATAATTCATACACAAAAAAGGGATAAAATCTGAGAAAAATCCCTTCAAATGCGTGAGGTTGTGAGCTGTCTACTTCAAAACCGTTAGAGAGAATTTTAGAGTGGGGACCAGGGGTGTGAATCACCCTTTGTTTTGTCCGTAGTGACCTTTTAGAATGACTCAGTTTTTACTCGAATTTTCACCGCCGAGTTTTTGATTTTTACTGCTTGGATTTGTGCTGATGCAATATTAGAATTGGCTCTTTACATTATAACGATTTCATAACTTTGGTTGGTTTTATTTTAGTGCAGGTACAAACTTTGTCAAGGCTTTGCAAAAGTTGTTGCTTGCTTCAGGTCCTTCACACTTATGGCATGAAACTCATCAAAAAAATGTTGTCTATCCATGGGCTTTTCTCTTTTACATTGAAATGAAGTTGAGGGTGTCGGAAGAGTGAAAGGGAAAACGACTGAAGGTGTGTTTGCATCTTCATTTATTTTGTATTTAGTGATGGTTTGATATTATTTTTATGCAGGAGGCCAATGGTGGTTTGGTCGTGTGATTGGATTTCTTTCAATTGTTTCAAGTATTTGCAGCAAATGTAGACAAGTATGGAATTGTCTTAAAGCGAATTTATTTTCAATTGGTTCATGATTAATGGATGGTTGTCGTCAAGGCATGTTTGCGCTGTCGGTACCTTTGACATGGTGCGGGAATTGTAGTCTGGCTTACAAACAGCGAGTGACTCAAGTTTATGGTTTTGCAAAATGATTTCTTACTACATGAGTTTGTTGATGTGCGTATGTGAATTATGACGTTGTTGTATGTTGTGTAGGGTACTGCAGGTTTTGTGAAGAACTGTGGAGCAAGATGAAGATGGGTTGGCTAACACAATTTACCAGACTCTTCTCAACAATGCTTCAGACATGATAAATGATCATAAAGATGTAGGAATTGATGTGGTGCACACGTTATGGCATGTGTTGCGGCGCGTGACGGAAGCATAACTTTAGCTTATGGCTCGGATGACAAGGTTGACTTGGTGGCTTGTGAAAATTGAAGATTGTTTGGGAGCAGTGTAAAGGGCATTATGGACTTTGTGAAGACAATTGGATTATTTCTCTCAAGGAATTGGTCCATGGACAGTTTTCCATGAAGCTCCTGGATTTGAGAGACTTGAGAATGGCACTCCATGAGCATCAAGTAAAACATATCATTCTCTAAATTTGGCATGGACTTGGTATTTTGGTGTTTTGCAAGTCTTTTATGCATTTGAGTTCGTAAGGAATAGCTTTGGTGTGCTAATTGTTGCTTCTTTTTGTTTTTGTTTAGACGTAGGGCTATGATTTTGGTGCAGAATAACATTATCTTATATGAAGAAAATCCCAGGTTGATTAGAAGGATGGATTATGATCAAATTGTAAGATGCGAGACTCAGCATGAAGATTGAAGAACTAAGGCTGCTTGGGTCACTTGTCATGAAAAACTGATTTTGGCATGGAGAAAACCCAATAACCGCCACCCTTAGGTCTTGTACTTGATTAATCATGTAGTTCCACCCTTTAGACTTTAGAGTTCTTAAATGGAACGCAGGCCTTTCATGAAGAGACAATTAGTGGTCGTTGCTCTTTAAATTTTGTATTATGCATGTATTTCAACCCTTTTGACCTTTCATTTGGGTTTTCTTTTGTAATGAATACAACACAAGCTGCTTTGAACCCTATTCTATGAACTCTCCACCTCTCAAAGTTGTTGGTCCTTTGGAACTTTAATTTATGAGAGCTCTGCTCATGGAGCTATCACTTCACTACCTTTAATATATAGTATCCCTGGTATGTAACGGTTATGGAATTCATTTGGACCTCAAATACTTTGTATCAATAGCATCACATTGATTCATATGTGACTTGCAGCATAACTTGAAAATGAGTTCATATACTTAGCCTATCCATTCTTGTAATCAACTATGATACAACTTGAAGCATCATACAATTAATTCATTCGTGACTTTGCAGCACCAACTGTAGTGATGCCTTAATTTTGAATTAACTGGAATGTTTGAGATTAGAGTGTAACTATTGCCACTACCAAAACATGTAACCAACTCCTCACTCTGGAATCACTAATTGGGCTTGGACAAGCTGAAAACCAACTTGAATAATGGTGAATATGCTTGAGTAATAACACACAGGTCCATACTTGATCTAAGTCCAAAACAACTACACTGTCATGTCATTTATGCCACTTTTCCTTGGATTGGCTATAGAAATAAATCTCCATTTAGTTTACCTTTGAGCACCATTACTACAAAGTGGAATGGTGATCTTGCAGTTTACAACAACTTTTCAAATTGTGCCTTAAAACATTACTTTGAAACACAAAAAAAACTCTTTGTTTTGATTATCCTTTTAATCATATCCATATTGATGAGATTGGCCTTGAAACTAATGGATTTGTATAATATGGGAAATCCATTCCTCAAACATAGCCTGTATGGTTATGAACTGATGCATTATACCATAAGCCTTTGAAATTAATCAAAATATCTTCTGGACTAATTGCATCTAAATTCTAATTCAATTATGACTTGAAATTTGCAAACTAAATCTAAGTTTGTCACAAACTGATTTTCTAATTTAATTATGACTTGAAATTTGCAAGCTAAATCTAAGTTTGTCACAAACGGATTTAGAATCCAAACATAGCTTGACGCTTGCAATCAATTCAAACAAAGCCTGAGGCTAAATCGACCGTGTCTAGAAGCATCATGTGAAGTGTCTTTGAACAACTTGAATTAAGTGCATATCATAACAAGAAACTTGTAGTGAGGCTTAAACAACCTTTAGAGAAGTTTGTAATCAAGTTGAAATAGGGTTTAAATTTCTTGAAAACCAACAACTATGTTTCAAGATAGATCCAGTCATGTGTTTTATGCCATTGACCAGATCATATATGTTTGACCATGAGAACAAGGACACACATGAGTTTGGGTATACGGGACTGGGGGCACATTCTTCCCAGGAGAATTTAACATAAATTTCTATGGATTATAACCATAATGCGCGCACACAAGGTGTTTACAAACGAAGTCTTAGAGAGTCATGGCCAGAAGTCATGAAGCAGTAAAACATTCATTAAATACCGAAGTAGGACAAGTCTGGGGTATGACAACGGGTACCCTTCTTGTACCATCCTTTTGGGGTCAGCAAAATGAACCATTGGGGGTAGGAATGAATCACGTTGATTTGAGTCATTTAGAATGAGTTTATGTAAGGTTTTGTGCCATGACTTTTTAAGGTATGATATATGAAGAAGTGGCATGATACATGATTTTATGTTGGTCCAAATGAAGTGAAATATATCATGACCATGTAATGTTGTGAAAAAGTTCAAAAATGAGTTCAAATGGTGACTTGTAATGGAAGGTATTCAAATCATGTCCAAAAATTCACTTTTCAAGCTCACCATGGTTCAAATGATCACACAAACCATCAAATGCCATTGGAATTGAGTTCATGATAATGTTAAGGCCATTGTACACAAGTTTCATGTTGGACAAAAATGGATTACAGGCCTTGAAGTTCATGGAAATGACCATTGAAAAGAATGACCTATAATGATGTTTCTAAAAATACCTTTGCCTTGTGAAGACCATAACTTGAGCTCCACACATGAGAAATAGGACTTCTAGGACATTTGGAAATCTAAGACAATGAGGAAAAACTTTCATGTTCACTTGAAAGTGAGGAGAAGCTTGATTCTATATGAAAAATGCCTTGAAGGTGAGTTGACTTTGAGTACCTCAAAAATCCATTCATCTAATGACATCAACTTGTTGACACCATAACTTGAGATGTACAAAATCAATGGATGAGTTCTTGTACTCAAAAGAAAGCTTTAAGGATGATGAATAGTTCTCATGTTTGTTGGAAAATGAGATTGAACTTGTATCATAATGAAAATTGTCCTTGAAGTTAGGCACCAAAGAAGGGGATTTTACACTGAAATCAACTGAAACCCTAATTTAGCAACTCCTTGAACTCTTGAATCATCTTGATTTGATCTCAACAATACATCCTATATGCTTCAAGATGATTCCTCATGTCTTCAATGACCTAGAACGCAGTTGACTTTGGTTGACCAGATGAACTCCTAACACCATATCCATTGACTGAGGCTCTTGCAGATGAAATGAGTAATCATACAACTCCATAAAGACCTCTCAAGATACACACTGAGCTTTTGAACCAAGCCTTATCCGAAATGGTGACCACATGACCCTCTGATGATCCTCAAGATAGGAGGTGACATCCATACAGAAATCTCTCCCCTCAAGGAGCTTTGAAACCCAACCCTGATGGCAATGAACTCTTGATGGCCTACAAATGATACCCTTGCTTGAGCTTGAACAATGAAGCTCTCCTCTTGAATGGAAAAATAAACCACTTGATCCCCTGATATAACCAATGCTAGGCAAATGCAAATGCTAAAATGAAATGAAACATAAGCCAAGTTAGAAAGAAAAGGTTGGTCAAATTTTAGGATACAACAGACCTGAAGGGATGGAAAGCGAACGACTTTCAAACATTCAAGGTAAAAGGTGGTTGAGTACAAAAGGAACCAGAAATTTGCCAACCGCAAAATAGTAAACTATAGAGTGTCCACCAAAGTGGAAATATGATCACTGGAGAAGTGTATCTGATAGTTGTAAGAACGTGAGCTAACTCACCACCAATTAAAAAGCATCAACATGTAGTCGGAAAAACATCTCCTAACACGCAGGCATCGATACTAAGTTGGTAAGAACATCTGCTAACACGCATGCATCTATTGAACAAACATGCTTGATATCCATTGGTAAAAACATCTGCTAACAGGAAGGCACAATGCTCGGCTGGTGAAAACATCTGCCAGCACGTAGGCATCCATTAAACAAAACAGGCAACGACACTAAGTCAGCTCAACACGAAGTCGGTAACATCTGATATCCAAAGAAGACATCTGTTATTTAAAATAGGCAACGATGCTAAGTCGGTAACATCTGCTATCCAAAGATTTTGGGGAAAAATGATAAGATGAACACATCTGTCAAAGATTTTGCTGGGGTCTGGATACTGTCGCTTGCGCGAAAATAAGGTGCCGGCACAACAGAAGAGTCGCCACCTTTCGTTATTCATCCCTCAGAGCGGGAAAGGAAACGATCGGAAAAACCTAACGAAAACGGGTATAAGACAAGGTCGTCGCAACCATTGTCTGGGTTCGGGAGTCAGTTACGCAAGGGGAAGGTATTAGCACCCCTCACGTCCGTCGTACTCGACGGGATCCACGCTTGTCGTGATTACTGGACGGGTTGGTTTTATCTATCTACCTATCAAGGTTGGCTTAAAACAGAAAATAAAAATGACTCGGCAAAGCGTCGCACTTTATGCCTACGTATTCTCATCAGAGAACGAGAAATCAGAGTCAACGTAGTTCGACCTACGACGGGTGATGGGGAAGGTAGCTCGCCAATACATCAGTAGTGTGCCTACGTACTCTCAACAGGTATGAGAGATCAGAGCTCACGTAGTTCGGGAAACTACGATTTATTTCCTGTCTTTTACGAAAGAAGTGTTTTTTATTGTGTTTGCAATTTCAATCGCACAAGAGACTATGACCTGAGAGTGAATGCGTCGCATGTCACCCAAAGGGTACCATACTAAACATCCAGACTGTGGAAAAGAAACTCTCCCACAATCCTTTCTCAGATAGCTTAAGGCTCGTAACGTACGAAAGAAATCATTCATGATTACTGTATCTTAAACTGTTTTGAGATGAGAAGAGAACAGGCCCAACTAGGAGGGGGACTATCAAGTCCTACTGTTGTCATGCCATGGATTCATCCTATGGTTGAGGTTTAAACAGGGAACTCCTAGAAATTGTCATGCATAGGTTTCAACCTAAAGTTCTATCATCAATTCCTTATCAAAGGAAATGAGAGTCCTAAGGGATCATGTCAATGATACACCAAAACAGACAAAGCATCAGCTTAAACAGTAAAATGCATGCAATGTAAGTGAAGGAGGAAATGTGTGTAGGGCTTCAGCCTCCACAAGCTCATCTCAACCTCAAGCCAGAATGAATAACAGTAATCATACTGAAAGATAAAAACATGCTATCAAGCAAGATACAGTAAACTATAATCATACAGAAGAAATGAAATAAAATGCCATCAGGCAAGCAAACCACATGGGCAAGGGAGCTGGGCTCTACCGAATACCCGCAAGCAAAGCCACACAGTAACAATACAAGCAGAGGGAGAAACTCAACCTCTAGTGCAATCATGCTCCTAGATTAAAGTTATTCTAGATATGGACTTATCCTAATGCATCAAGCAAGTCAAACAAAACATGTCAATACAGAAAAGAAAAAGAAAAGAAAGCAGATCAACTCCTCTCTCAACTCCAAGCTTCAGCTCTTCCAACAGCAACTCAGTCTTCAGACTTCCATTACTCTTGACAAATATCAATTTGCTTTTACAGGTTTCAACCCTTCAACATAAGTTTCAACTTATCTTCTCTGAGCTTCAGCTCCTTGATCAGTTCCACCTTCAGGCTTCACTAATAACCACAAGTGTCAACTTGGTTCCTTCAGGATCCCCAGGTATCAAAGTAAGTATCAACTTCCTTTGTTCTTCAAGCTTCAGCTCTCCAGAATCAGTCTCAATTGAATCCTCCTCCTAAGTATCAACTTAGTCTTCAAGCTTTCAAGCTCTCCCTGCTTTACCAGTCTCAACTTGGTCTTCTCTTCTTGCAAGCTTCAGCTTCTTAGAGTAATCTTCAATCACTTAGAAGTATCAACTTCATCCTTCAGTCTTTAAGCACCTTCAAACTCAAGCTCAACATCTCTCAAGATACTCAAACCAGAGGAAATCACTTACTGGATAAGCTGGGACATTGAACTGCTTATTGACCATCAAAGGTGACCTATAAGGGTTCAACATCAAAGGAATGGTTCCCTCAAAAGTTCTACTTCCTAGGTACTGTCACTTATCCCTCCAAAGGAGAGAGGTGTATACCATGGAAGGACTTTGAATCATAGGGAGGAATGGAGGTGAAAGATACCATCCATGTTTAAGAAAGAAGTTAACTAGGTCTAAACTCTTCCTAATCCCTAACCCTAAAACAACAACAAAACAAACAAGATCAAGCTCTCAAGCTCCTCAATGCTCCTACTATGCTCCTCAATGCTCCTCAAAGCAATACCAAGCTCTCCAAGCCCACAAAGCAAAGTAAACAAAAATACAAGCCCCTAAGGGCAACACAAACAATCATCAACTACAAAAATCATCTAAAAATAGTATACCACCATATTAAAACCTAATATAATTTCTAGGGGATCTTATATATCTACCCTTAATACCCTATATGTCCCAATGTCTAATTTGACCTAGAAACCCAAAATTCTAGTGTTATTGTGGACCTATGTTAAGGATTAACCTAATTCTACATAACCTAAAATCATCTAAGAAAAACTAACCTAAAATTCATCAAAAAATTATGGAATAAATCCAGGGGGGGAGATAAATTCCTAATATAACTATCCTAAAAATAATGGCCTAAAAATATGAAGGGAACTAGCTAAACAAAATTCTACAAAACCATGTATCAACATAAAAGAATTAAAAAGCTATTAAAGTAGAAAATACACAAAAAATATTTAAAATGCATGAAATGCTAATGTTTTGGTTTGATAATTTTCTAGACATTATCATGAAATGGGAGAAAAAATCCCCATGCAAAAATCATTAAATTCCTATTTATTATGATTTTTCAAAGATTAATGTAAAATGGAGAAAAAGAAATGAAAAAGATAAAACTTGGGTGCAGATAGCAACTATGGACAGTTTATTTCATCAATGGGCTCAGAGTGGGGGTGCAAACAATAATACGTGTTAGGCCCAATTATCATCAGAAAAACAGTAATGACATTCAGTACAAAAACCAATGGGCCACGAAAGTGGGGTGTGGATAGCAGCTGAGCCCAATCCCCCCTTTTAATGAAACGCCGCATTTCATGCTCTTCAGAGTTTCCCTCTTCAACCAAGATTGAATCCCAGCCCTCAGATCTTAGTCTCAGTCAAGAGTCAGCCCATGATCCAATGGCTATGTCTTCGTCTTCCACCTTTAGCTAGGGTTCTTGGTGAAGCCATGGAAATGCAGAGCTTCAAGCTCCATCTTCCTCCAACTCGAACCTTATCAAATCTCCATGGAAAATTGAAATTCAAAACCCTATCTTGTCCAGAATTTCATCCTGAATCTAACCATGATCTTAAAATCAATTGAATCATCCTAAATCCTCAAACCCGATCCAAGATCAAAGATATGCTCAATCATCAACTTCAACCATTCTTGCAATTAACTACCTCAGATTAATCACCAACTCACACTGATTGATTCTTGACATCTAATTCATTCTATAGCTCACCATAACTCGAGTTCTTGGTCCAAACAAAAATGGTGACACCAACTGAAACCTCACCAATTGCTCTCAAACTGTTCAGAATCCATCTCCTATTGGTCTCTAACAGTTCTAACCTAACCATTCTTGCTAATCATGCCTAAATCATGGTGTAGAAGAAAAGTTACTAACCTGGTATTTCTTGATTAATAGATGGTGAAAGCATTCACTTCAAGCCTTGTAATTCTTCAGAAACCTTCCTTGGATGATGATAGAGCTTCTGTTTGCAAAAGATTGGATGGAGAGTGCTTGAATCTCAGAATCCGATTCTGACTTGCAACCTTGAAAATCCAAATGCAAATTCCTCAATTCACCATGGTTTTGCTCTCAAATTGGTCTGCACAGTTTCAATATGATCAATGGAGTGTGTTTAGATTGACAAAAGGAATGGAAATGGTTCAGAATATGGAATTCACTTTCAACTTGCAATGGAGGCAAGTGAAATGACCAACTCTCTCTTCTCTCAAATCTTACACCAACCTTGCATCTGAGCAAGTTCTATAGGTTATATAGAGTGGTTTAGAATCATCTAGAACCATCTAGAACCTTCCCATGAGAAATTGGGATTCTCATGTCATGATATTATGAATTCATCTCATCTCACATATCATCTCATGCCATAGTCCTTGCAGCAACTTTCCTTGGCTTGAAATTATCCCTAAATGAGATATAGGATGTGTTAAAATCCTTAACTAACTTGTACATTGAGTTTTCTTAAGTTTTGCCTTTGAACCTTAAGATGCAAGCAAGCCATTTCCAAAGCAGCCCCATGATTTAGGCCTCAAATCAAAATTGTGGCTGAACCATTGTTTTTAGAATGTCTTTTAGAGTCAAAATGACCTATTATATGACATGGTTTGGATGTGTAACTTGGGATTTCCAATTTCCAATTTCAACTTATTTAACTTATGCCTCCATTTTAGGTCATTTTCATCACTTTTTGCTACAAGCCTTTTCAACACCTCATGACCTCCCTACTAGCCTTAAAACATCATTCTAAGCAAGTTTGATGTTGAAGATTTTTCCATTTGAAGCTTGGAAATAGGAGATATGGCCTTATGCTTGAAATGACCTATAATATCCAAATGACCAAAATGCCCTTGACTTGTCAAAGCCATAACTTGAGCTCTACAAATCATATCAAGGACTTATAGTACTCTATAGAAATCTAAGAAGATTAGGAACAAAATTCATGTTGACCAAGATTTCATAGGAATCATCCTACTAGGGCAAAAGTTGGATGCAAGTTGGGTGACTTTCAAGGACCCAGATTCACATACCTCAGATGACCTGTAACTTGTCAAAGTCATAACTTGAGCTTTACAAATACTATCAAAGACTTATAGTACTCAAATTAAAGCTAAGAGCAAGCTCTACAACATTCATGTTGTGGGGAAGATGAGATGACAATCACATCTTGAGCTAAACTGCCTTGAAGATAGGGATCAAACTAGGGGATTTTACACTGTCAAGCCTTAGAAACCCTAGCTTAAAACTTCTCAAACTCCTCAATCATGATGAGTTGGTCTAGGAATCATCCTTATAGCATCTCAATGCATCAATCTATGATCACATGGCTTTTGGATTAGGTCTCAACCTTCTCCAAATCATCAGTTGACCTAGGGTTGACCCAGTCAAATTCCACCACTCATGGCTGAGTCTTCTGAATTCTTGTACAATGACCTCTCTAGGCTTCATGATGGCTTTCAAGTCATCTCATAAGCCTTCTCAAAGCTTCAAGTCCATCCTCATAGCCTCAGAATCATCTAAGGGGCTCCCACAACTCTCAAGTTATGAGGCACACAACCTTGGTTTCAACCAATCTCTCTTAGGATCTCTTGAGTTCTCTGACAAAGATATCAACCTTTGAACACTTGAATAACCTTCTTGGCTAGCTTCATAGTCTTGATTGGTACTCCTACCTCTTGACCTACTGCACACATACCAATGAAATGCAGATGATGAATGAGATGAACCACAAGCTAGGTAAATAAATGTTGGTCAAATTTTGGGGTGCAACAGCTGCCCCTATTCAAACGGCTTGAACCTGACTGGGTGAGGAGCGAACGACTCTCAGCCAATCATGGTGCGAGACGGTTGAATACCGATAAACCTGGAAATTTGCCAACTGCACAAGTACGCGGTACTCAGATGGGAGCAAATCTTCGAAAACTGAAATAATAGTTGCACGACAACTAGCTGGAGAATTGGTCACACGGTAACTGGTAATACATAGTCGATCATGCCATCAGGCATCACGATTCCTCGGGACTCTTCAGGTCAACCATCAGGTTGATAATGCCATCAGGCATTCAAAGAAAGCTGTCGGGCATCAGCCGGACTTCAACCATCAGGTTGATCATGCCATCAGGCATTCGAAGAACTTGTCAGGCATCAGCCGGACTTCAACAATCAGGTTGATCATGCCATCAGGCATTCAAAGAATTGTCAGGCATCAGCCAGACTTCAACCATCAGGTTGATCATGCCATCAGGCATTCGAAGAACTTGTCGGGCATCAGCCGGACTTCATCAGCAAGTCGGGAATAGAATTCTTGGTCAACATGAGCCAACTGGGAATATCTAAACCTCTGCCATCAGGCACTCCGCATCAGCTGAGAGAACTGCTTCATTAACACGGTCAGACATCAATCATGGAGTCTTCAAGGGAGGTTTCAACTTCGTCGTTCCAAAACCTGTTGGGGATGTCGCATCTCCGCTGGGGATTCTAGAGAACTATCAAGTAACTCCGCTCCGGGGGTCCAGAAATCATTCTGGATGAATCAACTCTGTTGAGGACTTCAAGAATCATCTTGGACAAATAACTCCGCCGGGGATTTCAAGAATCATCTTGAACCGTCGACCAACCTGGAGATTTCAGGAATCATCCTGAGCAAACACTCTGCCGGGGACTCTAAGCATCGGCTTGAGCAACCAACTCTGGAGACTGCACTGGGGATCTTAAGAATCATCTTAAGCAAATGACCCTGCTGGGGAATTCAAGAATCATCTTGAACCGAAGACTTCGCTGGGGACTTCAAGAATCATCTTGAGCAAGCGGCTTCGTTGGGGAGGATGTCAGGAATCATCCTGAGCAATCAATTCTGCGGCGGAACACCTGCAAAACAAGAACGGTAACAACCTAGATCATGCTTATTATGCGTATGCTTCGGCAATGACGCAATGCTCCACACGGTGGAAATGCTATGCGTTTATGATAAATGCTATGCAATCATGCAAAATGATGCGATCCCGTCAGCAAAATAAATGCCGAAGGGAGAATCCTCCTGTCAAGGAGAAAGAACTACTCAGATAGAGGAATCATCCTGCTGAGGAGAACAAGGTCACGCCAATCTCAATTGGACTCCACAGGGGGCACAACTTCAGTTGACTGCTGCGGGGGAAACAACTTCAGTTGACTGCTGCAGGGGAAACAGCTTCAGTTGACTGCTGCAGGGGAACGAAGCTCTACGAGAACCTGGACCTGCTGAGGGAAAGCGATGTCAATCGCGGGAATAAACTGCGTGGCCTTCATGGCTACTTCCCTGGAGATAACGACTCCGGTGGGGAAACACAGCATCAGCTATTCAACACTCCACTGGGGAAAACCAATCATGGCTTGAGCAGCTTCCAAGGATTCGGCTCTCTTGGGTATCTGCAAACTCGACTGAGGAAGGAGAAATCATTCTGCTTCGCTGGGGAGTACGACTCTGTGGGGATTTCAATTCCGCTGGGGAAGAAGGAATCATCCGACTTCGGGGGAGAGTACGACTCTGGGGGGGAATCTCAATTCCGCTGGAGACTTCAGTCTGGACTACAGTTGCTGCACACTTCAGTATGGCTCAGCTGAGGAGATGACATTCCTTCAGGATGCATCTGATTGGGGAGAGAATCATCTCTTCCTGGGGAGACATATTAATGCTCACGATCTCGCGTTCAGACTCTGCGGGGAGAGGCTACTGAACTCTGCTGGAGAAGGAGGAATCATCCTTCCTCGGGATGCGCACGGTGCACTGTCTGGAATATGCTACACCTGTAGCAACACAAACAAACAGACAAGATACCCTTTTCAAAGGGACCTATCAAGGTTATTATCTCGTGACAATGTTCAAGTAATTCATTGTTTCAACAATCAGTGGCCTAGGCCAGTATGTTTATGTATGCACATTTTATCAAAAAAACATCGGCGTTCTTTTTCGCAAACAAAACGGATAGATGCTAAACAGGAAAACAGAACTGCTGAATAATATGCTTTTTATTGATAACGAACCCCTAAATGGGTAAAAATGTTTTACAACAGAGGCAAGCTCTTGGAATGAGGAAGCCGCGCAAAAATAAAACATAAATATACATCGGTATATACAAATGTCGGCAACGAGCCGTAGACGAACACCATGAGTTGATCCCTCTATGACCCACTCGACTTCGATACTTCTCCGACGCTTCAGCTTCGGAAGAGATTGATTCGGATAAACGGCCCTCAGGTCTTCCAAACCTCTAAACAAAGAAAGTCCACACGCGGAACGCAGTCATTTGCTTTTTCAAATCCCTAACTTTTGCGTGAACCGCCCTTTACGGGTTTTCAGTTCACCGGGATACCCTTTTTTTCCGAAGCCGCCCAGTGTAGGTTTTCGACTTCGCGGGTGTACATTTTTTCAATTTATATCCCTAATTTTTGCCCGAACCTTTTATTCTGTTTTTGGTTCGCCAGGATGCCCCATTTTTGCCTGGACTCTCTTTTTTTTGTCCAGCGGGTCGCTTTCAAGCAAAGTATTTTTTAACTGCGTCCGCGTTCACCGGGGATGCAAAATCTTCACCGTCCATCGTGGATAACAACAAGGCTCCTCTCGAGAAGACCTTGCTGATGACGTACGGACCTTCGTAATTCGGAGTCCACTTGCCCCGGTGATCGGAGTGTGGAGGAAGAATCTTCTTCAGGACGAGATCACTCGTCTGAAAGCTTCTAGGACGCACCTTCTTATCATAAGCTTTCTTCATTCGACTTTGGTATAAACGACCAAATGCAATCAATGCTAACCTTTTCTCGTCCATCAGGCTGAGTTGGTTCAGTCGGTTCGTAATCCATTCTGCCTCGTCGAGCTTCACATCAACCAAAACTCGCAAAGAAGGGATCTCCACTTCTAATGGTAGGAAAGCTTCCATACCGTACACCAAGGAGAAAGGAGTTGCCCCGGTCGATGTACGTACCGTCGTACGATAACCGTGCAATGAAAATGGCAGCATCGCGTGCCAATCTTTGTAGGTCACAACCATCTTCTGAACAATCGTCTTTATGTTCTTGTTGGCCGCTTCAACGGCGCCATTCATCTTCGGCCAGTAAGGAGATGAGTTGTGGTGTTCAATCTTGAAACTCTGGCACAGCTCCTTCATCATCTTGTTATTCAGATTCGAACCATTATCAGTAATGATCCGCTCGGGAATTCCGTAACGACAGACGATGTCCCTCTTTATGAATTTAGCCACCACCTGCTTGGTCACATTAGCATATGAGGCTGCCTCCACCCACTTGGTGAAGTAGTCGATAGCTACTAGAATGAAGCGATGACCGTTAGATGCAGTGGGCTCGATCTTGCCTATCATGTCGATGCCCCACATGGAGAACGGCCACGGGGAGGACATGACATTTAACGGGCACGGCGGCACATGAACTTTATCAGCATAAATCTGACATTTATGACATCTCTTCGCGAATTTGAAGCAATCTGATTCCATCGTCAGCCAGTAGTACCCTGCTCTCAGGATCTTCCTCGTCATAGCATGCCCGCCGGCGTGCGTACCAAATGTGCCCTCATGGACTTCTTCCATGAGCATACTCGCCTCTTTCTCATCTACACATCTGAGTAGCACGAGATCGTGGTTTCTCTTATACAAAACTCCATCAGGATTGAGATAAAAATTTCCAGACAGCCTTCTCAGAGTCTTCTTATCCTAGGTTGACGCACCCGCAGGATACTCCTTAGTCATAAGGAAAGTCTGGATGTCATGGAACCATGGCTTGCCGTCGGCGGCTTCCTCGATTGCAAAGACGAACGCAGGTCTATCAAAACGAGAAAGCACAATTCTTGGAGCCTCATTCCAAAAATTGACTTTATACATTGAAGCCAACGTGGCTAAGGCATCAGCCATTTGATTTTCTGCTCTGGGCACATGATGGAGTTCCACTCGATCAAAGAATGGAAGTAGCCTTCTGGCATAGTTCATGTACGACACCAAATTTGATTGACGAGTCTCCCACTCCCCTTTAATTTGGTTGATCACAAGTGCTGAGTCACCATATACGTCTAGATTCTTGATTCTCAAATCAATTGCCTCCTCTAGACCCATGATGCATGCTTCGTACTCCGCTTCATTATTGGTGACTGGAAACGTCAGTCTCGCAGTAAACGGAATATGGGATCCGTGGGGAGTCGTGATGATAGCCCCGATTCCACTTCCATAGGAATTAACCGCCCCATCGAATATCAATTTCCACTGGGATTTCCTATCTGGCCCCTCGTCGGGCAACGGCTCATCGCAATCCTTTGCTTTGAGAAACATGATATCCTCATCAGGGAATTCAAATTTCATCGATTGGTAATCCTCGATCGGTTGTTCGACAAGGTAATCAGACAATACGCTTCCCTTGATGGCCTTCTAGGACACGTACTGAATGTCGTATTCTGTCAACACCATTTGCCATCTGGCAATCCTGCCCGAAAGAGCCTGCTTCTTGAAGACGTACTTGATCGGATCCACCTTCGAAATTAGCATGGTGGTGTGATTGAGCATGTACTGTCGTAAACGTTTGGCAGCCCAGGCTAGTGCACAATGTCGCTACTGCGAAAATCGGCGCCGGCTGATAGAAGAGTCGCCACCGTGCGTTATTTATCCCAACGGAGGGAAAGGAAACGCTCGAAGTAAACCTCGCAAAAAACGGGGAAAGGTAAGGTCGTCGCAACCAAAACCTGGGTTCGGAGTCGGTTACGCAAGGGGAAGGTATTAGCACCCCTCACGTCCATCGTACTCGATGGGATCCACGCTTGCTTGGTTTGTACGGATTACACTTCTATCTAAACTAAGGGATGAGGTCTGAAAAGAAAAGAAAACATGACTCGGCAAAGCATCGCACTTTATGCCTACGTATTCCCGTCTGGAACGAGAAATCAGAGTCAACGTAGTTCGCCTAACTACGGGGGGAAGGTGGGTGAAGGTTGCTCGCTAGGATATCGCATCCTATGCCTACGTACTTCCACACTGCATGGAAGATCAGAGCAAACGTAGTTCGGGCGACACAAGCTGTTCAAGTGTCTTTTATGAAAAATCTCACCTTAAACAAGGGTTTTCTTATTGCAAAAAGGTTGATGTTTGTTCAAATCTTTTGACGGAAGAAATGAATTAATCTCTGTTATAACCTTTATTAATGTTTTTCTGCTGTTTTGAAGAAAGAAGAGATGACATCTACAAGTCCTAGGGTTAAAAGGGATAAAAATATACCCTAATTTTATCATGCATGGGTTAACACCTAGTGTCTATCATGCTCCTCTCTTGCGCAGAGAGAAACAGAGCTCCTAAGGGAATAGACGGAAGGCAAAACAAATACGCAGTAAACAGTAAAATAATGAATACGGTAAACAATCTAGGCAAGGGAGCCAAACTCTTCCTCCACCTGAACACAATAGGCATAAGTGAAGCACATTTCACTTTAAACCTAGGGGAATTAATACACACAATACAGAAAAACCCCAATCTATGACAGCAAACTCCCCAAGTTGATGCACCTCAATCTCCAAGCTCAATCTTCATCATTGGACCCCCCCCCCAAGCTCTGGCTAGCTTCCTGTTTTGACAGTCTTCATCTCCAGCAATCTCCATCTTCAAGGGCAAGCATTCCAGGAATAAAAGAATAAGATCAGAAGAGATAATAGCATGCTTATCAGCTCATGAACAACCAAAGGAAGCTCACAAGGGATTAGCATAGTGGGACAGGTTCCCTCAAAGTTCTACCCCTAAGACCAATCACTTATCCCTCCAAAGGAGGGAGGTGAGTTCTTAGAGGGACTTTTAGTCATTGGGAAAGAATGGAAGCACAGGAAGAATTCCATGTTTCATGAATCAAACTTCTAATCTAGAGTTCTGCCTAGCACCTAAACCCTATGGTCTTCAGCAGCTGGACTCATCAACCTCTGGATCTCTGGTCTTCAATCTTCTCCTCATCAATGGCTTCATCAGCACAGGTCTTCAACTCTCCCCAAATCCCAAACAAACCTAATACCCCACACAGACAAAAAGATAACCCTAAAGAGGACACACCACACAATTAATCACATATAAGCAATATACTAGTAGCAGTAGGGGAAACCTAATATTTTCTAAGGGATCTATCCTATACCCATAACCCCTATAGTCCCATACCCCAAAAATCAAATGAAAATCTCCTAAAAGAATTAATCTATTTCACCTACGCTCACTTAAAACCCTAATTTTGAACACCTAAATGTCAAATAAGAAAACTATATCAAACAAGCTTCTAAAAATCATGGTACAAAATCCAGAGAGTCTACACATTCATATTTGATGGCACAAAAAAGAATGGGATCAAAATCAATTAGAAAGTGCATGAACAAAAATTGACAAATTCATGTATGAAATGAAACACCTAAAATAGGCATTTATTTGGAAAATATGGGGAAAATATCAAATAAAAAATAAAATGCAATTTTTATTTTTTATAATTTTCTTGACTCTTTAAAGAAAATTATGCAAAAAGAATTATCAAAAAATAATGTTTTTTCAATTTGATATGATTTTTTGAAAATGAATGCAAAATGAAAAGAAATTAAAAAATGAATTATAAAGAAATAGGGGGAGGGGGCGAGAATAGCAAGGCCATCAGTTCAAATTATTGGGCTTTCACGCGCGTGGGGGTGCCAATAGAAGCTGAGCCCAATTCCCCCTACTAAATGAAATGGTGCGTTTCATTGTTTGAATTTTCCCACCAAATCTCAGATTGAATGCTAGCCGTGAGATGTGAAGTCAAGTCAAACTTCTTCATCTAATCCAAGGGTCCACGTATCTTCTTCTTCCTCCAGCCATTAGGGTTTCAGAATGTGATTCCCATGCAAGCATTTTCCACACGCTCTAACTCTCTCATCAGGCCATGAAATAACACGATGTAAAGAGCAAAGTTGCTCCATTTCTCTCCCTCTATCCAACCATGCTCATAGTTTCAGCTAACTCTCCATGGAACCCTCAAACAGCCAGCACGAAAAGTTGGGTCCACCATGTTTACACCACCTGCAACCTTGCTAATCCTTGAATGTAATGATCCTATCTTGTTCTTGATGCTACCCTGACTCCATTAAACTAGTTCACGTGCATTTAAACTCCCTAACAAGCATAATCTTGATCATCCAAGAATCACCCTCATAATCTCAAACAGCATGAACAGCTCTTAAACTACTCAGAATTGTTCCTTAAGTGTCTCTAACCATGAATAACATATCAATATGCCTTAACTATGGATAAATATAGGGATTCGAAAGAACATGCAAACCTACCACTTGTTGATGGTAATGGCAGTTACACTCCAATCCAGCTCTTGCCACTTGCTAAGCTTGCTCTACAATGGATGCTAAGACTTCTGGGAGCAATGGTTCTTGATCAAACCCTTTGATTCACTCTAGCCAATCCTTCATGCAACTTGGATGGAAGCTTCGAATCACATGAACCAATCACCAATTCTGATCACTCTTGCATGCTTCTTACTCCATGATGATGGTGGAAGATGGTTGTGTAAAGAAATCTTACGATTGATGGAGTTTTGAAGTAGTTTGAAAAGAAAATGCAATTTGGAGTGATGGGATCAAAATAGGTATTGCAAACTTAATGAATCACCAACCCCTGCATGGATCCACTCTAGGGCATATATAGATGTCAAAAGAAACCTCTAGAAGTTTTGAGAACCTTCCAAGAAGTTTCTAGAACTTCTCATGCAATGAGATTTTCAACTTTTCTATTTTTAGTAAATCCCATGAGATCTCATGATAACCATGCAATTCTCCTTAAAATCCCCTTATATGAGATGGTAAAATGAAAACAAGGCATTTCAAGTCATTTTAAGGCTTTGGCAAGCTTTTCCTTTTGGTACCTTAAAGTGTAAGAATCAAATTTACAAAGGAAGTCCAATTTTTAAGCCTAAACTCAAAAATGTGGCTAAACCATTGTTTTCAAAATATTGGTTCCAATCAAAATCATCTATCATATGCCCCATTTTGGATTTGTAGATCCTTCAAACCAAAATTTCATTTCAACTTTTTTAACTTATAAGCCATTTTCAAGTCATTTGCACCACTTTTAAAATTCCATGCTCTAAGCTTTTCCAAACTTTCACACCTTCTTTTCTAGGCTTAAAATCCCATTTTGAACAACTTTTATATTGTGAAGTTTTTCATTTGAAGCTCCCTTGTATGAGTTTTAGGCATATGCTAAGAATGACCTGTAATCCTCAAATGACCAAAATACCCTTTGCTTGCCAAGACCATAAGTTGAGTTCCACAAATCATATGAAGGCATACCATACCATTCTAGAAAGCTAAGACAATAAGGAACAATTCTCCTATCTTGAGTTACACGGCTTTGAAGTTTGACCTAAATTAGGGGATTTTACACTGAAACCCTAATTTAGTAACTCCAGTTCTCCTTGATTCCTTCTGATCTTTCTTTATCACAACAACATATCCATATCCATATAGCACATAATGAATCCCACATTCTTCAAATGCTCCTTGATGCCCTTCAAAACACTTCTTTCACCTAGAATTGACCCAGTATTGACCTTAGTTGACTGACTTCAACTGAGGCTCTTGCAATCATTCCAATGACTTGGTTACTCCTCAAAGATGATCATCTAGGCTCTTCATAACATCCATACACACCTCATACTCTTGGCTCATAGCTCACATTTCCTCTGATGATCCCCAACTAGCCTCAAGATAGGAGAGAATTCACTGATCAACCTGGCAGCTCTTCAAAGCTCAAATTCTCCTCTGATGACCTGAGTAGTCTTGACTATGAATGAAACCCTTGGATATACCTCTTGAGATAAGAATAGCACTTGATTCCCTGATTAAGATAGCTTGCTCATGCTATGCAATGCAGATGAATACACTATGCACATGATGACAATGCAAATGACTAGGCAATTGAAACATAAACCTAGGTTAGAAAAGGTTGGGCAAATTTTGGGGTGCAACAGTTGCCCCTATTCAAGCGACTTGGACCCGACTGGATGAAGAGCGCGCAGCCTTCAGACATTCGAGGTACGAGACGGTTGAATACGAAAGAACCCGGAAATTTGCCAACCGCAAAAATAAATTGCGAATACGACTACTGCTTGGGAAAACCCTGGGAACTGGCTTCTGTTGTCACAGCA
Source organism: Lathyrus sativus (assembly GCA_963859935.3). Lineage (NCBI taxonomy): Eukaryota > Viridiplantae > Streptophyta > Magnoliopsida > Fabales > Fabaceae > Lathyrus > Lathyrus sativus. Next base: position 227,232,398 of record OZ012738.1, read on the forward strand.
ACAACTAGCCATCCATCTGTCAAATAATCTGATGTTGTCCGCAGACCACTCCATTCCGAAGAAATGCGCATACACCATATAACGAGAAATTGTTGATATCACTTATCAACCTCTGTTGATCTCACTTATCAACCTCTGTTGATCTCACTTATCAACCTATGTTGATCTCACTTATCAACCTATGTTGATCTCACTTATCAACCTCTGTTGATCTCACTTATCAACCTATGTTGATCTCACTTATCAACCTATGTTGATCTCACTTATCAACTTCTGTTGATCTCACTTATCAACTAAGCACACGCTAACCAGCGGGAGAATACTGACTTCACTTGTCATGTTGACTTCACTGATCAACCTTTCGTATCGCGAAGGAACGAGCGAACGCTTACCCAAACGAGACAATGTTCGAAGACACGAACAACCAACTCTGCGGGGAAATGAGAAACTTAACCAAGTAACTCTGAGGGGACAATTCTGACGACTGTCGTCAAACACTTGCTGGGGGAATTGGGAACTTAACCAAGCGCCCTTGTTGAAAAATACGAGGAATTTAACCAAACAACTCCTGTAGCAAGCTCCCTGCTGGGGACTATGAGGGACTTAACCAAACGACTCATTGAAGTAACACCCTGCTGGAGAACATAACTCTGTTGGAGAATTGCGGATAACGACCCAAAAATCTGCATTACCACTTTATAGTACTGATACCACAGCATCCTGAGAAAGACTCAGCTGGGGGAATACAAGTAACTTAACCAAGCGACTTGTCAAAGGATACCCTGCCGGGGACTACGAGGAACTTAACCAAGTATCTCGTTGAAGATCACCTCGCTGGGGATTACGTCTCTACTGGGGTAACTGTGGGTAACCACCTAAAATCTGCATTATGCCATTTCTACAGCACTCTGAGAAAGGACTCGGCTGGGGAGAAAGAGAAATGCTTGACCAAGCAACTCTGCTAGGGGAAACATGACATGACAAACACAATCACTGCATGTCCGGCACAACAACCCTCTGTAGCAAGATGAACACGATCACTGCGTATTCTACACCAAAATCCTCTTGACAGGAGAAAACACGATCACTGCGCGCTATGATGCCACAAACAAAATCACATAATGGGACGAACACGATCACTGCGCGTCCTGGCGTTGCAAACAAAATCACATGATAGTACAAACACGACGAACACGATCACTGCGTGCTGCGTTACAACCACATCGATCATAAATCCAACCGGATGATATAAACACGATCACTGCGTGCCAGATGGAATAAATCCACATAGAGGAGGCGAACACGTTCACTGCGTACTTCAACCACCAACATGATAAACACGATCACTACGTGTGCTGCAATAGGACGAATACGGTCACTGCGTATCTCGACCAACAAAACCCCGGAATGATGTCAACACGATCACTGCGTGTGTCACAAAACCAACCCATGTAACAGGACGAATACGATTACTGCGTATGCCGACCAACAACCAACTGATACAATAGCCACGATCACTGCGCGCTCCGCATCATAAGTTCCCATGGTACTATCAGCATGATCACTGCATGCTGTACGAATACGATCACTGCGTATCTTGAACACGATCCCTGCGCGTTCGAACACGATCACTGCGCGTTCTGAGCCCCGATCCTCTTGACTGGAGAAAAACACGATCCCTGCGTGTTGCGTGTCTCAACTAACCCACATAACTGGACGAATACGATCACTGCATATCCTGACCATACATAGGGTAAATGCGATCACTGCGCGCTTCATGTCACGACCCTCTTGACTGGAGGAAACACGATCCCTGCGTGCTGTGACACAACTTCAAACATGAGACGAATACGATCACTGCGTACTTCGGCCACAAATAACCAGATGAACACGTTCACTGTGTGTCTTACAGCATAATCAAACTGCATAACGGACGAATACGGTCACTGCGTATATCGACCAACAACCAACTGGATGAACACGATCACTGCGCGTCAATCTATAACCACCGTGTAACGGACGAATACGATCCCTGCGCATATCGACCAACAACTGGATGAACACGATCACTGCGTATCAACCCATAATCACTGTAGAACGGACGAATACGATCACTGCATATATCGACCAACGAAATCACATGATATGGTAAACACGATCACTGCGTGTCCTGCACCACCAATAGAGTGAACACGATCACTGCGCGTCCTGCTCAAATAAACCCCCGAGTTGATACCAACACGATCACTGCGTGCTTTACAAAACAATCTTCTTAGATTGGGACGAATACGATCACTGCGCCATCCGACCACAGATACACATACCAAGATCAACACGATCACTGCGTGTCTCATAACATGAACCCCGTAGATGATACAAATACGATCACTGCGTACTTGGACCACAAATCCACATCTTAAAAGCAACACGAGGAACCCCGTACATGGTACAAAATACGATCACTGCGTACCCGGACCACAAATCAACATCTCAAAATCAGCACGATCACTGCGTGCCTTACAATATGAACCCCAAGCTGGTACAAATACGATCACTGCGCACTTTGACCACAAAATCCACATCTTCCTGAATCACGATTTCTCTTATCGGCAAGGAATAACATATCTGAAACTGGAGAGGTAACCACCTGGCTTATGTTTCAAAAAAATGCATGTTTGATAATGACGTAATGCTTCCCCACTGCATGGAAATGCTACGTACTCATGTGAAATGCAAATGCTCATGATGCATGCTTATGCAAAGAGTTACTTCAGCAAAATAAATGCTGAAGACACACTGGATCCGCCGGGGATGGCCGGAATACTACCGATACGCTTCCAACAAAATAAATGTTGGAAAGATGAACTAACTCCGCTGGGGATGACCATCCTGCTGAGAAAGTAGCTCACGAACTCAAAACTCCAAAATCTGCTGATGACGATCCTCCTGACGAGGAAGAACGACTTGCTGGGGAAAGAAAGGACAATCCTACTTGGGAAAACTCCTTTCAGCTGCTCCAACCACCTGATCACACTCTGTGGTGAACCTCTCCTGCTATCACTGAGCTGGGGAAATCATCCCGCTATCACTGAGCTGGGGATTGAACTACACATTCTGATTTGCACTGCATAAGAACTTTCGGGGAGTTAATCACATCCATCTCGACCTTCACTGGGGAGAACTCTGCTCTACTTGATAGGCCAATTTTGAACTACTGAAGATACATTGATCTTTTCCTTTGACGCAATCTCCGCTCTCCTGGGGAGACAACATTCAATTTTGCCTGGGGCGACTTCACTGGGGAAGACACAACATTCATCCTCTGGAGAGGGTACCAACCTGCCATGGACTCTGGCGGGGAGCTTTGCGAACTTTTGAATAACTTGCCCCAGTGCACTCAACGTGCCCCTATCTAACTCCTGGGAATACTTGCGCTGAACCGCTTGTTATGAGACGACCTCGAGATTACTTGCCCCGGTATCTATACGGCAGAAGGATTCAATCTCCATTAGCCCTGATCAACCCAGTTGGTTTCAACGTTCTCTGTGGTGACTTGCCCCTGAATGAGCGTTCTAGCGATTTATCCTGATCTGATTATCCACCTGAAGTATCTGCTTTCAAATCTCCACATTCTGCATGACTGCCCCTGATTGGATCTCGAGAAGACTCACTTCTGATTAGTTACCTCTCAAGCATACTGCCCTTTGGTCAACTGAAGCTTCGGGACTTGCCCTCAGACTAACTGATTCCGAACTCACTGGAAGTCAATGCCCCTGATTCACATGACTTTGCCCCCGATTAGCTGATCCAGAACAGTACCGCCAACTACGGGAGATTTACTGAATCTCGACCTGATTGCCCCAGAGTAGCTGACTTTGCATGGCTGACCTGACTGGGAATCACGATAATAGCTTGCCCCTGCTCTCGGAACATTCGGGCGCTCTGTATTCTATCCTGACCATACTTTCCATTGCAGAAAACTTTCCTGCTGTCAAGCGCTTACTCGCAAGTAAAACAAGTTGTTCTGCATAAAAGACATATTAATGCAACACATATGACAGCTTTGACATCCAATCTGTTCACTGGGAAAAGGAAAAAACAGTTTATAGCATACACTGCACAAAACAGTTATCAACATCAGTACCAACATGGTAAGAGGAACCCTTTCAGGAGTCAGAATCGACGCGACCTTTACCGAAGTATGCTTTCGAAACAACCTGCTTCAATTAGGACTTTTGAAGGTTATAACGTGGTCAGGTTCACGGTTTTGAAGGAAAGGATAAAGGCTCAAAGTTTATTTTAACCCACCCATTCTCCTTGATGTTCTCCGATCCTATATTCAGCTAATTCGACCTTAGCGCTCACCTCTCAGAGGCTGAAAGATAGGAGTGATAGTTCGAAAACCCATGAGTTTTTGGAGTGACAGCCACTCACTTTTCGTCTTTGACACTTAGGGTCACACGATTCGCATTTGATTTGAGGATTTTTCTTTTTGTCCTCCTTTCATCTTTTTTCTTATCCCTAACTTTTGCCTGGACTGACTCCTTTTGAGTTTCTTTTGATTTTTTAAGTCCAGCGGGATGCCCTCATTTTTGCCTAAGTATTTGCTTTCTTTTCTTGACTTAGAGGGCTTTCGATTCTTTTTGCTTCTTTTCCTTTCGAACAAGTCGTGTGACGCTGGTTGTCTGACTCTTTAGGGAATGATGTGACTGTTGCACTCCATTGTGGTTTCTTAGGCACGACCTCTAGAGGTGTGATTGATCCTCGAACGGACACTCCTTTTGCAACTTGAACGCTCGGTCAAATTAGCTAACACCTACCCTGCCCCAGGTTAAGATTGAGGGTTTTTCATTTTCAGAAAGAACTCCTACTACAAGGCTCAAAGGGGTTGACAAGGGATTATCTTCCTTATAACTCCGGTGTTTAGGGATTTGAAACAATGCCTGTACATCATCAACAGGTTTTATTTCAAAAGCATACAATCAGAAGCTGCATGTCGTTCATTTTCGTCATACTCCGCAGATTCTTCTTAACCAAGCATTGGACGTTTGTAAAAACAATTAGTGAACACGACTGGATTTAATCAAAACATGCATATTTATTTCATTATCATCAATTGAAATGAAAACAACAAGTTTTACGAACAAGATTGCAATTCAAACATGAAAGAAACTACAAACGTAAAGAAATGACAAGATAAAACAAAGAAAAACGCCAGCTTCCGAGAACCGGGCTTTCACATCTGTCCTGCTGCTGAACCAGCTATCTTCACAATAAGTTATTAGAGGAAGCCTGCCACTGTTCTGATCTACTTTTAACGGCCCACCCGAACTAAAGAACTCCTCTTTGTCCACCATATTCCAGCCTATTCATGGTTTGGCATTGGTTGTTGTGTAATATTGGGACCTTCCTTCCCAAAATTTATGGCTGTGCTATCAAGCAGATCTTGCACTTTGTGCTTGAAAGCTAAACAGTTCTCGATGTTGTGCCCGGGTGCACCAGAGTGAAAATCACAGTGCTCGTTGATGTTGTACCCTACTGGTGGCGTGCCAGTCGGCGGCGCCAAGGTTCTCTTTTCAACTAGCTGTAACTTCAATAGATTCTGAAAGAGCTCTGCGTAAGACATCGGCGGTACCTCAAATATCCTCCTGGTCCTGGAGCCTGAAACCTCCGCTGATTCTGATTAGGCTGCTGCTGAGCCTGCTGCTGTTGTTGTTTCTGTTGCTGAGGTGGTCCCGGAATGGTCACACTTGCGACTTGAGGCTGTGGACGCCGGTTCTGATTCCTATTTCTCCGCTGAACGTTATACACCGCATTAGCATCACCTTGCCTTTTACCACCGAAGGCTTTCTTGTTGCTTCCAGCTGAAACAGATTCTCCCGGTTGAATCTTACCAATTTTTATCCCGTTCTCTATACGCTCCCCCATCAGGATCAGCTCGGAGAAGGTACTCATTGAGAAGTTAAACAGTCGGTCATAGTACATTCCTGAGAATGTCCCTACGAACAAGTCCATCATTTCCCGCTCGACCATAGGGGGTTGTACTCTAGCAGCCAAATCACGCCATCTCTGGGCGTACTCTTTGAAGCTTTCCTTGGGCTTCTGGGACATGCTTTGCAACTGAACTCTGTTAGGAGCGAGATCGCTGTTGTATTGGTAATGCTTCACGAAAGCTTCCGCCAATTCTTTCCAAGTCCTGATCTGTGTTGGCTCCAGGCTTATGTACCACTCCAATGACGGCCCTGACAAGCTGTCTTGGAAAAAGTGCATAAGCATCTTTTCGTCGTCTGAATATGCAGACATCCTTCTGTAAAATGAACGGACATGCACCCTCGGGCACGTGTCGCCTCTATACTTATCAAAAGATGGCGCTTTGAATTTCAGAGGTACCCTCAGCCCTGGTACCAACCCCATGTTGGACATATCCAGTCCCACAGCGTTCTGATTAGCCAGACCATTTACCTTTTCTTCCAACAGTCTCATGCGGAGGCTGTCCCCTGTAGGCCTCCCGTAGCCTTCATTATGACCGGAGAAAACGTCTTCCTGATGATCCTCCCAACGAGGTATCTCTTCATATGCAGCATGTCCAGCGTTACGACCCAGACCTGCTTGGAAGTACCTGGGGTCACCCCTCAGGTTGCCCATATCCTGGCCGTTGTTCATACCCATTCCATATCCTGCGTTACCATAACCATGGTCTCCGTATCCGGTTTTGGCGCCAGCCACATTGCCATATCCCACATTCATACCCTGAAAGCCCTGATTACCATTGCCGCCATTCAGCCCGACGTTCTCTGCACCCATGTTGAAACCCTGGTTGACGTTCCCTACGAACACTCCTGCAGTGTCTCCGTTAGTGTTACCAGTATTTCCGTTCCCACCAGCAGGACCAGCTTCTCCGTTGTTCAGCCCAGCGACTGGAATGTGATCAGCACTTTGATGATTTTCAACCCTGGGAGAGTTAGCCACATTTTCACCACGCGGGGTGCCGTTGTTCTCAGCACGAGCAACCAACGGATGCACCAGACTCTGCAACTGTTCCTGCCCTTTGGCGATGGTCTCCATGGTTTGCATGAACAGGGCCATCCTGTCACGCATCTCTTGCATTTCAATCTGCATGGCGTCCATGATCTTCTTCTGGTTGATTCTTGTAGAGTAACGGTGGACCCGCCTTTCTGCAATCCTGAAAGTACCTGTAATGCAAATATGAGTATGTATGCAAAATGCAATGATAAATGGTTGTGCAAATAATGCAATGCAAGCAGCTGCAACAGGGGATCAAGTGCCCTGAATAAGAAGCCCAAGTAACACCAAGAACAGGTCTCAGACAGACCCTCCAATACTCATCAAACCCTGGTCTCAGACAGACCTCACAAAGAACTCTAGCCTGGTCTCGGATAGACCCAATAATATAACCCACACCTGGTCTCTGATAGACCCCAACCATGACTCCAACTGGTCTCTGATAGACCTCATACCATAACTCTGGCTGGTCTCTGATAGACCTCAAACCATACTCTGACTGGTCTCTGATAGACCTCACAACTATCCATAAATACCCAAGATCTCTGATCGAGAAATACCCGGTATCTGAAGGTCTAGTTACCTGCATAACCCCAAACCCTCTCACAGGTGGATGTCCTAGTAACTGACAAAGGTACGACATCCTATGCGGTCGTTGGCGTCACAGACTTTCAGGGTTGATGATACGATTCCCAGAAGGAGTGGCATCATCAAATCCTGAAGAGGCCTCACTTAGCCAACTTCCAAATGATCGGTCCCCGGAGTCGACAATCCAACTAACCAACAGCCCACTGCACCCAAAGGGTGAAACAGGAAGTCAACCAGAAGAACCTCGTCCGAGCGTAGATTTCGCGGGAAGCTAGTACATGCAAAGCATGCACACCCCCACTAATCTCTACTCTAAGTCTAGGTGCACTCAAGCCCGGGTCCGGCTTATCCCTCACTCATAGAACCCCCATCACACCCCACAATACAACAACAATAATGATAATACAATGCTGAAATGTAAATACAGAAACGTAAATCCATACAAATTCCTCGACGGGCAAACAAGCGCTAGGATTGACTCTCTTAAGGGACGTTGGATCCCAAATGCATAAGAACTATCGCAGTCCTTAGCAGCCAGGGGACGTTGGATCCCCAGCAGAGTCGCCAGCTGTCGCTACTGCGAAAATCGGCGCCGCCTGACAGAAGAGTCGCCACCGTGTGTTATTTATCCCAACGGAGGGAAAGGAAACGCTCGAAGTAAACCTCACAAAAAACGGGGAAAGGTATGGTCGTCGCAACCAAAACCTGGGTTCGGGAGTCGGTTACGCAAGGGGAAGGTATTAGCACCCCTCACGTCCATCGTACTCGATGGGATCCACGCTTGCTTGGTTTGTACGAATTACACTTCTATCTAAACTAAAGGATGAGGTCTGAAAAGAAAAGAAAACATGACTCGGCAAAGCATCGCACTTTATGCCTACGTATTCCCGTCTGGAACGAGAAATCAGAGTCAACGTAGTTCGCCTAACTACGGGGGGAAGGTGGGTGAAGGTTGCTCGCTAGGATATCGCATCCTATGCCTACGTACTTCCACACTGCATGGAAGATCAGAGCAAACGTAGTTCGAGCGACACAAGCTGTTCAAGTGTCTTTTATGAAAAATCTCACCTTAAACAAGGGTTTTCTTATTGCAAAAAGGTTGATGTTTGTTCAAATCTTTTGACGGAAGAAATAAATTAATCTCGGTTATAACCTTTATTAATGTTTTTCTGCTGTTTTGAAGAAAGAAGAGATGACACTCTACAAGTCCTAGGGTTAAAAGGGATAAAAATCTACCCTAATGTTATCATGCATGGGTTAACACCTAGTGTCTATCATGCTCCTCTCTTGCGCAGAGAGAAACAGAGCTCCTAAGGGAATAGACGGAAGGCAAAACAAATACGCAGTAAACAGTAAAATAATGAATACGGTAAACAATCTAGGCAAGGGAGCCAAACTCTTCCTCCACCTGAACACAATAGGTATAAGTGAAGCACATTTCACTTTAAACCTAGGGGAATTAATACACACAATACAGAAAAACCCCAATCTCTGACAGCAAACTCCCCAAGTTGATGCACCTCAATCTCCAAGCTCAATCTTCATCATTGGACCCCCCCAAGCTCTGGCTAGCTTCCTGTTTTGACAGTCTTCATCTCCAGCAATCTCCATCTTCAAGGGCAAGCATTCCAGGAATAAAAGAATAAGATCAGGAGAGATAATAGCATGCTAATCAGCTCATGAACAACCAAAGGAAGCTCACAAGGGATTAGCATAGTGGGACAGGTTCCCTCAAAGTTCTACCCCTAAGACCAATCACTTATCCCTCCAAAGGAGGGAGGTGAGTTCTTAGAGGGACTTTTAGTCATTGGGAAAGAATGGAAGCACAGGAAGCATTCCATGTTTCATGAATCAAACTTCTAATCTAGAGTTCTGCCTAGCACCTAAACCCTATGGTCTTCAGCATCTGGACTCATCAACCTCTGGATCTCTGGTCTTCAATCTTCTCCTCATCAATGGCTTCATCAGCACAGGTCTTCAACTCTCCCCAAATCCCAAACAAACCCAATACCCCACACAGACAAAAAGATAACCCTAAAGAGGACACACCACACAATTAATCACATATAAGCAATATACTAGTAGCAGTAGGGGAAACCTAATATTTTCTAAGGGATCTATCCTATACCCATAACCCCTATAGTCCCATACCCCAAAAATCAAATGAAAATCTCCTAAAAGAATTAATCTATTTCACCTACGCTCACTTAAAACCCTAATTTTGAACACCTAAATGTCAAATAAGCAAACTATATCAAACAAGCTTCTAAAAATCATGGTACAAAATCCAGAGAGTCTACACATTCATATTTGATGGCACAAAAAAGAATGGGATCAAAATCAATTAGAAAGTGCATGAACAAAAATTGACAAATTCATGTATGAAATGAAACACCTAAAATAGGCATTTATTTGGAAAATATGGAAAAAATATCAAATAAAAAATAAAATGCAATTTTTATTTTTTATAATTTTCTTGACTCTTTAAAGAAAATTATGCAAAAAGAATTATCAAAAAATAATGTTTTTTCAATTTGATATGATTTTTTGAAAATGAATGCAAAATGAAAAGAAATTAAAAAATGAATTATAAAGAAATAGGGGGAGGGGGTGAGAATAGCAAGGCCATCAGTTCAATTTATTGGGCTTTCACGCGCGTGGGGGTGCCAATAGAAGTTGAGCCCAATTCCCCCTACTAAATGAAATGGTGTGTTTCATTGTTTGAATTTTCCCACCAAATCTCAGATTGAATGCTAGCCGTGAGATGTGAAGTCAAGTCAAACTTCTTCATCTAATCCAAGGGTCCACGTATCTTCTTCTTCCTCCAGCCATTAGGGTTTCAGAATGTGATTCCCATGCAAGCATTTTCCACACGCTCTAACTCTCTCATCAGGCCATGAAATAACACGATGTAAAGAGCAAAGTTGCTCCATTTCTCTCCCTCTATCCAACCATGCTCATAGTTTCAGCTAACTCTCCATGGAACCCTCAAACAGCCAGCACGAAAAGTTGGGTCCACCATGTTTACACCACCTGCAACCTTGTTAATCCTTGAATGTAATGATCCTATCTTGTTCTTGATGCTACCCTGACTCCATTAAACTAGTTCACGTGCATTTAAACTCCCTAACAAGCATAATCTTGATCATCCAAGAATCACCCTCATAATCTCAAACAGCATGAACAGCTCTTAAACTACTCAGAATTGTTCCTTAAGTGTCTCTAACCATGAATAACATATCAATATGCCTTAACTATGGATAAATATAGGGATTCGAAAGAACATGCAAACCTACCACTTGTTGATGGTAATGGCAGTTACACTCCAATCCAGCTCTTGCCACTTGCTAAGCTTGCTCTACAATGGATGCTAAGACTTCTGGGAGCAATGGTTCTTGATCAAACCCTTTGATTCACTCTAGCCAATCCTTCATGCAACTTGGATGGAAGCTTCGAATCACATGAACCAATCACCAATTCTGATCACTCTTGCATGCTTCTTACTCCATGATGATGGTGGAAGATGGTTGTGTAAAGAAATCTTACGATTGATGGAGTTTTGAAGTAGTTTGAAAAGAAAATGCAATTTGGAGTGATGGGATCAAAATAGGTATTGCAAACTTAATGAATCACCAACCCCTGCATGGATCCACTCTAGGGCATATATATATGTCAAAAGAAACCTCTAGAAGTTTTGAGAACCTTCCAAGTTTCTAGAACTTCTCATGCAATGAGATTTTCAACTTTTCTATTTTTAGTAAATCCCATGAGATCTCATGATAACCATGCAATTCTCCTTAAAATCCCCTTATATGAGATGGTAAAATGAAAACAAGGCATTTCAAGTCATTTTAAGGCTTTGGCAAGCTTTTCCTTTTGGTACCTTAAAGTGTAAGAATCAAATTTACAAAGGAAGTCCAATTTTTAAGCCTAAACTCAAAAATGTGGCTAAACCATTGTTTTCAAAATATTGATTCCAATCAAAATCATCTATCATATGCCCCATTTTGGATTTGTAGATCCTTCAAACCAAAATTTCATTTCAACTTTTTTAACTTGTAAGCCATTTTCAAGTCATTTGCACCACTTTTAAAATTCCATGCTCTAAGCTTTTCCAAACTTTCACACCTTCTTTTTTAGCCTTAAAATCCCATTTTGAACAACTTTGATGTTGTGAAGTTTTTCATTTGAAGCTCCCTTGTATGAGTTTTAGGCATATGCTAAGAATGACCTGTAATCCTCAAATGACCAAAATACCCTTTGCTTGCCAAGACCATAAGTTGAGTTCCACAAATCATATGAAGGCATACCATACCATTCTATAAAGCTAAGACAATAAGGAACAATTCTCATGTTGGACATAAATTCATTTGAAGTACCCTTGAATGTCAGAAGTTGCTTGGAAGACAGACAATTTTCACAGACAAGTTTCAGTGCCCTCAGATGACTTGTAACTTGCAAGAGCCATAACTTGAGTTCTATAAATCATCTTGATGACTTCCACCACTAAAATTAAAGCTATGAAGATACTATACAAGTTTCATGTGGACCAAGAATTCATATGAAGCTTGCATCTTGAGTTACACTTCTTTGAAGTTTGACCTAAATCAGGGGATTTTACACTGAAACCCTAATTTAGTAACTCCAGTTCTCCTTGATTCCTTATGATCTTTCTTTATCACAACAACATATCCATATCCATATAGCACATAATGAATCCCACATTCTTCAAATGCTCCTTGATGCCCTTCAAAACACTTCTTTGACCTAGAATTGACCCAGTATTGACTTTAGTTGACTGACTTCAACTGAGGCTCTTGCAATCATTCCAATGACTTGGTTACTCCTCAAAGATGATCATCTAGGCTCTTCATAACATCCATACACACCTCATACTCTTGGCTCATAGCTTACATTTCCTCTGATGATCCCCAACTAGCCTCAAGATAGGAGAGAATTCACTAATCAACCTGGCAGCTCTTCAAAGCTCAAATTCTCCTCTGATGACCTGAGTAGTCTTGACTATGAATGAAACCCTTGGATATACCTCTTGAGATAAGAATAGAACTTGATTCCCTGATTAAGATAGCTTGCTCATGCTATGCAATGCAGATGAATACACTATGCACATGATGACAATGCAAATGACTAGGCAATTGAAACATAAACCTAGGTTAGAAAAGGTTGGGCAAATTTTGGGGTGCAACACACAACACGTCTTCTCCAGCATCAAGTATCGAGATTCACAGTCCGTGAACTTCTTACTCAAGTAGTAAATGGCATACTCCTTTCGGCCCGTCTCGTCGTTCTGACCGAGAACACACCCCATACTATTCTCAAGAACTGTCAAGTACATGATTAATGGTCATCCAGCCACTGGGGGTATCAAGATTGGAGGTTCTTGGAGATACTGCTTTATCTTGTCAAATTCCTTCTGGCAATCCTCATTCCAAGTAATCGCTTGATCTTTCTTTAAAAGCTTGAACATCGGTTCACACGTGGCCGTGAGCTGGGAGATAAACCTAGCAATGTAGTTTATTCGGCCCAAGAAACCACAAACTTCTTTTTCTGTTCTCGGCGCTGGAATTTCTTGTATGGCTTTTATCTTCGCAGGATCAACCTCGATGCCTCGTTCGCTCACGATAAACCCCAGTAACTTTCCGGATCGTACTCCGAAAGTGCATTTGTTAGGATTCAGCCTCAACCTGAATTTCCTAAGCCTCTCAAAAAGCTTCAATAAGTTGACCAGATGCTCTTCCTCCGTTTGGGACTTCGCAATCATGTCATCAACATAGACTTCAATCTCATGATGAATCATGTCATGAAACAAAGTTACTATTGCTCGTTGGTAAGTGGCCCCTGCGTTCTTCAGACCGAAAGGCATTACCTTATAGCAAAATGTTCCCCAGGGAGTGATAAACGTCGTTTTCTCCATGTCCTCCGGCGCCATCTTGATCTGGTTGTAACCGGAGAAACCATCCATGAACGAAAACACGGAGAACTGGGCTGTGTTGTCGACCAACACATCAATATGAGGCAACGGGAAATCATCTTTGGGGCTCGCCCTATTCAAATCCTGATAATCGACGCACATGCGTACCTTACCGTCCTTCTTCGGTACAGGCACTATGTTGGTGACCCACGGAGGGTAAGTGGTGACCGCTAAGAAGCCAGCATCAAGCTGTTTTTGCACTTCTTCCTTGATCTTAACGGCCATATCTGGTCTCGTCCTCCTAAGCTTCTGCTTAACGGGAGGGCAATCTTCTCGTAGCGGCAAGTGGTGGACCACGATGTCCGTGTCAAGTCCGGGCATATCTTCGTATGACCAAGCAAAGACGTCACTATACTCTCTTAGCATCTCGACCAATCTTTGCTTGACATCACTCTGCAGTGCAGCCCCTATCCTGACGTTTCTGACGAGCTCCTCAGAACCCAGGTTCACGATTTCGATCTCCTCCTCATGAGGCATAATAACTTTCTCCTCTTGTTTCAACAAGCGGGCCAATTCCTCAGGAAGGTCTTCGTCTTCATCAATCTCTTCTTCGGCTTGATAGATCGGGCAATCAAAGTCGAAGTGAGCCGTAGAAGGTCCAGAGTCGATGTCATCTGTTATGTGGATCCTGCAATAATAAGGGTTAAGTTTTTAAAACAAGGATGTGCAGGTTAGCACAAACCCCATTGCCATTTTACTGTTTTTCAAAACAAATATAAGACAGGAATAACAGAGATCACAATATCTGAATACGATGAAAACGCCTTTGATTTATTAACAAAATGCATGTACATAATCCAACAAGGCCCTGACAATAAAACTGCTATGCCCCGGGTAGGACATAGGGTTGTACAATGATTGGAAAAAATTAAATCATTACTCTTCGCATGTCATCTGGATGATATCCTTGATGGTCCAATTGTTGAGGCCCTCGCCTGGCTTGCTTGGCTGAATCCAAGAGTCGAGGTCACAGTCGCTGTCCCCGCTGTCTTCAGACACCGCGTTGATGCTTTCGAAAATCACTCTGCCACTGGTAAATTGGATCGGCCCTTTACCTCGAGACGCACTGCTAGACGAAGAAGAAGAAGCTTCAGCTCCAGGAGAATATACCAACCCAAACTTATCCTGCTTGTTGGGTATCTCCAAAATTCGCCCCCAACTTGGGGTAGATCCGGCTTGGACAACGGCCCGAGCCTCCTTGAACGAGGAGAGAGTCATCTCTGGCTTTTCGGTGACTACAGGAGCTACTTCTTTTACCTTGACAGCCTCGAACGCTTGACAAAGAGTTTCATGGATCTCGCCATCCATTTCCACATACTTGAAGGACGACAAATGGCTCACCATTATGTCTTCCTCGCCACACACGGTTACGATGCTTCCTCCGACAACATATTTGAGCTTTTGGTGCAACGTGGAGGTCACGGCACGAGCAGCATGGATCCATGGCCGGCCCAAGAGGCAACTGTAGGCAGGCATGATGTCCATAATATAAAATACCGCGTTGAACGTTTCTGGACCGACTTGGATCGGCAGGGTCACCTCCCCGAAAACGTGGCGTTTAGTCCCGTCGAACGCCTTCACAACCAGATCACTGGATGTGCAGATCACTCCACGAGTATCCAACTTCATTAACGCCTTCTTCGGAAGGACATTAAGCGACGAACCCGTGTCCACCAGCACGTGCGACATGATCGTGCCCCTACACTCTATCGAGATGTGCAGGGCGCTATTGTGATTCCTCCCTTTTGGTGTCAGCTCTAAGTCTGTGAACCCTAGCCCATTCCCAGCATTTACGTGGGCTACAACCTCCTCTAGCTGATTCACCGATATTTCTTGCGGTACGTATGCGGCGTTCAACACCTTCAGCAGCGCGTTGCGGTGTGCTTCAGAACACAGCAATAAGTTTAGAATGGAAATCTTCGAGGGCGTCTGATGGAGATGATCTACAATCTTGTAGTTGCTCTTTTTAATCAACCGCATAAACTCCTCGGCATCTTTAACAAGCAAGTCTTTCTCTACCCCACACGGGACCTCTTCAACGACTTTACTTTTACCTTTATCGGCCGCATTAGCTCTGACCGCTTTATCCGCCACGACCTCTGGCGGTACAAACACTCTTCCGCTGCGAGTAATACCACTGATTCCCGCAAGATTCTCCACAGTCGACCCATACGGCTCTAGCTCCAACCTCTGTCCGTTGCAATAGACTTCAGCCCCATAATGCCACGGGACGGCGTTAGTGCTCTCGAAGGGTATCGGCCCAGCTTTGGTAATAGTAATTGTAGGCGGTCTGGGTGCAGAAATGGTTATCGGCCGGCAAGGGATGGTGATGGTGGCGACTTCATCGGCCTGCTTCAGCACTACCTCTCCTGATCCACTTTCAGCCCTCCGGCTAAACTGCAGAATCCCCTCAGTCATCAGACTTTGAATTCCTTCTACCAACTGCTCACATCCATCAGAATGTGTGGCACAATCCATACATAGTTCTCCGCACCCTAGAAAGAACCCTCTTTTCAGCAACTTAGCTTTAACGAAGCTAAGCGGCGTCTTCAGATCTCTGACATTAGTCAATAGATCTGCACTCTCTTCTTCGATAATGGCGTTCACTCTGCCTCCCCTATGATTCGGCATAGGATTCTTCGTGACATTGGGCACATTATCGGAGAAGTTAATGATCTTGGCATCCACCAAGTCCTGCACCTTGTGCTTGAAGGCTTTGCAGTTCTCGATTGCATGGCTTGGTGCCCCTGAGTGGAAATCGCAAGTGGCGTTTGCGTCGTACCCAGGGGGAGGTGCCCCTGTCAAGGGAGCCATCATCCTCTTCTGGACCAACTGTAGCTGAAGCAAAGTCTGCAAGAGTTGCGCGTACGACATGGGCGGTGCCTCGAAGTGACGGTTTGCCAAAGATGCCCGATTCTGGTACTTTCTATATCCCTGTTGATTCGGTTGCTGCTGCTGCTGCGGAGCTGCCGGGATATTTATACTGGCTACCTGCTGCTGAGGGCCTTTTCCCTTCCTTCGAGCGTTGGTCACAGCGCTCGCTTCTCCTTCTCGCCTTTTGCCAGCATAAGGTTTCTTTCCGCCTCCTGCAGCTGAGGATGACTCACCTTGAATTTTCCCGATCTTGATCCCATTCTCGACGTGTTCACCCATGATAATGAGATCCAAGAACTTCCCAGACATACCGCTGACTAACTTTTCATAGTAAACCCCTGGAGGGTGGCTACAAACATCTGCACGAGCTCTCGTTCAACCATCGGCGGCTGAACCCTGGCTGCCAACTCACGCCACCGCTGGGCGTACTCCTTAAATCCTTCATTATTCCTCTGCGACAGGTTCTGCAGCTAGACTCGGTTCGGGGCCAAGTCGCTGTTGTATTGGTAGTGGTGCACAAATGCTTCAGCAAGATCCTTCCATGTGCGCACACTGGTGGGCTCCAGACCCATGTACCACTTGAGGGATGGACCGAAGAGACTGTCTTGGAAGATGTGCATCAACAACTTCTCGTCCTCAGAATAGGCAGACATCTTCCTATAGTACGATCTCAGGTGGACACGAGGGCAAGTGGTGCCCTTATATTTCTCAAAGTCAGGTACCCTGAACTTAGGAGGTACCTTGAAATCAGTGATTAATCCCAGCTTGGACATATCAACGCCCAAAGTATTCTGATTCTCAATATCTCTCATTTTATCTTCAAGTGCTTTAAATCTAAGCTGCGTTTCAGCATTCAGCTCCCCTTCAGCACCTTTCTGAGAGAACACATCATCGTGACGATCCTCTAGCCATGGCTGAGGCACAAACAGATTCCTGACGCCTGCATTGCCGTTGCCCGGCCCGATATTAACATTAGCTCCCAGGCTTCCATTACCGACGCCCGTCGTATTGAGTCCGATGTTGGTCATCACATTACCATTAGCACTGCCGTTTCCCCCGGTCACGGGGACACCATTCTGTGGAGTCTCAACTGGTGGAGGAGTAGGCACGGTCCCACCGTGGAGCACGCCGTTGCTATCAACCCTGGAGATCAAAGGCTGAACCAAAGTTCTGAGCTGATCCTGGCCATTGGCGACCACTTGCATGAGCTCCATGAAGCGATCCATCCTTTCGCGGAGCTCCTGAACATCATTTTGCACTTGCTCCATGATCCTGGTCTGATTTGCTCTAGTAGGATAGCGGTGAATTAGTCTCTGATTAATCCTGGAACCACCGGAAACAACCTGGGACAACCTGTAAACCTGAAAGACCTGTGAAACACAAAAGGGTTAGGAAAAACAACAAAATGCTCGTCATGCAAATGCTTCATGCAAATGCATGCGTGTGTCTGTGTGTTAGGGAGATCTCCCCCGATCCTAGTGCCTGAGTGCCAGTGCTGATAATAATAATAAGAAGAAGTCCGGGTCCAATCATGGAAACAACAATCTCATATATAAAGAAAGCCTATCAAGGCAGTACATAGCATCAGCGAGTACAAGATGAATCAACAGCGCGACCTCAGCCAACAAGCCTGGTGATGGTCAGCATACAACAATGATCAAAACAAAAGGAATACAAATAGTCAAGTACGGCCACGGGCGCGATACTCTTCTAACAACTCCTTCGTTTCTGGGTGATCTGGCAGAGTGAGCAACCCTTCGACGAGTAATTCCCTCTGCATAATGGTATACTGAAGTCCTTCAACTGAACCTTCCCATGCTCCTTCGCCGAAGCAATCTTCTAATTTACGCTTCTTGGACTCAAACGTCAGCTTGCGCTCCTTCAGGTTAGCGAGAGCTTTGTTGAGCTGGCCTTCGGCGGCGTATCTGCGGGCGGTTTCCTCATCAAACCTCTTCTCACGGTCCTTCACCTGGGCTTCCAGCTTGGAGATCTGTAGCATCAGCTTATCCTCCCGCTCTTTCCTGGTGGCCAGGGAAGCCTTCCAGTGCTGGTTGAACTTGGATATCCTCCGATATGCCTCGTCCAAGTGCTGCTTCTTCGTAGCCAGTACGTCGTTGACAGCTCTGAAGTCTCGACCCTTGCGTTCCCGCTCGGCTATCTGCTTAGTCAAGTCTGTACCTAGCTGGTTCACCAACTCTGTCTGCCTTTTGAAAGAATGAACGGCTTTGTTCCTCTCGCTTCGGAGCTGAGCTAATTCCTTCTCCAGTTCCTCGTTTGCCCGCTTCAATTCATCTCGCTCAGCCAACACCTGATTATGCTGCTGAATGGGCACAATAGTAGGCTCTTCAATCATTGGAGGGATTTCTGGCTTGGCATGAGGAAACGCCATCCCCATAGCATCGGCCCTGGCTCTAATCCAAGTTACATACGGAGGGTAGGCTTGATTGTTGCTTTTCCCCAGCAATGGCTTCCCTCGCTTACTGATACCATTCGCGCACTGAAGCTTGGACAACAGATCCCCCTCTAGAAGACCAGTGAGGTACAGAGATTCCTGTACCTCTTCATCCTTCGGTGGAGTTCTCAAAGCATATGCGAACTGTCGAACCAGCAACGACGGATTGTAGTTTATACAGCCCTTCCTGCCTATCAAAGGCACGTTTGGAAACCCGCTGCAACTGAAGATCACCTCAGTACCCAACCTATCTCTGTCGAACCAGTCAATATCCTCTGCAGATAAACTCATCAGACGCTCAGGCCACTCAGCTATGGTTGCAGATGAGACAAAGGGACCCCTCTTGGGCAGATGGCTATCAAGCCATTTATAAAGCAAGGGTACGCAGCACAAGACGTTCTTACCCCTCCTGTTCTCGTTTTTGTAGTGGACTAAATGATAGACATCTCCTATCAGGGTAGGGACTGGATTCCCTGAAGCAAAGATGTGAAACGCATCAAAGTCTACAAAATCGGGCATATTGGGGAACATAATGATGCCGTATATGCATAGAGCGAGGATGGCATTGAACGCGACCCAACATCCGTCTTTGGCACACCGCTGAGCCTTACCCACTAGAAACTGCAAGGAGAACCCAGGAACCTTGTTCCAACTAGTCAATACTAACTCGGAGGCGTCCAGATGAAGTGAAGGAGCTAAACCAGCCAGATCAGGCTCAGCATCCATGTGAACAAAAGGCATCTGCCTCTTGATAGGCACCCCTAGCAAATCAGCATATTCTTCCAGCGTAGGTGCGAGAACAAAGTCCTGAAAAGTGAAACATCTCAGCGGAGGGTCGTAGAACTGCAGCAGAGCGTACAACCCATTCAACTCGAACACAGAAGGTTTATGAACCAAACTGAGCAACCTGCCATAAGATTTTCTGAACTCATCCCTCACAGAATCATCTGCTAAAGCTATCAAACCAGTCAACTTAACCACATCAGGGGTAGGGAACTTGTAAGCCACGGTCTTCCTCAGAGAGCCCATAACAATACAATAGGAGGCAAGAAATCCTGGATCGGGGAAAACGGTACCTGCAACACAGACACACGTTAATGAAATGCAAATGAATATGCAAACTAATGCAAAATGCAATCATGCAATAAGAGATCAGGGCAACTGATGCTGTGGAGATTCTGTATCAACAAAACCATGACGCTGCTCTATCAAGAACAACCACTGATAAGAAGAAAACCCCGGTGTAGGACCACAAATCTGCTCTGTCAAGAACCACCATCTGATAGGGCCATATACATAGGATCATAATTCTGCTCTGTCAAGAACAAATGTCTGATAATAAGGACCTCTGATGTAGGACCAAGAAATCCGCTCTGTCAAGAACACACATACATCTGCTGATGAGATCTTCAGATCCCAATCATAAATCTGCTCTATCAAGAACAAACATACATCTGCTGATGAGATCTTCAGACCCCAATCAAAAATCTGCTCTATCAAGAACAAACAACTGATGACGAAAACTCTGCTCTGTCTAGAACAAATACACATCTGATGATAAGATCCTCTGATCAAAACCTGCTCTATCAAGAACAAATACACATCTGATGATAAGATCCTCTGATCCAACAAAACTGATTCGCTGTCAAGAAAACCAGGTGGTCTGAAGGTCAAAGTTTCCTGCAATGAACCCAACCCTGCTCACAGGTATGGACCTAAACTGACTCAAGTTCGGCATCCTATGCGTTCATCAGCATCACAGACATTCAAGAGGGGTGATACGATACCCAGAAGGTGTGGCATCACCAGCTCATGAAGCGGCCTCACTCGGCTGAATCACAAATGATCAGTCCCTAGAGTCGACAATCCACCAAACCAGCAACCGTCTCAACCCAAAGGGTTGAAAGGGAAGCCAACCGGGAGAACCTCGTCTGAGCATGGATTTCATGAGACACTAGTGCCTGCAAAGCAAGCACGCGCCTACTAATTTCCACTCTAAGTCTATGGTGCACTCAAGCCTGGGTCTGGCTCCTCACTCATCAGAATTCCCCTCCCCCAACAGCACAGATAATCATATCATACTGAAAATAAAATGCGGGAAGTAAAATGCGAGAAATAAAATGCGATAAGTAAACGCAACCCAACAAGTAAACATACAAGCGCTAGGATTGACTCGCATAGGGAACCGTTGGAGTCCCCAGCAGAGTCGCCAGTTGTCGCTTGCGCGAAAATAAGGTGCCGGCACAACAGAAGAGTCGCCACCTTTTTTTATTCATCCCTCAGAGCGGGAAAGGAAACGATCGGAAAAACCTAACGAAAACGGGTATAAGACAAGGTCGTTGCAACCATTGTCTGGGTTCGGGAGTCGGTTACGCAAGGGGAAGGTATTAGGACCCCTCACGTCCATCATACTCGACGGGATCCACGCTTATCGTGATTACTGGACGAGTTGGTTTTATTTATCTACCTATCAAGTCTGGCTTAAAACAGAAAAGAAAAATGACTCGACAAAGCGTCGCACTTTATGCCTACGTATTCTCATCAGAGAACGAGAAATCAGAGTCAACGTAGTTCGACCTACGACGGGTGATGGGGAAGGTAGCTCGCCAATACATCAGTATTGTGCCTACGTACTCTCAACAGGTATGAGAGATCAGAGCTCACGTAGTTCGGGAAACTACGGTTTATTTCCTGTCTTTTACGAAAGAAGTGTTTTTTATTGTGTTTGCGATTTCAATCGCACTAGAGACTATGACCTGAGAGTGAATGCGTCGCATGTCACCCAAAGGGTACCATACTAAACATCCAGACTGTGGAAAAGAAACTCTCCCACAATCCTTTCTCAGATAGCTTAAGGCTCGTAATGTACGAAAGAAATCATTCATGATTACTGTATCTTAAACTATTTTGAGATGAGAAGAGAACAGGCCCAACTAAGAGGGAGACTATCAAGTCCTACTGTTGTCATGCCATGGGTTCATCCTATGGTTGAGGTTTGAACAGGGAACTCCTAGAAGTTGTCATGCATAGGTTTCAACCTAAAGTTCTATCATCAATTCCTTATCAAAGGAAATGAGAGTCCTAAGGGATCATGTCAATGATACACCAAAACAGACAAAGCATCAGCTTAAACAGTAAAATGCATGCAATGCAAGTGAGGGAGGAAATGTGTGTGGGGCTTCAGCCTCCACAAGCTCATCTCAACCTCAAGCCAGAATGAATAACAGTAATCATACTGAAAGATAAAAACATGCTATCAAGCAAAATACAGTAAACTGCAATCATACAGAAGAAATGAAATAAAATGCCATCAGGCAAGCAAACCACATGGGCAAGGGAGCTGGGCTCTACCGAATACCCGCAAGCAAAGCCACACAGTAACAATACAAGCAGAGGGAGCAACTCAACCTCTAGTGCAATCATGCTCCTAGATTAAAGCTATTCTAGATATGGACTTATCCTAATGCATCAAGCAAGTCAAACAAAACATGTCAATACAGAAAAGAAAAAGAAAAGAAAGCAGATCAACTCCTCTCTCAACTCCAAGCTTCAGCTCTTCCAACAGCAACTCAGTCTTCAGACTTCCATCACTCTTGACAAATATCAATTTGCTTTTACAGGTTTCAACCCTTCAACATAAGTTTCAACTTATCTTCTCTGAGCTTCAGCTCCTTGATCAGTTCCACCTTCAGGCTTCACTAATAACCACAAGTGTCAACTTGGTTCCTTCAGGATCCCCAGGTATCAAAGTAAGTATCAACTTCCTTTGTTCTTCAAGCTTCAGCTCTCCAGAATCAGTCTCAATTGAATCCTCCTCCTAAGTATCAACTTAGTCTTCAAGCTTTCAAGCTCTCCCTGCTTTACCAGTCTAAACTTGGTCTTCTCTTCTTGCAAGCTTCAGCTTCTTAGAGTAATCTTCAATCACTTAGAAGTATCAACTTCATCCTTCAGTCTTTAAGCACCTTCAAACTCAAGCTCAACATCTCTCAAGATACTCAAACCAGAGGAAATCACTTACTGGATAAGCTGGGACATTGAACTGCTTATTGACCATCAAAGGTGACCTATAAGGGTTCAACATCAAAGGAATGGTTCCCTCAAAAGTTCTACTTCCTAGGTACCGTCACTTATCCCTCCAAAGAAGAGAGGTGTATACCATGGAAGGACTTTGAATCATAGGGAGGAATGGAGGTGAAAGATACCATCCATGTTTAAGAAAGAAGTTAACTAAGTCTAAACTCTTCCTAATCCCTAACCCTAAAACAACAACAAAACAAACAAGATCAAGCTCTCAAGCTCCTCAATGCTCCTCAATGCTCCTACTATGCTCCTCAATGCTCCTCAAAGCAATACCAAGCTCTCCAAGCCCACAAAGCAAAGTAAACAAAAATACAAGCCCCCAAGGGCAACACAAACAATCATCAACTACAAAAATCATCTAAAAATAGTATACCACCATATTAAAACCTAATATAATTTCTAGGGGATATTATATATCTACCCTTAATACCCTATATGTCCCAATGTCTAACTTGACCTAGAAACCCAAAATTCTAGTGTTATTGTGGACCTATGTTAAGGATTAACCTAATTCTACACAACCTAAAATCATCTAAGAAAAACTAACCTAAAATTCATCACAAAATTATGGAATAAATCCAGGGGTGAGCTAAAGTCCTAATCTAACTATCCTAAAAAGAATGGCCTAAAAATATGAAGGGAACTAGCTAAACAAAATTCTACAAAACCATGTATCAACATAAAAGAATTAAAAAGCTATTAAAGTAGAAAATACACAATAAATATTAAAAATGCACGAAATGCAAATGTTTTGGTTTGATAATTTTCTAGACATTATCATGAAATGGGAGAAAAAATCCCCATGCAAAAATCATTAAATTCCTATTTATTATGATTTTTCAAAGATTAATGTAAAATGGAGAAAAAGAAATGAAAAAGATAAAACTTGGGTGCAGATAGCAACTATGGACAATTTATTTCATCAATGGGCTCAGAGTGGGGGTGCAAACAATAATACGTGCTAGGCCCAATTATCATCAGAAAAACAATTAATAAAATGTAAAGAAAATGAAAAGCACACGGTGTAAAAAGTAATGACATTCAGTACAAAAACCAATAGGCCACGAAAGTGGGGTGTGGATAGCAGCTGAGCCCAATCCCCCCTTTTAATGAAACGCCGCGTTTCATGCTCTTCAGAGTTTCCCTCTTCAACCAAGATTGAATCCCATCCCTCAGATCTTAGTCTCAGTCAAGAGTCAGCCCATGATCCAATGGCTATGTCTTCGTCTTCCACCTTCAGTTAGGGTTCTTGGTGAAGCCATGGAAATGCAGAGCTTCAAGCTCCATCTTCCTCCAACTCGAACCTTATCAAATCTCCATGGAAAATTGAAATTCAAAACCCTATCTTGTCCAGAATTTCATCCTGAATCTAACCATGATCTTAAAATCAATTGAATCATCCTAAATCCTCAAACCCGATCCAAGATCAAAGATATGTTCAATCATCAACTTCAACCATTCTTGCAATTAACTACCTCAGATTAATCACCAACTCACACTGATTAATTCTTGACATCTAATTCATTCTATAGCTCACCATAACTCGAGTTCTTGGTCCAAACAAAAATGGTGACACCAACTGAAACCTCACCAATTGCTCTCAAACTGTTCAGAATCCATCTCCTATTGGTCTCTAACAGTTCTAACCTAACCATTCTTGCTAATCATGCCTAAATCATGGGGTAGAAGAAAAGTTACTAACCTGGTATTTCTTGATTAACAGATGCTGAAAACCTTCACTTCAAGCCTTGTAATTCTTCAGAAACCTTCCTTGGATGATGATAGAGCTTCTGTTTGCAAAAGATTGGATGGAGAGTGCTTGAATCTCAGAATCCGATTCTGACTTGCAACCTTGAAAATCCAAATGCCAATTCCTCAATTCACCATGGTTTTGCTCTCAAATTGGTCTGCACAGCTTCAATATGATCAATGGAGTGTGTTTAGATTGACAAAAGGAATGGAAATGGTTCAGAATATGGAATTCACTTTCAACTTGCAATGGAGGCAAGTGAAATGACCAACTCTCTCTTCTCTCAAATCTTACACCAACCTTGCATCTGAGCAAGTTCTATAGGTTATATAGAATGGTTTAGAATCATCTAGAACCATCTAGAACCTTCCCATGAGAAATTGGGATTCTCATGTCATGATATTATGAATTCATCTCATCTCACATATCATCTCATGCCATAGTCCTTGCAGCAACTTTCCTTGGCTTGAAATTATCCCTAAATGAGATATAGGATGTGTTAAAACCCTTAACTAACTTGTACATTGAGTTTTCTTAAGTTTTGCCTTTGAACCTTAAGATGCAAGCAAGCCATTTCCAAAGCAGCCCCATGATCTAGGCCTCAAATCAAAATTGTGGCTGAACCATTGTTTTTAGAATGTCTTTTAGAGTCAAAATGACCTATTATATGACATGGTTTGGATGTGTAACTTGGGATTTCCAATTTCCAATTTCAACTTATTTAACTTATGCCTCCATTTTAGGTCATTTTCATCACTTTTTGCTACAAGCCTTTTCAACACCTCATGACCTCCCTACTAGACTTAAAACATCATTCTAAGAAAGTTTGATGTTGAATATTTTTCCATTTGAAGCTTGGAAATAGGAGATATGGCCTTATGCTTGAAATGACCTATAATATCCAAATGACCAAAATGCCCTTGACTTGTCAAAGCCATAACTTGAGCTCTACAAATCCTATCAAGTACTTCTAGTACTCTAGAAAGATAAGAAGATGAGGAACAACATTCATGTTGACCAAGATTTCATAGGAATCATCCTACTAGGGCAAAAGTTGGATGCAAGTTGGGTGACTTTCAAGGACCCAGATTCACATACCTCAGATGACCTGTAACTTGTCAAAGTCATAACTTGAGCTCTACAAATCCTATAAAGGACTTCTAGTACTCAAATTAAAGCTAAGAGCAATCTCTACAACATTCATGTTGCGGGAAGATGAGATGACAATCACATCTTGAGCTAAACTGCCTTGAAGATAGGGATCAAACTAGGGGATTTTACACTGTCAAGCCTTAGAAACCCTAGCTTAAAACTTTTCAAACTCTTCAATCATGATGAGTTGGTCTAGGAATCATCCTTATAGCATCTCAATGCATCAATCCATGATCACATGGTGTTTGGATTAGGTCTCAACCTTCTCCAAATCATCAGTTGACCTAGGGTTGACCCAATCAAACCCTAATTCCACCACTCATGGCTGAGTCTTCTGAATTCTTGTACAATGACCTCTCTAGGCTTCATGATGGCTTTCAAGTCATCTCATAAGCCTTATCAAAGCTTCAAGTCCATCCTCATAGCCTCAGAATCATCTGAGGGGCTCCCACAAATCTCAAGTTATGAGGCACACAACCTTGGTTTCAACCAATCTCTCTGAGGATCTCTTGAGTTCTCTGACAAAGATATCAACCTTTGAACACTTGAATAACCTTATTGGCTAGCTTCATAGTCTTGATTGGTACTCCTACCTCTTGACCTACTGCATACATACCAATGAAATGCAGATGATGAATGAGATGAACCACAAGCTAGGTAAATAAATGTTGGTCAAATTTTGGGGTGCAACAGATACCACACAGGCTCATGAAATACACCGATATTTTCTGGAGATACATCTGAAAACAAGAGGTAACAACCTGGCTTATGCTTTGAATTCCTATGTTTGAATATGGCGTAATGCTCCATACGAAATGGAAATACTACGCATTTGGGAGGATGTTATGCACAATGCAAATGCAAAGGAACCACTTCAGCAAAATAAATGCTGAAGAGACGAAGCCAACTCCGCTGGGGGTGACTGGGTGCCAAGTACGACTAGACTTTTGCTGGGAAAAACAAGTCCTAGATGACCTCTTGGAAAAGAACTCTCCTAGGTAAGCTGCCCTGCTGAGAACAAAATCCACTCCGCTGGGGATCAAATCAACTCTGCTGAGGAAAATGCCTTGAACGGCCTTCCAGGATAGCACTCTTCTGGGGAATCAAATCAACTCTACTGGGGAAGACAGCCCTAGATGGACTTCCAGAATACAACTCTTCTGGGGAACAAAGAAAACTGCTGGGAATGACTCCACTTTGTCGGTGATTCCACTTTGCTGGAGATTAATTTCAATCTGCTAGGGATTAAGAATAAGATTTACTAGGAAGTTATCCCAAACTCTCCCTGCTGAGGATGGAGAATAACATTCTCTATGGCAATCCCACTCTGCGGGGAACATAATGCACTCTGAGGGGAGCTAAGAAAAACAATCCTTCTTATTGGAAATAAAGTCTGCTCTAAAGGGGATTGAGAAAAACAATCATTGGGAAATCACCCTAACATCTCACTTTAAAGAATACCAATAAACACTAGATTCTGCTGCGGAGAACAACTTCACCGAGGAATACTCATCGAGGGAATTAACATCCACCTCTGCCTGGGGAATTGTGAATCATCAACATCAACCTCTGCTTGGGGAATGAGTCAATGACTTAGACACTATGGGGAAACAAAACTGGACTTGTCCCACCGCTGGGGGACTTCAGTTTCAATCTACTGGGGATAAGTGCAAACTCAACCTGCTGCAATCTCAAACTGTTGGGGAGAAAGTAGTCTTAAACTGCACATTGTCGCTGACGAGATACTTATGATCTGACATCTTCACCCCGTGGGGATGGAGACATATCTCTGCCGGGGATACACCTCTAAAACAAATCTCAATGATGAGTGCCCTGCAAATGACAAACAAACAACGTGTCCTATATGCAATAAAGGATATTTAGGTCATCGTCCATGACATTATTCAAGTAAATCAATGTTTCAATTTTGATTAGTAAAACCCCAAAAGTTTATGCATGCAATGTTTTATCAAAACGTTAGGCATTTTTTGCAAACAAAACAGTAAAAGAAAAAACAAGAAAGCTTTATGGTTAAAATGCTCATTGATTTACAATGGCCTGTAAATAGAAAGATTTACATCAGATGCAACTCTTGAAAAGAGAAAGTTGCGCAAAAAGTACAGAAATGCAAAAGATATATACAAATGTCGGCAATGTGGTACAGACAACCACCATGTGTCGATTCAGCTATGACTCGCATGACTTTGATGCTTCTCCATTGTCTCACTTTCTAAAGAGACTGATTAGTTGATTGATCCTCGGGTCCTCCCAGAATCCACTATGCTCATATGATCAGACGCAGACCACAGTCGTTTGCTTTTAAAATCCCTAAATTTTCCTGAATCGCCCTTGCGGGTTTTTGATCCACCGGGATACCCATTTTTGCCAAAGTCACCTTTTCAGGTTTTCAACTTTGCGGGTTTACATTCTTTTTCTTTTTTTTATCCCTAACTTTTGCCCGAACCCATTCTTTTTATGGTTCGCCGGGATGCCCCATTTTTGTCTGGATTTTCTTTTTATTTCCAGCGGGTCTCTTTTAAGCAAAGTATTTTCTAACTGCTTTTGTGTTCACAGGGGATGTGAATTCTTCACCATCCATAGTTGAAAGTAGTAAGGCTCCTCCAGAGAAGACTTTCCTTACCACGTATGGACCTTCATAGTTGGGAGTCCATTTGCCCCTGGGATCTGTTTGTGGTGGGAGAATCCACTTCAACACTAAATCACCTGCCTGAAAGCTTCGAGGGCGCACCTTTTCTCGTCAATTAGACTAAGTTGATTCAACCTATTCTTCACCCATTCTGCATCATCGAGCTACACATCAACAAACACCCTCAGGGAAGGAATCTCGACCTCTAATGGTAGGACAACTTCCATACCATACACCAGCGAGAAAGGAGTTGCCCTAGTTGAAGTGCGTACCGAAGTACGATATTCGTGTAATGCAAAGGGCAACATCTCGTTCCAATCCTTGTAGGTTACCACCATCTTCTGTAAAATCTTCTTGATGTTTTGTTGGCTGCCTCGATAACACCATTCATCTTTGGGCGGTACAGAGAAGAATTATGATGTTCGATTTTGAAACTCTGGCACAGTTCCTTTATCATCTTGTTGTTCAAAATCGAACCATTATCAATAATGATTCGTTTCGGCACTCTATAATGGCAGATGATGTCCTTCTTGATAAATCGAGCCTCTACCTGTCTGGTTACGTTGGCGAAAGAAGCAACTTCAACCCACTTAGTGAAATGGTCAATTGCCACTAGGATGAAGCGATGTCCGTTGGAAGCAGTCAGTTTAATCTTATCGATCATATCAATGCCCCACATAGAAAAGGGCCAAGGAGACGCCATGACATTCAGAGGACTTGGCGGAACATGCATCTTGTCAGCATAAATCTGGAATTTATGGCACTTTCTGGCGTACTTGAAACAATCAGATTCCATAGTCATCCAGTAGTAGCCTGCCCTCAACAATTTCCGAGACATTGCATGTTCGCCAGCGTGGGTACCAAAGGAACCTTCATGGACTTCTTCCATTAGCAAACCTTCTCCGTTTTCATCCACACACCGCAATAACACCAAGTCGAAGTTTCTTCGGTATAACACACCGTCTTTGTTCAAATAGAAATTTCCTGCCAACCTTCTCAAAGTCTTCTTATCCTAGCTCGATGGCCCAGACAGATACTTTTGACTCTTGAGAAAATTTCTAATATCATAATACCACGGCATTCCATCATACACTTCCTCTACTGCAAATATGAAAGTTGGCCTATCGAGGCACGCGATGGTGATCCTTGGAGAATCATTCCAATAACTCACCTTGTACATTGAGGATAAGGTCGCCAAAGCGTCCGCCATCTGATTCTCGGCCCTTGGCACATGATGAAACTCTACTCTAACCTCCTTGCATAATTCATGTAAGGTACCAGGTTGGGTTGACGAGTCTCCTATTCTCCTTTAATCTAATTGATGACCAAAGTTGAATCACCATACACATCAAGGTTCTTGATTCTCAAATCAATTGCTTCTTCAATACCCATGATACATGCTTCATACTCAGCTTCGTTGTTGGTGCAGGCGAACGTTAACCGAGCGATGAACAATATGTGGGAACCGTGAGACGTTGTAATGAATGCCCCAATTCCACTGCCATAAGAGTTAACAGCACCGTCAAAAATCATCTTCCACTGGGAGCCTATCTCGGGATCTTTGTCTGGTAGCGGCTCATCACAATCTTTCATCTCCAAAAACATTATGTCCTCGTCAAGAAATTCAAATTTCATCAGTTGATAATCATCAATCGGCTACTCTGCGAGATATTCTGACAAAACACTCCCCTTAATGCTTTCTGGGAAACATACTTAATATCGTATTCTGTCAGAACCATCTACAACCTAGCAATTCTCACTGAAAGCGTGTGATTCTCGAACACATACTTGATCAAATCCATCTTTGAAATCAGCATGGTTGTGTGATTCAACATGTACTGTCTTTGGCGTTTGGCTGCCCAAGCAAATGCACAACACGTCTTTTCTAACATTGAGTATCTGGACTCACAATCTGTGAACTTCTTACTCAAGTAATAAATAACATGTTCTTTTCTACCCGTCTCGTCGTGTTGACCGAGAACACAACAAGTGGAGTTCTCAAGAACCGTCAAGTACATTATCAAAGGTCTTCCTGCCATTGGAGGCATCAGTATCGGAGGCTCTTGCAAATATTCTTTTATCTTTTCGAATGCCCTTTGGAAATTTTCATTCCAGACAACCGCCTGATCTTTCTTTAACAGCTTTAACAATGGTTCACAGGTGGCTGTAAGGTGAGATATGAACCTTCCAATGTAGTTCAACCTCCCCAGAAAACCACGAACCTCTTTTTCTGTTTTCAGCGCTGGCATTTCTTGTATTGCTTTTACCTTTGTAGGATCTACCTCGATTCCTTTTGCACTGACAATCAACCCTAATAGCTTCCCTGACCTTACTCCGAAAGTGCACTTATTCAGATTCAACCTCAATCTGAATTTCCTCAACCTTTCAAACACCTTCAAAAGATTTACCAGATGCTCTTCCTCCGTCTATGACTTTGCGATCATGTCATCAACATATAACTCAATCTCATGATGAATCATATCATGAAATAGAGTCACCGTCGCCCGCTGGTAGGTTGCCCCTGAATTTTTCAATCCAAAAGGCATCACCTTATAGCAAAAAGTCCCCCACGGCGTGATAAAGGTTGTTTTCTCCATGTCTTCCAGGGCCATCTTGATCTGGTTGTACCCGGAGAAGCCATCCATGAAGGAAAACACATAATGTTGAGCAGTGTTATCGACTAACACATCAATATGGGGGAGCTAGAAATCATCTTTCGGGCTCGCTTTATTCAAATCTCTGTAATCAACGCACATCCTGACCTTTCCATCCTTTTTAGGTACAGGAACGATGTTAGCGACCCTCGGAGGATAGTTTGTAACAGCAAGAAAACCGGCGTCCAACTGCTTCTGGACCTCTTCCTTAATCTTGACTGCCATGTTCGTCCTGGTTCTTCTCAACTTCTGTTTTACAGGTGGACATTCTTCTCGAAGAGGTAGACGATGTACCACTATATCTGTATCCAAACCTGGCATATCCTCGTATGACCAAACGAAGACGTCTTTATACTCACGGAGCATCTCTACCAGTCTTCTCTTGACATCACCTTCTAAAGCAACCCCAATTCTGACCTCTTTCATATCTTCTTCTGTGCCCAGATTGACAACTTCAATTTCTTCTTGATGAGGCAGAATGACCTTTTCTTCTTGTCTTAGTAGTCTGGCAAGCTCTTCGGGCAGGTCTTCATCTTCATCAATCTCTTCTTCTGCTTGAAAGATTGGATTGTCAAAGCCAAACCGAGTCATAGACGAATCTAAAGCGGTGGCATCTGTGATGTGAAACCTGCATGATTGATGTTTTATGCTTAAAATGATATGCAAACAAGCACAAACCACATTGCCATTTTATTGTGAAAAACATAAAAGCAGAAAAACAGGGATCAAAATGTTTGAATGCATAAAGACGCCTTTTGATTAATGATAAAAACCAAGTTTAAACATAAATAAATAAGGGCCTTACAAATGAAAACCACTACGTCCTGGGTAGAACGCAGGGCCACACATAATTAAAATAGATAAATTACTCTTCAAAGGACACTTGGATGACTTTCTCGACGGTCCAATTGCACAAGCTTTGGCCAGGAACACACGGCTGAATCCACGCGTCCATGTCACAATCACTGTCCCCTTCGTCTTCAGATGCAGCGTTGATTATGTCAAAGATAACCCCACCACTATTAAACTACACTAGCCCTCAGTACCTCGGAGTACTCTATGAGGAGGAAGAAGGGTTGTATCCCAATCCGAATTTGTCCTGCTTGTTGGGAATACTGAGCACTTGGCCCCATCCTTGTGAAGAACCAGACTCCACCATAGCTCGAGCTTTTTTGAAAGAAGACATAGAAATATCGGGAGTACTATCCACAACAGAAGGTTTCTCTTTAACCTGAACAGCTTCAAATGCCTGGCATAAGGTTTCATGGATCTATCCATCCACCTCGACATACTTGAAGGATGATAGCTGGCTAACCATTATATCTTCTTCACCGCATACCGTGACAATCCTTCCTTCAACATGTACTTCAACTTCTGATGCAAGGTCGAAGTAACTGCTCCTGCAGAATGAATCCATGGTCGACCAAGCAAATAGTTGTACGCTGGCTGAATGTCCATAATGTAGAAGACATCATTGAAAATCTCCGGACCTACTTGAATAGGGAGAGTAACTTCACCAAAAACCGATCTTCTCTTTCCATCAAACGCTCTTACAACATGATCTCTAGGAGTACATATCACACCTTGGATGTCTAATTTCATTAGAGACTTCTTGGGCAACACGTTGAGTGATGACCCAGTATCCACCAAGACATGTGGCAAGACATCTCATCTGCATTCGATAGAGATGTGCAAGGCATGATTGTGATTTCTTCCCTTGGGAGTCAAGTCTAAATCCGTAAACCCCAAGCCATTGCCAACATTCACGTGGGCCACGACCCCCTCAAGATGATTCACGGAAATCTCATGCGGCATGTAAGCCATGTTTAGAATCCTTAACAAGGAATTCCTGTGTGCCTCCGAGCATAATAACAAAGATAGAATTGATATTTTGGAAGGAGTCTGCTGCAGATGATCAGCAATCTTATAATGACTCTTTCGAATAAGATGCATGAACTCTTCGGGGTCTTTAACCATAGAATCTTTCCCTCCTTGTTGTGAACTTTCTTCCACTATAGCTTTTCCTTTTCCTTTATCAGGCCTCTCCGCATCAAAATCAAGTGGTGAAAACACCCTACCACTCCTTGTCAATCCACCAACTCCAACTATATTTCAACGAATGAACCTTCAGACGATGTTTCCATCAACTCTTGCTTCTTGTCGTTACAAAAGACCTCTGCCCCATAATTTCATGGGATGGCTTTGGTACTTTCGTATGGCACTGGTCCAGCTTTAGTGATTATTACAGGCGCTTGCCTCGGCGGCACTGGTATGTTAATAGTTCTGAAAGGGATCGAGATCGTAGCAATCTCGTCCTGCTCCTGATTAGACTCTTTCACATCTTTTTCTTTTACCATCCGGTCAAACTGCAATACGCCTTCGTTCATCAGACACTGAACACGATTCTTCAAATCCTTACAACCCTCAGGGTGAGCAATACAACCTTCAAAACTTTCCCCACTGTTGCACCCCAAAATTTGACCAACATTTCTTCACCTAGCTTGTGGTTCATCTCATTCACATTAGCATTATCATTTGCATTTCATTGACATGTATGCAGGAGATCAAGAGGTATGAGTACCAAACAAGACTTTGAAGCTAGCCAAGAAGGTTATTCAAGTGTTCAAGGGTTGATATCTTTGTCAGAGAAGTTAAGAAATCCTCAGAGAGATTGGTTGAAACCAAGGTTGTGGGCCTCCTAACTTGAGAGTTGTGGGAGCTCCTCAGATGATTCTGAAGCCAAGAATGTGGACTTGAAGCTTTTAGAGAGCTTATGAGATGTATTGAAAGCCATCATGAAGCCTAGACAAATCATTGTGCAAGATTAAAGAAGACTCAGCCATGAGTGGTGCAATTAGGGTTTGACTGGGTCAACCCTAGGTCAACTGATGATTTGGAGAGGGTTGAGACCTAATCCAAGAGCCATGTGATCATGGATTGATGCATTGAGATTCTATAAGGATGATTCCAAAGTCAACTCATCATGATTGAGGAGTTTGAGAAGTTTCAAGCTAGGGTTTCTAAGGCCTGACAGTGTAAAATCCCCTAGTTTGACCCCTAACTTCAAGGCAGTTTAGCTCAAGATGTGGTTGTCATCTCATCTTACCCCCAACATGAATGTTGTAGAGCATGCTCTTAGATTTAATTTGAGTACTAGAAGTCCTTGATAGGATTTGTAGAGCTCAAGTTATGACTTTGACAAGTTACAGGTCATCTGAGGTATGTGAATCTGGGGCCTTGAAAGTCACCCAACTTGCATCCAACTTTTTCCCAAGAAGGATGATTCCTATGAACTTTTGGTCAACATTAATGTTGTTCCTTATCTTCTTATCTTTCTAGAGAGTACTAGAAGTCCTTGATAGGATTTGTAGAACTCAACTTATGGCTTTGACAAGTCAAGGGCATTTTGGTCATTTGGAGATTACAGGTCATTTCAAGCATAAGGCCATAACTCCCATTTCCAAGCTTCAAATGGAAAAATCTTAAACATCAAACTTGCTTAAAATGATGTTTTAGGGCTAGTAAGGAGGTCATGAGATGTTGAAAAGGCTTGAAGCTCAAAATGGTAAAAATGACCTAAAATGGAGGCATAAGTTAAATAAGTCAAAGTTGGAAATTGAAATTTCCAAGCTACACATCCAAACCATGGCATGTAATAGGTCATTTTGACTCTAGAAAGCATTTTAGAAACAATGGTTCAGCCACATTTTTGATTTGAGGTTTAGATCATGGACTTGCTTTGGAAAATGGTTACTTGCATATTAAGGTACATATGCAAAACACAAGGGAAATCAATACACAAGCTAGAAAAGTATCCAAACACATCATGCATCTCATCTAAGGAGATTTTCATAGGAGATACAAGTGCTGCAAGAGATATAGCACAAGATGGCAAGTGAGATGGATTGAAATCAAAAACTCATGACATGAGAATCTCAAATTCCCATTGGATGATTCCAGAAAGTTCTGGATGGTTTAGAACCATCCTATATATGGATTAGAACTTGCTCAGATGCAAGGTTGGTGAGAGATTAGAGAGGAGAGTGAGATATCCATTTCAATTTCTTCCATTGCAAGTTGAAATCAATTTCTACTTTCCACACCATTTCCATTGATTCTTTCAATCCTAACACCTTCCATTGATCATACTGAATGTGTGCATACCAAATTGAGGGCAAGATTATGAAGAATTGAAGAGTTAGCATTTGGATTTTGGTAGCTGCAAGTCACAATCGGATTTGGAGATTCCAGCTTCTTTGATTAAATCTTTTGCAAACAGAAGCATTAACATCAATCAAGGAGTGATTCTGAAGAGTTTGAGAGGTTGAACTGAAGATTTGACCTATCTGGTATTCAAGATTTGACAGGTCTGCAACTTTTCTTCTACACCCTAATTTAAGCATTGTTAGTTAGATTTGTTAGGTTAGAATGGTTAGAGACAAGTAGGAGATGGATTCTGGAAAGTTTGAGATCATTTGGTGAGATTCAAGATAGTGACACCAATTTTGTTTTGATCAAGAACACGATGTATAGTGAGATATAACATGAGTTTAATAGCAAGATTTAACCAGTGTGAGGTGGTGATCATTCTGAGCCAATCAATTTCAAGAATAGTCAAAGTTGAAGTTTGAGCATAGTTTTGATCTTTGATCTGGTTTAGAGATTGAGGGCAT
This sequence comes from Lathyrus sativus, assembly GCA_963859935.3. Taxonomy (NCBI): domain Eukaryota; kingdom Viridiplantae; phylum Streptophyta; class Magnoliopsida; order Fabales; family Fabaceae; genus Lathyrus; species Lathyrus sativus. Next base: position 227,268,283 of record OZ012738.1, read on the forward strand.
TTCAATTGATTCGGATACCATGGGTGGATTCAGGGTTGAATTTAGAGCATATTAGGGTTTTGAACCATGGATTTTGGTTGAGTTTGGATGGAGTCCGAGTTAGGTATTTGAGCTCTACAACTATGGAGCTTTCCCTCCATTTTAATGGCTGGAGGAAGAAGATAAGGTCATGGCCGTTGGATGAGGCAAGGACCCGTTGACTGGGATCAGATCGTGTGGATGGGATTTAATTTCACGTTTGAAGAGGAGTTCTGAAGATACCCCAAACGCGGCGTTTCATTAAAATTGTGGTCTTGGGCTTCAGTTGATAGTTGCTAATCACACCCCAAGTCTTGGCCCATCTGGATTTTGTACTGATTTCGCTTACTTTCTGCATCGTGCTTTTTTCTTTTTCTTTATATTTTGTTATTTGTTTTCTAATTGAAATTGGGCCTAGCGCGCATTGCTGATGGCACCCCTATTTCAAGCCCATTCTCATATTGAACTGCATACTATTGCTATCTGCACCAAACATTTACCATTTTATTTTCTTTTTCTCCACTTTATTTTAATCTTTGAAAAATCATATTAAATAGGAAAATAATGCTTTTTACATGGGAATTTTTTCTCCTATTTCACATTGATGTCTAGAAAATTATAAAATCAAAACATTTGCATTTCATGCATTTTTAATATTTTTTGTGTATTTTCTTTTTTAATATCTTTTTAATTCATTTTATGTTGATGCATAGTTTTGTAGAATTTTTTTTAGATAGTTCCTTTTGAATTTTTAGGCCATTCTTTTTAGGATAGTTAGATTAGGACTTTAGCTCCCCTCTCAATTTATTCCATAATTTTGTGATAAGTTTTTAATTAGTTTTGATTAGATGACTTTAGGTTGTGTAGATTTAGGTCAATCCTTAACATAGGTCCACAATAACACTAGAATTTTGGGTTTCTAGGTCAAGTTAGATATTGGGACGTATAGGGTATTAAGGGTAGGTATATAGGATCCCCTAGAAATTATATTAGATTTTAATATAATAGTATACTATTTTTAATTGATTTTAGTAGTTGATTGTTGTTTGTGTTGTCCTTGTGGGCTTGTATTTTGTTTTGCTTTGCTTTATGGGCTTGTTGGGCTTGGTCTTGCTTTTAAGAGCATGGAGGAGCATAGTGGAAGACTTGAAGATTGGAGAAGGAGCTTGAGAGCTTGAGAATTTGTTTGTTTTGTTTTAGGGTTAGGAATTAAGTAGAGCTTAAACTTAGTTGATTTCCTTCTTAAACATGGATGGTATCTTTCACCTCCATTCTTCCCCATGATTCAAAGTCCTTCCATGGTATTCACCTCCCTCCTTAAGAGGGATAAGTGATTGTACCTAGGAAGTAGAACTTTTGAGGGAACCATTATTTTGGTGTTGATCCCTTATAGGTCACCTTTGGTGGTCAATAAGCAGTTTAATATCCCAGCTTATCCAGTTAAGTGATTTCTTCTGGTTTGAGTATCTTGAGAGATGTTGGGCTTGAGTGTGAAGAAGAATACTTCATTGAAGAGTGGAAGAGGATGATTCCCAGAGCATTGCCATTTCAGCTGAAGCTTGAAGAGAAAGAAGAGCAAGTTGATACTTGAAGATCCAGTAAAGACTGAATGAAGAGCTGAGGCCTAAAGAATTGAAGGATGAAGTTGACATTTCCAGATGATTAAAGACTACACTGAGAAGCTGAAGCTTGTCGAGGGGAAGACCAAGTTGAGACTGATAGAGTGTAGAGCTGAAGCTTGAAGAACAAAGGATAAGTTAATACTTACTTTGAAGCTTGGAGATCCTAAAGGAATCAAGTTGATATTTGTGGTTAAGAGTGAAGCCTGAAGGTGGAACTGATTAAGGAGCTGAAGCTTAGAGAAGAGGGAATAAGTTAAAACTTATGTTTGATGGATTGAAACCTAGAGGAGCAAATTGATATTTGTCAAGAGTGATTAAGGTCTGAAGACTGAGTTGCTGTCAGAAGAGCTGAAGCTTGGAGTTGAGAGAGGAGTTGATCTGCTTTCTTGTCTGTTTTCTTTTCTGTATTGCTGATGTGCCTTGTTTGACTTGCTTGATGCATTAGAATAAGTCCATATCTAGACTAGCTTTAATCTAGGAGCATGATTGCACTAGAGGTTAAGTTGCTCCCTTTGCTTGTATTTTTACTGTATGGCTTTGCTTGCGGGTATTCGGTAGAGCCCAGCTCCCTTGCCCATGTGGTTTGTGTTTGCTTGATAGCATGATTTTATTCCTTCTGTATGATTGCAGTTTACTGTATTTTGCTTGATAGCATGTTTATCTTTCTGTATGATTACTGTTATTCATATCTGGCTTGAGGTTGAGATGAGCTTGTGGAGGCTGATGCCCCACACACATTTCCTCCCTCACTTGCATTGCATGCATTTTACAGTCGATTACTGTTTACTGTTTAAGCTGATGCTTTCTCTGTTTCTGTGTATCATTGACATGATCCCTTAGGACTCTCATTTCCTTTGATAAGGAAGTGATGATAGAACTTTAGGTTGAAACCTATGCATGATAACTTCTAGGAGATCCCTGTTTCAAACCTCAACCATAGGATGAATCCTTGGCATGACAACATTAAGACTTGATAGTCTCCCGTAGTTGAGCCTGTTCTCTTCTCATCTCAAAACAGCTTAAGATACAGTAATCATGAATGATTTCTTTCGTACGTTACGAGCCTTAAGCTATCTGAGAAAGGATTGTTGGAGAGCTTCTTTTCAACAATCTGGATGTTTAGTATGGCACCCTTTGGGTGACATGCGACGCATTCACTCTCAGGTCATAGTCTTTAGTGCGATTGAAATTGCAAACACAATAAAAGACACTTCTTTCGTAAAAGACGGAAAACAAACTTCAAACTTTTTTTTGCCCCGTGGGCCCGTAATTCAAAGGAAAGCTTTTCTGAAGAAAAGAGTGTCGTTAAACTTCAGCGCCAACGCAAACAGGCTTTGTCCCTAACTGCTGGAACTGTTGTTTAACCCTACTCGATAAAACAAATGAATCTGAATCCCCGTAAGCCGTAGTTTCCCGAACTACGTAAGCTCTAATCTCTCATCTGTTGAGAGTACGTAGGCACAATACTGATGTATTGGCGAGCCACCTTCCCCGTAACCCGTAGTAGGTCGAACTACGTTGACTTTGATTTCTCATTCTCTGATGAGAATACGTAGGCATAAAGTGCGACGCTTTGTCGAGTCATTTTCTTTTCCTTTTCAGACCATCCTTGATAGGTAGATAAATAAACCATCTCGTCCACTAAGCACAACAAGCGTGGATCCCGTCGAGTACGACGGACGTGAGGGGTGCTAATACCTTCCCCTTGCGTAACCGACTCCCGAACCCAGACAACGGTTGCGATGACCTTGTCTTACCTTTTCGTTAGGTTTTTCCGATCGTTTCCTTTCCCGTTCTGAGGGATAAATAACGAAAGGTGGCGACTCTTCTGTTTTGCCGGCACCTTATTTTCGCGGAAGCGACGCCCACAACCTGGAAAAACTCTGCCTTTCAACAACTTGCTTTTAACAAAGCTCAACGGTGTTCTCAATTCTGTGACATCCATTACTAAACTCAGCTCTTCTTCTTCAATAACAGCATTAACTCCGACCGCTCCATGATTAGGCATTGGGTTCTGAACCACATTCGGTGCGTCATTGGTTAAAATAATTGGCTTGCTATCAAGGAGGTCTTGCACCTTGTGCTTGAAAGCCTTGCAATTATCTATATTGTGGCCTAGAGCGCCTGAATGGAAATCACATCTCGCATTCGCGTCATAACCTGGAGGTGGCGTTCCTGTGAGAGGTGTCAATGTTCTCTTTTGGATTATCTGACGTTGAAGCAAATATTGTGGAAGTTGAAAATACAACATAGGCGGTGTGTCAAACTGCCTATTCATTGTTCTTCCTCAGTATTAAAAATGGTGTGGTGCATAATTATGTTGTTGTTGTTGAGGTGCTGCAGGAATGGTGATGCTTACAACCTGTGGCTGTTGTTGATATTGTTATGAAGGTCGCGCCCTACTCCTGTTCTTCTTTCTAAAACCTGTAACTGCATTCGTTTCACCTTCCCTCTTCCTGGAATTACCAAAATTCTTTCTCCTTCCACCAGATGTGGATCCTTCTCCTGCTTGAATCTTACCCAACTTGATTCTGTTTTCTACCCTCTCACCAGTAATAATAAAATCAGGAAAACTGTCGGACATGTTTCCAATCAACTTTTCATAATATATCCCTGGCAACGTTGCCACGAACATATCAATGAGCTCTCTTTCCACCATTGGAGGTTGAACTCTCGCCGCTAGTTCACGCCACCTTTGGGCATACTCTTTGAACCCTTCATTGCTCCTCTGAGACAAATTCTGCAACTAAACTCGGTTAGGCGCCAGGTCACTATTTTACTGATAATGACGGACAAAGGCCTCTCCAAGATCTCTATAACTTCTGATATGAGCATGCTCAAGACCCATGTACCATTCTAGTGAAGGCCCTGACAAGCTATCTTGGAGAAAGTGCATCAACAACTTTTCATCGTCTGAGTAGGTAGACATCTTCCGATAGTAGGATCTGAGATGTACTTTGGGACAAGTCATCCCTTTGTACTTATCAAAGTCATGCACTTTGAACTTAGGTGGAATCTTCAACCTTGGAATCAGCCCCAAGTTAGACATATCAAGCCCCAGAGAGTTCTGATTCTCAAGATTCTTCATCTTCTCCTCGATCATTTAAAACCTTTTATTTGCATCAGTCTGAAGACCTACGTCTAAGTTTCATCGAGAAAATATCATCATGTTCATCCTCCTCCCAATGAGGTCCGACATTTCCATATACAACGCCCGCTGCACCTGGTACATGAAATCCTGGTTGATGGCCTCCTCCTGGAGGAATGACAACAGTAGGAATAGCATTAGCTTGAGGAGTACTCCCATCAGCCAGGGGAGGAATGACAGTGACCCCACCATGCAAAACTCCGCTACCATCCACCCTAAAGGCTCGACAAGCGTTTTTAGCTGCTCTTAACCATTAACAACCCCTTGCATGAGATCCATGAACTGAGCCATACAGTCCCTGAACTCTTGCAACTCTAGCTGAATCTGATCCATAACTTTCTGCTGATTCCCTATAGTCGAGTAATGGTGAATCATCCGGTCTGCTATCCTGAAACACTGCTGAGATGAAAACCACAGAGAGATAAGGTTAATGGAACCAGGAACATCTGCAATGCAATATGATAATGATGCACAATGCAAGCATGTAAATATGTTTCAGGGAAATTCTCCCCTTGATTCTAGTTCCACGAAAGAAGCAACCGAAGGCAGAAGAACCACATAAAGGACCACAAAATCCCTCTCATAAATAAAATGAGGATGAGAGTCAGCACATACAACATATCACCAAGGAAAACAACAGATTCATCAATACGACTTCATCCAACAATCTTGGTGATGGTCTAAATACAAGATAAAAATAAATACAGAAGAACAAAGGAATAACTGCATCAGCCACGACAGCGAGTCTGGAACTCTTCTAATAACTTCTTCGTATCCGGATGATCAGGTCATGAAACCAATGCCTAAATAAGCAACTCTCTTCTGCTGATGACATCCTTCAAGTCTTGAGCATACTCCTCCCAAGAACCTTCTCTGAAAGTGTCTTCGAGTCTGAGCTTCTTCAACTCTGCTCTCATGTCGTATTCCTCCAACGTTGCAAGAACTTCTCGTAGCTTATGATCATTCTCATACTGACGAGATGATTCCCCTGATTCTTTTTCATCTTTAATCTGGAGCCGGGTCTTCAACTTGTCAATCTGCTGATGAATCTCATCTTCTCTTTCCTTGTTATTGGTCAAAGTTGCATTCCACTGAGCGTTGAACTTTGATATCTCCAGGTGTGCTCTTTCTAGCTCTTTCTTCTTGTCCTTGAGGATATTGCTAGTGCTCTTCAGATCTTGACCTACTCATTCTCGGGCACGAATTTCTTCAGTCAACTCTTTCCCCATTTTGTTCAGAGTCTTTGTCTTCATCTTGGACAGGTAGGTGCCTTTGTTCTTTTCGCTCCTAAGCTGAATAATCTCCTTTTCCAACCCTTCATTCGCTTTGCGTATTTCTTCCTTCTCAGCCCACAGTTGGTTATACTTCTGAATGTTAACTGTTGTTGGTTCCTCAGCTACCAAAGGATATAAAGGCTCTCAGGCTGGAAACGGTAACAACAACCTCTCAACCCTCTCTTGGATCCTCTCAACATAAGGTCCATAGGCTTTGCAATCACTTTTACCCAAAGAAGATTTTCCTTTGCAATGGATTCTTCCCCAAGCTTTCTCCAATCTGGCTAAGGTCTCGCTGTCAACTAATCTTGTGAAATACAGAGATTCATGTATTTCCTTCTCCTTTGGGGGTCCTTTTAGAGTATAATCAAATTGCCGAACAGCGAGAGCAGGATTATAATTGACGCCACATTTCCTTCCTATCAAAGGAACATTTGGAAAGTTTCCACAGCTGTAGATAATCTCACTCACAAACAAGTCTCTGTTGAACCAAACAACATTCTCCGATGTCAAGCCTATGATCCTCTCTGACCAATCAATTGTGTCTGCAGTATCAACAAAGGGTCCAACCCTAGGAAGATGATCCACAAACCATTTGTAAAGAAGAGGCGCACAGTAGGAGACATTCTTTCCTCTTCTATTCTCATTCTTGTAGTGCACAGAATGGTATACATCTCCTAAGAGTGTAGGCACAGGATTCTTAGAAGCGAAAATATGGAAGGCGTCCAAATCGATGAAACTTGGGATATTAGGGAACATGACTATGCCATAAATGCAGAGAGCCAAAATAGCATTGAAAACCACCCAACAGCCCTCCTTTGCAAAGTGTTGAGCTCTGCTTACCAAGAACGACAATGGAAAGCCAGGGACTTCATTCCTCCATACCATCTTACCATCCAACTCAGAGATATCCAGATGAAGAGCATTGGCTAGCTTGGTTAAGTTAGGTTCTGCTTCAAAGTGATAGAAAGGCATCTGCTCTAGGACCGGAACTCCTATCAGCATAACAAACTCTTCCAAAGTAGGCATCAAGATATAGGCTGCGAATATGAAGCAGCGCAACTGAGGATCATAAAATTTCAGTAGAGTGTGAATACCTCCCAACTCATATCTTGAGATTTTGCAGACATAACTCAGGATCTTCCCATAGTCCTTCCTGAAATCCTCCATGACACTGTGATCAATTACAACAATGAGACTAAGCAAAGGCCCTATCTCTGGCATCGGGAACTTGTAGACGATAGTCCTCTTGAAACCAGGCTCCATACTGATGGTGGATTAGATTACTAGAATCAAAGGGAAAATATGCAACTGAAACACAAATACATGCAAATGTTAAAATGAAAATGAAGATGCAAATGCAAACAGGGGATCAAGACTGTTGTGTTGCTGGCTGAGATGAATCAAAATTCTGCCTCTGCGAGAAAATACCAGAACATTAGAATACCCACATTATCAAAGATTAAAGGTCTGCACTGATAAGAAATCTTGGTAGGTTGAAGTTCAAGTTTCCTGCATAACCCTCCCACTCACAAGGTATGGACCTAATCTGATAAGGTTCGGCATCCTATGCGGTCGTCAGTGTCACGGACTTTCGAGAAACGATGATACGTTCACCATTTCTGGTTTGGCATCATAGTCAAACGAAGAGGCCTGACTTAACTGAGTCCCAAATGATCGGTCTCTAGAGTCGACGATTTTCAGACCTAACATCCTCTCAACTATCCGAAACAGACTAGAAAGAAAGTCATCAAAGAAAATCTCGTCTGAACGCGAATTTCATGAGGACTAATGCATGCCAAACATACAGGTCCATCACTACTTTCCACACTAATGCTATGTATATCCTCAAGTCTGGGTATTGGGCTTACCTGTCAATGGAACAATCCCACCCAACAGCACAGCAATAACATGATAACAAAGTGCGGAAAATAAAATGCAAATGCAATACTATACAGATACAACACAGATGCACACAAATACACACCCATAAACACAAAATAGACAAGCGCTAGGATTGACTCGCATAGGGGATGGGAAATATCCCCAACAGAGTCGCCAGCTGTCGCATACTGCGAAAAAGGACCGACAAACAGACAGAAGAGTCGCCACCGAACGTTATTTATCCCAAAGAGAGGGAAAGGAAACGATCGAAGAAAACCTGACGAAAAGGGAAAAGACAAGGTCATCGCAACCAAATCTAGGGTTCGGGAGTCGGTTACGCAAGGGGAAGGTATGCGCACCTCTCACATCCGTTGTACTCAATGGGATCCATGCTTGTTGTCTAAACGATGGGTGAAAAACTATCTAAAGGCTGGGAATTAGGGTGAAAGAAGAGAAGAGAGACTCGATAGGACGTCGTCGCCCTATGCTTACGTATTCCCTCGTGCAATGGGAAAGTCAGAGTCCACGTAGTTCGGGAAACTATGGGTGATGGGGGGAAGGTTGCTCGCCAAGACATCGCTGTCTTGTGCCTACATATCCTCATCTAGTATAAGAAATCAGAGCAAACATAGTTTGGGCAGACACGACCACTGGTTGGTTCAAGTATTTTAATGAGTAGGGTTAAATCTTCGTTCTAGCAGTTAAGGACTATGCCTATTTGCGGTAGAACAAAAACTTAACACATTCTTGTCATACCCTAAATTTGCCCACCCTCGTTTTTGATCAAAGGCATCAGTACGAGCCATCAGGTGGGTTTTGTTATCACAAAGTCATCAAAGAATCATCAGAGGGAATTCATAAGGAGCATGAAAAGAAGAAGAAAGGAGAAGCCTATTGAGTATCTCAAAAGTCATAATGGGGTTGGAATGATCATCCAGTTCATATGCACAGTATCCAAGCAAAAAAGGGAAATTAGGATTTTCGATCAGGAAAAGTCAACTGTAGTTTGACCTTTGATACGAAAGGTGTTCTAATGATGCAATCTTGATTCATAAGGGTTATATGGCTTATTGAAGTCCATTCAAGAAGATTCAAGGCCTCAAGACACCCGGATCGTCAACAGTCGACTCGGTAGTCACCGATTGATCGAACGGTTGACCAAAAAAGTCAACTCTCCAACCATAAGGAACTTGACTTCAAGATGTGATTCAAAAATGTTCCTTATGTCATATTAAATCTACCCATAAAATTTCATGACAATTGGATCAAGGGTTGAGGAGTAATCGCAAAAGTCGGGAATTAGGGTTTTGAAAGGGGCAAGACCATAACTCCTTAACCACACATCCAATTGAGTTGGTTCAAAGCTCATTGGAAAGCTCTTGGCAATTATTACAAAAGTCTCCAAGTGGTCCATGATCAGAAAATGCATAGATTTGGAGTTATGATCAAATTCATTTCAAGAAGGGAAAATAACTTAGAGAAATTTCACTTTTAAGCTTGTTTTTCAGCAACTTTGAGAGGCTTTTTGGCAAAGTTTATTTGAGAATTTGAAACTCATGAAAACATGAATGCTTTAGAGCTATTTGAGGGCTTTCTAAAAAGTACTAGAACATCTCAATAGCATTTGTGAGCTGAGAGTTATGGATTTGGCAAGTTGGTGTTTTCACACTTGAGTCCCACATTGACAAAATTTCAAAAATCCATTCTTTCATCAATTGGACCAATATCAGCTTTTGAATCATGTTTTATCTGATATGTAGAGACTTTGAAGCATGGAAGTACAAATGAAATGCAGAGGAAATGGAATTAGCCAAGCTTGCAAGTGGACATGCAAGTTGCCTTGCAACTTGCATTAAAATATCATAAAGCAAGCAAGAGGTGGAAAGTGAAATCTGAACCAGCCATCAACCTACACTCTCTAGCCTGACTTTAGACACACTAAACTCATCATAACACTTGACTTCAAGCTTACCTATCAGCCAAGAAAGCTCTTTTGGGAGGTTGGATCCCAAAAATAACTTTTCCCTCCTAGGAAGGAAATCTTCAAATCTGTCCACTACCCCCATTTTCCTATAAATAGAGGCATTCTCCACTTCATTGAGGACATGAGAGATCTCTCAAAAACCATAGAAATATAAAAGCTCTCACTCTTTCACTCTTTGCTCCCATTTTCACAAAATCACAAATCCACCAAAACCATGAAAAATCTGTCTTGACAGTCCAGCTGCCAAAACCATTCCTCCACACTCAAACTCACCAAACATCATCCCACAATCCATAAATATGATATAGAAGGTGTTTCAACCATTGAACCTCTCAAAAACCTCATTCTCCAAAAAGTCAACTTCCATACCAAGTTACTTTGACCACAATGCACAAAATCAATCAAAACTTATTCTAGACATTTTCTTGGTGTTCTAATCACTCAAACACCTCATATATATCATATATCAACTGTCCAAAGCATTGAGGATGATTAGTGTAGCTTATTTCTCCAACTGTCTTAAGGATTGCAATCTTGCTTCACAAAGAAGATATCTCCAAAGCTAGGTGCATTTGAAGTTCCTCTGGGTTTCTTGGTGTTTCAATCTACTCAATATAGTCTGCAAGAGGTATGTAGACAATCAACCTCCTCATTTATATCATAATCTCATGTTTGGCATTTTTTGAGCTTGTGGTAGTATTGAAAAAGTGTCATTTTCATGTCAAAATTCTGTTTTGGAGGCAACTTGCATACCATTTTTTCATACCAGCATGTTTTGAAGTCATTTTGGTGTTGAAACTCATTTGTGAGTATATTTGGAAGGTGTGTGCATGATTCTTTTGACTGGAATATGCCTAAAATTGATTTTGGGTTTTTCATGCATCTCAAAGTGGTAAAGAGCAGTTTGAATATCATTTTCTGCCATAGACTGTTTTGGACTGATGTTTGTGTTTGTTCTTATTCATTACCATGTATGTAATGTGTGTATGTGATTCACTTGACCAAAGTATGCATAAAACTGGTTTTTGACTTTTCATGGACACCTCAAATGCCAAAACTGCAGCCCGCACACCCTTCATTACCACAGACTGTTTTGGACCTCTATATGTGTTTGGTTTCTTTTGTTACCATGAATATGATGTGTAGGTATGATCTAATTAGGCTGATTATGCTTAGAACCTAGTTTTGAACTTTTCATGTATGTACAAGGCATAATACCACAGCTTGTATACCATTTTTCATCACAGACCTCTTTGAACTATTTTGTGTGTTTGAACTTGTTCAACAACATATATGTGAGCTGCTTGCATGACTTACTTGATTAATTTGTGCTTAACATAAGAACTGAACACCATCTTGCATTTCATCAAAACATCAATTTGCAACTTGAACCTCATTTTCTGTCACAGTCTGTTTAGGCTCAATCTTTGTGTTCAAAATCTTCCATCATCATGTTTACAATGTGTGTATATGGCCTATTGGATATAAGTATGCATAGAACTGAACTGAGCATCCTTCATGCATCAAAACTTGCTATTCTTGCAATTTGAACATCATTTATCATGACAGTTTGTTTTTAGCCACAATTTGTGTTTGAATTCACTCAATACAATGTATGTGTGGTGTGTGTATGATTAATTTGACCTGAACATGTTTGGAATTAAAACTGAGTATATTCATGCACTTGACAAATACAAACTTGCATCTTGATCTCCACTTTTCATACCAGTCAGCATTGAGCCATAATGTGTGTTCATTTTCATCTAACATCATGTATATGATGTGTATGTATGCTTAACTTGATTAAATTGTGCCTAGAATCAAAACTGAGCATCATGAGGCTTTGCACTTGTCAAGACTTGCATTTAGAATACCATTTTTCATAACACACCTTTTTGAGCCTTTCTTTGTGTTTGAATTCATTTAATAACATATATGTGAACTGTGTACATGATTTGTTTGATCAAAAGATGTCTAGAACATGAACTGAGTTTTTTCATGCATAACGAAAACACCAAAGTGCATTTTGAAAGTCATATTTTGCCACAGACTTTTGTGAGCTGATTTCTGAGCATGAGCACATTCATTAGCATATATTTAATGTGTATGAGTGATTAATTTGATCAATATGTGCATAGAAACTAAATTGCCTCACAGCCTGCATATCACCCATGACAAAATTGCAACTTGTATAGCACTTTTCACCACAGCTTGATTTTAACCACAGCTTGTGCTTACACTCATTCAATAACATTTTTGTGGTGTGTGTGTATGGTTACCCTGGTCTAAAACTGATTGGATTATGAGTTTCATTTCAAAATGCATTTTCAAACATCCATATGAAAGTGCTATCGGGTTTTGAGTTGGGGGAGGAATTTCAAAAAACCAATGCCACCATCATGTTCCTCATTTAAAAATACTCAATTTAGACCTAAGTTTTGTTGAAATCCATGGAGAATTGATCAAGTTATGAGTGAAAATGCAAAACTGGTTTGGTGTGTGTTTGTCTTGCCCAGCCTGCCTTGAGTACACGCCCTATATGTTTATGGGGTGGCATTTGTACTTGGATGTACAACCACCCCAGTGGTAATCAACTTACTCTTAAGCATGCCTTTCACCAGCCAGACCTAGGTTCGATCCCTGAGGAGGATCAACCCTTTTTGCATTTTAGTTTTCATTTGTGTTTGTTTTGTTTTCTTTCTCTCCTTCCATTTCTTTCTCTCCTTTCATTTGTGGTGCCTTGGTGGTTGATGTGTGTGTTTGTAAACACAAGGGCCTGGGTTCAACTCCCAGCTTGGCCCTTTCTCTTTTTTTTATTTGTTTAATTATTTGTTTTATTGTCATAAATCATATCAAAACTTCAAAATTTCATAACTTGTTCATATTTTATCATTTTTGATCCATTCTTTTTGCAACATGTTCATGACAATGTCTAGTTTCATTTAATGTAAAAATATTTCAAATTGCTTGTAGTCAATGCTTTTTACCTACTTGAAAGTTGGTTTGTTTTCAGGATCGTCATCTTGCATATAGTTGAATTATCTTTCATGCCATGTTTATTTTTATCTCGTGAGATTTATTGACATGTGTTTCTTTTGTGTTTGTTAACATATCAAAGCTCTGTTTTCTTTTAGTTACCACCCTGAACTTACATATCTTCCTCATAAAAAACCTCGGTCCCGTACCAAATTTATTTTCATAAATACCTTCAATTATAAAAATCATTTCCTCTTTCTGTTGAATTATATTAAGAAAGGATTAAGTGTAGACTTTTTTCTCTATGAGTGTTAAGATACTCACTGTAGTGTGAGTGGTCTTGATACTCATTTTTCAATACTAAGAAGCAACTTTATCCAACACCTATCTTTATCTACCGTCTCTCTTTTTTCATAACTTCCTTCTGAAACCTTTATGACCTAAAACCTCGGTCACGTACTGAGTGTATTTTCAAACTCATTTTCGTAATAAAACTTGATTGGTCATGGAGTGGTTAGGCATAGGCCTTCTCATATCCCGAATGATGACATTTACCGTAGGGTTTACAGTCGCAAAGCACTTACCATTCAAAGCCAAAATACTTTAATAAGAGAATGAAGTTCTTTTTGTATTGAATTAAAGAGAGAGAATTGAGTGTAGTCTCCTTCCTCTCCAAGTGTCAGGATATTCACTTTAGTGTGGGTGGTCTTGATACTTGTCTTTCAATACAAAGACGCTACGTTCGCCACACCTTTCATAACAAAAAACTTTGAGATAAAATGTTGGGTACTACCCGTAGGGGTTACTATCTAAGGACTTATCTCACCCCTGAAAACAATTCAACCAATCAAACGTGACATCTTGCCTCACATGGCGAAAACTAATAAATCTTTCAAAAAAGGATATGTTACGCCCGTTCTATCGCGAACAGGTAACGCATAAATCTCCTCACATGCGAGCAGCAAAACACCTAAAATGCTAGAATGCGCACGATAGCATCATCCATAAAAATATCAACAAACCGTAGGCCGAACTACGACTGCTCTGATTCTTTACTTCTTCAAGTAAAGATACGTAGGCACAAGGGCAACAATCCTTGCCGAGCACATTCCCCCCACATCTGTAGTTCCCCGAACTACGTCGACTCTGATTTTCTCACATCTATTGAGAATACGTAGGTATAGGACCGCGAAGTCCTACCGAGTCCGTTCTTTCTCTTTTCTTCCCCGTTATGCCTCCTTTCTTAGTTTCTAGACTCTTTTTCTTTACCCTTTGGAAAACACTTTTATAGCATAATATTTAAGCAGATATAATCACACATTGACAAGCAAATGGTTCCCATCGAGTACGATGGATGCGAGGGGTGCTAATACCTTCCCCTCGCATAACCGGCTTCCGAACCCGTTCTTGGTTGTGAGACCATCTTATCCTTCCTTTTCTTTAGGTTTTCTCGATATTTTCCTTTCCCCTCATGGGATAAATAAAATTCGGTGGCGATTCTTCTGTCCATCCCTTTTCGCCTCCCCCTCGTTGCGCGATGCATTTTTTCGAGTAGCGACAGCTGGCGGCTCTGCTAGGGACTCCTAGCAAGCCAAACCAAATTTGCTTTTCGCATGTGTGATTTATCCGTTTTTATTTTATTTACGTTTTTTTTTGTGTTTTCTAACCTTTTGGTTTTATTGGATTGGTTTGTGAGGATAAAGCTTCCTACCCGAGCTTTCTAGTATACACTAAGATTAGGAGGTGGTTTCTTTCTGATTTGCGAGACTTAGGACTCGTTGAGTTGGATCGAATTCCACCACTCAGATGAGACCCCTTTGGGATGATTATGTCTTACGAGTAGTCGTAATGGCGTTTTTATTCCAACTTGGGAATCTGTGATTCTGAGGACCTTTTAGAACCTTATTCCAAGGGTCGCTAAAACATAACTCTGTGTTCATCCTTTGAAAGGATTACCATCTTACGAGTAGTCGTTCTGATGGGAAACTTTTGAGGGTTAGTACATGGGACTTTGTTTAAAACCTTTGGGATACCCCCCTCTAAACCAATAGATTACCCACCCGATGGGAGAAATGCCTTTTGTGATTGTTTTGCAGGACCTGTGACTTTGATCTCGCTTTTTTTTGTGCTTTATCATGTGCATTCATAAAACATTGCATTGCATAGCATTTTTGCATATCAGGAGACTTAAGAGACTATGATTATCTCAGGTTTTGGTGAACACAATGACTGATCAAAAAAGGAGAAGCACAAATTCCATCAAGTTTAGAGAACCAAAGGTGGAATTAATTCAAGACATTCTAATTGACGTACCAAAGGCTATCAAGATCAACTTTCAGGGAAAGTATGGGAAATTGCTTGATCTCATCCATTCTAAGGTCGATACTTGGGCCCTGTTCGCTATGGCTCAGTTTTATGATGCGCCTCTCAGATGTTTCACTTTTCAAAACTATCAGTTGGCCCCTACTCTTAAGGAATATTCTCACATTTTGAATATCAAGATTAAGGATCAACCTATTTACACTGGCTTGGAAGAAAAACCAAAGCCTCCTGCCATCGCTCTTACTCTTCGTATGACCAAAGAGGAAGTCAAAGAGGGACTAACCAATAAGGGAGGGGTTAAAGGCTTTCCTCTGAAATTTCTGCTAGACAAAGCTACTCAATACAAGACTATGGGAGATTGGGAAAAGTTTGGTATTGTTGTTGCTCTAATGATTTATGGGATTGTCCTCTTTCCAAATGTAGACAATTTCATAGACATCGCTGCTATTGTTCTCTTCATGCAAAAGAATCCTATCCCTACTCTCCTCGCTGACGTCTACCACTCTATTCATTGGAGAAGTGAAAAGAAGACTGGAATGATCCAATGTTGTTCTCACCTATTATTCAAATGTTACATCTCCGATCTACCGAAGGGTGGACCGTTCATGGAAAACAAGAAGAAGCTGAAGTGATCTCAGCGTATTATGTCTCTAGGAGCCAACGATATTGCTTGGTATTCTCAAGAGTACTACGATGTGGAGATTATCTTTAGTTGTGGGGAGTTCGGTAATGTACCTTTAGTCAGTAGGATTGGTTGCATCAATTACAACCCAGTCATGGCATTGCGCTAGTTGGGCTATGCTATGGAAAATGAGCCCGAAGCAGAGAAAGTCCAAAGCTTCTTTTTGCCCGCCACAACAGAAGATCCTGCATTTGCCAGGAGGATTGCTAAAGCATGGACCAAGATTCATACAAAAGGGAGGAAATACTTAAAGGCAAAGAATTGTGTGGCTAAAGAACCATACAACCAATGGTTGCTAGCCAGAGTGACTGAAAGATTACTGTCGTTTCCCTCAGAACCATCTATACAAGAAGGACCTCCTGCTCTCACCCACGTATCTATGGAAGAATATGAGAAATTGAAGTTAGTGGTAGAAAGGTTGACTAAAGAAAATCAGAAACTCGAGGCTGAAATTCACCAAGCAAAAGTGTAGAATGGCCAGTACAAAAGGAAGATAGAGTTTGAACAAGACCGAGCGGCCGCGAATAACAAGAAATTAAAGTTAGAAACAGACCTGAGAATCAAATACCATCAGGGTTTCGAAGGGGCTGATACATCATTAACAACTCTTCGATAACTCCTAAAGGAGACCAAGGCTTCTTGTGATCGAGCATGGCATTTCTTTGAATTAGCTTCTACTGAAAAGAAAGAGACAAGAGAGAATCTTGAAGCTGATATTGAGGACCTCGAAAAGCAACTGAGAAAAGCCTTGACCTTAGTGGAAAACGAGCGACAACTCAAGGAAGGAGCATTAAGAGCTTCATATGTCACTTCTGACATGTGGAACAATAAATGTTTGGAACTAGAGACCGCTCAAGAAACAACTACTCTATGGAGGAATCGTTTCGACACCTTGCAAAGGGATAGTACACAGTGGCTCGAGAAGGAGGCTCAACTCAATGAATTGTTGGACACCCATGTGGATTCTATTTGTTACTACTAGTCGACTCTAGACATGTGTCGCACTAGATATAACAATCTGGTGGAGCATTGCAATCTCATGATTCAAGATATCCCATGGAGGTTGGAAAGCGCAATTCAAGACTTAGAAGGAAATGATATCCCTCCTTCTATTCACCACTTCATCCAACTCTGTGACCAAATGGTTAGAAGATTCATGTTCGAGACAAAAAAGCTTGAAGAACGTCTCCGAAAGAAAGAGTTTTAGTTATTAAGTATCTTTCTTGTAACATGAATTGTTATTTTTAGCTTGTTCAACAATCGTTTGTATTGAATTTTCCCTCAAATTAGTGAAAGTTTGCTTTTTTGGTCTAAATTGTGCATTTCTTTACTATTCAGTCATAGTTCTATAATACCAATGATAATCATAAAACTCGAAAGTCTCTTGAACATTGCATACACTTTGTGCATCATTCCGTTTTGCATTCCCTAAAACCCGATCTTACACGCCGCTTACCCTTTCAGAGAGAGAGAGAGAGAGGGAGAGTAAAAGCAAGCTGACTTCTCGACATCAGTACAACACAAGGAATAACCAAAAAAGAGTCATGGATCAGCTAGAGCAAGACCAGGCTACTTTGAGGAATGAGATGATAGGTATGAAGACGCAAATGAATCAACTCATGGAGGTGATTCAGAACATGGCCAGAAGTCAAGAAGAGATAAGGCAAACAGCAGAGAGGAACGCTAACAAGATTTTGACCGGTGCAGTTCCTAATGCAGTTCCAACTCCTGCCGACGCCATCCCAACCCCTGTTGGGGAAAAACCTACCTCTGCAAATGCTGCACCTATCAATACAGTTCATCCCCCAGTCGGTACAACTCATCCTCATGGTACCACGATTCCACCACCAGTCCACTATGATGATCATGAAGGCTTCTACGAGAATTCAGGCGAAGCATATGCGCCACAGACCGCTGAATTAGAAAAGAGGTTCAATACTTTACAAGAAATGGTAGAGTCGCTGCAAGGCCCCGATATTTTGGGACTAGATGCCGCTGAGATATGTCTCGTACCTGGAGTTAAGATACCCCCAAAGTTTGTGATCCCAACTTTCGAGAAATATAGGGGTAACAGTTGTCCTAGGACCCATATAAGGTCTTACTGCAGGAAGATGGCCGCGTATTCCGATGACGAGAAGCTATTAATCCATTTCTTTCAAGATAGTTTAACAGAGGCTTCTCTGGAATGGTACATGCATCTTGAACGATCCAATGTGAAGAGTTGGAAGGAGTTAGCAGACGCTTTTGTGAGACATTATCAATACAACACTGACATGGCTCCAAACCGGATGCAGCTTCAGAATTTATTCCAGAAACCAAATGAATTGTTCAAAGACTTTGCTCAGAGGTGGAGGGGAGTAGCTACAAGGGTACAACCCCCATTTATAGAAAGAGAGCTGACAGACCTTTTCATGGGCACGTTGCAGGGACCGATCCTTGAACGACTAGCGTCCACAACCTCTACAGTGTTTTCTGAACTTGTCACGACCAGTGAAAGATTAGAGAGTTTAATGAAGGTAGGAAAGATTCAGAATGCTAGTGGGTCTTCAAGCGGGTTCAAGAAACCTTATCAGGGATTCGTTAAGAAGAAAGAAGGTGAAACTAGTGTTGTATTCGCAGATAGAGGCAGAACTCACCAAGGTTATCACCATGTTGTTGTCATCGCTCCGCAGCAACCGTTGTCCATTCCAGCAAGTCAACCCGCCGTTCAACAAAACAGACAACAACAACCCTATCAACCAAGATAAAATCAGTACCAAGGTCAACAAAGGCCGAGGAGGCCAGAAAGAAAATTTGATCCAATTTTGTCAACTTACGCCAGACTACTGCCATTCTTGTTGAAAGAAGGTCTAGTTCAGCTTAGAGAAATGAGGAATCCCCCAGATGTTCTCCCTTTTGGCTATGACGCCAATGCTAAATGTGAGTTCCATTCTGGCGCCCCGGGCCATAACATTGAAAATTGTAAGACTCTGAAGCACATTGTACAAGATCTTATCGATTCAAAGGCGATAAACTTCACTCAAAATACTCCAAACATCAAAACCAATCCAATGTCGCCTCATCACTCAACAAACATGATTGAAGACTCAAAGGGGATCCAATTAATTTCGGATATTGACAAATTGATAACTCCTCTTTCCACCATTAAGGAGCAACTCTTGTTGAAGAAAATTTATCCAGGATGTTCAACTGACTGCCACGTTTGTTTGGGTGAATCTCAAGGATGTACTGAGTTGAAGAAAGGCATTCAAAACCTGATTGATCAAGGTGTATTAGTGAACAACTGTCAAAATCTGAAGAAGTTGCTACTCTTGAAATTCTCTTTGAAACGTTGGAGATACCATATGATGATGGGTATGAGCTGTGGATTCCTTCGGATAATTTGACTCGTACACCATTAACCATACCCTGTGATGAGGAAGAATGGGACAACATGTATGGACAGACTTCTATCCCATTACAAATCTCATATGATCCAGTGGAGATACCTATGTCTCCACCAGCAATGAACCAGCTTGTCATTTCAGCCCCAGCTCTGTTTCCATACGAAAGCACTAATGTTGTACCTTGGCTATATGATGAGGCTGTCTTTCTCAACGGGCGGAAGATAGAAGAAAAGGATGTCTTGGAAGAGAAAAAGATTGTAGAGAATATCATGGGAACCGATGGCGTCACTAGAAGTGGTCGGATTGTTGCTCCAGCTACACCGCATGTCAACAGCAGTGACAATGCAAAGAAAGATATTGTCAGACCAAGCACCATTGAACAGGGGCAATCATCTAAGCAGAGAGATGTCCCAGATAATGAAGCAGGGGAGTTTCTAAGAATCATTCAGAAAAGCGATTACAAAGTGATTGACCAGCTCAATCAAACTCCCTCGAAAATATCAATGTTGTCATTACTAATGTGTTCAAAAGCCCATCAAGAAGCCCTGTTAAAATTCTTGAAGGCAACTCACGTGCCAGAGGAGATATCAGTGGTGCAGTTTGAAGAGGTGGTGGGGAATATAGCATCAGGTCATATTTTGAGCTTTAATGATAATGAATTACCTCCCGAAGGTAAGAATCATAACAAGGCCTTACACATTACTATCGAATGTGTGAATTTCATATTTTCTAGAGTACTTGTTGATATTGGATCATCGCTGAATGCGTTGCCCAAGAGCTCATTGTGCAAGCTGTCAATTGAAGGACTTGTGATGAAGCCAAGTCAGACTATTGTAAAAGCTTTTGATGGAGCTAAGAGAACGGTGGTAGGTGTCGCTACTGCGAAAATCGGCGCCGGGTGAACAGAAGAGTCGCCACCGTGCGTTATTTATCCCAACAGAGGGAAAGGAAACGCTCGAAGTAAACCTACCGCAAAGACGGGAAAGGAATGGTCATCGTAACCAAATCCTGGATTCGGGAGTCGGTTACGCAAGGGGAAGGTATTAGCACCCCTCACGTCCATCGTACTCGACGGGATCCACGCTTGTTTTCTGGTACGGATTGTTATTCTATCTATTCTACAGGTCTGAGGTTAAAAGAAAAGAAAATGACTCGGCAAAGTATCGCACTTTATGCCTACGTATTCCCGTCTGGAACGAGAAATCAGAGTCAACGTAGTTCGCCTACCTACGGGAAAGGAGGGGAAGGTTGCTCGCTAGGATATCGCATCCTATGCCTACGTGCTTTCATACGACATGAAAGATCAGAGCAAACGTAGTTCGGGCTACGGAAGACACAGATTTGTTTGACTGTTCTTTTATCCTTCTGAAAAAGGTTTTTCTTGATTAAGAGTCCAAGCGGACAAAAATGACACTTTGATATTTGTTTTGAATCTTTTACGGAAGAAGTGTTTTTTAGCGTGTTTGCAATCTCTGACGCACTAGAGACTATGATTTGAGAGGGACTACGTCGTATGTCACCCTAAGGGTAACACACTAAGCAATCAGATTACTGAAGAGTGACCCTCCAGCAACCTTTTCTCAAATAGCTTAAGGCTCGTAACGTACGACATCGATTAACCTTATTACTGTATTTTTGAAGTGTTTTGAGATGAGAAGAGAAAGAACTCTAAAAAGCCTATGGTTGAAAAGGGAATCAAAACTACCCTAATGTTGTCATGCATGGATGAAAGCCTAATGTCTGTCATATTTCTCTCTTGCGCAGAGAGAAACAGAGATCCTAGGGGATAAACGGCAAAAGAAACAGATACATACAGTAAACAGTAAAAATGCATGAAATGCAGCAAGAAACAATAGGCAAAGTGAACAACTTCACTTTAAACCTAAGGGGAAGATTAACAAACAATACAACAAAGAAAAAAAAAACACCAGCTCAGCAAGCCCCACCAGCTCCTACAGCAAGCAATCCAAACAACATCCGCTCTGGCAGCTACAGTTGATACACAGCAAAAGGTTAGCAATAACAACTTGAGGCAAGATCCTATCTTCTCCTTCCAATGACATCCAAGCTCCAGCTAAGCTCCTATCTTCCAATAATCTTCATCTTCAACAAGCATTGAGTTCCAACCAGCAAACCTTAGCCTTCAACAGATATCCAGCTTTGACAGGTACAAGCTTCCTCTTATAAAATTATCAATGAACTTCATCCTCAATAGGCCTTTTAACTTCAATGCAGACATCCACAAGAGAGAATCAAGTAATAGAAGAAGTTGGGATGTTGAGATACTTAATGATAACCAAGGGAAATCATCAAGGTCTCAACACATCTGGTGAAAGTTATCCTCAAGATTCTACCCAATCAAAGCAGGCTCTACATCCCTCCTAAGGAGAGATGGAACCCTTTGTGGGGACCTTGTGTCATAGGATGGAATAGAGGCACAAGAAGCTCTCTATGTTTGACAGAAGAGAACAGTCTATTCTAGAGCTCTCCCTATATCTCCTATCTCTTAAGCCTTCAATCAACATCTTCAATCCAAGCAATCTTCATGCATCAACCTTGATCTTTGTATTAACTCTTCTCCATTGATTCTTCATGCTTCCACAAGCCCAAACCAGGCCCACACCCCAAATAAAAACCCAAAAGCCCAAGCAAGCAACATAAACCCCAAATGGGAACACCAAACAATCACACAATTTGCAAAATATACTGAAAATAGTAAAATGGTGTTTAAAATTCTAAGATTAATTCTAAGGAGATTTCTACATCTACCCCACATACCCTATATGCCCCATAACCTAACTCATGCTAAAAAACCCAAAACAAAAGGTTAGAATGCACCTATGTTGAGTTTGAACCCTAAAACTATCACCCTAATGTGTTCTAATCAAAACTAATCAAAATTAATCCAAAAAAATGTGGAATAAATCCAGGGGAAACTTAATGTTCTAATCTAACTACCATCAAAAGAAGGGAGTCAAAATATGAATTTAACCAACCAAACAAAATTCACCAAATGATATGTACAAACAAAATGAAAATAAAATGCAATTAAATGTAAAAATCACCAAAAATAGAAAAATGCTTAAAATGATATTTTTATTTTCTCACAATTTTCTTCAGACAATTATTAAAATGTATCAAAAATCCCCATATCAAAATGATTATTTTTGGATTTTATATGAATTTTATACTAAGCTATATAGAAATGTGAAAATAAAAGAAAATAAAACAAAAATAATAAAATGGCGTGACAAATAGCAAATAATCCAAGTTAAATCACCAGACTGGGCCCGACTGGGGGTGTGGATAGCGCGCGTGCTACTAAGCCCAATACCATCAGAAAATTAAATGAAAACCAAGAGGAAAAAAAAGGAAAACTCATGTGGTAAATAGCAACTGAATCTAGTGCAATATCCTAATGGGCCTAAAGGGAGGGTGTGTATAGCAATCCAATTCCATAAGCCCAGCCAAAATGATTAATGAAATGGTGAGTTTTATATGTGTTCTATCTTCAGACTTCCAAACTCAATCGTGGCCCTTGGATCCTTCATCTGAGTCCAAGTCAAACACCTCATCTGATGGCTCATAAGTCTTCTTCCCCAAACACTCAGGCGAGCCTCAATGTTACAGACGGTGGTTCACGGTGGAAACCACCGTCTTCTCCGGTGAGCACCTCCACACAGGTCATTAAACATAACAAAACCCTACATCATCCGGCTCGATTTTTCACATAGATCACCAATCCAACCTCAGAATCCCTTAAATCTCAGTCTATCTTAAAACACGAAGAGAATTTCAGAATACACACAATTCTTGATCAACCCAAATCTTGAATCTAAAGCTATGGATCGAATCCTCATGTTACACTGATTACTTTCCACTATCCAAACATGATTAATTCATCCAATATCACCATAACCAACTCTCAACAGAATTTGCACTCCATGATCCAACATCACCAATGGCTACCAAACTCTCCAAAATCGTTCTCTATTTATCCTAGATCCTAACCACAGGAAGATTTCTATCTAATTCAACCTAGAATGGTGTATAATTGGAAAGTTACATACCTGCAAGGATGAGATCCACAGAAGGTCTTTGAGGCACGAAACAAGCTTCAAATTGATGCAAACACCTTCAATGAAGCACTAGGAACACTCTCCAATCTTCAATTTGACTTGAACTCTTCTCTAATTCCAAAACCGATTTTGAACTTCTCTTGCAAAATTCAGTTATGGCTCTCTCTCCACAACACGAAATCACCAACATCCTCCATCTGCACTCACTCTAAACCATTTATAGAACATATTCATGGGCTTTTGATCCAATATAAAAGCCCAAAACAGTGGATCCAAATTTTTGTTATGGAGGTGAAAAATCCAATACCACAGTCGTGTTTTGCTTGCTTTAGTCAGCTTAAAATTCCCTCTTTCAATCATATGAACCAAGGTAAAGGTGTTTGGATGATTAACTAAGCCTGAATCAGCTTGTGTAGTGTTTTGGTTATGTAACTTGAATTTCAAGTAAGAGGTTTACAAAGCAAGTCACATATTCTGACCTATACTCAAAAATGTGCTAATTCCATCCTTTCTAAAACATCTTTTCCAATTGAAATGAGTATATACATGAGGTATTTTGGACCTATAACTTGGATTTTGCATTTTCCCTCCATAAGCTCATTTGAAATCCTTCCATATTTAAACCAATTTTGGGCATTTTGGACCACAAGCCATTCTAGCTCACCATGACCTCTTGTCTAGCCTGAAAATGCCATTTGGAACACATCTCATGTTGAAAATATTTTCATTTGAGGAGTGGAAGATGGAGATTTGGGTCCATGTTGAAAAATGACTTATAATTCAACTTTCCCAAAATACCCCTGAGTTGCCAAGACCATAACTTGAGTTCCACAAATCCTCTTGAGGACTTCTAGTACTAAAATTAAAGCTAAGATCAATATCTACAACTCTTCTGTTGGCCAAGAATCTATTTGAAAACGCCTTGATGGGAAAAAGTTGCTTGTAAGTCAAGTGACTTTCACAGATAAATCTCAATGTCCTCTAATGACCCCTAACTTGCAAGAACCATAACTTGAGTTCTATACATCTCCTTGAAGACTTCTAGTACTCAAATTAAAGCTATTGAGAAGCTATACAAGTTTCATGTTGACCAAGAATTCATTTGAAACTTGCATTTTGACTTATCTGGCTTGGAAATTAGGCCTAAATTAGGGTTTTTTTACACTAAAACCCTAATCTAATGATCCCTCCTCTTCTTGATCCATCTTGATTTCCCCTTGGAACAATGATGCGTGGTTTTTCGCAAGTGTACGAATCACGTCAAAGTAATATAAAAGATTATCGAATCCACAGAGACCAAGTGTCAATCTATCGTACCTGTTGTTATGGTGTTTATCTAAGGCAACTATTTTTAAGGGTTTTAGTAAGGGTGCAATGGTAAATAAAATTATAATTTTAAATAATAAATAAAAGACAGGCTCGAATGTAATTCACGTAATCAATGATAATCCAGTACTTGTTAATGGAACTACTTATGGGCAATGTTTTCTCCTTTGAAAAGAACTAATTTAACAGGAACTGTCGCTTTCGCGTATTCAGAACCGAGTTGTACTCTCTAATCAACCCCTCCTATTGTCACGGATAAAAAGGTGCGTACTGCGTTAGAGTAGTAAACCTATTTTTAAGAAATATAGTTTCTTAACAAAGTTGAAAAGTATTTTAACCTGGACTTCTTAGCAAAAAGAGGTTCTTATGAACCAGACTCTAAATCTCATAACGCGTCCGAAAATCGTTTTAAAATCTCTTTTCTTTTTAATCTAAAAACTCCTAATGAACTATACAAAGCGCTTTTGGCTGTTTTTGAAATAGTTAAAAACAATTACTTGAATTGAAAGATAAAATAGCCCTTAGGTGTTTCCACGAACAATTATACTGATTACTGGTTTAATTACGATCCTTACATTCTAACCTTTATGGGATTAGTTAGACATGATAAAGTAAATATTCTTTTTATAGTTTTTCATATGAGTAATTTAAAGCGAGTGCGGGAAGTAAACAAAGTAAATGTGCGAGTGCGGGAAGTAAACAAGGTAAATGTGCGAGTGCGGGAAATAAACAAAGTAAATGTGCGAGTGCGGGAAATAAACAAGGTAAATGTGCGAGTGCGGGAAATAAACAAAGTAAAGTGCGAGAAAATAAATAAAAGTAAAGCAATGCGGAAAAATAAAATACTAACTGGAATTAAAATAGCGGCAGGATTAACTTCCTCCAGAGTGCTCCAAAACTCGAACCACAGACAGATTACAGACTCGATCACTCGATTGCAGAGGCACCCCGATGTGGAATGGCAACTGCTTTATAACTGATATATGCCTAGAGAATTCTAATTCTGGATGAAGAAAAACGAAAATCTAAGGTCCTATTTATAGGAGAAACTGAAAGCGCGAAATGACCGGGACGCCCCTCCACTAAAAAGTGGAGGTTATGGATTTTTGCCTTGTGGCGCCCGCCACAGGGCCTATGGCGCCCGCCACGGTCCCTACAGGGGATGATGGAGTGGGGATCGTGGGTCTTGGAGGTTGAGGAGTGGTCTTGAGACGTGGCCACGTCATGGCTAACCCCATGGCGCCCGCCACAGTGGGTGCCGTAAGTGCAAAATGCTGAATTTCTAGGTTTTCGTCCGTTTTCACTCCTTTTTCGCTCCTTTTCCCGATTCAAGCTCCGATTATTATAAAAACCTGAAAACATAAGAAAACAAAGCAATAACAAAGCAAAACAACAATAAAAGCTAAGAATGCATGCGAAATCGGAGTCAGAAATACGGTGAATTTTAGTGTGATCAAATTCTCCCACACTTAAACATTTGCTTGTCCTCAAGCAAACATTAAAGCTTAAGAAAATATGGTGTCAACACTTGTCTTTGGGCTAAAGGGATTCTAAGTTCAAGTCAGGATGCAGTGACAGATACTAACTAAGTGAACCAAGGGTACCATAGTAACACAAACACAAACTTCAATCCTATATTAACCACTCCATGTCATCCCACGATACCTAGGCCTATCTTCTCATCTTTTTGTGTCCTTTTCATTCAGGCGCAATCACATTAAGCCCGTTATCCGTACATGCTTCATAGTAGAGTGACCGGTTAGTGATTCTGATCCATAACATAAGGTTTCTGGCACATAAGCATGTGTAAACCTGTTTTTATTTCGCCTAAATGTAGCCGCGGGGGATCGGATCGTAATCCGCCCTACCAAGTTCAGTGCCAGATACCTCTGAACCAACTAACAATAGGTGACTTGCAATTTTTTTCTTTTTGTGGCAAAAAAATTTTTTCTTCTCTTTTTTCGGTTTAAATGACTTTGTGAGGGTCACCTATACCAGAGTTTGCCTTTTTTTCTTTTTTTATTAGCACTGGATCATTCACTTATATTCATCGGCCCCCTACGTAGAGTATGCTTAGGCCGGAGCTGATTGCTAAAATAAACTACTTAGGACAATTTTTTGAATGATAGTAAAGGCCATGGTGGTGGGGTTTAGGAGTGATTCCTATATTCAAGAGGTCTATGGTGCTAAAATGGTTCTGATGTTTCAAAAAGTTGACCTAAGTCACCACATCCTAATCTAAACCTGTCTCAAAGCCCAAAAAACATGTGAAACAACATTGTTTTCTTTTTAAAAATTTTCTGGTAAGGCTAAGGAAATGGGAAAAAATGAAGATGAACTAAAAAGACACTATACTGGTGACTCGTCAGACTCATGCATTATCTAAGAAAAATAAATTACTGAAAAGGGAAATAACTGAAAGGAAATTAACTAAAAAGGGAAATAACAGAAAGCAATAAAATCCCCTCCCACACTTAAATCGAACATTGTCCCCAATGTTTCGAAATAAGATAAGGGGGGTAACCTGGAAAAAGACTACTGAGGAGGGGCACTGGTGCCTTCGCCGTCCTGATGTGATGGTCTGGAACGACGGGATCTACTACGATGCTGGTCCCTCCGGTCGAGTCGTGCTGATAAAGCAGCCTGAGCACTCCGGACCTCTCGAAGGTTACCCAAGATGGAACCCTGAGTAGCCTCTACAAGCTGGTAGTGTCGGCTGTTGAACTCTCTCTGACGGTTCTGCTCTAATGAAATATCGTTCAAGGTACGACAAACGTTGCTATAGGAACGATCCGAAACCAATCGCGATTGTTGCATGAAGCTCATATTGTCCGTCAGCTGTTGTGAAATAGTAGAGACAAGGCCATCACGCCTTTCTTCTCTAGCTGTCATATCACGCCACATCTCCTCGGTGACAAAGAATCCAGGAGCAGTACCTGCAACAGGGTTAGAGGAAAATGGTGCAGTGTGTGACTGTGAAGGACGATGGGGGGACATGTGAGGGATGGGAGACTGCTCTCTCCGATCATACTCATCATCAGTGTCATGTGCCTCCCCATCGGGAATATTAGGAGGAAGTGGACCCAAAACACGTGGAGCATTAAGATCATAGGTCCAGTTCCTTTCATCACGTACATCAGTACGTCTACTGCATGGTAAAGCAACAGATGGGATAGCTACCCCATGAACCATCAACTCATAACCACCTTCTCTCCTTGTTCGGCACAATTTCATGTCTTTCAGAAATTTTAAATTAATTGTGCGAGGAGGTAGTGGTTCAAGTGTAGCTATCTCATCATTCAGGCCAAGAGCCCGAGCAATAGACGTAACAAGCCCTCCAAAAACAATCGGTCCTGTTTTATTAGTAAATAAAGTCATGTGGGCAAGCATAAACGGGACCGGATTGATGTGGGTTCTAGTGAGGCATCCTTGCAAAAATAGGAGTTCACGAGCATTAACCTTGTTTGGACTTTCCCGGCCAAAAATAGTACATGCCAAAAGAAGTCTAAAAACTCTTATGGCCGGGTTGTGAATGGTCGACGCAAGTATCCCTTCAAAAGAATTAATTGAAGTACTTGAAAGCCTTAGCCAGAAGGTAAATACCTCGGCCGACCATTCAGCATCCAAAGGTGCCTCACAAATCGAACCTTCCCTATGAGGGATTCCTAACAAATCTGCTAGCTCATTGGTACTGAATTCATATTCAATTCCAAATAGTCTAAAAATAACAGTACCGACAGTGCTAGCAGTGTCAGGACTGACAGTGTATATCAGAGAACTCAAAAACTCAGTTGTCAGCCTCTCATAGGTAGGTTCCTGATTAATGAAAATATTATGCAAGCCTAGAAATTCTAATAAATTAAAAACACTATGATAAATACCCAAAGCATACAGACAGTTATCGTCGACGTACCTAGTCGAGAGGATTTCTCGACTTTGAAGCCTCTGAATAATTTTCCGTTGCCTTTCGCCCGGTCTTCCATCACGAAGAATAAATCCGTTGAACTCCATTGTTGAAAAGCTCCTTAGGTAGTGAAAATAGTAGAAAAGTGGTTTATGAGGGGAATGATAAAGTTTTGATTTTTTTTGGTTTTTGATGGATGAAAATGGAAATGGGTGTTGGATATGTTTTATGGATGGAGGGTATTTTGGAAATGGGGGAGCTTTAATGGGGTTCAAGGAGGATTTGGAAGGTTGGAAAAATGGGTTTTTGGTGAAGAAAGGGATGAAAATGGTGGAAATGGGGATTGAATCCCGTATTTGTTTGTTGATACGGTGTGGCGCCCGCCACAGGGCCTATGGCGCCCGCCACAAGGCCAATTCCTGGGCCTTGTGGTTTTGGATCCTCCTTTGGGCCTTCCTTGCACCTTTGTCTTCCGGGGGGTCTGAATAGCGTTTTCTTCTTCTTTTCAAGGCATTGGCTTGCATATTTTTGTCTTATATATTTTTTTTCTTTGCACGACAAAAATAAAATAATTGAAAATCAAAAAAAGAAAAAGAAAAATAAAAATTAGTGCATAATATGTATATATATAAGGAATTCAAAGTGCATGAAAATGTAAAAGCTGCAATAAAGTAAAATATGTCTGGAAATGCGATAAATAAAACGAAGTTAAATACTAGGGTAGTGCTGTCAGGGTGGAATGAGTCATGTGGTAGGTTTCTTATCCTGGCTTGATCCACGAATCTCAGCTATCTCCCTCCGAAGCTCGTCGATCGCCTGATGTAGAGCATCGGTCTCTGAGGCATGAGTGAGATCAGAAACCTGCATCTGTAACTCTAAGTCTGCCACTTCCTGCTTGAGCAGGGCAGTCTCCTTGCGGAGCTCATAAATCTGTGTTTGTAGGTCGGGTGGCTGCAGAGACATATTGTTAGACATAACAGTGATTCGGGGAGTAAGAGGTGTAGGAGTGTACTCAGCGGCGGGAGGCGATTTCGGCTCTTCGACAGTCTCTCCATAACCCTCTAGAGCATAACTCCAATTGGCAGGATCATGGACACTGGTCATCAGCGGATCTGGTAATGTAAAGTAGTGTATCGCTTCACCGTCGATCAGTAATCTAAACATGTTGGGCTCAAAAGAAGCCCTCCTCATCAGTCCTCTATCAAGACAAAAATCAATATCCAGGGTGGTGTAGCAGCAGAAGGTCCTGAGGTGCAATAGCTTGCGAGACAAACCCAATGCAGTAGCAATCTGTGTAACAATCCCACCGACATGGATGATTCCTACTGATGATCTGGCAACACTAGCAAGGCCCTTCAGTAGAAAGTTGCCACAAGCAACAGGGCGAGACTGAGTCGCACAAAACAGTAGGAAAATCTCCTCTTCACTTAGCAGTGTCTCTGTATCTGGAAAACCTAGGAAAGAATGTGCTAGAATCATCTGGAAGTACCTCAATGCAGGGTTGTGGATTACCTGAGAAAACTGGGTAGAAGGATCTTGGCTCCCTCCGCCTGATATTTTAGTCCAAAACTTTTCCACTTCTCTGCTCATAAAATACCCCATCGGAGTCTCTGGAATAGCATCAGGAGTAGTCTGGAAACCTAGTAAATCACCAAACTCTTTGTGAGAGAATGAGTAGTCAATCCCGAACAACCTGAAAACAGCGAGTCCATCGGGTCCAGCCCAAGGGTCATGATGAAACGAGCTGAGGAACTCAAGAGTCAAGTTCCTATAGGTGTTGTTCCTGTCGTCAAACTGGTCCCACTGGAGTTGATGGCATAAAAATCTGACGCTTGGCTCTATCCCCAAGGCATCCATGCAGTCATGGTCAGGGTACCTGGTAGGAGCCATAGGGCGTCTCATGTGAACATAGTAACGCTCTCTCTGTGCATCATCTCTAAAGGCCACGTGCATGTCATCAGGGTTCTGCATTCTGTACAAGGTTAGCAAACAAGTCCTGAAAGCACATAAAACATTCAATCGTGAGTCCTGACATAATAACAAATTAAAATAAAGTAAAAATAAAAAGTACAAAAATAAGAAAAACCATGGGTTGCCTCCCATGCAGCGCTTGTTTAACGTCATTAGCTCGACGACCGATATTTAAACATCATTGGAAGGATATGGTGGATCACTCAGAGTATGACGGGTGTCTGTTGTTGGAATGTCACCTCCTTCGTAGGGCTTCAACCTCTGTCCATTGACTATGAACGGTTTACATGTTTGGTTCTTGATTTCAATAGCACCGGATCTCAGGATCTTAGATACTTCGAAAGGGCCAATCCATCTCGAACGGAGTTTACCTGGAAATAGTCGTAACCTGGAATCGAACAGGAGAACAGGATCGCCTATTTTGAAGTCTCTTCTTATGATTCTTTTGTCATGCCAAGCTTTTGTTCTTTCTTTGTATATGATGGCATTTTCGTAGGCAGATTGTCTGAGCTCTTCTAATTTGTGGATATCAAGGATACGTTTCTCACCAGCTGTCAAGTAATCCAAATTCAAAGTTTTGATGGCCCAATAGGCCTTATGCTCCAACTCAAATGGTAAGTGACATGATTTTCCATAGACCAGTTGATAAGGGGTTGTTCCTATAGGAGTTTTGAAAGCGGTTCTATAGGCCCATAATGCTTCTTGAAGTTTCTGCGACCAATCTTTTCTAGATATAGAGACAGTCTTCTCGAGGATTTGTTTTATCTCCCTATTAGATACTTCCACTTGTCCATTGGTCTGTGGGTGGTATGGTGTTGCTACTCTATGCTTAACTCCATACTTGCTTAAAAGTTTATCAAATATTCTCGATATGAAGTGTGATCCTCCATCACTTATGACTAAACGGGGTGTTCCAAACCTGGGAAATATATAATTCTTGAATAATTTGACGACTACTCTGGTGTCGTTTGTGGGTGCGGCGATAGCTTCAATCCATTTAGACACGTAGTCAACAGCTACTAATATGTACTGATTTCCAAAAGATGGTGGGAACGGTCCCATAAAGTCTATACCCCATACGTCGAAGAGTTCTACTTCTTGGATATTTCTTAACGGCATTTCATTACGTCTTGAAATATTTCCTGTGCGTTGGCATCTGTCACACTTGACAATGAAAGCATGGACATCACGCCACATAGTAGGCCAGAATAGGCCAGCTTGAAGAATCTTGGCGTAGGTCTTAGATGTGCTTGCATGTCCACCATAGGGTGCAGAGTGACAATGCTCAATTATATTATTTACCTCTTCTTCTGGAACACAACGGCGGAAAATGCCATCTTTACCTCTCTTGAAAAGAAATGGATCGTCCCAATAGAAGTTTCTCACATCACTATAGAACTTCTTCTTCTGGTGGTAGTTTAGATCAGGGGGTATGATGTCAGCGGCTAGGTAATTAACAAAATCTGCATACCAAGGTACATTGCTTATAGCTAAGGATTTATGAAATTGCTCATGAGGGTCTGGGTTATCATCTTCAATGGTTTCTAGTTGGGCTATCAGTCTATCGTAGGCAAAATCGTCATTTATGGGTACTGGATCAGGTTTCAGGTATTCTAGCCTAGATAGGTGATCAGCTACCACATTATCAGTGCCTTTCTTGTCACGGATATCCAAATCAAACTCTTGTAATAATAGAATCCATCAAAGTAACCTAGGCTTGGCATCCTTTTTGCTTAGTAAGTAACGAATGGCAGCATGGTCGGTGTAAACTATAATCTTGGCTCCTACTAGATAAGATCTAAATTTGTCTATTGCAAAAACTACAGCTAGGAGCTCTTTTTCGGTTGTTGCGTAGTTGAGCTGTGCAGCGTCTAGGGTTCTACTGGCATAATAAATCACATGTAACTTCTTATCTTTTCTCTGACCTAGAACGGCTCCAACAGCATAATCACTGGCGTCACACATTATCTCAAACGGTTCCGACCAATCAGGGGGTTTCATTATAGGTGCTGAAATCAGAGCTTGCTTCAGAAGATTAAATGCTTCAGTACATTTTTCATCGAAGATGAACTCAGCATCTTTCATTAAAAGACCAGTTAAGGGCTTTGTTATTTTGGAGAAATCCTTGATAAAACGTCGGTAAAATCCGGCGTGTCCAAGAAAACTTCTTATCTCCCTGATAGTCTTCGGCGGTTTTAGATTCTCTATGACTTCTATTTTTGCTTTATCTACCTCTATACCTTTTTCGGAAACTATATGTCCTAAAACAATCCCTTCGGTGACCATGAAATGACATTTTTCCCAATTTAGCACAAGGTTTACCTCCACACATCTCTCCAGGATTTTCTCAAGGTTGACAAGACAATTTTTGAAATCTGACCCACAAACTGAGAAATCGTCAATAAATACTTCCATGATTCCATCCAAATAATCAGCAAAGATAGACATCATGCAGCGTTGGAAAGTTGCAGGGGCATTACAAAGTCCAAAAGGCATTCTTCTATAGGCAAAGGTTCCAACTGGGCATGTAAAGGTAGTTTTTTCTTGATCTTCGGGGTGAATAGGTATTTGGAAGAATCCTGAATATCCATCTAAATAACAAAAGTAAGAGTGTCTGGCTAGGCGCTCCAACATTTGGTCTATGAATGGTAATGGGAAATGGTCCTTCCTAGTTGCTTTATTTAATTTTCTATAATCTATGCACATACGCCAACCTCCATCAGTTCTTTTTGCTACAGGTTCGCCCTTCTCGTTTTGCACGACTGTGATGCCTCCCTTTTTAGGTACTACATGCACAGGACTCACCCATTTACTGTCCGAGATCTGATATATTATACCTGCCTCTAGTAACTTAAGAACTTCAGTCTTAACTACAGTACTCATTATAGGATTTATTCTACGTTGGTGTTCTCTAGAAGGTTTTGAATCTTCTTCAAGCAAAATCCGATGCATGCATACGGATGGGCTTATTCCTTTTAGATCAGAGATCTTATATCCTAAGGCTGAGGGGTACCTACGTAAAACTTCTAATAATTGATCGGTTTCTTCTTGGTTTAAGGTAGCACTGACTATAACTGGACGGTTCATATCTTCATCAAGAAATTCATATCTCAGGTTTTTAGGCAGTTCCTTAAGTTTTACGGTCGGTTTTATAGGGCAAGGCATAGGATCTGGGGTTAGAGATAAACATTCGTGAAGGTTATCATCAATGTAGGGTGTTTTATAATTGTCATCTTCCAAAATAAGGGTTGATGGCAATTTTATAGATTCAGTTTCTTCTTCTTGTTCTAATTCCCTAATACATTCTTCGATGATATCTAAGGCATAACAAGAATCTCCTATCACAGGTGCCATAAGAAATTTTGACAATATAAATTCTATCTTCTGGCCACCTACCTCAAAAGTTAGTTTTCCCTTTTTAACATCTATTACGGCTCCAGCAGTCGATAAGAACGGTCTACCTAGGAGGATTGGTATGTCGCCATCTTCTTTAATGTCCATGACAACAAAATCAGTAGGTATAAACAGTTGACCTATCCTAACAGGGATGTCTTCAAGTATGCCTATAGGGTATTTAACGGATCTATCGGCTAATTGAAGTGACATCTTAGTAGGTTGTAATTCTCCTAAGTTTAATCTCTCACAAACTGCTAAAGGCATTAAGCTCACACTAGCTCCTAAGTCTAGAAAAGCTTTTTCGATGACATGATTCCCCAAAACACAAGGAATGGAAAAATTTCCGGGATCTTTATCTTTCTTTGCTAACCTATTTTCGGAAATAGAATTACATTCCACGGGTTTCGGATCTTCGAGTCTACGTTTATTTGTAAGTATGTCTTTGAGAAACTTAGCATAAGAAGGTATTTGGGTGATGGCTTCTGTAAAGGGGATTTCTACGTGAAGTTTTTCTATAACCTTAACGAATTTTTGATATTGATTATCGATTTGGGTTTTCTTTAATCTTTGAGGGTAAGGTATTGGTGGTTTGTATGGCGGTGGCGGTACATAGGTTTTATTTTTAGGTTCTTCTCCTTTTTCTTGACTTTCCGGGGTTTCAGGCTTCTCTGGTTCCTTTTCCTCATTCCTCTCAGAAGTTTCGGGCTCACTTAATCTAGGGTTTAAAGGTTCCTTATAAGCGGTTCCACTTCGTAGAGTAATGGCATTAGCTTGCCCTTTCGGGTTTTGTTGAGGTTGTCCAGGGAATTGTCCTCCAGGTGTAGTCTGTGGGGCTTGGTTTAACGCTACCTGAGAGATCTGGGTTTCAAGCATCTTATTATGAGTAATAATTTGATCAACCTTGGTTCCTAACTTGGTAATTAGTTCGTTGACATGGACGTTATGGTTCATGAACTCTTTGTTTTGTTGTTTTTGAGCAACGATAAAATCTTTTACAACTTCCTCAAAGCTCGGGCTAGGTGGTACAGGTTGCATAGGTTGATTTGTTCTAGGGGCTTGGTAACCTTGTTGTCTCGGAGGTGCGGTATTTTGGATAGGGTTATTATTTTTGTAGGAGAAGTTTGGGTGATTCCTCCATCCAGGGTTATATGTGTTTGAAAATGGGTTCCCTTGGGTATAGTTCACTTGCTCAGTGTTGGTTTCATTCAACAGATTGCATTCGGCGGATTGGTGTCCTTGCGTTCCACATATCTCACAATTCGGCGAAACTGCGGCAACAGTATTCGGAGTTGTACACATATGTTCGACTCTAAGGGCCAACGCGTCCATTTTAGCCTGCATCATGTCTATAGAGCTTAGCTCATGTATTCCTCCTTGGGCTTCCTTCTTTTCCACTGTCGCTCGTTCTACTCCCCATGATTGATGGTTTTGGGCCATATCCTCGATAAGGGCACTAGCTTCAGGGTAAGGTTTGTTCATCAGTGCGCCACCAGCGGCAGCGTCGATGGTCATTTTAGTGTTATAAAGAAGTCCATTATAGAAGGTTTGGATGATTAGCCAATTCTTTAGGCCATGGTGTGGGCATGCTCTTAATAGTTCTTTATATCTCTCCCAGGCTTCGAACAACGACTCTCCTTGGTGTTGGGTAAATCTAGTTATTAGGTTTCGAAGAAGAGCGGTCTTACTTGGGGGAAAATATCTAGCAAGGAAAACTTTTCTAAGGTCATCCCAAGTTGTTATTGAATTGGGTGGAAGGGAATCTAACCATGATAGAGCTTTATCTCTGAGGGAAAAGGGAAATAATCTTAAGCGTATTGCCTCAGGAGAAGCTCCATTGGTTTTAAAGGTGTCTGCTAATTGAAGAAAGTTTTTTAAATGTTGGTTCGGGTTATCAGTAGCGAGACCTGCGAATTGTCTCTGTTGCACTAATTGCAGCAGGGATGGTTTAAGTTCAAAATTATTGGCTGGGATAGCGGGGTTTACTATACTGGAACTAGGTTCCTCGTTTGATGGTTGGGCGAAGTCCTTAAGAGGTCTTCGATTTTGATCTTCGGCCATAGCTCTCCTATTCCTATGGAAAAATAAACGTGCGCGAGTGTAACGTTCAGGTTCAGCTAGAGGGTCTACTAAACTTCCGGCACTGCGAGTCTTTCGCATTGACCGGTGGGTAACAACCTTAGTCTAAACGGTATAACTACAGGGTAATGAAATTTGACGATATTGGTCCCCGGCAACGGCGCCAAAAACTTGATGCGTGGTTTTTCGCAAGTGTACGAATCACGTCAAAGTAATATAAAAGATTATCGAATCCACAGAGACCAAGTGTCAATCTATCGTACCTGTTGTTATGGTGTTTATCTAAGGCAACTATTTTTAAGGGTTTTAGTAAGGGTGCAATGGTAAATAAAATTATAATTTTAAATAATAAATAAAAGACAGGCTCGAATGTAATTCACGTAATCAATGATAATCCAGTACTTGTTAATGGAACTACTTATGGGCAATGTTTTCTCCTTTGAAAAGAACTAATTTAACAGGAACTGTCGCTTTCGCGTATTCAGAACCGAGTTGTACTCTCTAATCAACCCCTCCTATTGTCACGGATAAAAAGGTGCGTACTGCGTTAGAGTAGTAAACCTATTTTTAAGAAATATAGTTTCTTAACAAAGTTGAAAAGTATTTTAACCTGGACTTCTTAGCAAAAAGAGGTTCTTATGAACCAGACTCTAAATCTCATAACGCGTCCGAAAATCGTTTTAAAATCTCTTTTCTTTTTAATCTAAAAACTCCTAATGAACTATACAAAGCGCTTTTGGCTATTTTTGAAATAGTTAAAAACAATTACTTGAATTGAAAGATAAAATAGCCCTTAGGTGTTTCCACGAACAATTATACTGATTACTGGTTTAATTACGATCCTTACATTCTAACCTTTATGGGATTAGTTAGACATGATAAAGTAAATATTCTTTTTATAGTTTTTCATATGAGTAATTTAAAGCGAGTGCGGGAAGTAAACAAAGTAAATGTGCGAGTGCGGGAAGTAAACAAGGTAAATGTGCGAGTGCGGGAAATAAACAAAGTAAATGTGCGAGTGCGGGAAATAAACAAGGTAAATGTGCGAGTGCGGGAAATAAACAAAGTAAAGTGCGAGAAAATAAATAAAAGTAAAGCAATGCGGAAAAATAAAATACTAACTGGAATTAAAATAGCGGCATGATTAACTTCCTCCAGAGTGCTCCAAAACTCGAACCACAGACAGATTACAGACTCGATCACTCGATTGCAGAGGCACCCCGATGTGGAATGGCAACTGCTTTATAACTGATATATGCCTAGAGAATTCTAATTCTGGATGAAGAAAAACGAAAATCTAAGGTCCTATTTATAGGAGAAACTGAAAGCGCGAAATGACCGGGACGCCCCTCCACTAAAAAGTGGAGGTTATGGATTTTTGCCTTGTGGCGCCCGCCACAGGGCCTATGGCGCCCGCCACGGTCCCTACAGGGGATGATGGAGTGGGGATCGTGGGTCTTGGAGGTTGAGGAGTGGTCTTGAGACGTGGCCACGTCATGGCTAACCCCATGGCGCCCGCCACAGTGGGTGCCGTAAGTGCAAAATGCTGAATTTCTAGGTTTTCGTCCGTTTTCACTCCTTTTTCGCTCCTTTTCCCGATTCAAGCTCCGATTATTATAAAAACCTGAAAACATAAGAAAACAAAGCAATAACAAAGCAAAACAACAATAAAAGCTAAGAATGCATGCGAAATCGGAGTCAGAAATACGGTGAATTTTAGTGTGATCAAACAACACCACACATATATCCCCATATCAATTCATGACTTCCACAACCTCCAAACTGACCTTGATACTCTTCAATCACCCAGTTGACCTAAGGTTGACCTAGGGTTGACCCAAATGAAACCCTAGTTGACTGCATTCAACTATAGCTCTTGTAATCACACCAATGACTTGACTCATCTTCAAAATGACCCTCTAATCCCTCCATGATGCTAGCACACATTCCATACCCTCAGTTCATAGCTCATGTCTCATTGATGATCCTCAAACACACCCCTAGATAGGAGAGGAATCCACTGCTTGACCTTCTAACCTCTCAAAGCTTCAATTCCTTTCCTGGTGACTTGAATAGACTTAGGCTTGAATAAAACCCCTTTTGATGTGCCTCTTTAGAGAATAATGGCACTTGATCCCTTGCTGGATGACTTGCTTATGCCATGCTATGCAAATGATTGAACTATGGACATTATCTACTATGCCAATGACAATGCTCTTGAAACATAAATCTAGTAAAATAAGTTGGTCAAATTTTAGGGTGCAACAGCTGCCCCTATTCAAGCGGCTTGGACCCGACTGGGTGAAGAGCGAACGACCTTCAAACAATCGAGGTACGAGACAGTTGAATACCAATGAAACCCGGAAATTTGCCAACTGCAAAAAATAAACCGCAAAATAACTGCACCACTACTTGGGGAACAATATCCACAGATCTGATTTCAACACTATTTTGTCAATATTGAAATAAACTTAATGACTTCACTGGGAGAATACTTTTGTCGAATATAAGAACGCGATTCTGTCTTGTCATGGGACACATACTATGTTCCCTACGGGGAAATCATCCGTCTAGATACAGGAAAGTTCATCCGCCTATCTCTCACAGGACATATGCGCTGGTCTAGTAACACTTCGTCTGCCTATCCAATACGGGAATATCCTTTTGTTCATATCACACAAACTGTTCATCCGCCTATCCAATACGGGAACGTACTTCTGTCTACATCATAGAAAAATCTTCATCCGCCTATCCAATACGGGAATACACTTCTGCCTACATCATCGGGAATACACTTCTGTCTATCTAATATGGGAAAATACATCTGTCTAAATTTCATGAAACCTTCATCCGCCTATCCAATATGGGAACATACTTCTGTCTACATTACAGGAAAATCTTCATCCGCCTATCCAATACGGGAATACACTTCTGCCTACATCACAGGAAATCTTCTTCCGCCTATCCAATACGGGAACACACTTCTGTCTACAACACAAGAAAATCTTCTTCATCCGCCTATCCAATACGGGAACATACTTCTGCCTACATCACAGGAAATCTTCTTCCGCCTATCCAATACGGGAACACACTTCTGTCTACAACACAGGAAAATCTTCTTCCGCCTATCCAATACGGGAACATACTTCTGCCTACATCACAGGAAATCTTCTTCCGCCTATCCAATACGGGAATATACTTCTGCCTACATCACAGGAAAATCTTCATCCGCCTATCAATACGGGAACATACTTCTGCCTACATCACAGGAAATCTTCTTCCGCCTATCCAATACGGGAATATACTTCTGCCTACATCACAGGAAAATCTTCATCCGCCTATCAATACGGGAACATACTTCTGCCTACAACACAGGAAATCTTCTCGGACATAGCTTCTTTGCCTATTCGCTGCAGTAACTAACTCCGCTGGGGATATTCCGAAAGCAACTGTCAAACAGTCGTCTTGATAACAAGTGGCTACTTCTGAACTTTGATTTTATGAAAACCTGAAACGCTGCCGCAGCAACAAATCTTGAAGAAAACATTCTGCTGGCCGGATACAGTACCGCCTCAATTGGCAACTCTGTGGGGAAAATAATAAACTGAACTATGCCATCACACGTCTCCCGGCGAGACCTCGATTGTCTGGTAATATCTGAGCTTTTAGAACTCCATACTCCTATTGAGAACCACACCTGAAAGCAAAAAGTCAACCAACCTGATCTATGTTTCAAAATGCGTATGTTTGATAATGGCGTAATGCTCCATACAATATGGAAATGCTACGCGTTTTTTTTTGTTGGATGCAAATATGACACTATATGCCGATGCAAATGCAGGCTCGAACTGCTGGGATAGCTCTAACAAGCTTGCTTCATCAATCTTGGCCGTCGAGGACAAATATCACCCTGCTGAGGAGTGAACGGGTATCACAAAGTATTCCGGCACAATAAATGCCAGGACACACAACCAACTCTGTCGGGGAGAGTTTTAACCTTCGATTTCCACTAGGAGGAAAGAAAACACTTGCTGAAAAGAGAGAACTCCGCTGGGGACGAAACGACTCTCTTGGGGAAAATAAACTGACTCCGTTGGGGAGAATGAATGACCCTACTGGGAAGGGAATCTCTGCTGGGGAGAGTAGACTGTCTGGGTACAACTCACAAGTTTGGAAATATTAGTCTTCTGAGGCTAAACAACTCTGCTCGGGATAGGGAATCCTTTTGGGGGACACCACACTGTCTGAATACAGCCTACAATCTTGGAATCATCAATTTGTTGTGCCACAGTTTACAAACTCAGGACTAAGGATAGACATCTTGTGGCGAGCATTAATCTTGACCTTCTGGAGAGTATCCTTTGGATGAGCTGCGACTAGCTGGGGAATTTGATCCTTCTTCAGTAAGGAACATTGTCATCTCAACTTCAGGGAATGAAGCGCGACCTGCATGGGGATTCACTTCACATAATGATCAAGTCTTTTCGTCACGAGCCCCCCGGTTAGGACTGCAATCTTCGATCGTCCACTTCATATGGGCAAGAACCCTGCAACACCACAAACGAGACAAGACAAGTCTATACAACCAAATCTATTCAAGTTAGCGTTAGTGACATCATTTTCAGTCAATTCGAAGTTTTAGCAATTGTTGGCAAGGGCCAGCAACGTTATGCAACTGCTAGTTTTATCAAAACATTGGCGCTTTTCACATACAAAACAGTAAAGAACAAGCATCAAATACTGAATAACATGTTTTATTAATTAGGCCCCTGAATGGGCAGAGTTTTGTACACTAGATGTAACTCCTGAAAAGAGGAAGTTACGCACAACAAATATACAAGTATGCACAGGAAGCATAAATACAGTGACAAATCAAATTTGCACATATGTCGGCAACGTGATGCAGACAAACATCATAAGTTGATCCTCCTATGACTCGCCTGACTCTGGCACTTTCCCGGTATTCAATCTTCCGACAAGGTTGTATCTGATAAACGAACTCTCAAGCGTATTCTCCCGCACCAATGTGCAACGCGGTATCAAATTCGGACCGCAGTCATTTGCTTTTCAAATCCCTAACTTTTGCGTGAATCGCCCTTTGCGGGTTTTCAATTCACCGGGATACCTTTTTTTGCCGAAGCCGCCCAGTGTAGGTTTTCAACTTCGCATGTGTACATCTTTTCAATTTTATCCCTAATTTTTGCCCGAACCTTTTATTCTGTTTTTGGTTCGCCAGGATGCCCTATTTTTGCCTGGAATTTTTTTTTTTGTCCAGCGGGTCAATTTCAAGCAAAGTATTTTCTAACTGCGTCTGAATTCACAGGCGACGTAAAGTCTTCACCGTCCATGGTGGATAACAACAATGCTCCTCCTGAAAAGACTTTTCTGACAACGTACGGCCCTTCGTAGTTGGGGGTCCACTTGCCCCTGTGATCTGCCTGCGGCGGGAGGATCCTCTTCAGCACAAGGTCACCAGTCTGAAAGCTCCGAGGATGTATCTTCTTATCATACGCTTTCTTCATTTGGCTCTGGTACAACCGACCATATGCTAGAGAAGCTAGCCTCTTCTCATCCATTAAAATCAGCTGGTTCAACCTGTCTTTCACCCATTCTGCCTCGTCAAGTTGGACATCTCGTAATACCCTCAGGGAAGGA
This sequence comes from Lathyrus sativus, assembly GCA_963859935.3. Lineage (NCBI taxonomy): Eukaryota > Viridiplantae > Streptophyta > Magnoliopsida > Fabales > Fabaceae > Lathyrus > Lathyrus sativus. The sequence continues at coordinate 227,309,986 of OZ012738.1, forward strand.
ATCTCAACTTCCAGTGGTAACACCGCTTCCATTCCGTATACCAATGAGAACGGGGTTGCCCCGGTTGATGTGCGTACCATCGTACGATAACCGTGCAAAGCGAAAGGTAGCATCTCGTGCCAGTCCTTATAGGTCACCACCATCTTCTGAACAATCTTCTTTATGTTCTTATTGGCTGCTTCAACAGCGCCATTCATCTTGGGTCGGTACAGAGAAGAGTTGTGATGTTCAATCTTGAAATTCTGACACAGCTCCTTCATCATCTTGTTATTTAAGTTTGAACCGTTGTCGGTAATAATCCGCTCATGGATTCCATATCTGCAAATGATATCTCGTTTGATAAACTTGGCCACCACCTGCTTGGTCACATTAGCATATGATGCCGCTTCCACCCATTTGGTAAAATAATCAATTGCTACCAAAATGAACAGGTGTCCGTTAGATGCCGTCGACTCAATCTTTCCAATCATATCAATTCCCCACATCGAGAATGGCCACAGTGATGACATCACATTCAAAGGACTAGGAGGCACATGGATCTTATCCGCATAGATCTGGCACTTATGACACCTCTTCGCAAACTTGAAACAGTCAGTTTCCATAGTTAGCCAGTAATAACCTGCCCGCAACAGCTTTCTCGTCATAGCATGCCCGCCAGCATGTGTACCAAACGTACCCTCGTGTATTTCCTCCATGAGCAACTTCGCCTCTTTCTCGTCTACACAACGTAGCAACACCAAGTCATGATTTCTTTTGTATAGGACACCGTCCGGGTTCAGATAGAAATTACCAGCCAATCTCCTGAGAGTCTTCTGATCGCGACTGGATGCCCCAGTCGGATACTCCTGGTTCTTCTAGAAATTCTGGATGTCAAAATACCAGGGTTTATCATCAGATGCTTCATCAATGGCAAATACGAAGGCGGGTCTGTCAAGCCGAGAGATAACAATTCTGGGAGCCTCATTCCAGAAGTTGACTTTATACATGGAAGACAATGTGGCCAGGGCGTCAGCCATTTGATTTTCCGCTCGCGGCACATGATGCAATTCAACCTTGTCAAAGAAAGGCAACAATCTCCTTGCATAATTCATGTACGGTATCAAATTGGGCTGACGTGTCTCCCATTCTCCTTTTATTTGATTCACCAACAGAGCTGAGTCTCCGTATACATCCAGATTTTTGATTCGCAAATCAATGGCTTCTTCAAGCCCCATGATACAAGCTTCGTATTCGGCTTCATTATTGGTAACCGAAAAGGTCAATCGAGCAGTAAATGGGATGTGCGACCCATGTGGAGTAGTGATGATTGCCCCTATTCCGCTATCATAAGAATTCACAGCTCCGTCAAATATCAACTGCCACTTGGAATCCGTCTTTGGCCCTTCATCCGGCAACGGTTCTTCCCAATCTTTCATCTTCAGGTACATGATATCCTCGTCAGGAAAATCAAACCTCATTGATTGGTAGTCCTCAATAGGCTGCTCAGCCAGATACTCTGATAACACGCTCTCTTTTATAGCCTTCTGTGAAACATACTGGATGTCATATTCGATCAAAACCATCTGCCAACGGGCAATTCTCCCAGATAGTGCCTGCTTTTCAAATACGTATTTGATAGGATCCATCTTCGAGATGAGCATGGTTGTATGATTTAGCATGTATTGCCTTAAACGCTTGGCGGCCCAGGCTAGCGCACAACAAGTTTTTTCGAGCATTGAGTATCGAGATTCACAGTCAGTAAACTTCTTACTCAGGTAGTATATCGCATGCTCTTTACGCCCTGTCTCGTCATGCTGACCGAGAACACAACCCATACTCCCCTCAAGAACCGTCGAATACATAATCAAGGATCTCCCTGCCACTGGAGGTATCAAAATAGGAGGCTCCTGCAAATACTGTTTTATTTTATCGAACACCTTTTGACAATTTTCATTCCATGTTACAGCCTGGTCCTTTTTCAGCAGCTTGAATAACGGTTCACACGTGGCTGTTAGGTGAGATATGAACCGAGCGATGTAGTTCAACCTCCCTAAAAACCCGCGTACTTCTTTTTCTGTTTTAGGCGTCGGCATTTCTTGTATTGCTTTTATTTTCGCAGGATCAACCTCTATTCCTTTTTTGCTCACGATAAACCCCAGCAGTTTACTCGATCTCACCCCGAAGGTGCATTTGTTAGGGTTCAGTCTCAACCTGAACTTCCTAAGCCTCTTGAATAATTTCAGCAGATTCACCAAATGTTCTTCCTCCGTCTGGGATTTGGCAATCATATCATCAACATAAACCTCGATCTCTTTATGCATCATGTCATGAAAGAGTGTCGTCATTGCACGCTGATACGTTGCCCCAACATTCTTCAATCCGAAGGGCATCACTTTGTAGCAAAATGTTCCCCAAGGCGTAATGAAGGTAGTCTTCTCCATGTCTTCTGGCGCCATTTTTATCTGATTATAGCCCGAGAATCCATCCATGAAGGAAAATACGGAGAATTGAGCGGTATTATCGACTAGCACATCGATGTGAGGAAGTGGAAAATCATCCTTCGGGCTCGCTTTGTTCAAATCACGGTAATCTACACACATTCTCACTTTACCGTCTTTCTTTGACACTGGCACAATATTAGCGACCCATGAGGGATATTTTGTAACAGCCAGGAAACCAGCATCCCACTGCTTTTAAACTTCCTCCTTAATCTTCACAACCATGTCCAGTCTAGTTCTTCGGAGCTTCTGCTTAACCGGCGGGCATTCTTCTTTTAGCGGCAGGCGGTGCACAACCATATTCGTATCCAGCCCAGGCATGTCCTCATACGACCAAGCAAAAATATCACTGTACTCTTTGAGTATTTCATCCAATCTTCGCTTGACGTCGCTCTGCAGCGCGGCCCCTATACGGATGTTCCTTTCAACCCCTTCCGACCCCAGATTGACAATCTCAATGACTTCCTCATGAGGCAGAATGATTCGTTCTTCTTGTTTTACCAACCAAGACAACTCTTCTGGAACGTCGCCATCTTCAACAATCTCTTCTTCGGTCTGAAATACCGGGTGCTCAAAGTCGAAGTGAGTCATAGGCGGTTCATAGATGTCATCTGAAATAGTAATCCTGCAAGGAAATGGTTAAATGCTTCAAAACACATACAAAGCGAGTAACCACGTTGCCATTTTATTGTAAAAATAAAAACAGGAAAAACAGAGATCACAATATTTGTACATGAAAAAAACGCCTTTTATTTAACGATTAACCAGTGCAATGTACATAACAGAATGGCCCTAAACAAAATCACGATGCCCCGGGCAGGTCACCGGATTGTTCAACAATTAAGAAAACAAAGTATTACTGTTTAGTTGTCACAGGAACAGTCTCCTGAATAGACCAATTGCAAAGCCCTTGTCCTGGCACGCTCGGCTGAATCCAGGCGTCCATGTCGCAGTCGCTGTCTCCTTCTTCAGAATCTGAAACAGCGTTGATGGTCTCGTGATATACCCCACCGGCCGTAATTGTTATTGGTCCTTTGAAACGGGATGCCCCTGCAGTAGGCGTTGATGATGACGGTTGATATCCAAGCCCAAATCTGTCCATTTTCACGGGAATATCCAGAACCTTGCCCCAGCCCTTGGTCTCGCCGGTCTTCACTAGAGCCTGAGCCTCTTTGTATGATGATACTGCCACCTCTGATGCTTTACTCGGCCCTGGAATTTTGTCTTTAATGCGCAATCCTTCAAAGGCTTGACAGGGTGTTTCATGGATCTCGCCGTCGACTTCCACGTACTTGAATGACGACAAATGGCTGACCAGTATATCCTCCTCTCCATAAACTATGACCACACTGTCCCCCACCATGTATTTCAGCTTCTGGTGTAAGGTGGATGTGACTGCCCCAGCACCATGGATCCATGGTCGTCCAAGAAGACAGCTATAGGCTGGCTGGATGTCCATAATATAGAATTTTGTTTCAAAAACCTCCGGCCCCACCTGCAGAGGCAGAGTTATAGATCCAAAGACTGACCTCCGTGTACCATCAAATGCCCTGACCACCAAGTCACTAGGCGTACAAATGATCCCCCTGATGTCTAACTTCATCATTGCTTTCTTTGGCAGCACATTCAAGGAAGACCCGGTATCTACCAGCACATGGGACATGACTGTGCCCCTGCATTCAACTGAGACATGCAACGCCATATTATGCTCTCTTCCCCTCGGGGTCAAATCAAAATCCGTAAATCCCAAACTATGGCCTGCATTCACGTGCGCCATCACCCCCTCAAACTGATTCACAGAAACATCTTGGGGTACAAACGACGTGTCCAGAATCTTCAATAACGCATTCCTATGGGCTTCGGAACACGATAACAGCGACAATATGGATATCTTCGACGGCGTTTATTGAAGGTGCTCAACAATCTTATAGTCACTCTTACGGATAAGACCCATAAACTCTTCTATATCCTTCAGTGACGTTTCTTTTTCATTCCTCTGCATAGGAGCATTCTCATTCACTTTTCCTTTACCTTTTGCCAATCGTTCAGCCTCTACCCCAGGCGATATAAAAATTCTCCCGCTCCTCGTCATCCCTCCAGTTCCGACGACATTGTCCACAACCCCGGCTGGCTGTTTACTGATATCAAGTTTCTGCCCATCATAATATGCTTCCAGCCCATAAGTCCATGGTACTGCCTTAGTGCTCTCATAAGGGATTGGCCCTGCCTTTGTAATAGTGATCGTCGGTCACCTGGCTGGCGCCGTTATAGTTATCGTTTTCCGTGGAATTGTCACCGTAGCAACATCACTTTGCTCATCAGCTAATACTTCTGCAGGTTTCTCAACTGCCATTTTGTCGAATTGCAACGTGCCTTCATCTATCAAGGTCTGAATACCCTTCTTCAATTCAGCACAACCCCCAGCCTGGGTCCAACATTCTAGACAAAACTCATCGCAGCCCGGATACACACCTCCTTTCAATAACCTGCTCTTTACTTCACACAACGGCATTTTCAGTTCATCAACATTCATGATCAGATTCAAACCCTCCTCAGTCAAAATAGCATTTGCCCCATGGTTGGGCATTGGCTGTTGTACTATATTCGGACCTGCTTGTCCAAAATTTATGGCCTTGCTATCCAACAGATCTTGCACCACATGCTTGAACGCGTGGCAAGTCTCTATGTCATGGCCAGGAGCCCCGGAGTGGAACTCGCAGTGCTTATTCGTATCAAAGCCAAACGGATGAATGCCCGTCATTGGCGCCATAGTCCTCTTTTCCACCGAGTTCAAACCCAATAATGTTTGGAGTAACTCCGCATACGTATAAGGAGGTACATCAAATACTCTTTTCGGCCTCGTGTTAGGAAATCTCCTCTGTCCTTGATTTGGCCTCTGCTGCTGCTGTTGTTGCTGCTGTTGTGGTGGTACCTGCTGTAGTGGTATTGGTTGTTGATGAAATGGAATTGTGACGCTTGCCACTTGTTGCGGATGATTGTACTGATTTCGTCCTCTGCCCCGGCCTCGGCCTCGGCCCCCGAATACTGCACTTGTGTCACCCTGACGGCGACCACCAAAAGCTTTTCTGTTACTTCCAACTGAAGTGGATTCCCCAGCTTGGAATCTCCCCATTTTAATATTACTTTCAATCTTCTCGGCCATCAAGATTAGATCCGAGAAACTGCCCAAGGAAGCAGGAAACAGCTTATCATAAAATATACCGGTGAACGTTCCTATGAACATATCATTCATCTCCTTCTCAACCAAAGGAGGATGAACCCTTGCAGCCATGTCGCGCCATCTCTGTGCATATTCTTTGAAACTCTCATCTTTCTTTTGTGACAACCCTTGTAACTGGAACCGGTTTGGTGCCAAGTCACTGTTGTACTTATAGTGCGCCACAAATGCATCGGCCAGTTGCTTCCAAGTCTTTATCTGAGCAGGCTCTAACACCATGTACCATTCAAGGGAAGGACCAGACAAGTTGTCTTGAAAGAAATGCATCAGCATTCTTTCATCATTCGAATAAGCCGACATCCTTCTATAGTATGACCGCACATGTACCTTGGGACAGGTATCTCCCTTATATTAATCAAAGGTGGGAGCCTTAAATTTCAACGGTACCCTCAGACCAGGCACCAGTCCCATCATGGTCATATCCAAACCGGAAGCACTCTGATTCACAACACCTCCGTCTGCTCCTCGAGCATCTTGATTCGCTGAGTGTTGTCTACGGGACCTTCAAAACCTCTACCAGAGAAAGCATCTTCTTGTTGGTCTTCCATCCAATTAACATTCTCATTTCCGTACCCATCATACCCATTGTTACGACCAAATCTAGTCTGATTCATCACAGGGCCCCGTCCTCTGTTACCATACCCTTGAGCGACCCCGACAGGTCCAAAAGGCATCATTCCAGCACCATTTCCGTTACCGAATCCACCATAGGCCTGGTTAGCATTACCAAATCCATCATGTCCGAAACCCTGAGCGTTGAAGCCAAACTTCCCATCCTGGTTAGCATAATCAAACCCCTGGTCGTTATAGCCAAATCCGTTGTTACCGAAGCCATTACCTCCGTTGTTATCACCGCCCAGATTGGCGTCTCCGAACCCAACTTTATTAATGACAGTCTCATTACTAATTCCTGTATTACCGTTCCCGGCGCCAGCGCCATTGTTCACGTTCACAGCAGGTATATTCACCACAGGTGGAGCTACAGGTGTAGGAGTACCATCCCCATGAATGGTGTCAACACGTACAGAATTGTGGTCTTCGTTTCCGTTCCCGACATTTCTCACCAGCAATGGCTGCACCAAAGTTTGCAAGTTTTCCTGCCCTTTCACAATTGTCTCCATCGTCTGCATGAACAACGCCAGCTTCTCATGCATTTCCTACATCTCGCTCTGCATCTGGTCCATAACTCTTTTGCAGTTGGTACGAGTAGAGTATCGGTGAGGACGTTGACTTTCAATCCTGGAAAAACCTGGAGATGCAGGAAATGAGATACAATTTCACGAATACTGGTTTATGCAATATGAATGCAAATGCATTTATGTAAATATGCTACAGGTTATATTCCCCTGATTCTAGTTTCGGAGAGAAAACCATTACGGCAATGGAGTCCCTATCCAGCAAGCAATGAACCAGAAAATCCTCATATATAACAAATGCCCAGAGGCTGAGTACAAGAGTTCAACTGAATACAACCGTAGAGACCTCGACCAACAAGTCTGGCGATGGCCCAAATACAAGTACAAATAACAAAGGTAAGGCAAAGATACATCAGGCCAAATGGCGTGCTCGGACGTCCTCCAATATCCTCATCGTCTCCGAGTGCCCTAGTCGGGAGATCAACTCCTGAATCAGTAAAGCATGCCGCTCGGTAGTGGATCTCAGCTTTGCGGCGTCGTCCCGGGAAGCTCCTTTGCTCAAACTCTCGTCAGATCTGTACCTCTTGGAACCGGCCTTCTCCTCGTAACCTCTCGACTTCTCGTCACTGTCACTTACTCTGAGATCAGCAGCACTCCTAAAGGATGTCACTTCAGCAATCTTTGCTTCCTGGGCTTTAACCTGTGCCTCCAGCGTGGCAATTTGCATTTTCAGTTCGTCTTCGCGCTCTTTCCGCTTGGTAAGCGTGGCATCCCACAAAGCTTCCCACTTGCTGATACGAGCATAAGCTTTGCTTAGAAGTTCCTTCTTGGAAGTAAGCCCCTTGCTAACACCGTTCAAGGCTATCCCTATTTTTTCTTTCTTGTTGGTTGCTTCTGTCAGCTCTGATCCCAACCTGTTAATCAATTCGGTATGTTCCTTCACAGTGAAGGTGGCTTCCTTCTTCTCTCGTCGTAACTGGAATATCTCATTCTCTAACTCCTCGTTAGCTTTCTTCAATTCCTCATTTGCAGCCAACAACTTGTTATATTTCTCACTCTCTTCTGCAGGAGGTACCTCAATCAATGGAAGATACAGGGGTTCCACAGCAGGATAAGGCATCAAAGAAGTACTAGCTCTCTCACGGACCCATGCCACATAAGGATCATAAGCTCTGCTGTTGCTCTTACCGAGCAAAGCTTTCCCCCTCCTATGGATGCTAGCCCATGCATGCCTTAATCTGGTCGAAACAACCTGGTCTAATGAGCCCGTGAGATACAGAGATTCCTGTATCTCCTTCTCAATAGGGGCGGCCTTCAAAGCGTAACCGAACTGTCGTACCAACAGTGAAGGATTATAGTTGATACAGCCTTTCCGTCCAATCAGGGGAACATTCGGAAAGCCACTACAACTATATATAATGTTAGTACCAAGCATACCCCGATCAAACCAAATGATATTCTCAGCAGATAGCCCCATCAACCGGGACGGCCAATCCAAAGTATCAACGGTATCAACAAACGGCCCAGTCTTCGGAAGGTGCCTCTGGAACCACCTGTACAAGAGAGGAAGACAGCAGGAAACATTCTTGCCACGACGTTTCTCATTCTTGTAGTGAATAGAATGATAAACATCGCCCAAGAGAGTAGGAACTGGATTCTTCGAGGCGAGAATCAAGAAGGCATCCGAGTCGACAAAGTCTGGCACATTAGGAAACAAGACAATCCCGTAGATGTAGACAGCCAGAATAGCACTAAAGGCAACCCAACACCCATTCTTCACGCACTGTGTAGCCTTCTCAACTAGGACAGACAAGTGAAAACCATAAGCTCCATTCAGCTTGACCAAGCCTCCTGGAAACTCAGAAGCGTCCAAACTGACAATCTCTGTGAGTGTAGCTAACTCAGGCTCAGTATCAACGTGTACAAAGGGCATCTGGTCTAGCACAGGAATACCCAACATAACATAATACTCCTCCAAAGTGGGTGCCAGAATGTAGTCTGGAAATAAGAAACATCTCAGTTGCGGCTCATAAAACTGCATCAAAGTATACACCCCAGTAGTCTTGAAAGCTGAAGGTGTGTACAACAAGCTAAGCAGTCTCCCATAGGATACTCTGAACCCAGCCCTCACACTCTCATCTGCCAAAGCAACTAAACCCAATAATGAACTGATGTCTGGTGAATGCAACCTGTAAGCAACCGTCTTCTTCAGGGACTCCATGCCTGGCTAGAAGAGATCCTAGAATCAGAGGGGAATGATCATCTGCAACATAAATACATGTTAATGAAATGCAATCATGAAAATGCACATGCATATGCAAACAATGGACCAAGTGTAATGCTGATAGACTGGGTTGCTCTGTACTGAAGCCTGAGAACCATCCAACCTTCATCTCAAACCGAACCAACCACTCAAAAGAACCCTGTAACCACATCTCACTGATAGAGATAAACCAGGTATTCTGAGGTCAAAGGTTTCCTGCAAACAGACCCTCATACCCCTCACAAGTGTGTACTTAACTCGCAGACGAGGTATCCTATGCGGGTTCAACGTCACAGACTTTCAAGAGCGATGATACGATACCCAGAAGGTGTCGCATCATCATCCCTTGAAGCGGCCTCACTTAGTTGAATCCCAATTGATAGGTTCCCAGAGTCGATAATCCTCGGGTCAGACAACTTGTCGATCCCTAAGGGCCAGGCAAGAAGCATCAAAGAGAATCTCGTCCGAGTGAGATTTCGCGGCTAGCTGGTGCGAGCTAAGCAAGCAGGCTAACCACTACTCTCTCTCTAAATCTATATGTGTACTCAAGCCCGGGTTTGGCTTATCTCTCAACAGATTACCCCTACCCACAGCAGCAATGATAATATAAGGTTAGTAATAACATTGCGGAAAGTAAAGACAGAATAATAAATCTATACAACACCCCTGACGGGAAAACAAGCGCTAGGATTGACTCGCGTAGGGAACCGTTGGAGTCCCCAGCAAAGTCTCCAGCTGTCGCTACTGCGAAAATCGGCGCCGGCTGAACAAAAGAGTCGCCACCGTGCGTTATTTATCCTAACAGATGGAAAGGAAACGCTCGAAGTAAACCTACCGCAAAGACGGGAAAGGAATGGTCATCGCAACCAAATCCTGGATTCGGGAGTCGGTTACGCAAGGGGAAGGTATTAGCACCCCTCACATCCGTCGTACTCGACGGGATCCACGCTTGTTTTCTGGTATGGATTGTTATTCTATCTATTCTACAGGTCTGAGGTTAAAAGAAAAGAAAATGACTCGGCAAAGTATCGCACTTTATGCCTACATATTCCCGTCTGGAACGAGAAATCAGAGTCAACGTAGTTCACCTACCTACGAGAAAGGAGGGGAAGGTTGCTCGCTAGGATATCACATCATATGCCTACGTGCTTTCATACGGCATAAAAGATCAGAGCAAACGTAGTTTGGGCTACGGAAGACACAGATTTGTTTGACTGTTCTTTTATCCTTCTGAAAAAGGTTTTTCTTGATTAAGAGTCCAAGCGGACAAAAATGACACTTTGATATTTGTTTTGAATCTTTTACGGAAGAAGTGTTTTTTAGCGTGTTTGCAATCTCTGACGCACTAGAGACTATGATTTGAGAGTGACTACGTCGTATGTGACCCTAAGGGTAACACACTAAGCAATCAGATTACTGAAGAGTGACCCTCCATCAACCTTTTCTCAAATAGCTTAAGGCTCGTAACGTACGACATCGATTAACCTTATTATTGTATTTTTGAAGTGTTTTGAGATGAGAAGAGAAAGAACTCTAAAAATCCTATGGTTGAAAAGGGAATCAAAACTACCCTAATGTTGTCATGCATGGATGAAAGCCTAATGTCTGTCATATTTCTCTCTTGCGCAGAGAGAAACAGAGATCCTAGGGGATAAATGGCAAAAGAAACAGATACATACAGTAAACAGTAAAAATGCATGAAATGCAGCAAGAAACAATAGGCAAAGTGAACAGCTTCACTTTAAACATAAGGGGAAGATTACCAAACAATACAACAAAGAAAAAAAACACCAGCTCAGCAAGCCCCGCCAGCTCCTACAGCAAGCAATCCAAACAACACCCGCTCTGGCAGCTACAGTTGATACACAGCAAAAGGTTAGCAATAACAACTTGAGGCAAGATCCTATCTTCTCCTTCCAATGATATCCAAGCTCCAGCTAATCTCCTATCTTCCAATAATCTTCATCTTCAACAAGCATTGAGTTCCAACCAGCAAACCTTAGCCTTCAACAGATATCCAGCTTTGACAGGTACAAGCTTTCTCTTCTAAAATTATCAATGAACTTCATCCTCAATAGGCCTTTTAACTTCAACGCAGACATCCACAAGAGAGAATCAAGTAATAGAAGAAGTTAGGATGTTGAGATACTTAATGATAACCAAGGGAAATCATCAAGGTCTCAACACATCTGGTGAAAGTTATCCTCAAGATTCTACCCAATCAAAGCAGGCTTTACATCCCTCCTAAGGAGAGATGGAACCCTTTGTGGGGACCTTGTGTCATAGGATGGAATAGAGGCACAAGAAGCTCTCTATGTTTGACAGAAGAGAACAATCTATTCTAGAGCTCTCCCTATATCTCCTATCTCCTAAGCCTTCAATCAGCATCTTCAATCCAAGCAATCTTCATGCATCAACCTTGATCTTTGTATTAACTCTTCTCCATTGATTCTTCATGCTTCCACAAGCCCAAACCAGGCCCACACCCCAAATAAAAACCCAAAAGCCCAAGCAAGCAACATAAACCCCAAATGGGAACACCAAACAATCACACAATTTGCAAAATATACTGAAAATAGGAAAATGGTGTTTAAAATTCTAAGATTAATTCTAAGGGGATTTCTACATCTACCCCACATACCCTATATGTCCCATAACCTAACTCATGCTAAAAAACCCAAAATAAAAGGTTAGATTGCACCTATGTTGAGTTTGAACCCTAAAACTATCACCCTAATGTTCTCTAATCAAAACTAATCAAAATTAATCCACAAAAATGTAGAATAAATCCAGGGGGAACTTAATGTTCTAATCTAACTACCACAAAAAGAAGGGAGTCAAAATATGAATTTAACCAACCAAACAAAATTCACCAAATGATATGTACAAACAAAATGAAAATAAAATGCAATTAAATGTAAAACTCACCAAAAATAGAAAAATGCTTAAAATGATATTTTTATTTTCTCACAATTTTCTTCAGACAATTATTAAAATGTAGCAAAAATCCCCATATCAAAATGATTATTTTTGGATTTTATATGAATTTTATACTAAGCTATATAGAAATGTGAAAATAAAAGAAAATAAAACAAAAATAATAAAATGGCGTGACAAATAGCAAATAATCCAAGTTAAATCACCAGACTGGGCCCGACTGGGGGTGTGGATAGCGCGCGTGCTACTAAGCCCAATACCATCAGAAAATTAAATGAAAACCAAGAGAGAGAAAAAAAAGGAAAACTCATGTGGTAAATAGCAACTGAATCTAGTGCAATATCCTAATGGGCCAAAAGGGAGGGTGTGTATAGCAATCCAATTCCATAAGCCCAGCCAAAATGATTAATGAAACGGTGAGTTTTATATGTGTTCTATCTTCAGACTTCCAAACTCAATCGTGGCCCTTGGATCCTTCATCTGAGTCCAAGTCAAACACCTCATCTGATGGCTCATAAGTCTTCTTCCCCAAACACTCAGGCGAGCCTCAATGTTAAAGACGGTGGTTCACGATGGAAACCACTGTCTTCTCCTGTGAGCACCTCCACACAGGTCATCAAACATAACAAAACCCTACATTATCCGGCTCGATTTTTCACGTAGATCACCAATCCAACCTCAGAATCCCTTAAATCTCAGTTTATCTTAAAACACGAAGAGAATTTCAGAATACACACAATTCTTGATCAACACAAATCTTGAATCTAAAGCTATGGATCGAATCCTCATGTTACACTAATTACTTTCCACTATCCAAACATGATTAATTCATCCAAGATCACCATAACCAACTCTCAACAGAATTTGCACTCCATGATCCAACATCACCAATGGCTACCAAACTCTCCAGAATCGTTCTCTAATTATCCTACATCCTAACCACAGGAAGATTTCTATCTAATTCAACCTAGAATGGTGTATAATTGGAAAGTTACATACCTGCAAGGATGAGATCCACAGAAGGTCTTTGAGGCACGAAACAAGCTTCAAATTGATGCAAACACCTTCAATAAAGCACTAGGAACACTCTCCAATCTTCAATTTGACTTGAACTCTTTCTCTAATTCCAAAACCGATTTTGAAGTTCTCTTTTAAAATTCAGTTATGGCTCTCTCTCCACAGCACGAAATCACCAACATCCTCCATCTGCACTCACTCTAAACCATTTATAGAACATATTCATGGGATTTTGATCCAATATAGAAGCCCAAAACAGTGGATCCAAATTTCTGTTATGGAGGTGAAAAATCCAATACCACAGTCGTGTTTTGCTTGCTTCAGTCAGCTTAAAATTCCCTCTTTCAATCATATGAACCAAGGTAAAGGTGTTTGGATGATTAACTAAGCCTGAATCAGCTTGTGTAGTGTTTTGGTTATGTAACTTGAATTTCAAGTTAGAGGTTTACAAAGCAAGTCACATATTCTGACCTATACTCAAAAATGTGCTAATGCCATCCTTTCTAAAACATATTTTCCAATTGAAAGGAGTATATACATGAGGTATTTTGGACCTATAACTTGGATTTTGCATTTTCCCTCCATAAGCTCATTTGAAATCCTTCCATATTTAAACCAATTTTGGGCATTTTGGACCACAAGCCATTCTAGCTCACCATGACCTCTTGTCTAGCCTGAAAATGCCATTTGGAACACATCTCATGTTGAAAATATTTTCATTTGAGGAGTGGAAGATGGAGATTTGGGTCCATGTTGAAAAATGACTTATAATTCAACTTTCCCAAAATACCCCTGAGTTGCCAAGACCATAACTTGAGTTCCACAAATCCTCTTGAGGACTTCTAGTACTAAAATTAAAGCTAAGATCAAGATGTACAACTCTTATGTTGGCCAAGAATCCATTTGAAAACTCCTTGATGGGCAAAAGTTGCTTGGAAGTCAAGTGACTTTCACAGATAAATCTCAATGTCCTCTGATGACCCCTAACTTGCAAGAACCATAACTTGAGTTCTATACATCTCCTTGAAGACTTCTAGTACTCAAATTAAATCTATTGAGAAGCTCTACAAGTTTCATGTTGACCAAGAATTCATTTGAAACTTGCATTTTGACTTATCTGGCTTGGAAATTAGGCATAAATTAGGGTTTTTTACACTGAAACCCTAATCTAATGACCCCTCCTCTTCTTGATCCCTCTTGATTTACCCTTGGCACAACACCACACATATATCCCCATATCAATTCATGACTTCCACAACCTCCAAACTGACCTTGATACTCTTCAATCACCCAGTTGACCTAAGGTTGACCTAGGGTTGACCCAGATGAAACCCTAGTTGACTGCATTCAACTGTAGCTCTTGTAATCACACCAATGACTTGACTCATCTTCAAAATGACCCTCTAAGCCCTCCATGATGCTAGAACACATTCCATACCCTCAGTTCATAGCTCATGTCTCATTGATGATCCTCAAACACACCCCTAGATAGGAGAGGAATCCACTGCTTGACCTTCTAACCTCTCAAAGCTTCAATTCCTTTCCTGGTGACTTGAATAGACTTAGGCTTGAATAAAACCCCTTTTGATGTGCCTCTTTAGAGAATAATGGCACTTGAACCCTTGCTGGATGACTTGCTTATGCCATGCTATGCAAATGATTGAACTATGGAAATTATCTACTATGCAAATGACAATGCTCTTGAAACATAAATCTAGTAAAATAAGTTGGTCAAATTTTAGGGTGCAACAGTAGGAGAGGTGGATCTCCCGATCAAGATTGGACCTCATACTTTTATCATTACATTTTATGTAATGGATATATATCCCGCTTATAGTTGTCTCCTTGGTCGTCCGTGGATTCATTCCGCAGGTGCTGTAACTTCAACTTTGCATCAAAAGATCAAATTTATGATTAACAATCAGATGGTCATCATTGAGGGTGAAGAAGATGTTCTTGTGAGCCATCTGGCTTCTTTCCGCTATGTGGAAGTAGGAAGTGAGGTACATGAGACCCCGTTTCAAGCCTTTGAAGTGATCAATGTGGAAATGATTTACGAAAGGCCAGCATCTTCAATAGTGACTTGGAAGGACGCAAGAACAGTGATAGAGGAAGGACATCCACGAGGATGGGGCAGAGTGTTGGAATTGCCTGTTAGCAGAAATGGAGTTGGTCTGGGTTACAAGCAAAAGAATGCAACTGATAAGGGCAAGGGGCTTGCAACTCCGTTGGTTTTTACTATTGGGGGCCACCTTGTCGATGGTCAAGTCATGTTTTTGGAAACTGAAGCCGAAGATCATGAAGAGTTGTGCATGGTGTATCCTAGAGCGCCTAATCAAACTTTAAGCAATTGGAGAGTCGTCGAAATCCCTGAAGTTACCCTAGTAGACGAGTAATTCCTTGTTTTTATTTTACCTACAAAAAATATATAAAAAATCCTATGCTCTGCCCAAGGCATATGGATCATGTTGTAGGGCTTTTGGCTTTTACAAGCACAACTTATCATCAATAAATAAACATTCGCATCCATTTTACGCTCTCTTTCTTTCATTTTTTGCACCATAAAATTATTTTTTGAAAGGCAATGTTCCGTTTTGTTCTCTTTCTTTCATCTTTTCTCAAAAGCATGAAATCATTCATCGTGCAGATCTTCCTCTGTTCCTGTCAATAACGACCCCGCTATGGTCCAATATGATTTTGATAACCCGATCTACCAAGCCAACGAAGACTGCGAGGAAGATTGTTATCTCCCAGAAGAGTTAGCTAGATTGCTAAAACAAGAGTCAAAGGTCATTCAGCCGTATCAAGAAGAGGTCAAAATCATCAACATGGGAACTGAAGAGGACGTCAAGGAAATCAAGATAGGTGCAGCTTTGGAGTCAGAGATTAAGACAAAGTTAGTCATATTGCTTCAAGAGTATGTCGATGTATTTGCTTGGTCCTACAAAGATATGCCTGGTCTAGATGAAGATATTGTGGTGCACAAGTTACCCCTCAAAAAAGGTTGCCCGTCGGTGAAGCAAAAGTTGAGAAGAACGAAGCCAGAAATGTCCTTCAAGATCAAAGAGGAGGTGCAGAAGCAACTAGACGCTGGTTTTCTGGCAGTATCCAGCTATCCGCAATGGGTAGCGAATATTGTCCCAGTACCAAAGAAAGATGGGAAGGTGCGAATGTGTGTCGATTACAGAGACCTCAATAGAGCAAGTCCGAAAGATGACTTCCCTCTACCATACATTGATATACTAGTAGACAACACAACCCAGTTCTCCGTCTTCTTATTCATGGATGGCTTTTATGGATATAACCAGATCAAGATGGCGCCCGAAGATATGGAAAAAACGAGTTTTATCACCCCATGGGGAACTTTCTGTTACAAGGTCATGTCATTTAGGCTCAAGAACGCAGGCGCGACATATCAGCAAGCAATGGTCACTCTTTTTCATGACATGATACATAAAGAGATTGAGTGCTATGTAGACGATATGATTGCAAAATCCCAGACTGAGGAAGAGCACCTCATTCACTTGGAAAAGTTATTCGCCAGACTAAGGAAATTCCAGCTGAGACTAAATCCCAACAAATGCACTTTTGGTGTAAGATCTGGTAAACTGCTAGGTTTTATTGTAAGCCAAAAGGGGATTGAAGTCGATCTAGATAAGGTCAAAGCTATCCAAGAGATGCCGACACCTAAAACAGAAAAGGAAGTCCGAGGTTTCCTTGGGAGATTGAACTACATCGCTAGGTTCATATCTCATCTAATGACCACTTGTGAACCCATCTTCAAACTACTTCGAAAGGATCAAGCAGTGGTGTGGAATGATAATTGTCATAAAGCCTTTGAGAAAATAAAGGAATATCTACGAGAACCACCGATCTTAATGCCACCAGTACCCGGACGACCCTTAATCATGTACTTGACTGTGCTAGAAGGATTCATGGGATGCGTGTTGGGTCAACATGACGAAACCGGTAGAAAAGAGCATGCAATTTTTTACCTTAGCAAGAAGTTCAACGACTGTGAGTCCAGGTATTCAATGCTCGAGAAGACATGTTGTGCCTTGGCTTGGGAAGCAAAACGCTTGAGACAATATATGCTCACCCATACGACCTTATTGATCTCTAAGATGGACCCTGTCAAATACATATTCGAGAAGCCCGCTCTCACCGGACGAGTGGCTCGTTGGCAAATGGTATTAACAGAGTATGACATCCAGTATGTTACGGAAAAAGCTACCAAAGGAAGTGTACTCTCTGACTACCTTTCCCACCAACCTATGGACAATACCAGTCCATGCGCTTTGATTTCACCGGTGAAGACGTCATGTTTGCCAGAGACTATACCATGTCAGGCCCAGATGATGGACCTGAACCAGGATCGCAATGGACGCTCGTGTTCGATGGCGCCGCAAATGCCAAAGGTTGTGGAATTGGGGCAGTCATCACTTCTCCAACTGGTTTTCACCTACCATTTAGCGCCAGATTATGCTTCAAATGTACTAATAACATGGCTGAATATGAAGCTTGTATTTTCGGAATTGAAGCTGCCATCTATAATAAGATCAAGATCCTGGAAGTCTATGGAGACTCTGCGCTTGTCATATGCCAGATTAAAGGGGAATACGAAACACTTGACCTCAAGTTGATTCCTTACAAAGATCATGTCTTGAAGCTAATCCCGTATTTGGATGAGATCACCTTTCATCACATTCCCAGAGGGGAAAATCAGTTGGCTGACGCTCTAGCAACACTAGCGTCCATGTTTCAAGTCAAGTGGGAAAACGAAGCGCCATCTATCCGTCTGGAGTATCTAGATGAACCCGCTTATTGCCTGGCAGCCGATGCAGAGGAACCTAAAGTTGATGATCATCCTTGGTTCTATGATATCAAGCGGTACCTAGAGACACAAGAATATCCAGAAGGCATAACTATCACTAACAAGAAGTACCTCAGAAAGCTCTCCTCGAAGTTCTGCCTCAGCGGTGACGTGTTGTACAAGCGAAATTATGATTCGGTTTTGCTCAGATGCGTAGATAAACACGAAGCAAAACACATCATAAATGAAATGCACGATGGATCTTTTGGAACACATGCTAGTGGTCATACCATGGTCAAAAGGATTTTGAGGGCGGGATACTATTGGATGACAATGGAAACAGATTGTTGTCTCCATGTCCAGTCATGCCACAAGTGCCAAATATACGCGGACAAAGTTCATACTTCACCACTCCCTCTGAATATGTTGACTTCGCCTTGGCCTTTCGCCATGTGGGGTATAGATGTAATTGGACGCATCGAGCCAACTGCTTCGAATGGACACCGTTTCATCCTAGTGGCCATCGACTATTTCACCAAGTGGGTAGAAGCTGCATCTTATGCCAACGTCACTAAGCAAGTGGTGACTCGCTTCATCAAGAAAGAGATTATTTGTCGATATAGAATCCCGAACAAGATCATTACGGACAACGGTTCAAACCTCAACAATAAGATGATGGAAGAATTGTGTAAGAGCTTCAAGATTGAACACCACAATTCAACACCCTATCACCCCAAAATGAATGGAGCTGTTGAGGCGGCAAATAAGAATATCAAGAAAATCGTCCAGAAGATGGTGAAAACTTACAAAGACTGGCATGAGATGTTGCCATTTGCGCTGCATGGCTACCGCACCTCAGTGCGCACTTCCACAGTGGCAACCCCATTTTCTCTCGTATACGGCATGGAAGCAGTATTGCCCATTGAAGTAGAGATTCCTTCCTTGAGAATTTTGGTAGACGTCAAGCTAGATGAAGCCAAATGGATACGGGCCAGACTCGACCATCTAAATCTCATCGACGAGAAGCGCATGACAGCCATCTGTCATGGACAGTTATACCAGAAACGGTTGAAGAGGGCCTTTGACAAGAATGTTCGCCCACGACATATTCAAGCAGGAGATTTGGAACTGAGGAAGATTCAGCCAACTCACGTTGATCCAAGAGGCAAATGGGCACCAAATTACGAGGGCCCATACATAGTAAAGAAGGTTTTCTCCGGAGGAGCCTTGATCCTCTCAACCATGGACGGTGATGATCTTCCATCCCCTGTGAATTCAGATGCAGTTAAAAAATATTATGCCTGAAAATAGACCCGGTGGACCAAAAAGAAAATCCACGCAAAAATGGGCGTCCTGGTGGGCCATAAAAATGGCTCAGGAAAAAATTGGGGACTATAAAAAAAAAGTGAAGATATCCTGGTAAGCTGAAAACCCGAAACGGCGGCTTAGCCAAAGTTAGTGATCGAAAAAGGCAAAACTGCATCTTGAAAAGACGTGCGAACCCTCCTCCATAATCATCAAGCGCTCGACTGAGAAAGATCAATTTAATCGTTGCATTCAGAAGCAAGGCATGAAGGGTCTTCAGAGACGTATGGGCCATAACGGATTTGAAACTCGGCAGGAATCGTTTCCAACATTGTCTTAGTTTCTTTTATATATTTCTTTCAAAGCAATTACCTCTTTTAGGAATTGCCTCCTTTTGTAATTTTCCCATTTATGGGTTTTCATCAATAAAAATTGCTTTCATCAAATTTTTCTCTATTCTTTTTATTTTACCATATGGTTGCAAGTTTCATTTATTTGATGATGGGTTTTTGCATATAACGACATTATGGTAAAGTGGAATTAAGGGATGACTCACTCTTCTAGGGTAATTAAAGGGTGACCATAACTCTAAGGAATACACAGGAACACCGTTTTAAATCTTGAAACGACTTGATCGACAAGGTCGTCAAGCCTAGTAAAGCTGGTCCTGAGTTAAAGGTATCAGCACCTCCAAGTTTTTATTACATCATGGAAAGATGATGTCAGGAAGTCAGGCTTGTCCTCTACCTTCCCACCTAAAACTAAAGTCCAACTTGCATTGGCAACTACCAAAACCAGCCACGTCGGCGCTTGCCTTTCCAATTACCCGTCATAATCATATGCATCATACGCATCGCATTCAACATCATAAGCATCTTGCATCATATGCATGTCCAGAATCATATCATTCTTTCCCCAGCTCTTGCATCTCCGCGCGTCAGCATTTGCATTTGCATTTCCATTTATGGAACATTATCGTCATCAAACATCCGCATGTGCAAGCTCAGATCCAAGATCAATCTCGAAAATTTCCAAGATCATTAGCCCAGTCAGGGGCATTCTCTGCAAGACTGTGGAGGTTCCCCGCGAAGTTGTACGACTGTTGGTTGGATCAAATTCCAGAGCTTCAAAACGACCATCAGCCCAGTCAGGGACATTATCTGCAAAAAGTGTAGGGTCTATCAAAAGCAGTTTCAGCCTGGTCAGGGGCACATCATTCGGTAACATGAGCGTTCCTCATGGGAGTTATTATCATCCTTCTCTATGATAGTAGCTTGCAGCGTATGTTCCATTATCCTTTTGGTAATGGATTCCTTACATCCTTTTGGTGTTAGGGTTAATCTTGTTTCCGCTCCATCATCCTTTTGATGATGGGTCTGATATCCTTTTGATGTCATGACTAGCGTATGTTCCATTATCCTTTTGGTAATGGATTCCCTACATCCTTTTGGTGTTAGGGTTAATCTTGTTTCCGCTCCATCATCCTTTTGATGATGGGTCTGTTATCCTTTTGATGTCTTGACTAGCGTATGTTCCATTATCCTTTTGGTAATGGATTCCCTACATCCTTTTGGTGTTAGGGTTAATATTGTTTCCGCTCCATCATCCTTTTGATGATGGGTCTGATATCCTTTTGATGTCATGACTAGCGTATGTTCCATTATCCTTTTGATAATGGACTCCTTGTATCCTTTTGGTGTTAAGTTTAATCTTGTTTCCGCTCCATCATCCTTTTGATGATGGATCTGATATCCTTTTGATATCGTGACTAGCGTATTTCTCATTATCCTTTTGGTAATGGATTCCCTACATCCTTTTGGGTGTTAGGGATGATCTTGTTTCCGCTCCATCATCCTTGTGGTGATGGATCTGGCATCCTTTTGGTGTCATGACTAGCATGATTTCCACTGTCCTTTTGGCAGTAGGACCCTCACTTTCTTTTGTTTTCAGAGTAGCGTTAGGAGTATACTATCATCCTTTTGGTGATAGGCTTGTCATCCTTTTGGTGTCAAGTTTTCTATGTTAACATCCTTTTAGTGTTAGCAACGTTTGCGAAGTATCCAGTATCCCATTCCCAAGTATTTACTTTCCCGGAAAAATTCAGGGTCTTCTATATCTAATCATCTTCTACCTCGAAAGAACGAATGTCGTGGCATTTCGTCTTACTAGGTTTAAGCCGATTAGATAGGGGCATCTGTCATACCCTAAATTTGCCCACCCTCGTTTTTGATCAAAGGCATCAGTACGAGCCATCAGGTGGGTTTTGTTATCACAAAGTCATCAAAGAATCATCAGAGGGAATTCATAAGGAGCATGAAAAGAAGAAGAAAGGAGAAGCCTGTTGAGTATCTCAAAAGTCATAATGGGGTTGGAATGATCATCCAATTCATCTGCACAGTATCCAAGCAAAAAAGGGAAATTAGGGTTTTCGATCAGGAAAAGTCAACTGTAGTTTGACCTTTGATACGAAAGGTGTTATAATGATGCAATCTTGATTCATAAGGTTTATATGGCTTCGTGAAGTCCATTCAAGAAGATTCAAGGCCTCAAGACACCCGAATCGTCAACAGTCGACTCAGTAGTCACCGATTGATCGAACAGTTGACCAAAAAAGTCAACTCTACAACCATAAGGAATTTGACTTCAAGATGTGAATAAAATATGTTCCTTATGTCATATTACATCCATCCATAAAATTTCATGACAATTGGATCAAGGGTTGAGGAGTAATCGCAAAAGTCGAGAATTAGGGTTTTGAAAGGGGCAAGACCATAACTCCTTAACCACACATCCAATTGAGTTAGTTCAAAGCTCATTGGAAAGCTATTGACAAGTCTTACAAAAGTCTCCAAGTGGTCCATGATCATAAAATGCATAGATTTGGAGTTATGATCAAATTCATTTCAAGAAGGGAAAATAACTTAGAAATTTCACTTTTAAGCTTGTTTTTCAGCAACTTTGAGAGGCTTTTTGGCCAAGTTCATTTGAGAATTTGAAACTCATGAAAACATGAATGCTTTAGAGCTATTTGAGGGCTTTCTAAAAAGTACTAGAACATCTCAATAGCATTTGTGAGCTGAGAGTTATGGATTTGGCAAGTTGGTGTTTTCACACTTGAGTCCCACATTGACAAAATTTCAAAAATTCATTCTTTCATCAATTGGACCAATATCAGCTTTTGAATCATGTTTTATCTGATATGTAGAGACTTTGAAGCATGGAAGTACAAATGAAATGCAGAGGAAATGGAATTAGCCAAGCTTGCAAGTGGACATGCAAGTTGCCTTGCAACTTGCATTAAAATATCATAAAGCAAGCAAGAGGTGGAAAGTGAAATCTGAACCAGCCATCAACCTACACTCTCTAGCCTGACTTTAGACACACTAAACTCATCATAACACTTGACTTCAAGCTTACCTATCAGCCAAGAAAGCTCTTTTGGGAGGTTGGATCCCAAAAATAACTTTTCCCTCCTAGGAAGGAAATCTTCAAATCTGTCCACTACCCCCATTTTCCTATAAATAGAGGCATTCTCCACTTCATTGAGGACATGAGAGATCTCTCAAAAACCATAGAAATATAAAAGCTCTCACTCTTTCACTCTTTGCTCCCATTTTCACAAAATCACAAATCCACCAAAACCATGAAAAATCTGTCTTGACAGTCCAGCTGCCAAAACCATTCCTCCACACTCAAACTCACCAAACATCATCCCCACAATCCATAAATATGATATAGAAGGTGTTTCAACCATTGAACCTCTCAAAAACCTCATTCTCCAAAAAGTCAACTTCCATACCAAGTTACTTTGACCACAATGCACAAAATCAATCAAAACTTATTCTAGACATTTTCTTGGTGTTTTAATCACTCAAACACCTCATATATATCATATATCAACTGTCCAAAGCATTGAGGATGATTAGTGTAGCTTATTTCTCCAATTGTCTTAAGGATTGCAATCTTGCTTCACAAAGAAGAAATCTCCAAAGCTAGGTGCATTTGAAGTTCCTCTGGGTTTCTTGGTGTTTCAATCTACTCAATATAGTCTGCAAGAGGTATGTAGACAATCAACCTCCTCATTTATATCATAATCTCATGTTTGGCATTTTTTGAGCTTGTGGTAGTATTGAAAAAGTGTCATTTTCATGTCAAAATTTTGTTTTGGAGGCAACTCGCATACCATTTTTTCATACCAGCATGTTTTGAAGTCATTTTGGTGTTGAAACTCATTTGTGAGTATATTTGGAAGGTGTGTGCATGATTGTTTTGACTGGAATATGCCTAAAACTGATTTTGGGTTTTTCATGCATCTCAAAGTGGTAAAGAGCAGTTTGAATATCATTTTCTGCCATAGACTGTTTTGGACTGATGTTTGTGTTTGTTCTCATTCATTACCATGTATGTAATGTGTGTATGTGATTCACTTGACCAAAGTATGCATAAAACTGGTTTTTGACTTTTCATGGACACCTCAAATGCCAAAACTGCAGCCCACACACCCTTCATTACCACAGACTATTTTGGACCTCTATATGTGTTTGGTTTCTTTTGTTACCATGAATATGATGTGTAGGTATGATCTAATTAGGCTGATTATGCTTAGAACCTAGTTTTGAACTTTTCATGTATGTACAAGGTATAATACCACAACTTGTATACCATTTTTCATCACAGACCTCTTTGAACTATTTTGTGTGTTTGAACTTGTTCAACAACATATATGTGAGCTGCTTGCATGACTTACTTGATTAATTTGTGCTTAACATAAGAACTGAACACCATCTTGCATTTCATCAAAACATCAATTTGCAACTTGAACCTCATTTTCTGTCACAGTCTGTTTAGGCTCAATCTTTGTGTTCAAAATCTTCCATCATCATGTTTACAATGTGTTGTCGCTACTGTGAAAATCGGCGCCGGCTGAACAGAAGAGTCGCCACCGTGCGTTATTTATCCCAAAGGAGGGAAAGGAAACGCTCGAAGTAAACCTAATGCAAAGACGGGAAAGGAATGGTCATCGCAACCAAATCCTGGATTCGGGAGTCGGTTACGTAAGGGGAAGGTATTAGCACCCCTCACGTCCTTCGTACTCGACGGGATCCACGCTTGTTTTCTAGTACGGATTGTTATTCTATCTACGCTAAAGGTCTAGGTTAAAAAGAAAATAAAATGACTCGGCAAAGTATCGCACTTTATGCCTACGTATTCCCGTCTGGCACGTGAAATCAGAGTCAACGTAGTTCGCCTACCTACGGGAAAGGAGGGGAAAGTTGCTCGCTAGGATATCGCATCCTATGCCTATGTACTTTCATACGGCATGAAAGATCAGAGCAAACGTAGTTCGGGCTACGGGAGACACAAGCTTGTCTGAGTGTTTTTTATCTCCTTATGAAAGGGTTTCTTCCTGATTAAGAGTCCAAGCGGACAAAAATGACACTTTGATGTTTGTTTTTAGTCTTTTACGCAAGAACTGTTTTTTATGATATTTGCAATCTCTGACGCACTAGAGACTATGATTTGAGGGTGACTACGTCGTATGTCACCCTAAGGGTAACACACTAAGCAATCAGATTACTGAAGAGTGACCCTCCAGCAACCTTTCTTAAATAGCTTAAGGCTCGTAGCGTACGACATCGATTGTCCTTATTAATGTGTTTTGAATGGTTTTGAGATGAGAAGAGAAAGAAATTCTAAAACCTAGGGTTTGAAAGGGGAATCAAAACTACCCTAAAGTGGTCATGCATGGATTACAACCTAATGTCCGCCATAATTCCCTCCTGCGCAGAGGAAATCAGAGATCCTAGGGGATAAACGGAAAAGAAACAGTAGATACAGTAAATGGTAAAATGCATGAGATGCAGCAAAACAAGCGAGGCAAGGGAGTTCCACTCAACCTCGAACCGGGGAAAACAATAGGCAAAGTGAAACAGCTTCACCTCAAACCTAAGGGTAAATCAACAAACAATACAGCAAAGAAAACCACACCCAACACCAGCTCAGACAGCCACACTAGCTCCTACAGTAAGCAAGTTCAAACAGCACCAGCTTTGGCAGCTACAGATGATTAACATCAATAGGTTGATAGTAACAACCTCAATCAAGATCCCATCTTCACTTTCTAATGGTCTTCAAGCTTCAGATAAGCTCTTATCTTCCAATAATCTTCAACTTTAGCAAACACTGAATTCCAACCATTAGACATCTTCAGACAACAGTAAAATCCTAATTCAACAGTTAAGCAGCTTTGACAGGCACAAACTTCTTTTTCACCCATCTTTAATGCAATGAACTTTATCTTCAATGAACTTCTATCTTCAAGGCTTAAAATCTTCAATGCAGACACTCACAAGAGAGAATCAACTGATAGATGGAGTTGGAATGTTAAGAGGCTTAATGATAACCCAGGGAAATCACTAAGTTCTTAACACAGCTAGTGAAAGTTATCCTCAAGGTTCTACCCAATCAAAGCATGCTCCACATCCCTCCTAAGGAGATATGGAACTCTTTTAGGGGACCTTGTGTCATGGGATGGAATAGAGGCATAAGAAGCTCTCTATGTTTGACAGAAGAAATCAGTCTACTCTAGAGTTCTCCCTATATCTCATATCTCCTAAGTCTTCATCAAGCAATCTTCAAGCACAAGCAACTTAAGATCCAAGCATCATTATTTGTCTTCAATCATCCTCAAGGTCTTTATATACTCCTCAAGCAAAGCACAAGCCCCAACACCCAAAGAAAAGGTCCAAAACTCAACAAACAAAGCAACTTCCCAAGAGGGAAACACACCAATATCAATCAACTTGCAAAAATCAAATAAAATGGAAATACTCAACATAAAATCCTAGATTAATTTCTAAGGGACCCTAGCTATGTATCATATACCCCACATAAACCCCAAGGCCTAAAACAAACTAAAAAACCCCAAAACTATGTGTTATGATGCACCTATGTCAAGTTTAACCCTAATTCTAATCAACCTAATGTTCCTTATTCAAAACTAATTAAAATTAAATCACAAAAATGTGAAACAATTCCAGGGGGGACCTAATGCTCTAATCTAACTAAAACAAAAGGAATTACCTCAAAATGTAAAATAAAATGGCTAAACAAAATTCATCAAAATGGATATACAAAATAAAATGCAATAAAAGCAACTAAATGTAAAAACTCACCAGAAATAGAAAAATGACTAAAATGATAATTTTATTTTTCTATAATTTTCTTGAGACAATTATGAGAATGGAGAAAAAACTCCCATATAAAAAGACCTATTTTTGAATTTATTGTGAATTTTCTAAGATCTTAAAATAATGTGTAAAATAAAAGAAATATGATGAAAAATGAAAAATGCGTGTGCCAAATAGTAATAAAAACCAGTTCATCCACCAACCGGGCCCAGAGAGGGGGTGCTAATAGGAAAGCGCGCTAGGCCCAATATCATTCAGAAAATTAAGTGGAAAATAGAAAGGAAAATGAAAAAAACGTGGTGTGAAAAGCAATGAATATTAGTGTATTTCTTGACTGGGCCTGGGAAAGGGGTGTGGATATCAAGTTTCTCACTTAAGCCCAAGCTGCAACTTTAATGAAACGGTGCGTTTGGGTAATCTGAGTCTCTTCACAAACTGAGAGCAAATCATAGCCATTGGATCTCGTTTTGGTCAAAAGTCTTGCTCTAATCTAAGGGTGCAGAGGTTATCTTTAACCTTTGAACCTTCTTGGAGGGAAAAGCCATGGATGTCTGAGAGCTTCAACCTCATCTCCTCTTCATCGTGTTCCATCAAATCTCCACTAAACATCAAAATTAAAAACCCTAGCCTGCTTGAAATTTCACCAGGAGTTCACCTATGGTAACCAAATTCAATGAAACACAACCTAACTCAAAACACGATGGGAAACTCAGAAATTGGTCAATCACCAAAACTCACCAAACTTGAAATTGAGTAGCTCAATCTCTTCACCACTTCACCCTGGTCAATTCTAACTATCATCCTAAGGTTCTACCACAAGATTCACCAAGTTATCAGCATGAACAGATTTTGTGTCATCACACTAATTGTCTCTAAACTTCACCAATTGCTATCTAAAAGCTTCTACTAATCACCTACAATCATTCTAACCTAACAAAATCTATTGAAACTACTTAAATTAAGCTGTGGATTGAAAAGTACATACCTGCGAAATCTTGATGCACAGAGGTATGAAATCTTCAAATCAAGCTTTGAGAACTTCTAGACACCTTCAATGAGTCATAATCTTGCTTCTGTATGCAAAAGAATTGGTTGAATCCTCTTGAATCTTGGAACCCGATAATGAGTTGCAGATGATGAAATTCAAATGCTAACACTCGATTCTTCACCAATCTTGCTCAATTCTCCATCTGGAATCATTCACCAATGCTAGAGCAAGCTTTTTAGATCAAAAGAATGGCTTGAATGTGGTTGAAACTTGTAACTGAATTCTGTTTTGCACATGGAAGTTTCAAATTGCAATCTCACCAATCTCTCCCAATTCTCTCTAACTCTTGCTCTGAATCTCTTCTGAATCTTATATAGAATGTGTTTGAGGACTCTAGAAAGTTCTAGATTGATCCAATGAGAAAATCAACTTCTCATGCCATGTAAATCTCATCTCATGCTATGCACATACCATCTCATGTTTTTGCTTGCAATTCACTTTGTTTTGAGTTTAAATTCTCTCCATATGAGATTTTGGATGTGTTAGGATGGAAGGAAGCCTTGCATTTGCCTTGAAGTGTGGTTTTGCAATTGTTACTTATGATTCAAGTAACCAATTTTCAAAGCAAGTCCTAAAAATAACCCTCAATTCAAAATTGTGGCAATGTAAATGTTCTCAAAATGCATTTTACAATCAAATTGGTATGTCATATGGCTTGGTTTGGTTTTGTAGGTCAAAAACCCTAATTACCAACCTTGGTTCATTTAAATTTCACCTTCATTTTAGGCCATTTTTATGATTTTGTGAAGCAAGCCATTCCAAGTTCTCATGACCTCTTATCTAGCCTAAAAGCATCATTTTGAACACATCTCATGTTGAACATTTTTCCATTTGAAGAGTGGAAGATGGAGATTTGGACCTATGTTGAAAAATGACCTATAATTCAACTTTCCCAAAATACCCCTGGATTGCCAAGACCGTAACTTGAGTTCTAAAAATCCTCTTGAGGACTTATAGTACTCAAATTAAAGCTAAGATCAAGATCTACAACTATTATGTTGGCCAAGAATCCATTTGAAAAATCCTTGATGGGAAAAAGTTGCTTGGAAGTCAAGTGACTTTCACAGATAAATTTCAGTGTCCTCTAAGGACCCATAACTTGCAAGAACCATAACTTGAGTTCTATAAATCTCATTTAATACTTATAGTACTCAAATTAAAGATATTTAGATGCTCTACAAGTTTGATGTTGACCAAGAATTCATTTGAAACTTTCATTTTGACTTATCTGGCTTGGAAGTTAGGCCTGAATTAGGGTTTTTTTACACTGAAACCCTAATTTAGTAACTCCTCTTCTTCTTGATTCTTCTTGATTTATCCTTGGAACAACACCA
Organism: Lathyrus sativus; assembly: GCA_963859935.3. Taxonomy (NCBI): domain Eukaryota; kingdom Viridiplantae; phylum Streptophyta; class Magnoliopsida; order Fabales; family Fabaceae; genus Lathyrus; species Lathyrus sativus. Next base: position 227,338,744 of record OZ012738.1, read on the forward strand.
CAAATGTATCCACATATCAATTCATGAATTCCACATCCTCCAACTAAGCCTTGATGCTCTTCAATTACTCAGTTGACCTAGGGTTGACCCAGATGAAACCCTAGTTGACTGCACTTCATCTGGGGCTCTTGTACTTGTATCAATGATTTGTCTCATCTTCAAAATGACCTTTTAGGTCTTCTATGATCTTTTCCATACCCTCAGTCATGGCTCACACACTCATTTATGATCTTCAACCCCTCAAGATTAGGAGGGAAATCCACTGGTTGACCTTCAAACTTTTCAAAGCTTCAACTCATTTCTTGATTACTTGGATAGTCTTGAACTTGAATAAAACCCCTTGATGGGCCTCTTTTTGATAAGAATGGCACTTGATCCCCTGTTAGATGACTTGTTATGCTATGCTATGCAAATGATTGGACTATGTACATGACTTATTATACAAATGACAATGCAATTGAAACATAAACCAGGTGCAATAGGTTGAGAAAATTTTAGGGTGCAACATATGTGTATATGGCCTATTGGATTTAAGTATGCATAGAACTGAACTGAGCATCCTTCATGCATCAAAACTTGCTATTCTTGCAATTTGAACATCATTTATCATGACAGTTTGTTTTTAGCCCCAATTTGTGTTTGAATTCACTCAATACAATGTATGTGTGGTGTGTGTATGATTAATTTGACCTGAACATGTTTGGAATTAAAACTGAGTATATTCATGCACTTCACAAATACAAACTTGCATCTTGATCTCCACTTTTCATACCAGTCAGCATTGAGCCATAATGTGTGTTCATTTTCATCTAATATCATGTATATGATGTGTATGTATGCTTAACTTGATTAAATTGTGCCTAGAATCAAAACTGAGCATCATGAGGCTTTGCACTTGTCAAGACTTGCATTTAGAATACCATGTTTCATAACAGACCTTTTTGAGCCTTTCTTCGTGTTTGAATTCATTTAATAACATATATGTGAACTGTGTACATGATTTGTTTGATCAAAAGATGTCTAGAACATGAAATGAGTTTTTCATGCATAACCAAAACACCAAAGTGCATTTTGAAAGTCATATTTTGCCACAGACTATTGTGAGCTGATTTTTGAGCATGAACACATTCATTAGCATATATTTAATGTGTATGAGTGATTAATTTGATCAATATGTGCATAGAAACTGAATTGCCTCATAGCTTGCATATCACCCATGACAAAATTGCAACTTGTATAGCACTCTTCACCACAGCTTGATTTTAACCACAGCTTGTGCTTACACTCATTCAATAACATTTTTGTGGTGTGTGTGTATGGTTACCCTGGTCTAAAACTGATTGGATTATGAGTTTCATTTCAAAATGCATTTTCAAACATCCACATGCAAGTGCTATCGGGTTTTGAGTTGGGGGAGGAATTTCAAAAAACCAATGCCACCATCATGTTCCTCATTTAAAAATACTCAATTTAGACCTAAATTTTGTTGAAATCCATGGAGAATTGATCAAGTTATGAGTGAAAATGCAAAACTGGTTTGGTGTGTGTTTGTCTTGCCCAGCCTGCCTTGAATACACGCCCTATATGTTTATGGGGTGGCATTTGTACTTGGATGTACAGCCACCCCAGTGGTAATCAACTTACTCTTAAGCATGCCTTTCACCAGCCAGACCTGGGTTCGATCCTTGAGGAGGATCAACCCTTTTTGCATTTTAGTTTTCATTTGTGTTTGTTTTGTTTCCTTTCTCTCCTTCCATTTCCTATCCAGCGCGCACGTGGTGCCTTGGTGGTTGATGTGTGTGTTTGTAAACACAAGGGCTTGGGTTCAACTCCCAGCTTGGCCCTTTCTCTTTTTTTTTATTTGTTTAATTATTTGTTTTATTGTCATAAATCATATCAAAACTTCAAAATTTCATAACTTGTTCATATTTTACCATTTTTTATCCATTCTTTTTGCAACATGTTCATGACAATTTCTAGTTTCATTTAATGTAAAAATATTTCAAATTGCTTGTAGTCAATCCTTTTTACCTACTTGAAAGTTGGTTTGTTTTCAGGATCGTCATCTTGCATATAGTTGAATTATCTTTCATGCCATGTTTATTTTTATCTCGTGAGATTTATTGACATGTGTTTCTTTTGTGTTTGTTAACATATCAAAGCTTTGTTTTCTTTTAGTTACCACCCTGAACTTACATATCTTCCTCTTAAAAAACCTCGGTCCCGTACCAAATTTATTTTCATAAATACCTTCAATTATAAAAATCATTTCCTCTTTGTGTTGAATTATATTAAGAAAGGATTAAGTGTAGACTTTTTTCTCTCTGAGTGTTAAGATACTCACTGTAGTGTGAGTGGTCTTGATACTCATTTTTCAATACTAAGACGCAACTTTATCCAACACCTATCTTTTTCTACCGTCTCTCTTTTTTCATAACTTCCTTCTGAAACCTTTATGACCTAAAACCTCGGTCACGTACTGAGTGTATTTTCAAACTCATTTTCGTAATAAAACTTGATTGGTTAGGCATAGGCCTTCTCATATCCCGAATGCTGACATTTACCGTAGGGTTTACAGTCGCAAAGCACTTACCATTCAAAGCCAAAATACTTTAATAAGAGAATGAAGTTCTTTTTGTATTGAATTAAAGAGAGAGGATTGAGTGTAGTCTCCTTCCTTTCCAAGTGTCAGGATATTCACTTTAGTGTGGGTGGTCTTGATACTTGTCTTTCAATACAAAGACGTTACGTTCGCCACACCTTTCATAATAAAATACTTTGAGATAAAAAGTTGGGTACTACCGTAGGGGTTACTTGCCTTGCATGGCGAAAACTAATCAATCTTTCAAAAAAGGATATGTTACGTCCGTTCTATCGCGAACAGGTACACATAAGTCTCCTCACATGCGAGCAGCAAAACACCTAAAATGCTAGAATGCGCATGATAGCATCATCCATAAAAATATTAACAAACCGTAGGCCGAACTACGGCTGCTCTGATTCTTTACTTCTTCAAGTAAAGATATGTAGGCACAAGGGCCACAATCCTTGTCGAGCACATTCCCCCCACATTTGTAGTTCCCCGAACTACGTCGACTCTGATTTTCTCACATCTATTGAGAATACGTAAGCATAGGACCGCGAAGTCCCACCGAGTCTGTTCTTTCTCTTTTCTTCCTCGTTATGCCTCCTTTCTTAGTTTCTAGACTCTTTTTCTTTACCCTTTGGAAAACACTTTTATAGCATAATATTTAAGCAGATATAATCACACATTGACAAGAAAATGGTTCCCATCGAGTACGATGGATGCGAGGGGTGCTAATACCTTCCCCTCGCATAACCGGCTTCCGAACCCGTTCTTGGTTACGAGACCATCTTATCCTTCCTTTTCTTTAGGTTTTCTCGATATTTTCCTTTCCCCTCATGGGATAAATAAAATTCGGTGGCGACTCTTATGTCCATCCCTTTTCGCCTCCCCGTCGTTGCGCGATGCATTTTTTCGAGTAGTGACAATTCTTTCTGAAAATTAGGTTTGAAACAGTCCCAAAGGATGAAAAGGTTTGATCTTTTGTTTGTGTTTTTTTATGAGAAGAAGTGAATTGAGTTAGTTTGTAACTCATGTTGCACTAAAGACTATGACTTGAGAGCGAATGTGTCGCATATCACCCAAGGGGCATACGCTAAGCACTCTAGACAATGTGAGAGGAGGCCCCCTACTCGTCATTCCTCATGTACTTAAGGCTCGTAGCGTACAACAATTGTTAACCTTTGTTAAGTGTCTTAAGAAGTTATGAGATAAGAAGAGAAGACATAGGAATCTAAGGGGAACTGATAAACCCTAATGTTAGCATGTAATGTGATCCTAAAGTTGGGATTGAAAAGGGAACTACCTAATGTTATCATGCAAAGGATTGAAAGCCTAATTTTCTCCTGCTCCCATCTTAAATAGAGGGACTAGGAATCCTAAGGGTTCATGGCAAGAAGCACAAGTAAACACATAGCAATTCAATCACAGATGAAAAGAGATGAAGAAGACTTAAACAAGTCAATGCAAGATGAAATGAAATCACAAATGCAAGCATAACTGCAAGTAAAAATGCAAGTATGAAATGATGCAACAAGACTCAAAGACAAAGGAGACTTAAACACAAGAGGTGACTTAAAAAAGTCAAGAAGGATGAGATGAAATGGGAGAAGTAAACTCCTACAACCAATTATCATCAATCATCAAAAAAGAAAGGTTTTATCCTAAGAAGCATACACCAAGAAAAGAGGGAGGAAAGAATGTGGGGCAGCAACCACATCTTAATCAACTCAACCAAACAATAACAAGAGATGAAGCAAAACAAATGCAAAATAACAAGGCAAAAGGATCACCAATGTTCATGACAAACCCAAAGTGTAAACATAAACCCCAAATCATCATGAACAAGTGTCAAAGCAACTAGGGAAGAAGTGAAACATGAGTGGAATGATCCAAATTCAAGACCAAAACAAGAGGCAAGCACAAGCATGATCATGTACAAATGAAGAACCAAAGTTCAAACACAATCTCACACTTCAAACAAGTGGAAAAACATAATTCAAAGATAACTTGTGGCACATGTTACACATTCAAATGACATCAAAACAAGCAAGGAAGCATATCAAGCATATTAGAAAGATGTAACAAATCTCAAGAGGCGCTTAAGGAATCACTTATGATCATATCCCAAAGATTAAGTCAAGACTAGCATGTGTAAGTGTCGCTACTGCGAAAATCGGCGCCGGCTATGACAGAAGAGTCGCCACCGTGCGTTATTTACCCCACAAGAGGGAAAGGAAACGCTCAGAGTAAACCTAACGCAAAGAGGGAAAGGAATGGTCATCGCAACCAAATCCTGGATTCGGGAGTCGGTTACACAAGAGGAAGGTATTAGCACCCCTCACGTCCTTCGTACTCGACGGGATCCACGCTTGTTTTCTATCTAAGGGTGTGTTATTCTATCTACTCTACAGGTCTGGGTTAAAAAGAAAAGAAAATGACTCGGCAAAGTATCGCACTTTATGCCTACGTATTCTCGTTTGGAACGAGAAATCAGAGTCAACGTAGTTCTCCTACCTAAGGGAAAGGAGGGGAAGGTTGCTCGCCGAGATGTCGCATCTCGTGCCTACGTACTTTCATACGGCATGAAAGATCAGAGCAAACGTAGTTCGGGCTACGGAAGACACAAGTTTGTCTGACAGTTTTTTATCTCCTTAAGGGTTTTCCTGATTAAGGGTCCAAGAGGGAAAAAAACAGAGTTTGAATGTTTGTTTGATTTTTTTACGAAAGAACTGTTTTTTAGTTTGTTTGCAACTTGTACTGCACTAAAGACTTGTGATCTGAGAGTGACTACGTCGCATGTCACCCTAAGGGTACCATACTAAGCAGCCAGATTACTGAAGAGTGACCCTCCAGCAACCTTTTCTCAAATAGCTTAAGACTCGTAACGTACAGCACCCGTTATCCTTATTACTGTGTTTTTGAATTGTTTGAGATGAGAAGAGAAAGACGCTCTAAAAAGCTATGGTTGAAAGGGGAATCTACCTATAGTTATCATGCATGGCTCAAAACCTAATGTCTGTCATAATTTCCTCTTGCACAGAGGAAACCAGAGATCCTAGGGGATGAACAGCAAAAGACAGCAAGCAATTACAGTAAACAGTAAATAGTAAACATGCATGCAATGCAACAGTACCAGAGAGGCAAGAGAAAACAATAGGCAAGAGGAGACAAGCTCCACCTCAAACCTAGAGGTAATCAACACAAGCAAACAGACAATACAGAGAAAAACAAAAGACACAGAGAAGGCAGCCCAAGCAGCAGCAACTAACTCCTATAGCAAACAACAACAACAATCTCTAAACAGCAATAGCAAGCTCTAAACAGCACAGTTGAAAAGACAGCAAAGTTGACAGCAAGGACTTCATCTTCATGCAAGCTTCTATCTTCAAGCTTCATCAAGCACACTCCCAGAGGAGGATTAATCATCAAGATCAAGTTATAATGTTAAGGAACTTAATGACAACCAAAGGAAATCACTAAGAACTCAACATTGCAAATGAAAGGTATCCCAAAGTTCTACTCACTTGGGAATACCACTCATCCCTCCTAAGGAGAGATGGAGATTCCCAAGGAGGAATTTATGTCATTGGATGGAATAGAGGCAAACAATGCACTCCATGTTTGAAGAAATAATCAAAACTAGGTCTAAGGCACTACCTAAAACCCTAATTTCCTAAGCTCCTAAACAAAAGCTCCACAAGAGGAAAGGCCTTAAACTTCAAGCTCCAATCTTCAATCCCAAACATCTTCAATGAATTCAGAAGCTCCAACAAAAAGAACTCAAGCTGAAACCCACTCCAAAGCAACCAACCAAACTAAACAATCCAAAGCACTCAAGAGAGGAAACCACAAATACAAGCCACTTGTAAAATACAACTAAAATAGAAAATGAAGTTGCAAAATTCTAATAAAATTCCTAGGGGAACATACATGTTTGAACAACCTAGTGTAAAAATACTGAAGCCTAAATCAAATTCTATGTTATCTAAACAATTCCTACATTGAGATAGGTCAAGGGGATCCACAAGTTTGGGAGGGTCCTAATCTCAACACCTAAAACAGAACCTAATGTTGTTATAAAAATCCACCAAAAATTCTAAGGGAACATACATGTCTACCCTAACACATACTAAGAAATCAAAGCCAAACTCATCACCAATTGGAAGAACTAAATTCAACAAAACAGATTGTCAACTATGCAAAATTAAAAGAATTAAACAAAATAAGAAAAATCAAATTAAATTAAAAAATGCATGAAATTGTATTTTTTTAATCCAGAAAATCACAAATTCCATAAGGATCATGAGGATATTTTTAAAATAATTTTTGGATCAAAATTTGAATTAATATGATTTTTGGAATCAACAAACAATTAAAATAAAACAAAATGAAATAAAAAACAAATAAAAGCTGAAATAAAACAAGAGCCATTGGATCAGTCAACAAGTCAATCCATCCAAGCGCGCTGGTGATGCCACGCAATTTAATGAAACGCCTGCGTTTTGCTATCAGAATTTCCAAACCAACTTTAAGTCCCAGGCGTTGGATCTTGGCTGTAGTCAAAGGTCAAGGCAAGATCTAAGGGTTCAGACATCATCTTCTCCAAATCTCAGGCAGGCCAGGTGGAGATCAGGGATGGTGGTTCATGGTGGCCGGAGAAGACTCCGGTCGTCTTCTCCGGCGAGAGTCCAAGTTCAGGCAACCAAAAATAACAAACTATACACCAATTCCACTCAGTTTTTCACGTACATTCCAAATCCATCATCAAAATGCTCTAATTCTCAACACATAGTCAAACACGATTCAAGTTTCAGAAATAGCATCATCAACAACTCTCACTAAACTCAAAATTAATGGTATAGATCTCTTCCTCTCGCTGCGTACATCAACCTGATCTAAACAACTAGCATTAAAACGTTATGAATCAAGAGATTCAAGTCCAAACAGATCTGCTATGTCATCTTCAATCATCACCAATTGAGTTGAAATCAAGCCTAAAACGATCTATGTCATGTGTAGATCCTAACCACAAGTCTAAATCTAATCATCTCATGCTAAATCATACTGAATTTTGAGAAATGCAAACCTGGTATAGATCTTGAAACAGAGGTACTTAGAGCTCGTGGCTTGCTTCCAAATGCTCCAGATAGGTTCAATGATCCACAAGGAAGAGATTGCACACCTCAATTTGGCTTGAATTGGCTCCAAACTCAGAATCCGATTTGAACTTGCAGTTGATAAAATTCACTTGCTCTTGCTTGCTCTGGCGCGAAATGAAGCTCAAAATTGATCTGAACTCACTCTAATGAATATATAGAAGAGTTTCATGGGCCTTTAGATCCAAATTGAAGCCCAAAACAGTGGTTTGCATTTTCTGGTTTTTTCATCCAAAGGCAATGTATCAGTCGTGTATTACAAGCTTTGCATTGGTTCTAGAAGGTTCTCACACCTTGCACATGTCATTTAGAATGAGTTTGAATGGAGAAATTGGCCTGAATTGCCTTGTGCATTGATTTTGCATATGTAACTTACAAGTGAAGTAACCATATGCTATCTCTCAAAACTTGAACTAAACTCAAAATTCTGTTAAAACCAAACTGTTTGAAATGTGATTTCCAATCAGAAAATGCACCCATTTGCTTGGTTTGAGGCATCTAGCACAAAAATGCATTTTTCCCTCCTTTCCATATTTGAAATTTCTTCCTTTTCAAGCCATTTCAAGTGACTTTTTGATATGAGCCAAACCAAACTCTCATGACCATTTGGTTTCACTCAAAACATCATTTTAAGCAAGTTCCATGTTGAACAAATTTCCATTTGAAGCTTGCAAGTTGGAGATTTTGGCCTATGATTGAAAATGACCTATAATCTCACTTTCCCAAAATACCCCTGACTTGTAAACCTCATAACTTGAGTTCTACAAATCATATGGAGGACTTCTAGTACAATTTAGAAAGCTAAGATCATGAGGAACAACTTTCATGTTGATCAAAAGTTCAGGTGAAACCACCTTCTAGGTCAAAAATAGCCTTGAAGTCAGATGATTTTCACAGACAAATTTTAGAATCATCTGAGGACCTATAACTTGTCTGGACCATAACTTGAGTTCTATAAATCTAATGGAGGACTTCTGGTACTCAAATTAAAGGTATTGAGATGCTCTACAAGTTTCATGTTGGCCAAATATCCACTTGAAACTTTTATCTTGACTTATGTCGCCTTGAAGTTAGGCACTAAACATGGTAATTTGCACTGAAACCCTAATTTAGCAACTTCCCACATCCTTGATTCTTCTTGATTTGATCTTGGCACAACACCAAAAATGTCTTATAAAATCATTCCATGAACTCCATGACCTCAAAGTAGGCTTGAATGCTTTTCAATTGCACAAATGACCTAGGGTTAATCCAGATGAAACCCTAATTGCTTGCACCTCAACTGTGGCTCTTGCATTTGACACAATGGCTTGATTTAGCTCCAACATGGCTCTCTAGGCACTCCATGAGCTCTATACACATCTCATATTCACACCTCATACTTTACATCCCATTGATGGTCCTCAGCTGATCAAGACCTCCCACCACCTCCTGATGACTTGGATGACTTCTCAAGCTTGGATAAGATTTCTTGCTAGGCTTCTCTTGATAGTAATCACACTTGACCCTCTGTTAGATGAATGATATGCCATGATATGCAAATGATAGAACTATGCAAATGATAATGCAATGAAACATAAACCAGGTAAAAGATGTTGAGCAAATTTTGGGGTGCAACAGCTGCCCCTATTCAAACGGCTTGGACCTGACTGAGTAAAGAGCGAACGACCTTCAAAAAATCGAGGTAAAAGACGGTTGAATACCAAGAAACCAAGAAATTTTCCAACTGCAGACACGAACTGCAAAAACTTCTTGGTGAGCAACATTCATTGTGTTGAACCCAGTTGTTACGGCAACAACTGATCACTCTTCTAATAAAACTTTTGATTTCAACATTAACTCCCTGTGTGACGCCACAGGCATCGAATTAACTTTACGAGAAACAAATCCGTCCACAACGGGACTAAACTTTGTCAACACGAGGAAGGACTCCATCAACATGGGTACAATTTCATCCATAACTGGAATAATGATCTTTGTCAGTCAAGGGTAACAACTCCACTGGGGGATAATCCATCGATTACGGATAATAACTCCGTCCACACGGGTAGCAATCACTGTCAACACAGGTACGATCTCTGTCAGCCACAAGTAACAATTCACTGTCGATCACAGGTACGATCTCTGTCCATCACAGGTAATAATCACTGTCAACACAGGCAAGCATCACTGTCAACACAAGTAACAATCTTTTTTGACGCTTTTACTGGGGAAATAACTCTGCCAACAACACAGGGAATAACTTTGGCGACTTCCACTGAGGAAATAGTTTTATCAACAAATGAGAAATAACTCTGCCAACAGCACAGGAACTACTCCGTCACCACTACGGGAAATAACTTTGTCCGATAATACAGGAAAATAACTCCGTCACCACTATGGGAAATAACTCTGCCAACAATACAGGAAAATAACTCCGTCATTACTACGGGAAAATAACTCTGCCAATAATACAGGAAAATAACTCCGTCATCACTACGGGAAAATAACTCTGTCCGATACAGGAAAATAACTCCGTCACCACTACGGGAAAATAACTCTGCCAATAATAAAGGAAAATAACTCTGCCAATAATACAGGAAAATAACTCCGTCACCACTACGGGAAATAACTCTGCCCGATACAGGAAAATAACTCCATCACCACTACAAGAAAATAACTTTGTCACCACTACGGGAAATAACTCCGAATACAGCTCCTCTGCCTATCTTTGCAGTAGCTAACTCCATCAATCAAATGGGTAACAAAATACAGGTCCGATCTTTAAACTTTTAGCGCGGACATGGCAGCAAATCTGAGAAGGACTCTACTGGGGATTTTCTGAACCCAAACTGCCAGACACCTACTTCGACATAGGCGGCAACTTCCAAAAACAACAATTTTGAAGAAATACTCCGCTGGAGGGGTAAGAGAAACTAATCCAAGTAACTCTGTGGGGAATAATGATAAAACGAACATTATCATTACACGTCTCACGCCGAGACCTTGCTTATCTGGTAATTAATCTGAGCAAGAGCTCCCTCCACCTGCAGGGAAAACAACACTTGAAAACAGAAGGTTAACCAACCTGGCTTATGTTTCAAAATGCATATGTTTGACAATGGCGTAATGCTCCATTCGACATGGAAATGATACGCGTTTGGGTAGATGTGAATATGATGATATATGCAAATGCTAACGCAGGCTCAAACTGCTGAGAAACACTCTGGTATGAAATGGAAAAGAACAAAAACCAACTCCGCTGGGGATGAACGGGTATCACAAAGTATTCCGGCAAAATAAATGCCAAAAACAACATCCAACTCTGCAGGGGAGAGATCAGACATTTGGGAAGAAAACAAAAACCCTGCTGGGGAAAGATGCGACCCTTCTGAGGGAAGAACTACACTGTCGGGACACAGTCTACAAACTCAAAGCTACAAACTCTGCTGAGGATCTGCGGGGAAGGGAATAACCATCCTCTGGGGAGGCGTCCTCTGCAGGGGATATTGATTTTAACCTGCTGGGGATATCCTATGGACAACTTCCATGAGGATACTCTTCAGGCAACATTCCTGGTGATACTCTCTCGGGGAGGACAATTCCACATCTGGTAGGAATAAGCGCCGTCTCCACTCTCTGGGGATAAGATACGACTTGCCAAGGAACAACATCAACTAAAGTCAGGCCCTACGTCAAGAGACTTTGGCTGAGGACTGCAATTCCTGACCATTTGCTTCAAAGGTAAGGACCCTGCAAAACACAAACGAGACAAAATAAATCTACACGACAAAATCTATCCGAGTTAATATCTGTGACGTTCATTCAGTCAATTAGAAGTTTTAGCAATTATTGGCAAGGGCCAGCAAGTTTATGCAAGTGCAAGTTCATCAAAAACATCGGCGTTTTTCACAAACAGAACAGTAAAGAACAAGCATCAAGTACTGAATAACATGCTTTATTGAATGGGCCTGTAAATAGGCAAAGCTTTGTACACTGGATGTAACTCCTGAAAAGAGGAAGTTACGCACAAGCAAAATACACTATATGCATAAGAAGCACAAAGAAAGATACAAAACAAATTTGATATACATGTCGGACACGTGGTACAGACAAACACCATGAGTTGATTCTCCTATGACTCGCCCGACTCTGGTGCTTTCCCGGTACTCGATGTTCGGAAGAGATTGTTTCGGATATACGACCCTCAGGTACTCCCAAACCACCAAGCAATGCAGTATCAAACTTGGACCGCAGTCATTTGCTTTTTCAATCCCTAACTTTTGCGTGAATCGCCCTTTGCGAGTTTTCAATTCACCGGGATACCCTTTTTTGCCGAAGTCGCCCTTTTCATATTTTTGACTTCGCGGGTGTACATTTTTTCAATTTTATCCCTAACTTTTTCCCGAACCTTTTATTCCTTTTTTATGGGTCGCCGGGATGCCCCATTTTTGCCTGGACTCTCTTTTTCCGTCCAGCGGGTCACTTTAAGCAAAGTATTTTTTAACTGCGTCCAAATTCACAGGAGACGTAAAGTCCTCACCATCCATGGTGGATAACAACAAGGCTCCTCCAGAGAAAACCTTTCTGACGACATATGGACCCTCGTAATTGGGAGTCCATTTGCCCCTGTGATCTGATTGTGGTGGGAGAATCTTTTTCAACACAAGATCACCCGTCTAAAAGCTTTGAGGGCATACCTTCTTATCGTAAGCTTTCTTCATCCGGCTCTGATACAACCGACCATATGCGAGAGAAGCCAGTCTCTTCTCATCCATTAAACTGAGCTGATTCAGTCTATCTTTTACCCATTCTGCCTCATCAAGTTGGACATCGTGTAAAACCCTCAAAGAAGGAATCTCAACCTCCAATGGTAACACTGCCTCCATGCCATACACCAATGAGAAAGGGGTTGCCCCGGTTGATGTGCGTACCATCGTACGATAACCGTACAAAGCGAAAGGCAACATCTCATGCCAGTCCTTGTAAGTCACAACCATCTTCTAAACAATCTTCTTTATGTTCTTATTGGCCGCTTCGACAGCTCCATTCATCTTGGGCCGATAAGGAGAAGAGTTGTGATGCTCGATCTTGAAATTCTGACACAGCTCTTTCATCATCTTGTTATTCAAGTTTGAGCCATTGTCGGTGATAATCCGCTCCGGGATTCCATATCTGCAGATAATATCTCTTTTGATAAATCTGGCTACCACTTGTTTGGTGACATTGGCATATGACGCTGCTTCCACCCATTTGGTGAAGTAATCAATAGCTACCAAGATAAAACGATGTTCGTTGGATGCCATGGGCTCAATCTTTCCAATCACATCAATTCCCCACATGGAGAAAGGCCACGGTGATGACATAACATTCAAAGGGCTCGGAGGCACATGAATTTTGTCCGCATAAATTTGACATTTATGACACTGCTTCGCGAACTTGAAACAATCTGTTTCCATCGTTAGCCAATAGTAACCTGCCCGCAACAGTTTTCTCGTCATTCCATGTCGACCAGCATGCGTACCAAATGTACCTTCATGGATCTCTTCCATGAGCAACTTAGCCTCTTTCTCGTCCACACATTGCAACAACACCAAGTCGTGGTTTCTCTTGTACAGAACCCCATCCGGATTCAAATATAAATTGTCAGTCAATCTCCTAAGAGTCTTCTGATCATGACTGGATGCCCCAGCCGGATACTCTTTGGTCTTCAGGAAATGCTGGATATCAAAATACCACGGTTTGCCATCAGATGCTTCCTCAATGGTGAATATGAAGGCGAGTCTATCAAGGCGAGAGATAACAATCCTGGGAGCCTCATTCCAGAAGTTAAATTTATACATTGAAGACAATATTGCAAGAGCGTCGACCATCTGATTTTCTGCTCGTGGCACGTGATGTAATTCTACTTTGTCAAAGAAAGGCAACAATCTTCTTGCATAATTCATATAGGGTATCAGATTGGGCTGCCGCGTCTCCCATTCTTCTTTAATCTGGTTGACCACTAGGGCAGAGTCCCCGTATACATCAAGATATTTGATTCTCAAATCAATAGCCTCCTCAAGACCCATGATGCACGCCTGATATTCAGCTTCATTATTGGTAACTGGAAAGGTCAATCTGGCAGTAAAGGGAATGTGCAACCCTTGAGGAGTAGTGATAATTGCCCCTATTCCATTATCGTAGGAGTTAACAGCGCCATCAAATATCAACTGCCATTTGGAACCCAACTCTGGACCTTCATCCGGCAACGGCTCATCACAATCTTTCATTTTCAAGTACATGATATCCTCGTCAGGAAAATCAAACCTCATTGGTTGGTAATCTTCAATTGGTTGCTCCGCTAGGTACTCTGACATAACACTACCTTTGATAGCCTTTTGAGAAACATATTGAATATCATATTCTGTCAGCACCATCTGCCATCGAGCAATCCTCCCGGAGAGTGCTTGCTTTTCAAATACGTATTTGATCGGATCCATCTTTGAAATTAGCATGGTTGTATGGTTTAACATGTATTGTCTCAAACGTTTGGCAGCCCAAGCTAGCGCACAACACGTCTTTTCGAGCATTGAGTAACGGGATTCACAATCTGTGAACTTTTTACTCAAATAGTAAATCACATGCTCTTTACGTCCGGTTTCGTCATGTTGACCGAGAACACAACCCATACTTTCCTCAAGAACCGTCAAAAACATAATCAATGGTCTCCCGGCTACTGGGGGTATCAATATTGGAGGTTCCTGCAAATATTCTTTTATTTTTTCAAATGCCCTTTGACAATCTTCATTCCAGGTCACAGCCTGATTTTTTTCAACAATTTGAATAATGGCTCGCATGTAGCGGTTAGGTGAGATATGAACCGAGCAATGTAGTTCAACCTCCCTAAAAACCCACGCACTTCTTTTTCTGTTTTAGGCGTTGGCATTTCTTGTATTGCTTTTATCTTAGAAGGATCAACCTCAATTCCTTTTTCGCTCACAATAAACCCCAATAGTTTATCGAATCTCACCCCGAAGGTGCACTTGTTAGGATTCAGCCTCAGCCTGAATTTCCTAAGCCTCTTGAACAATTTCAGCAGATTAACCAAATGTTCTTCCTCCGTCTGGGATTTTGCAATCATATCATCAACATAAACCTCGATCTCTTTATGCATCATGTCATGAAAGAGCGTCGTCATAGCACGTTGATATGTTGCCCCAGCGTTCTTCAAACCAAAGGGCATCACTTTGTAGCAAAATGTTCCCCATGGGGTAATGAAGGTTGTTTTCTCCATGTCTTCTGGCGCCATTTTTATCTGATTATAGCCCGAGAAGCCATCCATGAAGGAGAACACGGAGCATTGAGCAGTGTTATCGACCAAAACATCAATATGAGGAAGCGGAAAGTCATCCTTTGGGCTCGCCCTATTCAAATCACGATATTCTACGCACATCCGCACCTTACCGTCTTTCTTTGGTACCGGTACTATATTGGCGACCCATGAGGGATAAGTTGTAACAGCAAGGAAACCAGTATCCCACTGTTTCTGAACTTCCTCCTTAATCTTCACAGACATATCTGGTCTGGTTCTTCTAAGTTTCTGCTTAACAGGCGGACATTCTTCTCACAATGGCAGATGATGAACAACCATGTCAGTATCCAATCCTGGCATATCCTCATACGACCAAGCAAAGATATCACTATACTCTTGCAACATCTCAATCAGACCTTGCTTGATGTTGCTTTGCAGTGCAGCCCCTATCCGGATGTTCCTGACAACTCCCTCGGACCCCACGTTGATAATCTCAATCTCTTCCTGATGAGGCAGAATGATTCTTTCTTCCTGTTTCAACAGTCGAGTCAGCTCTTCTGGCAAGTCGCTATCCTCAACAATCTCTTCCTCAGCTTGAAATACCGGGTGCTCGAAGTCAAAGCGAGTCATAGGAAGTTCGTGTTCGGTGTCATCTGAAATATGAATCTTGCAAAGGAAATCGTTAAATGTTTCAAATGAGTGCAAACAAAGCTCATAACCACGTTGCCATTTATTGTTAAAATAAAAACAGGAAAAACAGGGAACACAAAATTTGTATGAGAAAAACGCCTTTATTCAATGATTAAACAGTGCATACACATAAGCAGGTGGCCCTAAAACAAAATCATTATGCCCCGGGTAGGACACAGGATTATACAATAATCAAGAAAAAAAATCATTACTGTTTTGTAGTCACTGGGACAATTTCCCGGATGGACCAGTTGCAGAGACTTTGTCCTGGCACGCTAGGCTTGATCCACGCGTCCATATCGCAATCACTATCTCCGTCTTCATAGTCGGAAATAGCATTAATAGTCTCAAAGCATACTCCCTTTGGAGTAATCACCACCGGTCCTTTGAACTTGGGCGCGCCTGATGCGGAAGGTGACGATGTAGGGCGATACCCTAAACCAAACTTGTCCATCTTGACAGGAGTTTCTAGTACTTGACCCCAACCCTTGGTCTCACCAGTCTGAACCAACGCCTGAGCATCTTTGTACGAAGCCACAGCAACTTCTGGCAATTTGCTGGGAACACTGGACTTGTCTTTGATTTGCAACCCTTCAAAGGCTTGGCAGGGCGTTTCATGGACTTCTCCATCCACTTCAACGTACTTGAATAATGAGAGATAACTGACCAAGATGTCCTCTTCCCCACAAATAGTAACGATGCCACCCCCGGCTTCAAACTTAAGCTTCTGATGCAACGTGGACGTCACAGCCCTTGCAGAGTGTATCCACGGACGCCCAAGTAAACAGCTATAAGCTGGATGAATATCCATGATATAAAATTCAGTGTCGAATATTTTCGGCCCGACCTGCAACGGCAACCTTATCGATCCAAACATCGACCTTCTCGTTCCATCAAGCGCCCTCACAACCAAGTCACTTGGCGTGCAAATAATTCCCCGGATATTCAACTTCATCATAGCCTTCTTAGGAAATACATTCAGAGATGATCCGGTATCCACAAGAACATGCGACATTACGGTGCCCCGGCATTCCACTGATATGTGCAAAGCCATATTATGCTCTCGGCCTCTGGGTGTTAGATCAAAATCAGTGAAACCCAAACTAAGTCCAGCATTGACATGCGCCAGTACCCCCTCTAGCTGGTTGACAGAAACCTCCTGAGGTACAAATGACGTGTCCAATATGTTCAACAACGCATTTCGATGAGCCTCAGAACAAAGCAACAAAGATAGGATTGAAATTTTTGAGGGTGTCTGTTGTAAGTGCTCAACAATCTTATAATCGCTCTTGCAAATTAGCCTCATGAACTCTTCTACGTCCTTGAGCGACGTGTCTTTCTCTTTCGACTGGGATGGTCCACTTTCGTTCACCTTGGCCTTGCCTTTAGAAATCCTCTCTGCTTCAACTTCAGGTGCGGTGAAGATTCTTCCACTACGGGTCATGCCTCCCGTTCCAACAACATTGTCAACTGCCCTTGCCGACTGGCTATTCACCTCAATCTTCTCTCCATTACAATACGCCTCTAACCCATATGTCCATGGAACAACTTTTTTACTCTCAAAAGGAACGGGTCCTGCTTTTGTTATTGTGATAGTCGGCCGCTTAGCGGACGCCGATATCGTAATAGTCTTCCTTGGGATCGTAACAGTTGCAATCTCATCTTGCTTTTCAAACAATGCCTCAACAGGCTTCTCAACAGCAGTCCGATCAAATTGCAAAATCCCCTCATCCATCATGGCTTGGATACCTCTTTTCAAATCAGAGCAACCCTCTGGTTGGGTCTAGCAATCCAGACAATATTCGTCACATCCGGGGAATACTCCCCCTTTCAACAGTTTTCCTTTAACACAACTCAACGGTGTCTTTAATTCATTCACATCCATAACCAAGTTCAAATTCTCTTCCGTTATGATAGCATTCCCTCCATGATTCGGCATGGGTTGTTGTACAATATTAGGACCATCCTGACCAAAGTTAATGGCCTTACTATCAAGCAAATCTTGAACCTTATGTTTGAAAGCATGGCAACCTTCAATATCATGTCCGGGCGCCCCGGAATGAAAATCACAATGTTTACCAGCGTCAAAACCAAATGGAGGAGTGTCCGTCGACGGGGCCATCATTCTCTTTTCAACCAGATTCAAACCCAACATCGTTTGAAGCAGTTCGGCATAAGTTGAAGGAGGTGCTTCAAATACTCTCTTCGGCCTACCCTCTTGAATTCTACGCTGAGCAGGGTGCATTCTCTGTTGCTGCGGCTGTTGTTGCCGTTGCTGTTGTTGTTGTTGTTTTTGATGAGGTATCGGGATAGTAACACTAGCAACATGTTGTGGCTGATACTGATTCCTACCTCTTCCACGACCTCGACCACCATATACCGCACTGGCGTCGCCTTGTCTCCTTCCACCAAAGGCTTTCCTTGCACCTCCAGCTGAGGTGGATTCACCTGCCTAAATCTTCCCAATCTTAATTCCGTTTTCAATCCGTTCTCCTATGAGAATCATGTCGGAGAAATTACCCATCGAGACATTAAGCAATTTATCGTAATACATTCCAGAGAATGTTCCAATAAACATATCAATCAACTCTCTTTCAACCAAAGGGGGATGAACCCTAGCCGCAATATCACGCCAACACTGCGCGTACTCCTTGAAGCTCTCACCATTCTTCTGAGACAAACTCTGCAGCTGAACCCTGTTTGGCGCCAAGTCACTATTATACTGGTAATGTTTAACAAAAGCATCAGCCAATTCTTTCCATCTTCTAATTTGGGTGAGCTCCAGTCCCATGTACCATTCCAACGATGGTCCCGATAAACTGTCTTGAAAGAAATGCATAAGCATCTTCTCGTCGTCAGAGTATGCAGACATTCTTCTGTAATAAGAACGTACATGAACTCTAGGGCATGTATCCCCCTTATACTTGTCAAATGTTGGAGCTTTGAATTTCAAAGGCACCCTCAACCCAGGCACTAGTCCCATGGTAGTCATATCTAACCCATCAAAGTTCTGATTGGCTATCCCTTTGATCTGCTCTTCCAGCATTTTGAACCTCCTATCATTATCATTAGGCCTTTCAAATCCCGCGCCTTGTCCGGAGAAAGCGTCTTCCTGGCGATCCTCGCCCCAGTTCAGATTCTCATTGCCATATCCCTCGTAACTAGCGTTACGGCCATATCCCTGTTGATTGAAAATAGGATCCCGTTCTCTATTACCGAATCCTTGGTTGACCCCACCTAGTCTATAACCGGTGTTGAAAGGCACCATCCCAGCGCCGTTGTTGTTCATGTTACCAACACCACCATCACCGTATCCATATCCTTGATTGTTGTTACCATAGCCATCGTGGCCAAAGCCTTGGTTGTTGAAACCAAAATTACCATCACGATTACCAATGCCAAACCCTTGGTTATTGTTTCCAAAACCATTGTTGTCACCGAACCCTTGATTAGCATCTCCAGCATTGCCAGTATCGTTAACAACATTCCCATCACCATTTCCAGCATTTCCAGTACCAGTGTTACCAATACCAGTGTTACCATTACCAGCACCAACACCAGTATTTCCATTGCCATTGCCATCACCGGCACCAACTCCACCACTTGTGGGAACGACCACTGTAGGTATCCCATCCTCCCTGCGAGGAGTTCCAACAGAGTGATAATCAGTATTTCCATTCGCCCGCACCAGCAGCGGTTGCACCAGAGTCTGGAGATTCTCCTGGCCCTTGACCATAGTTTCCATTGCTTGCATGAAAAGTGCCAACTTCTCACGAATTTCCTGCATCTCGACTTGAACTTGATCCATGATTCTCTTGCAGTTGTTCCTGGTAGAATAACGATGCGTTCTCGGGTTGTCAATCCTGAAACCTGTGAGATGCAGGAAATAAGATACAGATTCAAACAAAAAACCGGTCATGCAATATGAGTATGCAGATGCAAATGTATAAGTATGCTACAGGTTATATTCCCCCCCGATTCTAGTTTCAGAGAGAAGGCCATCACGACAATGGAGTCCCGATCAAGCAAGCAAGGAATCAGAAAATCCTTATACATAAACAAATGCCAAGAGGCAAAGTACAAGAAACAACTGAATACAACTGAAGAGACCTTGGCCAACAAGCCTGGCGATGGTCAAAATAGATAACAAAAGCAAAGCAAAGATAAATTAGGCCAAATGGCATGCTCTGACATCTTCCAATATCCTCAACGTCTTCGAATGGCCTAGTCTGGAGATTAGCTCTTGTATCAGTAACGCATGTCGCTCAACAGTGGATCTCAGCTTTTTGGCGTCGTCCTTTCAGGTTCCTTCGCCAAAACACTCGCCGAGTCTGCATCTCTTGAAGCCGGCCTTCAATTCACAACCTCTCAGCTCCTTGCCAAGGTCACTCACTCTAAGCTCAACAACACTCCTAAGTGATGTCTCTTCGGCAATCTTCGCATCCTGGGCTCTAATCTGCGCCTCTAGCGTGGCAATCTGCAGCTTCAGCTCATTTTCATGCTCCTTCCGCTTGGTAAGCGTGGTATTCCACAATGTTTCCCACTTGCCGAGTCGGGAATAAGATTTGTTTAAGAGTTCCTTCTTGGAAGCAAGCACCTTGCTAACACCGCTCAAGGATACTCCCACTTTTTCCCTCTTGTTGGTCTCTTCAGTCAAATCTGAACCCAACCTATTAATCAACTCAGTTTGTTCCTTCACAGTGAAGGTAGCTTCATTCTTCTCATGACGCAACTGGAAGATCTCTTTCTCTAACTCGTCGTTGGCTTTCTTCAATTCTTCGTTTTCAGCCAACAATTTGTTATACTTCTCAATCTCTACCGAAGTAGGTACCTCAATCACTGGAAGATACAAAGGTTCCACAGCAGGATATGGCATCAACGAAATACTAGCTCTCTCGTGGATCCAAGCCAAATAAGGATCATAAGCTTTGTTGTTGCTCTTACCAAGCAAAGCTTTCCCTCTCCTATGGATCTTAGCCCATGCATGTATCAACCTGATCAAAACAGCCTCGTCTAATAAGCCCGTGAGATACAGAGATTCCTGTATCTCAACCTCAATAGGAGCATCTCTCAAGGCATAACCAAACTGTCTCACCAACAGAGAAGGGTTATAGTTGATACAGCCTTTCCGTCCAATCAAAGGGACATTCGGAAAGCCACTGCAACTATATATAATATCAGTGCCAAGCATACTCCGATCAAACCAAATGATGCTCTCAACAGACAGCCCCATCAACCGGGAAGACCAATCCAAAGTATCAATAGCATCAACAAAAGGTCTTGTATTTGGAAGATGTCCCTGGAACCACCTGTACAAAAGAGGAAGACAGCAGGAAACATTCTTGCCACGACGTTTCTCATTCTTATAGTAAATAGAATGATAAACATCGCCCAAGAGAGTAGGAACTGGATTCTTCGAGGCAAGAATCAAGAAGGCATCTGAGTCAACAAAATCTAGCACATTGGGAAACAAGACAATCCCATAGATGCAGACAGCTAGAATGGCACTGAAGGTAACCCAACATCCATTCTTCGCGCACTGTGTAGCCCTCTCAACCAGGACAGACAGGTGAAAACCATAGGCTCCGTTCAGCTTGACCAACCCTCCAGGGAACTCAGAAGCGTCTAAACAGACAATCTCAGCAAGTGTAGCCATCTCAGGCTCAGCATCAACATGTATAAAGGGCATCTGGTCTAACACAGGAACTCCCAACATAACAAAATACTCCTCCAAAGTGGGTGCCAGAATATAGTCGGGGAACAGGAAGCATCTCAGCTAAGGCTCATAAAACTGCATCAAAGTATACACCCCAGTCGTCTCAAATGCTGAAGGTCTGTACAACAAACTAAGCAACCTCCCATAAGATACTCTAAACTCAGCCCTCACTCTCTCATCTGTTAGAGCAACTAATCCCAGCAAGGAACTGATATCTGGCGAATGCAACCGGTAAGCAACTGTCCTCTTCATGGACTCCCTGTTTGGCCAGAAGATACACTAGAATCAGAGGGGAATGATCACACATGCAACATAAATACACGTTAATGAAATGCAAACATGAAAATGCACATGCATATGCAAACAGGAGATCAAGTGCAATGTTGATGCACTGTGCTGCTTTGTACTGAAGCCTGATAACCATCTAATCTTCGCCTCAAACCAAACCAACCACTCAAAAGAACCCTGTAACCACATCTCACTGACAGAGATAAACCAGGTACTCTGAGGTCAAAGGTTTCCTGCAAACAGACCTACCTACCCTTCACAGGTATGTACTTAACTCGCAGACGAGGTACGGCATCCTATGTGGGTTCAACGTCACAGACTTTCAAGAGAGATGATACGATACCCAGAAGGTGTGACATCATCATCCCTTGAAGCAGCCTCACTTAGTCGAATCCCAATTGATAGGTCCCCAGAGTCGACAATCCTCGGGTCAGACAACTTGTCGAGCCCTAAGGGCCAGGCAAGAAGCATCAAAGAGAATTGCGTCCGAGCGCAGATTTCGTGGCTAGCTGGTGCGAGCTAAGCAAGCAGGCTAATCACTACTCTCTACTTCTAAGTCTTTGTGCAAACTCAAGCCTAGGTCCGGCTTATCTCTCAATCTAACCCTCTCCCAGCACAACAATAATATAATACTGGAAGTAAAGGCAGAAAGGTAAATACATACAAAACCCCAGACGGGAAAACAAGCGCTAGGATTGACTCGCATAGGGAACCAGATTTTCCCCAGCAGAGTCGCCAACTGTCGCTACTGCGAAAATCGGCGCCGGCTATGACAGAAGAGTCGCCACCGAGCGTTATTTATCCCACAAGAGGGAAAGGAAACGCTCAGAGTAAACCTAACACAAAGAGGGAAAGGAATGGTAATCGTAACCAAATCTTGGATTCGGGAGTCGGTTACGCAAGGGGAAGGTATTAGCACCCCTCACGTCCGTCGTACTCGACGGGATCCACACTTGTTTTCTATCTAAGGGTGTGTTATTCTATCTACTCTACAGGTCTGGGTTAAAAAGAAAAGAAAATGACTCGGCAAAGTATCGCACTTTATGCCTACGTATTCCCGTTTGGAACGAGAAATCAGAGTCAACGTAGTTCGCCTACCTACGGGAAAGGAGGGGAAGGTTGCTCGCCAAGATGTCGCATCTCGTGCCTACGTACTTTCATACGGCATGAAAGATCAGAGTAAACTTAGTTCGGGCTACGGAAGACACAAGTTTGTCTGACAGTTTTTTATCTCCTTAAGAAAGGGTTTTCCTGATTAAGGGTCCAAGAGGACAAAAACAGAGTTTGAATGTTTGTTTGATTTTTTTACGAAATAACTGTTTTTTAGTCTGTTTGCAACTTGTACTGCACTAAAGACTTGTGATATGAGAGTGACTACGTCGCATGTCACCCTAAGGGTACCATACTAAGCAGCCAGATTACTGAAGAGTGACCCTCCAGCAACCTTTTCTCAAATAGCTTAAGGCTCATAACGTACAGCACACATTATCCTTATTACTGTGTTTTTGAATTGTTTTGAGATGAGAAGAGAAAGACGCTCTAAAATGCTATGGTTGAAAGAGGAATCTACCTATAGTTATCATGCATGGGTCAAAACCTAATGTCTGTCATAATTTCCTCTTGCACAGAGGAAATCAGAGATCCTAGGGGATGAACAGCAAAAGACAGCAAGCAATTACAGTAAACAGTAAACAGTAAACATGCATGCAATGCAACAGTACCAGAGAGGCAAGAGAAAACAATAGGCAAGAGGAGACAAGCTCCACCTCAAACCTAGAGGTAATCAACACAAGCAAACAGACAATACAGAGAAAAACAAAAGACACAGAGAAGGCAGCCCAAGCAGCAGCAACTAACTCCTACAGCAAACAGCAACAACAAGCTCTAAACAGCAACAGCAAGCTCTAAACAGCACAGTTGAAAAGACAGCAAAGTTGACAGCAAGGACTTCATCTTCAAGCAAGCTTCTATCTTCAAGCTTCATCAAGCACACTCCCAGAGAAGGATTAATCATCAAGATCAAGTTATAATGTTAAGGAACTTAATGACAACCAAAGGAAATCACTAAGAACTCAACATTGCAAATGAAAGGTATCCTCAAAGTTCTACTCACTTGGGCATACCACTCATCCCTCCTAAGGAGATATGGAGATTCCGAAGGAGGACTTTATGTCATTGGATGGAATAGAGGCAAACAATGCACTTCATGTTTGAAGAAATAATCAAAACTAGGTCAAAGGCACTACCTAAAACCCTAATTTCCTAAGCTCCTAAACAATAGCTCCACAAGAGGAAAGGCCTTCAACTTCAAGCTCCAATCCTCAATCCCAAACATCTTCAATGAATTCAGAAGCTCAAACAAAAAGAACTCAAGCTGAAACCCACTCCAAAGCAACCAACCAAACTAAACAATCCAAAGCACTCAAGAGAGGAAACCACAAATACAATCCACTTGTAAAATACAACTAAAATAGAAAATGAAGTTGAAAAATTCTAATAAAATTCCTAGGGGAACATACATGTTTGAAAAACCTAGTTTAAAAAGATTGAATCCTAAATCAACTTCTAAGTTATCTAAACAATTCCTACATTGAGATAGGTCAAGGGGATCCACAAGTTTGGGAGGGTCCTAATCTCAACACCTAAAACAGAACCTAATATTGTTCTAAAAATCCACCAAAACTTCTAAGGGAACATACATGTCTACCCTAACACATACTAAAAAATCAAAGCCAAACTCATCACCAATTGGAAGAACTAAATTCAACAAAACAGATTGTCAACTATGCAAAATTAAAAGAATTAAACAAAATAAGAAAAATCAAATTAAATTAAAAAATGCATGAAATTGTATTTTGTTGATCCCAGAAAATCACAAATTCCATAAGGATCATGAGGATATTTTTAAAATAATTTTTGGATCAAAATTTGAATTAATATGATTTTTGGAATCAACAAACAATTAAAATAAAACAAAATGACATAAAAAACAAATAAAATCTGAAATAAAACAAGAGCCATTGGATCAGTTAACAAGTCAATCCATCCAAGCGCGCTGGTTATGCCACGCAATTTAATGAAACGCCTGCGTTTTGCTATCAGAATTTCCAAACCAACTTTAAGTCTCAAGCGTTGGATCTTGGCTGTAGTCAAAGGTCAAGGCAAGATCTAAGGGTTCAGACATCATATTCTCCAAATCTCAGGCAGGCCAGATGGAGATCAGGGATGGTGGTTCATGGTGGCCGGAGAAGACTCCGGTCGTCTTCTCCGGCGAGAGTCCAAGTTCAGGCAACCAAAAATAAGGTGCCGGCAAAACAGAAGAGTCGCCACCTTTCGTTATTTATCCCTCGGAACGGGAAAGGAAACGATCGGAAAAACCTGACGAAAAGGTATAAGACAAGGTCATCGCAACCGTTGTCTGGGTTCGGGAGTCGGTTATGCAAGGGGAAGGTATTAGCACCCCTCACGTTCGTCGTACTCGACAGGATCCACGCTTGTTGTGTTTACTGGACGAGTTGGTTTATCTATCTACCTATCAAGGCTGGCTTAAACAGAAAAGAAAAATGACTCGGCAAAGCGTCGCGCTTTATGCCTACGTATTCTCATCAGAGAATGAGAAATCAGAGTCAGCGTAGTTCGACTAACTACGGATTACGGGGAAGGGGGCTCGTCAATACATCAGTATTGTGCCTACGTACTCTCAACAGGTATGAGAGATCAGAGCTTACGTAGTTCGGGATAATACGGATTACGGGGATTCAGATTCATCTGTTTTATCGAGTAGGGTTAAACAACAGTTCCAGCAGTGAGGGACAAAGCCTGTTTGCGTCGGCGCTGAAGTTTAACGACACTCTTTTCTTCAGAAAAACTTCCTTTGAATTATGGGCCCACGGGGCAAAAAGGTTTGAAGTTTGTTTTCTGTCTTTTACGGAAGAAGTGTTTTTTATTGTGTTTGCAATTTCAATCGCACTAAAGACTATGACCTGAGAGTGAATGCGTCGCATGTCACCCAAAGGGTGCCATACTAAACATCCAGACTGTCGGAAAGAAGCTCTCCAACAATCCTTTCTCAGATAGCTTAAGGCTCGTAACGTATGAAAGAAATCATTCATGATTACTGTATTTTAAGTTGTTTTGAGATGAGAAGAGAGAGGGCTCAACTAAGGGGAGACTATCAAGTCCTACTGTTGTCATGCCAAGGATTCGTCCTATGGTTGAAGTTTGAAACAGGGAACTCCTAGAAGTTATCATGCATAGGTTTCAACCTAAAGTTCTATCATCATTTCCTTATCAAAGGAAGTGAGGCTCCTATGGGATCATGTCAATGATAAGCAGAAACAGATAAAGCATCAGCTTAAACAGTAAACAGTAAACAGCAAATGACTGTAAAATGCATGCAATGCAAGTGAGGGAGGAAATGTGTGTGGGGTGTCAGCCTCCACAAGCTCATCTCGACCTCAAGCCAAATATGAATAACAGTAATCATACAGCATAAACAACATGCTATCAAGCAGAACAGTAAACTGCAATCATACAGTAGAAATGAAATAAAATGCTATCAAGCAAAACAAACCACATGGGCAAGGGAGCAGGGCTCTACCGAATACCTGCAAGCAAAGCCATACAGTAACAATACAAGCAGAGGGAGCAACTCAACCTCTAGTGCAATCATGCTCCTAGCTTAAAGTCAGTCTAATCATGGACTTATTCTAATGCATCAAGCAAGTCAAACAAGGCACGTCAATACAGAAAAGAAAACAGACAAGAAAGAAGGCAGATCAACAACTCCCTCTTTCAACTCCAAGCTTCATCTCTTCTGACAGCAATCCAGTCTTCAAACTTCAACCACCCTTCAAGGCTATCACCCTCCATGACAAGTACCAACTTGCTTCTCCAGGGTTCAACCCATCCAACATAAGTATCAACTTATTCTCTCTTCTCCAAGCTTCAGCTCCTCAGTCAATTCCACCTTCAGGCTTCACTCTTAACTGCAAGTATCAACTTGACTCCTTCAGGCTCTCCAAGCATCAATGTAAGTGTCAACTTATCCTTTAGTCCTCAAGCCTCAGCTCTACATTCAATCTCAATTGAATCCTCTTCATAAGTATCAACTCAGTCTTCAAGCTTCAGCTCTCTTTGCTTTACCAGTCTCAACTTGGTCATCTTCTCCTACAAGCTTCAACTTCTCAAAGTAATCTTCAATCATCTAGAAGTGTCAACTTCATCCTTCAATTCTTTAAGCCTCAGCTCTTTACTCAATCTCCATTGGATCTTCAAGTATCAACTTGTTCTTCTTGCTCTTCAAGCTTCAGCTGCAATGGCAATGCTCAAGGAATCATCCTCTTCCACACTCTTCAGTGAAGTCCTCATCTTCAAACTCAAGTCCAACATCTTTCAAGATACGCAAACCAGAAGACAATTGATTTAACATGATGAGCGGAAATGATAAACAGCTTACTGACAACCAAAGGAAGCCTGTAAGGGTTCATCATTATGAGACACTGGTTCCCTCAAAGTTCTACTTCCCAGATAAAGCCATTCATCCCTCCAAAGGAGGGATGTGAATATCTTGGAAGGACTTTTAGTCATTGGGAGGAATGGAAGCACAAGATGCTTTCCATATTTGTGAAAGAAGTCATTCTAATCATAAGGCTCTCCCTATGTCCTCTATCTCCTAAATCTTCATCAGACACCTTCAGGCACAAACAAATCCAAGCTCCAAGCATCTTCAAGCAACTTCAATCATCCTCACCTTGTCTTCAACTTGTCTTCAATCTCAACCAAAGGCAAACAAAGCAAAAACCCTAATCTAAGGGGACTAAGGAAGTTAATCTAGTTGAGTTAGTAAGTTAGGATCACCTAAAACATAGTACTAAAGTTAGTCCTAACTAAAATACTAAAACCAATTATAAAATCCTACAAAAATATCTATGGGAACCTAGGTCAATCATGACTCTGCCACATTAATTTCAGAGATCAAATCATCAAATTAGACCTAGAAATAAATTCTACATTATGGGGTACTAAACCTAAACCCTAAAAGGAAGCATCTAAATCTCAATCTAGAAAGCACACTTATTTTCATCACAAAAATGTGAGAAAAATTCTATGGAAGCGTACATGTCTAACCTAATCATACACAAAAAAATTAGGATCAAAATCATCACCACATGATCACACAAAATTCCACAAAATTAAGTATCACACATAACCATTTTAATATCAATAAAAATGTAAAATTCCCATAAAATCAGAAAATGCATGAAATGAAAATATTTTTTCTCTAAAAAATACTAGACTCAATAATGAGTAAAATGCAAAAAGAATGGAATTAATTGGATTAATTTTCAATTTATTGTGATTTTTTCAAGAACCATGAATAAAATGAGAAAATAAAAGAAAATCAAACAAAATAAACACACGCGCGGTGCAAATAGAAACTAAAATCAGTTCAAACTATGGACTGGGCTCGCTGGGGGGTGTGGATAGTGGTTATTTCACTAAGCCCAAAACACTACTTAAATGAAACGCCGCGTTTCATTTCTTCAAATCCTTCACAAATTAGAATTAAAACATGGTCGTTGGATGACTCCTCTAGTCAAAGTCCTCAAGCTGATCCAATGGTGCTAACATCATCTTCTTCGTTTGAACCAAAAATGGAGGGAGAACGCCATTGAAACAGAGCTCAAACCTCAACCTTCTCCTCACTCGGGCTCCCTCAAATCTCCATCAAAATCCATGATCTAAAACACTAAATCACTCTAAATTGAACACTGAATCTAACCCTAGCCTCAGAATTCATTGAATTTACCTCTAACCTAAAACACGATCAAGAATCCAAATTATGCTCTGACCTCAATTGTCACCATTCTTCAAATTGAAAGGTCTAAAATGTTCACCATGTTACACTGATCAATTCTTGCTATAATGCTCATATTATCTCTCAATATCCAGCATGTTCTGATCCAAACAGAAATTGTGTCACCTCATTGATCATCATGAAATCTTCTCTAAGTTTCCAGAAACGATCTCCTAACCACATACTATCAATCTAACCTAACAAATTAACCTAATTCTTCTTAAATTAAGGTGAGGAATGAAAGTTACCAACCTGTGAATTCTTGAGTAACAGATGCACCAAATCTTCACTTCAAGCTCTCAAACCTTCCAAAATCATTCAGTGTACCAAGTTCTTGCTTCTGTATGCAAGAGAATTGATGGAAAACGCCTAGAACTCCAAACTCGATGATGACTTGCAGGTGCTGAAATTCAATTGCAAGAACACGATCCTTCAAGGCTTTGGCTATGGAATTGATCTGGAATCATTCAGTATCCTCCATAGAAGTTGTTGAAATTAAAAGAAAGGAAGAAGATGGTGTGAAATGCAGAAATCGATTTCAATTTGCAATGACCAAAGTGAAGTTGCACACTCTCTTCTCTCAATCAATTCTCACCAACCTTTCTCTCCAACCCCTTCTAATCAATATATAGAACATGTTGGACCTCTCTAGAACCTTCTGGAATCATCCAAGGAGATGTTGAATTTCTCATGTCATCCAAAATCTCATCTCATGCCATACTCACCCCAATTATGTTTCCCTTGTTGCAGCAAATTGTTATGATCCTAAAATCTCCCCAAGTGAGATATTAGAGGTGTTACAAGGCCTTGGCAGCTTGTGTATTGATCTCTCATATGTTTTGCACATGTTACTTAATATGCAAGCAACTACTTTTCAAAGCAAGTCCACAAATTAGACCTCAAATCAAAATTGTAGCTAAACCACTGTTCTTAAAATGTTTTCTAGAGTCAAAATGATATATTACATGCCATGGTTTGGATGTGTAGATTGAAAATATCAATTTCCAACTTTGATTCATTTAACTTATACCCTTATTTTAGGTCATTTTTGCAACTTTGAGCTACAAGCATTTCCATCATCTCATGACCTCTTTAATAGTCTTAAAACATCATTTTGAACAAGTTTGATGTTGAACATTTTTCCATTTGAAGCTTGGAAATAGGAGTTATGGCCTTATACTTGAAATGACTTGTAATCTCCAAATGACCAAAATGCCCTTGACTTGTCAAAGCCATAACTTGAGTTCTACAAATCCTATCGAGGACTTCTAGTACTCTCTAGAAATCTAAGAGGATAAGGAAAAACATTCATGTTGATCAAAAGTCCATAGGAATCATCCTTCTTGGGCAAACGTTTGATGCAAGTTGGGTAACTTTCAAAGCCCCAGATTCACATACCTCAGATGACCTATAACTTGTCAAAGTCATAACTTGAGTTCTATAAATCCTATCAAGGACTTCTAGTACTCAAATTAAAGCTAAGCTCAATCTATACAACATTCATGTTGGTGGAAAGATGATATGACAATCACATCTTGAGCTAAACTGCCTTGAAGATAGGGGTCAAACTAGGGGATTTTACACTGTCAAGTCTTAGAAACCCTAGCTTGAAACTTCTCAAACTCTTCAATCATGATGAGTTGAACTTGGAATCATCCTCATAGAATCTCAATGCATTAATCCATGATCACATGGCTCTTGGATTAGGTCTCAACTTCCTCCAAGTCATCAGTTGACTTAGGGTTGACCCAGTCAAACCCTAGCTGCACCACTCATGGCTGAGTCTTCTTAATCTTGCACAATGACCTATCTAGGCTTCATGATGGCTTTCAAGATATCTCATAAGCTCTCTCAAGGCTTCAAGTCCATATCCTTGGCTTCAGAATCATCCGAGGAGCTCCCACAACTCTCAAGTTAGGAGACCTACACTCTTGGTTTCAACCATTCTCTCTGAGGATCCTTTGACTTCTCTGACAAGGATATCAAACCTTGAACACTTGAATAGGCTTCTTGGCTAGCTTCATACTCTTGTGCAGCCCTTGATTGGTAACCACACCTCTTTATCTCCTGCATACATGTCAATGAAATGCAAATGATAATGCTAATGTGAATGAAATGAAACACAAGCTAGGTAAAGAAATGTTGGTCAAATTTTAGGGTGCAACAGCTGCCCCTATTCAAGCGGCTTGGACCTGACTGGGTGAGAAGCGAACGGCTCTCAGACAATCAAGGTGAAAGACGGTTGAATACCAACAAACCCGGAAATTTGCCAACTACACAAGTACACGGTGCTCTGATGGGAACAAATCTTCGGAAACTGAAATATTAGCTGCACGACAACTAGCTGGGGAATTGGTCACACGGCAACCAGTAATACATGGTCGATCATGCCGTCAGGCATCAGGTCAACAATCAAGTTAATCATGCCATCGGGCATTCAAAGAACTTTCGGGCGTCAGCCGGACTTCGTCGGTAAGTCGGGAATAGCATTCTCGGTCAATCATGGACCAATTGGGGACATCCAAACTTCTCCCATCGGGTACTCCGCATCAGCTAGGAGAACTGCTTCGTCAATACGGTTGGACTTCAATCATCAAGTCTTCAGGGGAAGTTTCGACTTCGCTGTTCAGAAACCTATTAGGGATGACTCATCTCCGCTGGGGATTCTGGAGGACTATCAAGTAACTCTGCTTCGGGGATCCAGAAATCATTCTGGGCGAATCAACTCTGCTGTGGACTTCAAGAATCATCTTGGACAATCAACTCCGCTGGGTACTTCAAGAATCATCCTGAACCAATAACTCTGCTGGAGGTTTCAGGAATCATCCTGAGCAAACACTTTGTCGGGGACTCTAAGCATCAACTTGAGCGACCAACTCTTGCGACTTTGTAGGGGATTTTAAGAATCATCTTAAACAAGCACCTTCGCTGGAGAATTCAAGAATCATCTTGGGCCGAAGACTTTGCTGGGGAATTCAAGAATCATCTTGAGCAAGCGACTCTGCGGAGGAACACCTGCAAAACAAGAACGGTAACGACCTAGCTCATGTTTAGTATGCATGTGCTTTGATAACAGCGCAATGCTCCACACGGTGGAAATACTATGCGTTTATGATAAATGCTATGCAATCATGCAAAATGCTGCGATCCCGTCAGCAAAAAAAAATGCCGAAGGGAGGATCCTCCTGTCAAGGAGAAAGAACCACTCTGGTGGAGAGGGAGAATCATCCTGCCGAGGAGAGGAAGTCACGGCGCTCTCAATCGGACTCCGCATGGGGAAGCAAACTTCGGTCGACTGCTGCAGGGGAATAAAGCTCTACGAGAACCCAGACCTGCTAAGGAAAGCGATGTCAATCGCAGAAATAAACTGCGCGGCCTTCGTGACTACTTCCCTGGAGATAACGACTTCGGCGGGGAAATACGACATCAGCTATTCAAGATTCTACTGGGGAAAACCAATCATGGCCCGAACTGCTTCCAAGGACTCGGCTCTCTCGGGGATCTGCAAACTCGGCTGGGGAAGAAGAAATCATCCTGCTTCCTAGGGAGAGTACGACTCTGTGGGGAATCTCAATTCCGTCGGAGACTTCAGTCTGGGATTATCAATTGTTGCACACTTCAGTATGTGACTCAGCTGGGGAGATGTTGTTCCTTCAGGACGCATCTGATTGGGGAGAGAATCTTCTCTTCCTGGGGAGATGTATCAATGCTTACGATCTCACGTTCAGCCTCTGCGGGGAGAGGCTGCCGAACTTTGCTGGACACGGAGGAATCATCCTGCTTAGGAACGCACACGGCTCGCTGCCTGGAATATGCTACACCTGCAGCAACACAAACAAACATACAAGATACCCTTCTCAAAGGGACCTATCAAGGTTATCATCTTGTGACAATGTTTAAGTAATTCATTGTTTCAACAATCAGTGGCCTAGGCCAGTAAGTTTATGTATGCGCATTTTATCGAAAACATCGGCGTTCTTTTTTGCAAACAAAACAGATAAACGCTAGACAGACAAACAGAATCGCTGAATAGTATACATTTTATTGATAACGAACCCCTGAATGGGTAAAAATGTTTTACAACAGATGCAAGCCCCTGGAATGAGGAAGCCGCGTAAAATAAATATACATCAGTATATACAAATGTCGGCAACGAGGCGTAGACGAACACCATGAGTTGATCCCTCTATGACCCACTTGACTTCGATACTTCTTCGAGGCTTCGGCTTCAGAAGAGATTGATTCAGATGAACGGCCCTCAGGTCTTCCAAACCATTAAACAATGAAAGTCCACACGGGGAATGCAGTCATTTTCTTTTTCAAATCCCTAAATTTTGCCTGAATCGCCCTTCCGGGTTTTCGATTCACCGGGATACCCTTTTTTGCCAAAGTTGCCCATCCGGGTTTTCGACTTTGCGGGTGTACATTTTTTCTTTTATATCCCTAATTTTTGCCCGAACCTTTTTCCTTTTTTATGGTTCACCGGGATGCCCCATTTTTGCCTGGATATTCTTTTTCTTTCCAGCGGGTCATTCTTTAAGCAAAGTATTTTTTAACTGCGCCCGCGTTCACCGGGGATGCAAAATCTTTGCCATCCATCGTGGATAACAACAAAGCTCCTCCCGAGAATACTTTGCTGATGACGTACGAACCTTCGTAATTAGGAGTCCACTTGCCCCGGTGATCGGAGTGTGGAGGAAGAATCTTCTTCAGGACGAGATCACCCGTCTGAAAGCTCCTAGGACACACCTTCTTATCATAAGCTTTCTTCATTCGGCTTTGGTACAGACGACCATGCGCAATCGATGCTAACCTCTTCTCGTCCATCAGGCTGAGTTGGTTTAGTCAGTTCTTAATCCATTCTGCCTCATCGAGTTTCACATCAACCAAAACTCGCAAAGAAGGGATCTCCACTTCTAATGGTAGGACAGCCTCCATACCGTACACTAAGGAGAAAGGAGTTGCCCCGGTTGATGTACGTACCGTTGTACGATAACCGTGCAGTGCAAATGGCAACATCTCGTGCCAATCTTTGTAGGTCACAACCATCTTCTGAACAATCTTCTTTATGTTCTTATTGGCTGCTTCAACGGCGCCATTCATCTTCGGCTGGTAAGGAGATGAGTTGTGGTGTTCAATCTTGAAACTCTGGCACATCTCCTCCATCATCTTGTTATTCAGATTCGAACCATTATCAGTAATGATCTGCTCGGGAATTCCATAACGACAGATGATATCCCTCTTTATGAATTTAGCCACCACCTGCTTGGTCACATTAGCGTACGAGGCTGCCTCCACCCACTTGGTGAAGTAGTCGATAGCTACTAGGATGAAGCGATGACCGTTAGATGCAGTGGGCTCGATCTTGCCTATCATGTCAATGCCCCACATGGAGAACGGCCACGGGGAGGACATGACATTTAACGGGCACGGCGGCACATGAACTTTATCAGCATAAATCTGGCATTTATGACATCTTTTCGTGAATTTAAAGCAATTCGATTCCATCGTCAGCCAGTAGTATCCTGCTCTCAGGATCTTTCTTGTCATAGCATGCCCGCCGGCGTGCATACCAAATGTGCCTTCATGGACTTCTTCCATGAGCATACTCGCCTCTTTCTCATCTATACATCTGAGTAGCACGAGATCGTGGTTTCTTTTATACAACACTCCATCAGGATTGAGATAAAAATTTCCAGACAGCCTCCTCAGAGTCTTCTTATCCTGGGTTGACGCTCCCGCAGGATACTCCTTAGTCATAAGGAAAGTCTGGATATCATGGAACCATGGCTTGCCGTCGGCGGCTTCCTCGATCGCAAAGACGAATGCAGGTCTATCAAGACGAGAAAGGACAATCCTTGGAGCTTCATTCTAAAAATTGACTTTATACATCGAAGCCAACGTGGCTAAGGCATCAGCCATCTGGTTTTCCGCTCTGGGCACATGATGGAGTTCCACTCGATCAAAAAACGGAAGCAGCCTTCTGGCATAATTCATGTACGGCACCAAATTCGATTGACGAGTCTCCCACTCCCCTTTAATCTGGTTAATCACAAGCGCTGAGTCACCATATACGTCTAGGTTCTTGATTCTCAAATCAATTGCTTCTTCTAGACCCGTGATGCATGCTTCGTACTCTGCTTCATTATTGGTGACCGGAAACGTCAGTCTCGCAGTGAACGGGATATGGGATCCGTGGGGAGTCGTGATGATCACCCCAATGCCACTTCCGTAGGAATTAACCGCCCCATCAAATATCAACTTCCACTAGGATTTCCTATCTGGCCCCTCGTCGGGCAACGGCTCATCGCAATCCTTCGCTTTGAGAAACATGATATCCTCATCAGGGAATTCAAATTTCATCGGCTGGTAATCCTCGATCGGCTGTTCGGACAGGTAATCAGACAATACGCTTCCCTTGATGGCCTTCTGGGACACGTACTGAATATCATATTCTGTCAACACCATTTTCCATCTGGCAATCCTGCCCGAAAGCGCTTGCTTCTCGAAGACGTACTTGATCGGATCCATCTTCGAAATTAGCATGGTGGTGTGGTTGAGCATGTACTGTCGTAAACGTTTGGCAGCCCAGGCTAGTGCACAACACGTTTTCTCCAGCATCGAGTAACGAGATTCACAATCTGTGAACATTTTACTCAAGTAGTAAATGGCATGCTTTTTTCTGCACGTCTCGTCGTGCTGACCAAGAACACACCCCATACTATTCTCAAGAACTGTCAAGTACATGATTAGAGGCCGTCCAGCCACTGGGGGTATCAAGATCGGAGGTTCCTGCAGATACTGTTTTATCTTGTCGAATGCCTTCTGGCAATCCTCGTTCCAGATGATCGCCTGATCTTTTTTCAGTAGTTTGAGCATCGGTTCACACGTGGTCGTGAGCTGAGAAATAAACCTTGCAATGTAGTTTATTCTGCCCAGGAAACCACGAACTTCTTTTTCTGTTTTTGGCACTGGCATTTCTTGTATCGCTTTAATCTTCGCAGGATCAACCTCGATGCCTCTTTCGCTCACGATAAACCCCAGTAACTTTCCGGATCGTACTCCGAAAGTACACTTGTTAGGATTCAGCCTCAACCTGAACTTCCTAAGCCTCTCAAAAAGCTTCAGCAAATTGACCAGATGTCCCTCCTCCGTTTGGGACTTCGCAATCATGTCATAAACATAGACTTCAATCTCATGATGAATCATGTCATGAAACAAAGTAACCATTGCTCGTTGGTAAGTGGCCCCTGCGTTCTTCAGACCGAAAGGCATTACCTTGTAGCAAAATGTTCCCCAAGGCGTGATAAACGTAGTTTTCTCCATGTCCTCCGGCGCCATCTTGATCTGATTGTAACCGGAGAAGCCATCCATGAACAAAAACACGGAGAACTGAGTTGTATTGTCGACCAACACATCGATATGAGGCAGCGGGAAATCATCTTTAGGGCTCGCCCTACTCAAATCCCGATAATCGACGCACATTCGTACCTTACCGTCCTTCTTCGGTACAGGCAATATGTTGGCGACCCACGGAGGGTAAGTAGTGACCGCTAAGAAGCCAACATCAAGCTGTTTTTGCACTTCTTCTTTGATCTTAACGGCCATATGTGGTCGCGTCCTCCTAAGCTTCTGTTTAACGGGAGGACAATCTTCTCGCAGCGGCAAGTGGTGGACCACGATGTCAGTGTCAAGTCCGGGCATATCTTCGTATGACCAAGCAAAGACGTCACTATACTCTCTTAGCATCTCGACCAATCTCTGCTTGACATCACTCTGTAATGCAGCCCCTATCCTGACGTTCCTGACGAGTTCTTCAGAACCCAGATTCACAATCTCGATCTCCTCTTCATGAGGCAGAATAACTTTCTCCGCTTGTTTCAACAAGCGGGCCAACTCTTCAGGAAGGTCTTCGTCTTCATCAATCTCTTCTTCGGCTTGATAGATCGGGCAATCGAAGTCGAAGTGAGTCGTAGAAGGTCCAGAGTCGATGTCATCTGCTATGTGGATCCTGCAATAACAAGGGTTAAGCTTAAAACAAGGATATGCAGGTTAGCACAAACCTCATTGCCATTTTATTGTTTTTCAAAACAAATATAAAACAGGAATAACAGAGATCACAATATTTGAACACGAAGAAAAACGCCTTTTGATTTATTGGTAAAATGCATGTACATAATCCAACAAGGCCCTGACAATAAAACCACTATGCCCCGGGTAGGACATAGGGTTGTACAATGATTAGAAAAAGTAAATCATTACTCTTCGCTTGTCATCTGGATGATGTCCTTGACGGACCAATTGTTGAGGCTCTCGCCTGGCTTGCTTGGCTGGATCCAAGAGTCTAAGTCACAGTCGCTATCTCCGCTGTCTTCAGACACCGCGTTGATTCTTTCAAATATCACCCTGCCACTGGTAAACTGGATCGGCCCTTTACCTCGCGACGCACTGCTAGAAGAGGAGGCTTCAGCTCCAGGAGAGTATCCCAACCCAAACTTGTCTTGCTTGTTAGGTATCTCCAAAATTCGCCCCCAGCCTGGGGTAGATCCGGCTTGAACAACGGCCCGGGCTTCCTTGAATGAAGAGAGAGTCATCTCTGGCTTCTCAGTGACTACAGGAGCTATGTCCTTGACTTTAACATCTTCGAACGCTTGGCATAGGGTTTTGTGGATTTCCCCATCCATCTCAACATACTTGAAGGACGACAAATGGCTCACCATTATGTCTTCCTCGCCACAAACAGTCATGATGCTACCTCCGACAGCATACTTGAGTTTCTGGTGCAACGTGGAGGTCACGGCACCTGCGGAATGGATCCATGGCCGGCCTAAGAGACAACTGTAGGAAGGCATGATGTCCATAATGTAGAAGATCGCGTCGAATGTTTCTGGCCCGACTTGGATTGGCAACGTCACCTCCCCGAAAACATGGCGTTTGGTTCCATCGAACGCCTTCACAACCAGATCACTGGGTGTGCAAATCACTCCACAAGTATCCAACTTCATTAATGCCTTCTTCGGAAAAACATTGAGCGAAGACCCTGTGTCTACCAATACGTGAGACATAATCGTTCCCCTACACTCTATCGAGATGTGCAGGGCGCTATTGTGGTTCCTCCCCTTTGGCGTCAGCTCTAGGTCAGTGAACCCTAACCCATTTCCAGCATTCACATGGGCTACGACCTCTTCCAGCTAGTTTACCGATATTTCCTGCGGTACATATGCAGCGTTCAACACCTTCAGCAGCGTGTTGCGGTGTGCCTCAGAACACAGCAACAGGTTCAGGATGGAAATCTTCGAGGGTGTCTGATGGAGATGATCCACAATCTTGTAGTCACTCTTTTTAATCAACCTCATAAATTCTTCGGCGTCTTTAATGAGCATGTCTTTTTCTACCCCACGAGGGATCTCTTCGACGACTTTACTCTTACCTTTATCAGTTGCATCAGCTCTGTCCGCTTTATCCGCCACGATCTCAGGTGGTGCAAACACTCTCCCGCTACGAGTGATTCCGCTAATGCCCGCTAGGTCCTCCACAGACGACCCGAACGGTTCTAGTTCCAACTTCTGTCCGTTGCAGTAGACCTCAGCCCCATAATGCCATGGGACAGCGTTGGTGCTTTCGAAGGGTATCGGCCCAGCTTTGGTGATGGTAATCGTGGGCGGTCTGGGTGCAGAAATGGTTATCGTCTGGCGAGGGATGGTGATGGTGGCGACCTCATCATCTTGCTTCAGCATTACCTCTCCCGATCCACATTCGGCCCTCCGGCGGAACTGCAAAATCCCTTCAGTCATCAGACTTTGAATCCCCTCTATCAGCTGTTCACATCCATCAGGACTTGTCGCACATCCCATACACAGCTCTCCGCAACCTGGAAAGAAACCTCTTTTCATCAGCTTAGCTTTAACGAAGCTAAGCGGTGTCTTCAGATCTCTGACGTCAGTCAACACATCCAAACTCTCGTCTTCAATAATGGCGTTTACTCCGCCTCCCCTATGATTCGGCATAGGGTTCTTCGTGACGTTTGGCACATTATCTGAGAAGTTGATGATCTTGGCATCCACCATGTCCTGCACCTTATGCTTGAAGGCTTTGCAGTTTTCTATTGTGTGGCCTGGTGCCCCTGAGTGAAATTCGCAAGTTGCATTCGCGTCATAACCTGGCGGAGGTGCCCCTGTCAAGGGAGCCAAGGTTCTCTTCTGTATCAACTGTAGCTGAAGCAAAGCCTTTAACAGTTGCGCGTACGACATGGGCGGTGTCTCGAGGTGACGGCTCGACAGAGGTGCCCGATTTTGATACTTTCTGTACCCTTGTTGATTCGGTTGCTGCTGCTGTGGCTGTTGAACTGCCGGGATAGTTATGCTGGCCACCTGCTGGTGATAGCCTTTACCCTTCCTTTGAGCGTTGGTCACGGCGCTCGTTTCTCCTTCCCGTCTTTTTCCACCATAAGGTTTCTTGCCTCCTCCAGCTGAGGATGAATCACCTTGAATTTTCCCCAGTTTGATCCCATTTTCGATGTGCTCACCCGTGATAATGATATCTGAGAAGGTTCCGGACATGCCGCTGACCAATTTCTCATAGTAAACCCCTGGGAGGGTGGCTACGAACATCTGCACAAGCTCACGTTCAACCATCGGCGGCTGAACTCTGGCTGCCAATTCACGCCACCGCTGGGCGTATTCCTTGAACCCTTCGTTGTTCCTTTGCGACAGATTCTGCAGTTGGACTCGGTTCGGGGCCAAGTTGCTATTGTATTGGTAATAGTGCACAAATGCTTCAGCAAGGTCCTTCCACGTGCGCACACTGGTAGGCTCCAGACTCATGTACCATTCGAGGGATGGCCCAGATAGACTGTCCTGAAAGAAGTGCATCAGCAACTTCTCGTCATCAGAATGAGCTGACATTTTTCTGTAATATGATCTTAGGTGGACGCGAGGGCAAGTGGTGCCCTTATACTTCTCAAAGTCAGGTACCTTGAACTTGGGAGGCACCTTGAAATCAGCAATCAGTCCCAACTTGGACATATC
The DNA here is from genome assembly GCA_963859935.3 of Lathyrus sativus. NCBI lineage: Eukaryota > Viridiplantae > Streptophyta > Magnoliopsida > Fabales > Fabaceae > Lathyrus > Lathyrus sativus. The sequence goes on from OZ012738.1 coordinate 227,378,340, forward strand.
AACCCCCAGGGTGTTCTGGTTCTCGATGTTCCTCATCTTATCCTCGAGTGCCTTGAACCTTAGCCGTGCTTCAGCAGTCAGCTCCCCTTTAGCACCTCTCTGAGAGAACACATCGTCTTGACAGTCTTCTAACCACGGCTGAGGCCCGAACAGATTCCCAACACCTGCATTGTTGTTGCCCAGTCCAACATTGACGTTAGCTTCAAGACTCCCATTACCGACGCCCGTCGTATTGCCGTTGAGTCCCATGTTAGCTATCACATTGCCATTGGCACTGCCATTCCCCCCGGTCACGGGGACGCCATTCTGAGGAGTTTCAACAGGTGGAGGAGTTGGCACGGTCCCACCATGGAGTACGCCATTGCTATCGACCCTTGAAATCAGAGGCTGAACCAAAGTTCTGAGCTGATCCTGGCCATTGGCGACCGCTTGCATGAGCTCCATGAAGCGATCCATTCTTTCGCGGAGTTCTTGAACATCAGTTTCACTTGCTCCATGATTCTAGTTTGATTTGCTCTGGTCGGATAGCGGTGGATAGGTCTCTGATCAATCCTGGCACAACCTGAAACAACCTGAAAACACAAAAGGGTTAGGAAAAACGACAAAGTGCTCGTTATGCAAATGCTTCATGCAAATGCAAACGTGTGTCTGTGCGTTGAGGAGATTTCCCCCGATCCTAGTGCCTGAGTGCCAGTGCTGATAATAAGAAGTCTGAGTCCAGTCATGGAAATAACATCTCATATGTACGAAGAAAGCCCATCAAGGCAGTACACAACATCACTGAATACAAGCTGAATCAATAGCATGACCTCAACCAACAAGCCTGGTGATGGTCAGCATACAATGATGATCAAACAAAAGGAATACAAATAGTCAAGCACGGCCACAGGCGCGAAACTCTTCTAGCAACCCCTTCGTTTCTGGATGATCAGGCCGAGTGAGCAACCCTTCGACGAGTAACTCCCTCTGCATAATGGTGTACTGAAGACCTTCGACCGAATCTTCCCATGCTCCTTCGCCGAAACAATCTTCTAACTTCCGCTTCTTGGATTCAAACATCAGTTTGCGCTCCTTCAGGTTAGCGAGAGCTTTGTTGAGCTGGCCTTCAGCGGCATATCTGCGAGCAGTTTCTTCATCAAACCTCTTCTCACTAGCCTTCCCCTGGGCTTTCAGCTTGGAGATCTGTTGCATCAGCTTATCCTCCTGCTCTTTCTTGTTGGCTAGGGAGGCCTTCCAGTGCTGGTTGAACTTGGATATCCTCCGATACGCTTCGTTCAAGTGCTGCTTCTTCGTGGTCAGTACATCATTGACAACTTTGAAGTCTCGACCCATGCGCTCACACTCAGCTATCTGCTTAGTCAAATCTGTCCCCAACTGGTTCACCAGTTCAGTCTACCTCTTGAAGGAATGAACAGCTTCGTTTCTCTCGCTTCGGAGCTTGGCCAATTCTTTCTCCAGTTCTTCGTTTGCCTTCTTCAATTCATCTCGCTCAGCTAACACCTGATTATGCTGCTGAATGGGCACAGTGGTAGGCTCTTCAATCACTGGAGGGCTTTCTGGCTTGGCAGGAAGAAACGGCATCCCTATAGCATCTGCTCTGGCTCTGATCCACGTCACATATGGAGCGTAGGCTTGACTATTGCTTCTCCCCAGCAATGGTTTTCCCCTCTTGCAGATACCATTCCAAGCGCGCTGAAGCTTAGACAACATATCCCCCTCTAGAAGACCAGTGAGGTACAGAGATTCCTGCACCTCTTCATCCTCCGGCGGAGCTCTCAAAGCGTAAGCAAACTGTTGGACCAGCAAAGACGGATTATAGTTTATACAGCCCTTCCTGCCTATCAAAGGCACGTTCGGAAACCCGCTGTAGCTAAAGATAATCTCGGTACCCAACCTATCTCTGTCAAACTAGTCAATATCCTCCGCTGATAGACTCATCAAACGCTCGGACCACTCAGATGTGGCTGCAGACGAAACAAAGGGACCCCTCTTGGGTAGATGACTATCAAGCCATTTATAAAGTAGGGGCACACAACACGAGACATTCTTACCCCTCCTGTTCTCGTTTTTGTAGTGGATGGAATGGTAGACATCTCCTATCAAGGTAGGGACTGGATTCCCTGATGCAAAGATGCGGAAGGCGTCGAAGTCTACAAAATCAGGCATATTAGGGAACAGAATGATACCATATATGCACAGAGCGAGAATGGCGTTGAACACGACTCAACATCCGTCCTTGGCGCACTGCTGAGCCTTTCCCACTAAGAACTGCAAGGAGAAACCGGGAACCTTGTTCCAACTAGACAATACCAACTCGGAGGCATCCAGATGAAGTGACGGAGCTAGACCAGCCAGATTAGGCTCAGCATCCATATGAACAAAGGGCATCTGCCTCTTGATAGGCACACCTAACAAATCAGCATATTCCTCTAGCGTGGGTGCGAGAACAAAATCCTGGAAAGTAAAGCATCTCAACGGAGGATCGTAGAACTGTAACAAGGCGTGCAACCCATTCAACTCGAACGCAGAAGGTTTACGAACCAAACTGAGCAATTTGCCGTAAGACTTTCTGAACTCATCTCTCACAGAATCATCTGCTAAAGCAATCAAACCGGTCAGCTGAACCACATCAGGGGCAGGGAGCTTGTAAGCCACGGTCTTCCTCAGAGAACCCATAACAATACAAAAGAAGGCCAGAAATCCTGAATCGGGGGAAACAGTACCTGCAACACAGACACACGTTAATGAAATGCAAATGAGTATGCAAAGCAATGTAAAATGCAATCATGCAGCAGGAGATCAAGGCAACTGTGCTGTGGAGATTTTGTATCAACAAAACCATGATGCTGCTCTGTCAAGAACAACCACTATCTCTGATAATAAGAAAACCCTGGTATCGGACCACAAATCTGCTCTGTCAAGAACACACACACATAGGGCCATAAATCTGCTCTGTCAAGAACAACCATCTGATAATAAGGACCTCTGATACAGGACCAAAACTCTTCTTTGTCAAGAACAAACATACATCTGCTGATGAGACCCTCTGATCCTAATCAAAAACCTGCTCTGTCAAGAACAAACATCTGATGATAAGATCCTCTGATCCCAATCAAAAACCTGCTCTGTCAAGAATAAACATCTGATGATAAGATCCTCTGATCCCAATCACAAACCTGCTTTGTCAAGAACAAACATCTGATGATAAGATCCTCTGATCCCAATCAAAAACCTGCTCTACTCTATCAAGAACAAATACACATCTCGGAATATAAGGTCCTCTGATACAGGACCAAAACTCTGCTCTGTCAAGAACAATCATATATCTGATGATGAGAACTTCGAGTACCAACAAAACTGATTCACTATCGAGAAAACCAGGTAGTCTGAAGGTTAAAGTTTCCTGCAACAAACCCAACCCTGCTCACAGGTATGGACCTAAACTGACTCAAGTTCGGCATCCTATGCCGTCATCAGCGTCACAAACATTCAAGAGGGGTGATACGATACCCAGAAGGTGTGGCATCACCAGCTCATGAAGCGGCCTCACTCGGCTGAATCCCAAATGATCGGTCCCCAGAGTCGACAATCCTCCAAACCAACAACCCCCTCAACCCAAAGGGTTGAAAAAGAAGTCAACCGGGAGAACCTCGTCTGAGCGTGGATTTCATGAGACACTAGTGCCTGCCAAGCAAGCACGCACCCACTAATTTCCACAACTAATGCTATGTTCACTCAAGCCTGGGTCTGGCTTCTCACTCATCAGAATTCCCCTCCCACAACAGCACAGATAATCATATCATACTGAAAATAAAGTGCGGGAAATAAAAATGCGATAAATAAACACAACCCAACAAGTAATCATACAAGCGCTAGGATTGACTCTCGCAGGGGACGTCGGATCCCCAAACTGACTCGCATAAGGGACGTTGGATCCCAGGAAACTATGAAGTCCCCAGCAGAGTCGCCAACTGTCTCTTCCACGAAAATAAGGTGCCGGCAAAACAGAAGAGTCGCCACCTTTCGTTATTTATCCCTTGGAACGAGAAAGGAAACGATCGGAAAAACCTGACGAAAAGGTATAAGACAAGGTCATCGCAACCGTTGTCTGGGTTCGGGAGTCGGTTACGCAATGGGAAGGTATTAGCACCCCTCACGTCCGTCGTACTCGACGGGATCCACGCTTGTTGTGTTTACTGGACGAGTTGGTTTATGCCTACGTATTCTCATCAGAGAATGAGAAATCAGAGTCAACGTAGTTCGACTAACTACGGATTACGGGGAATAGGGCTCACCAATACATCAGTATTGTGCCTACGTACTCTCAACAGGTATGAGAGATCAGAGCTTACGTAGTTCGGGATAATACGGATTACGGGGATTCAGATTCGTCTGTTTTATCGAGTAGGGTTAAACAACAGTTCCAGTAGTTAGGGACAAAGCCTGTTTGCGTTGGCGCTGAAGTTTAACGACACTCTTTTCTTCAGAAAAACTTCCTTTGAATTATGGGCCCACGGGGCAAAAAGGTTTGAAGTTTGTTTTCTGTCTTTTACGGAAGAAGTGTTTTTTATTGTGTTTGCAATTTCAATCGCACTAAAGACTATGACCTGAGAGTGAATGTGTCGCATGTCACCCAAAGGGTGCCATACTAAACATCCAGACTGTTGGAAAGAAGCTCTCCAACAATCCTTTCTCAGATAGCTTAAGGCTCGTAACGTACGAAAGAAATCATTCATGATTACTGTATTTTAAGCTGTTTTGAGATGAGAATAGAGAGGGCTCAACTAAGGGGAGACTATCAAGTCCTACTGTTGTCATGCCAAGGATTCGTCCTATGTTTGAAGTTTGAAACAGGGAACTCCTAGAAGTTATCATGCATAGGTTTCAACCTAAAGTTCTATCATCATTTCCTTATCAAAGCAAGTGAGGATCCTATGGGATCATGTCAATGATAAGCAGAAACAGATAAAGCATCAGCTTAAACAGTAAATAGTAAACAACAAATGACTGTAAAATGCATGCAATGCAAGTGAGGGAGGAAATGTGTGTGGGGTGTCAGCCTCCACAAGCTCATCTCGACCTCAAGCCAAATATGAATAACAGTAATCATACAGCATAAACAACATGATATCAAGCAGAACAGTAAACTGCAATCATACAGTAGAAATGAAATAAAATGCTATCAAGCAAAACAAACCACATGGGCAAGGGAGCAGGGCTCTACCGAATACCCGCAAGCAAAGCCATACAGTAACAATACAAGCAGAGGGAGCAACTCAATCTCTAATGCAATCATGCTCCTAGCTTAAAGTCAGTCTAATCATGGACTTATTCTAATGCATCAAGCAAGTCAAACAAGGCACATCAATACAGAAAAGAAAACAGACAAGAAAGAAGGCAGATCAACAACTCCCTCTTTCAACTCCAAGCTTCAGCTCTTCTGACAGCAATCCAGTCTTCAAACTTCAACCACCCTTCAAGGCTATCACCCTCCATGACAAGTATCAACTTGCTTCTCCAGGGTTCAACCCATCCAACATAAGTATCAACTTATTCTCTCTTCTCCAAGCTTCAACTCCTCAGTCAATTCCACCTTCAGGCTTCACTCTTAACTGCAAGTATCAACTTGACTCCTTCAGGCTCTCCAAGCATCAATGTAAGTGTCAACTTATCCTTTAGTCCTCAAGCCTCAGCTCTACATTCAATCTCAATTGAATCCTCTTCATAAGTATCAACTCAGTCTTCAAGCTTCAGCTCTCTTTGCTTTACTAGTCTCAACTTGGTCATCTTCTCCTACAAGCTTCAGCTTCTCAAAGTAATCTTCAATCATCTGGAAGTGTCAACTTCATCCTTCAATTCTTTAAGCCTCATCTCTTTACTCAATCTCCATTGGATCTTCAAGTATCAACTTGTTCTTCTTGCTCTTCAAGCTTCAGCTGCAATGGCAATGCTCAAGGAATCATCCTCTTCCACACTCTTCAGTGAAGTCCTCATCTTCAAACTCAAGTCCAACATCTTTCAAGATACGCAAACCAGAAGACAATTGATTTAACAGGATGAGTGGAAATGATAAACAGCTTACTAACAACCAAAGGAAGCTTGTAAGGGTTCATCATTATGAGAGACTGGTTCCCTCAAAGTTCTACTTCCCAGATAAAGCCACTCATCACTCCAAAGGAGGGATGTGAATATCTTGGAAGGACTTTTAGTCACTGGGAGGAATAGAAGCACAAGATTCTTTCCATATTTGTGAAAGAAGTCATTCTAATCATAAGGCTCTCCCTATGTCCTCTATCTCCTAAATCTTCATCATACACCTTCAGGCACAAACAAATCCAAGCTCCAAGCATCTTCAAGCAACTTCAATCATCCTCACCTTGTCTTCAACTTGTCTTCAATCTCAACCAAAGGCAAACAAAGAAAAAACCCTAATCTAAGGGGACTAAGGAAGTTAATCTAGTTGAGTTAGTAAGTTAGGATCACCTAAAACCTAGTACTAAAGTTAGTCCTAGCTAAAATACTAAAACCAATTATAAAATCCTACAAAAATATCTATGGGAACCTAGGTCAATCATGACTCTGCCACATTAATTTCAGAGATCAAATCATCAAATTAGACCTAGAAATAAATTCTACATTATGGGGTACTAAACCTAAACCCTAAAAGGAAGCATCTAAATCTCAATCTAGAAAGCACACTTATTTTCATCACAAAAATGTGAGAAAAATGCTATGGGAGCATACATGTCTAACCTAATCATACACAAAAAATTAGGATCAAAATCATCACCACATGATCACACAAAATTCCACAAAATTAAGTATCACACATAACCATTTTAATATCAATAAAAATGTAAAATTTCCATAAAATCAGAAAATGCATGAAATGAAAATATTTTTTCTCTAAAAAATACTAGACTCAATCATGAATAAAATGCAAAAAGAATGGAATTAATTGGATTAATTTTCAATTTATTGTGATTTTTTCAAGAACCATGAATAAAATGAGAAAATAAAAGAAAATCAAACAAAATAAACACATGCGCGGTGCAAATAGAAACTAAAATCAGTTCAAACTATGGACTGGGCTCACTGGGGGGTGTGGATAGTGGTTATTTCACTAAGCCCAAAAAACTACTTAAATGAAACGCCGCATTTCATTTCTTCAGATCCTTCACAAATTAGAATTAAAACATGGCCGTTGGATGACTCCTCTAGTCAAAGTCCTCAAGCTGATCCAATGGTGCTAACATCATCTTCTTTGTTTGAACCAAAAATGGAGGGAGAACGCCATTGAAACAGAGTTCAAACCTCAACCTTCTCCTCACTCGGGCTCCCTCAAATCTCCATCAAAATCCATGATCTAAAACACTAAATCACTCTAAATTGAACACTGAATCTAACCCTAGCCTCAGAATTCATTGAATTTACCTCTAACCTAAAACACGATCAAGAATCCAAATTATGCTCTGACCTCAATTGTCACCATTCTTCAAATTGAAAGGTCTAAAATGTTCACCATGTTACACTGATCAATTCTTGTTATAATTCTCATATTATCTCTCAATATCCCGCATGTTCTTGATCCAAACAGAAATTGTGTCACCTCATTGATCATCATGAAATCTTCTCTAAGTTTCCAGAAACGATCTCCTAACCACATACTATCAATCTAACCTAACAAATTAACCTAATTCTTCTTAAATTAAGGTGAGGAATGAAAGTTACCAACCTGTGAATTCTTGAGTAACAGATGCACCAAATCTTCACTTCAAGCTCTCAAACCTTCCAAAATCATTCAGTGTACCAAGTTCTTGCTTCTGTATGCAAGAGAATTGATGGAAAACGCCTGGAACTCCAAACTCGATGATGACTTGCAGGTGCTGAAATTCAATTGCAAGAACACGATCCTTCAAGGCTTTGGCTATGGAATTGATCTGGAATCATTCAGTATCCTCCATAGAAGTTGTTGAAATTAAAAGAAAGGAAGAAGATGGTGTGAAATGCAGAAATTGATTTCAATTTGCAATGACCAAAGTGAAGTTGCACACTCTCTTCTCTCAATCAATTCTCACCAACCTTTCTCTCAAACCTCTTCTAATCAATATATAGAACATGTTGGACCTCTCTAGAACCTTCTGGAATCATCCAAGGAGATGTTGAATTTCTCATGTCATCCAAAATCTCATCTCATGCCATACTCACCCCAATTTTGTTTCCCTTGTTGCAGCAGCTTGTTATGATCCTAAAATCTCCCCAAGTGAGATATTATAGGTGTTACAAGGCCTTGGCAGCTTCTGTATTGATCTCTCATATGTTTTGCACATGTTACTTAATATGCAAGCAACTACTTTTCAAAGCAAGTCCACAAATTAGACCTCAAATCAAAATTGTGGCTAAACCAATGTTCTTAAAATGTTTTCTAGAGTCAAAATGATATATTACATGCCATGGTTTGGATGTGTAGATTGAAAATATCAATTTCCAACTTTGATTCATTTAACTTATACCCTTATTTTAGGTCATTTTTGCAACTTTGAGCTACAAGCATTTCCATCATCTCATGACCTCTTTAATAGTCTTAAAACATCATTTTGAACAAGTTTGATGTTGAACATTTTTCCATTTGAAGCTTGGAAATAGGAGTTATGGCCTTATACTTGAAATGACTTGTAATCTCCAAATGACCAAAATGCCCTTAACTTGTCAAAGCCATAACTTGAGTTCTACAAATCCTATCAAGGACTTCTAGTACTATCTAGAAAGATAAGAGGATAAGGAAAAACATTCATGTTGACCAAAAGTCCATAGGAATCATCCTTCTTGGGCAAAAGTTTGATGCAAGTTGGGTAACTTTCAAGGCCCCGGATTCACATACCTCAGATGACCTGTAACTTGTCAAAGTCATAACTTGAGTTCTATAAATCCTATCAAGGACTTCTAGTACTCAAATTAAATCTAAGAGCAAGCTCTACAACATTAATGTTGGGGGAAAGATGAGATGACAATCACATCTTGAGCTAAACTGCCTTGAAGATAGGGGTCAAACTAGGGGATTTTACACTGTCAAGTCTTAGAAACCCTAGCTTGAAACTTCTCAAACTCTTCAATCATGATGAGTTTACCTTGGAATCATCCTCATAGAATCTAAATGCATCAATCCATTATCACATGGATCTTGTATTAGGTCTCAACTTCCTCCAAGTCATCAGTTGACTTAGGGTTGACCCAGTCAAACCCTAGCTGCACCACTCATGGCTGAGTCTTCTTAATCTTGCACAATGACCTATCTAGGCTTCATGATGGCTTTCAATATATCTCATAAGCTCTCTCAAGGCTTCAAGTCCATATCCCTAGCTTCATAATCATCTGAGGAGCTCCCACAACTCTCAAGTTAGGAGACCTACACTCTTGGTTTCAACCATTCTCTCTGAGGATCCTTTGACTTCTCTGACAAGGATATCAACCCTTGAACACTTGAATAGGCTTCTTGGCTAGCTTCATACTCTTGTGTAGGCCTTGATTGGTAACCACACCTCTTGATCTCCTGCATACATGTCAATGAAATGCAAATGATAATGCTAATGTGAATAAAATGAAACACAAGCTAGGTAAAGAAATGTTGGTCAAATTTTGGGGTGCAACAGTAACCATATGCTATCTCTCAAAACTTGAACTAAACTCAAAATTCTGTTAAAACCAAAGTGTTTGAAATGTGATTTCCAATCATAAAATTCACCCATTTGCTTGGTTTGAGGCATCTAGCACAAAAATGCATTTTTCCCTCCTTTCCATATTTGAAATTTCTTCCTTTTCAAGCCATTTCAAGTGACTTTTTGATATGAGCCAAAACAAACTCTCATGACCACTTGGTTGCATTCAAAACATCATTTTAAGCAAGTTCCATGTTGAACAAATTTCCATTTGAAGCTTGCAAGTTGGATATTTTGGCCAATGATTGAAAATGACCTATAATCTCACTTTCCCAAAATACCCCTGACTTGTAAACCTCATAACTTCAGTTCTATAAATCATATGGAGGACTACTAGTACAATTTAGAAATCTAAGATCATGAGGAACAACTTTCATGTTGACAAAAAGTTCAGGTGAAACCTCCTTGTAGGTCAAAAATATCCTTGAAGTCAGATGATTTTCACAGACAAATTTTAGAATCATCTGAGGACCTATAACTTGTCTGGACCATAACTTGAGTTCTATAAATCTAATGGAGGACTTCTGGTACTAAAATTAAAGGTATTGAGATGCTCTACAAGTTTCATGTTGGCCAAAGATCCACTTGAAACTTGTATCTTGACTTATGTGGCCTTGAAGTTAGGCACTAAACAGGGTAATTTGCACTGAAACCCTAATTTAGCAACTTCCCACGTCCTTGATTCTTCTCGATTTGATCTTGGCGCAACACCAAAAATGTCTTATCACATCATTCCATGAACTCCATGACCTCAAAGTAGGCTTGAATGCTTTTCAATTGCACAAATGACCTAGGGTTGATCCAGATGAAACCCTAATTGCTTGCACCTCAATTGTGGCTCTTGCATTTGACACAATGGCTTGATTTAGCTCTAACATGGCTCTCTAGGAACTCCATAAGCTCTATACACATCTCATATTCACACCTCATAATTCACATCCCATTTATGGTCCTCAGCTGATCAAGACCTCCCACCACCTCCTGATGACTTGGATGACTTCTCAAGCTTGGATAAGATTTCTTGCTAGGCTTCTCTTGATAGTAATCACACTTGATCCCCTGTTGGATGAATGATATGACATGATATGCAAATGATAGAAATATGCAAATGATAATGTAATGAAACATAAACTAGGTAAAAGATGTTGAGCAAATTTTGGGGTGCAACAGTAAGCATGGCAAAAGATGACTTGAATTTGCAAAATTCACCAAAAATAGAAGAAGACCTCAATAATCTCAAATAAAATACTCAAGGAAATCTTGATCAAGTGCAAAATAGAATGCAAAACCTCATGGTCAAATTCAACCCAAAGCACCACCAATTAGGTCCAAGAAGGCATGGTGTTCCACTTTATCGAGTGTGTGTCGAGGGTCAACAAAAAGTCAAAGGAAAACTATTTAAAAATGATCATTGACAACTCAAGTCCACCCTCAAAAACGACTCAATCCATAACCTAAGTGGAGGAGAAGAACTGGTCATATGGGATACTTAATTGAGGTTCAAATGGTCAATTCAAAACTAGGTATACACCATGAAACACTTTGAATCATAAATTCCAAATAAAATATTAAAATTAAAGGAAAAATAAAATAAAAATCTTGAAAAATTAAATAACATATTGAAATGTCATAAAATGATTTTTGGGGATTTTTATGAACTATGGAACTAATTTAAAATTAATAAAATGAAAAATGTAAATAAAAGAAATAAAATAAAAAGAACAAGTGAAATAGGGTATGATCAGTAAACTGGGTTTGAACTGAAATCCTTGTATAGCACGCATGGGCCTTAAAATTGGAGGTGTCAATAGCAAGAATGCTAAGCCCAATTGCCAAAATAAAGCAGCTACTAAATGAAATGCAGTGTTTCATTTATCCAGTCAAATTCAACGCAACACATAATCCATGGTAAACCACACACATGCGTGACACCTTGCAAGTCAAATAGTCTCCCTTTCCCACTCAGCTTCCATCTGAAACTGAACCAGACGCTAGAGCTAGGGCTCCGGTCTTCTTCTCTGGGAGACCTCGCCGGAGCTCAGGGATGAAATCACCATAAAAATGCCAAATTCTAGTACCATTTCAAAGCCCTACCCATGTAGAACATAAATCCACTATCCATTTTTAAAAAAGGTTCTTAAAACCAGGTGAAAGCAAGCCACGAGTTTCTTACTACACATTCTGAAATCACTTCAAACACCCACGAAAGCAATACAAACATTGCCCACGTGAAGTAGGACTTCAGATGCAAACCAAATGAGACTTAATGCAAGGCTAAAATGAGAGTTTGGAATACAAGAAGATTACCTAACGGAGCTGCTCCGTTGGCTCTTCAAAATGGTTGCAAGTTTTGCTCTGATGATGCTAAACCAATCCTTGCACTTTGGTGATGATGAACTGAGCACCAGCTTGAAGAAAATCTCCAGGAAATGTCCAATTCGAAGAAGAGAAAATTTGTGAAATTTTTGAGTCACCCTCTTCTCTTAAGCAACAACACTCTGAACAATTAGGGTTGAGTTTTGCCTATATATGGTGGGTTTAATACACTCCATGCAGGCCCATGTTGGTTGTATTGCTTGATTTCCAACTTTGGCCAAAATATTTCTTCTTAGTGCACACACGGGTACCCTTCTTGTACCATCCTTTTGGGGTCAGCAAAATCAACCATTGGGGGGTAGGAATGAATCACGTTGATTTGAGTCATTTAGAATGAGTTTATGTAAGGTTTTGTGCCATGACATTTTAAGGTATGATATGTAAAGAAGTGGCATGATACATGATTTTATGTTGGTCCAAATGAAGTAAAATATATCATGACCATGTAATGGTGTGAAAAAGTTCAAAAATGAGTTCAAATGGTGACTTGTAATGGAAGGTATTCAAATCATGTCCAAAAATTCACTTTTCGAGCTCACCATGGTTCAAATGATCACATAAACCATCAAATGCCATTTAAATTGAGTTCATGATAATGTTAAGGCCATTGGACACAAGTTTCATGTTGGACAAAAATGGATTAGAGGCCTTGAAGTTCATGGAAATGACCATTGAAAAGAATGACCTATAATGATGTTTCCAAAAATACCCTTGCCTTGTGAAGACCATAACTTGAGCTCCACACATGAGAAAGAGGACTTCTAGGACTTTTGGAAAGCTAACACAATGAGAAACAACTTGTTAGACTATAGCACGGATCTAGAAGGGAGGGTTGAATAGATCCCCAATTAAAATTTGAGTCGGCGCTACCAATTAAAATTTGGTTTTGAAATATTGTTTTTAGTGCGGAAGCGGCCGAGGAAAATATAGTCTAAAACGAACGGTTATTGGAAAACCGGATATGCGTAAGCCTTTGGATTAATGACAATATGGAAAATATAATCACAACACTAATCACACTTATCAATGATCTACTTCAGTTGTTAGGATTCCTAGTTCCAATGATTCAAAGAGCTAACCAAAACTAGATACACAAGTAAGATAATTTTGGTTCAAGCAATTTGTCAAACACTTGGTGTGCAAAACACTCCAAGTGATATTTATGTTGAGTAAGTGATTCCAACTAGCCTAGTACAATGTCTTATTATACTTTGGAGTCAAAAACAGAGTTTTAACCTCTTACTCAATTGATATCACAATTTGACAATAGTGCTTATACAAAAATCACTTATTTTGAGCTATAACGTAAATGCTGAAAAATAGAGAAGACAAGTATTTGGTGAGGCAGTTCCCCCGTCGTCCTCGCTTCGGGGTACGTCTGCCCTCAATTCTAAAACTAGAATTGAGATAGATTTTATAGATATCACCTGTTGAATGTAACAATTTATACAAGGATTGAGCAGCAAATATACAACAGAAATCTCAATGTGTTGAAAGTTGCTTTCACTCCTTGCCCCTTGATTCAAGATGAATCAAGTCCTCCGATTGTTGTTGATGGACCTCCGATTCCAGCCACCTTATTGAATAACCTGTTGTTGTTCAAACCTTCGGCTCCGGCTGATCTCAGCGGCAACAAATCGAACCCGAGATCTTCCCTTCAATATCACTGAATCCGCTACTAGACTTTTGAAGAACACCTCTTCACAATCATCTTCGCTCAGTTGACCCTTGATGAAGAATCTCGTCCAAAAACCCCCAAAATTCAAACCAATCTTGGAGGGTAAAACCCTAACGGTTTTATTCAAGAAAGAACCTGTCACAAGCTTCAACCCAAACTTGATTCTCCAATCTAAGCTTCGAACCTTATCACCTTGAATCACTCACAATGCACTTCAAAAATGGTTGTGTGTAATTGAAGTGTTGTGAGATGTTGAAGATGAAGATGATGAATCTTGGACACCTATTTCACTCTTTCTTGTTTTTGAACACAAGAATCAAATATTATCAAATGTTAATGTGACACAAGTGGTTAAACAAGTATATATAGTACCAACCCAATTAGAGACATAACAGTATTTCAAATATAAGAGGGAATCATTTAAAAACAAGATTTCCGCGCGAACGGTCTACCGCAGCAGGTCTGTGCGTCGACGCATGGCCTGTGTTTTTTGGAAATCTGGAAAATGCATCAGTATGCGTCGACCATACAGTCGGTGTGCGCTGACCCGTTGAAAACTATTTCCTTCATGCGCCGACCCTATGGTCGACTCATGCCTTTATGCGCTGACCCGTTGGAAAATATTTCCTTCATGCACCAACCCTATGGTCGACTCATTTCCTTTGTGCGCTGACCAGTGGAAAAGTGCTCTGATGTATGCGCCGACCCTATGGTCGACTCATGCCCTGCAAACCTACAAAAATTCATCAGTTTGTGGTCTTTCATGCCTCTGGTCATGATTGCATTTTATCTACACATAGTATATTTATTACAACAGTTTTAAGACAAGTATAAAAGGATATGGTAGGTGATACGTTGCATCTGTTTAGTAGATCTGGAGTTTATAATTTCCAATCTATCCAAGGCTGTAATTTGTCATCATTGAAACCTGTATTGAACAATGTCTTGCAGACTTGTGTGATGTGTGGCGATTTGCCTCCACAATCTCCCCCTTTTTGATGATGACAACCTGTATACAACCAAAACAACCAATATGCAATGTATACACCAGCTCCCCCTTTGTTTTGTAATATAAGGCTGCTGAACAAACAACCATCAACTGTTGTTAATATCCTGACTTGGCTTTGGTGCTGGCTTGCTACATGTTCTTCTCCCCCTTTGACAACATCAAAAAGAGATGGAGAACGCATCAATTAACAGAAAACATACTATAGGTGATAGTTAATTACCAAACTTCACACATAAGAATGATAATGAACAAAAGTAACTTGAATTAATAGATAATTAAGAGAACATGCAAATAGGTGAATATTCAGGCAAACATAACACGGAAAAATGGAAAGGACACAGAAGAAACAAATATGCAACTATGAAACTAATATCCCCGACCCCGACCTCGGCCCCTCCCCCGGTATGCAGTATCGGGATTGCGGTAAGGATCCGAGAAGTCCACAAACGCTTCTACGGACATGTTGAGGTGATGGAGACAGTCGGTGATTTCCAGGTCTTGCCTTTCATGTGATTCTACAAGAGCTTCAAGACGGGCGTCCATCAGAGTCAAAAATGAATTTAACCTTTCATTTTGGGTACGAAGCTCAGCTCTAATCTGCTCCATTTGCATATCTCGACTCCTCATGAAGGTTTGTTGATCTAACTGCATGGACTGCAGCATATTAATTACTTCAGAGTTGTCCGATGGTGGAGGAGGTGATGACTGCTGGGAAGGTTGATAGTCTTGAGGGTAGCCGTGATATGGGTCGTAGAATCTACCCAGGGTAGTCCAGCCTGTGTATTGCCATTCACCCCATCCCTGATTTGTATAACCTTCTTCTTGTTCTTCAGATGGAGCTGAATGCTGGAGCCAATCGGTATTTGGAGACGCATGTTGAACTGGCGATTGATGATAGTTTTGCGTCTTACATACAGGTTCTTGTACCTCTGCAGCTGTATTTTCTTCATCATCGTCCTGTTCACCTTGTTCTTCACTTTCCTCTTCAGAGCTGTCATCGGAACTGTCACGAGTCACCCGAGGAATATTGGCTCGACGGACAAATCTGTATGATTGTCGTTCATCACACCAAAAATACCCCATCATGGAAAGGGTTTTGGTGCTAAAGTCTTTGTCAGAGGGGACTGAAACACAAGGAAATGTTGGGTATACAACATTTGTTGCGGCAAGAATTTCCGAAATAAACGACCCATAGGCTAGAGCAGTGCCTCTACTTGAGTCTCTCAGAGTAAAAATCCTGCTTGCAATATAGTATGGCCAGTTTATTTTGATCCTATGTTTCAATATATAGATGAGATGTACCTCAGCTTGTTCGACACGGGACAATCCACCTTTTTTCGGTCGTAGGATGCGAGCGACAAACCACTGAAGGATGCGCTCCCCTGTTTGGAGTTTCCCGACTGTGACCGTTCTAGGAAAGGCATCACTGTTGACAATGGCATCTGGATAGGGTCTTTTGAGCATGTCATTCAGAGCGCTCTTAAACTCATACTCTGGCATCGTACGAGTGTCCGTTACCTCATGAAGAGGTGGTGCATCAGCATCGACAGTCAAATCAAAATACTTGTTCCAGACTTCAGAATTTATGTTTACCAGTTTATTGCCGACAAAAGTGTGGAAATGTTGACCTTGAAAGTTACCACGCAGATTTGTGTAGAACACCCGGACCAAATCCTCACTATACTTTGTGTTGCACTCCAGAAAATTGAAGAACCCCTGAACCTCCAGCAGAGACAGAATTTGGGTGAGATACAAGCGCTCTGCCGTTGCCTGGTAGAAGGCATGCTATGGAACGATTGCTCTTTTGCTGAGATTCTTGTTGAAGTTTTCAACAGCAGGTGGATGAACTAGTGAGACAATGATAATGGGGACTGAAGCTGATGATGATGAGGCCCTTGATCTCTTACCTGTATTTTTGCGAAAAAGAGAAGCCATTGATGATGATTTTTGGAGATTTTGTAGAGATGAACTTTGAAGAGAGTAGTTGAGGATGATTTTGGAGAAGATGAAGACTATTCCCTTTAATAGAGAGAGGTTTTAGGGTTTTGGTAAGAGGGAGGAGACAAGAGGACACAATAGATGCCTAGATGCAATTTAAAAGACAAATGCAATATCAAATCATAACAAAAGTTTACAGTACCTTAAATGGAGAAGAAGAGAAACTGGAACGGTTTTCAAAAAAAATTCTGGGTTTTTGCGCGAGCCGTCGACCATAGCCCCTGCATGCGTCGACGCATACTGTGTGTTTTTTGATAATTTTGAAAGTCTACAGCATGTGTCGACCGTTGTCCTGTTTAGGTCAACTCATAACCTTCAAAAACCCAATTTTTCAGTTTCATATTATGCAGAATGCCACACTTACCTATTTATCATGCCTATTCACCCTTTCACAATATAATTTGCATTCAACACACATAGTATTAGCAGCAAAAGTCATAGACATATATAAGTACCATGATTGTCAAACGATATACTTAGTTTCAAGTCATGAATGTTTAGAGAGAGAGATATATAAAGAAATAGAGAAAGGAGCAATATCACCTCTATACCGACCACACTTGTTAACCACATATTTGTACTTGCAACAAAAGCTAAACTTGTTAGTAGTACAAAAGCATAGTTGTAAATAGATTAATTATGAACGTAGTAATTGTTAAACCCGATCAGAAATGTCGAGAATACCAAGTTCTCGATGGATATGAAAGAAGGGCCCAGTGGCTAGCGGCTTTGTGAAAATGTCCGCTAGTTGGTTTTTGGTATCAACGTGTTCAAAGAAAACGTCACCCTTCTCTACATGGTCCTTCAGGAAATGGTGTCAAATTTCTATGTGTTTGGTACGCGAATGTAACACCGGATTTTTGGTAAGATTTATAGCACTGGTGTTGTCACAAAATATTGGAACACGTTCTAGCTTCAAATTGAAGTCCAATAGTTGTTGTTTAAGCCATAGGACTTGCGCACAATAACTACCGGCAGCTACGTATTCCGCTTTGGCGGTTGACAGAGCAACAGACACTTGTTTCTTGATGTGCCAACTGACCAAGGAATTTGAAAATAAGTGACACGTACCGCTGGTGCTTTTCTTATCCGATTTGCAACTGGCAAAATCGGAATCGGAGATGCCTACCAATGAACAATCATTACCTTTGGAATACCACAGTCCATATTTCGGAGTACCAGATAGGTATCGAAGTATGCGTTTGACAGATTTTAGGTGGGATTCCTTAGGACATGATTGGTATCTGGCGCACATACACACGCCAAACATAATGTCGGGACGAGAAGCAGTAAGATAGAGAAACGAGCCAATCATACCTCTGTACCTTTTTACCTCAACATTCTTACCACTTTCATCTTTACTCATATTTACACTTGTTGGCATAGGAGTGTCTATGGCTTTTGAATTTGCCATGTCAAATCTCTTGAGAAGCTCCAAACAATATTTTGTTTGGCTCATGAATGTTCCTTCCTTCAGTTGCTTGATTTGCAAACCGAGAAAGTATGTGAGTTCACCCATCATACTCATCTCGAATTCACCCTGCATAAGCTCAGCAAACTCTCTTACGAGATTCATGTTAGTGGATCCAAATATGATATCGTCAACATAAATTTGTACAAGAATTAAGTGTTTTCCTTGACGTTTAATGAAGAGAGTAGTATCAACCTTTCCTCTTGAGTAGCCTTGATCAAGTAAAAATTTTCTTAGTCTCTCATACAAAGCTCTAGGAGCTTGTTTGAGACCGTATAAAGCTCTTTTCAGTTTGTAGACATGATCAGGATACTCATGAGACTCAAAACCAGGTGGTTGAGCAACATAGACTTCTTCATTTATGAACCCGTTAAGGAACTCACTTTTGACGTCCATTTGAAATAACTTAAAATCCTTCGCACAAGCGAAAGCAAGTAAAAGGTGTATAGCCTCGAATCGGGCAACCGACGCATAAGTTTCCTCATAGTCGATGCCTTCCTCTTGGTTATACCCTTGCGCGACTAACCGCGCCTTGTTGCGAGTTATTACTCCGTTCTCGTCCAGTTTTTTTCTAAACACCCATCGGGTGCCGATTACTCGATGACCTCGCGGAGGAGGGACAAGGTCCCAAACCTCATTTCTAGTGAACTGATTCAGTTCCTCTTGCATTGACAAAAACCAGTGTTCATCGAGTAGGGCTTCCTTAGGGTTTTTAGGTTCCATCTGTGAAACGAATGCGAAGTGATAACAGAAATTTCTTAGCTTCGATCGAGTTGTCACACCCTTTGTGATGTCTCCGAGAATGTTTTCAATTGGGTGGTCTTTAGATGACTTCAAAGCTTGAGGGAGATCATCGTTTGACGGCGGATGAACTTCCTCTGTTACATCATGGTGTACATCCTTATCCTTCTCAACTTTGACTTTGTCAGGTTGATCAATCCCGTCTCGCCACTTTTGAGTATGTCTTCTGTGGATGTACCTGCACCATGAACAACATTATCCTTTCCGACATTTCTCGGATAGGACTCATCAAAAGTAACATGTACAGACTCTTCTACAACAAGTAATCGTTTATTATATATTCTATATGCTTTACTCGATTGAGAGTATCCGAGGAAGATACCTTCATCGGCTTTGTAATCAAATTTGCCCAAGTTTTTCTTTCCATTATTTAATACAAAACATTTGCATCCAAACACATGCAAGTGAGAAACATTTGGCTTTCGCCCTTTTAAAAGTTCATACGGTGTTTTATTTAGAATGGGGCGAATAAGCACCCTATTCAAAACATAACACGTCGTACTAATGGCGTCGGCCCAAAAATATTTCGGTAAACCACTTTCGTTAATCATTGTTCTTCCCAATTCTTCTAAAATACGGTTTTTACGCTCCACAACCCCGTTTTGTTGAGGGGTGTGTGGAGCGGAGAAGTTATGATCTATACCATGGTTACCGCAATATTCTTCAAATAAGTGATTTTCAAACTCACCTCCATGGTCGCTTCTAATTGACACTATGTTTGTATTTAACTTATTTTGGGAAAGCTTAGCAAACTTTTCAAAAGCGGCAAATGTATCACTTTTACTTACTAAAAAGATGGTCCAACAAAACCTAGAAAAGTCGTCCACTATTACGAACCCGTAATAGTTTCCTCCTAGACTTTTGATCCTAGACGGCCCAAACAAGTCCATATGAAGAAGTTCAAGAGGTCTCGTTGTTGAAATTATCTTTTTGGATTTAAATGAGATCCTCGTTTGCTTCCCTTTTTGACAAGCATCACAAAGGCGATCCTTGGTGAACTTTATTTTGGGAAGTCCTAAAACTAGGTCTTTTGAGACTACCTTATTGAGTAAGTCAAAGTTAACATGCACTAAACGCCTATGCCATAGCCATGAGTCTTCACTCATAGTTATGAGGCATTTGTCGCTTGTTAAAGATACTTCATTTAAGTCAAGCATATATACGTTGTTTACTCTAAAACCATTAAACATATTCTTCTTATCATTTTCATGCACAATTTTGCAACAATCTTTTGAAAAAGATACATTGTATCCTTTGTCGCATAATTGGCTAATGCTAAGCAGATTATGTTTAAGGTTTTCGACAAGCAACACGTCAGAAATCATAGTAGAGGCGGGATTACCTACACTACCTTTACCTAGTATTGCTCCGCGGTTGTTATCACCATAAGTTACATACCCTTTCTTCTTAGCCACAAAGTCTATGAATAAGGATATGTCTCCAGACATGTGTCTTGAGCACCCACTGTCGAGAACCCATCTTCTCTCGGTGGTCTCGACACATTTCACCTATCAAAATATAATTAGCACAAGGAGGTACCCAATGGCATATTGGGTCCTAATAGGTTAGCGACAAAATGGTTGCGTTTGGGCAACCATTGGTAGATGCCTTTAGGAATAAGAAATCTCCTAAATCGGCATTTACCAATGGAGTGGCCTTTCTTGTAACAATATAAGCATGCAAAATCGACTTTAGAATCACTTTTACTTGCTTGATCCCTAATTACATATGCATATTTTTGATATGGGTTAATCATACTTTTTCTAAAATCCTTTTTATCAATAGCAAATGTAATTTTAGGCTCCAGTGCCTTGTTTAATTTGGCCTTGAGGTTTCTAACCTCACCTTGCCAAATATGACAAGTATCACACCCAAAGTCGAAAGGATTTCTATTATCCTTACAATCCGATTTATTGCCTTTCACAATGGAAGCCTTAAGGTCCTCTAATTTCTTTTCGGACTCTTTAACTTTGTACTCTAAATATGTAAAAATTCTTTTATTAGAGGCAAGTTTCTTGAAGGCTTCAATTGCTTCATTGTGTAAAGCATTAAATGCGGTTTGTAATTCTGAATGCGACATATTTGAGGACTTATCATATTTAGAGTGACGTACCTGTTTTTTCTTATTTTTCTAATGAGCGGAGAGGCATAGGTTCACGGACTCTTCTTCATCACTAGAGCTTTCATCAGAGGAGGAAGAGTCGCTGTCGCTTTCCCAAGCTATGTACGCTCTCCTAGGCTTTGATGATTTCTTGTGTGACTTTGATGATTCCTTTTCCTTTCCCTTTTTGTTCATCGGACAGTCCGGTTTGTAGTGACCGGGCTTTCCACACTTGTAGCACGTCCCTCTAGTCTTTTTACCTTTTGAGTCATCATCCTTGGAGTACCTCGATTGTTTCCGGAAGTTACCAAGTTCTTCTCGGAATGTTGGATGCCGTTCTTTCTCACGTAACGGTTATATCGTTTGACAAACAACCCCATATCTTCGCTCTTGTCCTCTTTTTCTTCGTCGCTTGAGGAATAATCACTTTGCTCTTTTGCTTGAGACTTCGAGGAGGAAGTCTTGAGAGCTATCGATTTCTTTTCACTAACCTTCGTTTTGTCTTTCTTTTCCATCTTTTCGCGTTGGTCTAGGCTCAAGAGTACCTGTTCATGCTCTTGTAGTTTGCCAAACAATGTTGTCAAGCCTAATAAGGTAAGATCGTGTGCTTCTTTGATGGCGGTCACCTTTGGCTGCCATTCCCTGTTAAGACATCTTAAGATCTTATTAGTAGCAACATCATTGGAAACAGGCCTACCTAATGAATGTAAACGATTGATGAGATGAGTAAACCTCTTTTGCATGTCAGCAATGGTTTCCCCTTGCTCCATGAAAAAGAGATCAAACTCTTATGTTAATATGTTGATTCTATCCAACTTAACATCGTTTGTCCCCTCATGGGCTATTTGTAGTGAATCCCACATGGCCTTAGCAGTAGGACAATGGGATACACGGTAGTATTCATATACACCTACTGAGGAGATTAAGATATTTTTGGCTTTCCAATCATAATTGTATTTTTTCTCATCGTCATCGGTCCATTGTGCTTCGGGCTTTGGCACAACTACGTTATCCGTATTGGTCATAGTAATTTCTATTGGACCATTGAGGATAACGTTCCATATTTTTCTGTCTATGGAGTTTATATGCACCCACATACAGTCTTTCCAATAACTATAATTTTCACCGTTAAAAATGGGAGCTCTATTGTACGCCCCTTTTGGTTCGTTAGCCATTTTCTATCTACGTTGTATTTGAAGCACCGAATAACCGGAGCTCTAGATACCACTTGTTAGACTATGGCACGGATCTAGAAGGGGGGTTGAATAGATCCCCAATTAAAATTTGAGTCGGCGCTACCAATTAAATTTTGGTTTTGAAAAATTGTTTTAAGTGCGGAAGCGGCCGAGGAAAATATAGTCTAAAACGAACGGTTATTGGAAAACCGGATAAGCGTAAGCCTTTGGATTAATGACAATATGGAAAATAGAATCACAACATTAATCACACTTCTCAATGATCTACTTCAGTTGTTAGGATTCCTAGTTCCAATGATTCAAAGAGCTAACCAAAACTAGATACACAAGTAAGATAATTTTGGTTCAAGCAATTTGTCAAACACTTGGTGTGCAAAACACTCCAAGTGATTTTTATGTTGAATAAGTGATTCCAACTAGCCTAGTACAATGTCTTATTGTACTTTGGAGTCAAAAACAGAGTTTTAACCTCTTACTAAATTGATATCACAATTTGACAATAGTGCTTATACAAAAATCACTTATTTTGAGCTATAACGTAAATGCTGAAAAATAGAGAAGACAAGTATTTGGTGAGACAGTTCCCCCGTCGTACTCGCTTCGGGGTACGTCTTCCCTCAATTCTAAAACTAGAATTGAGATAGATTTTATAGATATCACCTGTTGAATGTAACAGTTTATACAAGGATTGAGCAGCAAATATACAACAGAAATCTCAATGTGTTGAAAGTTGCTTTCACTCCTTGCCCCTTGATTCAAGATGAATCAAGTCCTCCGATTGTTGTTGATGGACCTCCGATTCCAGCCACCTTATTGAATAACCTGTTGTTGTTCAAACCTTTGGCTCCGGCTGATCTCAACGGCAACAAATCAAACCCGAGATCTTCCCTTCAATACCATTGAATCCGCTACTAGACTTGTGAAGAACACCTCTTCACAATCACCTTCGCTCAGTTGACCCTTGATGAAGAATCTCGTCCAAAAACCCCCCAAAATTCAAACCAATCTTGGAGGGTAAAACCCTAACAGTTTTATTCAAGAAAGAACCTGTCACAAGCTTCAACACGAACTTGATTCTCCAATCAAAGCTTCGAACCTTATCACCTTGAATCACTCACAATGCACTTCAAAAATGGTTGTGTGTAATTGAAGTGTTGTGAGATGTTGAAGATGAAGATGATGAATCTTGGACACCTATTTCACTCTTTCTTGTTTTTGAACACATGAATCAAATATTATCAAATGTTAATGTGACACAGGTGGTTAAACAAGTATATATAGTACCAACCCAATTAGAGACATAACAGTATTTCAAATATAAGAGGGAATCATTTAAAAACAGGATTTCCGCACGAACGGTCGACCGCAGCAGGTCTGTGCGTCGACGCATGGCCTGTGTTTTTTAGAAATCTAGAAAATGCATCAGTATGCGTCGACCATACAGTCGGCGTGCGCTGACCCTTTGAAAACTATTTCCTTCATGCGCCGACCCTATGGTCGACTCATGCCTTTATGCGTTGACCCGTTGGAAAATATTTCCTTCATGCGCCGACCCTATGGTCGACTCATTGCCTTTGTGCGCTGACCAGTGGAAAAGTGCTCTGATGCATGCGCCGACCCTATGGTTGACTCATGCCCTGCAAACCTGCAAAAATTCATCAGTTTGTGGTCTTTCATGCCTCTGGTCATGATTGCATTTTATCTACACATAGTATATTTATTACAATAGTTTTAAGACAAGTATAAAAGGATATGGTAGGTGATACGTTGCATCTGTTTAGTAGATCTGGAGTTTATAATTTCCAATCTATCCAAGGCTGTAATTTGTCATCATCGAAACCTGTATTTAACAATGTCTTGCAGACTTGTGTGATGTGTGGCGATTTGCCTCCACACAACTTTCATGTTCACTTGAAAGTAAGGAGAAGCTTGATTCTATGTAAAAAATGTCTTGGAGGTGAGTTGACTTTGAGTACCTCAAAAATTCATTCATCTGATGACATCAACTTGTTGACACCATAACTTGAGATGTAAAAACTCAATTGATGGGTTCTTGTACTCAAAAGAAAGCTTGAAGGATGATGAACAAGTCTCATGTTTGTTGGAAAATGAGATTGAACCTGCATCATAATGAAAATTATCCTTGAAGTTATGCACCAAAGAAGGGGATTTTACACTGAAATCAACTGAAACCCTAATTTAGCAACTCCTTGAACTCTTGAATCTCCTTGATTTGATCTCAACAATACATCCTAGATGCTTCAAGATGATTCCTCATGTATTCAATGACCTAGAACCAAGTCTTGAACCCTCTCAAGTCCACAGTTGACTTTGGTTGACCAGATGAACTCCTAACACCATATCCATTGACTGAGGCTCTTGTAGATGAAATGAGTAACTATACCAACTCCATAAAGAACTCTCAAGATACACACTGAGTTTTTGAACCAAGCCTTATCTAAAATGGTGACCTCATGACCCTCTGATGATCCTCAAATAGGAGGTGACACCCATACAGAAATCTCTCCCCTCAAGGAGCTTTGAAACCCAACCCTGATGGCAATGAACTCTTGATGGCCTACAAATGATACCCTTGCTTGAGCTTGAACAATGAATCTCTCCTCTTGACTGGCAAAATAAACATATTGATCCCCTGATATAACCAATGTTATGCAAATGCAAATGCTAAAATAAAATGAAAAATAAGCCAAGTTAGAAAGAAAAGGTTGGTCAAATTTTGGGATACAACAACTCTGCATGCTTTGGTTACTTGAAACAGTGCCACGTGCCTCCTTTTAATGGCGGAAAATAACTGCATTTCCCTCTAGAATTCGAATTCAAACTTCAAAGGTTCTTGTCTGTCGAATCGCTCGATTTCTGGTCGAAATCCTCACAGTATAACCATAGTCGAAAACGCTGCCTTAACTTAAAAAACCTAACATTTCCACCTGGGCGTCGAAATTCAAGGCTAACAAATTGCCCCCCAAAAATGTCACTTCTGACCTCTGGAGAAAATTTCATTTTTTGATACTCCGTTTCGACGCCTCTCATGACCTTCGTATGTCTTTGAAGTGACATCCTCACTGTTCCCCATACTTAATGACATCATTAGCATTTATTATATTGCTCTTTATATTTATTCCACAATTTTTATTTCTTTAAGCATAGGTTTGTATTTTTTTCAAATACTTTCCATTAACTTTCAAGATCCTCTTATCTCCATCTACTTCTTCGATTTCGTATGTCCCATTGGAAAAGACCTGTATAATTTGAAACGGACTTTCCCACTTAGGGGACCATTTTCCAAAGGCTCTATCTTTTTGATCCATAGGCAAAATGACTTTCCAAACTAAATCTCCCAATAAAAAGATTTTAGCTTTAACTCTTTTGTTATAAGACTTTTCCACTTTCTTCTTTTGTCTTTTTAACATTTCTAAAGCCCTAAGCCTTTCTTCATCTAAGTCAACTAACTCATCTAACATCATGTTCCAATAAGAATCTGATGGAATCTCATGATGTCTTTGGATTCTTGTCGATTGTAGATAGATTTCTACTGGTAGTACTGCATTATGGCCAAAGGTCAGTTGAAATGGCGTTGTATTAGTTGCTTCTTTGCAGGATGTTCGACATGCCTAAAGCACTTTGTCTAACATCTTGTGCCAGTTTCTAGGCTTTTTTCCACATGTTTCTTGATTAAACTAATCAGCACTTTGTTTGCCGCTTCGACTTGACCATTAGCCTGAGCGTAATAAGGTGTTGAGGTTAATAATCTGAAACCCATTTCTTTGGCAAACTTCTGCATTTTTCGACCGGTGAACACCGATCCTTGATCTATGGTTATAGTTTGTGGGATTCCAAATCTATAAATGATGTGCTTTTTAATGAACTCTATCACATCCTCTTGGTCTACATTTGGTAAAGGTATAGCTTCGATCCACTTAGTGAAATAGTCTACGCCCACCAAAATATACCTCTGACTCTTCGATGATGCTGGTCAAATTTCACCAATTAAATCCAAGGCTCAACCTATAAAAGGACATGGTTTAACAATCGAATGCAACTCGCTCGTAGGGACATGTTGTATGCATGTGTGCATTTGGAATTCCTGGCAACCCTTAGCAAACTCAATACAATCCTTAAACATAGTGGGCCAGTACATACCTTGTCGAAACAAAAGCCACTTCATTTTCTGGCCCACTTGGTGTGCGCCACATGTCCCACTATGGACTGTTGAAAGAGCTAAATATGCCTCTGACTCACTAAGGAATTTTAACAAAACTCCCTTTAGGGTCTTTTTAAATAATTCGTTTTCTAAAAGAACGTAACTCGGAGCACGATACCTGATCTTTTGTTTTGTCGAAGATGTTGGATTCTGTAAGTACTCTACTATTGGTTTCCTCCAATCTCCATTCATCAAAGCATCGATAGAAAAAATCCTGAATTTTCTTTATCAGCGTATCCTAGCTTTATAGTCTCTAAATCTGAAGGAACCAACTTTATTGACACACTCTTCCTCTGACTTCGATTGCATCTTCCGGTTTCTCTTTCGAGATTTTGTACCCAGACGCAACCTGGGCCAAATCTGAGGAATATGTCAAATACTTACCATATTGAACCTTTTTAAAATTCGATTGGTTATTATGAAATACATGATAAGATTATCCTTTACCCACGTGTACTCCTTTGTAAACTGCTTTACTACTAATTCTGAGTCTCCCATTATTTCGACTCGAGTTTCCCCCAATTCCAACAAAATTTCAAGTCCGGCTATCAAGTCCTCGTGTTCTGTCTCATTATTGGAACAAAGGCCTTTGACCTCATACTTGAACTTTTTTGGAGTTTTGTTAGGAGAAATAATCAAAACTCCTACACCAGTTCCTTCTCTATGACTAGAACCGTCGAAATAAAGTTTCCAAGGCTCCAGTTTGAGATAATTCAAAGCATTCTCGTTTATTGAGTGGTCGATTATAAAGTCTGTTACCACTTGTCCTTTAAATGCCTTTAGAGGAATATAAGTCAAACAATATCTAGTTAATGTTAATGCACGTTTTTCAATTCGACTACGTAATATTGGTTTAGATAGCATGTGCTTTATAACGTCGCAATGAGATGAAACAAAAACATCAGCTGGCTTTATATAATGCTTCAGTTTTGTACAAGAGTATTATAACCATATACATAATTTCTCAACCATGATATACCTTTGTTTCTGCATCGTTTAAAACCCTACTAAGGTAATAGATGGCCCTTTTGACGCCATTATCATCCTTTTAAGCTAAAATGCTCCCTAAGGTTTTGTCTGACGCTGCTATGTACAATCTCATACTCCTACTTTTACAAGGCGGCAATAAAATCAGAGGATGACTTAACTAACTTTTGATTATATCGAAGGCATCTATTGAGGTTGCCCTCAAATGAATCCCTCCTTGTTGAGTCGGAGCAACGATGAGAAAGCTTGTGTTTTCCCGCTGAGGTTCAATATGAATATTCTTAGGAAGTTTATCTTGCCTAATAGTGACTGTAATTCCTTCTTTATTGATGGCGCTTTCGCTTCCATTATGGCCTTTGTCTTGTTAAAATTTATTTCAATTCCCTTTTTGTGGACCACAAAGCCTAGAAAATCTCCTGCTTGCACATAAAACGCACATTTGAGGGAATTCATTTTTAGGCCATGCTTCCTCATTCTCTCAAATGAGTATCGAAGATGGTCTAAATTGTTTTTTTTCCCCTAAAACTGATTTCACAACAATATCATCAATATAAATCTACATAAATATTTCGATATAGTCGTGAAAAATAGATTTAATTGCCCTTTGATAGGTTGCCCCAACATTTTTTAAACCCAAAGGCATTACAACCCATTCATAGGTACCTATGGCCCTAGGGTATCGAAAGGCCGTTTTTGCAACATCCTCTTCAACAATGAATATTTGGTTATAGCCAGAATACCCATCCAACATACTTAAATATTCATGCCTCGCGGCTGAGTCGACCAGCATCTCTGCCATAGGCGTTGAATATTCATTGTTAGGGGTAGCAGTATTTAAATCTCTAAAATCTATACATACCCTCAAAGATCCATTTTTCTTTATAATAGGTACAATGTTTTCTAACCATTCGACGTACCTTACTGGACAAATGAACTTACATCAAAGAAGTCGTTCAACCTCTTCTTTGATCTTCGAAAGAATTGTTGGTGCAAACCTTCTTGGATTCTGCTTTACAGGCTTCTTCCCAGGCTTGATTGGCAATTTCAATTTGACCAGATCCCTATTCAAACCAGGCATTTCATCATAGTCCCACACAAAGCAGTCTCGAAACTCTCTTAGAAGTTGGACCATTTCGACCTTGAGTTCTGGGCTGATATTGGCACTTATATAGGTTGGCCTTCTCGTGGCCCCTTCTCTCAAGTCGCTTTCTTCGAGCGGGTCTTGCGCTAGCATCTTCATATTTTTTGTTCACGGATCCTTCTCGAATCCCAAAGGCTCATCATCATAGATGGCGTCGAGCCTCTAGTCTTGCAATTCTTCCTGAACCTTATCAGGAGGTTCTTAGTCGAAATCCTTTCCAGGATTTTCTTTGTGAGATTTTTTGCTGGCCTCGAAGGCCATTTCTATATCATTCCTAGCTTCGAAAGCCAAAATTTTGATCTCAGCCTCCAAGGTCGCTTGTTTTTCCTTTTCAGCTATATAAGTCGAAATCTTTTGCAATACTTCGAATACAGTCATCGTCACTGAATTTGCTTCCCCAGCCAGTGGGCTCGATTCCCGAGGTATCAAAGTAGGGAAAATTTCCTGCCCCTACAATCTCCCTATCCCATCTGAAACCATGGACAGGATGTAAATACAATGAGCAATAAGCGTCATCATTTTGGGTGAAATCGAAACTCGTCGGAGTACATGGCGTTATATTCGCCAAGTGTTTATCGAAGCTCCTTTGATTAAGGTGATTAATAGGTGCTTTAAAGTACCCCTGATCAGCTTCAATATT
Organism: Lathyrus sativus; assembly: GCA_963859935.3. Classification (NCBI taxonomy): domain Eukaryota; kingdom Viridiplantae; phylum Streptophyta; class Magnoliopsida; order Fabales; family Fabaceae; genus Lathyrus; species Lathyrus sativus. The sequence continues at coordinate 227,407,676 of OZ012738.1, forward strand.
CTCTACTATGCCATCGGGACGCCAGATAATTATCCTTTGATGCAACGAAGATGGGATGGCTCCAACACTATGGATTCATTCTCTTCCAAATAGCAAATTGTAATTTGCTTTGGTCTCGACGACCATGAACATAGTTGGCCTTGTCACAGTTTCCACAATAAGGTCAACTTAGATTACCCTCATGGTAGTCCCAATTTTAACTTCATAATTTGACAAGACCATGTTGTGAGGCTTGGTATCAACTTCTGACTTCCCAATCCTTTCTAACATATAGTGTGGCATCAAGTTCACAGTGACTCCACAATCCACTAAGACCTTATTCACTACCACATTCTCAACTTTCACTATGATAAACAAAGGATTTAAATGGCTTCGCATTGCCTCATCGGGCCTCTCAAAGAAAGCGTTATGCTCTTCGACACATCCATTATTCATGATATAGTAACAAACTGCCTTATGGGCAACCATTTCCATTTCAGTATATGCGTCTAGGTTTTCGACTTTTGTAATCCTGTCGAATTCACGAGGAAGAACTGATACGACATTCACAAGGATGTTGAGTGATGCCTCTGATCCTGAGTCAAAACTATCAGTAAGCATCTCATCTTCCTCGACTTTTCTGTCGGGTTTATTATTTTTTTCTCATCATTTTTAGGGATGAACATTCTAGCAGCCACCGATACCTTGTCAACAACCTTTAACCCGTCCTTTCTTTCTTTTGTTGAGGATAAGTTTGTGCTAGACTCCCCCTTATTCATAGCCTCTCTTTAGGCCTTTCGCCTCTTTTACTCTCTCCTCCACTAGGAGCGAGTCATAGGGTTCTTTCTTTTGTAGTTCTCAGACACATAGGCCATTTTGTTGGCCTGTGGGAATTCATTTTGTAGGCTACATATGAGCCTCTTTAGACATCAAAGTGTTTCCATATTTTTTGTCCTTGTTGTTTAGCCTTAATGGGCCTAGTCCAGGCCCCTTTCATAGCTCCAGATGTAGGTTTAAAGGTAGAGGCCTTTACCCCAGGGCCTTTTTGTTTGTTGCCACCGACCCTGGAGAATCCTTTCCTGGAGTCATTTCCTCTCCTTGGGTTGAACCTTCTCTCACCTTGGGAGGCCTTGTTCTCATGGTTGCACTTAGCCCTTTCAATACTTTGTGCAGATTTCTTGTTGAATACTGCACTACACCTAGGGCACAACGTAACTTCTAAGCTTTTCCTCTGGCACCTATGAATAAAATCCAGCAGGTTTTCATCCCCTTTCGGGAAAGCCAACTTGTGGTGTTCCTCCTCAACCTCCACTGGAGACTCCTGCGAGATTTCTACCATATTCACCCCCATGTTGACATTTCTCGGTGATGTCTAAATCTTGAAAAGCTAATTGAAGGCCCTCAGCAGCCTTGTCCATTCTTACAAAACCCTTAGTGGTTTCTTTTGTTACCAGTATCAATCTAGAGTCTTCCATAACTCCCATTTCGATATCCTCAATGATCTCCATGTCGAGGCTCTCAGTAGCCTCAATTGCCAAGTTATCAACCAATTCCTAGTTCAAGTTATTAGTAACACGAACCATTACAACACCATTGACAAAGTCTTCAGTGACTTCGACCATGTGAACATCTTTCGACTCTGTATAGTGAGCATCGGCCGCTTTCACTGTTTCGACATCTTGGTTCATCTGACCCTTTGCCCTCTCACCAAACTTCAGTCTTCCCTCTTGAATTTCATTCTGCACCAGATCCCTGAAAAGAAAATATTGTGAAGTTTTATGACCCAAAAAATTATGGTACTTACAATAGCCTATTTTCTTTCTTTGTTCTAGAGGACACATTTTAGCACCAACAGGTACAATCATTTTCCCATCCTTAACTAACAAATCAAATATTTCATCACATTTTGTGACGTCGAAAGTGTATGTTTTCTTAGGAAACCTATCGTTAGTTTCGACAGGGTCTTTCTCATTCAAGGGCATTAGCATCCTACAAGAGTAAGGAGAGCCTTTTTTTAGTTCAGCAAGATCAATTTCATTCTCGTTGAAACCTAGGTAATCAGCATATGGCCTTTCGTCTTCTTTGTTAAAATTGACATAGGCCACCCTCTTATTTTTATTAGCCCTAACTTTTTCTTCTTTTAGGCATTCTAATTGTCGAACTCTATCGGCTAATAGGGCCATATCCCTTAAATATTGGGTATCCAACTTCTTTCGAATTGAATAGTCAAGGCCACCAGCGGCCATTTCGACCAACTCATGTTCTGGCACTTGTGTAAAACACCTGGCTTTAAGAAGTCGAAACCGGTTCAAATATTCCTCGATAGGCTCAATAAACTTTCGTTTTATACTAGCCAATTCTTTTAAACTTATTTTTGTTTGTCCCATGTAAAATTGTTCATGGAATAGATGCTCTAACTGGGTCTAGTCATGGATCGATTTGGGAGGTAATGTGGTGAACCAAGTGAAAGCGTTTTTGGTCAAAGAACTGGGGAAACATTTTACCCTAAGACTCTCATCATTAGCAATTTCCCCTACCTTAATCAGATATTTGGCCACGTGTTCGACAGTAGACTCAGTAGTGTCTCCTGAGAACTTAGTGAATTTAAGGACCTTAGTCCTTGGAGGTAACTCCGACTGGAATATATATTCAACCAAAGGCGACTTATAGTTTGGCCTTCACAAGCCAAGATTTACTCCATTTCGTGTCATAATCCTTTCGACCATGGCATCCATGTTGTTATCTGCGGCTGCATTATTACGCCAAACTTGTTGTACGATATTATCTACATTTTGGTTTCTGTTAACCATCACTACCCTTGAAAGTTCCTCTCTGGGAACTTGGAACTGATTTCTAGGAGGTTCGACTATCCCATGATTGACATTATTTTCCAAGAGTACGTTCCCTTGGTGTTGTGGGGCTTGGTTAATAGTGAGGTCCTCTTCAAAGGCTAATCCCTGGTTTTCTCTCACATGTTCCCTTTGTGGGTGTCGAGGAGGATTTGGTATCCCAAAAAAATCAACTAAGCGCATCATTTACGTTGCCAGTTGTTGGTTAGTTTGGATAGTGTTTTGGATAAAGGGCTGAAATATTTCTCCCATAGTTTGGGACATCATTTGTACCATCTGGTGGTTACTTTCATCCATTTGTTGCCTCAAATAAGAGGCGGAACCAATTGTTAGGTTTTGTGTTAGGACAGAGTATCCTAAGTTTTGGTTGTTTCGACCCACATTCATTCCAGATGCTGACCCCTGTAATGGCAAAGTTATCACTTGTTCTGCGTGTACAAGAGGGGCGTTATGGAGGCTTGCCATTACTGATGTTGGCATACCATATGGTGGGTCTCGCGACAAAGGCATCGAAAACCCTAGTGGGGGGAATATTCCTATACGTGGAAGTTCCTATTGGAGGTGGGGTATATGGAGGGGCCCTTGGCCCAATGTAGGTCAAAATTGATTGTGTATGAGTAATCAAATGCGTAGGCATCAAAGTCCCCACAGTCGGAACCGCTTCAGAAATAGAAAAAGAACCTGCTTGCCTTTCTATCGAAGGTGGCATGGGAAGCTCTATGTTATCGTTACCATTGTATGGATCTTGAGGAGTGTTTGGCTTATTTGTATTCGACGCCATTCTCCTAGTATATCCTTTCTTAGTTCGAGTTTCGTTATTAGTGGTTATCTTACCACTTCTTAACTGTATACAATGAAAATTTTACGCAGGGATCTCTAAAAAAAATTTTTTTTTAACAAGAAACTCTTATTAGCACTGTGCCACTAGGCGTGCCAATTTTTTCACCGTGAAATTTGGAGAACAACCGCTGGTCTAAAAAATCTTAAAGACTTGTTTTAACTTGCAGGATCGACCACACTAAATCCTAGGACATAGCTAATTTGAGTTTAAAATCAAATGAAATCTAAAAGAGAAGGATATATACTTCGACAATATTGAAAACAATAAAAAAAAAAGGTTTTGGCAATAAAGCAAGTAGAAAATGAAAGCAGTTTAGGGCGAAGAAGATATCAATTCGAAGCAAAGGGTAAAGGCCAGAAAATATAACTCGCATAAAAACAGTAAAGTAAATGAAGATTCTTATAAAAGAAAAGAAAAACTTTAATGCATTAAAATAAAAGATGGTGTTTCGGCACATACATTCTCAGTTATAACTCTTTTCTCTCTTTGACTTGGATACTTTGAGCAATTTTCTGAGTGACTTGTACAAAATGAATACACACACAAAATTCTAAATTGAGCCACTATTTATAACCAGTCAAAATAATCGCTCCTAATGACTCAATGGACTAGATTAAAACAAATGTCACTCTGCATGCTTTAGTTACTTGAAACAGTGTCACATGCCTCCTTCTAATGGCGAAAAATAAATGCATTTCCCTCTAAAATTCGAATTCAAACTTCAAAGATTCTTTTCTGCCGAATTGTCCGTTTTCTGGTCGAAATCCTCACAGCATAACCATAGTCGAAAACGCTACCTTAACTAAAAAAAACCTAACATTTCCACCTGGGCGTCGAAATTCAAGGCTAACAATATCTCACTTTTCGTGTTCGTTTTAGTCCCTAAAGCCAAAACCTGTAGAAAAATTCGCAGGTTTCCTGTAAATTTTGACTTTAAGGACTAAAATGCACACAAAAAATGAGATATAGGGACTCAGATAAAAAACACTTATAAAGACCAAAATTAAAAACTCAATAACTTACATGAACCAAAAATACATTTAAATCATAAATAAATTACCTGTTTATGGCCGAATAGTCAACAATCCGTCTAAGAGTCTGGCTCCGACAATTTATTCAAAATCCCATTTATAATAGAGTTTTTTGGGTTCTGATGATAAAAAGTTCAAGACCGTTTAAGACCAAATAATCTGTTTTTGAAAAGTTTATATATACTAATATCATTGTTAAATAATTCATTAAAAAAAATAAAATATAAAAAATTAGAGATTTTTTTGTGTCAAATATATATAAAAAATCACATTTAAATTTCTTTAATGCAATAATTTTTACATATGTATATTTTTTTATAGGAAGTTATAGTTAATAGATTATATTTATTGTTTTCTTTTAATATATTAAATTAGTTACTTAATAATAAATAAAATCATTCTATATATTAACAATACTCTTTAACGATTAATTAAAAAAATATGAAGTAAAAATAATAGCTAATATATAAAAATAAAACTATTAATGAACATATATATATCTAACAACTATTTTATTATTAAAAATTTAAATTAAAAAAACGCATGTAATCATTAAAAGATATTAAAAAGGTAAATGTGATGGTAATTTGTTTTCCTAAATTTATAGAGAAGTGTTTTGTGTCTACTAAATTCTATTTATGCTATTTACTTTAATTTCTTGTTAGTTATTTATTTGTTCAGCTAACTGTTTTTGAATTTTTAAATAAATTTTAAATTATTAGTTTTCTCAAATATTTATTAACTTTTTTTCGGTAATAAAAGAGAAAAACTAGTACTTAATTTAGGAGAGATAATTTTTAATTATTTTTTTAAATAATTAAAATATCTAAATTTAATTTAATTTTAAAGATGTAAATTAATTGAGTCGGAATATAAGATGAAAAATATAAATTTGTACTAGTATATACCACAGCAAGGTTTATCTCTGATTTTTCTTTCATTCACAATGATTGCAAGACATGAAGTTTAAGGCAATCATTATTTGGTTAGTTTAGTACTACTAGTATGTGATTTGCATGTAAGTTACCGCAAAATGAGTCATTTCACTAACATTAAAATTAACACAGAAAACATGCTTTGAAACTTGTCAACTAATTAAATATGACGAAGTAGCACTAAACAACAAAATTTGCCGTTTTTTCTTCATCCAAAGCCAATATAAAAAGACAGATGGTGGATTAAAGTCTTCAGCAGCACCACCGGCATTACTTTTCATTAATTAATTACAACCAATTAACCAAAGCATGATGCTTGACTTCTAAGTAGAGACGGACTGGGATAATAGATTGTATTTCGTTTTATTTTTTTTAAGAATCACAAATTAAGTCGTGCACTAGTTATCTGTTTAGAACTCACTTGGTGGTTAAGATAAAAGATATTTTATTTGTTAAAATTTTTATTGTTGCATTTGAAGTGTTTAAAATAATAAGTGCGAGTAGTAAAGGAGATCAGTTCTACGGTAATTAAATATGTGAAGATTTGAATATTCATAAATGAAAAAATCCACATATTTATCATTTTAAATTTTTTAATGAGTATATAATGTGTCTCAAAAAAGTATGTTGTATGTTACTCTTAAAAAAAACTCCAAAGTAAAAATAAACAATGTTCTGGTGTTTCACTCCCGAATTAACCCCAACATGAAGAATAGTTTATTTTTATTTATTTATGTTTATTAAATTCAATTTATCATTAGTTAGAGTTTAATAGATACGTATTAATAGTGTAAAATAGTTTTCTATCATTCAATAGAAGTTCATCATTAAGTTGTATCATGCTATTAATTTAAAAATTATAATCTGATGTAGCGGGATACGTGGTAGTGATTAGTTGACAATGTCATTGCATATCTCATATTTTATATTAATTATAGATTGAGAATGCGGTTGGTTTAGAAAGATTTTTGGCTTAAACAGTCCTTTGGTCCCTATAAGGTAGTGTGTTTTTGAATTTGATCTCCAAATCATTTTTTTGTGTGGTCATAGTCCATATATCTCACTTTCTTTATTGAGTTAGTTCAAAATGTTGAGATGTCAAACGTTGCTGACTTGGAAATGAATTTATATGCTATTTTGGTTAATGAATTACACATGTGACTATTAAAATATTTCCACAAAAAATTACACTATATTCAAAATTATTATTTTACTTGTTGTCCTCATAAATTAGGATTTTGTCTATTGGGAGAAAAAATAAATCGTTACATTGTGGGAGGGAGGCAACGAGCGAAGACAATGAGAAGCTCTGTTGCATGACCAACTAACACAACTTCATCAAATTCAAGCATGTTTAGTAAGTGATGAATTTCAATTTGATTTTTCATTACATGGATAGGTTTTTTAGGGACTGTATAGTATATTACACGGGGGACATGAGAATGAAGTAGAAATTGATCAGGACATGTGGAGCTTATTTGAAGCAACCAGTATTATCAAAGAGTTAACTTAGCTTGAACATTCATAATATTGATTATGGTGGCATAACAATGATGCTGACACGTACAATAGAATGGTTAGTGATAGTGATGTTAAAAATGTATATCAATATGCCATAAAAATGAAAAGTATAATGCACATATATATTGAGCATACATGTAACACTACTACAAAACAAGCCTTTCGTAACACCAATATTACGACGGGCATAGTGTTAGTCGTGGTAATAGATTTATTCTGGCCACATTTTTTTACTAGATGACATGTAACAACGGTCAAAAGTAGCAACCGTAGTGAAAAGTACACGGAGTTAAATGGTTTGAATCCCATCACAAACAATTAGCCATTTCTCGTGATAAAAAATGTTATTCACCATGTATATCACCATGATTTTTATTTCCAACCGTGATGAAACGTGATATTTATTTATATATAAGCGAAATTATCTATCGCTTCAGTACATAACAGTCGTCTCTCTCAAAACAAAATCCTAACAACTCTTTCACTCGTCTCTCAAAACGAAACCCTAACAACTCTGTCACTCGTCTCTCTCATATGGAAACCACAAAACAAAACTATAACAACAAGTCTTAGCCAATGGGTATTTACAGGTTTGTTTTCTTTGTAGTTTTTTTTTCAAAATCTGTTTCAATAGCTTGTTTCATGATGTTCGAACTTTCTTCTTTTTTCCTCTTGTAGGTATGAATGCTTATTGCAATTAGAGGACGAAGATAAATTTATCCTGTCAAACTTGTGTCAAAGATCCAGAATGACATCCATTCAAAATATGAACAAATTTGATGTTCTAATTTTATCTTCATCCTTATTTCATTGTTGACACACTATTATGGGACTTGACTTGTATGGTATGTTTCTGAAGCATTTTATGCCTTGATATGTTTGTTTTATCGTGTTTGTTGGTTATTGTTAGTTGTTGATGAATATTGTTGTTAATGTCTGTTTAAAATATGAGTTTATCATATATATTATGTGGTTTGAGTGTTTTTCCAATCCTTTGTCGAATATATAACTTCCCAAACTGCATTAGAAAATTATTATATGATAGATAAAATTTTATTATAAAATAAGTACACGTTTAATTCTTGACAAGTATTCTTCATTGTTAACTGGATGTTGTTCTTTGACTGTTAGAAATTGGTTTAGTGATTCTAGATCTTCAACCACCCCTCTCTCCCCATCTAATTTTGTTTGCAAAGTAAATAATATTTTACAAAAAGAATTAGAGTTGAAGGCAGGGGTTGTTGAAGAACTATGATCATTAATCTAAGTTCTTACTGTCAAATAACAAAATACGGATAAGGAATTGAAGAATCCTTGTCAATCATTGAACGTGTACTTATTCTTATAATATAACTTAATTTGTCATATTATAATGTTCTAGTGCAGATTGGAAGGTTATACGTTTAGTGAGCATCAGTGAAATAACCATTCCATATAATTTATAATAAACTCAGGGCTATATACAACAACGGGTGTCTAGAACAACCGTTGTTAAATATGTTACATTTTAATATACCACAACAGTTGTTTAAAGTAACTCTTGTGGTAGGTAGCGTGCTACATGGATGCAATCACGGTGACATGCCCTTGGTTGGAATCATCATGCATACAATCATACCTTATGTCACAATGGTTGGACCTGCGTAATGGTATCACTTTTCCAACCGTTGTGATATGGGTTTTTCGTAGTAGTGTAATGTTCAAGAAGATAAAGTAAGTGATGTTCAAAAATATGATTTAGAAGATGTTAAAAGAAAATGATGTAGGTAATGTTCATACATATGATGTAAGTGTTGTTAATATAGAGGATGTTGGTGATGTTCAAGAAGATGAAAATAAGGATAGTGGTAGTAGTGAGGATAATGACTTTGAAGTTGATGGTTTATTATTTGATAATAGTGAGGATGAGAGAGCTCTTGGGTTGGATGATTGCTTTGAAGATCAGGGCAGAAGTAGTGGGGTAAAATTTGTAGCAAATAAGCACAAGCTCACTCCAAAGAAAGTTCCAATTGTTGTTGATAATGCAGGTTCATCTAGTGGAGTGGGTAATGAGATGAACATCAATTATGCTAGTAAAGATCTTGGCAGCAGTGACCCTGATGCTTTTGATGAAGAGAAGGATAAAAATATCCAAGGTTTAAGATGGAAGATTTGGAAAAAAAAAATTACAATTTCATAATGGGATTAGAGTTCGTATCACTTGACTAATTTAAAGAAGCCATTAATAAATGGTCAATGCTCAATGGGAGAGAGATAAAGTACGTGAAAAATGACAAAATTAGAGTAAGAGTAATTTGTAAGGGAAAATGTGGATTTTTGGCGCTAGTAAGTAAAGTTGGGAATAAGCACACGTAAAGGAGGAAGAGATGGGTTGGAACTCACACGTATGATAGGGTATTGAATAATAGTTCATCCAATTCCAACTAGGTAGCTAAAACTATGACGGCTAGAATGGAATCTTCTAACGATGTTAACATTCAGGATATTGTTTATGAGATTATGAGTAACTTTTCTGTTGGCATAATTATGAGCAGGGCATGGAAGGCGAAAAAAATTTGCAAAAACTTTGATTGAATGTGATGTTGTAAAACAATACAACCCTTTTATGGAGATACTCTATAGAGTTAAGGATAGCCAATTCTAGGAACACTTATAAAATTAATGTGGCAAGGATTAGAGCAATAACATATCCAAGGTTTGGTTGTTTTGACTTTTGCTTTGATGGGCTTAAGAAGGGATTCACAACATCTTGCAGACCATTCATTGGAGTTGATGGATGTCACCTTAAGACTAAGTATGAAGGGATTTTTCTTATTGTTGTAGGTAGAGATCCAAATGACCAATATTATCCATTTTCTTTTTGTGTATGTGAAACTAAGACAAAGGCGTCATGGAGGTGGTTTTTTACCTTGCTTTTGGAAGACATTGGTAAAAAAAAGATGGGTTTTCATTTCTAATCAACAAAAATACTTTCACATACATTTCACTTCAATAAACCTTTTAGATATCATCCCTAACTATGTTTTGCAATTTTGGATTTCATCCCTAAATGTGTTTTGATTTTTTGGATTTCATCCCACATTTCTATTAGGTTCTTTGGCATTGATATCTATTTGTTTTGTTTAATTGAAACTTTTTTACATAGTTTGATCCTTGTGTTTGATGAAATTTTTGAGAGGGTAGAGCATAAACTTTGTCTTAGGCATTTATATGCCAATTTCAAAAAGAAGTTTGGTAGAGGGACACAAATCAAATACAGATGGTGTCATACCCCAAATTTTGACCAGGGATTCATCTGAATATTTTCACTTTGCATCATCTATATAGTATAACATGCATTTCATCGGGCTTTTAGGGCATGTGATCAAAGGTTTTCATTGATTTGGATGTCCCATGTTCAGAGGTGTTTTCATTTGGTTTTTGTACTTTATTTTGAAGCGAGGTGTTGGGATTTCAATCATAATGAGCAATTTTTATCAGAGGTTTATCAAAGCATAATGTCATCTTCTATGGGTCTCTTCAATGGTATCAAATGTTTAAGGTTTCATCAGTGACCTAACTGGAAAAATTTTGAACTAGGTTTTTGCTTCTCATCAGCTTCCTAAGTTATTGTTTCGTCAGTATGCGCCCAAGGCAAGAAGGTTGAGGTTCCTTGCTCCTTTGTGTTTAAGGTGGGCAAGTGTCGTTCAATTGAGGTTCACTTAAGGTTAGCAGGTTAAATGTGTAAGTAGTGTTATTTCAGTTCAATTGGGTGTTACTTAATCTTGGTCAAATAAAATGGTTTTGCTTCATCTACGATGACATGAGTTATTTTGAAGGCAAGAATATGATACGATTCCAAGTGTTTCATCAAGTATCAAATTTTGCTTTCTAATTAGGGTTTGATGCAGTGTATTGAGATTCATAGTTCAATTCACAATCTTATGATTTTAAAGCACTTTCTTGCTAAGTTGGTTTATAATGAAGATTTCGACTCATCAGTACTCAAATGGCCAGGTTCATATGGATTTATTTGTTTTGATTCCATTCAACAGAAAGTGATTCAAGGTGAATCTTCTTTTATTTAATTCTAGAATTGTGGAATTCAAATTAATTGTCAAGGTTTTAAGTGTTGTTCTAATGTGGAGGCATACTACAAAAATCGTTCCTTACCCATATTCACATCAATTTTCATAGATTCGATTTATCAATTTTCCATATTTTTATCCACTTTGTAATTTATCAATATTCCATATCCATCTTTCTAAACCAATTTCACATCCAATTTTAATCCGTCCAATTCATTTCAATTATCCATAAAAATTCACTTCTGTTTAATTATCCATCACTATCCATATTATTTCCATAAATCCATATCCATAAAAACCCACTTCTTATTAATTATCCATCATTGTCCATGTTATTTTCATAAGTCCATAATCAATATCATCACCAAAAAATCATTCAACCAAAAAAGCCTAAGTCACATTCAATAAGGCCCATCAAAACTTTACAAGAAAAATGCAAAAAGGACATGCTTCATAAGCCCATACACAAAGCCAATTCCATCACAAAAATATATTAATAAAAAAAACCCATCATTCATCTTATTACAAAATAAAATGGAAAGAAAATTTTGAACTCATGCTACAATAATACGACTTGTCATTTCCAATCATCCAATTTAAGCCACATGTTATGACTTGCATAAAACTTGCAAAAGCGTACCAACACAAAACCCACTTTAAAATTTTGCTACTGCTGCTATGACCTGCATCCTGCGACCTCCAACAACCAACGATTCTGCAACACATTGAGAGAGACATGACAACAAGAATAATAAAAAATATGTGTACTATTAGACCTAGTACACAAGTTTGTTTTGGTTTTATAAAGAAGAGAAAAAGAACAAAAAAGGAACGGAGAAAAAAGCAACAACATTTTGATAACTATTCGACCAATCCAAGTCCTAGAATTAGTTCAAAGTTTAGTCTTCATAAACAGGTTCATCTTTGTTTAAAATTTGGTTTTCATCAACACCTAGGTGTTAATCTCGATCTTCATTCATCTTCTTTAAACTATACAATCCACTAATTGTAACACCCTTTTTTTTACCCCATAAATAATATCGCAAAATAATCATATTTATCAGAGTAAAATACTTGGCGCAATAAAATCATCATAAAAGGGCGCACATTTCTCAAATAATTCAAATATAATCAATGCTCCATAAACAACGGGTTTTCCTAAAATTACTCAAAAGGCAGCGAAACTCAAAAGGTAATTGTTCGCACGAGATTTCCGCGCGGGCAATCTCTGGCCTTCCTCTGCGGATTTGCTTGCGGGACTGGCCAAACTAGTCCCAGGGCAATTTGGTTTTAGGTGGATCGTTTACTTGGGTTACGGTGCACTTTGATGGTTATGTATTTTGTGGTGTGTCAGTGGTTTAAACTCTAAATAACTAAAAGCTGACAATGATAAAGAAATGGCTGAAACAGCAACATTGTAGATATTTTGAAAATAATGCTTTGAATGCCTTAAATATTTAGCAAACTTAAAGTAAAAAAGAAAAATAACAGGAAAAAGACAATTGGACGTATCCGTATATTTTGGAATGACAAAGTGAACTCTTTTCTCTATAGTGCGGTACTCAGAGTGTTTTTCTTCCAATCCTGACAAAAGACGCCCTTATTTCCTAGAAAACCTTGCTTTATATAGGTGTACGAGGTAACTGCCAATGGGCTTCAGGATGCGCCACGTGTCATCCCATGTCTTTGGAAAACTGCCTCCATGCTTCTCTTTTCAAACTGACTTCCTGCCAAGCCTTTAGCTCCCCTCGTCGAGAATACCTTTGCTGGTTTTTTTTATCTTTAATCAACTGGCGCAGGGTGTAACACCCCGTTTCCCAAAATAAAATAAAACGATTAAAATAATCACATATCAGAGTTTCTCCCACTTACGGGATGTCACAATTTTTCCACAAGATTCCACATAACATTTCTCAAAGATCATTTTCAGTAATATTGCAGCGGAAAAATAAAATTAGTCTGCCATAAACCACATAACATGTATATATACATCATCATATATACAAAAATCGGCCATCTGCCCAAAATATATATATATATATATATATATATATATATATATATATATATATATATATATATATATATATATATATATATATATATATATATATATATATATATATATATATATATATATATATATATATATATATATATATATATATATATATATATATATATATATATATATATATATATATATATATATATATATATATATATATATATATATATATATATATATATATATATATATATATATATATATATATATATATATATATATATATATATATATATATATATATATATATATATATATATATATATATATATATATATATATCCATCAAGCATCATCATACATCCCACAAAAGAATGGATACGCCACAGGGGCACACATAAACAACAAATGACAACAAACTCCCAAAAGCCCCGGTGTTACGTATCAAAGCATGTCCTACAACGACGCCACTATCTAAGCTAGCTAAACACCTGGATTGTATGTACTTCCGAAGAAGCACAGACCACAACAACAACAAAGGGGTGAGATTCACGATCAAATGTTAATGGTATAAATATACATGAAATAAAAGGCAGAAATCTTAATAATACTATTCCATATACATATCATCCGGACTCACGGTCCCACCATCAACCACAACATACAATCACGTAACAAATGCACTCACTCAACTCTTAACACACGGTACCGACTCACAATCCCGATGGGCACTTGGCCATCAACCCTCCACTCAGGAGCACATACCAACGATGGGCAACTGGCCATCAACCCTCCACAATGGGAGCATCACAACAATACCGATGGACACCTGGCCATCCCCCTCCACAATGGGAGCACATCTACGATGGACACCTGGCCATCACCCTCCACAACGGGAGCACAACACAATAACATCGATGGACACATGGCCATCACCCTCCACTGTGGTGTTGCACCCTAAAATTTGACCAATAGGTTCCCATATCTGGTTTATGTTTTGACGCATTTTGCATTCGCATTCGCATACGGCATGCATTGCATTTTTATCATTCAGATTGATTTTTATCGGGATTATAGCCCCTGGCGTTTCAGGCAGTATAGGCCAGTCAGAATAAAAGTATGTTGAGAATTGGTGCTCATCTCCCGTGTTTTCAGGCCATCTCGGTGCCCGGGTTTCACTACGGTTGCGCAATTGGGTTTTATTCGATTTAATCGACTTCCTGGCATTTTTAGGATTTTTCTGTCATTTTTCTGGATTTTTAATGCGCTTAATGGGATTTTTCTGGATTTAATAGAGTTTTTAATATTTTTTAGAGTTTAAATAAATTTTCTTTTCATTTTTTAGAAATTAATAGTTTTTAAGATTTTTAGATATTATAGTTTTTAATAAATCTTAGACATTATTTTCTTTTATTAGTTTTAATAGATAAATAGATTTTTAAGAAGAGTAGATAAAAGAAAAATAATAAATAGATATTGGTTTGTTTAGATTTTATTGTTAAAAAAAAAGGGATTTAATAGAATAGATAAAAAAATAAAAAGGTAATAGAGATTTAATTGGTTTTTTTAGATTTTTTTGATTTTTATTTTTCAAATTAATTAGGATTTTAAAGAAAAATATTAATTAGGTTTGAATAATAGTTTTTTAGATTTTTTTAGATTTAATTAGGTTTTTATTTTTTATTTTTCGTTTTAGATATTAATTAGGATTAATTTTAGGATTAATTAGGGTTTTATTAGGTTTTAATTAGGTTTTAGTGTTAATTTTCGTTTTAGATTAATTAGGGTTAATTTTTAGTTTAAGTTTGCTTTAATCAGAGTTTAATCCACTTATTAGTCATTAATCTGAATTAGTTTCATTTGGGCCCAGTATGCAATTATCCAGAATCCAAGCCTAGAGTCCAAGTCCAAAGGGACACGTGGCGTATATATAGCAACGCCACGCGTGCATGCCTCTCTCTTCCACCTCACTCTCTACCTCACTCTCATCCTGCCACGTTTCATTCTCTCAGTCTCTCTCCACTGACACGCGTAGCTCCCTCACCACTCCCCTCTGCCACCTGCCCCTCGCTGGTCATCTCATCGCCGGCCATGCAACCGCCTTGCCTAACCACCTCCGACCACCAGAGCTAACTCCGACCACCGCCAACCATCGCCGGAAACTGCAAAAACCCAGATTTTTCCGGAAATTCACCCAACTTCATCTTCTCCGATTCCATCTTCATCGTCCTCCTTGTTTTTTCCAGAAATCTTTGATTCTCCTCAAGAACACTCAGCAATCTTCAACGTCGTTCGTACGTTTTTCCAGATACATTCATCATTCTTCAACCTTCTTCAGTTTTTTTCCAGGAATCTTCATGCTCGTTGCGTCAGAACTTCGAAGATCTTCACGATCTCCAGCAAGATCTTCATAGATCTCCGTCTCCCTTTTCCAGATTCCTTCAACGAGCTGCATCAGTTTTCGACCGGTCCTCCAAAATCTCAAGATCTTCCTCCAACTTTCTCCCGTGGGTTGATCGTCATTCGTCATCACAAGAGCTCCCTCGCCACCTGGATCTTCAAACGTCAAAGAACAAGTTCTTCCAGGAGTGGATCCGCTAACTTCTCCGCCAACTTCGCCATCGATAGATCCAAAAACTTCATAATCTTTGCTGAAATCGTCCAGTCTTCTCCATCGCGTCTCCAGGTTTCTTTTCTTCTTCCAACTTTTTCTTTTAATTGCGTTGATTTGTGATTTAGTTAGGAACACGGTGGTGTTTAGGGTTAGGGTTCTTGGAAGGTTGAACAGAGGGAAAGTTTGATGAATAGATTTTGGGGAAGAAAGTGAGTTTGGGTTCAGAGAGAGATTGGGAGTTCAGAGCGCCGTTAGGGTTTGGGATAGGGGAGATGAACAGTGGTCATCGAGTGAAGGTTTTAGTTAGTGTTAGGGTTTGTGTTGATTTTGCTGAAGATGGTTTGGGCTCGGGCACTAAGCCCAATTGCATTCGCTGACCATACTTCCATCCTGCTCGTGAAACCCCCTCCCCTGGGTTGTGTTTGGTTGGGCCTATCACCATTGCTAGTTGCCCCCCCCCCCCCCCCCCCCCCCCGTCGAGGCCCAATGTGGTTTATCAAAGGGGATTCTCGCTATCAGCACCCCCCTGGTTTTTTTTGTTTTGTATTTTTTTTCTGAAGCAAACCTGGGCCTAGCAGATTTCCTGCTCGCACTCCCCATTCGAGGCCCAGCTTGGAATGTCAAGCAATTTCGTTGCTTTTCGCACCCCCTGGGTTTATTTTTGTTGTTGTTTTTCTGAATTGGTGGACTGGGCCCAGCGCATTGCTGAGCGCACCCCCTCCTGGGCCCAGTTGTTTTCTCTGAGTGTAATAGACTGCTGGTGACACCCCCTGCTCTTTTTTTTAATTGATTTCTTTTCTTTTCCTTATTTTTTGCATAGCTTACCAAATAATTCATAAAAAAATCAGAAAATCATCATTTTAACATGGGATTTTTTCTCTCATTTCAATAATTGTCTCAAGAATATTGTGAAAAAATAAAAATGTTATTTTAGGTATTTTTTCCATTTATGGCGAATTTTTACATTTTAATTGCTTTTATTTTCATATTGTTCATACATACATTTTGATGAATTTCGTTTAGTCATTTAAATTCGTATTTTGACCCCGTTCTTTTTTGTACTAGCTAGATTAGAGCATTAAATTCCCCCTGGATTTATTTCATATTTTTGTGATTGAATTTTGATTATTTTTTATTAGAGAACATTAGGTTAGTATAATTAGGGTTTAAACGCAACATAGGTGCAGTCTAACATTTTATTTTGGGTTTTTTAGCTTGAATTAGAGTATGGGACATATAGGGTATGTAGGGTAGAGGTAGAAACCCCCTTAGAATAAAGTTTAGAATTTTAAATGCTACTTTACTATTTTTAGTGTATTTTGTAAATAAAGTGTTGTTTGGTGTTCCCACTTGGGGTTTATGCTTGTCTGTTTGGGTGTCTGGGCTTTTATTTTGGGATGTGGGTTTGGTTTGGGCTTGTGGAAGCATGAAGAATCAATGGAGGAGATTGAATACAAAGATTAAGGTTGATGCATGAAGATTGCTTGAAGGTTGAAGATGTTGATTGAAGACTTAGGAGAAATAGGATAAAACAGGAAGAGCTTAGAATAGACAAATTCTTCTGTCAAACATAGAGTGCATTGTTTGCCTCTACCCTATCCAATGACATAAAGTCCTCCTTGGGAAGCTCCATCTCTCCTTAGGAGGGATGAGTGGTATGCCCAAGTGAGTAGAACTTTGAGGATACGTTTCATTTGCAATGTTAAAATCTTAGTGATTTCCTTTGGTTGTCATTGAGTTTCTTAACATTATAACCTGATCTTGTTGAATGATTCTCCTTTGGAGGAGCTTGTTGAAGCTGGTTACTGGTTAAGTTTGAGCTTGTTGAAGCTGGTTGCTTGTTGAAGCTGGGGTTTTGCTGCTTGTTGAAGTTGAAGTCAGGAGCTTGTTGAAGCTAGTTACTGGTTGGGGTTTGAGCTTGCTTAAGCTGGGTGCTTGGTGAAGTTGGTGTCCATTGAAGATTGAGAATTCATTGAAACTTGAAGATAGAAGTTATTCATGAAGATGAAGGTTGTTACTGTCAACTTTTTGCTGGTAAATCAACTGTTGCTGTCAGAGCTATTGCTTGTGCTGTGGGCTGTAGGAGTTTGGTGCTGCTGTTTGGGTTGCCTCCTATGCTTTGGGGTTTTATTTTCTTTGATTGTATTGTTTGTTAATCTTCCCCTTAGGTTTAAAGTGAAGCTATTCACTTTGCCTAGTATTTCCTGCTACATTCATGCATTTTAATGCCTTACTGTATGTATCTGTTTCTTTTGCCGTTTATCCCCTAGGATCTCTGTTTCTCTCTGCGCAAGGGAGAAATATGATAGACATTAGGCTTTCATCCATGCATGACAACATTAGGGTAGTTTTGATTCCCTTTTCAACCCTAGGCTTTTTAGAGCTTCTTTCTCTTCTCATCTCAGAACAATTCAAGAATACGGTAATAAGGTTAATCGATGTCGTAGGTTACGAGCCTTAAGCTATTTGAGAAAAGGTTGCTGGAGGGTGACTCTTCAGTAATCTGATTGCTTAGTGTGTTACCCTTAGGGCGACATACGACGTAGTCACTCTCAAATCATAGTCTCTAGTGCGTCAGAGATTGCAAACACACTAAAAAACACTTCTTGCATAAAAAGACTGAAAACCAATCAAAGTGTCATTTTTGTCCGCTTGGACCCATAATCAGGAGAAAATCTTTTTCAGAAAGATAAAAACAATCAAGACAGACTTGTGTCGTACGTGGCCCGAACTATGTTTGCTCTGATCTTTCATGTTGTATGAAAGTACGTAGGCATAGGATGCGATATCCAAGCGAGCAACCTTCCCCTCCTTTCCCGTAGGTAGGCAAACTATGTTGACTCTGATTTCTCGTTTCAGACGGGAATACGTAGGCATAAAGTGCGATACTTTGCCGAGTCATTTTATTTTCTTTTAACCCTTGACCTGTAGAATAGATAGAATAACAATCCGTACCAGAAAACAAGCGTGGATCCCGTCGAGTACGACGGACGTGAGGGGTGCTAATACCTTCCCCTTGCGTAACCGACTCCCGAATCCAGGATTTGGTTGCGATGACCATTCCTTTCCCGTATTTGCGTGAGGTTTACTTCGAGCGTTTCCTTTCCCTCCTTTGGGATAAATAACGCACGGTGGCGACTCTTCTGTTCAGCCGGCACCGATTTTCGCAGTAGCGACATGCGGGAGCACACCAACAGTACTGATGGTCACTGGGCCATCACCCTCCGCTACGGGAGCACACAACCACATCCACACACATCATACATCTAGCACACCAAGTGCAAACCGATCCTATCGATCCACCCCTCATACAACATATACATATACACGACGCACAAGGCATACCGATCCCATGGATCCATTCACATCACAAAGTACATACATAACAAGCACACACAGTGCGTCGATCCCACAGATCCATTCGCCACACAACTTATCACAAACAATGCACACAAGGCATGTCGGTCCTACTGACCCAATGCAGCACATAATAAGCGTATCGGTCCTACGGACCCACTTACCACAACATATCACTACAACATGCTCAATGCGTAACGATCCTACTGATCCGCATATTTGGCACACTGTGCATACATCTCACGTACGCATCCACACATATTCATTCCTAGTCGAAGGATACATGGCCACTTTAGGCATCACAACGTACTTCAGTTCAATCGTTCGTATCAACGAGTATTCAAGCACACGCCCTTTACATCACCTTCATGCTCTCAACCGATCCACAATAACCACGTACTCGCTCACGACCAACAAGGGTCCAACCACGAGAGAATGGAATAGCACAGCAAAAAAATCACAAAATGTTGTCATGTTCGCTGCCATTCGCCTGGCGAAGCCCCCGCAACGAACACTCGCTGGGACTCGCCCGACGAAACCCCTAGCGAAGCCAAATAGAAGCAAAAGGCAGCATTCGCTGCCCAGTTCGCCTGGCGAAGGCTCGCCCCCATTCGCCCAGCGAATGCACGCGAATTCTTCAGAAAACAACTCTCAGCTCAGAGTCGGCAACGCACTCCGAGCTCAGCCGATTCTATTCCAAGCCAAACCCCAACATACCAGAAAATTGTTCCACTACCCGACTATAACATCCAACTCAGTTCTGCTCGGTTTTACATCTACGCAATTACCAACTTCCGGTATAACTTCGAATTCACCCGGAAACCCCCAAATTCCCTCAATCAACACATGCAACAAAATCAAACATCATAAACGCAACCGTTATAGGATCATAAACACAAAATCAACATCACATTAACATCAAACTATGGGGATTAGGGATTTTCCCCTTTTCTACTAATTTTATGTAAATACCTATTTTAACCGTTAAATCCCCCCTTACCTCAAATTCGATTCTGATGATGATGAACCTTCACAAATTTACAGCCTTTACGTCTTCCTTGCCGAGCTTGTTCACTTGATCGCTTCAACTGTGTGTTCTTCATCCTCCCTCCTTTGTTCTATCGTGTTCTTCTCTATCTCCTTTTCCAAAATGCCACAATTGCCCTTAATACCCCAAAAATCACTTATTTTCTTTTATTCCAAAATAATATTAATAATCTCATAATATTAATAATAATAATAATAATAATAATAATAATAATAATAATATCAATATTAATATTAATTATTAATTATTATCATTATCAATTATCTAATATTAATATTATGCCTCCATTTCTTCCTCAATTCCCACACCAAACACGCTGATGAATAAAATAACACCGGATCTAAAAATAATTAAAATGGGTGTTACAACTCTCCCGCACTTTAATTATTTCCGTCCTCGAAAATACCTGATGGAAACAGCTCTGGATACGCTTCCCGCATCCTGCTCTCCAGTTCCCATGTCACACTGCCTCCCGCCGCACCTCCCTAAGCCACTCTCACCAAAGGTATCTCTTTCCCTCTGAGTCGCTTCAGCTTGCGATCCTCAATCCTTAATGGCAATGTCTCCACAATTAGATTCTCTCTAACTTGGACTTCATCCCTCTGAATCACATGAGACGGATCGTGCACATACTTCCGAAGTTGCGACACGTGAAACACGTCATGCAAGTTCGAAAGCTCCGGCGGTAATGCCACCCTATAAGGCACAACACCGATCCTTTGCAAAATCTGATATGGTCCGATAAACTTCGGATCCAACTTCTTGGACTTCAAAGCACGTCCAACACCCGTCACTGGGTTAACTCTCAAGAATACATGGTCACCCACACTGAATTCCAACTCTTTCCTGTGGTTATCATAATAACTCTTCTGTCGATTCTGAGATGCTTTCATCTATTCACGGATCATCTGCACTGTCTCAGTAGTCTGCTGTACCAACTCTGGTCCCAACACAACATACTCACCCGACTCATACCAACACAAAGGAGTCCTGCACCTCCTACCATAAAGTGCTTCAAACGGCGCCATCCCGACACTGGAATGGTAACTGTTGTTGTACGTGAACTCAACCAAAGGCAAATGAGTATCCCACGTACCACCTTTCTCTAACACACAAGCCCGCAACAAGTCCTCTAAAGTCTGAATAGTCCTCTCTGACTGCCCATCCGTCTGCGGATGATAAGCTGAACTCAGCTTTAACTCAGTGCCCAAAGCCTCTTGCAAACTCTTCCAAAACACAGAAGTGAACCTCGGATCTCTATCTGACACAATGTTCAACGGTATACCGTGCAGCTTCACAATTACCCGAATATAAATCTTTGCCAGCTTCTCCAACGGAAAGCTAATACTGATCGGTACAAAGTGCGCAGACTTCGTAAGCCGATCCATCACCCAAATGGCATCAAATCCTCTCGCCGTATTCGGCAACCCTGTAACAAAGTCCATAGCAATACAATCCCACATCCAAACCGGAATCTCTAACGGTTGCATCATCGCAGAAGGTCTCTGATGCTCCACCTTTGACTTTTGACAAACCAAACAAGCATAGACATATCGAGCAATATCCTTTTTCATGCCCGACCACCAAAATAACTTTTTCAAGTTCTGATACATTTTCGTAGCTCCTGGATGAACACTCAGGCTACTATGATGTCCTTCGTCCAAAAACGACTTTTTCAACTCATCATTATCTGGCATGCAAATTCTGCCTCGAAACCTCAACACACCCACACTATCCGACCTGAAATCACTACCGGAGTCACTTCCGGCCTCTCGCATCAAATCCACAAGTTTCATATCCAACTTCTGATGTTCTCTAATCATGTCCAAGAAATCATCCTTCACTTGCAATTTACCCAACATCACACCATCCGATGTAAACTCACAAACCATGCTCAAATCCTGAAACTCCTCAATAAGCTCCATCTCTTTTACCATCAAAGCTGACATATGAATTACCTTCCTGCTCAATGCATCTGCAACTACATTCGCTTTCCCTGGGTGATAACTCAAACTGAAATCATAATCTTTCAAGAATTCCAACCATCTCCTCTGTCGCATATTCAGCTCCTTCTGATCAAACAAATATTTCAAACTCTTGTGATCACTGAATACCTCAAACCTCGAACCATATAAATAATGTCGCCAAATCTTCAGCACAAAAACTACCGTAGCCAATTCAAGGTCATGAGTAAGATAGTTACGCTCATGCACCCTCAATTGTCGCGAAGCATAGGCTACCACCTTTCCATTCTGCATAAGAACTCCGCCCAATCCCATTTTGGACACATCACAATATACCACAAAAGGCTCACACGGATTCGGTAACACCAACACCGGCGCTGAAGTCAATCTCTTTTTCAGCTCCTCAAAACTCTCTTCACAAGCAGCATCCCACACAAACACTCGATCTTTCCTCGTCAACGGAGTCAACGGCAAAGCCAATCTGGAAAAGCCCTCAATAAATCTTCGGTAATAACCAGCTAAACCCAAGAATCTTCTAACTTTAGTTACCGTCTTCGGTGGTTCTGATCGCGACTTTCTATGTCTAATACAACTAACTGCAAGTGCATAGTCTATCGCGTAGTAATAAAAGATATCGATCCCACAAGGACTCGTAATCAAACTAGTGTTCTTGAGAGTTACTATGTTTAGCTAGGTAGAATATGTTTTAAGGGAATAAGATTGTCACTAAAAGGGGGAAACTAAGATTACTGTTTAGATTTTAATTAACTGAATCGATACGTAGTAATTATGTTCTTCAGGGATTTGATAAGTTACTAGTGTATGAAATAGTTTTCGCAGTTTATTTAAGCAGAAAATGGAGATTTGAAGACTCTCGTCTCACGATGGTTATTGACGCTAATCATAATCCTAAGGGCCAAACGTACACTTTCGTATCCCGTTCGGGGTTAAAACTATTTTTTGGAAATCTCTAAGTTCTAATTCGTTTTAAAGTGCTTTCGCTGTTATTAAAACAAATGCCTAGTGTTTACTATCTGACCTTACCGCAGCTTTCGCTTGTTGGTTCGTATCTTAATTAATTTCCCACTTTCGTGGCAAAACTACTTTAAAATAAGTTCTCGCTTTCGCGACGAAGTTTATTTCGTAAATCAATTTTAAACACTTAGACCATAAGTTATTTTTGTGAAAAGAAAGTTTTCAAACAAGAGTTATCAAATCCCATTCAAATTATTACTACATATCGATTACCTAAGTTTAGCTAGACATGGAATTGGGAAGAATAAAACATAAATAATAATAATAAATAATAAATTGCATTATGATAAAACAGAAGTCGATCAAAATGAAAACCTGTAAATAATGCCAATTGGCCTTTGGGCAGATCCTCCACAGATGTTGGCAGGATTCTGTCTTTAGTTCCAATTCGATCGTACAGTGCAGTAAGTATTACAGAAGAGCGGAAATGGGAATGAGGAAATGGCAGGGAAATAAAGGAAAGGAATACAAATAAAACTGGAGAAATGGATACAAATAATAACTGAAAGTAAATTTGCTCTGGAAATTAAATTTGGCAGCACTTCGTGGTATGAATGCAACTCTCTTTCTGAAGTCCTCTGCTTCCCTTTTTATAGAAGTGGAATCCCAACGGTTATCTCTGAGGATGATGGACCTTGAGGCAGATAATTTAGGGAGTAGTGGACCATTTAATGGGAATTGGAACTGCTCTTTTGACGTGTAATCTGAGTGGGGCGTTTTTGCCTGCATGACGGTCGTCACAAGGTGTGACGGTCGTCACCCGTGTGACGGTCGTCATGCATCTGTGACGGTCGTCACATCAGTAAAAACTGATTGCTGCGCGTTTCATTGTGTTTTCACTCCTTTTTCGTCCATATTTCATCTGGGATTGCTTCTTTTCTTCATGTTGCCTTGTTTAGACGTGATCATTGAATACCTGCAAAAACCTCAGACAAATACACGGAAATAACCCGAAATCGGATCGAAAACGGTTAGACTTTAGTTGAAATATGCATGAAAATATCTATATGATTTCGTGTTATCAAACTCCCCTAAGCTTGAATCTTTGCTTGTCCTCAAGTAAAACGTGGAAAAGTCGGCAAGCACGAGGCTGCTTCTTCGTTCGCAGAGTTTGGAAAAACCGGGATTCTTGGTAGGAACAAGACGAGTATCACGACGACACTGGACTACAAGTCCCCGGAGGTCTCCCTTTTATTGCAAATCGGTCTCAATCAATGCTACCGTATCTGGGTGTCAAGGTTCTCGTGGCAAGTTCACCCTGTTTGTTCTAGCGCAATCACATTAAGCCCGTTGTCCGCACACTCTCATGGCAAGTCGACCTGTTAGTGAATATGATCTCTTTTTTGTTTTTGATCTTCTTCATTGATCATAATTTGGTGTCATTGATTTTTCAATGAGTTTTTCGTGCCGTTGGGCTAAATGCTCGGGTGAGGAGCACCTAACTTAGAAGGAAACGTATCTTATATTCTTGGGCTTTTTAGCTCTCTTTTCATGATTTTTCATCTTTTTGGAGATCATACACTTATTTGCATCGGTCGCTCGCTTAGAAGTGTTTTTAGGATGGTGCTGACTGCTAGTATAAACTACTTGGGGTTGATTTTGCGTAGACACTTGAGACTTTGGTACACGTAGGTGGTGAACCCGACTCGCATAAACTAGAGATCTAAGGTGTCTGGACAATACTGGTTTTGTTAGAACTGTCGTTTCCTCGGAGTTTCAAAACTCGGTTTGAACTCAGGTGCATTCTCGTGATGCTTTTACTTTTGAGGAACAAATGAAAGTTTTTGTTTACGTTGAATAATGTGGGGATTGTTTGCGTAACGTGAAAAATATATAGACGCGCTTTATTTGCTAGAAATAGAAAGTATAAAAATAGATATTACCAGAATTCAAAGTGCAGTGAAATGGAAATACAGGAAATAAGGGAAGTTCAAAATACAGTGGAAATAAGGCTCCGCTCCCACACTATCTCGATCAGTGTCCTCACTGATTCTTGAAGCATGCGAGAGGGAGATACAACTGAAAATGAAAATACAAAGAACTGAAATATAGTAAACAATGAAGGAAAAAATGAAAATCTAGTCCCGGGGCCTGTCACGTCCATGCTGGCGTCCTCTGGCTCTAGCAAGGGCTACTCTGTCCTCATAGCTCATGGCTCCGGTGTGGTAGACCGTGTCTCGGAGTCTTTCGACCTGCAGGGTCAGATTTGCTAGACTCTCAGTGATCGTAGCTTGGCCGGTGTGAAGTTGTTGCATTTGAGTCCGGTGCCAAGCTTCGAACTGGTCAGCTCGCTGGTTCTGCTGCTGCAGCATCGTGAGTATCTGTGCCTGCTGGTCTAGGGAGCGACAGAGGTCCTCTTCGGTGTAGTCGGGCACGGGATGGTGACGGCGGCGGCGGGATGATGTACCTACTGGAGGAGGAGGCTGCGATGCCTCTGGCAGCTCGGACCTGTCCAACTCAGCTTGGATTTCATCTTCGGAGTCATGAGTGGGGTCCTGAGTAGGAACAGCGGCAACAGGAGGGGCAGTGAGGTCGAACAACCAGTTGGTACGGTCCTCAGGATGGATGCGGGTGCGGGACGGAAGGATGATGCTTCGGACGGTCTTGCCACGCACAACCGGATGATATTTCCCGTCAGCTCGGGAGCGGATGAGATGGGAGGCCCTGCAGTGGTCAGTGTCAAGGAACACCGAGGGGATGGACTGGAGGTGCTGGAGGCAGTCACCAAGATTCAGCCCAAGTGCAATCGCCGTGACAATCCCGCCAAAGTAGAATGGCTTCGAGCCACGGTTGCAGTTGGCCTGTATGTGAGCCAGCAGGAACGGGGCAGCGTTGACCAGTTCATTGTTGAAGACGCAATGAAGAAAGAAGAGCTCCTTGGAGTTCACCTTGTGGTTGCTGTCTCTGGCGAAGATAATGTTACTCAACGCCCTGTGAAAGTACCTGATGGCGGGGTTATGGATGTGAGTGGCGTGCAGGGAGTCCCAACCATCGGCATTGAGGCCGGTCAACTGATACCACAGCGCGAAGGCTTCATGCTGGAACAGGTCAGTGAGGCGGCGATGAGCGTTGTCGCCGCGGGGTAACTGTAGGATGATGGCGATTTGATTCTGATTCACTTGATAGTTGACTCCAAACATTCGGAAACAAGCGGCACCTGTGTGCTGGTTGAGTTCGCCGCTGCTGGTGATGTACGAGAACGAACTCAAGAACTCAAGGGTGAGTTGTTCGTAGGTCGGCTGGGGGTTGGAGCAGAGGTTCCAGATGCCTGCTCGTTGAAGCATCCAGGTTACACCTTCGAGGAGTCCGAGCTCCGTAAGTGATGGAAGGTGCGGGTAGTGAGTTGGCTGGAGTGACCTCTGATGGAATGCAATGTACTGTGCTCGTTGTCTCTCGCCTAACTCGCCCTCAGGGAAGGAAATGTTGCTGACATCTGCGTTTCCGGCCATTGTTGAAGATGGAGAGGTTTCGGAGGTTTTGGGGTTTTTCGGCGGAGAGGGAAAAATGACAGAATGGTGGTTTGGAGGTTGAATTTGGAGTTGAGGTTTATAGTTCAATTGGGGAGGACGAAAATCGTAGTGGGGTATGAATTTTGAAAGTTTGAAAGTGATAATGGGGGGAGTGGAAGGGAACACGACCCCTGTTATATCAGATTGCAGTTCTGGGCTGCGTGACGGTCGTCACAAAGGTGTGACGGTCGTCACCCGCGTGACGCTCGTCATGGGGCTGTGACGGTCGTCACAGCAGCAAAATCTGCAGAACGCAGAATTTTGCTCTGTGGGCGTACTCGTGGTGATTTTAAAACGTAGTATTGATACGGTGATGTAATATAATAGCCATCGAACAATAAATAATGCGAAAACAGAATAATTGAATAAAAACTAGAATTGAAATAACATAAAATGGAAACAATTGTATGTAGTACATAATGAAACGAACAATGCGAAAATTCCAAATGAGGAAATTAAACTAAACTAGACTAGACTAAACTGAAACTACTGCTACGAGCAATAACTAATCTTTTCGTGCCTTCAACTCATCGAATTTCTGTGAATAGTAGTTGAGTTGGTCGCAGACTAGATCCATGAAGCCTACCAGGTCACTGTGCATGACTGGGATATCAGCTTTTACATTAGTCAGAGCTTTATCAACGTCGTCCAATCTGAGTAACACGGTATCCATTTTGTCGGTTGTTTCCTCAGGGATAGGCTCAGGATAAGTATTGTAGTGTGGAGGAGTCATAGGGTCTACTTCATTTTCAGAGGCGACGTCCTCAAAGTACATGTAATCGTGTGCCTCAGAAATGTGGTCACTGTCATACATATAGTTCTGGGGTGTTGACTGTGGTGAAGGAGGTCCCATAGGCTCATCCAATTCGTAGAGCCAGTTATCCTTGTTGTGGATGCTTGTCATCAGATGATCAGGCAGTGTGAATAGCTGTACTGGTTTTTCGTTAATAAGGTACTCGTACGGTTCAGGTCCCATAGTCCCTAAGATGCACCTGTTAAAGCAGAATTGTATGTTCATGGGTCTGATGGTACCGAAACGAGTGCTGGCATTTAAATGAAATCTAAGGCCAAGCTCGTGGGCTATCATTGTTACTAGTCCTCCTATAAGGATAGGTGTCTGAGGTTCCAGCGTGAGGCGTTTGAAGGATCTCATCATGAAAGGCACTGCATTTACTGTCCGTCCCTGAGAAGCACAGAGCATGATGAATAACTCTTCCTTAGACACTGTGGTAATATTTTCTTCTTTTCCAAACAAGGTGTGAGCTAGTATCTTATGGAAGTATCTAAAGGCTGGGTTATGAATGTCATCATTGTACATTCTGTCTGGTTCAGGGTGATAGTCGCCTGTGATTCTACCCCAGAAGTGCTCGAGTTGCAAATCAATATCGTCATCTTCTGCACTAATGAACACATGCGGTCCGCTAGGGAATCCTAGGAGGTTAGCTAGTGACATCCGGCTATGGGTTTGGTCCATTCCAAACAATCTGAAGGTAATCAACTCTGAGCAGGTTCCAAAGCCATAGTTGGGTGTGTATCTGAAAGAGCTAAGGAATTCATAGGTAAGATCCTTGTAGGTAGCGAAACGTGTTTTCAGAGCAGTGTTCTCCCAACCCAGTTGATTGAACAGGTATTGAATGCTATCTGTGATCCCTAGTTTATCCATAGTAGCCTTGTCATAATACAGCGTTAAGGCGAATTCTCTTTCGGTCAGTGCTGCAAATCTTGCCTTTTGAGCGAGTCCTTGGAAGTGAACCTTTGTGAAATCGTACTCGGCCATATTCGCAGGTAATTCGGAGAAAACAGAAGAAATGTTTTGAAGACTTTAAAAATCCTGAAAAGTTTGAAACAAGAAATTGAAGTCAGGATTTTTAGAAACGAAAAGTGGTAGAAACAAAAGACAAAAGGGAAAAAATAAAATAAGAATAAAAGTACGAAAATGAACGAAAGTAGAAAGTAGTAGTAATTTTAGGATTTTTGTTGGATTTTTCAAAGTAGAATTTTAAAGAAAAATGAAATGCAATAACGAGGGGAATTTGGGTTGCCTCCCAATAAGCGCTGTTTTTAACGTCTAAAGCCTGACGATAGCTTGGTGAGAAGCTATTCTGGTGTTTGAGCCGGAAGCTCAAGCAATGTTATATTGCTAATTTGAGGACTGTTGTCGTTCTTATTGTAATGTTTTAGACGTTGCCCGTTTACGATAAACGGTGCATTTGTCTTGTCGGTAATTTCAACAGCTCCACTCTGAAGTACTTTAGTCACTTCATAGGGTCCAGACCACCTAGATTTTAGTTTTCCTGGGAAGAGTTTTAATCGTGAATTAAAGAGCAATACGATGTCTCCCACACTGAATTGTTTCCTGATTGAACGTTTATCATGCCACCTTTTAGTTCGTTCTTTGTAGATACGGGCATTTTCGTAAGCGTCTAATCGAAGTTCTTCCAACTCGTGTAAGTTCAAGATTCTCTTTTCTCCTGCCTCGGTGTAGTTGAAGTTGAGTGTCTTAATGGCCCAAAAGGCCTTATGCTCTAACTCTACAGGGAGATGGCAGGATTTACCGTAAACTAATTTATAGGGGGTAGTACCTATTGGTGTCTTAAATGCGGTCCTATAAGCCCATAAAGCTTCTTGTAGCTTCGATGACCAGTCTCTCCTTGAGGTAGCGACAGTCTTTTCCAAGATCTGTTTTATTTCTCTGTTCGAGACCTCTACTTGTCCGCTAGTTTGCGGATGATAGGGTGTAGCTACTCGGTGCTTGACTCCATATCTAGAGAGAAGTTTATCGAATATTCGTGATATGAAGTGAGATCCTCCGTCACTAATGACGAGTCTGGGTACACCGAATCTAGGAAAGATAGTGTTCTTGAAGAGCTTGATTACTACTCGTGCGTCATTTGTTGGAGCAGCTAAGGCTTTTATCCATTTAGACACGTAATCGACAGCGACGAGTATGTAGTTATTTCCAAAAGAAGGTGGGAAAGGTCCCATGAAATCTATTCCCCAGACGTCGAAGATTTCTACCTCTAAGATTCCTTTCTGAGGCATTTCATCGCGTCGCGAGATGTTTCCAGTTCGTTGGCATCTATCGCACTTTTGCACAGCGATGTGAACGTCTTTCCAGAGGTTAGGCCAGAATAAGCCGGCTTGGAGAATCTTAGCGCACGTCTTGGACGTACTAGCATGACCACCGTATGGTGCTGAGTGGCATTGGGAAATAATATTTTCTATTTCTTCCTCTGGGACACAGCGACGATATATGTTGTCGGCCCCTCTCTTGAAGAGTAGAGGTTCGTCCCAATAATAGTGTTTCAGATCGTGGAAGAATTTCTTCTTTTGCTGATAAGTAAGGTCTGGTGGAAGCACGCCTGCGGCGAGGTAATTAACAATGTCAGCATACCAAGGTAATGTGACTTGGGCATAGACGGCTTCCACGGCTTTTTCGAATTCTGGATCTTCTGAGATTGCATTGGGTGTGTCACTTTCTAATTTGGCTATCAGACGTTCGTACGGGAAATCGTCATTTATCGGTACTGGTTCGTGTCTGATGCCTTCTATTCGGGATAAGTGATCCGCAACAACGTTCTCGGTTCCTTTCTTATCTTTGATTTCTAATTCAAACTCTTGTAATAACAGGATCCATCTCAATAGTCTTGGTTTGGCATCCTTTTTTCTTATTAGGTACCTTATGGCACCGTGGTTTGTGTATACTATAATTTTTGCTCCTACTAAGTAAGAACGGAATTTGTCAAGCGCAAATATAACTGCTAGAAGTTCCTTTTCTGTGGTAGCGTAGTTCATTTGGGCAGGATCTAAGGTTCTACTGGCATAGTAGATGGCATGGAGTTTCTTGTCCTTCCTTTGTCCTAGAACTGCGCCTACAGCGTAATCACTCGCGTCGCACATGATTTCAAACGGTAGTCTCCAATCTGGTGGTTGCATGATTGGTGCGGTGATAAGGGCTGATTTCAATGTTTCGAATGCTTTTAAACAGTCGTCGTCGAAGACGAACTCAACATCTTTCATTAACAGGCCGATCAAAGGTTTTGTGATTTTCGAGAAATCTTTTATAAATCTTCTGTAGAAACCGGCATGTCCTAGAAAACTCCGTATTTCTCGTACGGATTTTGGAGGTTGGAGATCTTTTATAATCTCTATTTTAGCTTTGTCTACCTCAATTCCTCTATCTGATATGACGTGTCCTAGAACTATTCCTTGTCGGACCATAAAATGGCATTTCTCCCAATTTAGGACGAGGTTTACTTTTACGCAACGTTCTAGTACCATTTCTAAGTTTTGTAAGCATCCTTCGAAACTTTGTCCGCATACCGAGAAATCGTCCATAAACACTTCCATAATGTCGTCTATGAAATCTGCGAAGATTGCCATCATGCATCTTTGGAAGGTTGCTGGGGCGTTACAGAGTCCGAACGACATTCGGCGGTAAGCGAAAGTACCGTAAGGACAGGTGAATGTAGTCTTTTCTTGGTCATCAGGATGGATGGGAATTTGGAAGAATCCTGAGTAACCATCTAGATAGCAGAATTCTGAATGTTTGGCTAATCTTTCCAACATTTGGTCTATGAAGGGTAACGGGAAGTGATCTTTGCGCGTAGCCTTGTTAAGCTTCCTATAATCAATACACATCCTACTTCCAGTCACGACTCTTTTTGTTATCGATTCACCTTTTTCGTTTTTAACTACTGTGACTCCTCCTTTCTTTGGTACGACATGAACTGGGCTAACCCATTCACTATCGGAGATCGGATAGATGATTCCTGCATCAAGTAATTTCTTTACTTCATCTTTGACTACAGTGCTCAGGATGGGGTTTAGTCTTCTCTGATGCTCTCGAGAAGTTTTAGAGTCTTCCTCTATTGTAATTCGATGCATACAGATCGAAGGGCTTATACCTTTTAGATCGCTTATGTTATAGCCTAACGCGGTGGGGTACTTCTTTAGGACTTCTAATAACTTTTCGGTTTCTGGTTGTCCTAAGTCGGCGTTGACTATCACTGATCTTTTTAGTTCATCGTCTAGAAATTCATATCTGAGGTTTTTGGGTAGAGTTTTAAGTTCTAAAGATGGGTTCTTCGGACCTGGCATATGGTTTGGTGTCAGTGCTAAGCTTTCGCTTAGGCTGTCGTCTTTATACGGTTTACGCCAATTGTCGTCTTCAGAAATGTCGGGTATTTGAATCTTTATTATTTCTGAATATGTGGTCTCTTCATTTTCAAGTTCTCTTATGCATTCGTAAATTTCGTCTACTAAATAGCAGGTATCGTCTATTGCTGGTGCTTGTAAGAACTTGGTGAGAATGAACTCTATCTTTTCTTCTCCTACTTCGAATGTTAGCCTTCCTTTCTTCACGTCTATAATTGCTCCGGCTGTAGCTAGGAACGGTCTTCCTAGGATAATTGGGGTTACAGTGTCCTCCTTGATGTCCATGATTATGAAGTCGGTTGGGATGTAGAATTGTCCTATGTGTACTGGAACGTTCTCCAGTATTTCGACGGGGTATTTTACTGATCTGTCAGCTAATTGAACGAACATTTTGGTTGGTCTGAGGTCTCCCATATTCAGCTTTTTGCATATAGATAAGGGCATAACACTGATACTGGCTCCTAAATCGCATAGAGCTTTATCTATTACGAACTTTCCTATGACGCAGGGTATGGAGAAACTACCTGGGTCTTTTAATTTAGGAGGCATGCGGTTTTGAATAATAGCGCTACACTCTGCCGTAAGTGTAACTGTTTCGTTATCCTCGATCTTTCTCTTATTTGACAGGATCTCTTTGAGAAATTTGGCGTATGACGGCATTTGAGTTATCGCTTCTGTAAAAGGAATAGTAATATTCAGCTGTTTAAGGAGCTCTACAAATTTCTTAAACTGTCCTGAAGTTTTGGAGTTTATTAGTCTTTGCGGATAAGGAATAGGTGGTTTATATGGCGCTGGAGGTGCTTGATTTTTTTCACTTGCGGTATCCTCCTTCTCGTTGTCCTCCTTCTTCTCTAACTCAGATTCCTTTTCTGCTTGTTCAGTTGGTTTCTGTTGCATGGCTGAGTTTTCGGTCCTCGGATCGATCGGTTCGTCCAATTCTTTTCCACTTCTTAGTATCACAGCATTTGCTTGGCCTTTGGGATTCTGTTCGGGTTGTCCAGGAAATGTGCCAGCAGGTGCGGCAGCAGATGCTTGCTGTTGAGCCACTTGTGATATCTGAGTTTCTAACATTTTGTTGTGGGTGGCTAAAGCGTCTACTTTTCCTGTCAACTGTTTAATTTGCTCGCTAGTGTGTATGTTTTGATTCAGGAACTCTTTGTTCGTTTGAGCTTGAGTAGCTATGAACTTTTCCATCATCATTTCGAGGTTCGATTTCCTAGGTGCATTCTGAGCAGTTGGTTTTTGATATCCTTGCGGAGCAGTAGGCATTTGCAATGCATTTTCGCTTTTGTAAGAAAAGTTTGGATGATTTCGCCAACCTGGGTTGTATGTATTTGCGTAGGGATTTCCTTGAGCATAATTTACCTGGTCTGGCGGGATTCCGGCTAGCAATGGGCATTCGGGTGCATTATGAGTGGTGCTTCCGCATAACTCGCAATTTGGAGTTACTGCAACGACAATTGCAGTGGGGTTAACGGTCAGACTATCGATCTTTTGTGCTAGAGCATCTACTTTAGCATTGAACTTTTCAAGGCTGCTGATTTCGTACATCCCACCTTTCGCTGAGGTTTTCTCATTTGGAGTGCGTTCACCTCCCCATTGGCAATGGTTTTGTGACATGTTTTCTATTAATTGATAGGCTTCATCGTATGGCTTATCCATAAGTGCACCGCCCGCGGCAACGTCTATTGTCAATCTAGTATTGTATAGAAGCCCATTATAGAAAGTATGGATTGTCACCCAGTCTTCTACACCGTGGTGAGGACATGTTCTCATCATATCTTTGAATCGTTCCCATGCTTCGTAGAGAGATTCAGTATCTTTCTGTCGAAATCTGTTGATTTGAGCTCTAAGCATAGCAGTTTTGCTTGGTGGAAAATATTTCGCTAAGAAGACGTTCTTCAATTGCTCCCACGTCGTAACGGAGTTGGATGGTAACGATTGTAACCATGTCCACGCTCTGTCTCTAAGAGAGAATGGGAAAAGACGAAGTCTTATCGCGTCTGGAGTTACTCCATTTTCTTTCACTGTGTCTGCGTATTGAACAAACTTCGTTAGATGTTCGTTCGGATCCTCAGTTGTGTTTCCTGAGAATTGGTTTTGTTGTACAGCCGACAGCAATGATGGTTTCAGCTCAAAATCATTTCGGGTAATAGTTGGGGCAGCAATGCTACTTCTAGGCTCCATTTGGGATGGTGTAGCGTATGCCTTCAGCGGTTTGTTCGGAGGTCCTTCAGCCATCTCTGGTTCTTCTTCTGATTTGGGAATGGGAGTGAGAGGATCGGGAATGTTATGTTTGAGTTGGTACTCAATGATTCGGCTTCTTAGGTGTAAGAAGCGTTCTAGTTCTGCGACTGAAGGTTTCAAGATATCGCTTTGTGGGCGATCACTTGGCATACAATCGACAGCACTAGTAAAGGAAAAATGAGAATTGTTTACCTAGTCTATACGGCGTAACAGAAGGTTACACTATTGACTAAACGGGTCCCCGGCAACGGCGCCAAAAACTTGATCGCGACTTTCTATGTCTAATACAACTAACTGCAAGTGCACAGTCTATCGCGTAGTAATAAAAGATATCGATCCCACAGGGACTCGTAATCAAACTAGTGTTCTTGGGAGTTACTATGTTTAGCTAGGTAGAATATGTTTTAAGGGAATAAGATTGTCACTAAAAGGGGGAAACTAAGATTACTGTTTAGATTTTAATTAACTGAATCGATACGTAGTAATTATGTTCTTCAGGGATTTGATAAGTTACTAGTGTATGAAATAGTTTTCGCAGTTTATTTAAGCAGAAAATGGAGATTTGAAGACTCTCGTCTCACGATGGTTATTGACGCTAATCATAATCCTAAGGGCCAAACGTACACTTTCGTATCCCGTTCGGGGTTAAAACTATTTTTTGGAAATCTCTAAGTTCTAATTCGTTTTAAAGTGCTTTCGCTGTTATTAAAACAAATGCCTAGTGTTTACTATCTGACCTTACCGCAACTTTCGCTTGTTGGTTCGTATCTTAATTAATTTCCCACTTTCGTGGCAAAACTACTTTAAAATAAGTTCTCGCTTTCGCGACGAAGTTTATTTCGTAAATCAATTTTAAACACTTAGACCATAAGTTATTTTTGTGAAAAGAAAGTTTTCAAACAAGAGTTATCAAATCCCATTCGAATTATTACTACATATCGATTACCTAAGTTTAGCTAGACATGGAATTGGGAAGAATAAAACATAAATAATAATAATAAATAATAAATTGCATTATGATAAAACAGAAGTCGATCAAAATGAAAACCTGTAAATAATGCCAATTGGCCTTTGGGCAGATCCTCCACAGATGTTGGCAGGATTCTGTCTTTAGTTCCAATTCGATCGTACAGTGCAGTAAGTATTACAGAAGAGCGGAAATGGGAATGAGGAAATGGCAGGGAAATAAAGGAAAGGAATACAAATAAAACTGGAGAAATGGATACAAATAATAACTGAAAGTAAATTTGCTCTGGAAATTAAATTTGGCAGCACTTCGTGGTATGAATGCAACTCTCTTTCTGAAGTCCTCTGCTTCTCTTTTTATAGAAGTGGAATCCCAACGGTTATCTCTGAGGATGATGGACCTTGAGGCAGATAATTTAGGGAGTAGTGGACCATTTAATGGGAATTGGAACTGCTCTTTTGACGTGTAATCTGAGTGGGGCATTTTTGCCTGCATGACGGTCGTCACCCGTGTGACGG
This sequence comes from Lathyrus sativus, assembly GCA_963859935.3. Taxonomy (NCBI): domain Eukaryota; kingdom Viridiplantae; phylum Streptophyta; class Magnoliopsida; order Fabales; family Fabaceae; genus Lathyrus; species Lathyrus sativus. The sequence goes on from OZ012738.1 coordinate 227,443,323, forward strand.
TCGTCATGCATCTGTGACGGTCGTCACATCAGCAAAAACTGATTGCTGCGCTTTTCATTGTGTTTTCACTCCTTTTTCGTCCATATTTCATCTGGGATTGCTTCTTTTCTTCATGTTGCCTTGTTTAGACGTGATCGTTGAATACCTGCAAAAACATCAGACAAATACACGGAAATAACCCGAGATCGGATCGAAAACGGTTAGACATTAGTTGAAATATGCATGAAAATATCTATATGATTTCGTGTTATCAGGTTCCCATTGTAACACCGCACTAAGTTTCGAAGGGTCTACTGAAACACCATCACCCGAAATAACATGCCCCAAGAAACTCACCGTCCTCAACAAAAACTCACACTTCGATAACTTAGCAAACAACTTGTTATCCTTCAACACTTGCAAAGCGATCCTTAAATGTTCCACATGCTCTTCCTCAGACTTAGAATAAATCAGTATGTTATCAATGAACACGACATTAAACTGATCCAAATAAGAATGGAAGATACGGTTCATATATTCCATAAACACACCCGGCGCATTAGACACTCCGAAAGGCATTACTGCATACTCGTAATGTCCATATCGAGTCCTAAACACCGTCTTCTGAATATCATCTTCTCTCACTCTTATTTGATGATAACCCGACCTCAAGTCAATCTTACTGAACACATGAGCTCCCACTAACTGATCCATCAAATCATCGATCCTTGGAAGAGGATATTTGTTCTTGATGGTCACTTTGTTCAACTAACGGTAATCGATGCACAACCACATGCTACCGTCCTTCTTCTTCACTAACAATACTGGAGCTCCCCACGGCGACACACTTGGTCTAATAAACTTTCTGTCCAACAACTCTCCAATCTGATTCTTCAACTCAGCTAGCTCCACTGCCGACATCCTATACGACGCCATAGAAATAGGCCTCGTACCAGGAATAAGATCAATGCTAAACTCAACCTCTCTCTTCGGAGGCAACTCTGTAATATCATCCGGGAACACCTCCGGAAACTCATTCACCACAGCTAACTCATCCAACAATGCCTTGTTGTCAACAGACAGTGTTGCAAATAAAGCAAACACCTGCGCTTCATCTTCCAACAAGGTTCTCAATTCCTTACCAGACAAGGAATCTGCCAACGCTTCCTCTTCAGGAGTCAAAAACAATAACACTTTCCGAAAACAATCGATGTACACTCGGTTGAACTCCAACCAGTTCATACCCAGTATAACATCCAAACCACTAAGTGGCAAACAGATCAAATCCACACCGAAGTCTCGGCCAAAGATAGTCAGTGGACATTTCAAACACACTAGCGAAGTAGTCACTGAACCAATCGAGGGAGTTTCAATAGTCATCCGCCGCTCAAGAGTAGTTGGCACCAAACCTAACCTCTTCACACAATCAACAGAGATAAACGAGTGGGTCGCACCCGTATCAATCATAGCAGTCAAAGGAATGTTATTGATTAAACAAGTACCTTTGATCGAACATTCTCCGTCTTCCGCTTGAGTTCCCACAACTGCAAATACTTTACCCGCCACCTGAGGCGCCTGAGCCCTCCTCGGCTTCTCACAATGAGCACTAATGTGGCCCTTCTCGCCACAGTTATAACAAGTAGGCATGTTAGTCCTACAATCTGCCATCACATGGCCCGGCTTCCCACACTTGAAGCACCTTTTCGCATCAGGAGGACAATCATTGGCACGATGACCCATGCCACCGCACCGGAAACACTTCACACCAGCCAACGCCTTACCCTCTCTGGGCTTCCTATCAACAGCACCCTTGAACTTACCCTTACCAGTCAGAACACTGTAAGGAGTACCACCGAACCTTTGTTTACCCTTACGATCACTTGCCGCTTTGTAGTGTGCGATCCTCGCACGGTTATCGTTATCATAGATACGGCTCCTACTCACCAACTCAGGATAGCTCCTGATTTTCTGACATGCAATTCCCATCTTAATCTCTGGCCTCATCCCATTCTCAAATTTCAGACACTTCAAAGTCATAGCTTCCTCAGTATTGTAATGAGGGCAATAGTGAGCCAATTCCTCAAACATAGCCGCATACTCGGCTACCAACATACTGCCCTGTTTCAATTCTAAAAATTCCACCTCTTTAGCACTTCTGACATCTTCTGGAAAATACTTCTCCAGAAATCCAAACCGAACCACCTCCCAAGTAATCAGAGTCCCCGAAGCCTCCATCCTCTAACGACAATCATCCCACCAAGCCTCGGCCTCCCGCTCGAGCATGTGAGTACCGAACCTCACCTTCTGCTCGTCACTGCACCCCATGCTTCGGAAGATCTTGTCTATTGCCTTCAGCCATTTCTGTGCAGCTACTGGATCCAGAATTCCACCTTCAAACTTCGGTGGCTTGTTGCTCTGGAACTGCATCAAGTCTCTGAACTGAGCACCCGCAGCCAGATTCTGATTGGCCACCGCCTGTGCCATAGCCTGCATAGCCGCAGCCAACGCCACATCATTCCTCCCAGCCATACTGCTCAATAACAACAACAGGGTAACAGAAAACAACCAACTCTATCCTACAGACAGACTCAAAACACTACACTGGCCGGACAAACCGACCTGCTCTGATACCAACTTGTAACACCCCGTTTCCCAAAATAAAATAAAACGATTAAAATAATCACATATCAGAGTTTCTCCCACTTACGTGATGTCACAATTTTTCCACAAGATTCCACATAACATTTCTCAAAGATCATTTTCAGTAATATTGCAGCGGAAAAATAAAATTAGTCTGCCATAAACCACATAACATGTATATATACATCATCATATATACAAAAATCGCCCATCTGCCCAATATATATATATATATATATATATATATATATATATATATATATATATATATATATATATATATATATATATATATATATATATATATATATATATATATATATATATATATATATATATATATATATATATATATATATATATATATATATATATATATATATATATATATATATATATATATATATATATATATATATATATATATATATATATATATATATATATATATATATATATATATATATATATATATATATATATATATATATATATATATATATATATATATATATATATATATATATATATATATATATATATATATATATATATATATATATATATATATATATATATATATATATATATATATATATATATATATATATATATATATATATATATATATATATATATATATATATATATATATATATATATCCATCAAGCATCATCACACATCCCACAAAAGAACGGATACGCCACAGGGGCACACATAAACAACAAATGACAACAAACTCCCAAAAGCCCCGATGTTACGTATCAGAGCATGTCCTACAACGACGCCACAATCCAAGCTAGCTAAACACCTGGATTGTCTGTACTTCCGAAGAAGCACAGACCACAACAACAACAAAGGGGTGAGATTCACGATCAAATATTAATGGTATAAATATACATGAAATAAAAGGCAGGAATCTTAATAATACTATTCCATATACATATCATCCAGAATCGTGGTCCCACCATCAACCACAACATACAATCAAGCAACAAATGCACTCACTCAACTCTTAACACACGGTACCGACTCACAATCCCGATGGGCACTTGGCCATCAACCCTCCACTCAGGAGCACATACTAACGATGGGCAACTGGCCATCAACCCTCCACAATGAGAGCATCACAACAATACCGATGGACACCTGGCCATCACCCTCCACAACGGGAGCACAACACAATAACATCGATGGACACATGGCCATCACCCTCCACTACGGGAGCACACCAACAGTACCGATGGTCACTGGGCCATCACCCTCCTCTACAGGAGCACACAACCACATCCACACACATCATACATCTATCACATCAAGTGCAAACCGATCCTATCGATCCACCCCTCACACAGCATATACATATACACGACGCACAAGGCGTACCGATCCCACGGATCCATTCACATCACAAAGTACATACATAACAAGCACACACAGTGCGTCGATCCCACGGATCCATTCGCCACACAACTTATCACAAACAATGCACACAAGGCATGTCGGTCCTACTGACCCAATACATCACATAACAGCATACCAATGCAGCGCATAATAAGCGTATCGGTCCTACGGACCCACTTACCACAACACATCACTAAAACATACTCAATGCATAACGATCCTACTGATCTGCATATTTTGCACACTGTGCATACATCTCACGTACGCATCCACACATATTCATTCCTAGTCGAAGGATACATGGCCACTTTAGGCATCATAGCGTACTTTAGTTCAATCGTTCGTATCAACGAGTATTCAAGCACACGCCCTCTACATCACCTTCATGCTCTCAACCGATCCACAAAAACCACGTACTCGCTCACGACCAACAAGAGTCCAACCACACGAGAATGGAGCAGCACAGCAGAAAAATCACAAAATGCTGTCATGTTCGCTGCCATTCGCCTGGCGAAGCCCCGCAATGAACACTCGCTGGGACTCGCCCAGCGAAACCCCTAGCGAAGCCAAACAGAAGCAAAGAAGCAAAAGGCAGCATTCGCTGTCCAGTTCGCCTGGCGAAGGCTCGCCCCCATTCGCCCAGCGAATGCACGCGAATTCTGCAGAAAACAACTCTCAGCTCAGAGTCGGCAATGCACTCCGAGCTCAGTCGATTCTATTCCAAGCCAAACCCCAACATACAAGAAAATCGTTCCACTACCCGACTATAACATCCAACTCAGTTCTGCTCAGTAACGCTTACATGTACGTAATTACCAACTTCCGGTATAACTTCGAATTCACCCGGAAACCCCCAAATTCCCTCAATCAACACATGCAACGAAATCAAACATCATAAACGCAACCCTTATAGGATCATAAACAAAAATCAACATCACATTAACATCAAACTATGGGGATTAGGGATTTTCCCCTTTTCTACCAATTTCATGTAAATACCTATTTTAACCGTTAAATCCCCCCCTTACCTCAAATTCGATTCTGATGATGATGAACCTTCACAAATTCACAGCCTTCACGTCTTCCTTGCCGAGCTTGTTCATTTGATCGCTTCAACCTTGCGTTCTTCGTCCTCCCTCCTTTGTTCTATCGTGTTCTTCTCTATCTCCTTTTCCAAAATGCCACAATTGCCCTTAATACCCCAAAAATCACTTATTTTCTTTTATTCCAAAATAATATTAATAATCTCATAATATTAATAATAATAATAATAATAATAATAATAATAATATCAATATTAATATTAATTATTAATTATTATCATTATCAATTATCTAATATTAATATTATGCCTCTATTTCTTCCTCAATTCCCACACCAAACACGCTGATGAATAAAATAACACCGGATCTAAAAATAATTATAATGGGTGTTACACAGGGGCCTGTCGACCCATCCATCTCATGTTGTCGAGTCAATGTGTGGTGCTTGCCAAATTTTACTGTTGTTGGCCTTTGGGTTTTATGCAAGGGTATGGTCGATCTTCATTCCTCCTTCCCCTAACTTCTGTCGAGGTCGATGCCCTCAGTTGGCTAATTTTCAGCCAACAAAATGCCCCACCAAGACCCAGGCTTTGATGGAGATTTATGTCGACTGAGATGATTGGTGTCTTTAGAGGTATTCAGTAGTTGTTTTTTTGTCATCATGGCCTAGTTTTTGAAACTTCCACGTGTCAGTCGCCTCTTGACGTGATGATGGCACCTTTCTGCCTCACAACTTTCAAGGCTTCCCATCATTCTTTTTCACTTCCCTACGTCATTACCAACTTCCACTCATTACCTCTCCCACAAGTTGGTAATTGAAAAGTCCCTTACTTTTGTCTTCTGCATTAATATTTAGTATAAATACCCCCATAAGTTCTCATTTTAGAACTTTTCTCTTCAACACTTGTTCTGTGTTTTTTTTCTTCAGCTACCATAGTTATACCAGCAAAAACCTCCAACAGTTTCAATGGCATCTCTTTCTTCTCAAACAACTCAAACCACCAGCAAATACCCCATTTCCTTCGTTTTGTCAGAGGCTAAGGCTCACAAACCCCTTCAAAACCCCATGTCCACTGATGAAAATGTTATAGCAGCTTCGAAGAAACAGATGATTATCCCCTTTGGGGTGGTTGGTAAGCTTCATGCATTTCACGGTCCCTACCCTCCTGGCAAGCCCAGCCATGAGGCCATGCAACCTTTCTTTCCTGGCTTTCCTACAGCCATGCCTCCAGCTTTCCGTAAAGGTGGAAAACTTGATTTGAAGTTTATGGCGCGGAAAGCTAGAGTCTTCCGTTCGATGCCCACCCCTGGCAACAAGGACTATTTGGCTTGGCTGAACAAGGTTAAAAATAAACGTTAAGTCTAGTGGAAAAAATCTGGCATCTTCGACGCCATTTAGTTGTCGAGGAATGCTTACGAGGTCAATCCCTGTCTCCTCTTGGCATCCATGTTCTTTTGGGAGGGTTCGACAAACACCTTCTAGTTACCATGTGGGATGCTATCACCCACCCTCTTCGACGTGGCGGCTATCACCGGCCTTTCTCGAGTGGGCGAAACTTTCGACCCCACCGTCAAGACGGAGGCTACTTTCGACTTTGATCGTGCTTGTTTTCAGAATTACATCAAAGACCACCATGACACGGATTCAGACGAGGTGTCTGACGAGGAACATATTGCCTTTTTGACTTTGTGGCTCTTATATTACCTCTTTTTCCCAGGTTCTTTGCAGATAGCAAAGAGTTATATAAACCTGGCTATTCAAATTCATGAGGGTCGACAAGCGGCCCTGGGCAAGCTTCTCCTAGCCTCCCTGTATCACTCTGTGGGTTGGTGTCTCTGAAAATTTCCCATCTCTATGACACCGTCAAAGCCTTGAATGTGTCGGGGACTATGTGGCTGCTACAACACGGCTAAATGCCACTTTTGGACACCAACTAGGTTATCCTGTGTCGGCCAAGATGGAACGACCTGTGAGGGAGTCCGTCTTGCTCTGATGACAATGCAGGAGACTCCCAACAAGACCCTTTTTATGAAATATCTTACTATGTTTGCTGAGGCAAATGTGTTTGTTCCGGGTAAGGCTCCTTTTGCCCACCGAAAGTTTGGGCCGACTTGGTTCAAGAACCCCTTACCTGGGACTTCCCCTAGCACTACTGCCGTCTCTAACTCCATTTGGAGGGCTTTTAAACCTTGACAACGTTGTCGTTTTGTATCGACTTGAGCAACACTAGGTACGGGTTTACGAGTTATCAGCCCAATTTGGTTGCCCAATAATTTGGCATGAGCCATATGTTACCAAAGCCACTGGTTCGTCACCGTGACAACATCGTGTGGGCTGGTCGGAAGCTTGACCAAACGTGTCATAGAAACTGTCTTAAGTTTGCTCAGTCGTCTCAACACTTGGAGTTGCCTGTGTTTCGTTACAAGCCCTCATTCTTCACCACCGAAAGCTTCAACGTGTGGTGGTCAGAATATCAAGCGCAACACTTTGAACATGACCTTTTCTTATAGAACATGGTCGATGCTCTTACTGCTCTTTCGAGCAAGACTCTTGGTCCATCAGCGCCCTTGGGAGATGCCCACAAAAAGGTAAGCTTATTTTTCCTTTATCTGCTTTCGCTAAGTTTCTTGAGATCTCTTTCTGACTTTCTCCTATTTTTCCAGGTGCATAAGAGGGCTCCTTCTGTTGGGTCGACTTTGACCCAACCAACCAAAGAACAAAAGACTCTTACTGTCCAGGTATGGCCTGTTTCCTCTATTTTCTGTCGCGCTTGTCCTTGTTGGTCAACTGATTTTTGTATTGTTCCAACCAGGATTCTGATCAACAGATCATTCCCGACGTGGTGGTGTCAGATGAGAGTGCCTATTCTCAGTTTTTCCCCTCTGACCCGTCAAACTCTCCCCCGGCCACTCCTTTAAGGAGAAAAAAGAAAGCGCCCACGAAGGAAACACCCCAGAAGGACGCTACATTGGTCCCGACACTTGAAGTGCCAGAAGATCTGACTGAGGTCTTTCAAAATGTTGTTACCAGAACTCCCCCTCCGCTTAGAACTCTTGAGGTAATGCTTTTTTCAACCCTTCTTTTGATATACCTCTCACGTCTTTTAATTGACATTTTTTTGGTTTCGATTACTATGTAGGAAGTCGAAGATCCAACTTCCTCCACGCTTGCCGATATCATGGCCAATACTGTTGGGTGGTCCATTGGAACTACTCCGTTGCCAAGTCCCCAAAAAGTTAACGAATTTCTAGGAGCTTCGACGAAGGACATTTCTAACCCCAGCCCTGTGGTGGTAGTCAATCTCGAGGAAGATGTTGAAAATGTTGCTGCCAGTAACATAGAGGCGAGTATTAGTGTTGCTCATGTGGCTGGACCTTCTTCGCCCCCAAGAGATGTCGCCACCAAATCCCTTGACACCCCTAAAGCCATCCTGGCCACCAAACTGTCGAATCCCGCGGAGACATTAAAAGATCTCCTTAAGCTTCGTGGGACTATTGAGGCCGTTAACCCTGCAGGGTCAAAACACATAGTTAATCTGGCCGAAGACAGTATTTTCGACCTCAAGCTGCAGGAGTTGAGGACATACCTATTTAGGGAAGAGTTTGTTAAGGCGACTGCAGATGCGCATGTAGCTCGAGATGTCTTCATGATCTTGGATGCCCTTTCGACCTTTGACATTCCGGCTTCTACAGCCGCCTATCTGATTGAGCTCGAAGCCTTCTTGACCTAGCTGGAAAAAGGTGCCACTTTGTGCAATCACGCAGATGATCAAATATGTGCCCAAATCAATGAGATGAAACAGGAGTGGTATCTTAGCGCTATCTGTGAAAAAAACCTGCAAGATTATGAGGCTTCTCAACGGACACGTTCCGACAGACGCTTAGCTCTCGACCAAAAGATATCTGGCTACCGTGCCCAAATAGCAGAGCTTGAGAAGAATATCGCTGATGCCGAGAATGAGAAGGCCTCCTTGGATGTCGACGCCCCTTTTCCAGCCAAGGAGATTGTCGATTAAGACGTGGCCAAAGGGATTGCACATGTTGAGGCTGCCTTAAAAATTAAAGCCTCTATTGAGCAGATTCATCAGAGGTAGTTCGTCTTAGAGAGTCGACTCAACCATGAATGCACTCTGCTTTAAGGCTTTAAGGCTTTAAGGCGCGATTCCCAAAATGACTAGGAGACTTTTTTTTTTTACTTTGTAATTCGTGTTGGCCGTCCATATCCATCGACCCATTTAATGAAATTTATCCTTTTTTCTTTTAAATTTCTTGAAGCATGGGCCTATAGGCTTTTAAGTATTTTCCGTTTATCCGGATGACCCGTCGGTCTCCTCCGACTTCGTGGACCTCATAGGCGGTGTGACTAAACGCTTTGGGCACTTGGAGTGGTCCTTCCCAGTTGGGTGACCATTTTCCAAACCTTGGATCTCTTCGATCCATCAGAAGGATTACTTTCTAGACGTAATCCCCGACTACGAAGACCTTTTTCTATACTTTCCTGTTGTACGCTTGGGCCACTCGCGCCTTTTGATGTAACAATGGGTCGAGTGCCTCTAATCTTTCTTCATATAGGTCTACCATTTCATCCATCATCATATTCCAATATTGCTCCGACAGGATCTCATGTTGCCGCTGGATACATACTGACTGTAGGTGAATTTCTGCTGGCAAAACGATATCATGCCCAAACACCAAACGGAACGGTGACGTTCTGGTGGACTCTTTTGGCGACGTTCGACACGCCCACAATACCTGATCTAACATATGGTGCCAATTCTTAGGTTTTTTAGATATGTGCTTCTTAATAAGTCTGATTATCACTTTGTTAGCTGCTTCGACCTTACCGTTTGTCTGGGCGTAATAGGGGGTCGAGGTAACCAATTTAAACCCTTCGTCTACCGCAAACTGCTGCATTTTCTGACCGACAAACACTGATCCTTGATCTGTAGTGATCGTCTCAGGAGTGCCGAACCTATACAGTATATGCTTCTGAACAAAGTTGATAACAGCTTCTTGGTCCACTTTCGACAAAGGTATGTGTTGCAGTGAGAATCTTGATACCAAGCTTTTGATTAACTTGAATCTTTAATTCTTTAATTCACAACCGGACTTTAATTTATTCAAAGGAAATGTCTAAAGAGAGAAAGAACCTTTTGCGCGATGTTACAACAACGCTAAGAGATTCGGGGATCGGGGGTTGGTTATGCATAGGGTAGGTATCTCACATCCTAAACATCTGTAGTACTCTACAGGAACCTTTTGTTTGTTTGCATGCTAAGTTTGCTAAATGTTTGCTAAGGATTGGGATTGGGTAAAAGATGAAGGTTAAAACCTAAAGATAGTTTCTAAGTTTGCTCGCAAAGACATCGCGTCCTCTGCCTATGTATCCTTGCTAGGATAGAATTAGAGCAATCGTAGTTCACCTCACAATGGTTAAAGAACACTTGATTATGATCAAGGTTCAAGGGGGAACAAACATTACAATGCTTGTGTAGAGTTTATCCAAACTCTCTAGATCTACATTGTACACTCAAGAAAGGGGAGTAAGTAATCATTTCCATGATTCTTACATAGAGTTAACCAAACTCTACCTAATTCTATGTTGTAAGGCCAATTGGTTCTATCCAGACCAAAAGGAGGAAGAAGGGGGAAGGTTGCTCGTCAAGATATCACATCTTGTGCCTACGTATTCTCATTATCCAATGAGAAATCAGAGCGGTCGTAGTTCGGGCTCGAACTACAGAATAAGGATCTACTGGTTCTTTCCAGACCAAAAGAGGGGAAGGTTCTATCCAGACCTATGAGTTTAAATCCTATTGGTTCTATCCAGACCAAAAGGGGGGAAGGTTCTATCCAGACCTATGAGTGTAAGTCCTATTGGTTCTATCCAGACCAAAAGGGGAGGAAGGTTCTATCCAGACCTATGATTTAATATCCTATTGGTTCTATCCAGACTAAAAGGGGAGGAAGGTTCTATCCAGACCTATGATTTAATAAGCTATCTATGACCCAAGGGTCAATAGAGAGACTTTCCTTTGGAAGGGAAAAGAGGAGGCAACTGGGACGAGAACTAAAGAGTTCCATCACTTGGGGAAAGGACAATTAACAAAGTAATAAACATTTAAGCATGATGAGTACAAGGAATATGGTTACAACCAAACAAGCATGCATATCACAATAAGCAAGGAAGCATTGATATAAATGGTTTCAACCAAGTATGACACATCTTTACCAAGATAAAGGAAGCAACTTAAGGGATACATATTAACAAATATGGAAACAACAATCAAACAAATAAGTCACAACTTAAGATGATCATCTTATAAGTTCAAATATAACAACATTAGGCATTGATGACAATCAAGTATATAAAATATATAAGACATGTCACAACAGTTAAGTTCAAGATTTAGGAAGAGAACAACAAATTTATGGTAACCACCAATGAGAAACAAAGTCTTAACATGTTAACAAACTTAAAGAAATCAATTATCAACAAATCTCATAGGATAAGCCAAGCATGGTATAAAAGAAATTCATCAAGGCGCAAGGTAACAACCCTAAAAATGAACCAACTTACAAGTAGGCAAAAGTGATTATAATCATGAAAAATTTAAAAATTATTTCATTAAATGAGACTAGGCAATATTATGAGCATTTAGCAAAAAGAATGAATAAAAAATAGTGAAGCATGAGAAAGTTATGAATTATTGAATTTCATGAAGAACATATAAAAAAAACATGTGATATAAAAAAGAAATGGACATGGGAAGGGGTTGAACCCAGGACCTTCTGTTCACAAACATAGAAATTAACCACTGGGGCACATGGCGCACGCGTGTACAAGGAATGGGAAGAGAAAAGAATAAAATAAACATGACAATTGAAAATAAGATAACCAAAATGGGTCATCACTGAGGATCGAACCCTGACATGTTTGGTGAAAGGCGTGTGTTATAACCACTGGGGTGGCGATACATCCGTGTATTTAGCCACCCCAGAAAAAGATAAGGCTATCTTGAGATTGAAATTCTGGTCCAAAAACAAACCACCAAAACCAAAGGCGTGAAGGATTCAAACTTGATCAAATCAACACCAAATTAAACAAAATTAAAGCCTAACATGATTGTTTTTAAATAAGGATGATGATGGTAATAACCATTTTGTGAAATGATCCCTCTAATAAAAAACACGAATGGAAATGCAATTTGGTCAATTGAGTTGCATAATAGAAATCAAAGCATATTCTGAGTAGATTCACAATAAACAAACATTGCACACAAATTTCAAATGTGTTAACAGATAAATTGCACACTTAGGGCTCAGTCATAGATCAACATAATTGAAAATGTTTCAATGGATTGCAAACATAGCATGAAAGTTGGGCAAGCTGTCAAGGTACAGATGGAAAGTGTTCAATTCATACATACATGGCCTACCAGTTCTAAAAATGTTTATTGATGCTCTTAAAGCTCACAAACCAAACAAGAATGTCTCAGGCAGAAGAAGGTAGTATGATACAGCAATGGCAACATATTGGCTAATGAGTGAACTTTATAAAATAGTGAACTCGTGCTTCCAAACAACAAGAACAAATGACCTCAAATCAAAAACCAAGTTGTTAAAATCTAAACAGATAACAGTTACAACATACATAAATGTGACTGGTCTCAAATGGAATTGGAAGGGGTCAAGGCTGATAAAAACATCAGACAAGTAGTAGGCCAGGGCCAAGGTGGCCCTGCTGTCCAGATTTCAAACAAAGGCCAAAATGGAAATATCTCACACTTGATCAAATCAAACAATTAGAATCAATGGAATCTCAACCAAACTACTTGAAATGCAATGAGTAACAAGATGATAACAATCAAAATGCTAAGATCATACACCAAACAGAACTGTCATGCCATATGAAAGTGAAAAAATGCAAATGGAATGCCATGTCATGAATGGAACAGATTTAGGTTAAGAAAAACTTACACACAAACTCAAAACATGTTAATAAGTGTTTCCATACTTCAAGAATAGCCACAAACCAAACAGAACTGAAAGTGGCATGCTAGTTGCTCATTTACACATGAAAATGCATAATTGAAGACATGACATGATTGAAACAGGTTTAGACCAAACAAACACCATACATAAGCTTCAAACATGTCCATGAATGATTCTACCACTTAAGAATGAATATCAAATGCACACAACAAAAAATGGTTTACAAACTGCAAGTGTGGCACATGTGAGCAGGCTGTCATGACAGGAAGGCACAAATTGGCATAGCATTCATGTGGTCTGGTTCATGCATATAGAAACCCTAATCATGCTATCTAAAGGGCTAATTCTCATGAAATAATTCAAAACAAGCTCAAACAGAAATAGTGTATGGTGTGTTGCAGCTTGTGGTTTGTGAAAAAAGCTTGAATGCAAGAGATGAGGAAAGTCCAAAATGAGAGGTCAAAACCAGGTAGCAAGGTCACACAATTAATACATAGACATTGCATACATGAAGCAGATGAATTCATGCTTAAAGTTCAGGCACATTTCAAACAGAACAGAATTTAATATGTTGATGCTTATGCAAAAAAATGTCTTGAAACAACTTGATGGTGCAGCAGGGTATTTTCCAAATAAATGAGATTCATGCTAAAATAATGACACACACACACCACATATATGCTAAAGGATGATCTCATGCCCAAAAATCAGTTCAAATCAACACCAAACAAAACAAGGCATACTGGTTGCAAATATAAACATGAATGTGCAAGGCTGCCAAAGTCCAAATGCAGTAGGATAGGTCACGGAAATATGAGACAGTTATGTATCACACATAAACTTAAAAAACATGTAGAATGATGATTCTATGCTTATGGATCAAACAGAAACAAGTTGAAATAGAAAAGGGCAAGCTGTTGGCAAAAATACAAAACTGTTGAGCAGCTAGTGATGCAGCAAGTTTGATCATACAAGATGCAAGTTATAAGGTGACAAACATCAACAACTTCATGACAGAAAATGAAACAGCATGCTATGGTATGAATCATGGTAAGCCTCAAGTTCAAAGTGTATTTTGCAGCAGTTTCAAACATTTGACAGTCTTAAAAGTAAACTACCTTACATCAAGTCCTATTAGCTAAACCTCATGTTTTTATCAATTTCAACAAGTTTCAAATAATACAAGCAAGACCAAATCAGAATAAACCAACAGTTCAAGCAAATGAGATGAAACATGGCAGTTGAGTGTGACACAGGTAGACACATATCATTTTGGCACAAGACTCGTGACAATGGTATAGTAAATGAAACAAATATCACAAGTGTGAAACAAAATGCAACCTAGATTCATACATGACCTAGGGGCAAGGGAACCTCATGAAACAACTAACAAGCAATTCAAACATCACAAATAAACAAGGGATGATAGACTTATGGCAAGCACAACAACATCTCATATTAAGATCTCTAAAGCTACCCTTGTAAACAAATTCCTCACAACAAGTTGTAAACAACATACAAAGTTCATTATTGACAAAATATTATCAACACATCACTCATGAACAATACACTTTAACAAAAGCAAGAACATAGCAATAAACACAAACTCTTGACAAAGAGCCTAATTTGGGAGAACATGACTATGGTTTTCAAAATAGAACTTCAAATTTACAAAACATGACAATGTATGTATAATGAAGAGGTTGAGAATTACATACCTCTTGTAGACCTTCTTGAGCAAGCTAGAAAGCAAAGAAACCCAGAGATCTTCTTCTTTGGCACAGATTTGGAGTTTTCTTCCTCTTGAAGCAATAAGCAATCCTTTAAGACAGTTTGAGTAATGAACTTCACAACTGGTTTTTGAGACTTTGGACAGTTGAAACTAGATATATATGAGGTGTTGGGAGTGTTGAAGTGGTAGAAAAGGCCTTAAGTAGAGACTTGGCTTCCAAAGTGCAGAAAAGTCAAAATATGAAGGTATGAAGGTTGACTTTTAGATTGATGAGTTTTTTTGATGAAAGTAATGGTGGGAATAGTTTCAAATGACCATTTTAAGGGTGTGTAGATGGTCTTTGAAGTGTTTTGATGTTTGGAACAAGAAATAGCATGAAAAGTGGAAAATGGTGATTTTTGTGATTTTGAGAACTTAAGCACTTTCAAGCAAGGAAAAGAATGAGAGAGCTATGAGTTTCTATGTGTCCTTGATAGCTCTGGTGTGGTTAACAACATAGAGAAAGGCCTCTATTTATAGGGAGAGTGAGGGTGAGGGCAGCCTTGGTTTTTCCACATTTTGGAGGGAGATTTTGAATGAAATCTTGCCAAGATCAAGTGGCAGATTTTCTCATCAATTCTTGGGCAAATGCTGAGCAAAATATCAAGTGAGATGGGAGGGATGAGATGACTGAAGTGAAGCTATGAGACTAGGGGACTGCAGCTGCATAAACCTTCAAAAAGTTTCTCTTTCATAGTCGTTTAAATGATTAATATATTAGCCACTTGCTCCAAGTTGCAAAAGCCCATCAATCAATCCTTATTTTCTTCTGGCTTTTGCTTCATCTAAGCTTCATATTATCAGAATAAAACATGATCCAATGGCTGAGCCTGGCCCAAGTTGTTGAAATTTGAATTTTGGAAAAAGTTGAAGTGGTGACTTCAAGTGTGGCAGGCCCAACTTCCATGATCCATAACTGTCAGCTCACAAATGCTATTGAGGAGTTCTACCACATTTTAGAAAGCCCTCATGTAGCTCTACAACTTTCATGTTTTTGAGATTTTCAAATTCCCACTGAAACTAGGTCAAAAGACCTCTCAGAGTTGCTGAAAAGCATACCTAAAAGGCCAAATAACTTAGAATTTTTCTAAGTTATTTCCCTTCTTGAAATGAATTTGGTCATAACTCCAAATCTATGCATTTTTTGATCATGGACCGCTTTGGGACTTTTGTAGGACTTGTCAAGAGTTTTCCAATGAGCTTTGAACCAACTCAATTGGATGTGTGGTTGAGGAGTTATGATCTTGCCCCTTTCAAAACCCTAATTCTCGATTTTTGCAATTACATCCTAAACCTTGATCCAATGGTCATGCAATTTTATGGGAAAGTGTAATATGACATAAGTAACATTTTTGATTCACATCTTGAACTCAAATTCTTTATGGTTGAAGAGTTGACTTTTCGGTCAACCGTATGATCAATCGGTGACTACCGAGTCGACTGTTGATGCTCTAGACCTTTTGAGGCTTTGAAACTATTTGAATATACTTTACTAAGCCATAGGAACCTCATGGACCATGATCCCACCATTGGAACACTTTTTAAATCAAAAGTCAAACTACAGTTGACTTTTCCTAATCGAAAACCCTAATCGGATATCCTGAACTGCACTGTTTTCAATTCCCGAGTGACAACCTCAAATTGGATTCATACTTGACCCAATGTAGTATCCTTAATCTTTTTTATAGTTGAATCAATCCAAAACATTGATTTATCAAACCATCGAAGCCTCGATTTTTTACGGTACGGGACCCTGATTCATCTGCATCTTGACAAAGATAAACTTGAAACGTGTTAAGGTTAGTTAATCAAATGAATATGATCCTAAAATGATGAGGATCTAAGGGGTCAAAATTTGGGGTGCAACAGTATGGCCGTAATCCATTTTGCAAAATAATCGATTCTGACAAGAATAAACTTAAATTTCCTCGAGGAAGTTGGTCGAATCTCCCCGATTATGTCTATAGCCCATCCTTGAAAAGCCCATGGTTTGACCACTAGATGTAGTTCGTCGGCTAGTCCTCGTTGGACGCCGGCGTTCTTCTGACACTTCTGGCAGCCTTTTGCAAAATCTATGCAATCTTTGAGTATCTTTGGCCAATATACTCCCTGTTGAAACAGTACCCACCTCATCTTTTGGTCGACTTGGTAGGCTCCGCATGCCCTACCATGCACTTATGATATTTCCAAATATGCGTCTGCTTCTCCCAAACACCTGAGCAACACTCCTTCAGGCGTCTTCTTAAATAGTTCGTTCCCCATTAGGACGTAACTTAACGCCTGGTATTTGGTCTTTCTCTTGGTAGTCATTGTTGGCTCCTTTAGATACTCGACCAAAGGCCTTCACCAATTGTTGCACCCCAAATTTTGACCCCTTAGATCCTCGTCATCATTTTAGGATCATATTCAGTTGATTAACTAACCTTAACCCATTTCAAGTTTATCTTTGTCAAAATGCAGATGAATCAGGGTTCCGTACCGCCAAAATCGAGGCTTCGATGGGTTGATCAATCAATGTTTTGGATTGATTCAACTTTAAACAAGATCCAGGATACTATATTGGGTCAAGTATGAATCCAATTTGAGGTTGTCACCCAGGATTTGAGAACAGTGCAGTTCAGGATACCCGATTAGGGTTTTCGGTCAGGAAAAGTCAATTGTAGTTTGAATTTTGATTTAAAGAGTGTTCCAATGGTGGGATAATGGTCCATGAAGTTCCTATGGCTTAGTAAAGTCTACTCAAGAAGTTTCAAGACCTCAGAGGACCCAGAACACCAACAGTCAACTCATAGTTCTTCAATCAATCGGTTCGTCTGACTGAAAAGTCAACTCATTGACCAACATGGTTTTGACCAAAAATTGAAGGCAACTATGTTCCTAATGGTATATCACATCTATTCATGAAGTTTGGTGACCATTGGATCAAGAATTGATAAGTAATCGAAAAGTTGAGAAATTAAGGTTTTGAAAAGGGCAAAGCCATAACTCCTTAACCACACAAGGGTTTTTGACCTAGTTTCAAGAGGAATGAGTTCCTAACACAAGCATAAATATTGTAGTACCTAATTGGGGATTTTTAAAAAGTGTAATTAGGTTCCATAACTCTTCCTGGTTAGAGAGAACCAAGATCCACAAGTTGGCCAAAACTCACATTCGCAAAACTAGGTCAGCATGAGTTTTTTTTATTCCAAAACCTCTCCAAATCGATGTTAATCAAAGACTAAGCCTCATTTATGATGTTTATATTGATAATGAACATTTTTACATCAATTACCACGAAAATGGTACAAAGATCAAAGGAAATCATTATTTAATGCAAGTTGCAAAAGTGAATAGTGAAGAAAGAGAAAAAAAGTGGCTACCCTTGTCAAATCATCAACTTTAATTCAACAAGTCACCTCCTATCCTATCAAGCATGATGAAAAAATCTATAGGGTATGGAGAATATCTTAGTAGAGTGGCTTAAAGACAAAGGTGAAGATTGCATTGGAAAACTCAAAGATTTTCATGATGGAAGGTTAAAATTGGCAATTTGCTTCACTTTTGCCCATACCTTGATCCAAGGCCTTTGGCTATAAATAGAACTCACTTCCTACATCACAAACACACCATTTCCATGCTAGAAACCATCTAGAACTCTCTCCCTTACACAATCACCAAATTCTTGCAAAATCTCACTAAGGCTCCAAAATCCCTCAAAATCTATTTTTTGCAAAACACCTTCCAAAACCATTTCCAAACTTTTTCCAACTCAAGAAACACTTCAAACACATCAAATATGATGTATTGAAGCTATCCAAATCACTTCCACACTTATGTAACAAGGTTTGAGTGAGTTGGTCTTTGAAATCTTTGGATTTTAGAGTTTTTCCTTCATTTACAAGGCATTTCGTCCACTAGCTTGCTTGGAGGTTGTTTGGAGCATCTATTCATCAACCTAAGAACATTTGAAGATCTTGTAAGAGCTCTCAATATCCCTGGTTTTCTTATTGCTTAAGGTTGCTTCAAGAGGTAAACCTAAAACTCATAAATGTGAACTTTCTACTTGCATTTCACATGCTACCACGAATGTTTTTAGGGTTTTCACCTTCCTATCTCTCATTTATTCATTTCAAAACTTTAATTTCATTTTCTTTTGAGTTTTATTTTAAAGTTATGATTTTGGCTTGTTAGCATCCTTGTGTACTTGAGTTTGACTAAAACTCTTGCTTGTAAGCATTTGTGTTTAATCATCATTAAAACTTGAAAGTTTTCTCCCATGAAGTATTGAACTTCTCCCTTACTTTGTTGTGACATTGTTTGTTTAGGCATGATGCCTGTAAGTATACACGTCATCTTGTAAGCCCTATTGAAGCCTCATCTTTGTTAAGATCCCCTTCCATCTTTATTAAGATGTACCCCATTCTTCGTTAAGATATGCTTTGGTTTTCACCTTTCATTAAGTCTTGAAAGAACTTTCCCCTTCTAGATATTATAATATCTTGATGCTTGCTTTGGTCGTAACCATTTACCTTGATTGAAATTGTTGATATTGTAACATCTTGATGTTTGCTTTGGTTGTAACCATTTATCTTAATTGAAATAATTGCTTGATATTGTAATATGCTTGCTTGTTCTTGGTTGTAACCATATCTCTTATATTCATCATGATTGAATAATTATTGCTTTGTTAAGTTTATTTCCCCAAGTGATGGAATTCTTTAGTTCTCACCCATGCTGCCTCATATATCTCCTTCCAAAGGAAAAGTCTCTCTATTGACCCTTGGGTCATAGATAGCTCATTACTCTTTTAGGTATGGATAGAACCTTCCTCCCCCCTTTTGGTCTGGATAGAACCAATAGGATTTAAAATCATAGGTCTGGATAGAATCTTCTCCCCCTTTTGGTCTGGATAGAACCAATAGGATTTCAATCATAGGTATGGATAGAACTTCCTCCCCTTTTGGTCTGGATAGAACCAATAGGATATAACCTCATAGGTCTGGATAGAACCTTTCTCCCCTATTAGGTCTGGATAGAACCAATAAGACTTAAACTCATAGGTCTGGATAGAACCTTCTCCCCTTTTGGTCTGGATAGAACCAATGGGATTTAACTCATTAGGCCTGGATAGAGCCTTCTCCCTCTTTTTGGTCTGGAAAGAACCAATAGATCCTTATTCTGTAGTTCGTGCCCTGAACTACGACCGCTCTGATTTCTCATTGGACAATGAGAATACGTAGGCACAAGATGCGATATCTTGACGAGAAACCTTCCCTCTTTCTCCCACCTTTTGGTCTGGATAGAACCATTTGGTCTACAACGTAGAACTTTAGGATAGAGTTTGGTTAACTCTATGTAAGAGTCATGGATATGATTACTTACTTCCCTTTCTTGAGAGTTCAACATAGATTTAGAGAGTTGTCTTAAACTCTATACAACCATTGTTATGTTTGTTCCCCTTTGAACCTTGATCATAATCAAGTGTTCTTCAACCCTAGTGAGGTGAACTACGATTGCTCTGATTCTACCCTAGTTAGGATACGTAGGCAGAGGACGCGATGTCTTTGCGAGCAAACTTAGAAACAAGTCATTAGGTCTATACCTATTAACCTACACTCTTCACCCAATCCCAATCCATAGCAAACATTTACCAAACTTAGCATGCAAACAAACAAAAGGTTCCTGTAGAGTACTACAGATGTTTAGGATGTGAAATATCTACCCTATGCATAACCAACCCCCGATCCCCGAATCTCTTAGCATTGTTGTTACATCGCGCAAAAGGTTCTTTCTTTCTTTAGACCTTTCCTTTGGATAAATTAAAGTCCGGTTGTAATATAAGAATTAAAGATTCAAGTTAATCAATAGCTTGGTATCACGATTCTCACCGCAACAGAAATGGCGACTTCACTGGGGATGATTGCTTAGAACTTGAGGGTTTAGCCTATTTTGTTTAATTGCATGCTATATTTGTAAATATTTTCTTAACATGTATATTTGTCAATATATTTGTTTGTATGTTGGGTATTGGGTGCTTTGAGTGGTGAGACGGTCCTATACCCGAACTTGAGTGAAATTATGATAGGATGGTGGTATATTCAAGAAGGCTTATAGGGAGTTGATTCCCGACCAAGCTAACTTGAGAAACCACCGCTCAGTGTAGGCCCTCTTGAAAGTTTTAGTATTGTTGATCGAGTATTCGTGAAAATAATGCTACTTTCAACGAAGGAGCCCATGACACTGTGAACTTTTAGAATACATTCTACCCCACTTTGGCCTTATTAGGACGTAGTGCGATGGCTATAAGGAAGTATTTCCGAAGTAGTTGATACGTGATACTACACTCAGACGAGATTCTCTTGAGAATATTATCGATTACCAAGTAATTTGGGAAATTGATAATATTTGAAAGATGGGTTGATGACTCTGGGAACTCTGTAGAACCCGTTCGGCAGGTACAAATTAACCCATAGCACAAATCCTTGGGGATGGGTAAACCTCTGACTCCTTGCTTTGATCTTGATCCTAGGATGTCTTTGTATATGCATTGTATTTGTGAATACTTGCCTTTGTGTTATATGTGCATCATCACATTATATCACCATAAGCATATCATGTCGCAACTAGTTTTGTAAAACTCAGTCGATCTCTGGTATTTTTAAAAAAAAAGTTGTAACTTTTTCAACGATCAATGAAATGAGGGTTTTAACATAATCAAACTTCTGAGTTTTGTAAAACCAGTTGCGTTTTTGCACTTGCATCAACATTTTACATATCATACTTTGTTGCATTGATCTTTTTGGTTCATTCTGTGTTCCGTTGACATCAGAGGGGGATACCTAGCACATATCCGAGATAAATAGGAAACAATGGAAGGACTTTTGAAAGCTCAGGAAATGCTGAAAGAGGACATCAGAATTCTCAAGTGTCAGATGAATTGGGTGCTTGAGACATTGCAGAATATGATGAAGAAAGAGGGTCACTCTGACCATGTTACGTCCAGAGAAACTAGGGATGCATTATCTCCGATGGTTCCTCCAACTCAAGGACATCCTCGACATCAATGAACAGATAACCGTCAATCGCGTCAGTACGCCCAACACTCAGTGTTTGTTCCTCCTCAAGCTTCTCAAAGCTAGAAATTGAACAAGAAGGATCATGTCAGGAAAAATAAGACTTGCGGTAGACAAAATCCAGTACCGTTAAGCAAACTTTACCCTCTACTGATTCAGAACTCACTAGTGACTCCACGATTATCTAATCCTGTGCCAGGACCGTGGCATAATGCGAACCTGAACTGTGAATTTCACAAAGGAGCTGAAGGACATAACTTGGATGCATGTATAACATTGAGTTATCTTGTGCAAGAGCTAATCATTGACAAACGCTTGATCCTCGAGGAAGACCATCCGAGAGTGGAATGTGGATATAATACTTGGACAACAGGGCACCTAGTTGAAGAGTGTGAAAGTTTTAAACTGAGACTCCAAGAGCTGCTGAAACCTCAGGAGGATAAATCAAATGACTGTGCTACGGTTCCTGAATCTAAAGGCAAAGGACCCATGAGACCCCTCATAATTCTATATCACAAGGAGCATGTGGTTGTTGAAGGTGTTTCCCCGCATGGGCCTAAAATTTGAAATATGTTTTGTTTAACAATTTTAATTCCCTAAAGCTGGCAGCTGTAGACTGTTTCAGCATTTTGTTGTGTTTTCTTTGCATTTGTGTTGCTTGTAAACTGTTGTTTATTTGAATTTGGCAATATTTAATGAAATTTTTGTGCATCTTTTGATTAAGTCCATTCGTTTCATTCTTTCTTTTTCTTTCATTGTTATGAAATACCAAAAATGCAAGAAAATTTCTTTTGTTTACTAAACTGTTGTTTAAAGCAAAGATTGGGGAGGATGATGAAAATTATATCCATAACTGCTGTTGATATGCTTTCAATTTAACTTTGTCGATGATGTGAGGCATTGTTTCAATCCCTAAACACTGGAGAAATAAGGAAGATAATCCCTCATCAACCCCTTCGAGCCTAGAAGTAGGAGTTTTCTTTCTTTACAAAAACAAAATCTTAAATCTCAAACCTGGGGCGGGTAGTCCTCGGTTAACTTAAAGATATGTGCATACAAGACACTTTTCATATAAAGGTGGTGCACTCAGGTTTTCCTTCATACACAACAAGAAAGTGTCGAAGATGCTTTTCAGCATAAAAGACGATGATGGTTCACCGTATCCATTAAACTAGGTAGTCACCTCCTTTCTAAAAAAAAAAAGAGAGAAAAAAGAAAAGTGAAAAAAGAAAAAAGCCCGCTAAGTCAAAACCTATGAAGGAGACTTAGGTAAAAATGGGGCATCCCATTGACTGTATATTCGAACAAAGAAGTTCAGACAAAAGTCAGGGATAAAAAGAGAGGAATTTTGTAAGATTCTTCACTCTAAAAATCCTCAAATAGCAAAAAGCTATCAAATACTGTAAGGGAGTTGTGACTACCTTAGGTTTGTAAGCCATCACCAACTATCATCAGTCCAATTCTTAAATCTGTAAGAACCTGAATGTATAGTTTGAGTTAACTGAGCGTAGGATTGGAGTTCATCATGGAGAGTGGGTGGGACCAAATCACTTTGAGCCTTTATCCTTTGTTTCATGAACCATGAACCGAGCCACGTTACAACCCTTAAAAGACCTAATTGAGGTAAGGTTGTTTTGAAAGCATATTACAGCAAGGTTGGATAACCTGACTCCTAATGATCTTTGATGTTTGTGTGTGTTAATCACTTTATCCATCATTTGTAAATGATTGGATCGCTTTCACTTTGATCACTTGATCACTTCGCTGTGTGTGTTTCATCATAAATGTTTTCAAAAGATTGCATGAATTTTACATTGAAAATTGCCAATTTTTAATAAACAGCATTGCGTGCAAAACAATCCAATATCAAAGGAATCCCAACAAACGCTGTCAGCTAGGGAATTTGACTTGATAAAGGAAGCTCATCCTGGGGCAACCAATTTGAAGGATTTGTTAATCATTTGTCACAATGTTAAGCTAATCAGAGCCAACCAGGTCAAGATCAGATGAAGCTCTCAATGAACAAGTTTAGTCTGGGGCAAATCGTTTGCAGTTACTAGTAAGCAGGGGCAAGTTTGTTACTCAGTCGTTACTTCCACAGTCCGAGACTTTGTTGTGCAAGCACCGTTAAACTGGGGCAATCACATCGAGATTTATAAATCTCTCTCTATAAGAGTTTGAAGACATTGAAGCATCTTTATGCTAGTTCTCTTGATGGTTTCTTCCCACAGACCATGTAATCTGGGGAAGAAAAGTTTAAAGACTGTTTATCGCAAGGGTCGTTGCTCACTGAAGAGGACTGTTATACTATTAATGGGGCAAAAAGATTTTGGTCTCGTGATACCCTTTATCAGCTCCTCGATTAAGTTGTTACTTCGGTTGATCTTGGAACTTCCCTTGGTGATTTTCCTTCAACAAAGAATTCAAGCTCAGGATGGCAATCCAAATGAAGTCATGATGTTTTGGCCTAAGAAGATTACTCTCTCCCAAAGAAGGTGGTAACCTTGAAGTGGAATTGTTGTTCTTCATGATCATCCCTTTGATGTCCAATTTTGGTAAAGTTGGTTGGGTCTCCGTGTTGAGATGTTTATTTCATCTCCGGTGTTGTTTGTCTGTTTCGTCAGCATAAACATAAGCATATGCATAAGCATATGCATAACATCTGTGCATTTTTGCTAACTCTGGTTGTTACTTGTTCCTATTTCACTTTGGTTCCCTCCTCAGTGATTGGGTGTGTCGTATCTCTCTAATAGAGTTGTCAGCCCTTAAGCATAAAACGTCTATCCTTTCTCAATTACCCACAGAGTTTAATCCTCGTGGACGATGGTTGCTTCAGTTATCTTTTTCCATGATTGGATAAGGTAAGTCACCATTCGAGTACATTTCTCAATGGTTGGAGTCTTGTTTGACAGTTTCTTTCTAGATTGAACTTTGGTCCCTATCGGTCGCCGAACCTACCTAGACGTGCATTTATTTTGCACTATCTATCAAGAAGAACATCTTACATGGCAATACAGATAAGTGGCAATCTTTGACAAGAAGCTTATCATCTCAACATAAATGGCAGTCTCTTCGGAGAAGTTTAATCGTCTTCAACGATAAATGGCAGTCTCTTCGGAGAAGTTTAATCGTCTTCAGTGGTGAGTGGCAATCTCTTGAGAGAAGCTTAACCTTCATCAGCGATAAATGGCAGTCTCTTCGGAGAAGTTTAATCGTCTTCAGTGATAAGTGGCAATCTCTTCGGAGAAGCTTAATCGTCATCAACAAATAAGTGGCAGTCTCTGTAGAGAAGCTTATTCGCCTTCAACAAATAAGTGGCAATCTTTAGCGAGAAGCTTATCATCCTCAACAAATAAGTGGCAATATCTGGCGAGAAGCTTATCATCTCAACGATAAATGGCAGTCTCTTCGGAGAAGTTTAATCGTCTTCAGCGATAAATGGCAGTCTCTTCGGAGAAGTTTAATCGTCATCAGCGATAAATGGCAGTCTCTTCGGAGAAGTTTAATCGTCCTCAATGATAAATGGCAGTCTCTTCGGAGAAGTTTAATCGTCATCAACGATAAGTGGCAGTCTCTGTAGAGAAGCTTAACATGCATCAACGATAAATGGCAGTCTCTTCGGAGAAGTTTAATCGTCATCAACGATAAATGGCAGTCTCTTAGTAGAAGTTTAATCGTCTTCAGTGGTAAGTGGCAGTCTCTATAGAGAAGCTTAATCTGCATCAACGATAAATGGCAGTCTCTTCGGAGAAGATTAATCGTCTTCAACGATAAATGGCAGTCTCTTCGGAGAAGTTTAATCATTTTCAGCGATAAATGGCAGTCTCTTCGGAGAAGTTTAATCTTCTTCAACAATAAATGGCAGTCTCTTCGGAGAAGTTTAATCGTATTCAGCGATAAATGGCAGTGTCTTCGGAGAAGTTTAATCGTCTTCAATGGTAAGTGGCAATCTCTTGGGAGAAGCTTAACCATATTCAGCGATAAATGGCAGTCTCTTCGGAGAAGTTTAATCGTATTCAGCGATAAATGGAAGTCTCTTCGGAGAAGTTTAATCGTCTTCAACGATGAGTGGCAATCTCTTGGGAGAAGCTTAACCATATTCAGCGATAAATGGCAGTCTCTTCGCAGAAGTTTAATCGTCATCAGCAATAAATGGCAGTCTCATTTGAGAAGTTTATCTTAAGGATGTCGATGCACGGTTATTACCAGCATTGTTTGAAAATCCAGTGGATACTGGTATAAGTAATTTGGTGGTGACCAATCATATTTTAAGTAAGGCCCGTTGGTAACTGGCATTATGAAAATCCATGGACGAAGAATACTGACAATTTGGTTATGTATCATTCCAAACTAAGTCACGATGGTTTCCATCCCAAACACAGGTTTCGTACCTTTGGAGATGTATTGTTTGATTCCAAGCACAGGTTTCGTACCTTTGGAGATGTATTGTTTGATTCCAAGCACAGGTTTCGCACCTTTGGAAGAAGTTTGTTTCTATCCTAAGCTCAGGTTTCGTACCTTTGGAGATAGATATTGGTTTACATCCAAGCTCAGGTTGTGTACCTTTGGAGATAGATGAATTGTTTGATTCCAAGCTCAGGTTTCGTACCTTTGAAGATGTATTGTTTGATCCCAAGCTCAGGTTTCGTACCTTTGGAGATGTACTATTTGATTCCAAGCACAGGTTCTGTACCTTTGGAAGATGTTTGTTGCCATCCCAAGCACAGGTTGTGTACCTTTGGAGATGTATACTTTGAATCCCGAGTTCAGAAATTCCCAGAGACTAAAGTGGTTGCATTTGCATGAAGTGTTCTATATCCTAATGTTTTGAGGATATTAGTTTTTGATCCTAAGGTTTTGAGGGTCTTCGTCCAATCCTAATGTTTTGAGGATATTAGTTTCCAATCCTAATGTGTTGAGGGTTGTATCTCTTCTATATCCTAATGTATTGAGGATGTTCAGTTTTCATTCCTAATGTTTTGAGGGTCTTCGTCCAATCCTAATGTGTTGAGGGTGGTGTCTCTTCTATATCTTAATGTATTGAGGATGTTCAGCTTTCGTTCCTAATGTTTTGAGAGCCTGGGTACAATCCTAACGTGTTGAGGGTTGTGTCTCTGCTGTATCCTAGTGCTTTGAGGATATTAGCTTTTGTTCCTAAAGTATTGAGGGATATATTTATGCTTCCTGTTTGCAAACCTGGTTGTCACCAAACTCTTTGAAAATCCATTGGTCATTGGTCTCCTTGGACTCGGTCGTTACCAATTTCTCCAGTTAAATCTAGTGGTTACTAGCATTATTCAGAACCAATTGTTATTGGTATATCTTGATTTGGTCATCACCAGTCCCCTCTAAGTCCAGTTGTTACTGGTATTGCTTGAAAGCTAATCGTTACTAGCCGGTTGTTATCAATTCCCCTAACCGAAGTCCTGTGTTTTATCCATATTGTTTGGAAATTCCCAATTGAAATTGGAACTCTGATTTGGTTGTCACCATATCCCTAGGAAGTCTAGTGGCATTTAGAACTTCTGGGAAACCGAACTTTGGATTGGTCATCACCATCCTCCCCAGTAAGTCTAGTGGAAACTAGCACCGTTTGGAGCTATTAGTTATTCTGGTCGTCACCAGTATCCCCAGTTGAAGCTTTTGCTTTTCCAGTCGAGTCTCGGAGAATTAGTGGATACTAACCTCCCCCGCACGCCCGGTCTTGTTTCTAACCTTTTCCTGAAGATCCCGTTTGAACTCTTCGTTATAGGAAATTTTCTCATCTGGTTATCCCTAGTGAGATTCGTGTCTTCGTTCCGTCTTTTCCCCGGTGAAGCTTTGCTTCCCCAGTGATTTTGTTCCCCCAGCAAAGTTTTCCCCAGTGGGTTTCTTCCCCAGTGTGGTTTGCATTTCTTCTCTTTCGTTTCCCCAGTGAAGAATTGTCTTCTTCCCCGGTGGGCTTCCTCATCTGGTTATCCCTAGTGAGGTTTGTGTCTCCTTTCCCCAGTAAAGATGTGTCTTCCCTGGTGGAGTTGGTGTCCCCTGTGTGAAAGATTCCTTTGAAAAGCATCTTTAGTCATGTTTGAACTATTTTGCTTACTTGGCCTTGAATCTTTCCCCAGTGTGTTGGGTCCCCATGAGTAGTTACTCGTTGTCCTGTGATTCTTTTATATTTGCTCGTGTGTCTGCATTTGTCTTGCATTCAAGCATCATATAACATCAGTTAGATTCATGGCATATTTGCATTTGTCCTTTTGCATATCATCGGATCTAAGGGACAAAATTTCTGGTTTGCTATATTTAAATACCTTTCACTATGATTCTATGAGAATTGTCATCTCTCATTGCCATCTAGTGAAGATATTTAAATAGGGGCATCTGTTGCACCCCAAATTTTGACCCCTTAGATCCTCGTCATCATTTTAGGATCATATTCAGTTGATTAACTAACCTTAACCCATTTCAAGTTTATCTTTGTCAAAATGCAGATGAATCAGGGT
This sequence comes from Lathyrus sativus, assembly GCA_963859935.3. NCBI lineage: Eukaryota > Viridiplantae > Streptophyta > Magnoliopsida > Fabales > Fabaceae > Lathyrus > Lathyrus sativus. The sequence goes on from OZ012738.1 coordinate 227,471,693, forward strand.
TCCGTACCGCCAAAATCGAGGCTTCGATGGGTTGATCAATCAATGTTTTGGATTGATTCAACTTTAAACAAGATCTAGGATACTACATTGGGTCAAGTATGAATCCAATTTGAGGTTGTCACCCAGGATTTGAGAACAGTGCAGTTCAGGATACCCGATTAGGGTTTTCGGTCAGGAAAAGTCAATTGTAGTTTGAATTTTGATTTAAAGAGTGTTCCAATGGTGGGATAATGGTCCATGAAGTTCCTATGGCTTAGTAAAGTCTATTCAAGAAGTTTCAAGACCTCAGAGGACCCAGAACACCAACAGTCAACTCATAGTTCTTCAATCAATCGGTTCGTCTGACTGAAAAGTCAACTCATTGACCAACATGGTTTTGACCAAAAATTGAAGGCAATTATGTTCCTAATGGTATATCACATCTATTCATGAAGTTTGGTGACCATTGGATCAAGAATTGATAAGTAATCGAAAAGTTGAGAAATTAAGGTTTTGAAAAGGGCAAAGCCATAACTCCTTAACCACACAAGGGTTTTTGACCTAGTTTCAAGAGGAATGAGTTCCTAACACAAGCATAAATATTGTAGTACTTAATTGGGGATTTTTAAAAAGTGTAATTAGGTTCCATAACTCTTCCTGGTTAGAGAGAACCAAGATCCACAAGTTGGCCAAAACTCACATTCGCAAAACTAGGTCAGCATGAGTTTTTTTTATTCCAAAACCTCTCCAAATCGATGTTAATCAAAGACTAAGCCTCATTTATGATGTTTATATTGATAATTAACATTTTTACATCAATTACCACGAAAATGGTACAAATATCAAAGGAAATCATTATTTAATGCAAGTTGCAAAAGTGAATAGTGAAGAAAGAGAAAAAAAGTGGCTACCCTTGTCAAATCATCAACTTTAATTCAACAAGTCACCTCCTATCCTATCAAGCATGATGAAAAAATCTATAGGGTATGGAGAATATCTTAGTAGAGTGGCTTAAAGACAAAGGTGAAGATTGCATTGGAAAACTCAAAGATTTTCATGATGGAAGGTTAAAATTGGCAATTTGCTTCACTTTTGCCCATACCTTGATCCAAGGCCTTTGGCTATAAATAGAACTCACTTCCTACATCACAAACACACCATTTCCATGCTAGAAACCATCTAGAACTCTCTCCCTTACACAATCACCAAATTCTTGCAAAATCTCACTAAGGCTCCAAAATCCCTCAAAATCTATTTTTTGCAAAACACCTTCCAAAACCATTTCCAAACTTTTTCCAACTCAAGAAACACTTCAAACACATCAAATATGATGTATTGAAGCTATCCAAATCACTTCCACACTTATGAACAAGGTTTGAGTGAGTTGGTCTTTGAAATCTTTGGATTTTAGAGTTTTTCCTTCATTTACAAGGCATTTCGTCCACTAGCTTGCTTGGAGGTTGTTTGGAGCATCTATTCATCAACCTAAGAACATTTGAAGATCTTGTAAGAGCTCTCAATATCTCTGGTTTTCTTATTGCTTAAGCTTGCTTCAAGAGGTAAACCTAAAACTCATAAATGTGAACTTTCTACTTGCATTTCACATGCTACCATGAATGTTTTTAGGGTTTTCACCTTCCTATCTCTCATTTATTCATTTCAAAACTTTAATTTCATTCTCTTTTGAGTTTTATTTTAAAGTTATGATTTTGGCTTGTTAGCATCCTTGTGTACTTGAGTTTGACTAAAACTCTTGCTTGTAAGCATTTGTGTTTAATCATCATTAAAACTTGAAAGTTTTCTCCCATGAAGTATTGAACTTCTCCCTTACTTTGTTGTGACATTGTTTGTTTAGGCATGATGCCTGTAAGTATACACGTCATCTTGTAAGCCCTATTGAAGCCTCATCTTTGTTAAGATCCCCTTCCATCTTTATTAAGATGTACCCCATTCTTCGTTAAGATATGCTTTGGTTTTCACCTTTCATTAAGTCTTGAAAGAACTTTCCCCTTCTAGATATTATAATATCTTGATGCTCGCTTTGGTCGTAACCATTTACCTTGATTGAAATTGTTGATATTGTAACATCTTGATGTTTGCTTTGGTTGTAACCATTTATCTTAATTGAAATAATTGCTTGATATTGTAATATGCTTGCTTGTTCTTGGTTGTAACCATATCTCTTATATTCATCATGATTGAATAATTATTGCTTTGTTAAGTTTATTTCCCCAAGTGATGGAATTCTTTAGTTCTCACCCATGTTGCCTCATATATCTCCTTCCAAAGGAAAAGTCTCTCTATTGACCCTTGGGTCATAGATAGCTCATTACTCTTTTAGGTCTGGATAGAACCTTCCTTCCCCCTTTTGGTCTGGATAGAACCAATAGGATTTAAAATCATAGGTCTGGATAGAATCTTCTCCCCCTTTTGGTCTGGATAGAACCAATAGGATTTCAATCATAGGTATGGATAGAACTTCCTCCCCTTTTGGTCTGGATAGAACCAATAGGATATAACCTCATAGGTCTGGATAGAACCTTTCTCCCCTATTAGGTCTGGATAGAACCAATAAGACTTAAACTCATAGGTCTGGATAGAACCTTCTCCCCTTTTGGTCTGGATAGAACCAATGGGATTTAACTCATTAGGCCTGGATAAAGCCTTCTCCCTCTTTTTGGTCTGGAAAGAACCAATAGATCCTTATTCTGTAGTTCGTGCCCTGAACTACGACCGCTCTGATTTCTCATTGGAGAATGAGAATACGTAGGCACAAGATGCGATATCTTGACGAGCAACCTTCCCTCTTTCTCCCACCTTTTGGTCTGGATAGAACCATTTGGTCTTACAACGTAGAACTTTAGGATAGAGTTTGGTTAACTCTATGTAAGAGTCATGGATATGATTACTTACTTCCCTTTCTTGAGAGTTCAACATAGATTTAGAGAGTTGTCTTAAACTCTATACAACCATTGTTATGTTTGTTCCCCTTTGAACCTTGATCATAATCAAGTGTTCTTCAACCCTAGTGAGGTGAACTACGATTGCTCTGATTCTATCCTAGTTAGGATACGTAGGCAGAGGACGCGATGTCTTTGCGAGCAAACTTAGAAACAAGTCATTAGGTCTATACCTATTAACCTACACTCTTCACCCAATCCCAATCCATAGCAAACATTTACCAAACTTAGCATGCAAACAAACAAAAGGTTCCTGTAGAGTACTACAGATGTTTAGGATGTGAAATATCTACCCTATGCATAACCAACCCCCGATCCCCGAATCTCTTAGCGTTGTTGTTACATCGCGCAAAAGGTTCTTTCTTTCTTTAGACCTTTCCTTTGGATAAATTAAAGTCCGGTTGTAATATAAGAATTAAAGATTCAAGTTAATCAATAGCTTGGTATCACGATTCTCACCGCAACACCAATCTGTCGAAGATAACCTGTCCACTGCAAGGATTGTGCCATCTCTTCTACCGCCGTCTCCTATCCTCGTCAGGTAGTTCCTTTCACCAGCTTTATGCTCCTCAAACGACTTGTCTGTCGGCCTGCCTTTGACTTTGATGAGTGCTCTTAGTTTCTTTTCTGACACTTTATATCCAGAGGCGATTTGTGCCAACCCGTTGGCTTCCTGGTTGTCTACCCTGGGCACATGCGTAATGCTGACTACTTCGAATTGTTCCAATAGGTCTTTTGTGGTTGCGAGGTACCTCACCGGATTCTCTTTGACACATTTGTATTCTTTGGTGAGTTGCTTGATTACCAGTTCAGAGTCGCCTTTAATGCTGACACTCTTGGCGCCCAACCCTCTAAGGATTTTCATGCTTGCGAGCAAAGCCTCGTATTCTGCTTCGTTGTTTGAGCACTTGCCTTCGAACCCACATTTGAATTTGGTCGGGTGCCTTCGAGGAGAAACGATTAGGACGCCTATTTCGGCTCTATGTTTGTGACTAGATCCGTCGAAGTACAACTTCCACGGGCTTGTGCTAATTAAGCAGAGTAGTTGTATCATCATAACGTGGTCGACTATTAAGTGCACCACTATCTGTCCCTTCATCGCTCTTAAAGGGATGTAGGTAAGGGAAAACTTTGTGAGTGCCAAAGCCCATTTTCCCACTCGACTGTGTAAAATAGGTTTCAATAACATGTATTTGATAACATCAAAATGTGATGAAACAAGAACTTCGACTGGCTTAATATATTGCTTTAATTTAATACATGAAAAATACAAACATAGGCATAACTTCTCAATCATGGAATACCTAATTTCAACCTCGACTAACATTCGACTAAGGTAATAAATGGGTCTTTCGACACCATTATCATCCTCCTGAGCTAACATGCTTTCTATAGTGGAATCGGATGCTGAAGTGTATAGCTTCATGTTTTTATTCGGGTTTGGTGGTACCAAAACGGGAGGCTTTACTAGATATTCTTTGATTGCCTTAAAAGCCTCTTGCTGCTCTCGTCCCCAATGGAACTCACGTTCCTTCTTGCCCTTCAACAATGGAAAAAATGCTTTTGTCTTTCCACTTAGATTTGACATGAATCTTCGCAAGAAGTTCAACTTCCCAAGCAGGGACTGGAGCTGCTTCTTCGTCACCGGGGATTCGAGGTCTCGAATTGCTTTCGTCTTATTATGAATTATTTCGATACCTTTCTTATGCACTATGAAACCCAAGAAATCCCCTACATGAACTGTTTGATGAAGTCATGAAAAATAGCGTTCCTAGCCCTTTGGTATGTTTCCCCAGCATTCTTCAAATCCAACAGCATAACGACCCATTCATAGGTGCCCAAAGCCCCTGGGCAGTGGAAAGCCGTTTTAGGGACATCTTCTTCGACTATGAAAATCAGGTTATACCCAAAACACCCATTAAGCATGCTCAAATACTCGAAATCGGCGACCGAATCGACTAGCATCTTCACTACAGACATGGAATATTCGTCCTTAGGAGTGGCACTGTTCAAATCTCTGAAGTCGATGCAAACTCTCAGAGTGTCGTTTTTCTTGACGACCGGGACTATGTTCGACAACCATTCGACGTATCTTGTCGTGCGAATGAACCAATTATGCAATAACCTTTCGATCTCCCTTTTGATCTTTTGCGTCACTTCTGGAGCGAATCTACGTGGCTGCTGCTTGAATGGTTGAATGGGCAGGCGATGCTCGACCAGTTCCCGACTTAGCCTTGGCATCTCGTCGTAATCCCATGCGAAGCAATCTTTGTATTTTCTTAATATTTGAATTAGATTATCTCTCATCCTCGAACCGATCTTTGTACTTACGTATGTGGGTATCTTGGTAGTCTCTTCCCCCAGGTCGATCTCTTCTAGGGGGTCTTGCCCCTGGATTTTCTGCGCATCGAAGGTTGGGTCCCTTTCAAACCCCAAAGGCCCGTCGTCGTAGATACAGTCGAGCCTCCGACTTTCTAAAGCTATTGTCTAGCCTTGTTTGCCATTTATACACGTGCCTTTAGCGGTATCTTCATATTTCTCTTTTTCGAGTGCCACTTTTTTTTCCAGCCACGTAGGCCAAAATTTGATTCAAACTTTCTGATTCAGTAGTCATCTTCATCTATAGAAGGCCACCCCGTCGGTGGACAGCTTCGTGGCGGTACCGCTGGGGGGTCAGTTGAATCCCAGACGAAACCATGATCTCGGTCCAAATTGAGGGTACGTCTGGTATTGGCGGAGGTGTAAGATGAAGGTGAGAAAATACTTAGAAGGGGGGTGAATAAGGATTTTAAAAATATTATGGCAATAAAAACACAAAGATTTTTATCCTGGTTTGTTGAACTCAGCTACTCCAGTCCACCCTAACAAGAGTGATTTGCCTTTCTCCACAAGGACTTAATCCACTATAATCAACTGATTACAATAACAACCACTAAGAACAACTGTTCTTAGTCTTCTCAAGAACTACTAACCAGAACTTGGCCTTCTCAAGGAACTTTTACAATCAAATGTAAATTAAACAAGTGTTTGAAATGCTTCTAAGAAAGCTATATCACAACTGTGATTTACACTTAAGTTTATGAACGTATGAAATAAATTCAGCAATGAGTAATAATTTGTATAAGAGATTTTCAATGAATTTCTTTCAATAATCGTCAAATCAAGAAAGATGTTGAAGTCTTGCTTTTATAGACTTAGAAGTCCAAGACGTTGCATGCTTTGAAGAATGTGTACTGCAAAGTAGCTGTAGCCTTTTTGTCTTCACATCACTTGACCTTTCCTAGAAGTAGAACATTCAGAGAAATCCTTTTTGCCTGAGTTCTTGTATCTAGCATAAATGAGGAAAGAGTCGTTTGGAATAACCAACGGATATAACTTCAAATAATCTACTTCAACAAGTTTCTAATTCACAACAATCTACATCAGAGCCTTGACTGATCAGAGTCTTTGATGTTCATCCGAGTTTCCTATATCAGAGCATTGCAACAAGTGTGCTTCAGCGTGTAATTAATCATAGCAGAGTTTAGAGATCAGATCCTCATTACTTGCAGCGTAGTACTATCAGAGTCTTCTAATAAACAGTGCTTGAAACTCTTCATACAAAGTCTTCAGTCTATGCTTCAGATGCTTCTGTAGCTTCTGCTTCAGATCCTTCTGTAGGCAGCACTCAAAGTCTTCTAAGAGATGCTTCTGACGCTTCAGAGCCTTGCGTAGTTAAACGTTCAGATCCATTTTTGCTTTCAGAAGAATATTAAATTTAACATCTGCAGCAAAAACACTTGAACAAAATTTAGAGTATATAATTTCTTAATACGTGTTATCATCAAAACATAGAGATATAACTAAGAAACAATCTGTTTTCTAACATAAGAGCCTGATTCATCGTCACAAGGTACCACATTCTCCAAGTGTTGGTTGGAGGATCTTTTCTTTCCTTTGGCTTCCTCAATTCTGTAATAACTCTCGTCGGCTTCCATATTTTCCATGATGTCGTCTTTCCTCCAGATAGTTAACCTTTGGTGCATTGTCGAGTGGACTGCTCTGACTCCATGAATCCATTCCCTTCCTAATAAAAGGTTAAAGTTTGCCTTGGAGTTTATGAGCATGAAGAGCGTCATCCTTGTGGTGGTTCCAACAGCTAATTCGACTTGGACTACTCCCAGAATGTTACTGGTTTTTCCTTCATAGTTGGACAAAACCATATTGCGTTGCTTGAGGTTGGCTTTAGTCTTGCCGATTCTCCGGAACAAAGTATGGGGCATTAAGTTGACCGCCGCCCCACCGACATTGGTCTTGTGGGATATCCGACGGGGGCACAAAAGTCCTGGGCTTTGTAGGCTGGAACAGCTTTCGGTACTCCTGATTCCGTCGAGGAGTGTCGTCTTTGTCAAATACGAACCTGGGAGCTGACGTTTTGTCTGCTTTGACCCGGTCTGCCGCTTTCTGGTTGAACACAGCTTTCATTTGAACTATGTTTTATTGTAACAAGTACAATTTCTATTTGCTGCATTTTATATGTACTACTGTTTGTGCTTTGTGTTTACTTGGCTTTGCATGTGCTTATTACTATATATGCTGCTATCTTGTGATTTCTTTGAAAGCTCTTTCTTTTTGCTGATGTCAAAGGGGGAGAAGAGCTTGGTTCTGTTAATGTCTCTCTGTGTACAGATTTTTTTCCTCTGTTAAGATAGGGGGAGTTGCTAGACATAGGGGGAGAACCAGATCAAGAACCAAGAGATATCGCACAACATTTTTGATTGCCATCATCAAAAAGGGGGAGAATGTAGAAGCATGCTTCAGTCTCAAGTTTTGATGATGTCAATACTACTCAAGGTCATCTCTTGATTGCAAAAAGACAAGCCGTTCAAAGTTATCAAGATCAAGTCAAGCTATCTTTCAAGTCAAGCTACATATGGAACTATGATTCTTCCAGACTTGGCTGCATTACTGGTATATCAAATCCACCCTTATAATTTGATATACAAGTGTTCAAAAACATCAATCATTTTTGCATAACACATAAGCATGTTTTTGAAACCTTATAAATGGTATAACATTAATTTTAAAAAGCATTTTTCTGAAAATTAGCAGTGTTAACCGATTAACCATATAAGTTAACCGGTTAACCAATTTGAATTTTGAATTTTCTGGGCTAACGTACCATTGTTAACCGATTAACCATATGGGTTAACCGATTAACACTGAACGTGCAGTGAAAAATTGCTTTGTTTCAAGTTCAAAAATTATTTAAAAGTTTATACCATTTCATATTTTTGATGACTACTTGTTGCACCCCAAAATTTGACCAACAATTATTTATTCACTGAGTGTTTGAAAGTTGATACCTTCACCAGAAAGTTCAAGAGATCCTCAGAGGAATTGGTTGAAACCAGGGTTGTGTGCTTCATAGCTTGAGAGTTGTGGGTGCTCCTCAGATGATTCTGAGACTTTGAGAATGAACTTGATGTTTTGAGAAAGCCTATGAGATGTCTTGATAGCCATCATGAAGCCCAGAGAGGTCATTATGCAAGAATTCAGAAGATTCAACCATGAATGGTAGAATTAGGGTTTTGACTGAGTCAACCCTAAGTCCACTGAAGATTTGGAGAAGGTTGAGACCTAATCCAAGGGCCATGTGATCATGGAATGATGCATAGAGATGTTATAAAGATGATTCCTATACCAACTCATCATGATTGAGGAGTTTGAGAAGTTTCAAGTCAGGGTTTCCAAGGATTGTCAGTGAAAAACCCTAATTTGATCCCTATCTTCCAGGCAGTTTTAGCTCTAGATGTGATTGATATCTCATCTTCCCCACAACATTAATGTTGTATATCTTTTTCTTAGCTTTAATTTGAGTGGTGGAAGTCCTTGATAGGAGTTGCAGAGCTCAAGTTATGGTTTTGACAAATTACAGGTCAGCAGAGGTGTGTGAATCTGGGTCCTTGAAAGTCACCCAACTTGCAGACAGCTTTTGCCCTAGTAGGATGATTCCTATGATCTCTTGGTCAACATGAATGCTGAAGGGCATCTTCTTAGATTTAATTTGAGTGGTAGAAGTCCTTGATAGGATTTGTGGAACTCAACTTATGGTTTGAACAAGACAGGGGTATTTTGGTCATTTGTCAGTTATAGGTCATCTTAAGCAAAGGCCATATCTCCTAGTTCCAAGCCTCAAATGGAAAAACTCAAAACATGAAAGTTGTTCAAAATGGAATTTTAAGTCTAGAAAGAAGGTCATGAATTGTTGGAAAAGCTCATAGCATGGATTTGCATGATTGGTTAAAAATGAACTAAAAATGGCTTATAAGTTTAAAAAGTTGAAAATGAGAATTGGTTTGGAAGATCTAGGAATCCAAAATAGGTCATCCAATATATCATTTTGATTGGAAACATCATTTTGAGAACATTGGTTTAAATAGAATTTTCATTTGAGGCTTTAAAATGGGACATGCTTTGGAAAATTGTTACTTGAATTATAAGGCACCCTTGCAAAACTCCACATAAGCCAAAGGTGAGCTTGTTTTTCACACATATCTTCTTAATATCTCATGTAAAGGTATTTTGGCACAAGATTACAAGGCATAAGGCATGATACATGAGATATACCACTTATCATCACATGAGATTTTCAAGCTTTTCTAGCACTTTCTAGATGAATCTAGAAGTTTCCATTGATCATTATAAGAAGAGTGAATCATGATGAGTATGAGGTTGGTCAAGGTTGAAGAATTCAGAGGAGAAAGAGAGAAAGAAATTTCCATTGAAGAGCTTCCTTCAAGATCAAGAAACTTGAGATTTCTTCCATCTCAAGACCTCTCCTTCAAAACCAGTGCAAACAGAAGGTTGTCCATCATCAAAGGATCATCTTGAAGCCCTTGCAAGCTCTGAATCAAGCCCTAGCTACACACACCATTGAACCTTGACAGGTTTCTCTCTTTCCACGAATCTTCTTATTTATGTGGTTTCCATTAGTTCTTTAGGTGTAGAATTAGTGTACTAGGCTAGTTGATCTTACCCCGTGAGTTTGAGAGCTCTGTATGAGATTTCATGGCAGGTGCAAGATTCTTTAATTTCCAAGAGCAAGCTTTGTAGTGAGTTTTAGTTAGCATAGATTAGATTAGAATGGTTAGGATAGTATAAAGAACATGATCATGTCATTAATTTTGAGTTTTAGCACGATTAATTTCAGAGAAATATGGTAGTACCAAGATCTTCTAGCTTTCTGTTAGGATGATCCAGGAAGAATTAATGAAAACTACTCGTATAGCTTTGTTCCTTGTAATGAGTAGTCCATTTTCCTTTTTGGAATTTTTAACTTTCATTGAGTGTGGAGAGAGAACGAGCAAGAAGAAGAACCATGCATGGGGTCTGCTTCTGAAAACCCTAGAGATCCATTTGGGACGATGGCCAGATGCCATTGGATGGGTCCCCATAATTTGACTAATTCAATTCATCCAACGACCCAGATTAATTAATGAAAACGGAGGGAAATTCAAAATGGCCAAACGCTGCCGTTTCAATTAGTGGAAGCGTCTGGGCTTAGCAGACCTTTGCTTTTAGCACCCCCCAGTTTGGCCCATCTCAAATATTGAACTAGCGTGTCTTGCTTATCACACCCCCTCCCCTTTAATTGATTTCTTTTTTATTTTTAATCCCTTTAATTTTTTCTTGCATTTATAAAATTCATATAAAATCCAAAATTGAATATTTTTTAATTCTTCTTTTTCCTATATGTTAATAAATCTGTCTAGAAAATTCTAAATAAATAAAATTTCCATTTTATTCTCTTTCCATATTTTTAATAGATTTTTTATTTTAATAGCTTTTTAATATGTTTAGTTTGATATTCAATTTTGTAGAATTTGTTTTAGGACTTTCCTTTAGGATTTTTAATTCATTCTTTTTTGTGTAATTAGATATTGAATCATAGTTCCCCATAGGATTTAATTCTTGATTTTTAGATTAAAATTTGATTAGTTTAGTTAGGTTAGCATTAGGGTGCCTAATTAGGGTTTAGGTTATGCATAGGTGAGGAAATTCATTTTCTTTAGAGAGTTTTGTTTTGATTTTTGGGTAGGGGCATATGTGGATGTTATGGGTAGATGTTGTATACCCTTGTGAATAATTGATAGATTTTTCCCCCTTGGTCTAGTATTTTTAGGTATTTTCTGAAGTTAGCTGATGATTTTGTCTGTTCTGTGGTTATCTATTCATCTCCGGGGTTTATTTTGGGAAATTTGTTGTGGGGCTTGTGTTGTCTTGAAGAGCTTGTTGGAGAGCATGATGGAAGAGAAGATTGTAGATCAAGACTCAGAGACCCAGAGCTTGGATTATTCCCTGTCTGTGAGGTTTGAGATCTTGAAGTTTGAAGGAAGTTCATGGTACTTTCCTGAGGAAGGCACTATGAATGACTTTCATTCTTTCTTCTCACCTCTTTCTCAAGTATCCAATGATGTTGGAGCCAACTTGTGAGTTTAATTTCTCCTGAGGAGGAATGTAAACTGATCACAGTTGTTGAGCCACATGGGATACAATTCCTAAGTGGAAGCCTCCTAGTACTTTCCTGAGGAAGGTCCTATGGGTCTATTCACTTAGTTCCATTAGTTTATCTAGGATTTCTTAAGTATCCAATGATGTAGAAGACAACTTGTGAGTTTAGTTTCTCCTGAGGAGGAATGTAAACTGATCAAAGTTGTTGAGCCACATAGGATACAACTCCTAACTGGAAGCCTCCTAGTACTTTCCTAAGGAAGGTCCTATGAGTCTGCTCATTTAGTTCCACTAGTTCAGATAGGATTTCCTAAATATCCAGTGATGTTGGAGCCTGCTTGTGTGTTTAATTTCTCCTGAGGAGGAATATGAACTGATCACAGTGGTTGAGCCACATAGGGTATGACTCCTGAGTATACACCTCCTAGTGCTTTCCTGAGGAAGACACTATGAGTCTGCTTACTTAGCTCCCTTTCTTTGGTAAGCTTGTTCTGAAGCTTGAAGACTGGGATTGTTTTCTTTTGGTTATGTTTTGCTTTAGGGCTTTGCTTAGAGTTGATTAGGATTCTGTGTTAGGGTTAGGATTAGAGAGTAGATGATTCTTTCTCAAGCATGTTTTGTTTGCCTGAGGGCACTTCATTTCTTTTATCTGTCATTGCTCGATAGCATGTTGTTTATTTTCAGTATGATTACTGTTATTTCATGACTGGCTTGAGGTTGAGATGAGCTTGTGGAGGCTGAAGCCCCACACACATTTCCTCCCTCACTTGCATTGCATGCATTTTACTGTTAAAGCTGATGCTTTTGTCTGTTTTGGTGTATCATTGGCATGATCCCTTAGGACTCTCATTTCCTTTGATAAGGACTTGATGATAGACTTTTAGGTTGAAACCTATGCATGAAAACATCTAGGAGTTCCCTGTTCAAACCTCAACCATAGGATGAATCCATGGCATGATAACAGTAGGACTTGATGGTCTCCCTCCTAGTTGGGCCTGTTCTCTTCTCATCTCGAAGCAGTTTAAAATACAGTAATCATGAATGGTTTCTTTCGTACGTTATGAGCCTTAAGCTATCTGAGATTGGATGTTTAGTATGGTACCCTTTGGGTGACATGCGACGCATTCACTCTCAGGTCATAGTCTCTAGTGCGGTTGAGATCGCAAATACAATAAAAAACACTTCTTTTAGGAGATAACCCGTAGTCAGCCGAACTACGTTTGCTCTGATCTTTCATACCAGATGAAAGTACGTAGGCATAGGATGCGACGTCCTAGCGAGCAACCTTTCCCCCATAATCCTTCGTAGGCCGAACTACGTTGACTCTGATTTCTCATTCTCTGATGAGAATACGTAGGCATAAAGTGCGACGCTTTGCCGAGTCATTTTTCTTTTCTTTTTCAGCCAGCCTTGATAGGTAGATAGAATATAACCAACCCGTCCAAGTAAACAAACAAGCGAGGATCCCGTCGAGTACGACGGACGTGAGGGGTGCTAATACCTTCCCCTTGCGTAACCGACTCCCGAACCCAGACAATGGTTGCGATGACCTTGTCTTACCCTTTTTCGTCAGGTTTTTCCGATCGTTTCCTTTCCCGCTCTGAAGGATAAATAACGAAAGGTGGCGACTCTTCTGTCATGCCGGCACCTTATTTTCACGCAAGCGACAGCTGGCGACTCTGCTGGGGACGTATAGCATCTAGGGACTTTTCCCATCCCTTATGCTGGGACCGTTTCCCATCCCCTACGCGAGTCAATCCTATCATTTGTGTGTTTGCTTGTTGGGTTGCGTTTATTTATCGCATTTTTACTTCCCGCATTTTATTTCCCGCATTTTATTTCCAGTTTGATATGATTATCTGTGCTGCTGTGGGAGAGGGATGTTACTGTGAGTGAAAAGCCGGACCTGGGCTTGAGTACACACCTAGATATAGTTGCGGAGAAGTAGTAGACGAACCTGTCTGCTGAGCAGGCACAGTTCCCTACAAAAATCTGCGCTCAGACGAGATTCTTGCAGAGGTGCTCCTTTCCGGTCCTGAGGATCTGAGGGGAGTCCAGACGTGAGGATTGTCGACTCTGGGGACCGATCATTTGGAAGTCAGCTAAGAGAGGCCTCTTCATGACTTGACGATGCCACTCCTTCTGGGAATCGTATCGTCCCTCATGAAAGTCTGTGACGCTGATGACCGCATAGGATGCTGTACCTTCGTCCGTGGATTAGGTCCATACTTGTGAGTGGGGTCGGGATATTGCAGGAAACTTATACCTTCAGACTACCTGGTTTTCTTGACAGTGAATCAGTTATGTTGGTATCACGGTTCTCAGTTGCAGATTTGACTGTTCTTGACAGAGCGAGTTTTTGATCAGAGGATTTTATCATCGGGTGTATGTCTGTTCCTGATAGAGCAGGTTTCGATCAGAGTATTGTTATCAGAGGTGTGTCCTAGATGGAGCAGATTTTGAGGGGGGTCTGAAGATCTCATCAGTAGCTGTGTGTTTGTTCTTGATAGGGCAGATTTCTGATTTGGGGTCTGAAGACTTCATCAACAGATATTCCTTGATATTGCACCCGGGATCCTTGTTATCAGGCACCTATTCTTGTCAGAGCGGAATTTTGATCTCGATCCTATCAGATGGTTATTCTCAGCAGATCAGATCAGTGGTTTTACGCCGGGGTTTCCTTCTCATCAGTGACTGTCAATACCGAATCTCCACAGCAGCCACCTGGATATATTGTTGCATACCTGCATTTTGCATTAGTTCGCATAATCATTCGCATTCCATTGGCGTGTGTCTGTGACAGGTACCGTTTCCCCGATCCAGGATTTCTCGCCTCTTATTGTATTACTGCAGCCTCTCTCAGGAAGACTGTTGCGTACGAGTTCTCGATCCCTGATGTGTCGAAGTTGGCTATCGCTGGTACTATGTATATGTGAGATTGTTGTTTCCATGATTGGGCCCAGATTCCTCTCCTTATTATTGTCAGCATTGGTACTAAGGCGCCAGGATCGGGGGAAATCTCTCAAGCACACAGACACACGCATGCATCTGCATGAAGCATTTTTGCATGACATACATTCTGTTGCTTTTCCTAACCTTTAATGTTGACAGGTTTTTCAGGTACTCAGGTTCCGAGCTGCTTTCGATCTCCAGGATTGATCAAAAACTCATTCACCGCTACTCAACTCGCGCTAATCAGACAAGGATAATGGACCAGGTACAGTCAGATGTTCAAGAGCTCCGTGAACGGATGGATCGTTTTATGGAGCTGATGCAGGTAGTCGCTAATGGGCAAGACCAGCTTCGTACTTTGGTTCAACCTCTCATCTCCAGGGTTGACAGTAATGGCATACTTCACGGCGGGGCCGTACCCACTCCTCCTCCAGTGGACGCTCCACAGAATGTTGTTCCTGTTGTCGGGGGCAACGGCAGTGCTAACGGCAATCTGATGACTAATCTCGGACTCAACGCGGCAGGCGTCGGCAATGGTAGTTTGGGAGCCAATGTTAACATAGGGCCAGTCAACGGCAATGCTGGTACAGGAAATCTGTTGGTGCCTCAACCTTGGCTGGAGGACCATCAGGATGACGTATTCTCTCAGAGAGGTGTAGAGGCAGAGTTGAATGCTGAGGCTCGACTCAGGTTCAAGGCGCTGGAAGACAAGATGAGAGACATAGAAAATCAGAACACATTGGGCGTTGACATGTCCAAGCTCGGGTTGACTGCTGACTTTAAAGTACCTCACAAGTTCAAGGTGCCTACCTTTGAGAAGTATAAGGGAACTACTTGCCCCCGGGTCCACCTCCGATCTTATTATAGAAAGATGTCCGCTTATTCTGACGATGAGAAGTTGCTGATGCACTTCTTTCAGGATAGCCTTTCTGGTCCATCGCTCGAATGGTATATGGGTTTGGAGCCCGCTACTGTGCGCACCTGGAAAGATCTTGCAGAAGCGTTCGTCCTCCACTATCAATACAATAGCGACTTGGCTCCCAATCGAGTCTAGCTTCAGAATCTCTCACAGCGGAACAATGAAAGCTTCAAAGAGTACGCCCAACGGTGGCGTGAATTGGCTGCTCGGGTCCAACCGCCGATGGTTGAGCGTGAGCTAGTGCAAATGTTCGTGGCTACCCTTCTTGGAATCTATTATGAAAAGCTGGTCAGTGGCATGTCTGGAACATTCTCGGCTCTCATCACTCTGGGCGAGCATGTTGAGAACGGTATAAAGATCGGAAAAATTCAGGGCGAATCATCCTCAGCTGGAGGAAGTAGCAAGAAACCATACGCTGGCAAGCGTCGAGAGGGAGATGCCAATGCTGTCACTAATGCTAGGAGAAAGGGCAAGGGCCCTCAGCCTCAAATTGCTAGCATAAATATTCCAGCTGCTCCGCAGCAGCAGCAGAATCAGCAGGGGTATAGGAGATATCAGAATCGGGCTCCTACGACAAATCGTCAGTTTGAAACTCCACCTATGTCGTATGCACAACTTCTGCAAACGTTGCTTCAGCTCCAGTTAGTGCAAACGAGGACAATGGCTCCCTTAACAGGGGCACCACCACCGGGGTATGACGCCAATGCTACTTGTGAATTCCATACTGGGGCACCAGGCCATACGATTGAGAATTGTAAAGCTTTTAAGCACAAAGTCCAGGACTTGGTGGACGCCAAGGTCATCAACTTTTCTGACAACGTGCCCAACGTTACCAAGAACCCGATGCCTCATCATAAGGGGGGCGGAGTGAATGCTGTTATCACTGAGGAGAGTTCAGACTTGCTGACCGATGTCAAAGATTTGAAGACGCTGTTGAGTTTTGTCAAGGCTAAGTTGCTGAAGAAGGGCTTCTTTCCTGGATGCGGAGAGTTATGTATGGCTTGTGCTACACTTCCTGATGGGTGTGAGCAGCTGATCGAAGGTATCCAGAGCCTGATGTCTGAGGGTATCTTGCAATTCAGCTGGAGCGTTGAAAGTGCATCGGGGGAAGTCGTGCTGAAGCAGGCAGATGAAGTTGCTACCATTACTATTCCTCGTCACCCTATTACTATTTCTGCGCCCCGTCCGCCTACTATCACCATCACCAGGGCCGGACCGATCCCATTCGAAAGCACTAATGCCGTTCCATGGCATTACGGCGCCGAAGTTTACTGCAATGGTCAGAAGATAGAGCTAGAGCCATTCGGATCGACTGTGCAGGATCTTATCGAAGTCAGTGGTATCACTAGAAGCGGTAGAGTGTTTGCGCCAGCAGAAGTTGCAGCAGAGAAGGTGGTCCGGGCTGACGCTGTGGATAAAGGTAAAGGTAAAGCTGTCGAAGAGGTCCCTGCAGGGGCAGAGAAGGACTTGCTGGTTAAAGATGCTGAAGAGTTCATGCGACTAATCAAGAAGAGTGACTACAAAATTATAGATCATCTTCATCAGACTCCGTCAAAGATCTCAATTCTTAATTTGTTGCTGTGTTCTGAGGCGCACCACAACGCGTTACTGAAGGTATTGAATGCTGCATACGTGCCGCAGGAGATATCAGTAAATCAACTCGAGGAGGTGGTAGCCCATGTTAATGCTGGTAATGGGCTGGGATTTACAGATCTGGAGCTGACTCCTAAGGGAAGAGATCACAATAGCGCCTTGCACGTCTCAATAGAGTGCAGAGGCACGATTATGTCACATGTCCTGGTGGATACGGGTTCCTCGCTTAATGTGCTTCTGAAGAAAGCACTGATGAAGTTGGATACCCGTGGACTGCTTTGCACGCCCAGTGATCTGGTCGTGAAAGCCTTTGATGGAACCAAGCGCCACGTCTTCGGAGAGTTGATCCTGCCAATTCAAGTTGGTCCAGAGACGTTCAATACGGTTTTCTATATCATGGATATCATGCCTGCCTACAGCTGCCTCTTAGGTCGGCCATGGATCCATTCTGCCGGTGTTGTGACGTCCACGCTGCATCAGAAGCTTAAATATGCTGTCGGAGGCAGCATAGTGACCGTCTGTGGCGAAGAGGACATTATGGTGAGCCACCTGTCGTCCTTTAAATATGTTGAAATGGATGGCGAGATTCATGAAACGCTTTGCCAAGCATTTGAAACCGTCAAGGTAAAGGAGGTAGCTCCTGTCGTCACAGAGAAGCAGGAGATGAATCTCTCCTCGTTTAAGGAAGCTCGGGCCGTTATCGAAGCCGGTTCCACCCCAGGCTGGGGGCATGTCTTAGATATACCAATCAAGCAGGATAAGTTTGGATTGGGATATTCTCCTAGAGCTGAAGCTTCATCTTCTTCTGGCAGCTCATCTCGTGGGAAAGGGCCGATCCTATTCACCAAGGGGGGAGTAATTTTCGAGAGCATCAACGCTGCGTCGGAGGACAGCGGGGATAGTGATTGTGATCTTGACGCCTGGATTCAACCGAGCAAGCCGGGCGAGCGCCTCTACAATTGGACCATCAAGGAGATTATCAAGCTGACAAGTGAAGAGTAATGATTTGCTTTTTACAATCTTTGTACAACCCTATGTCCTGCCCGGGGCATAGTGGTTTTACTGTCAGGGCCTTGTTGGATTATGTGTATGCATTTTGTTAATAAATAAAAGGCATTTTCTTCGCATTCAAATATTGTGTTCTCTGTTATTCCTGTTTTATGTTTATTTCGAAAAACAGTAAAATGGCAACGGGGTTCGTGCTAACCTGCATATTCTTGCTTTAAACTTAACCCTTGTTATTGCAGGATCCACGTAACAGATGACATCGACTCTGGACCCTCTACGGCTTACTACGACTTTGATTGCCCGATCTATCAAGCCGAGGATGAGATTGATGAAGACGAAGACCTTCCGGAAGAGTTGGCCCGCTTGTTGAGACAAGAGGAGAAGGTTATTCTGCCTCACGAGGAGGATATTAAGATCATAAATCTGGGTTCTGAGGAGCTCGTCAGGAATGTCAGAGTGGGGGCTGCGCTGCAGAATGATGTCAAGCATAGACTGGTCGAGATGCTTCGAGAGTATAGTGACGTCTTTGCTTGGTCATATGAGGATATGCCCGGACTTGACACTGACATCGTGGTTCATCGTTTGTCGTTGCGAGAAGATTGCCCTCCAGTCAAGCAGAAGCTTAGGAGGACGAGACCAGACATGGCTGTGAAAATCAAAGAAGAAGTCCAGAAGCAGTTGGACGCAGGATTTCTAGCCGTTACCACTTACCCTCCGTGGGTCGCCAACATAGTGCCTGTACCGAAGAAGGACGGTAAGGTACGCATGTGCGTCGATTATCGGGATTTGAATAGGGCGAGCCCTAAAGATGATTTCCCGTTGCCTCATATCGATGTGTTGGTCGAAAACACAGCCCAGTTTTCCGTGTTTTCATTCATGGATGGCTTCTCCGGTTACAATCAGATTAAGATGGCACCGGAGGACATGGAGAAAACAACGTTTATTACCCCTTGGGGAACATTTTGCTATAAGGTAATGCCCTTCGGTCTGAAGAACGCAGGGGCCACTTACTAGCGAGCAATGGTAACTTTGTTTCATGATATGATTCATCATGAGATCGAGGTCTATGTTGATGACATGATTGCAAAGTCCCAAACGGAGGAAGAGCATCTGGTCAACTTGCTGAAGCTGTTTGAGAGACTTAGGAAATTCAGGCTGAGGCTGAATCCTAACAAGTGCACTTTCAGAGTGCGGTCCAGAAAGTTATTGGGGTTTATCGTTAGTGAACGAGGTATTGAAGTTGATCCTGCAAAGATAAAAGCTATCCAAGAAATGCCAGCACCGAAAACAGAGAAAGAAGTTCGTGGTTTCCTGGGCCGAATAAACTACATTGCAAGGTTTATCTCTCAGCTCACGGCCACTTGTGAACCGATGTTCAAGCTTTTAAAGAAAGATCAGGCGATTACTTGGAATGAGGATTGCCAGAAGGCATTCGACAAAATAAAGCAGTATCTTCAAGAACCTCCAATCTTGATACCCCCAGTGGCTGGACGGCCATTAATCATGTACCTGACGGTTCTGGAGAATAGTATGGGGTGTATTCTCGGTCAGCACGACGAGACGGGCAGAAAAGAGCATGCCATTTATTATTTGAGTAAAAAGTTCACTGAGTGTGAATCTCGATACTCGATGCTGGAGAAGACGTGTTGTGCATTAGCCTGGGCTGCCAAATGTCTACGACAGTATATGCTCAATCACACCACTATGCTAATTTCGAAGATGGATCTGATCAAGTACGTCTTCGAGAAGCAGGCTCTTTCAGGCAGGATTGCCAGGTGGCAAATGGTGTTAACGGAGTATGATATTCAGTACGTCTCTCAGAAAGCCATTAAGGGAAGCGTATTGTCTGATTACCTTGCCGAACAGCCAATCGAAGACTACCAGCCGATGAAGTTCGAATTCCCTGACGAGGATATTATGTTTCTCAAAGCGAAGGATTGCGATGAGCCATTGCCCGATGAGGGGCCAGATAGGAAGTCTCAGTGGAAGTTGATATTCGACGGAGCGGTTAATTCCTATGGAAGTGGTATCGGGGCTATCATCACGACTCCTCACGGATCCCACATCCCGTTTACTGCGAGACTGACGTTTCCAGTTACCAACAATGAAGCCGAGTATGAAGCATGTATTATGGGTCTAGAAGAGGCAATTGATTTGAGAATCAAGAATCTAGACATATATGGTGACTCAGCGCATGTAATCAATCAGATTAAAGGGGAGTGGGAAACTCGTCAAGCGAATTTAGTGCCGTACATGAATTATGCCAGGAGGCTGCTTCCGTTCTTCGATCGAGTGGAGCTTCATCATGTACCCAGGGCTGAAAATCAAATGGCTGATGCTTTAGCCACGTTGGCTTCAATGTATAAAGTCAATTATTGGAATGAGGCTCCAAGAATTGTACTTTCGCGTCTTGATAGACCAGCATTCGTCTTCGCAATCGAGGATGCCAATGACGGCAAGCCATGGTTCCACGACATCCAGACCTTCCTCATGACCAAGGAGTATCCTGCGGGTGCGTCAACCCAGGATAAGAAGATTCTAAGGAGGCTATCTGGAAACTTTTATCTCAATCCTGATGGAGTGCTGTATAAGAGAAACTACGATCTCGTGCTACTCAGATGTGTAGATGAGAAAGAAGCAAGTATGCTCATGGAAGAAGTCCATGAGGGCACATTTGGTACGCACGCCGGCGGGCATGCCATGACGAGAAAGATCCTGAGAGCAGGGTATTACTGGCTGACTATGGAGTCGGATTGCTTCAGATTCGCGAAGAAATGTCATAAATGCCAGATTTATGCTGATAAAGTTCATGTGCCGCCGTGCCCATTGAATGTCATGTCCTCCCCTTGGCCGTTCTCCATGTGGGGAATCGACATGATAGGCAAGATCGAGCCCACTGCATCCAATGGTCATCGTTTCATTCTGGTAGCTATCGACTACTTCACCAAATGGGTGGAGGCAGCCTCGTACGCTAATGTGACCAAGCAGGTGGTAGCTAAATTCATAAAGAGGGACATCATCTGTCGCTATGGAATTCCCGAGCGGATCATTACTGATAATGGTTCGAATTTGAATAACAAGATGATGAAGGAGCTGTGCCAGAGCTTCAAGATTGAACACCACAACTCATCTCCTTACCGGCCAAAGATGAATGGCGCTGTTGAAGCGGCCAACAAGAACATCAAGAAGATCGTTCAGAAGATGGTTGTGACGTACAAAGATTGGCACGAGATGCTGCCGTTTTCCTTTCACGGTTATCGTACGACGGTGCGTACGTCGACCGGGGAAACTCCTTTCTCCTTGGTGTACGGTATGGAAGCTGTCCTACCGTTAGAAGTGGAGATTCCCTCTTTGCGAGTTTTGGTTGATGTGAAACTCGACGAGGCATAATGGATTACGAATCGCTTAAACCAACTCAGCCTGATGGACGAGAAGAGGTTAGCATCGATTGCATTTGGTCGCCTGTACCAAAGCCGAATGAAGAAATCTTATGATAAGAAGGTGCGTCCTAGAAGCTTTCAGACGGGTGATCTCGTCCTGAAGAAGATTCTTCCGCCACACTCCGATCACCGGGGCAAGTGGACTCCGAATTACGAAGGGCCGTATGTCGTCAGCAAGGTCTTCTCAGGAGGAGCTTTGTTGTTATCCACGATGGATGGTGAAGATTTTGCATCCCCGGTGAACGCGGACGCAGTTAAAAAATACTTTGCTTGAAAGAGACCCGCTGGACAAAAAAGAAAGAGTCCAGGCAAAAAAGGGGCATCCCGGCGAACCAAAAACAGAATAAAAGGTTCGGGCAAAAATTAGGGATATATTAAAAAAATGTACACCCGCGAAGTCGAAAACCTACATTGGGCGGCTTCGGCAAAAAAGGGTATCCCGGTGAACTGAAAACCCGTAAAGGGCGGTTCACGCAAAAGTTAGGGATTTGAATAAGCAAATGACTGCGTTCCGCGTGTGGACTTTCATTGTTTAGTGGTTTGGAGGACCTGAGGGCCGTTTATCTGAATCAATCTCTTCCGAAGCTGAAGCATCGGAGAAGTATCGAAGTCGAGTGGGTCTTAGAGGGATCAACTCATGGTGTTCGTCTACGCCTCGTTGCCGACATTTGTATATACTGACGTATATTCATGTTTTCTTTTTGTGCGGCTTCCTCATTCCAAGAGCTTGCCTCTGTTGTAAAACATTTTTGCCCATTCAGGGGTTCATCATCAATAAAATGCACATTATTCAGCAATTCTGCTTATCTGTTTAGCATTTATCTGTTTTGTTTGCGAATGAAAACGCCGATGTTTTTTGATAAAATGCGCATACATAAACTCACGGGCCTAGGCCCATTGATTGTTGAAACAATTAATTAATTGAATATTGTCACGAGATAATAACCTGGATAGGCCCCTTTGAGGAGGGTATCTTGTCTGTTTGTTTGTGTTGTTGCAGGTGTAGCGCCTTCCCGAAGATGTGTCGTGCGTATCCCCGAAGCAGGGCGAGCCCTCCTTCTCCAGCAGAGTTCAGTAGTCTCTCCTCCGCAGAATCTGAACGCAAATAGTGAGCATTGATATGTCTCCCCACGCAGAGATAATTCTCTTCCCCAAGCAGACGCATCCTAAAGGAACGTCACCTCATCAGCTGAGCCAGGCACCGAAGAACAATGTCGTCTTTCCCCAGCACCGGGTCACAGGTGCAGATTTCGTAGAAATGTTCGGGTGCCGAAGCTCGTGTTTCCCCAGTAAAGTCACCAAAGCAGGTGTCTTCCCCAGCACTGGGTCACAAGTGCAGGTTTCGTAGGGAATTGTTCGTACGCCGAAATATGCAGTAACTGATGGTGCCAGACTGAAGTCTCCAGCGGAGTTGAGATTCCCCACCAGAGTTCTGTTCTCTCCTGAAGTTGGATGATTCCCTCTTCCCTAGTAGAGCGTGGGGCAGCTGATGCTGTGTTTCCCCAGATTCGCACTCTCTCCAATGAAGCAGAATGACTTCTCCTTCCTCAGCCGAGTTTGCAGATGCCCAAGAGAGCCGAGTCCTTGGAAGTTGATCAGATCATGATTGGTTTTTCCCCAGTGGAGTGTTGAGCAGCTGAAGTTGTTTCCCCCCAGAGTTGTTATCCCCAGAAGAGTAGCCATGACAGCCGCGCAGTTCATTCCCGCGATTGACATCGTTTTCCTTCAGCGGGTTCGGGTTCTCGTAGAGCTTCGTCCCCTGCAGAAATCAGCTGAAGTTGTTTTCCATGCAGCAGTCCGCGGAAGATCAGTTCCCCAGACAGAGCCTGATTGATATTGGCGTGTCCACGTTCTCCTCAGCCGGATGATTCCTCTACCTGAGTAGTTCTTGTCTCCTTGACGAAAGGCTTTCCTCCTTCCAACATTTATTGTGCGGACGGGATCGCATCATTGTGCATGACTGCATAGCATTTAACACTGCATAGCATTTAACACTGCATAGCATTTAACGTTGCAAAGCATTGTGCATGATTGCACAACATTTAGCATAAACACATATCATTCCCACCGTGTGGGGCATGGCACCGAAGCATATGCATCATAAACATGATCTAGGTTATTATCATTCTTGTCTTGCAGGTGTTCCACCAAGAGACCAGTTGCTCAGGATGATTCCTGACATTCTCTCCAGCGAGGTTGCTTTCTTAAGATGATTCTTAAGACCCCGGTGTAATCCCCACGGTCGCTCGCGCAAGATGATTTTTGAGATCCCCAGCGAAGTCTTCAGTTCGAGATGATTCTTGAATTCCTCAGCAGAGCCGTTTGCTTAAGATGATTCTTAAGACTTCAGCGCAGTTTCCCGGGTTGTTCGCCTAGTATGATGCTTGAGTTCCCCAGTAGCGTCCTCAGCAAGAGTTGCCCAGGAAGATTCCTGGAATACCCAGCAGAATGAAAGTCTCCAGAAAGGTTATCAGTTCAGGATGATTCTTGAAGGTGCCCGACGGATTTGTTTGTTCAAGATGAT
This sequence comes from Lathyrus sativus, assembly GCA_963859935.3. Taxonomy (NCBI): domain Eukaryota; kingdom Viridiplantae; phylum Streptophyta; class Magnoliopsida; order Fabales; family Fabaceae; genus Lathyrus; species Lathyrus sativus. Next base: position 227,495,561 of record OZ012738.1, read on the forward strand.
TCTTGAAGTCCTTAGCAGCGTGATATGTCTGCTCCAACAGTGATGTCTAATCTGAAGGTTGACTTCGTAAACGCCTGAAGGCGATATCAGAAGGTTCCTGTGAGCTCAGATGTCCTTGTTGATGAATCAACGTGTGGCTGAAGACAAGGTTCCAAATTTTGTATTCAAGATGATCCATGTTGGTCTGAAGACCAAGTCAGTTGTTATGAGGTGATGATTGATTGCGATCAAGTGAATGATATTTCTTCTGACTAAAGTCGAAGAGGTTTCTCCAGCTGAAGCGGAGTTTTGCCTGAAGGCAAAGTGTTTGAATCCCCGTAGAGTCATGAATGGCTCAGGACACCATTTCTTTGACTGAAGTCACAGATTTCCTAAGCTGAAGCGAAGGTGCCTAAGGGCAAGGTTATCCCCAAGGTCATGAATGACCTAGGATCCATTGTTCGGACTGAAGGCCGAAGTATATCCCTGACAGAAGTCACAGATGCTCTATAGCAGAGGTGGAGTTGCCCGAAGGCAGATCCATGTATCCTTGAAGGCCAAGGACCATTCCTTTAGACTGAAGTCGAAGATGCCTCCTGCAGAGTTGCCGACGGGCAAAGTTTACATCCTTGAAGGCCAAGGATGTTGTTTCTAGCTGAAGCTGGAATAGCCGACGGGCAGGGTTTCATCTTTCTTCAGAAGAACTTGAAGATTCTCCAGCGGATCTGGAGTGGCCGGGGGCCAGGGTTCCATCTGTCTTCGAAAATACTTGAAGATTTTTTCTAGCTGAAGCTGGAAATGGCCAGGGGCCAGGGTTTCATATATCTTTAATGTTGAAGTTCTACGGCGGGAAGTGTGCAGCAGTATTCCGATGTTCGTTATGGTTCTGAGGGTGAACCCCAGATCAGAGTGTGCTCGATTAAGTCTCTCATTCCCAGCGGAGTAGTTTCAAATACGCAAGTGTACCTTTTGTTCCATTTACCAGGGGTGAACCCCAGGGCAGAGTTGTTCAGTGTTGCATTTGTCCGGCGGCGAGGTTGGATGTTTGTTCGACGGCGAGGTTGAACGTTTGGATTTGACGGCGAGGTCAGATCATCATTGGTCCGGCGGCGAGGTTGGATGTTTGTTCGACGGCGAGGTTGAACGTTTGGATTTAACGGCGAGGTCAGATCATCATTTGTTCGACGGCGAGGTTGAACGTTTGGATTTGACGGCGAGGTCAGATCATCATTTGTCCGGCGGCGAGGTTGGATGTTTGTTCGACGGCGAGGTTGAACGTTTGGATTTGACGGCGAGGTCAGATCATCATTTGTCCGGCGGCGAGGTTGGATGTTTGTTCGACGGCGAGGTTGAACGTTTGGATTTGACGGCGAGGTTAGATTATCATTTGTCCGGCGGCGAGGTTGGATGCTTGTTCGGCGGCGAGGTTGAACGTTTGGATGTGACGGCGAGGCCAGATCATCATTTTCCCGGCGGCGAGGTTGGATGTTTGTTCGGCGGCGAGGTTGAACGTTTGGATTTGACGACGAGGTTAGATCATCATTTGTCCAGCGGCGAGGTTGGATGTTTGTTCGACGGCGAGGTTGAACGTTTGGATTTGACGGCGAGGTTAGATCATCATTTGTCCAGCGGCGAGGTTGGATGTTTGTTCGACGGCGAGGTTGAACGTTTGGATTTGACGGCGAGGTCAGATTATGTTTGTTCGACGGCGAGGTTGGATATTTGTTTGACGGCGAGGTCAGACTCTTTAAATCCCCAGTAGAGATGATGTTGGTACGACGACGATGTCGAGTGTCTCTAAGAGGATGTTTGTTTCCGACGGCGACGTCAGATTCAGTTTTCCAGCGGCGATGTTGGGCATGTCAAGTTAATCCAGTCTTCTGACGGCGATGTTAGGTGATGCAGATCCTTTAGGTCTCCAGCGGCGATGCGGGGTATTTTGGCAGATTCAGTTCCAGCGGTGATGTTGGGTATATCAGATAGGTTAATCCTTCAGCGGCGATGTTGGGGGTTGTGGTTGTCTGAAGGCAATATCAGAAGAAGTTAATGTGGATGACTGACGGTGATGTCAGTTCAGTATCTCTCTAGCTAGCTGTCGAGCAGCTAGTGTTGCAGTATTCAAAGATTTGTTCCCCGCAGAGTACCGTGTGCTCGCGCAGTTGGCAAATTTTCGGGTTTACCAATATTCAACTGTCTCGCACCTTGATTGGTTGAGAGCCGTTCGCTTCTCACCCAGTCAGGTTCAAGCCGTTTGAATAGGGGCAGCTGTTGCACCCCAAAATTTGACCAACAATTATTTATTCACTGAGTGTTTGAAAGTTGATACCTTCACCAGAAAGTTCAAGAGATCCTCAGAGGAATTGGTTGAAACCAGGGTTGTGTGCTTCATAGCTTGAGAGTTGTGGGTGCTCCTCAGATGATTCTGAGACTTTGAGAATGAACTTGATGTTTTGAGAAAGCCTATGAGATGTCTTGATAGCCATCATGAAGCCCAGAGAGGTCATTATGCAAGAATTCAGAAGATTCAACCATGAATGGTAGAATTAGGGTTTTGACTGAGTCAACCCTAAGTCCACTGAAGATTTGGAGAAGGTTGAGACCCAATCCAAGGGCCATGTGATCATGGAATGATGCATAGAGATGTTATAAAGATGATTCCTAGACCAACTCATCATGATTGAGGAGTTTGAGAAGTTTCAAGTCAGGGTTTCCAAGGATTGTCAGTGAAAAACCCTAATTTGATCCCTATCTTCCAGGAAGTTTTAGCTCTAGATGTGATTGATATCTCATCTTCCCCACAACAAGAATGTTGTAGAGCTTTTTCTTAGCTTTAATTTGAGTGGTGGAAGTCCTTGATAGGAGTTTCAGAGCTCAAGTTATGGTTTTGACAAATTACAGGTCAGCAGAGGTGTGTGAATCTGGGTCCTTGAAAGTCACCCAACTTGCAGACAACTTTTTCCCTAGTAGGATGATTCCTATGATCTCTTGGTCAACATTAATGCTGAAGGGCATCTTCTTAGCTTTAATTTGAGTGGTAGAAGTCCTTGATAGGATTTGTGGAACTCAACTTATGGTTTGAACAAGACAGGGGTATTTTGGTCATTTGTCACTTATAGGTCATTTTAAGCAAAAGCCATATCTCCTAGTTCCAAGCCTCAAATGGAAAAACTCAAAACTTGAAAGTTGTTCAAAATGGCATTTTAAGTCTAGAAAGAAGATCATGAATTGTTGGAAAAGCTCATATCATGGATTTGCATGATTGGTTAAAAATGAACTAAAAATGGCTTATAAGTTTAAAAAGTTGAAAATGAGAATTGGTTTGGAAGATCTAGGAATCCAAAATAGGTCATCCAATATATCATTTTGATTGGAAACATCATTTTGAGAACATTGGTTTAAATAGAATTTTCATTTGAGGCTTTAAAATGGGACATGCTTTGGAAAATTGTTACTTGAATTATAAGGCACCCTTGCAAAACTCCACATAAGCCAAAGGTGAGCTTGTTTTTCACACATATCTTCTTAATATCTCATGTAAAGGTATTTTGGCATAAGATTACAAGGCATAAGGCATGATACATGAGATATACCACTTATCATCACATGAGATTTTCAAGCTTTTCTAGCACTTTCTAGATGAATCTAGAAGTTTCCATTGATCATTATAAGAAGAGTGAATCATGATGAGTATGAGGTTGGTAAAGGTTGAAGAATTCAGAGGAGAAAGAGAGAAAGAAATTGCCATTGAAGAGCTTCCTTCAAGATCAAGCAACTTGAGATTTCTTCCATCTCAAGACCTCTCCTTCAAAACCAGTGCAAACAGAAGGCTGTCCATCATCAAAGGATCATCTTGAAGCCCTTGCAAGCTCTGAATCAAGCCCTAGCTACACACACCATTGAACCTTGACAGGTTTCTCTCTTTCCACGAATCTCCTTATTTATGTGGTTTCCATTAGTTCTTTAGGTGTAGAATTAGTGTACTAGGCTAGTTGATCTTACCCCGTGAGTTTGAGAGCTCTGTATGAGATTTCATGGCAGGTGCAAGATTCTTTAATTTCCAAGAGCAAGCTTTGTAGTGAGTTTTAGTTAGCATAGATTAGATTAGAATGGTTAGGATAGTATAAAGAACATGATCATGTCATTAATTTTGAGTTTTAGCACGATTAATTTCAGAGAAATATGGTGGTACCAAGATCTTCTAGCTTTCTGTTAGGATGATCCAGGAAGAATTAATGAAAACTACTCGTATAGCTTTGTTCCTTGTAATGAGTAGTCCATTTTCCTTTTTGGAATTTTTAACTTTCATTGAGTGTGGAGAGAGAACGAGCAAGAAGAAGAACCATGCATGGGGTCTGCTTCTGAAAACCCTAGAGATCCATTTGGGACGATGGCCAGATGCCGTTGGATGGGTCCCCATAATTTGACTAATTCAATTCATCCAACGGCCCAGATTAATTAATGAAAACGGAGGGAAATTCAAAATGGCCAAACGCTGCCGTTTCAATTAGTGGAAGCGTCTGGGCTTAGCAGACCTTTGCTTTTAGCACCCCCCAGTTTGGCCCATCTCAAATATTGAACTAGCGTGTCTTGCTTATCACACCCCCTCCCCTTTAATTGATTTCTTTTTTATTTTTAATCCCTTTAATTTTTTCTTGCATTTATAAAATTCATATAAAATCCAAAATTGAATATTTTTTAATTCTTCTTTTTCCTATATGTTAATAAATCTGTCTAGAAAATTCTAAATAAATAAAATTTCCATTTTATTTTCTTTCCATATTTTTAATAGATTTTTCATTTTAATAGCTTTTTAATATGTTTAGTTTGATATTCAATTTTGTAGAATTTGTTTTAGGACTTTCCTTTAGGATTTTTAATTCATTCTTTTTTGTGTAATTAGATATTGAATCATAGTTCCCCATAGGATTTAATTCTTGATTTTTAGATTAAAATTTGATTAGTTTAGTTAGGTTAGCATTAGGGTGCCTAATTAGGGTTTAGGTTATGCATAGGTGAGGAAATTCATTTTCTTTAGAGAGTTTTGTTTTGATTTTTGGGTAGGGGCATATGTGGATGTTATGGGTAGATGTTGTAGACCCTTGTGAATAATTGATAGATTTTCCCCCTTGGTCTAGTATTTTTAGGTATTTTCTGAAGTTAGCTGATGATTTTGTCTGTTCTGTGGTTATCTGTTCATCTCCGGGGTTTATTTTGGGAAATTTGTTGTGGGGCTTGTGTTGTCTTGAAGAGCTTGTTGGAGAGCATGATGGAAGATAAGATTGTAGATCAAGACTCAGAGACCCAGAGCTTGGATTATTCCCTGTCTGTGAGGTTTGAGATCCTGAAGTTTGAAGGAAGTTCATGGTATTTTCCTGAGGAAGGCACTATGAATGACTTTCATTCTTTCTTCTCACCTCTTTCTCAAGTATCCAATGATGTTGGAGCCAACTTGTGAGTTTAATTTCTCCTGAGGAGGAATGTAAACTGATCACAGTTGTTGAGCCACATGGGATACAATTCCTAAGTGGAAGCCTCCTAGTACTTTCCTGAGGAAGGTCCTATGGGTCTATTCACTTAGTTCCATTAGTTTATCTAGGATTTCTTAAGTATCCAATGATGTAGGAGCCAACTTGTGAGTTTAGTTTCTCCTGAGGAGGAATGTAAACTGATCACAGTTGTTGAGCCACATAGGATACAACTCCTAAGTGGAAGCCTCCTAGTACTTTCCTGAGGAAGGTCCTATGAGTCTGTTCATTTAGTTCCACTAGTTCAGATAGGATTTCCTAAATATCCAGTGATGTTGGAGCCTGCTTGTGAGTTTAATTTCTCCTGAGGAGGAATATGAACTGATCACAGTGGTTGAGCCACATAGGGTATGACTCCTGAGTATACACCTCCTAGTGCTTTCCTGAGGAAGACACTATGAGTCTGCTTACTTAGCTCCCTTTCTTTGGTAAGCTTGTTCTGAAGCTTGAAGAATGGGATTGTTTTCTTTTGGTTAAGTTTTGCTTTAGGGCTTTGCTTAGAGTTGATTAGGATTCTGTGTTAGGGTTAGGATTAGAGAGTAGATGATTCTTTCTCAAGCATGTTTTGTTTGCCTGAGGGCACTTCATTTCTTTTATCTGTCATTGCTCGATAGCATGTTGTTTATTTTCAGTATGATTACTGTTATTTCATGACTGGCTTGAGGTTGAGATGAGCTTGTGGAGGCTGAAGCCCCACACACATTTCCTCCCTCACTTGCATTGCATGCATTTTACTGTTAAAGCTGATGCTTTTGTCTGTTTTGGTGTATCATTGGCATGATCCCTTAGGACTCTCATTTCCTTTGATAAGGACTTGATGATAGACTTTTAGGTTGAAACCTATGCATGACAACATCTAGGAGTTCCCTGTTCAAACCTCAACCATAGGATGAATCCATGGCATGATAACAGTAGGACTTGATGGTCTCCCTCCTTGTTGGGCCTGTTCTCTTCTCATCTCGAAGCAGTTTAAAATACAGTAATCATGAATGGTTTCTTTCGTACGTTACGAGCCTTAAGCTATCTAAGATTGGATGTTTAGTATGGTACCCTTTGGGTGACATGCGACGCATTCACTCTCAGGTCATAGTCTCTAGTGCGGTTGAGATCGCAAATACAATAAAAAACACTTCTTTTAGGAGATAACCCGTAGTCAGCCGAACTACGTTTGCTCTGATCTTTAATACCAGATGAAAGTACGTAGGCATAGGATGCGACGTCCTAGCGAGCAACCTTTCCCCCATAATCCTTCGTAGGCCGAACTACGTTGACTCTGATTTCTCATTCTCTGATGAGAATACGTAGGCATAAAGTGCGACGCTTTGCCGAGTCATTTTTCTTTTCTTTTTCAGCCAGCCTTGATAGGTAGATAGAATATAACCAACCCATCCAAGTAAACAAACAAGCGAGGATCCCGTCGAGTACGACGGACGTGAGGGGTGCTAATACCTTCCCCTTGCGTAACCGACTCCCGAACCCAGACAATGGTTGCGATGACCTTGTCTTACCCTTTTTCGTCAGGTTTTTCCGATCGTTTCCTTTCCCGCTCTGAGGGATAAATAACGAAAGGTGGCGACTCTTCTGTCATGCCGGCACCTTACTTTCGCGCAAGCGACACTACTCAATGTACCTTTTTGAAAGGGTATTTTACTCATATAAATTCTGAGTTTTTCAATTTTGAAAAATATAGAACATAACACAAAAACACTTTCTACATTCATTTTCAAATTATCTTAAAATCAAATTCACCTTTTTTCAAAAACTTTCATTAAGTGTTCATATGTGCATAAATTTCATATTCATCCTTGAACACTTGTATTGAAAATTGTAAGAGTGAATTCTGATCATTTGGAGAAGATCAACTTTGATATCATTACTCTCAAATTCAAATCTTTACAAACTTGTGTATATTGACTTGTGATCCAGGATTGTTGGACACAAGGGTGAGTGTTTACAAGAGGATTGTTCTTGTACACTTGTTAGTTTTGTTGTTTGATAGTAGGCCTCACCGGTTGATGGTGTGATAGGTTGTACTTTATTAAACAATAGTGAAAATTCTCTTTCATGTTGAAAGGGGAGTGGAGTACTCTCGGATTGTGAGGGGAACCACTATAAATCCTGGTGTCCATTGTTCTTTTATCTTTCTTCTTCTGCTTTCATAACCAAAAACACAAACCAGTGATATTTCAAAATACCATAAAAACCGGAAAAATTTCAAAAGTACTAATTCACCCCCCCTCTTAGGCATACTCTGTTCTTACAATTGGCATCAGAGCAGGTTAAGGTAACCTGTTCCTAACGATTCAGTATGGCTTCCGCAAGTACCAACCCGGTTTTCAAAGATGGTGGAAGTAGTAACAAGCCACCACTCTTTTCTGGGGAATACTTTGATTTTTGGAAAATCCTTATGAAGGCACATCTTGAGGCTCAAGGAGATGGTATATGGGAAACCGTTGAAACTGGTCCACATGTTCCTACAAGTGTGGTAAATGGTGTTGGAACCCCAAAGATTAAATCCTCATATGATGAAGATGACAAGAAGAGAATCTTGAATGAGAAAAAAGCAATCAACATACTTCAAAGCGCTCTCAGTATGGATGAATTCTTTCGCATATCACAGTGTCAATCGGCAAAACAGATTTGGGATACCTTGGTAGAAACGCATGAAGGAACAGCAGAAGTAAAAAGATCAAGACTTAACATGTTAAGTCAAGAATATGAGATGTTCCGTATGCAGCCCGGTGAATCTATTGTTGCCTTGCAAAAGAGGTTCGTTCATCTAACAAATCACCTGATTGCTCTTGGGAAGACCTTCACCAACGATGATCTCAACTTAAAAGTCCTAAGATCCTTGACAAGAGAATGGCAACCAAAGTTGACCGCCATTTCGGAAAAGAAAAGTCTTTCAACAATGACATCCGCTTCATTATTCGGGAAACTTCAAGAGCATGAACTGGAACTTGGAAGGCTTGAGAAACATGAAAGTCAAGACAAGAAGTCCAAAGGAATTGCCTTGAAGACTGACACAAAGGATGACAAAATTGACGAATCTTCCGAAGACGAAAATTGCATGCTTCTAGTAAAGAAGCTTGGTAAGTTTTTTAATAATAATAAAACTTCTTCTTTTTCTAAAAAGAATAGACATTTCAGGAAAAAGGAGGCATCCACATCAAACCAAGAAATTACATGTTATGAATGTGGAAAACAAGGTCACATAAAGCCAGATTGCCCAAAACTCGAAAATAAAGGAAAATTCAAGGGCAAGAAGGATTTCAAAACAAAGAAGGCTTATGTCGCATGGGACGACAACGAAGTAAGTTCATCATCGGAATCAGATAGCGATGAAAGCGCAAATATTTGCCTTAATGGCCTCTCACCATTCCGATGACGAAAATGAGGTTAGTAGTAATTTTTCTGTCTATGATAATGATGCACAAGAAGTTATAGATGAACTTCTAAAAGAGTGCAAGACTTTGTATAAAGACATCTCATCACAAAAGAAAAGAATTTTAATTTTAGAAAAACAAAATTTTGATCTCTTAAAAAATATTGAAGATGAAAAACAAAAAGTGATGGATGAAAAACAAAGTCTTGTATGTAAGAATTGTGAGTCTTTGTCTTTTCAAATTGTTCAACTTAAAAGAGTTTTATAAAGATACGAAAAAGGTCAAATTGGCTTGGAAGAGATTCTTAAACATCAAAGATATCTTAATGATAAAAGTGGATTGGGATATTCTAAATTTTCAAAACCAAGCACCAATAAGACCATTTTCGTAAGAGCAAGTGAACAAATTGTGAAGGAAGAGACAAGCACTTCTAAAACTCAGCATCAAAATCATAACAAGAAAAGAATTAATAAGAAAAAGAATTATATTCCTAGATATAGAAGTCATTTTCAACCTACATGTTTTTATTGTGGTATTAAAGGGCACACACCTAATGCCTGCTATGTACGTAATATTGGTATTGCAAAAGGGCATTATGTGTGGGTGGAAAAGGGTACTAACTATCAAGGACCCAAAGCAATTTAGGTACCTAACACTACCTAATTTTGTTTTGTAGGTATGCTTGAAGACAACCACAAATCAATGGTATCTTGATAGTGGCTGCTCGAAGCATATGACGGGAGATATAAACAAATTTTCAAGTCTATCATTAAAGGCCAAAGGATACGTCACTTACAGTGATGATAATAAAGGAAAAATTCTTGGAGTTGGAACCATTGGTGCACCTCCATGTACAATCATCGAAGACGTTCTTTTTGTTGAAGGCCTTAAGCATAACCTGCTTAGCATCAGTCAATTGTGTGACAAAGGGTTCAAAATCAACTTCACAAAGGAGGAATGCTTGATCGAACACGAAGTCACTCATGAGATTCTGCTAAAAGGTAAAAGATATAATAATATTTTTATGATTTCTTTTGATGACTCTTCGTTGAAGGTAAAGTGTCTTATGGCGAACAACAACGAGGCATGGCTTTGGCATAAAAGATTTGCTCACATTCACATGGAGCATTTAAACAAATTAATCAAGCATGATCTGGTTGTTGGGCTTCCGAAGATAAAATTCATCAAGGATAAATTATGCGATGCATGTCAAAAGGGAAAACAGACCAAGACAACTTTCAAATCCAAGCAAGTGGTTTCTACATCAAGACCACTTCAATTGTTGCACATGGATCTTTTTGGTCCATCAAAAACGAAGAGCTTTGGAGGTAGTATTTATGCTTTAGTTATTGTTGATGATTTTTCTCGATATACCTGGACAATGTTTTTAGTGCAGAAAAATGATGCGTTTAAAGCATTCAAAAAGTATGCAAAACGAATTCAAAACGAGAAGTCACTCACTATAGCCTCCATAAGAAGCGACCACGGTGGAGAATTTCAAAATTCAGACTTTGAAGAATTTTGCGAAGAACATGGAATTTCTCATAATTTTTCGCCACCAAGAACTCCTCAACAAAACGGCGTCGTAGAACGGAAGAATCGTTCACTAGTTGAACTTGCTAGAACAATGCTCAGCGACACAAATCTTCCAAAATATTTTTGGGCAGAAGCAGTAAGCACGGCATGCTTTGTAAGCAACCGCGTGAATATTCGACCGCTACTCAAAAAGACTCCGTATGAGTTGTTCAAGGGAAGGAAACCGAATATATCATTCTTCCACATATTTGGCTGCAAATGCTTCGTTCTCAACAACAATAAGGACAATCTCGGTAAGTTTGATGAGAAGTCCAACGAAGGTATCTTTCTTGGTTACTCTCTTTATAGTAAAGCTTTTAGAATTTTTAATAAAAGAACTCTTACTATTGAAGAGTCCATTCATGTTTCGTTTGATGAGACTAACCCCTCGAAAGAGGATAATATTGTTTTGGATGATGATGATGATTTTGTAGATACTCCACAAAATGAAGAAATTGTTTAAAATGATCAAACAATAGTACGTGAAGATGTTACTCAAGAAAATCAAGATCTTCCGAAAGAATGGAGAACACACAGAGATCACCCAATTGATAAAGTTATTGGTGATATTAGTCAAGGCGTTGCAACTCGACTTAATTTAAAGGATGCTTGTCTCAATATGGCGTTTGTATCTCAAATTGAACCATCAAAGATCGATGAAGCTTTAGGCGACGACCAATGGATTATAGCAATGCAAGAAGAACTTAATCAATTTGAAAGAAATCAAGTTTGGACCCTTGTACCAAGACCAAACAATAAGCATATTATAGGAACCAGATGGGTGTTCAAGAACAAACTTGACGAAAATGGGATTATAGTTCGTAACAAGGCAAGATTGGTCGCACAAGGCTACAACCAGGAGGAAGGAATTGATTTTGATGAAACATTCGCTCTGGTAGCAAGGTTAGAAGCAATTAGATTACTACTTGCTTACGCGTGTTCTATGAATTTTCAGTTATTCCAGATGGATGTCAAAAGCGCTTTCCTGAATGGGTACATTAATGAGGAAGTCTACGTCAAACAACCTCCGGGTTTTGAAGACTTCAAAAATTCCTCACATGTTTTCAAACTGAAGAAGGCTCTCTACGGTTTAAAACAAGCACCACGAGCATGGTATGATCGCCTTAGCAACTTCTTATGTGAGAAAGGATTTACAAAAGGAAAGGTTGACAAGACGCTGTTTATTAAGAAGATCAAGGGTAACACCTTGTTAGTACAAGTCTACGTCGACGACATCATATTTGGATCAACAAACAAAGAACTCTGCGAAGAATTCTCACTCATGATGCGAGAAGAATTCGAGATGTCCATGATGGGAAAGTTAAATTATTTTCTTGGACTACAAATCAAGCAAACCAAGGATGGAATCTTTCTCAACCAATCCAAGTACTGTAAGGAATTAATAAAGAAATTCGATATGGATAGTTGCAAGATGATGTCTACTCCTATGGGATCCGGAATGTATGTTGATCAAGATGAATCTGGTACTCCAATTGATATTACTAAATATCGAGGTATGATTGGTTCATTACTATATTTGACGGCAAGCCGTCCTGACATTATGTTTAGTGTTTGTTTGTGTGCGCGCTTCCAAGCAAATCCGAAGGAATCACATCTCACTGCTGTGAAGAGAATTATCAAGTATCTCAAAGGAACGACCAACGTCGGATTATGGTATCCTAAAGGTAGTACTTGTTCTTTAGTTGGTTATTCTGACGCTGACTATACAGGATGCAAAACCGATAGAAAAAGTACAAGTGGTACATGTCATATTCTCGGAAATGCTCTAGTATCATGGGCCTGCAAGAAGCAAGCTTGTGTAGCACTCAGCACCGCCGAAGCAGAATACATTGCCGCAGGAAGTTGCTGTGCACAAATTTTATGGCTGAAACAACAACTTCTGGATTATGGTGTTGACCTCGGATGCATTCCTCTACGATGTGACAATACTAGTGCCATAAATATCACAAAGAATCCGGTTATGCATTCCAGAACAAAGCACATCGATATCCGGCATCATTTCCTTCGAGATCACGTATTAAACAGAGATGTTGATGTTACTTTCGTCGACACACACAACCAACTCGCCGATATCTTCACCAAGCCTTTGGCAAAAGAACCATTCTACAAAATTCGGAGAGAACTTGGGATTCTTGATGAAGGTGACATCTGACTTTTTTCTCTATTATGTGTATTCATTATTTGTGATTTGTTTTCATGTGTATGCATTCTTTTTTTTATGTATTTTTCAAAAATTCGAGCATGTTAATCGATTAACCATATGGGTTAACCGATTAACATTGTTGAATTTTCAATTCTGATTAAAATTTTTAATGTGTTAACCGATTAACCTATATGGTTAACCGATTAACACTGTTAATTTTTCTAAAAAATCAGAAACGAAAATTAATTAAATTTTTGAAAATTTTATATTTTTTTATATATATTTTGTGTGGTCCATATTCTCTTAAATATCCAAATCCATATCTAAAATCCATATTCCCTCTTAAAATCCTAACTTCTCTCTCCCACTCTAAAAAGTTGGAAAAACTCCCCACAACTTCTCAAACCCTAACTTCCTCAGAACCCACAACCCTAGTTCTCTCAAACCTCCATCCATGGCTTCAGCATCAAACCGCGGCAAGGGAAAACTTCCAGAACATCATTCTGCATCAGAATCAGATGACGACAGTATTCCAATGGAAACCACCAAAAAGAGACGAATGGATTTCAAAGTGCGTGTTCGTCAACTCATGCTGGTAAAGTATGTGAATCTTCGAGCTTTTCCTGCAATATCTTTTGATTTTCCTACTCTGCTGGAATATCAGCGTATCGACAAGTTCGTCACCGACTCTGGTATTATCTATCCTGATCTGGTTAAAGCTTTTATGAATAAAATGTCTGTATATCTGGACATGGATGAGAACCACATGATCCGGTCCACCATTAGAGATCATGAGTTTGTTGAGAATTTATCCACCCTTTCTAGACACCTTAAGATTCCATCAAAAGGATGCTTCCTGAGGAAAGGTGTAAACCATGTAGATGGACCCTGGGCAAACTATGATAAAATGGAGTATTACTATCAGATTTGCAGGTTCCCAAAAGAAACCGTTATTGCAAACTCTCGCACCGCTCGTATGCTGTGATATGCCAAGAATCTGACAGTATCTGATCGAATGCTTCACTACATTATTTGCTATGTCCTCATTCCAAAGGACTCAAATCACTCTCAGATCAACGACTTGGAAATGCAGCTGATCTTTGCTATTAAGAATCGCATCAGAGTCAATTGGATTTTGACTATTATGTATCATCTGCAGCAACAACTTCATTGCATTACCCGGCTGCCGTATGCTCGCTTGGTTTCTAGAATTCTGGAATTAACTGAACTTGACCTCAACAGAGAACCATCCTCCAAGATGAAACCTACAACTAATGAGATCAATGAGATTAATATTGTGAAGAATACTGGAATCATCAAGGCGGATGACGGTACCTACAGGTATACTGATGACGGTCCTATCCATCACGCTTATCCAATGCCTGAAGGGGGTCTTACCAGTGAGTTTCTCTACACAACCATGATGAACCAGCGTCGAGAATCCATGAATATGCATAGAGAGACCTCCCGAGCAATTGCCTCCCTCAGAAACCTCATTCTTAACCCTCCACATTCCAACACCCGAGTTGTGGACGACGAGATTGAAGAAGAGGTTGATAGTGATGAAGAAGAAGAGGAGGAGGATATGGCGGATGAGGATTTTTAGAGAATATGCTGCTGCTATTGTTTTTATTGCTTTGCTTTCTAGTCTTAAGTTTTTATGCTTTCATTTGAACTATGTTTTATTGTAACAAGTACGATTTCTATTTGCTGCATTTTATATGTACTACTGTTTGTGCTTTGTGTTTACTTGGCTTTGCATGTGCTTATTACTATATATGCTGCTATCTTGTGATTTCTTTGAAAGCTCTTTCTTTTTGCTGATGTCAAAGGGGGAGAAGAGCTTGGTTCTGTTAATGTCTCTCTGTGTGCAGATTTTTTTCCTCTGTTAAGATAGGGGGAGTTGCTAGACATAGGGGGAGAACCAGATCAAGAACCAAGAGATATCGCACAACATTTTTGATTGCCATCATCAAAAAGGGGGAGAATGTAGAAGCATGCTTCAGTCTCATGTTTTGATGATGTCAATACTACTCAAGGTCATCTCTTGATTGCAAAAAGACAAGCCGTTCAAAGTTATCAAGATCAAGTCAAGCTATCTTTCAAGTCAAGCTACATATGGAACTATGATTCTTCCAGACTTGGCTGCATTACTGGTATATCAAATCCACCCTTATAATTTGATATACAAGTGTTCAAAAACATCAATCATTTTTGCATAACACATAAGCATGTTTTTGAAACCTTATAAATGGTATAACATTAATTTTAAAAAGCATTTTTCTGAAAATTAGCAGTGTTAACCGATTAACCATATAGGTTAACCGGTTAACCAATTTGAATTTTGAATTTTCTGGGCTAACGTACCAGTGTTAACCGATTAACCATATGGGTTAACCGATTAACACTGAACGTGCAGTGAAAAATTGCTTTGTTTCAAGTTCAAAAATTATTTAAAAGTTTATACCATTTCATATTTTTGATGACTACTCAATGTACCTTTTTGAAAGGGTATTTTACTCATATAAATTCTGAGTTTTTCAATTTTGAAAAATATAGAACATAACACAAAAACACTTTCTACATTCATTTTCAAATTATCCTAAAATCAAATTCACCTTTTTTCAAAAACTTTCATTAAGTGTTCATATGTGCATAAATTTCATATTCATCCTTGAACACTTGTATTGAAAATTGTAAGAGTGAATTCTGATCATTTGGAGAAGATCAACTTTGATATCATTACTCTCAAATTCAAATCTTTACAAACTTGTGTATATTGACTTGTGATCCAGGATTGTTGGACACAAGGGTGAGTGTTTACAAGAGGATTGTTCTTGTACACTTGTTAGTTTTGTTGTTTGATAGTAGGCCTCACCGGTTGATGGTGTGATAGGTTGTACTTTATTAAACAATAGTGAAAATTCTCTTTCATGTTGAAAGGGGAGTGGAGTACTCTCGGATTGTGAGGGGGAACCACTATAAATCCTGGTGTCCATTGTTCTTTTATCTTTCTTCTTCTGCTTTCATAACCAAAAACACAAACCAGTGATATTTCAAAATACCATAAAAACCGGAAAAATTTCAAAAGTCCTAATTCACCCCCCTCTTAGGCATACTCTATTCTTACAAGAGGGCGGCTGTGGAGCCGCTGACTTTGCATTTTTCTTGAAATTCTGCCAGACTTTCTCCAGCCTCATGGTAAACTCCCTCGAAGTTCGTCTTCGTCTTTTTGTCGAAACTTTCAGTGGCTTCGATCATCATGCAGTCTAGAATGGGGTTTGTTACTCGTTCTTTGAGGCCATCAGTAGCCTCGATCATCATGCATTATGCCACTTCAGAGTACAGTGATTCCTCTACTTTTAGAGGGTTCATATCCACTTGCATCTTTGGTCGTTCTCCAAACTGCAACCTTCCTTCCTTCAACGCTTTCTGCATCAAATCCCTTAAAAGAACACATTGAGAAGTTTTATGACCAAGGAAGTTATGAAATTTACAAAATCCCCACTTTTTCTTTTGTTCTAGTGGGGTATCTTTTGTCCCAGCCGGGACGATAATTTGACCATCCTTAACTAATACATCGAATATCTCATCACACTCGGATACATCGAAAGAATATGTTTTCTCAACATATTTGTCCGTCTTCATCGTCTCGACCAGATTTTTTTTGTTCGACAGCTTCAGGACCCTACACGCATATGGGGTCCAGTTGTTAGTTTGGTCACATTGACGGTGTTCTCTTTGACAAATTCCTCATCGTCCGATGAATAACCGCCAGTAGTTACGAACGCCACCTTTTCTTTCTTACGGTATCGACTAATCTGCAATTTCTCACTTCTTAATCGTTCGACCTATTGGACGCGATTATCCAGTTGCACCATATCTCTTAAGTATTGTGTATCTAGATTTTTTTGAATGGAATAATCTAGTCCTCCCACGACCATTTAGACCAATTCGTGTTCGGGGACTTGCGTAAAGCATCATGCTTTCAACAGTCTGAACCTGTTCAAATATTGGTCTACGGACTCTGCGGCTTTCTGTTTTACGCTAGCTAATTCTTTCAAACTGATCTTTGATTGTCCCATGCAAAATTGTTCATGGAACAACCTTTCCAGTTGCGTCCATGTGTGGACCGACTGAGGGGGCAATGAAGTGAACCATGTAAACGCATTTTTGGTGAGGGAACCGAGGAAATATTTCATTTTCAAATCGTCGTTATTCACTATGTCCCCCGCCTCGATCTGATACTTGGCCACATGTTCGACAGTGGACTCCTCTGTCTCGCCCGCAAACTTAGTGAATTTTGGGACCTTCCAGCCCCTTGGTAGTTCTGTTTGTAGCACATAATCTGGAAAATGGGACGTGTAGGTGGGCCATCGGAGGCTAGGGTTCGCACCATTTCAAACCATAATGCGTTCGACCATAGCCTCCAGATTAGCTTAGCCCCCGAGGTACTCGTTTCTAACTTGTCCAAATACATGGTATAGGTCTTGGTCCCTGCGAACCATTACTATGGGAGGCCTCTGGACCACCCTAGGGATACGTTCGTATTCAGGCGCCTGTGGCTCGTTTCTCTCCTCGACCTAATCATTTTGTCGACATGGCGTGTCGGGATGGTTCAGAGGAGTTTGTCCTCCTACGTTCCTAGGTGCCCCTAAAAAGTATCTTATTTGGGTCATTTTGGTTGCCAATTGTTGGTAACTTTGGGTCAAATCTTGTATTAAAGGCCTCAGAATGGTGCCCATTTGTTGGGTTAACATATGTACCATCTCGTGATTAGTTTCGTCCATTTGCTGGTGCATGACCACGACAGAGCTAGTGGTGAAAGTTGGTATCATTGTGGGGAGTGACCCAAAACCCGGTGGCCCTCCTCCTTGTTGGGTTACAGGGACCAGGCTCTGATATGGAGAAAAAACGGAGGTTGAATTCTCTCCCGCGCCTATTCCCCCATAACGCCAGTTAGACATGAATTCTGGTGGCATCCTCAAGTGTTGGGGTGCCGACGTGTTAAAACTAGGTAGGCGTTGACTGTCGATTCCAGTCATAGTGATCCGCACTTCCGGTCGACTTGGAGTCATGAATGGTGCGGTGCCAACGGTCGAAGAGACAGTGGTCATGGGTCCAATGCACAGAACCGCCCCTGGCGAGGAAAACGTGTTTCGTTGCGAATATGTTTCTTCGTTTGGTCGCGGTGTCACCATCTTTCCGCTACGTAACTGTATATACCTAGACCTTCGGGTCCCACAGGGTGTGCCAATTTGTTCGCACGAGATTTTCGCACGAACAACCTATACCCTTCCTTTGCGGATTTGCTTGCGGGAGTGGCCAAACAAATTCCCAGGACAATTTGGTTTTCGGTAGATCGTTTACTTGGGTTACGGTGCACTTTGACGATTATGTATTTTGTGGTGTGTCAGTGGTTTAAACTCTAAATAACTAAAAGCTGACAATGATAAAGAAATGGCTGAAACAGAAACTTTGTAGATATTCTGAAAATAGTGCTTTGAATGCCTTAAATATTTAGCAAACTTAAATTAAAAAAGAAAAATAACAGGAAAAAGACAATTGGACGTATCCGTATATTTTGGAATGACAAAGTGAACTCTTCTCTCTATAGTGCGGTACTCAGAGTGTTTTTCTTCCAATCCTGACAAAAGACGCCCTTATTTCCTAGAAAACCTTGTTTATATAAGTGTACGAGGTAACTGCCAATGGGCTTCAGGATGCGCCACATGTCGTCCCACGTCTTTGGAGAACTGCCTCCACGCTTCTCTTTTCAAACTGACTTCCCGCCAAGCCTTTAGCTCCTCTCGTCGAGAATACCTTTGCTGGTTTTTTATCTTTGGTCGATCGACGCAGGGGCCTGTCGACCCATCCGTCTCATGTTGCCGAGTCAAGGTGTGGTGCTTGCCAAGTTTTACTGCTGTCGCTGTTTGGCTTTTATGCAAGGGTCTGGTCGATCTTCATTCTTCCTTCCCCTAACTTCTGTCGAGGTCGATGTCCTTAGTTGGCTAATTTTCAGCCAACAGTAATATTCCAAAGTTTTCCTTGCACCGCAAGGCAAGCAACATAACAAAAATTCAATAAAATAAGATTTGACTCAAAGACCCCAACCTGATGTTACACTATTAGAGCAAGATGTTCTAAGTTAACCACAATGGCCAACAACCTAAAAACTTCAAAACTCCTCGACGACATCCACGACTAAACCTGGTCATCTGCACGTTACCCACGTGGAGGCAACATTCAAACAGGCAGGGTGAGTAAAAAAATTTATAATAATCAATATAAGAATCAATATATAAAATTGCGTCATTTTCATATCTAACATCATCAGAATTATCAAGGAACATTAAAGACCACAACATTATAAACTATATCAGGTTGTCACATAAATGCAAATGCAACAAGACTCATGCATGTGGTACAAATCAACATAATTCGATGGACAATGTGCCATCAACCCTCCGTAGATGCAATACAGTAGGATCGGTTCTACTCGAGAACCGAAGCACAACAAAATACCTCACATCCGCATAATGGGACTGAAGCCACAAAAATCAATGTCCTAAACCGAAGTCCGGATGCATGTGAATGCATGATGCACACGTCAATATGATCATCATAGTAAAATCATTAGGTGCATCATCATAATAATCATGTCATCATATAATCATCAAAACTCATGGAAATCAACATCGCAAAATCATCACAATTATTCATAGGAATCATTAAACAATCATGTAATAATCACATAGGAATTATAGTCATACTTATGTTAATTAATCAAAGAAATCAAAACATAAAAGCATCAAAATAGCACTGGACAAGCATACGCACAAGTATTCGATAAATTATCCACCAATAATTTCACAACTAACAGCAAATTGTGCAACAATTTATTAATAGAACATATACACAATTGACTTCCCAAACATATTAGATATATAAATAATGGGCAACAAATTCTCTTATATATACTATGTTATAGCCATGTTCATTAGCTTTCCAACACTTCGAATGGGGACCAAAACAAACTTACGGATCAAAAGTTACGTCCAAAACAATTTCGACCGAAAACATGAACATTCGTGACAGACAGCATGCGGAATTTTTTGCGTTTTTCACCGTTTGAGGCCTTCCGGACCTCCGATTTCGATTTTGTAAAAACCAAAATCTCAGAAAATTACAACTCATCCAATACTCTAATTATTTCAAGTAAATTTACAATTTTAACACAATTAAACCATCTAATCATCATTTTAAAATTATGCTTAAAACCTTTAAAATTAATGGATATAGGTTCAATCCCGTATCATATTTACGCCTCCAATTCCAATAAATCCTTACAACTACCCCACCGTCATTAGATTTCTCACTATCCAGTTACCATACAGGGTTGAAACCTCAACGACAGATGTTGGCCACGAAGGCCTACTTTCCCTCAAACCCAAATCGACCTCTAACCTATCAGACCATCAGTTCAAATCCTTATACGATTAAAACCTCAATAATAGATTTTGGCCACGAAGGCCTAATTTTGTTTACTCTCAAATCAAACTCAAAACCCTTAAACCCTTAAATCAGATTTAAATACATTGAATCACATATTAAAAACAATGAAGGCAATACTCCCTATACCTTAATTGTCGAGTCTAAGCCTTTCTCTTTGATTCTCGGAAACCTTGCAAAGCTTCTGTCTCAATCCTCTTCCTCAGAGCTCTGACCTTTATTTCTTCCCTTTTCACGATCTATCAAGAATGAATCCTAAATTCCTCAAAATTCATTTTTATTAAACCTAACTTTGCGCCTTAAAATTGGGCTTTCCAACTTCACCCTTACTAACTCCTCCTCAAATGTCCATCTTGCCCTTAATTCACTTATATTTATTTAAATTAATAATAATACCAATTTATTCATATTATATACTATTATTTAAATAAATAACCCAAAATCCATAATTCCTGATATTCACACCAACCACCGGAAATCACCGAAAATGCGAATATTCATATTTAAATAAATTAAATAAATATTCCACGAATTTGGGGTGTTACAACTCTCCCCCACTTAAAATAATTTTTGCCCTCGAAAATTACCTCAAGGAAACAGAGTGGAATACGACTCCCTCATATGATCCTCATGCTCCCAAGTCATATTTCCTGCAGCTGATCCTCCCCAAACTACATTTACCAAGGAAGTCTCTTTACCTCGCAGTTGCTTCACTTCTCGTTTATCAATCTGTACTGACAATGCCTCAATAGTCAAATTACATCTCACTTATACATCATCCATCTAAATCACATATGACGAATCTGGAATGTACTTTCTCAACTGAGACACATGAAACACATCATGCAAATTCGCAAGCGACGGCGGTAAAACAATCTGACATGCTACTTCTCCCTTGCTTTTGTTGCGCCAGTCTGATACGAACCAACAAAATGCGGTGTGAGTTTTCGAGACTTCAAAGCTCGTCCAACACCAGTTACTGACGTAACTCTCAAAAACACGTGATCTCCTTCATGGAATTCAAGTGTTTTCCTCCTCTTATCATGGTATCTCTTCTGACGACTCTACAAAACTTTCACATTTTCTCGGATCATCTTGTTCTTTTCAGCTGTCTCTTGCATAATCTTAGGTTCGAACATAACACTATTTCCTGACTCATGCCAACATAAAGGAGTCCTACATCTCCTATCATACAATGCCTCATACGGTGCCACTCCAATACTAGAAAGATAATTGTTGTCGTAGGTAAACTCAATCAACAGCAAATGACTATCCCATGATCCACCTTGATCCAACATACAAGCTCTCAGCAAATCCTCTAAAGACTGGATAGTTCTCTCTGTCTGTCCATCCGTCTGCGGATGATAAGTAGAACTTAACCTCAGCTTAGTACCCAAAGTTGTTTGCAAGCTCTCCCAAAACCTCGATGTAAATCTTGAATCTTTATCAGACACAATACTTGAAGAAATACCATGCAGTTTCACAATCTCGTCAATATACAATTCGGCCAGCTTCTGCAACGAATAAGTGATCCTCATCGATATAAAATGAGTCGATTTGGTTAATCTATCAATAATCACCCAAATTGAATCATATCCCTTCAAAGTCTTCAGTACACCTGTCACAAAATCCATAGAAATGCTATCCTATTTCCACTATGGAATATTCAACGGTTGCATCAGACCCAATGGTCTATGATGTTCAATCTTCGACTTCTGACAAGTCTAACCAGCATACACAAACTTAGCCACTTCTTTCTTCATCCCTGGCCACCAAAACAATTTCCTAAAATCCTGGTACCTCTTCGTAGCACCGGGATGGATACTCAATCTACTTCGACGTCCTTCCTCAAGAATACTCTTTTTCAAATCAACAATATTTGGAATCCAAACTCTATCATGACATCTCATGGTGCCATTTTCATTAATCCGTAAATCAGCTCTTCGACTTTGATTCATTAAATTCAACTGATCTACCAACTCAAATCAGATTTCTGACCTTCTCGAATCTCATCAAGAATACCACTAGTAATCTTCAACATACTAAGCTTAACACCATAAGAAGTCTCTTCATAAATCAAACTCATATCACAAAATTTTTCAATCAGTCCTTACTCTCGAACCATAAGCATCGACATATGCAAGGACTTCCTACTTAATGCATCAACTACAACATTAGCCTTACCAGGATGGTAACTCAATTCAAAATCATAATCCTTCAGAAGTTCAAGCCATTCTCCTCTGCCTCATATTCAACTCTTTCTAATCAAACAAATACTTCAAACTCTTATGATCACTAAACATCTTAAATCTCGAACCAAACAAATAATGCCTTCAAAGCTTCGACACAAACACAACAACAACCAACTCTAAATCATGCGTCATATAATTCGTCTTATGCACTTTAAGTCACCTTGAAGCATAAGCTAAAACTTACTGATGTTGCATTAACACACCTCTCAATCCCATCAATGAAGCATCACAATATACAACAATGGTTTTGCTGGATTCGGAAAAATTAAAACATGAGTTGTTGTCATCCTTCTCAAAAGCTCTTGTAACTTTCTTCACAGTTTGCATCTAAAACAAAAGCTTGAATCTTCCTAGTCCACTGTGTCAATGGCAAAGATAACTTGGAAAAATCCTTCAATGAATTTTCGATAATAATCTGCCTACCCAAGAAAACTTCTAATCTCAAAAAAAAATTTTGGAGCTTCCCATTGCGAAACAACTTCAACTTTCGACATATCAACCGCACTAACTCTACTCGAGATCACATGACCAAGGAACCTCAATTCTTTCAACCAAAAATTTCACTTAGAAAGTTTTGCATACAACTGCTTCTTTTTGAATGCTAATAACATAATTTTCAGTTGCTCAGCATGATCCTCTTTATTCTTCGAGTATATCAAAATATCATCAAGGAGCACAACCACAAACTTGTCCAAATAAGGATGAAAAATCCTGTTCATATACTCCATAAATACACATGGTACATTAGTCACACTAAATAGCTCACGAAATATGCATAATGTCCATACATTGTTTTAAAAGCAATCTCTTGAATATCTTCAGCCTTCACACGAATATGATGATACCCAAATCTCAAATCAATCTTACTGAACATACTTGCAACAACCAATTGATCCATCAAATTATCAATCCTTAGAAGTGGACACTTATTCTTGATAGTCACCTTGTTCAATTGTCTATAATCCACACAAAGCCTCACAGAACCTTCTTTCTTCTTAACTAACAAAATTGGTGCACCCCACAGTGACACACTCGGAAAAATGAATCTCTTCTCAAGCAGATCTTTAAGTTGGCTCTTCAACTTCTTCGATTCCGATGTGGACATCCGATATGGAGTCATCGCTATAAAACTAGTTCCAGGAACTAGGTCGATCGACGCAGGGGCCTGTCGACCCATCCATCTCATGTTGTCGAGTCAAGGTGTGGTGCTTTCCAAATTTTACTGCTGTCGGTGTTTGGCTTTTATGTAAGGGTCTGGTCGATCTTCATTCTTCCTTCCCCTAACTTTTGTCGAGGTCGATGCCCTTAGTTGGCTAATTTTCAGCCAACAGTAACATTCTAAAGTTTTCCTTGCACCGCAAGGCAAGCAACATAACAAAAATTCAATAAAATAAGATTTGACTCAAAGACCCCAACCCGATGTTACACTATTAGAGCAAGATGTTCTAAGTTAACCACAATGGCCAACGACCCAAAAACTTCAAAAGTCCTCGACGACATCCACGACTAAAACTGGTCATCTGCACGTTACCCACGTGGAGGCAACATTCAAACAGGAAGGGTGAGTAAAATGATTCATAATAATCAATATATAAAATGGCTTCATTTTCATATCTAACATCATCAGAATCATCAACGAATATTAAAGGCCACAACATTATAAATTACACCAGGTTGTCACATAAATGCAAATGCAACAAGACTCATGCATGTGATACCAATCAACATAAATCGATGGACACTGGTCCATCAACCCTTTATAGATCCACAACATTAGGATCAATTCTACTCGAGAACCGGAGCACAACAAAATACCTCACATCCGCAGAATGTGACTGAAGCAAAAAAATCAAGGTCCTGAACCGAAGTCCAGATGCATCATAATAAAATCATTAGGTGTGTCATCATTCATCAAAATCATCATAATAATCATGTCATCATATAATCATCAAAACTCATGGAAATCATCATCGTAAAATCATCGCAATTATTCATAGGAGTAATCAAACAATCATGTAATAATCTCATGGGAATCATAGTCATACTCATGGTAATTCATCAAAGAAATCACATCGTCAAAGCATTAAAATAGCACTACACAAGCATACAAATAAGTATTCGATAAATTATCCACCAATAATTTTACAACTGACAACAAACAGTGCAATAATTCATTAATAGAACATATACATAATTGACTTTCCAAATATATTAGATATAAAAATATTGGGACATCAATTCTTTTATCTATACTATGTTATATCCATTTTCATTAGCTTTCCAAAACTTCGAACAAGGACCAAAACAGACTTACGGATCAAAAGTTACGTCCAAAACAATTTCGACCGAAAACATGAACATTCGTGACGAACAGCATGCAGAATTTTCTGCGTTTTTCACCGTTCGAGGCCTCCCGGACCTCCGATTTCGATTCCGTAAAAATCCAAACTCACAAAATTACAACTCACCCAATATTGTAATTATCTTAAGTAAATTTACAATTTTAACACAATTAAACCATCTAATCATCGTTTTAAGATTATGCCTAAAACCTTTAAAATTAATGGATATAGGTTCAATCCCGTATCATATTTAGGCCTCCAATTCCCATAAATCCTTACAACTACCCCACAGTCATTAGAGTTCTCACTATTCAATTAACCTACAGGGTTAAAACCTCAACGACAGATTTTGGCCATGAAGGCCTACTTTCCCTCAAACCCAAATCGACCTCAAACCTATCAGACCATCAGTTCAAGTCCCTATACGGTTAAAACCTTAATAATAGATTTTGGCCATGAAGGCTAATTTCCTTTACTCTCAAATCAACCTCAAACCCCTTAAACCCTTAAATCAGCTTTAAATACATTGAAAACAATGAAGTCAATACTCCCCATACCTTAATTGTCGATTCTAAGCCTTTCTCATTGATTCTTGGAAACCTTGTGAAGCTTTTGCCTCAATCCTCTTTGTAGATGCTTTTGATTGGTTGCATTTTGTGGAAAAACATTGATGGATGTATGAATTTCATCAATGATGTTATGACATACATAATGAGTATTCAGCAGGGTAAGTTTGAATAGCTAAGAGTCAAGTATGTTGGATGTCATGCTGAATGTTATGACATTAAGCGTATGACATTAGGGCGTGCTGGTTTTAGTTTCTAGTATTAGCTCAGGCTATACTTCAGGAAACATTTTAGGAAGCCTAGTTATCTCAGGCGACATATCAGGCATTGCTGGGGATAACATGGAATGTGTTGCACCCCAAAATTTGCCTAACCTTTTCTTACTTGGTTTATGTTTCATTGCATTGGCATTGCATTGTTCTAGCATTTGCATAACATAGAATTATTCATTTAGAAGGGGATCAAGTGTATTTTATATCAAGAGGAGCCTTTCTAGAGGTTTTGTTCAAGCTTGAGAAGTCACTAAAGTCATCAGGAAGATGGTTGGGTTCTTAAGAAGTTTGTAAGTTTGTATGTGGTTAATCTGCTAACCTAAGGACAATTGGAAGACCATCAGTGGGTTGTGAAGCTTTAATCATGGATAGAGTATGGATAAAGATCATGGAGTGCCTTGAGGGTCATGGTGGAGCTCAATCAAGTCATTGTGTCAAGTGTGAAGAGCCACAGTTGAGGGTGTTGCTATTAGGGTTTTCATCTGAGTAGCCCTAAGTCAACTGTGCAATTGAAGAGGATCAAGGCCCAATTCTAAGTCTTTGTGATCATGGAAAGTTGTGTTGAGTTACATGAGGTGATATTCCAAAATCAATCCAAGAAGAATTCAAAGTGTGAGGAGTTGCTAAACTAGGGTTCTTAGGGTAAAATCCCCTATTTAGTGCCTAACTTCAAGACCACTTATCTCAAGATACAAGTTTCATCACCACTTTTGGCCAACATGAAACTTGTAGAGCATGCTATTAATTTTAATTTGAGTACTATAAGTACTCCATTGGATTTATGGAACTCAAGTTATGGTCCAGACAAGTTAATGGTCATCAGATGAATGTGAAATTTGTCTGTGAAAGTTCACCAGCTTCCATGGAACTTTTGACCTAGAAGGACGTTTCTCCTAAACTTTTGGCCAAGATGAAAGTTTTAAGTCTTGATCTTAGCTTTCCAAATTGTACTAGAAGTCTTCTATCTGATATGTAGAACTCAAGTTATGAGGTTTACAAGTCAAGGGTATTTTGGGAAAGTGAGATTATAGATCATTTAGCATTATAGGTCATTTTCACTATCTTGCAAGTTTCAAATGAAATTTTGTTCAACACAAAATTTGCTCAAAATGATGTTTTTAGGTAAACCATGTAATCATGATGAATTGATTTGGCTTAGGGTGAGACTTGGTTTGAAAGAAATTGACAAAAGGAGGATTAAAAGGCATTTAAGTGAAAAATTCTCAAATTAATTCTATGTGTTCAAACAAGACCAAGTGAGTACTCATTTTAATCAGAAAAATCATTCTAAAAACTTTGGCATTATTAGAATTTTCATTTAGGGCTTATTTCATGGTGGTTTGATTTGTTACTTCATGAATAAGCAACATCTCAAAGATTGCTCATAAGGTGCAAACAAGCTCTCCAATTAATCTCTACACTCTCACCAGACCATAAGCAAGGGAATTGAAGCTTCTTGGAGAAGTTTTGAGTGCAAATGCGTGTTCACCATGTTTGGAATTTTCAAGGAAAATTGAAATGTGGATATTCTGATTTGGGCCTCCAATGGACCTCAAAAGCCCACAAACATCTTCTATATAAGTTCCATGATGGATTCAGATCAATTTTGGTGTTCATTTCGTGCCATAGCCAGAGATTGAAGATTGAGTTTCAAGAGCAAAAGTGAGAATCGTGATTTTTGATCCAGAGCAATTCAAGGCAATTCAAAGCTTCAAGCATCTTCAGCATATTTCATTGAGTGGATCTGCACAAGATTGGAGCAAGAGGAGCACCATAACTGCCTCAATTTGAAGGTAAAAACCAGGTTTGAACAATTCACGATTACACTAATTTTAGCATGATCTAAGTAGAATTGACATGTGGTTAGGCTTTAGGAAGATGATTAGATGGATTTTGGATCAAAATTTGAAGGTTTAGAGACAAATTAGGATGCAACATGATTTCTGTTTGGATTTGAATTGGCCTGATCATGAGGGTTTAGCATGATCTAGATAGTTCATAATGACCTACGAAGCATGAGGAATAGATCTGTGGTTTTAATTGAAGGTTTGGTGATGATCAGAACTATGGAGCATTTTCTGTTTGTGTTCGAATTTTAAAATCCATGAGGAATTATGATAATTGAAGGTGAGATTTGGAATCAGCATGAAATTTTGAGTGGAACTGTGTGGATTTGGTTGAGGTTCCATGACCTGTACATGATGTCTCGTCGGAGAAGACGACCGGCGTCGTTCTCCGGCCACCGCTGCAACTTTCCCTCCATTGCCAGTTCAAACGAGGAAGATGAGTTCCTCACCCTTGGATCTGCCCGGAATGTTGACAAAGTCTCCCAATCGTGCGCTCACGTTTTAACCTCAGAGTTTGACTTGGACTGAATGAAACGTTGCGTTTCATTTATGAGGTGGCAGCACCAGAGCCCTTAGATTAGGAGACCAAGTCCAACCATCCAACGCCCTTGTTTTATTTTCAGCATATTATTTTATTTTAATTGATTTTCTTATTATTTTAGTTACTTGTTTCGTTTTAAATTCATAGAAAATCCAATATTGATCAGAAAAATAAAATAAAAACATGAGCATGTTCTAGATTTAATTTCTGATTTTATGATGCTTTTACATTTCATTTTCATGCAATTCTCCATTTAATTTGATTTTTTGCATTTTCTTTAATTTCTTTAATTTGGTTTATTTCTTCATGTTTTTGTTGATTTTTGTATGGTTGATTGGTGTTGAATTTGGATGAGATTTTTTTCTAGCTGGTAGATTAGAGATGCATGATCCCCAAGGTTTTAATTCAGATTTTTTAGACAATATTAGGTTCTGTTTGGATTAGGATCATTAGACCTTCCATTTTAGGGTTTTCATTTGATACCTTGTGATCTAGGATTTTTTAGGTGACCTTTCCATTTGATTTGATCCCTGAACTTTCTACTATAGGTCCTTAACCTTCTTAGGCTCCCCTAGAAAATCTTATAGGATTTTAGAAGTAGTTTTAGTATTTTAATTTGATTTAGTGCTTAGGCTAGTTTTAATGTGCTTTCAACTTAACACATGCTTTAGAATGACCTCAATGGTTGCCTTTAGTTCATAATAGGTTTGCTAATCTTCTTTGATGGTGCTTTAGACATGTATAGGCTTCTGTTTGCTTGATTGTGGTGTTTGATTTGGTGTTTAGACCTTCTTTTAGTAGCTTTCTTTGAGCTTGTTCAATTAGGGCTTAGGAAGAGCCTAGTTTACTTTCTCTTTCTTCAAATAAACATGGATTGCTTTGATTGCTTTCCATTCTCATCTTGTGATTCAAGATCCCTATGTGGAAGCCTCATCTTTCCTTTGGAAGGATGTGTGGTATTTCATAAGAGGTAGAACCTTTGAGGATGCCTATCTCAGATGATTGGTTGAGTGCCAGGATGGATTCCCTTGGTTTCCATCCTGCTTCCCATCATCAATCAATGATCTTGATATTAACTCTCTTCTCTCTTGTTGAAGAATGAAGATGAAGACTTCTCTTGAAGATGGCTTGGACTTGGAGTTGCTTGCAGACTGTTGTTTGTTTTGCTGTGTATCTGCTTTGCTGTTGAGCTGTTTGTCTGCTATTT
Source organism: Lathyrus sativus (assembly GCA_963859935.3). Classification (NCBI taxonomy): domain Eukaryota; kingdom Viridiplantae; phylum Streptophyta; class Magnoliopsida; order Fabales; family Fabaceae; genus Lathyrus; species Lathyrus sativus. Next base: position 227,524,729 of record OZ012738.1, read on the forward strand.
TGTCTGCTATATTTTCTGGTTGCTTTGTGTTGCACCCTAAAATTTGACCAACTGGTTATCCTATCTTGTTCGTGGGTTAAATTCGTGTTCGCATATCAGATGCATGACACTTGTACACAGACAGAGGATGTCAGGGTTACAGTTTAGTTTTCACCTATAGGACGTCTCAGACCGGCTCGGGTAATCGGAGGTTATTTTGGGAAGTCGCGCGCTTCCTATGTGTTTTCAGTTTGCAGTGATTTTTGAGATTCTTGGTGTCCGGGTTTACTGTTTTGCTTCGATCTGGTCTTGCGTTCTCTTTTATGTTGGTTATTTGCCTTTGTTTGCATTTTTTAGGATTTAATAGTCTCTTGTAGATTTTAAATAGGTTTTTAGATTTTTCAGAATTTAAATAGATTTTTTTAATATTTTTAATAGCTTTAAATCATTTTTTAGAATTTTATAGAATTTTTAATAGGTTTTAATAGTTTTTTTAATAGTTTTTAATAGAATAATAGAATTTCTTTTAAGTAAATAGTATAGATTTTAGTAGAAATTTAATAGGATTAATAGAAATGAATAGAGTTTATTTTTAATATAGATTTAATCTTTTGTTAGATATTTCCTTTATTAGGTTTAACATAGGTAATAGTTTTTTTATAGATATTAGAGGTATTAGCTTTATAGTTTCAATATAGAATTAGTAGAAATTTAATAGAAATAATAGAGATTATTAGAGTTTTTTTATTGTCATTAGTCTAGTGATTAGTATAGAGTTAATAGTTAATTCTTCTTTTTAGGTTTAATTAGGATTTTAATCTTTTGTTTAGGTTTTAATTTTAGTTAGAATTAATTAGGTTTAATCATTAGTTAACTAGTTTAAGTCTTTAATTAGTTTTAATTAGGTTTAACCCATTGATTAATTCAGAGTTTTTGGTTTTTGTCCATTAATTTCGTTGGGCCCAGGGGTATTGGAGGCCCAGTCCAGTCTTTGAGTCCATTTTTGTTCATTTTTTGTCCAGAGAAAAATGCCATGTGTCTATAAAAGAGGCTTGCCACGCGTACGAACGAGGAGGAAGCCACATCAATTTTCAGAATTCGCCAGCAGAGGACACCTCACAATCCACCCACTTCAGACTCTCTCTCATCCGGCCACACAGCCCCCACACGTGGCATCACCTCAACCCACACCCAGCCACGCGTCCCGCATGCACTCCTCACCGGGAAAGTCCCCGCCGGCCATGCAAGCCCGGTGACAACCAACTCCGGCCACCCTAATGACCTCCGACCGCCACTCATCTCGCCGGAATCTGCAAATTTTGCAGATTCTCAAGAGCTTCATCTTTCTCCTCCGATCCTCAACAACAATCACCAGACGCCAGAACAGACTCGCCGGAAACTGCATTGTTACGCCGGAAAATTCATCACGCTCGTCCAATTCCCCAGATTCATCAAGATCCATCTAAACCTTCATCTGGTTCCTCATAGATCTTCATCATCCCGCACCGATCCTTCATCATCCTTCATCACTTCTCCAGAAAAACCTTCAAGAACTTCATCGTTCTACACGTTTCCCAGTAATATTCAAGGACCTTTGCTCGGATTCATCAAGAAGCTCAACCAACGATCTTCTTTGTTCAACCGCTTATCCGTCCATTTCCAGAAAACTCGTGTGGGTCTTCATCAACGAGTTTGCAAGATCTCCTTTCAAGGATCTTCAACGAACAAATCAACGGTCTTCAATTCTTTTCAACAAACTCCAAAGAATTTCATCAGGACTCTCATCAAGATCTTCGCGCAAAGTGTTGAAATCGTCAAATTGGCTTCAGTAAACATCAAGAACTCCACGAGTTGTTCGTATTCCACATCCAGGTGCGTTATCCTTCGATCCTTGTTCGCGTCTTGTTTTTGATTGTTGAAATGTATGGATTTATCTTAGTTTGAACTGGAATCTAGGTTGAGTATAGGGTTGAATTGAAGTTTGGTTAGATTTAGGTTAGATTTAGTTGCAGATTTTTGTGAGAGGTTGAGTGGTTTGAGAGGATTTCAGAGAGGAATTGGGAGATGAACGGCGCTAGGGTTTGGCTTCATGAACAGTAGGCGAGATTTTGGGAGAGAAGATTGGTTTTGTTGATTGGTAAGCTGGGTTAGGGTTTGGATCGGGCTAGGCCCAATCAGGTTGCTAAGATCACCCCCTCTTTACTCGTTTCCCCCCCTGAATGTGAAAGAATGCTGAATTTGGTTTGGGCTTAGGTCCCAATTGCTGTGCGCACCCCCAATGTTTAGCCCAGTCTGAAAAGTAACTGAAGTGTTTTGCTATTCGCCACCCCCCCTTGTTTTATTTTCTTTTTTAATATTCTTTGATTTATTCATGTTAGAAAATAATCCATAAAAAATAGTAGGAGTATCCAATTAATTCCCTTCTTTTTTCCATAGGTTCCTAATTCAACTTAGAATTTTATAGTGCAGAAATATTGAATTGATCATGCATTTTCATTTTTATTTGCATTTTTGTATTTTAATTGGTATTGAATAAGTGGTTTGTGATGTGTCTGCCTTGCTGATTTTATTTCTCTCACTTGGTATTGATGTTTGCTTTAGTTTTTTAGTATGTTATACTAGACTGATGCATGCTCCCCATAGGATTTTTGTGGATTTTTTAGAGATATATTGATGTTGTTTTAGGGTTAGAAAGTAGAGACCTCATAACTTGCTGGTTAACCCTTGACCATTCACATGTTAGGGATTGTTTAGTAGCCTTAGAAGTTGACTTAGGCTTTGAGATTTGATCTTGGGATCATAGAGGCATGTAGGTTTCCCCTAGATTTTTGGTAGATTTTTATAGAGTGTTCTGTTATTTTTGCTTGAGCTTGAGAGTAGGAGAAGTCTTGAGGGCTTCTGACTCTGAAGTTCAACTGTGGTTGAACTTTAGAGGTAGTTTCTTTTGGTTTGAGGGCCTGTGGTTTCTTCTGGAAGATGGAGGCTGGATGAAGACTTGATGGAGCTTGCAAGGATGTATAGATTGAAGGCCTGTTCTGGGAGCTTGCTCTCTTTCTGTGAGGTTTGAGATCCTGAAGTTTGAGGGAAATTTATGGTACTTTCCTGAGGAAGGTACTATGGATGTCTTTCATTCTTTCTTCTCACCTCTTTCTCAAGTATCCAATGATGTTGGATCCTTCATGTGAGTTTAGTTTCTCCTGAGGAGGAATGTAAACCGATCACAGTTGTTGAGCCACATGGGATATGATTCCTAAGTGGAAGTCCCCTAGTATTTTCCTGAGGAAGGCACTATGGGTCTGTTCACTTAGTTCCCTTAGTTTATGTAGGATTTCTCAAGTATCCAATGATGTTGGAGCCTTCATGTGAGTTTAGTTCCTCTTGAGGAGGAATGTAAACCGTTCACAGTTGTTGAACCACATGGGATATGATTCCTAAGTGGAAGTCCCCTAGTATTTTCCTGAGGAAGGCACTATGGGTCTGTTCACTTAGTTCCCTTAGTTCATGTAGGATTTCTCAAGTATCCAATGATGTCGGAGCCTTCATGTGAGTTTAGTTTCTCCTGAGGAGGAATGTAAACCGTTCACAATTGTTGAGCCGCATGGGATATGATTCCTAAGTAGGAGCCTCCTAGTACTTTCCTGAGGAAGGCACTATGAGTCTGCCTACTTAGCTCCCTTTCTTTGGTAAGCTTGTCTTGAAGCTTGAAGACTGGGATTGATTTCTCCCTTTAGGGTAGATTAGGGTTTTACTTAGGGCTTTGCTTAGAGATTTGCTTTAGGGCTTTGCTTAGAGATTTGATTAGGGTTTTGCATAGGGCTTTGCTCAGAGGTAGGTTAGGGTTTTGTTTTAGGGTTGTTTAGGGGTCCTGCTCAGGGTTTTGGCTTAAGCTTGGGATAGGAGTTTGCCAGGCTGGGTAGCCTTCTCTTTGTGTTGTTTGACTTGTGTGGTGTTGTTCTGCATTAGACTTAGGGGTTCATATAGATATTTCTGAGATAGGTGCATCTTAGAAATAGGCTTTGTGTGCATGAGAAGTTGAGGTGGTCCTCCTTCTGCTTGATTGTTATTGAGTGGCTTTGCTTGCTGGTATTTGGTAGAGCTGAGCTCCCTTGCCTCTGTGGTTTGTGGCCTTTGTGACTAGCTTGTTTGGTTGTTGCATTCATGCATATTTCCAGTATTTCTTTACTTTGCAGTGATTCCTGTTTGCTGTTCAGTTCTGTTGCCATGACCCCTTAGGTGCTCTAACTTCTCTGCTGTGGAGGAGTTATGATAGACATTAGGTTGGTTAACCAGGCATGATAACATTAGGTAGATTCCCCTTTTCAACCATAGTGTTAGGGTGTCTCTTTCCTTCCTCAAAACAACAGAAAAACACTTAATAAAGGATAAAACAAAAGTGAATTCATTTCTTCCGTCAAAAGATTTGAACAAACATCAAAACCTTTTTGTCCTCCTGGACTGTGAAAACCCTTGGTTAAGGTGCATTTTCCCATAAAAAACACTTGAACAGCTTGTGTCGTGCGTAGTCGAACTACGTTTGCTCTGATCTTCCATGCCGTGTGGAAGTACGTAGGCACAGGACGCGATGTCCTGGCGAGCAACCTTCCCCCCGTCTAGACGTAGGTAGTCGAACTACGTTGACTCTGACTTTCCCATTGCACGAGGGAGTACGTAGGCCCAGAACAACGTATGTTCTGTCGAGTCCTGTCCTTTTCTTTCCTTTTCAGACTGACCATTAGCGTAGATATATAAACACACCCTTTTCCTTATAAACACCAGGCGTGGATCCCGTCGAGTACGACGGACGTGAGGGGTGCTAATACCTTCCCCTTGCGTAACCGACTCCCGAACCCAAGTTTTGGTTGCGATGACCATACCTTTTCCCATTTTTTGCGAGGTTTACTTCGAGCGTTTCCTTTCCCTCCGTTGGGATAAATAACGCACGGTGGCGACTCTTCTGTCAACCGGCGCCGATTTTCGCAGTAGCGACAGCTGGCGACTCTGCTGGGGACTTGTAGCATCTAGGGACTTTTCCCATCCCTTATGCTGGGACCGTTTCCCATCCCCTACACGAGTCAATCCTAGCGCTTGGGTGTTTATCTGTTGGGTGTTGTGCATATGTGTTTTATCTTTCCGCACTTTACTTTCCCGCACCTTTACCTTTCCGCATTTACTTTCAGTACTATATTATTATGATTATTGCTGTGGGAAAGGGAGGTTACTATGAGTGAGAAGCCGGACCTGGGCTTGAGTATGCACCTAGACATAGTTGCGGAGAGTAGTAGACGAACCTGTTTGCTGAGCAGGCACCGTTCCCTACGAAATCTGCGCTCAGACGAGGTTCTCTCCGAGGTGCTCCTTTCCGATCCTGAGGATCTGAGGGGAGTCCAGACGTGAGGATTGTCGACTCTGGGGACCGATCATTTGGAAGTCAGCTAAGTGAGGCCTCTTCATGACTTGATGATGCCACTCCTTCTGGGAATCGTATCGTCAATCATGAAAGTCTGTGACGCTGATGACCGCATAGGATGTCGTACCTTTGTCCGTGGATTAGGTCCATACCTGTGAGGGGGATTGGGTTATTGCAGGAAAACTGGCCTTCAGAAACCATGATTCAGTATTTATCAGATAGTTTTCTTGGCTCGTTAACTGGTGTGTTGTTTGGATCAGATGGGTTTCTTGTTTGAGGTTGATACTATTATCAGATGGTTTTCTCGTCAGATACAGAGGTTCAGATGGATTTCTTACCAGGGGATTGGTATTTTGAGTGTCAGATGATAGTTAGTGTCATGAAGTTCTGGTGACTGTGGTGGTTTTCTGTTCTTGACATCACAGAGATGTTCCTCTTCGGGATACAGCATGGCCCCTGTGTTCACTGATTGCATCATTTATCATATTGCATTATTGCATTACCATTTGCATCCAACTAACGTGTGTGTATTGCATGTACATATTTTCCCTCCCAGTTCCGGTGTTTGTTTCCTAGCAAGACATGGAAGCCATGAAGAGAGTGTTACCCTACAGATTCCCGTCTCCAGATATCAGTCTGTTGTCAGAGTTAATTACTATTGCTAGGAAGAAGGTGATGGGAGATTTCAGGAAGACATATGGGAGGATCCTGACTTATGTTTACCAGCCCTCGGCTTACGAGATCAGCGGCATTTACACCCTGTTGCAGTTTTATGATGCTGAGCTCAGGTGTTTTGTATTTCTTGACTTTGTCTTGGCTCCTACCCTGGAGGAGTATTCTGCACTCTTGGATATACCGATTCACGAGCAGATGCCTTTCTATCACACAGACGCTAAGCCTAATCTGGCTAAGCTTTCTGCTATTCTGTACTTAGGAGAGTTTGAGCTGACAGGGAAGATGATCAGAAAAGGAGATGCGTGGGGATTTCCGTTGGTTGTTTTGGTGGAGAAGGCTCGGGAGTATGCCAAGAGGGGTGGCTGGGTTGTTTTTGACGCCATCCTTGCTGTGTGTGTTTATGGCATTGTATTGTTCCCAAACCTTCCTGATTTTGTTGATGCAGATGCTTTCTATATTCTGGCTGCAAAGAACCCAGTTCCTACCTTGCTGGGAGATATCCACCATTCCACTCACTACCAAAATGAAAAGCGGCGAGGAAGGAATGTCTCTTGCTGTGTACCTCTACTGTGCAGGTGGTTTACTAGTCATATGCTGAAGTCAGGGCCTTTCGTCACTTCTATTGATTCTTTAGGATGGCCTGAGCGCTTGATGGGGTTAACTTCTGAGAATGTGGTGTGGGTTAATGAGGAGGTGTTAGGAGTTGAGGTCATATACAGATGCGAAGGATTCCCTAATGTTCCTTTGATAGGAAGGAGAGGGTGTGTCAATTACAACCCTTCCTTATTAATCAGGCAGTTTGGGTATGCACCTCAGGAAGCGCCGAAGCCCGAGGAGATACAGGAATCTCTGTATCTCACTGGGGCAATAGAGGAAGAGATGTTGATCAAGCTTGAGAAAGCATGGAAGAACCTGCATAAGAGAGGGAAGCCTTCATGTAGCAAAGGGGGTACTCGAGTTCTTGGTCCGTATGTGGAATGGATTCGTGAACGAGCTACGAAATTCCTTATGCCTTATCCTGCAGTTCAGCCACTATATCCTTCTCCGGTGGAGGAGCCCACCACTGTAGACATACAGGTATACAAGCAGCTGATGGTAGAGAAAGAAGAGTTAGCAAAGGCTAAAGAAGCTTTAGAGAAAGAGAACGCCCAACTTCGTCATGAAAAGATTGAAACAGGATATTTTTCCAAGCAACAGGCCGAAACTTTGAAACATCTGAAGACTACTTTATTGGAGTTGACTGAAACCAAAAAGCGTCTGGAGTTAGATGTAGACTCAGTTAGCAGTGTATTGGCCACTAAGAAACAAGAGCTGGAAAGGGCCTACACGAAGTTAGCTAAGTTCAGAGAGCATTGGGACCTTACTATGGCCAAACGCAAAGAACGGGAAGAAGAGCTAAAGATACAGGTTGCTCAGTTGGGAGAACATGTTAGAGTGAAGACTGCAGAGCTTGAAGAAGAAGCATGTCGTCGATACGAGGCCGAACGCAAACTGATTGATGCCATGAAGAATCTGGAAGATTGTCAGCGCAGAGCAGACACCAAGAGGCCCAAACCTAAGGATGGTGCCCAGGATAAGGCTTGGGAAGATTTTGTCAGAGATATCCATGGAACGGTCAGGAAAAGGGATCAGTTGATAGAAGGCTTGATTTATCGACCGGATCACGCAGAGACGAAGAAGCTGTTCGAGGATTTCTGCGACCGTACCCGCCCTTGATTTCTTTCTTGTATTCTATGTGTCGAGATCACCACCAGGAATGTTGGTTGGGATCCTCGTTTATCATATCAGTTGTATGGAACATAGTTGTGTAACGCCCTGACGAGACTGTTATTCCAATAAATATATGAGGGTTTTTCTAAATATTATCTTTATGGTTTCTCTTGTCTTGCTACCTTGACACTGGAATTGGAGGGGACATATCCCCAATGCACACATGCACGTTGGCATTTTTTGTATTCTGTCTGCATAAATCATATTGCATAGCATTTCTCTAGCTGGCCAGAGCACTTATCCAGCCTTTGTTTTGATCCAGAGGGTGATTCTCGGGGGATTATTCGAGGCAAGTGTGGAGTGTTGAAGACGACCAAGGGGTTGAAGCAGATTTGAGCAGATTCAAGCAGTGAAGTCAGTTGACAGCTGTTGGTAGCTATGTCAGAGAGCAGCTTCCAGTTTGTTGATACCTTGTCAGGTTTCACTGTGATGTCCAATCCTTTGTATGGATCTACGCATGACGAAGACTTTCCGCAAGTGAACAACCTTACTGCAGCTCAGCTTGTACAACCTTCTGTTGAAGATCGAGGTCTACGGGAGCAGTTTGTTGTCCGAGGTGAGCGTCCTCCTTCTGTTGATATCTCAGACTACCAGGGTTCTGCCTTCCCTGTGCCAAAATCCCGAAGAGAGACCCCGATAGCAAAGACTGAAGACCCATTAGCTCCCGTGTATGCTAGAAGGTTTCGTGCATTGGATGAAAGATTCAAAGCCTTGAGAGGTAAAGACGCTGCTAACCCTAGTGCTGCGGACATGTGTCTGGTTCCTGGCCTAGTGTTACCTCCGAAGTTCAGAATGCCGAGGTTTGAAAAGTACAAAGGAGACAGTTGCCCAAAGCAACATTTGGTGATGTTCTGCCGAAGAATGACTTCATTCGTACACAACGACAAGTTGATGATTCACTGCTTTCAGGATAGTCTGACTAGGGCATCTCTGAGTTGGTATATGTAGTTAGAGAGTAATCAGATTCGATCATGGGTGGATTTAGCCAGAGCTTTCCTGAAGCAGTATGACTACAATCTTGTTGAAGCTCCTAGTCGCATGCAACTGCAAGAATTGTCTCAAGGGAACAACGAACCTTTCAGAAAGTATGTTCAGAGATGGAGAGAATTTGCTGCTAGAGTGCAACCACCGCTTCTAGACCAAGAGCTAAGAGGCATGTTCGTAAACTCCTTGCAGAGCCCGTACTTCGAAAGAATGCTTGGAGTCGCACCAAATTTATCTGAATTGGTAAGTGCAGGAGAGCGCATTGAGTATGGTGTAAAGACTGGAAAAATCCAGAATGTTGCAGGCGGTCAGGCTAGTGAAACTGAATCTCTTCATGACTATCAGACCGAAGAAGGAGTTGTGGTCAATACAATCATGAATGATGTTGGGTATCCTCGAGTCGAATCGGTGAAATCTATTGGTTCTTCGTCTTCTCAGCGATCAGTATCTTCTGTGTCTCGTTATTCTGGACAGACCACTGTGCCTGGGGCACCATATCAAGAGTCTTATGTCGCTCAGCGAACTCGTGGCCAAGGTTATCAGACTCAGCGTCAGAAGCAGAATAGACCTCGTAGCAATTTGGAACGAAGGAATGGTCCTTCCCACCCAATTCCTGTGCCGTACAGTCAGCTTTTGCCACAGTTGGTTCAGAACGCCTTGGTGGAGCCGAAAGCTCTCAAGCCTGTGCCAGAACCTTACCCTCCTGGGTACAATCCCCAAGTTCAATATGGTTACCATGGTGGCTCTCCAGGGCATGCAACTGAAGATTGTAAAGCATTTCAGGCGAAGGTACAACAGTTGATCAACCAGGATCGCATTTCCTTTCGAGAAGGATTTTTGTTTGTTCATACTAACTTCTCAGCTGTCTAAGCTCGTAGACTCGGAAAGTATTCCCCAGCAAAAGCCAGTGGTTTAGACAGGCAGGCGCCCTCAGCATTGGCAGTCCTCAGACTTTATATCATTTGCATTTGTAGTTTCTTTTCTGTCAGTTACTACTTGCTGTAAACATTGTATGTTTCGAATGGTAATAATAATAAAGTGACTATGCATTTTTCTGAATTAATCATGTCGCTGTCGCTCATTTACTGCATTGCACTGACACTTGCATTTTATTCACTCCACTTTATCACCGTGGCTAGCAAAGATTGGAAGGAGGATGACGAAACTATACGCATAACCGACAATCGTATGCTTTCAGATAAAACCTTGCCGATGACGTACAAGGCATTGTTTCAAATCCCCTAAACACCAGAGATATAAGGAGTTAGTCCCTTGTTAACCACTTCGAGCCAGGAAGTATAAGTTTTTTCGGACTTTTAAACCCTCACATCTTAACCCGGGGCAGGGTAGTTGTCAGTTAGCTTGACCGAGCATTCAAGTCTTACAGAGGAGTGTTGTCTTTCGAGGACCAATTACAGTTTATGCCTCTCAAGAGGTTGTACCTCGTCAACCACAGTGGTTAAACCTCACCGATCAGGAGTGAGACAGTTACAATCCTTTCGGAGCAATCAAGACAATCAGTGTCACACGACTTTGTTCCAAAAGAAAGAAAAAGAAAGCCCGCTAAGTAAAAAGAAAGAAAAAGCTAGAAAACTGATACTTAGGCAAAAATCAGGGCATCCCGCTGGACTTCGAAAGAAAACGAAAAGAACTCAAAAGGAGTCAGTCCAGGCAAAAATTGGGGAATCAAAAGAATGAAAAGAAAGGATACCAATAGAAAAATCCCGTGAAGTCACAAAGTCGTGTACACAGACACCGAAAACGAAAAGGAGTAACTGTCACTCCGAAATTCTTGTGAGTTCCTTAACTGTGGTTCTTACCATTCAACATACCTCTCGAAGAGGCGAGCGCTTGTGCCAGGTTAGCTGAACCTTAGGATCGGAGATCATCACGTAGAAGGGGTGGGTACAAATCAAAATTTGAGCCAAATATCCTTTGCTTCACGAACCGTGAACCCGACCACGATACAACCCTTAAAAGACCTAATTGAGGTAGGGTTTATTCTGAAAGCTCATCACGATAAGGCTGAGTAACCTGACTCCTTCGTGACTTGCTAGTCACATCCTTGTTGTGTTTTTCACTAACCACGTAAGCACTACGTTTGAACTTTGGTTCATTCGTAAATCAATCATGACATGTAAATGAGTGACAACACAAATTTCTTCAAAATCTGCATAAACATTGCATTAGAATTACCATTCGTGAACATACGATTTTTACTTGCAGGTTAGTAGTTGACATGAAGGAGATTCCAACAGGGAATAATCGAGCAGGACCGAGTAATTCAGCAGTCTGAACCAGCATGGTGTATGTTGTGAAGCCCTGTAAATCTGGGGCATTGACTTCCAGTAAGTTCGGAATCAGTTAGTCTGAGGACAAGTCCCGAAGCTTCAGTTGATCAAGGGGCAGTATGCTTGAGAGGCAGTTAACCAGAAGTGATTCTTCTCGAGATCCAATCAGGGGCAATCATACAGAACGTGGAGATTTGAAAGCTGATACTTTAGGTGGATAATCAGATCAGGTTAAGTCGCTAGAACGCTCATTCAGGGGCAAGTCACCGCAGAGAGTGTTGAAACCAACTAGGTTGATCGGGGTTTAATGGAGTTGAATCCTTTTGTCGTATAGATACCGGGGCAAGTAATCTCGAGGTCGTCTCGTAGTAAGCTGTTCAGAGCAAGTATTCCCAGGAGTTAGATAGAGGCAAGTTGAGTGAACTGGGGCAAGTTATTCAAGCCAGTCTGTTTATCCCCACCAGAGTCCATGGCAGGCTAGTACCCTCTCCACAGGATGAATGTTGTGTCTTTCTCCAGTGAAGTCGCCCCAGGAAAATTTGAATGTTGTCTCCCTAGGAGAGTGGAGATTGCGTCGAAGGAAAATATTAATGTATCTTCAATAGTTCAGAATTGGCTTATCAAGCAGAGCAGAGTCCTCCCCAGCGAAGGTCGAGACGGATACGATTAACTTCCCCAAAGAGTTTCTGGTGTAGTGCGAATCAGAGCACACCGGTCAACCCCCAGCTCAGTGATAGCAGGATGAATTATCCCCACAGGGCGTAATCAGAGTGTTGATACCTTTTGAAAGCAGTTCCCAGGATTGCTTTTCTCGTTCCCCAGCAGGCTGATCCTTCCTCGTCAGGACGATCATCTTCAGCAGAGTTTGAAGTTATGAGTTTGTGAGCTACTTTCCCAGCAGGACGGTTATCCCCAGCGGAGTTAGTTCATCTTTCCAGCCTTTATTTTGTTGGAACCGTATCGGTAGTATTCCGGTTATCCCCAGCGGATCCAGTTTGTCTTCAGCATTTATTTTGCTGGAGTAACTCTTTGCATAAGCATGCATCATAAGCACTTGCATTTTACACGAATACATAGCATTTCCATGCAATATGGAAGCATTACGGCATCATCAAGCATGTGCATTTGGAAGCGTAAGCAGGATTGATTACCCGTCCAGCCTCAGGTATTTTCTCTGTCGATAAGTGAGATCGTGGTTTGCAGAGATGTGCATATGTTTTGTTTGCGACACAAGACGCGCAGTGATCGTGTTTTCTCATGTCAAGAGAGTTGTGGCGTAGGGCACGCAGTGATCGTGGTCATCGTTAGGTTGTGGGGATTTGTGGTAAAGTACACAGTGACCGTATTCGTCCTATACGTGGTTTTGTTTGCAACGCCGAGACGCGCAGTAATCGTGTTTCCTCCTGTCAAGAGGGTTGTGGCGCAGGGCACGCAGTGATCGTGGTCATCGTTAGGTTGTGGGGATTTGTGGTAAAGTACACAGTGATCGTGTTTGTCCTATATATGGTTTTGTTTGCAACGCCAAGTGCGCAGTGATCGTGTTTCCTCCTGTCAAGAGGGTTATGGCACAAGGCACGCGGCGGTCGTGTTCATCATGTCATGGGGTTTTTGTGGTAGAGTACGCAGTGATCGTATTTATCCTGTATGTTTGGTTTGAGACACAAGACGCGCAGTGATCGTTGTTTCCTCCTGTCAAGAGAGTTGTGGCGCAGGGCACGCAGTGATCGTGGTCATCGGTGTCATGGGGTTTTCGCGGAAGAGATACGCAGTGATCGTATTCGTCTCATATGTGGTTTTGTTTGCAACGCCAAGACGTGCAGTGATCGTGTTTCCTCCGGTCAAGAGGGTTGTTGCACCAGGCACACAGTGATCGTGTTCGTCATGTCATATTCCCTTAACAGAGTTTGCTTGGTCAAGCACCTTTTTCCCCCCAGCTGAGTCTTTCTCAGGATGCTGTGGTGTCAGCATTGGAAGATGGTAAAGCAGATTTTTGGGTGGTTACCCGTAGTTCCCCCAGCAGAGTTATATTCCCCAGCAGGGTGCTACTTCAACGAGTTGCTTGGTTAAGTTCTTCGTATTTTCACCAAAGTTATTCTCGTCGAGTGGTTTGGTTAAGTTCTCAATTTCCTCAGCAGAGTGTTTTCAGGATACCTATTGCCAGAATAGGTATTTGACGGTCATCGTCAGAATTGTCCTCTCAGAGCTACTTAGTTAAGTTTCTCGTGTCCCCGCAGGGATGCTCGTTCAGATACGAACGGAAGGTTGGTAAGTGAAATCAACATTTTCTCGCTGTTAGTGGATGCTCGTTCAGGTACGAACGGAAGGTTGGTAAGTGAAATCAACATTTTCTCGCTGTTTAGTGGATGCTCGTTCAGATACGAACGGAAGGTTGGTAAGTGAAATCAACATTTTCTCGCTGTTTAGTGGATGCTCGTTCAGGTACGAACGGAAGGTTGGTAAGTGAAATCAACATTTTCCCGCAGTTTAGTGGATGCTCGTTCAGATACGAACGGAAGGTTGGTAAGTGAAATCAGCATTTTCCTACAGTTTAGTGGATGCTCGTTCAGGTACGAACGGAAGGTTGGTAAGTGAAATCAACATTTTCCCGCAGTTTAGTGGATGCTCGTTCAGATACGAACGGAAGGTTGGTAAGTGAAATCAACATTTTCCCGCAGTTTAGTGGATGCTCGTTCAGGTACGAACGAAAGGGTGATAAGTGAAATCAACATTTTCTTGCTGTTTAGTGGATGCTCGTTCAGATACGAACGGAAGGTTGGTAAGTGAAATCAACATTTTCTCGCAATTTGGTGGATGCTCGTTCAGGTACGAACGGAAGGTTGGTAAGTTAAATCAACATTTTCTCGCGGTTTAGTGGATGCTCGTTCAGGTACGAACGGAAGGTTGGTAAGTGAAATCAACATTTTCCCGCAGTTTAGTGGATGCTCGTTCAGGTACGAACGGAAGGTTGGTAAGTGAAATCAACATTTTCTCACTGTTTAGTGGATGCTCGTTCAGGTACGAACGGAAGGTTGGTAAGTGAAATCAACATTTTCTCGCAGTTTAGTGGATGCTCGTTCAGGTACGAACGGAAGGTTGGTAAGTGAAATCAACATTTTCTCGCGGTTTAGTGGATGCTCGTTCAGGTACGAACGAAAGAGTGATAAGTGAAATCAGCATTGTCTCGTTTGGTTAAGCGATTGCTCGTTTCTTCGGATGCGAAAGGTTGATAAGGGAGATCAACAATTTCTCATTGTTCAGCGTATGCTCACTTTTTCGGAATGGGATGGTCTATGGACAACATCAGATTATTCCATAAGCAGGTTGATGGATAGGTGTTTTAGTTGTCGTTGTGGCAACAGAAATTAGTTCCCTGGTTAATTCTCCCCAAGCAGTGGTGTGCGCAATTTATTTTTTGCGGTTGGCAAATTTCAGGGTTTCATTGGTATTCAACCGTCATTTACCTTCAAATGTGTGAGGGCTGGGCGCTCTTCACCCATTCAGGTCCAAGCCGCTTGAATAGGGGCAGCTGTTGCACTCTAAAATTTGACCAACCAGTTATCCTATCTGGTTCGTGGGTTAAATTCGTGTTCGCATATCAGATGCATGACACTTGTACACAGACAGAGGATGTCAGGGTTACAGTTTGGTTTTCACCTATAGGACGTCTCAGACCGGCTCGGGTAATCGGAGGTTATTTTGGGAAGTCGCGCGCTTCCTGGGTGTTTTCAGTTTGCAGTGATTTTTGAGATTCTTGGTGTCCGGGTTTACTGTTTTGCTTCGATCTGGTCTCGCGTTCTCTTTTATGTTGGTTATTTGCCTTCGTTTGCATTTTTTAGGATTTAATAGTCTCTTGAAGATTTTAAATAGGTTTTTAGATTTTTCAGAATTTAAATAGATTTTTTTAATATTTTTAATAGCTTTAAATCATTTTTTAGAATTTTATAGAATTTTTAATAGGTTTTAATAGTTTTTTTAATAGTTTTTAATAGAATAATAGAATTTCTTTTAAATAAATAGTATAGATTTTAGTAGAAATTTAATAGGATTAATAGAAATGAATAGAGTTTATTTTTAATATAGATTTAATATTTTGTTAGATATTTCCTTTATTAGGTTTAACATAGGTTAATAGTTTTTTTTATAGATATTAGAGGTATTAGCTTTATAGTTTCAATATAGAATTAGTAGAAATTTAATAGAAATAATAGAGATTATTAGAGTTTTTTTATTTTCATTGGTCTAGTGATTAGTATAGAGTTAATAGTTAATTCTTCTTTTTAGGTTTAATTAGGATTTTAATCTTTTGTTTAGGTTTTAATTTTAGTTAGAATTAATTAGATTTAATCATTAGTTAACTAGTTTAAGTCTTTAATTAGTTTTAATTAGGTTTAACCCATTGATTAATTCAGAGTTTTTGGTTTTTGTCCATTAATTTCGTTGGGCCCAGGGGTATTGGAGGCCCAGTCCAGTCTTTGAGTCCATTTTTGTTCATTTTTTGTCTAGAGAAAAATGCCATGTGTCTATAAAAGAGGCTTGCCACGCGTACGAACGAGGAGGAAGCCACATCAATTTTCAGAATTTGCCAGCAGAGGACACCTCACAATCCACCCACTTCAGACTCTCTCTCATCCGGCCACACAGCCCCCACACGTGGCATCACCTCAACCCACACCCAGCCACGCGTCCCGCATGCACTCCTCACCGGGAAAGTCCCCGCCGGCCATGCAAGCCCGGTGACAACCAACTCCGGCCACCCTAACGACCTCCGGCCGCCACTCATCTCGCCGGAATCTGCAAATTTTGCAGATTCTCAAGAGCTTCATCTTTCTCCTCCGATCCTCAACAACAATCACCAGACGCCAGAACAGACTCGCCGGAAACTGCATTGTTACGCCGGAAAATTCATCACGCTCGTCCAATTCCCCAGATTCATCAAGATCCATCTAAACCTTCATCTGGTTCCTCATAGATCTTCATCATCCCGCACCGATCCTTCATCATCCTTCATCACTTCTCCAGAAAAACCTTCAAGAACTTCATCGTTCTACACGTTTCCCAGCAATATTCAAGGACCTTCGCTTGGATTCATCAAAAAGCTCAACCAACGATCTTCTTTGTTCAACCGCTTATCCGTCCATTTCCAGAAAACTCGTGTGGGTCTTCATAAACGAGTTTGCAAGATCTCCTTTCAAGGATCTTCAACGAACAAATCAACGGTCTTCAATTCTTTTCAACAAACTCCAAAGAATTTCATCAGGACTCTCATCAAGATCTTCGCGCAAAGTGTTGAAATCGTCAAATTGGCTTCAGTAAACATCAAGAACTCCACGAGCTGTTCGTATTCCACATCCAGGTGCGTTATCCTTCGATCCTTGTTCGCGTCTTGTTTTTTATTGTTGAAATGTATGGATTTATCTTAGTTTGAACTGGAATCTAGGTTGAGTATAGGGTTGAATTGAAGTTTGGTTAGATTTAGGTTAGATTTAGTTGCAGATTTTTGTGAGAGGTTGAGTGGTTTGAGAGGATTTCAGAGAGGAATTTGGGAGATGAACGGCGCTAGGGTTTGGCTTCATGAACAGTAGGCGAGATTTTGGGAGAGAAGATTGGTTTTGTTGATTGGTAAGCTGGGTTAGGGTTTGGATCGGGCTAGGCCCAATCAGGTTGCTAAGATCACCCCCTCTTTACTCGTTTCCCCCCCTGAATGTGAAAGAATGATGAATTTGGTTTGGGCTTAGGTCCCAATTGCTGTGCGCACCCCCCATGTTTAGCCCAGTCTGAAAAGTAACTGAAGTGTTTTGCTATTCGCCACCCCCCTTGTTTTATTTTCTTTTTTAATATTCTTTGTTTTATTCATGTTAGAAAATAATCCATAAAAAATAGTAGGAGTATCCAATTAATTCCCTTCTTTTTTCCATAGGTTCCTAATTCAATTTAGATTTTTATAGTGCAAAAATATTGAATTGATCATGCATTTTCATTTTTATTTGCATTTTTGTATTTTAATTGGTATTGAATATGTGGTTTGTGATGTGTCTGCCTTGCTGATTTTATTTCTCTCACTTGGTATTGATGTTTGCTTTAGTTTTTTAGTATGTTATACTAGACTGATGCATGCTCCCCATAGGATTTTTGTGGATTTTTTAGAGATTGATTAATGTTGTTTTAGGGTTAGAAAGTAGAGACCTCATAACTTGCTGGTTAACCCTTGACCATTCACATGTTAGGGATTGTTTAGTAGCCTTAGAAGTTGACTTAGGCTTTGAGATTTGATCTTGGGATCATAGAGGCATGTAGGTTTCCCCTAGATTTTTGGTAGATTTTTATAGAGTGTTCTGTTATTTTTTCTTGAGCTTGAGAGTAGGAGAAGTCTTGAGGGCTTCTGACTCTGAAGTTCAACTGTGGTTGAACTTTAGAGGTAGTTTCTTTTGGTTTGAGGGCCTGTGGTTTCTTCTGGAAGATGGAGGCTGGATGAAGACTTGATGGAGCTTGCAAGGATGTATAGATTGAAGGCCTGTTCTGGGAGCTTGCTCTCTTTCTGTGAGGTTTGAGATCCTGAAGTTTGAGGGAAATTTATGGTACTTTCCTGAGGAAGATACTATGGATGTCTTTCATTCTTTCTTCTCACCTCTTTCTCAAGTATCCAATGATGTTGGAGCCTTCATGTGAGTTTAGTTTCTCCTGAGGAGGAATGTAAACCGATCACAGTTGTTGAGCCACATGGGATATGATTCCTAAGTGGAAGTCCCCTAGTATTTTCCTGAGGAAGGCACTATGGGTCTGTTCACTTAGTTCCCTTAGTTTATGTAGGATTTCTCAAGTATCCAATGATGTTGGAGCCTTCATGTGAGTTTAGTTCCTCCTGAGGAGGAATGTAAACCGTTCACAGTTGTTGAGCCACATGGGATATGATTCCTAAGTGGAAGTCCCCTAGTATTTTCCTGAGGAAGGCACTATGGGTCTGTTCACTTAGTTCCCTTAGTTCATGTAGGATTTCTCAAGTATCCAATGATGTCGGAGCCTTCATGTGAGTTTAGTTTCTCCTGAGGAGGAATGTAAACCGTTCACAGTTGTTGAGCCGCATGGGATATGATTCCTAAGTAGGAGCCTCCTAGTACTTTCCTGAGGAAGGCACTATGAGTCTGCCTACTTAGCTCCCTTTCTTTGGTAAGCTTGTCTTGAAGCTTGAAGACTGGGATTGATTTCTCCCTTTAGGGTAGATTAGGGTTTTACTTAGGGATTTGCTTAGAGATTTGCTTTAGGACTTTGCTTAGAGATTTGATTAGGGTTTTGCATAGGGCTTTGCTCAGAGGTAGGTTAGGGTTTTGTTTTAGGGTTGTTTAGGGGTCCTGCTCAGGGTTTTGGCTTAAGCTTGGGATAGGAGTTTGCCAGGCTGGGTAGCCTTCTCTTTGTGTTGTTTGACTTGTGTGGTGTTGTGCTGCATTAGACTTAGGGGTTCATATAGATATTTCTGAGATAGGTGCATCTTAGAAATAGGCTTTGTGTGCATGAGAAGTTGAGGTGGTCCTCCTTCTGCTTGATTGTTATTGAGTGGCTTTGCTTGCTGGTATTTGGTAGAGTTGAGCTCCCTTGCCTCTGTGGTTTGTGGCCTTTGTGCCTAGCTTGTTTGGTTGTTGCATTCATGCATATTTCCAGTATTTCTTTACTTTGCAGTGATTCCTGTTTGTTGTTCAGTTCTATTGCCATGACCCCTTAGGAGCTCTAACTTCTCTATTGTGGAGGAGTTATGATAGACATTAGGTTGGTTAACCAGGCATGATAACATTAGGTAGATTCCCCTTTTCAAACATAGTTTTAGGGTGTCTCTTTCCTTCCTCAAAACAACAGAAAAACACTTAATAAAGGATAAAACAAAAGTGAATTTATTTCTTCCGTCAAAAGATTTGAACAAACATCAAAACCTTTTTGTCCTCCTGGACTGTGAAAACCCTTGGTTAAGGTGCATTTTCCCATAAAAAACACTTGAACAGCTTGTGTCGTGCGTAGTCGAACTACGTTTGCTCTGATCTTCCATGTCGTGTGGAAGTACGTAGGCACATGACGCGATGTCCTGGCGAGCAACCTTCCCCCCGTCTAGACGTAGGTAGTCGAACTACGTTGACTCTGACTTTCCCATTGCACGAGGGAGTACGTAGGCCCAGAACAGCGTATGTTCTGTCGAGTCCTGTCCTTTTCTTTCCTTTTCAGACTGACCATTAGCGTAGATAGATAAACACACCTTTTTCCTTATAAACACCAGGCGTGGATCCCGTCGAGTACGACAGACGTGAGGGGTGCTAATACCTTCCCCTTGCGTAACCGACTCCCGAACCCAGGTTTTGGTTGCGATGACCATACCTTTTCCCGTTTTTTACGAGGTTTACTTCGAGCATTTCCTTTCCCTCCGTTGGGATAAATAACGCACGGTGGCGACTCTTCTGTCAGCCGGCGCCGATTTTCGCAGTAGCGACACTTTGCTGTTGCTTGTGTGACTGCTTGGTGTGTTGCATTATACTAGGCCTCATGTAGTTGATTCTAGGACTAAGAGCATTCTAAAGGTTGAGATTAGCTCCCTTTGCTTGTCTGCATCTAGAGGTTGAGTTTGGCTCCCTCTGCTTGACTGTTATTATCTGGCTTTGCTTGCTGGTTTAAGGTTGACTCTGTCTCCCTTGCCTGTGCTTTGTGTGTTGCCTTTGGGCTTGCTTGCTCTAGAAGTTGAGCTTGGCTCCTTCTGCTTGTTTGTTGCATTGCATGCATCTTATTTACAGTTATTTCTTTACAGTTTATCTCCTTTGCTGTTGTTTTCCTTTGCCATGTTCCCCTAGGAACTCTGACTTCTCTTGTTCAAGAGAAGTTATGAAAGACATTAGGGTTCTAACCATGCATGATAACATTAGGTAGTTCCCTCCTAACCTCAACCATAGGTTCAATTTTGCATGACAACTTTAGGATTGGATCAGTTCCCCTTTAGTGCGTCTTTTCTCTTCTCATCTTCGAACAAATCAAGATACAGTAATAAAGGTTAATTGACGTTGTACGTTGCGAGCCTTAAGCTACTTGAGAAAGGGTTTTTGGAGAGTTTCTTTCCAACAGTCTGGATGTTTAGTATGGTACCCTTTGGCTCACATGCGACACATTCACTCTCAGGTCATAGTCTCTAGTGCGATATCAGTTGCAAACATCTGTAGAAGACACTTCTTTTAAAAAACAGAAAACAAAGATCAAACATATTTTTGTCCTCTTGGACCTTTAATCCCTGGAAACCATTTTCACAAGGAGAGTTTTGTTAACTCTCGGTTCTACCGCAAACGGTAAACGCCTAAATCTCCGTCGAGCGAGCTGCATACATCAAATTGCTGGATTCGTCTGTTAACCCTACTCGGATAAAAAAGACAAACTTGTGTCTCTCGTGTCCCGAACTACGTTTGCTCTGATCTTTCGCACTGTGTGAAAGTACGTAGGCACGAGATGTGATATCTCGACGAGCAACCTTCCCCCGTAACCCGTAGTTAGGCGAACTACGTTGACTCTGATTTTTTGTTCCAGACGGGAATACGTAGGCATAAAACTGCTGTGTTCTATCAAGTCATTTTCTTTTCTTTTCAGACCAGAATTTTAGCGTAGATAGATATAATAAACCCGTGGGATAAACACAACAAGCGTGGATCCCATCGAGTACGATGGACGTGAAGGGTGCTAATACCTTCCCCTTGCGTAACCGACTCTCGAATCCAGACATTGGTTGCGATGACCTTGTCTTATACCTTTTCGTAAGGTTTTTTCCGATCGTTTCCTTTCCTATTCTGAGGGATAAATAACGAAAGGTGGCGACTCTTCTGTTTTGCTAGCACCTTATTTTTCACAGTAGCGATAGCTGGCGACTCTGCTGGGGACTTATAGCTCCTGGGGACTTTTCCCATCCCCTAGGCTGGGACCGTTTCCCATCCCCTATACCAGTCAATCCTAGCGCTTGTGTGTTTACATGTTGGGTTTTATTTATCGCACTTTAATTTCCGCATTTTATTTTCAGTATGATATCATTATTGTGCTGTTGTGGGAAGGGGCTCTGATGAGTGAGAAGCCAGACCCAGGCTTGAGCGTACTTAGCATTAGTTGTGGAAAGTAGTGGGCGCGTGCTTGCTTGGCAGGCACTAGTGTCTCATAAAGTCCACGCTCAGACGACGTTCTCCCGGTTGACTTCTTTTCCAGCCCTTTGGGCTTGAGGGGTTGTTGGTTTGGAGGATTGTCGACTCTGGGGACCGATCATTTGTGACTCAGCTGAGTGAGGCCACTTCAAGAGATGATGATGCCACACCTTCTGGGTATCGTATCATCATTTCTTGAAATTCTGTGACGCTGGGAAATGCATAGGATGCCATACCTTATCTGTGATTAGGTCCATACCTGTGAGCGGGGTCGGGTTATTGCAGGAAACCTTAACCTTCAGACTACCTGGTTTTCTTGACAGTGAATCAGTGTTGTTGGGTTCAGAGGGTTCTTATCATCAGAGATGTGGTTGTTCTCGACAGTGCATATTTATGGGTCTTCTTCAGGGTTGTGCTATCAGAGCAGTGTTATGATTGTGTTGGATCAGAGCCTTGATCTCCTCAGTAGCATTATCTTGATCCCCTGTTGCATGATTGCATTTTGCATTTTGCATACTCATTTGCATATCATTAACGTGTGTCTGTGTTGCAGGTGCATATTATCCCCCAGTTCCGGTATTTCTTGCCTTCTGTTGTGCTAGTATGGGATCTCTGAAGAAGAATGTGGCCTACAAGCTCCCTACCCCAGATGTTGCTCTGTTGTCCAGTTTGATTGCCTTGGCAGATGATACAGTGAGAGGGGAATTCAGAAAATCTTATGGGAAGCTGCTCAGTCTGGTTCGTAAACCTTCCGTATATGAGTTGAATGGGTTGTATGCCTTGCTACAGTTCTATGACCCTCCTTTGAGATGCTTCACTTTTTCGGACTTCATTCTTGCACCTACATTGGAGGAGTATGCTGAGTTGTTGGGTGTACCTATTAAGAATCATATGCCATTTGTTCACATGGACGCTAAGCCTGATCTGGCTAATCTAGCTCTTGCTCTTCATCTGGATGCCTCTAAGTTAATCCTGTCCAGTTGGAATGGGGTTCCTGGATTTTCTGTGCAGTTCCTAGTTGGGAAAGCCAAACAGTGTGCCAAAGACGGTTGTTGAATTGTATTCAACGCCATTCTTTCCCTCTGCATATATGGCATCATTTTGTTTCCCAACATGCCTGATTTTGTAGACTTGGAAGCCTTCCATATCTTTGCCTCAGGGAATCCAGTCCCTACCTTGATTGGAGATGTGTATCATTCCGTCCATTACAAGAACGAAAATAGAAGGGGTAAGAATGTATCATGTTGTGTGCCCTTACTCTACAGATGGTTTGATAGTCAGCTGCCTAAGAAGGGTCTCTTTGCTTGATCTGCAGCCACAGCTGAGTGGTCTGAGCGCTTGATGGGTTTATCAGCAGAGAGAATTATGTGGTTTGATAGAGATATGTTGGGAACTAAAGTCATATTCAACTGCAGTGGTTTTCCGAATATACCTTTGATAGGAAGAAAGGGTTGTATAGACTACAATCCATCTCTGCTTGTCAGATAGTTTGCCTATGCTTTGAGGGGTCCACCAAAAGATGGAGAGGTGCAGGAATCTCTATATCTCACAGGTCTTCTAGAAGGGGATATGTTAGCTAAGCTCCAGCATGCCTGGAATGATATCAGTAGACGAGGAAAATCATTGTTGGGTAAGAGTAATAGCCAGGCTTATGCTCCGTATGTGACCTGGATCAAGACCAGAGCAGAGACCATAGGGATGCAATTTCCACCTGCTAATCAAGAGTGCCCTTCAGCGGTTGAAGAGCCTACTACAGTGCCTATTCAGCAGTATAATCAGGTGTTAGCTAAGAAGGAAGAACTGAAAAAGGCCAATGAAGAGTTGGAGAAAGAGCTGTCACAGCTCAGAAGCGAGAGAATCAAAGTCGTCCACTCCTTCAAGAAGCAGACAGAGTTGGTGAACAGGTTAGGCACGGACTTGACCAAGCAGATAGCTGACCGTGAAAGTTTGGGTCCGGACTTCAAATCTGTCAACGATGTATTGGCCACCAAGAAGCAGAACCTGGATGAAGCATACCGGAGAATATCCAAGTTCAATCAGTAGTGGAACGCCACTATAGCCAGCAACAAAGAGAGGGAGGATAAACTAAAACAACAGATCTCCAAATTGAAGGCTCAGGTGAAGGCCAGTGAGAAGAGGTTTGATGAGGAAACTGCTCGCAGATATGCTACTGAGGATCTGCTAAATAAAGCTATCGCTAACCTGAAAGATCGCAAGCAGATGGTCGAGTCTAAGAAGCGAAGGTTAGAAGACTGTTTTGGCCAGGGGGCGTGGGAAGATTCAGTTGAAGGTCTCCAGTGCACTATTATGCAGAGAGAGTTTCTTGTTGAAGGGTTAGTCACTTGACCTGATCATCCCAAGACAAAAGTTGCTAGAAGAGTTTCGTGCCTGCTGTCGCACTTGATTATCTTTGTAACCATTTGTATTTTTTTGAGCTTTGATGTAGGCTGACCATCACCAGGCTTATTGGTCGAGGTCATGCTATTGATTCCCCATGTATTCGGTGACTTTGTACTGCTGCCTTGTTGGGCCATATATATATGAGATGTTATTTCAGTGACTGGATCAAGACTTCTTGTTATCAGCACTGGCACTTTGGCACTCGAATCGGGGGATAAATCACCCTAATGCATAGACACACGTTTGCATTTGCATAAATCATTTGCATAGCAGGTACCTTGAGTTGTTTCCTAACCCTCTGTCGATGCAAGTTTCAGGATTGCCGATCAGCGAATTCATCGCTACTCTACGAGAAGTAACTGCAAGAAAGCTATGGATCAAATGCAAACTAAGATGCAGGAGATGCGCGACAGGATGGCGCAGTTCATGCAGGTGATGGAAACTGTGGCCAAGGGCCAAGAGCAGCTTCAAACTCTGGTGCAACCTCTGATTGCCAGGGTTGACAGTCAAGGTGTGCTACATGGCGAAGTTGCTACTGATCCTCCTCATGGCGAGACTCTCCAAGCTGGTGATGTTATACCAGTGGTTGTCCCCAATACGACTAAGAACGGTAACAGAGCTGGGAATGGGAACGTGACTGGTAATGGTAACGGGTATGTGGAAACCAATGGAAACATTGTTGCTGGAAATGCTGGGTTTAATGTTGGAACTGGGAATGTTGGTTTAGGTGTTGGTGCTGGCAACACTGGTGTAGGCATTGGTGCAGGCAATGCTGGTTTTGGTGGTGCCAATCAGGGTTATGGAAATCAGGTTTATGGAAATTAGGGCTTTGGTAATGCAGGTTTTGGCAACGCAAGCAACAACGGTTACACCGCTGGTTTCGGACCAGGTGCTGGCAATCAGGGTTTTGGTAATATGGGGTATGGTCCCAAGTTCAATCAGACTGGCTTTGGTCCTAATGCTGCTTATGCTGGGTATCATAACGGGGATTCTCACTGGCGAGAGGATCGTCAAGAAGATGCTTTCCCTCCGCCAGGCAGGGATCTTGAGATGCCCGCTGACAATGACCGAAGGTTCAAGATGTTGGAAGAACAGATGAGGAATCTTGCTAATCAGAATTCTGCGGGGTTGGACATGGCCAACATGGGATTGGTTCCTAGTTTGAGGATGCCACTCAAGTTCAAAGAGCTTGTTTTTGACAAGTATAAGGGGGATACTTTCCCAAGAGTTCACGTGCGGTCGTATTATCGGAGAATGTCTGCCTATTCTGATGACGAAAAGATGCTGATGCATTATTTCCCGGATAGCTTGTCTGGACCGTCATTGGAATGGTATATGGGGTTAGAGCCTACTCAGATTGGTAGCTGGAAGGAGTTGGCGGAAGCCTTGGTCAAGCATTACCAATATAACAGCGACCTTGCGCCGAACAGGGTCCAACTCCAAAATCTTTCTCAGAAGAATGGCGAGAGTTTCAAAGAGTACGCCCAAAGGTGGCGTGAGCTTGCAGCTAGGGTGCACCCACCCATGGTAGGGCGTGAGTTGGTGGATATGTTTGTGGGCACTTTCTCTGGGCTGTATTATGACAGGCTTATCAATTGTACGACAACTAATTTTTCTGAGTTGGTACTCTTGGGAGAGCGTATCGAGAATGGTGTCAAGATCGGTAAGATTCAAGCAGGAGAATCTACCTCAGCTGGAGGTGATAAAAAGGTTTTTGGGAACAAGAGGCAGGGAGACACTAACTTAGTATACAGCGCCCGGAGAAGAGATAGAAATCAAAATTAGCACAGGCAGCAGGTCGCCAGTGTGACAATTCCTGTACCTCAACAGCAACAACAACATCCACAGCAGCAACAGGGACAACAAAATTCGGCTCCGCAGGGATACCCAGGTCGGGATAGGGCTGTGAAAAGAGTATTTGATGTACCTCCCCTACCGTATGCTCAGCTTCTTCCAACTTTATTACAATTGCAGCTTGTTGAGAAAAGGACGTTAGCTCCGCTGAAGGGCACGCCTCCTTTTGGTTATGACGCCAATGCCCATTGTGAATTCCACTCCGGGGCGCCCGGTCATAGCATCGAGAACTGTCATGCTTTCAAGCACAAAGTGCAAGATTTGATAGATAGCAAGGCTATAAACTTTGGCAATGAGACACCCAACATTGAGAAAAATCCGATGCGGTCTCACGGATCTGCGCAGGTGGGTGCAATCGTGGAAGATACCAGTCTGAATTTGGTTATGAATGTGGACAAACTGAAGACGCCTCTGGGTTATGTCAAGAGCAGATTGCTGAAAGGGGAAGTGTTCCCTGGTTGTGATACATATTGTGTTGACTGTTTGGCCCGGCCTGAGGGTTGTGATAGCCTGAGAAGAGGTATTCAAGGGCTGATTGACGAAGGAACGCTGCAATTCGACCGTATTGCTGAAGATAAGCCTGTTGAGGCAATAGCTGAAAAGCAGGGCGAAGTTGCAATGGTTACAATCCCGTTTAAGACTGTCACGATATTGGCGCCTCCCAAGAGACCGACTATCCCAATAACCAAAGATGGACCCATTCCATATGAGAGCACTAAAGCCATCCCTTAGAACTATGGAGCGGAATTTTACTGCAATGGAGAAAAGATTAACCTGGCAAGCCCGCCAGTAGGGTTAGTTGATAACCTTGTGGGGGCAGGGGGCATAACCCGCAGTGGCAGAATTTTCATGTCGCCAGAAGTAGAAGCTGAGAGAATTGCCAAAGGGAAGGGTAAAGTCGATGAAGAAGGACCTTCTCAAGAGAAGGAAAAAGAGGCTTTGACCCAAGATGTGGAAGAATTCATGAGATTGATTCAGAAGAGCGATTATAAAATTGTCGATCACCTGCAGCAGACGCCTTCCAAAATCTCGTTTTCTCCATTGTTGCTTTGTTCCGAAGCTCATCGGAACGCTTTGCTGAAAGCCCTTAACGCTGCTTTTGTACCCAGGGGATATCCGTAAATCATCTCAAAGGAGTGATTGCACACGTGAACGCGGGGCATGGCCTTGGCTTTACGGATTTTGATTTAACACCTTCGGGCCGCAACCATAACAGTGCGTTGCATATTTCAGTTGAGTGTAGGGGCACTGTCATGTCTCATGTCCTCGTTGACACTGGTTCGTCCTTGAATGTTTTGCCCAAGAAGGCACTGTTGAAGCTGGATACCCGAGGTATAATCTGCACGCCAAGTGACTTGGTAGTGAGAGCTTTTGACGGGACTAGAAGGTCCGTGTTTGGAGAATTGACTTTGCCAATCCAGGTTGGTCCAGAGGTGTTAGACACCGTGTTTTACATCATGGACATACAGCTAGCTTATAGCTGTTTGCTTGGACGACCTTGGATTCACTCTGCAGGGGTTGTAACGTCTACGTTACACCAAAAGCTCAAGTATATGGTCGGTGGTAGCATTGTCACTATATGCGGGGAGGAAGACATCCTGGTAAGTCACCTGTCATCATTCAAATATGTCGAAGTGGATGGCGAGATCCATGAGACATTGTGCCAAGCCTTTGAAGGGGTGCAGATCAGAGACAAATCTCCTGTCGTAAGCAGTGGACCAGAGGTGGCTATGTCGTCGTACAGAGAAGCCCAAGCGGTAGTTCAGGCCGGCGAGACTAAAGGTTGGGGTCAAGTTCTGGAGATTCCTGTTAAGCAGGATAGGTTCGGCTTAGGGTATCACCCGTCGTCGTCATCTTCATCACCGAGCGCGCCAAAGTTCAAAGGGCCGATTGTGTTTACTCCAGGAGGAGTCAGTTTTGAACAGATCAATGTTGTGTCTGACAGTGAGGATGGAGATAGCGACTGTGACATGGATTCATGGATCAAGCCCAGCAAGCCAGGACAAAGCCTATGCAACTGGTCTATCCAGGACTTTATTCAAGTGACGCCGAAACAGTAATGCCTTGTTTTTTAGATTATTGTACAATCCTATTCCTACCCGGGGCATAGTGATTTTATTTCAGGGCCTACTTTTTTATATGTATGCTTTGCTTTAATCATCAAATAAAGGTGTTTTTCTCATGCAAATTTTGTGATCCCTGTTTTTCTGTTTTTTATTTTTAACAATAAAATGGCAATGTGGTTGTATGCTTCGTTTTCATATCATTTGAAGCATTTAACCCTTTCTCTTGCAGGATCCATATTTCAGATGACACCGATCAAGAACTCCCTATGACTCGTTTCGACTTTGAGCACCCGATATTCCAATTCGAGGAAGAGATTGTTGAGGACAACGACTTACCAGAAGAGCTGACTCGACTTTTGAAACAAGAAGAGAGAATCATTCTGCCTCATCAGGAGGATATCGAGGTCGTTAATTTGGGTTTTGAAGAAGTTGTCAGGAATGTCCGGATAGGGGCTGCGCTGCAAAGCGATATCAAGCAGAGACTTGTCGAGATGCTGCGAGAGTATAGTGACATCTTTGCTTGGTCTTATGAAGATATGCCTGGGTTAGACACTGATATTGTGGTCCACCGCTTGCCATTGCGTGAAGACTGTCTGTCGGTCAAGCAAAAGCTCAGAAGAACGAAACCATATATGGCCGTAAAGATTAAAGAGGAAGTTCAGAAACAGTAGGACGCTGGTTTTCTAGCTGTTACAACTTACCCTCCTTGGGTCGCCATTATAGTACCTGTACCAAAGAAAGATGGTAAGGTGCGTATGTGCGTTGACTATCGGGATCTGAACAAGGCGAGCCCTAAGGATGATTTCCTGCTTCCTCATATTGACGTATTGGTCAACAATACTGCTCAATTCTCTGTGTTTTCCTTCATGGACGGCTTTTCGGGCTACAATCAAATTAAGATGGTGCCAGAGGATATGGAGAAAACAAATTTTATTACCCCGTGGGGAACGTTCTGCTACAAAGTGATGCCCTTTGGTTTGAAGAACGCTGGGGCAACATATCAGCGTGCTATGACGACACTATTTCATGACATGATGCATAAAGAGATCGAGGTCTATGTTGACGATATGATTGCCAAATCCCAGACGAAGGAAGAGCATCTGGTGAATCTTCTGAAATTGTTTGAAAGGCTTAGGAAATTCAGGCTGAGGCTGGATCCTAATAAGTGCACCTTCGAGGTGAGATCTGGAAAGCTACTGGGGTTCATTGTTAGTGAAAAAGGAATAGAGGTTGATCCTGCAAAAATAAAAGCGATACAAGAAATGCCAGTGCCAAAAACGGAGAAAGAGGTTTGTGGCTTTTTGGGGAGGTTGAACTACATTGCCCGGTTCATATCTCACCTTACAGCCACGTGTGAGCCGATGTTTAAACTATTGAAAAAAGATCAGACGATTGTCTGGAACGAAGATTGTCAAAAGGCGTTTGAAAGAATAAAAGAATACTTGCAGGAACCTCCGATACTGATACCCCCAGTAGCTGGGAGACCACTGATCATGTACTTGACGGTTCTTGAGAATAGAATGGGTTGTGTTCTCGGTCAACATGACGAGACTGGGCGAAAAGAGCATGCGATCTATTACTTGAGTAAAAAGTTCACAGATTGTGAGTCCCGTTACTCAATGCTCGAAAAGACGTGTTGTGCACTTGCTTGGGCTGCCAAACGTCTGAGACAATACATGCTGAATCATACAACCATGCTGATTTCGAAGATGGATCCGATCAAATATGTCTTCGAAAAGCAGGCACTTTCAGGAAGGATTTCCCGATGGCAAATGGTACTGACAGAGTACGATATACAGTATGTCTCGCAAAAGGCTATCAAAGGTAGCGTACTTTCATAATACCTGGCTGAGCAGCCAATCGATGATTACCAGCCAATGAAGTTTGATTTTCCTGACGAGGATATCATGTACTTAAAGATGAAAGATTGCGAAGAGCCGTTGCATGGTGAAGGTCCTGAACGCGGTTCCCAATGGAAATTGATTTTTGTCAGGGCTGTTAATTCATATGGAAGTGGAATTGGGGCAATCATCACTACTCCCCATGGGACTGACATCCTGTTCACTGCCAGATTGACATTTCCAGTTACCAATAATGAGGCTGAATATGAGGCGTGTATCATGGGTCTCGAGGAGGCTATTGATTTGAGGATTAAAAATCTTGATGTGTATGGAGACTCCGCGCTAGTCGTGAACCAGATCAAGGGAGAGTGGGAGACTCGTCAGCCTAATCTGATATCGTACATGAATTATGCAAGGAGGTTGTTGCCTTTCTTTGACAGAGTAGAGTTTCACCATGTGCCACGGGCAGAAAATCAGATGGCTGACGCTCTTGCGACATTATCTTCGATGTACAAGGTTAACTTCTGGAATGATGCTCCCAGGATAGTTATCTCTCGCCTTGATAGGCCCGCCTTCATATTCGCCATTGAGGAAGCTCCCGATGGCAAGCTGTGGTATTTTGATATCCAGAATTTCCTAAAGAACCAAGAGTATCCAACTGGGGCATCCAGCCGCGATAAGAAGAATCTTAGGAGATTGGCTGGCAACTTCTACTTGAATCCAGATGGCGTTATGTACAGGAGAAACCATGATTTGGTGCTATTGTGATGTGTGGATGAGAAAGAAGCTAATCTGCTTATGGAAGAGGTCCACGAAGGAACCTTTGGCACACACGCCGATGGACATGCTATGTCTCTAAAGTTATTACGGGCAGGGTATTATTGGCTGACAATGGAAAGAGATTGTTTCAAGTTTGCGAAGAAGTGCCCTAAATGCCAGATTTATGCTGACAAGATTCAGGTGCCGCCGAGCCCTTTGAATGTTATGGCCTCCCCGTGGCCTTTCTCCATGTGGGGCATCGATATGATTGGCAAAATCGAGCCCACCGCATCCTACGGACACCAATTCATCTTGGTAGCAATCGATTACTTTACCAAGTGGGTCGAAGCAGCATCTTACGCCAATGTTACCAAGCAAGTAGTAGCCCGGTTTATCAAAAAGGACATCATCTGCCGTTACGGAATCCCTAAAAGGATCATTACTGACAATGGTTCGAAATTGAATAACAAGATGATGAAGGAACTGTGCTAGAGTTTCAAGATTGAGCATCATAATTCATCCCCATATCGGCCCAAGATGAATGGCGCTGTCGAAGTGGCCAATAATAATATCAAGAAGATAGTTCAGAAGATGGTTGTGACATACAAAGACTGGCACGAGATGTTGCCCTTCGCATTGCACGATTATCGTTTGACGGTACGCACATCAACCGGGGCAACACCTTTCTCACTGGTGTATGGTATAGAAGTTGTCCTACCCTTGGAAGTTGAGATTCCTTCTTTGAGAGTTTTGCTCGATGTCCAACTTGATGAGGCAGAGTGGATAAGGAATAGGCTGAATCAACTCAGTTTGATGGATGAGAAGAGACTTGTATCTATCGCATATGGTCGGTTATACCAGAGCCGGATGAAGAAAGCTTACAACAAGAAGGTGCGCTCTCGAAGCTTTCGGACGGGCGATCTTGTACTGAAGAAGATTCTCCCACCACAATCGGATCACAGGGGCAAATGGACTCCCAACTATGAAGGTCCATATATCATTCGAAAGGTCTTCTCTGGAGGAGCCTTACTGTTGTCCACCATGTATGGCGAGGGTTTTACATCCCCTATGAACTCGGACGCAGTTAAAAAATACTTTGCTTAAAGAGACCTGCTGGACAGAAAAAAGAAAGTCCAGGCAAAAGTGGGGCATCTCGGCGAACCAAAAAGAAAAAAGGAAAGGTTTGGGAAATAATTAGGGATAAAATTGAAAAAATGTACACCTACGAAGTCGAAAACCTGAAAAGGCAACTTCGGCAAAAAGGGTATCCCGGTGAATTGAAAACCTGCAAAGGGCGATTCAGGCAAAAGTTAGGGATTGAAAAAGCAAATGACTGTGGTCCGAGTTTGATACTGCATTGCTTAGTGGTTTGGGAGTACCTGAGGGTCGATTATCCAAATTAATCTCTTCCGAGGACGGAGTATCGGGAAAGCGTCGGAGTCAGGCGCGTCATAGGAGGATCAGCTCATGGTGTTTGTCTGTACCACGTTGCCGACATGTATACAAATTTCTTTATACCTCTGTACATATTTGTATTTATTTTGTAGCTTCCTCTTTTCAGGAGTTGCATCCACTGTACAAACTTTGCCTATTTACAGGCTCGTTATCAATAAATGCATATTATTCAGTACTTGGTGTTTGTTTTAAAGTTTACTGTTTTGTTTGTGGAAAACGCCGATGTTTTGATAAACTTGCACGTGCATAAACTTGCAGGCCTCGGCCAATAATTGTTAAAACTTTGAATTGACTGAACAATTGTCACGGATACTGACCTGGATATTTCCTTTCGTATAGGATGTCTTGTGGTTGTTCATATTTTGTAAGGTCGTTACCTTTGCAGCAAACAGCTAAGGGATCGTGTTTCCCCAGACGGAGTCCCTTAACGTAGGAGCAGGCTCTAGGTGATCTTATTCCTCCCCAGTAGATGGAAGTCACATCTTTATCCCCAGAAGAGTTGGATGCGAGCTAGCAAGCAATCAAGCAGTGATGTTCATCCCCAGCAGGTGGTCATGTACACATTCAATCCCCAGTGATGTCCTCACAGGGTACCACCAGGTGGTCGGTGGTTTGAAAGGTTCATTCCCTCGCAGGATTGTTCTTTCTGTTTCTCCAGCAGGTTGTCTTTCCTCCCATAGGCTGTTCATCCTCTGCAGAGTTTGTAACTATGGTTTTGTGGAGTTATCCCCCAACAGGATTGTTTCTCCCTCCAGCAGAGTCGGTTCACCTTTCCAGTATTTACTTTGCTGGAATAATTCTGTGATATCCGGTTATCCCTTGCGGAGTTGGCTTTGTCTTCAGCATTTATTTTGCTGAAGCGTTTCTGTATTTAGCTTTTCTCCAGCAGCCCGAGCCTGCATTTGCATCTTGCATATATCATCATATCTGCATCATATTTGCATTTCATCATCAGACGCGTAGCATTTCCATTCCTTTTGGAACATTACGCCATTTTTAAACATATGCATTTTGAACATAAGCCAGGTTGGTTATATCTTTGTGTTCAGGTGTTTTTCCCTGCAGGTAATTTGAATTCATTTTCAGAATGGTTTTCGAATATTCGAATTTTTGACATGAGATGTGTGATGGTAACGTTCGTCCTACCATGTGTGTCCTCATCAGAGTTGCTTGGTTAAGTTTCTCTTCTTCCCCAGCAGAGTTGTCCTCAGATTGCTGTTACGTCAGCATTCTAAAGGGAAAGATTTCAGTGATTAGACCTTTGAAGTCGTTACTTGTTGTCGATGTAAGTACCTGGCAGTTGATGTTAGAGTTCCCCCAGTAGAGTCTTCCTCGGATTGCTGTTACGTCAGTGTTGAAAATCTCGTGGATGAAACCTTTGGAGTTGTTACCCGTGTTGACAGAGATTTTGCTTATTCTCACCCGTGTTGACAGAGAGTTTACCCATGTTGACGGAGATTGTTACCCAGGTTCGCGCTTTACGTAGCACAAATACCGGTAGTGTCAGAAATGTTCCCCCCAGAGTCGATTGTTCGAGTCTTCGGATGCCCAATACCGCACTTTTATTTAGTGCGATGCTCGTTTCTTCAGAAATGGAAGATCCAGGATAGTACATGGATGACTCACTTTACGTAGCGTATGCTCGTTTCTTCGGAAATGGAAGGTCAAGGATAGTATATTGACAATCCGCACTTTTATTTAGTGTGATGCTCGTTTCTTCGAAAATGGAAGATCCAGGATAGTACATGGATGACTCGCTTTACGTGGCGTATGCTCGTTTCTTCGGAAATGGAAGGTCAAGGATAATATATTGACAATCCGCGCTTTACGTAGTGTATGCTCGTTTCTTCGGAAATGGAAGGTCAAGGATAATATATTGACAATCCGCGCTTTTATCTAGTGCGATGATCGTTTCCTCGGAAATGGAAGATCCATGATAGTACATGGATGACTCGCTTTACGTAGTGTATGCTCGTTTCTTCGGAAATGGAAGGTCAAGGATAGTATATTAACAATCTGCACTTTACGTAGTGTATGCTCGTTTCTTCGGAAATGGAAGGTCAAGGATAGTATATTGGCAATCCGCACTTTACGTAGTGTATTCTCATTTCTTCGGAAATGGAAGGTCAAGGATAGTATATTGACAATCCGCGCTTTTATCTAGTGTGATGCTCGTTTCCTCGGAAATGGAAGATCCAGGATAGTACATGGATGACTCGCTTTACGTAGCGTATGCTCATTTCTTCGGAAATGGAAGGTTAAGGATGATATTTTGATATGGTCCTATGACGTAGTGCCCGCTTATCGTAGCGTATTGTTGATTCAATGCCTGTGGCGTCACACAGGTAGTTGATGTTGAAATCAGGTTTTGTATCAGATGATTGATGAGTTTGTTGCCGTGACAACCGGATTCAATTTTTTGGATCTTTTTCCCCAAGCAGTTTGTGCAGTTTATTTCTTCGGTTAGCAAATTTTCGGGTTCTCTGGTATTCAACCGTCTTCTACCTCGATTGGCTGAAAGCCGTTCGCTTTTCATCCGGTCAGGTCCAAGTCGCTTGAATAGGGGCAGCTGTTGCACCCCAAAATTTGCCTAACCTTTTCTTACTTGGTTTCTGTTTCATTGCATTAGCATTGCATTGTTCTAGCATTTTCATAGCATAGAATTATTCATTTAGCAGGGGATCAAGTGTGGTTTATATCAAGAGGAGCCTTTCTAGAGTTTTTGTTCAAGCTTGAGAAGTCACCAAAGTCATCAGGAAGAGGGTTGGGTTCTTGAGAAGTTTGTATGTTTGTATGTGGTTAATCTCCTAACCTGAGGACCAATGGAAGACCATCAGTGGGTTGTGAAGCTTTAGTCATGGACAGAGTGTGGATAGAGCTCATGGAGTGCCTTGAGGGTCATGGTGGAGCTCAATCAAGTCATTGTGTCAAGTGTGAAGAGCCACAGTTGAGGGTGTTGCTATTAGGGTTTTCATCTGAGTAGCCCTAAGTCAATTGTGCAATTGAAGAGGATCAAGGCCCAATTCTAAGTCTTTGTGATCATGGAAAGTTGTGTTGAGTTACATGAGGTGATATTCCAAGATCAATCCAAGAAGAATTCAATGTGTGAGGAGTTGCTAAACTAGGGTTCTCAGGGTAAAATCCCCTAATTAGTGCCTAACTTCAAGACCACTTATCTCAAGATACAAGTTTCAATCTCCACTTTTGTCCAACATGAAACTTGTAGATCATGCTCTTAGCTTTAATTTGAGTACTAGAAGTCCTCCATTAGATTTATAGAACTCAAGTTATGGTCCAGACAAGTTACAAGTCATCAGATGAATGTGAAATTTGTCTGTGAAAATTCACCAGATTCCATGGAACTTTTGACCTAGAAGGGTGTTTCTCCTAAGCTTTTGGCCAACGTGAAAGTTGCAGGTCTTGATATTAGCTTTCCAAATTGTACTAGAAGTCTTCTATCTGATTTGTAGAACTGAAGTTATGAGGTTTACAAGTCAACGGTATTTTGGGAAAGTGAGATTATAGGTCATTTGGCATTATAGGTCATTTTCACTATCTTGCAAGTTTCAAATGAAGTTTTGTTCAATACAAAATTTGCTCAAAATGATGTTTTTAGGTTAACCATGTACTCATGATGAATTGATTTGGCTTAGGGTGAGACTTGGTTTGAAAGAAATTGACAAAAGGAGGATTAAAAAGCATTTAAGTGAAAAATTCTCAAATTAATTCTATGTCTTCAAACAAGACCAAGTGAGTACTCATTTTAATCATAAAAATCATTCTAAGCACTTTGGCATTATTAGAATTTTCATTTAGGGCTTATTTCATGGTGGTTTGATTTGTTACTTCATGAATAAGCAACATCTCAAAGATTGCTCATAAGGTGCAAACAAGCTTTCCAATTGATCTCTACACTCTCACCAGACCATAAGCAAGGGAATTGAAGCTTCTTGGAGAAGTTTTGAGTGCAAATGCGTGTTCACCATGTTTGGAATTTTCAAGGAAAATTGAAATGTGGATATTCTGATTTGGGCCTCCAATGGACCTCCAAAGCCCACATACATCTTCTATATAAGTTCCATGATGGATTCGGATCAATTTTGGTGTTCATTTCGTGCCATAGCCAGATATTGAAGATTGAGTTTCAAGAGCAAAAGTGAGAATCGTGATTTCTGTTTCAGAGCAATTCAAGGCAATTCAAAGCTTCAAGCATCTTCAACATACTTCATTGAGTGGATCTGCACAAGATTGGAGCAAGATGAGAACCCTAACTGCCTCAATTTGAAGCTACAAACCAGGTTTGAACAATTCACGATTGCACTAGTTTTAGCATGATCTAAGTAGAATTGACATGTGGTTAGGCTTTAGAAAGATGATTAGATGGATTCTGGATCAAAATTTGGAGGTTTAGAGACAAATTAGGATGCAACATGATTTATGTTTAGATTTGAATTGGCCTGATCATGAGGTTTTAGCACGATCTAGATAGTTCATAATGACCTACGAAGCAAGAGGAATAGATCTGTGGTTTCAATTGAAGGTTTGATGATGATCATAACTATGGAGCATTTTTTGTTTGTGTTCGAATTTTAAAATCCATGAGGAATTATGATAATTGAAGGTGAGATTTGGAATCAGCATGAAATTTTAAGTGGAACTGTGTGGATTTGGTTGAGGTTCCATGACCTGTACATGATGTCTCGCCAGAGAAGACGACCGACGTCGTTCTCCGGCCACCGCTGCAACTTTCCCTCCATTGCCAGTTCAAACGAGGAAGATGAGTTCCTCACCCTTGGATCTTCCTGGAATGTTGACAAAGTCTCCCAATCGTGCGCTCACGTTTTAACCTTAGAGTTTGACTTGGACTGAATGAAACGTTGCGTTTCATTTATGAGGTGGCAGCACCAGAGCCCTTAGGTTAGGAGACCAAGTCCAACCATCCAACGCCCCTGTTTTATTTTCAGCATATTATTTTCTTTTAATTGATTTTCTAATTATTTTAATTAATTGTTTCATTTTAAATTCATAGAAAATCCAATATTGATCAGAAAAATAAAATAAAAATATGAGCATGTTCTAGATTTAATTTCTGATTTTATGATGCTTTTACATTTCATTTTCATGCAATTCTCCATTTAATTTGATTTTTTGCATTTTCTTTAATTTGATTTATTTCTTCATGTTTTTGTTGATTTTTGTATGCCTGATTGGTGTTGAATTTGGATGAGATTTTTGGCTAGCTGGTAGATTAGAGATGCATGATCCCCTAGGTTTTAATTCAGATTTTTTAGACAGCATTAGGTTCTGTTTTGGATTAGGATCGTTAGACCTTCCATTTTAGGGTTTTCATTTGATACCTTGTGATCTAGGATTTTTTTAGGTGACCTTCCCATTTGATTTGATCCCTGACCTTTCTACTATAGGTCCTTAACCTTCTTAGGCTCCCCTAGAAAATCTTATAGGATTTTAGAAGTAGTATTAGTATTTTAATTTGATTTAGTGCTTAGGCTAGTTTTAATGTGCTTTCAACTTAACACTTGCTTTAGAATGACCGCAATGGTTGCCTTTAGTTCATAATAGGTTTGCTAATCTTCTTTGATGGTGCTTTAGACATGTATAGGCTTCTGTTTGCTTGATTGTGGTGTTTGATTTGGTGTTTAGACCTTTTTTTAGTAGCTTTCTTTGAGCTTGTTCAATTAGGGCTTAGGAAGAGCCTAGTTTGATTTCTCTTTCTTCAAATAAACATGGATTGCTTTGATTGCTTTCCATTCTCATCCTATGATTCAAGGTCCCTATGTGGAAGCCTCATATTTCCTTTGGAAGGATGTGTGGTATTTCATAAGAGGTAGAACCTTTGAGGATGCCTATCTCAGATGATTGGTTGAGTGCCAGGATGGATTCCCTTGGTTTCCATCCTACTTCCCATCATCAATCAATGATCTTGATATTAAATCTCTTCTCTCTTGTTGAAGAATGAAGATGAAGACTTCTCTTGAAGATGGCTTGGACTTGGAGTTGCTTGCAGACTGTTGTTTGTTTTGCTGTGTATCTGCTTTGCTGTTGAGCTGTTTGTCTGCTATTTTGTCTGCTGTATTTTCTGGTTGTTTTGCTGTTGCCTGTGTGACTGCTTGGTGTGTTGCATTAGAATAGGCCTCATGTAGTTGATTCTAGGCCTTAGAGCATTCTAAAGTTTGAGATTAGCTCCCTTTGCTTGTCTGCATCTAGAGGTTGAGTCTGGCTCCCTCTGCTTGACTGTTATTATCTGGCTTTGCTTGCTGGTTTAAGGTTGACTCTGTCTCCCTTGCTTGTGCTTTGTGTGTTGCCTTTGGGCTTGCTTGCTCTAGAAGTTGAGCTTGGCTCCTTCTGCTTGTTTGTTGCATTGCATGCATCTTATTTACAGTTATTTCTTTACAGTTTATCTCCTTTGCTGTTGTTTTCCTTTGCCATGTTCCCCTAGGAACTCTGACTTCTCTTGTTCAAGAGAATTTATGACAGACATTAGGGTTCTAACCATGCATGATAACATTAGGTAGTTCCCTCCTAACCTCAACCGTAGGTTCAATTTTGCATGACAACTTTAGGATTGGATCAATTCCTCTTTAGTGCGTCTTTTCTCTTCTCATCTTCGAACAAATCAAGATACAATAATAAAGGTTAATTGACGTCGTACGCTGCAAGCCTTAAGCTAATTGAGAAAGGGTTGTTGTAGAGTATCTTTCCAACAGTCTGGATGTTTAGTATGGTACCCTTTGGGTGACATGCGACGCATTCACTCTCAGGTCATAGTCTCTAGTGCGATATCAGTTGCAAACATCCGTAGAAGACACTTATTTTAAAAAACAGAAAACAAAGATCAAACATCTTTTTGTCCTCTTGGACCTTTAATCCTTGGAAACCATTTTCACAAGGAGAGTTTTGTTAACTCCCGGTTCTACCGCAAAGGGTAAACGCCTAAGTCTCCGTCGAGCGAGCTGCATACACCAAACTGCTGGAACCGTCTGTTAACCCTACTCGGATAAAAAAGACAAACCTGTGTCTCTCGTGTCCCGAACTACGTTTGCTCTGATCTTTCACGCTGTGTGAAAGTACGTAGGCATGAGATGCGATATCTCGACGAGCAACCTTCCCCGTAACCCGTAGTTAGGTGAACTACGTTGACTCTGATTTCTCGTTCCAGACGGGAATACGTAGGCATAGAACTTCTGTGTTCTGCCGAGTCATTTTCTTTTCTTTTCAGACCAGACTTTTAGCGTAGATAGATATAACAAACCCGTCAGATAAACACAACAAGCATGGATCCCATCGAGTACGATGGATGTGAGGGGTGCTAATACCTTCCCTTTGCGTAATCGACTCCTGAATCCAGACATTGGTTACGATGACCTTGTCTTATACCTTTTCGTCAGGTTTTTTTCGATCGTTTCCTTTCCCGTTCTGAGGGATAAATAACGAAAGGTGGCGACTCTTCTGTTTTGCCGGCACCTTATTTTTCGCAGTAGCGACAGAGTGCCCCTGACCAAATTGGACATGCACAGTTTCATGAAGAGAGGTTTATCGTGGGTAAACCTAATTTCTTCACTAAGGTCCCAGGACTGTATGCTGCCTATATATACAGAAGTAGAAATCCTATTTGAAAACAATTCTTGACAGGGTTTTAGAGAACGTGTATTTGTGAGTGAAGAA
Organism: Lathyrus sativus; assembly: GCA_963859935.3. Lineage (NCBI taxonomy): Eukaryota > Viridiplantae > Streptophyta > Magnoliopsida > Fabales > Fabaceae > Lathyrus > Lathyrus sativus. The sequence continues at coordinate 227,564,035 of OZ012738.1, forward strand.
TTTTGTTCTTTACGTGTATTTGTGTGTCTTAGGAAGTAAACCAAGCAATTATCTGCTGTATGATTGCATTGGTCTAGAGTTCTTAAGTTGTCTGTTAAGTGTGTCAACCTAAGCTTTTAAGCAAGAGTGTTGTGTCCCTTGATCAAAGCTGTGAAGCAAGATCAAGGTGTGTTTGAAGTGTGTTTTCATGTTTATCTGTAACTTTGAATTGGTTGATATCACTGTTGTGATTGAGGGGGAGTGAGTTGATAACTCAGGTCTAGTGTTAGGCTGAAGTGTCATTAGGTAGGTCTTAAGTGAAGAGTGCAAACTGGTTGTTTCACTCTGAATTAATTCTACTAATAGTGAATTTCCTCCCTGGCTTGGTAGCCCCCAGATGTAGGTGTGGTTTGCACTAAACTGGGTTAACAATTACTTGTGTTATTTTCTGTTTTCATTTACAGTTTGTCATTAAGTTTTGTTGTCTGTGTTGTAGTGGATGTCACAACATCCATGATAACATCCACTATTGGGTACCTAGAAATTCAATTGGCATCAAAGCAGGCACCCTGCCTGTTATTTTTTGGGTGAGATCTAGGGAAGATAAATTCTGGTACTATGGACAAGGATATATGATTCACAAATAGACCACCAATTCTGGATGGCTCAAATTATGAATACTAGAAACCTAGGATGATAGCCTTCTTGAAGTCTTTAGACAGCAAGGCATGGAGAGCTTCCAACTCAGGATGGGAACATCTAGGGAAGACTGATAAATATGGAATATCTGTGTTAATACCTGAAGAGGAATGGAACAAAGAGCAAGAGGCCTTGGCTCTTGGGAATTATAAGGCTTTGAATGGCTTATTTAATGGTATAGACAAGAACATTTTCAGACTAGTGCATCATTGTGAACTGGCCAAAAAGGTTTGGGATACTCTCAAAACAACTCATGAGGGAACCTCTAAAGGCAAGAAGTCAAGATTATAAATGCTGACCACCAAGTTTGAAAATCTGAGAATGAAGGAGAATGAGACTATTCTTGAATTCTACATGAATATTCTTGAGATTGACAATACCTCAGGAGCTTTAGGAGAAAAGATGTTTGAAGAAATGCTTGTGAGGAAGATTCTAAGATCTTTGCCTAAGAGGTTTGCCATGAAAGTCATTGTTGTTGAAGAAGCTCAGGATATAAGCAACATGAAAGTGGATGAACTCATTGGTTCTCTCCAAACTTTTGAGATGGGAATGTGTGATCAGGTTGAGAAGAAGAACAAAAGCATAGCTGTTGTCTCAAATACTGCAGATGACTCTGAGGAAGACAATGGTGAAAGTGAGGAGAATTTGTCAAAAGCTATAGCCTTGCTTGGAAGACAATTTAACAAACTGATCAAAAGAATAGATCACAAGTCTAAGCCTAATGACAAGAACACTTCTTTTGACATCAGCAGAAGAGGTAAAAATGAAGAACGGCCCAACCAAGGTAAAGGTGTTCAATGTCATGAATGTGAGGGATATGGGCACATTAGAGATGAATGTCCCACCTATCTCAAGAAGCAAAAGAAAGGCCTAGCAGTCACTTGGTCTGATGGAGATTCTGAGAGTGGATCAGAAGAAGGATCTGCCAAACTTGTCACTGTTCTGAACAATGTATGCATATCTGATGGTGACTCAAGTGAAGGTGAGTTGACCTTTGATGAACTTGCAGCTTCATATAAGAAGCTATGCATCAAAAGTGAAGAAATATATCAGCAAGGAGAGCAACAGAAGAAAAGCATGACGGACTTAGAGGTTGAGAAAATGGAGCATCTGGCAACCATAGACTCTCTCAAAAGTGAGGTCAGCTTGTTGGAATCTAAACTAGATCAGATGTCAAAATCCATAAGGATGCTAAACCCTGGGACTGACACTCTAGAAAAAAATTCTACAAAGTGGTCAGAAAGCAGGAAACATGTCTGGACTGGGATTTGCTGGTAAACAAGGAGCCATCTCAGGGGACAAGAGGACAAAGCCTGAAAATCATAGGTCAAAACGGATGTCACGACCAATGTCACAACATCAGGGGAACAAAAGTAGGAACCTGACCAAGAATAAATTCCAAGGGTATAGGTGTTACTACGGTGGAAGACTTGGACACATTAAACCTTTCTGCTTTAGGTTACATGGATTTCCTAGTCATCCTTATCAACGCAAATCCAAACAGGGTATTCATGCCAAGAAACAACATCAAGTTAGACCCAAAAAGGATGCTCAGGTCAAGAAACAACAATGGGTTACCAAGGAGGTTGCTCTAGTAGCTCGTACCTCTCTTAGGATGCCAACCAAAGAAGATTGGTATTTTGACAGTGGTTGTTCTAGACATATGACTGGAATAGGGAACCTTTTGATGAACATCAAACCTCATTCCTCAAGCCATGTAACCTTTGGTGATGGAGCTAGAGGAGAAGTCATAGGTGCTGGAAAACTAGATTGTCCTGGTGTTCCAGAACTGGAGAATGTCATATTGGTTAAAGGACTGACTATAAATCTAATCAGTATCAGTCAGCTTTATGACCAAGGTATCAATGTCAAATTTACAAAGGGTAAATGTGTTGTCACCAATGAAAAAGGTGAGGAAGTCATGAGGGGATCTAGAGCTAAGAATAATTGTTACGTATGGGAGCCTAAAAGTAACTTCAATGCCTTGATCAAGGAAGAAAAGGAGGATCAATTATGGCTGGAGAAAGGCAGACATCTTCAAAGGATAAGGAAGACCTTATCCAAGGAAGCAATAAGAGGAACTTCAAGGCTAACTCCAGATGATAGAACAGGTTGTGGAAAATGTCAGGCTGGTAGGCAAGCCCAGAAAGGACATCCAAAGAATGGACATCATAAAAATCTAGATCTGTTATACTAGAACCTAATGGAGTCCATGAAAGGTGATCAACATAAAAGAAGCAATGTCACTCAGGATGTCATGACATTATTCTGTGACACTCTTAGTGACTTCAATATGAACTCCATTCAGCTTAATAAAGCAATACATAGTAATAACAGACATCACTCTAGAGAAGATAATGTGGAGCTTAAGGACTCTGACATACAAAGGGCTAACATTTTCACAAGGGATCACAAAACTACTCTAAGTGAAAGAAGCAAGTGGGGAAGGAGGTTGTTTGAGAAATTATAGCAATTAATGAAAATTGGGAACTGTATGTTGAAAATTAATCATCTACTGATTGGTCAAAATATTGAGTTCCCTCCTCTTTTGAAATTACACCCCTACACACTATCTGGCTGCTTCAGCTTGTGCCCACTCCAAGTCTTCATCCTTCATACCTCTCTTTACAACCACAGAAAACCCTCCTTCTCACGGCCAAAGTCCCGTACAATGTCTCAACAACAAAAATCCATCCCTACCAGGCATGATACTGCTAAGTCTTACCATGTTCGCCACATGAGTGTCTCTCTGGATGATGTCCTTGATATCGCTCCTCTTAATATGGTTCCTGGAAAGGTTAGTGAAGCCCCAAATTCTTCTCCTCCACATGCAAAACAAGCGTCTAAAGGTAAAACCCCTGAATCCTCCATAGACAGCATTAATAGAATGGAAGGCTCTGCCTATATGGACAGTTCTATCAATGAACTGGTCACCAAGATTCTCTTGGAAGGACACAATGTGCATGGGATCACCACCCCTCTGTCTCGGGTTGATCCATCCCCAATCCCTGGTGAGAACAATGAAGATAATACTGAGTTTCCCTCTACTGATACTAACCCTAACACTGAGAACCTGGAGAATCTTGCCAGCTCTGTGGTACATGAGGAAGGTCATGATACTGGCCATAATGATAATGAAGCCAAGAATATGAATAATGAGGATGTCATGAATGATGTTCCTAGAAATGGTGTAACTGTTGAAGATGTGTCATCAGATGATAAGCTCATCAAGAATGCAGTCCCTGGTATATCCAAGAGACTTGTGACCAGGAAAGGAAAAGCTGTGCTTGAAGAATCTCCTCCCAAAAGTCAAAAGAAGAGAACTCCTGTAGGCCCCCCAAGACATGGAGCAAGGTGTCTGTTACATCTAAGAAAATAAAAGTGTCTAGTAACAACTTTGAGTCTGATGGTGATGCTGTGAAAGATGTTCCTAACGTCTTTTATGTAAAGAAATCTTCTGCTAAGAAACCTCTCAAACATGTGCCAGCTGCCCCTCTGGACAACATCTCTTTTCATTCTATTCACAGTGTGACCAAATGGAGATATATCTATCAAAGAAGAATAGTTCTTGAAAGAGAATTGGAAAAGGATGCTTTGGAAATCAAGGAGGTAATGGATCTAATCAACAAGGATGGATTACTCAAGACAGTCATTGGGTTCTCCAAATGCTACGAAGGTCTGGTAAAGGAGTTCATTATAAACATACCTAATCTAATCAAAAATAGGCACAACAAAGAGTACATGAAGGTGTTTGTCAGAGGAAAGTGTGTGCAATTCTCTCCTGCTGTGATCAGCAGATGTTTAGGACGTGCAAATAGTGGTGAGAAAGAGTTGTCTATTTCAGACAACCAGGTTTTCAAGATCATCACTGCAAATCAGGTAACGACATGGCCATCAAAAGAGAAGCTATCTGCAGGACAACTCAGTGTAAAATATGCCATTCTTCATAGAATTGGACCTGCTAATTGGGTGTCTACCAACCATACATCCACCATTGGAGTTGGGCTTGGCAAGTTCATTCATGTTGTAGGCACCAAAGTTAACTTTGATTTTGGCCTGTACATTTTTGATCAAATTATTAAGCACTCTACAACCAGTGCTATCAAGCTGCCCATTGTTTTTCCCCCCATTATTTGTGAGATTATTCTGAATCAATACCTTGGGATTCTGAACTCGAGTGATGCTGCTAGCAAAAGAGAGTCTGCGCTGTCTCTTCACTTCAAACACTTTGCTGGGATACATGTCCCTGATATTGTTTTGACTTCTGATGAGAAGGCCAATATCTCAAAAGCAATGATCATTGCTGAATTAAGAGAAACTTGTACGGAATTGAGGGAAACTATCAGGACTGCCACTGCAAGAAAAATCAAGCTAGAATCCTTCATTCAAAGTCTTAAAAGAGATGTTGTTAATATTGATAGTGAGAGTGTGCCAGGGGAAGAATCTGAATATAAAGATGAAGATGCCACAACTAGTGTTGAGGAGGTTAGTTCCAGTTCTTCTGAAGAGGAGGAAGATTGATGTGTTGGTAGACTGATGTATGGCTCAGGATAATGGGGTGCTGCTGGTTTCTGAGCTAATGATGGCGTGTTGCTGGTGTGACTAGTTTTTTTTGTTTCCTTGCTTAGATTTTGTTTTAATATGACATCATGAAATATTTGTGATGCTCATCACTAGCTTTATGTTGTAATAACCCCTAACATTTGTGCTTCCATACTTACTTTGATCTATACTATTTGTCGCTACTGCGAAAAAGGTGCCGGAAATGACAGAAGAGTCACCACCGTTCGTTATTTATCCCAAAAGAGGGAAAGGAAACGATCAGAGAAAACCTAACAAAAACGAGAGAAGACAGGTCATCGCAACCAAATCTCGGGTTCGGGAGTCGGTTACGTAAGGGGAAGGTATGAGCACCCCTCGTCCTTCGTACTCGACGGGATCCAATGCTTAGTTTTTTATCTATGGGTGATTGAAACTATCTAACTAAAGGTCTCAGGGACAAAAGAAAAGAAAAGTGACTCGACAGAGCACCGCCGATCTGGGTCTACGTATTCCCTCGTGCAATGGGAAAGTCAGAGTCGACATAGTTCGACTAACTACAGAAGAAAGTGGGGAAAGGTTTCTCGCCAAGACATCGCGTCTCGTGCCTACGTATTCTCATCTGGTACGAGAAATCAGAGCAAACGTAGTTTGGGCTAATAAGAACACCGGTTGGTTCAAATGTTTTACCCGAGTAGGGTTAACAAACAGTTATAGCAGTTAGGTGTATGCAGTTCGACTATTGGAGACTTAGGCGTTACCTGTTTGCGGTAGAACTATGAGTTAACGAAACTCTCATTTATGAAAAGGTTTTCCATTATTAAGGGTCCCAAAGGACAAAAAGAAGTTTGATCATTTGTTTTTTGAAGTCTTTTAAGAGAAGTGTTTTTGAATTGTTTGTAATTCATGTTGCACTAAAGACTATGACCTAGGAGCGAATGCGTCGCATATCGTCCAAAGGACATATGCTAAACACTCTAGGTAATTGAGAGGAAGCCCCCCAATCACCACTTCGCAGGTACTTAAGGCTCGTAACGCACAACATTCATTAGCCTTTCTTAAGTATTTTAGAAATGATTTGGGATGAGAAAGAGAGAGGACAAACTAAAGGGAAACTAGTTCAAACCTAGTAGTTGTCATGCAAAGATAGACCTAAAGTTGAGGTAAAATGGAAATCCTACTTAATGTTCTCATACATGGTTTGACACCTAGTGTCTATCACAATCATCCTTAAACAAGGAGATTGGAAGTCCTAAGGGAGCATGTCAAAGAAGATAAAGAAGTAAGCATGAACAAAGCATAAGATAATATGAAAGATGCAAAGAGGCATATGCAATGAAACAATACAAGCAAGGGGATGAAAAAGTGTGGGGGTAAACACCTCCACAAGCACATCTCAACCTTTATTAATACAAGAGAGAAATGCAAAAAGATAAAATAACACACAAGCAAAGGGAGGAAAAAGTGTGGGGTAAACACCTCCACAAGCATATCTCAACCTTTATTAATGCATAAAATTAAAGAGGAATAAATCACACAAATGAAAAGGAAAGAGGACATAATTGAATGAAAATATGGGAGGTAATTTGTGAACCAAAGGAACCCACATGGGCACTCAACCAAACATACCACATTCAACATGCAAGCAAATCAAGCAAAGTGTCCTCAAAGGCTCACTATTTATGACATGCTTCAAATTCCTCTAAAGGAGGAAATAAGCTTCCATAAATAGGATCCTAAAGTCCTAGGACAGAAGGATAGATGAGGATAGAATATACTCAAAGTAAATGAAGATAAATGCACAAAAGAATACAAGCAAATCATGTCAAAAGATGGGAAACATTCATATATGTGCACAAGTGAAAGCCTAAATGAAAGGCCTAAAATATAAGCACAAACTTAAACAAGTTACAAACCAAATTAGGACCTATAATCCAACATACAAACACCTCAATATGTCTATAACATGAATACACCAAAATTAGAGTCTCAATCAATGCACACAAACCAATTAGAACACAAACTAGCTCATGTATTAGGGTAAACATCACACAAGGATGACCTAAAATGGAAATACACTAAAATTAGCAAACATATCCAAAAAATTCAAAATAAAATCCTAGATGACCCCTAAGGTGTTAGGAACCAGGGGCCAAAACTATGGAGACTAAGTTCAAACTTAACTATGCAAATAGAGGAGAAACTCTAAGGGATACCCTAAATCAAGGGTGAATCGAGGGTCCTAAAAATCAACCTAAAACCCTAACCAATTGTCAATAAACCCAGGGGTAAAAATGTACAAAAATCATCTAACATGTCAAGAATATGCTAAAGAAAAATCAGCCACTAACATGAAGAATTCATCACAAAATAAAATCAAGAACATGGGATGTACAGTTTCAATCCAATTTAAAATACCTCAAAAGTAAAAATCATGATTTAATTGGAAAATGACCTAAAAAATTAATTGAAAATTTTTTAAAATCAATTAACATCCTAAACTGTGACAAAATAATTTTCCCAAGATTTTTAGATGCATTGAGATATTTTTAATGGATTAAAATCTCAACTGAAAATAAAATGAAAAAGAAATAAAGAAAAAGAAAATGGAAAAGCATGCGTGTGGAATAGCAATTCAAATCAGTTATATTTCTTACTCTGCTCAGCAGGGGTGTGTGAGTAGCTATTGGAGCCCAAATCCAAGACAAAGTTTAGAGGGGATGAAAAGCCCCGTTTCATTAATCATTCGTTGCAGTCAACACAAGTCAAAGCGTTCAAGATTAAATCGTGTTTGTTGGATGAAGATAGGTCAACAAGTCTTTCTCTGATGTGGCATTACACGCAAGCCTGGCCTGAACTAAAACCAGACGCTGGAGCCACTGTGCTCTGGTCTTCTTCTCCGGTTAACCTCCGGTGAAGGGAGTTCAAAACTCCACCAAAATGCCTAATTCTTGAGTCTAAACTCATCCTTATCTCACACTGATCCCTAATCTATGGTCCAATCTAATTTATCACTCCTAAATCATGCAATACGAATTGCACAAGTTTTAAGCAATATCCAAGAATCATCAAGAACAATGATCAAACCAATCCAAAAATGGTCTATGATGTTAGGGGTTCAAGAATCCATGAAAATGGCATGTGATTGATGCATGAACAGAGAGAAATCGTGAATGATAACTTACCTAACGGAGTGCCTCCGTTGGGCCTTGATTTGTTGATGAAACTCGTGCAAAACCAACCAGAAAGCTTCAAGGAACTTCAATGGAGCTTGTTATCACCTTGAATTGGATTGAATTTGCTTGATTCTTGAAAACACGATCTCACTTTTCTCTTCACTTTTGTAACTGAATTCTACTACAAATTCCACCAAAAATCCACGTTGAGCCCTTGTGAAGCATCTGGAGAATATATGGAATGGATCTAGCCTTGATTGGAGGCCCAATTGTGGCCTGTTAGTAGGAATTGAGAAATCCAATTTTAAAGTTCAAAGCTTGAAATTTCACGTGTGAAAATGGCTTAATGGCTATGCTTTTAGTTCAAATTCCTTGCTTGTGGTGTGTAGTGATCCAATGGACATAATTGACTCCTTGAAATGATCTTGTGGTGAATTTTGGATGTGTGCCTTATACATGAAGCAACCATGCAATTACACATGAAAATGACCTCAAAACTCAATTCTGATTTTGGCATTGTGTTTAGTATATTCAAGGCACTCAAAAAATGCACAAACTTGTCATTATATGGTGCAAAATGAATTCAATCCAACTATGGCTTTTAAGTACTTTTTCCATGAGATTTCCTTCACCAATCCTCAAATTCAAACCAAACCCATGACAAGTTGATGTTTGATGATGGAAAGGATGTCATTTGAAGCAAGTTTGATGTTGGAGAAATTCCCATTTAAAGTGTGCAAAGTCATGAAAATGACCTATAACCAAAATGACCTATAATCAAAGTTTCCCAAAATACCCCTTCCTTGCAAGCTTCATATCTTGAGCTCTACAAATCAGATGAAGGACTTCTAGTACTTTTTGGAAAGATAAGATCATAAGGAACAACTTTCATGTTTGGGTCAAAGTAAGGAGAAACATCCTTCTAGGTAAAAAATGTCTTGGAAGTTGGTTGACTTTTGTTGACCAAAATCACATACATCTGATGACCCATAACTTGTCAGCATCATAACTCGAGTTCCATATTCATTCATTTGCTCATTCAAAGAACTTTGGCTTTCTTCTGATGATAGTAAGCACTTGATCACTTAAACAAGACCTCTTGATTAGGCTTGGAAACTTTGGTGATCTCCTCTTGCTAGGCACACCTCCCTCAATCCCCTGTAAATGAACAATGGTATGCAAATGCTAATGCTATGAAAATGCAATGCAACATAAACCAAGTTAGAAAAAGGTTGGGCAAATTTTAGGGTGCAACAGCTGCCCCTATTCAAGCGACTTGGACCTAACTGGGTGAAAAGCAAGTGGCTTTCACACGACCAAGGTAAAAGACGACTAAATACCAATAAACCCGGAAATTTTCCAACCGCAGAGATAAACCGCAAACTCTGATAGGATAAAAATCTCCGACGATGACTGAACTGATAGTCGCATCAGCGACAAGCTAACTGATTACCAATCAAAGAGCCTCGGCACACGGTCAAAAGAAACATCTGCTAACCTGCAGGCAACGACACTAAGTCGGAGAGATCATCTAATATCAACAGGCATCTGTTGAATAAAACAGGCATCGAACCCGAGGGCCGGATCAACCGAAGCTGATCTTCTACTAATCTAAGCAGGCACTCGCTAAATAAAAGCGAGCATCGAACCCGAAGGCCGGATCAACCGAAGCTGATAATGTCTGCTGATAAAAGCATCTGACATCGCCGCCAGGCATCTGTTAAATAAAAACAAGCATCGAACCTGGAGGCCGGATCAACCGAAGCTGATAACGTCTGCTAATCTAAGCAGGCATTCGCTAAATAAAAGCGAGCATCGAACCCGAAGGCCGGCTCAACACGCAGCTGATCTTCTGCTATTCAAAGCAGACATTCGCTAAATAATAACAAGCATCGAACCTGAATGACAGATCAACTGAAGCTGATAACATCTGCTAACGCGCAGGCATTCGCTAATAAAAGCGAGCATCGAACCCGAAGGCCGGATCAACACGCAGTTGATAACATCTTGATAAATCACAAGAATACTATGCTGGGGAAAAAGAGATTTTGAACATGTAACTCTGCTTTGGGAATGCAAAGACCTAACCAGGAAACTCTGCTGAGGAACGAAGAGGAACTTAACCACGCAACTCTGTAGGGGGAGCATATGATGAGATGAACATATCTATCACAAATCTTCTGCCGAAGTCTGAACACCTGTACGGACTTGGAGAATAGAATATCACCAACCGAAGTCCGACGATGCCGCTGGGGAATAACATTAACGGAGGGCGAAATAAACGCATCAAGTTTGCTGGGACTGAAAACCACACGGGCAGGGATAACGATCACCTGTGGGAGATGTACCTGAAAGCAAAAAGGTAACAACCTGGCTTATGTTTCAGAATGTATATGTTTGAAAATGGCGTAATGCTCCATACAAAATGGAGATGCTACGCATTTGGGTAGATGCTATGCGTGGATGCAGATGCAACAGGACTGACCCAGCAAAATAAATGTTGGATCCGCAGAAACCACCCTGCCGGGGAAGAAAACAATCCTGCTGGGGATAGCCCACACGTGCCAATGACGATTGGACTTATAATAAGGAAACGAACCATGGATGGCTAACTCAGCTAGGGAAAATGCCATGGACGACCTTACGAAATACGAACTCTTCTAGGGAAATAGACAAATCTATTGGGGAGACAAACAACCTGCTAAACAGCCACTCTCGCTTGCTGAAGAAATACAAGGCCCTAACTGGCCTTCCAAGATACGACTCTCCTAGGGAACAGAAAATTCGGCTGAGGATAGACAACCAGGCGCTGGAATCAATCTTACCTGCCGAGGAGAACACAAATCTGCAGGGAATCAACTCTGCCAGAAACCTCGATCTGAACTGCTGAGAGCTGACTACTTACTGTTGCACCCCAAAATTTGCTTAACCTTTTCTTGCCTGATTTATGTTTCATTGCATTTCATTTGCATATTCACATCATGCACATAGCTTAATCATTTGCCTATCATAGCATAGCATGCATCCAACAAGGGATCAGGGTGTCTATCAAGAGAAGAGCCTAGCAAGGTGTGTTATCCAAGATGAGAAGTCATCCAGGCCTCCAAGAAGTGATTTGAAGTCTTGAGAAGTTTGAGTGCCTACATGTGGGTTTTGCTCCTATCTTGAGGAATATTGAGAATCATCAGTGGGATGAGAAGCATGGAATGTGGATGTGAGGTGTGTATGGATCTCATGGGATGTCTATAGGGCCTTATTGAAGCTGAGGCAAGCCATTGATTCAAGTAAGAAAGCCACAGTGGAGGTACAGTCAACTAGGGTTTCATCTGGGTCAACCCTAGGTCAATTGAGTAATTGGAGAGCATCAAAGCCTACCTTGAGGTCATGGGGTTTATGAATTGGTATGTTGATACATGTGTGGTGTTGTGCCAAGATTAAGCAAAGAAAGATCAAGAATGTGGGAAGTTGCTAAATTGGGGTTTCAGTGTAAAATCCCCTGTTTAGTTCCTAACTTCAAAGCCACATAAGTCCAAATACAAGTTTCAAATGGATCTTTGGCCAACATGAAACTTGTAGAGCTTCTCAATACCTTTAATTTTAGTACTAGAAATCTTCAAGAAGATTTGTAGAACTCAAGTTATGGTCTTTGCAAATTACAAGTCACCAGAGGACACTGAAATTTATCTGTGAAAGTCACTTGACTTCCAAGCAACTTTTTCCCCTCAAGGAGTTTTCAAATGGATTCTTGGCCAACATAAGAGTTGTAGGTTTTGATCTTAGATTTAATTTGAGTACTAGAAGTCCTCAATAAGATTTGTTTAACTCAAGTTATGATCTTGGCAATCCAGGGGTATTTTGGGAAAGTTGAATTATGGGTCATTTTCAAGCATGTGCCAAAATCTCTATCTTCCATGCCTCCAATGGAAAATTGTTCAACATGAAATGTGTTTAGAATGTTGTTTTTAGGTTAGATAAGTCATCATGGTGGATTTAATTGGCTTATATCATGAAGTGATTCAAAATGGGCTAAAAAGGAAGCTTTTCAAATGATTCAAAAGAGGGAAAATGTGATTTTTGAGTTATAGGTCATAAACATGTCATGTGAGTAGTCATTTTGACCAGAAATTGCATCCTAAACACAATGGCATTTCCCCAATTTTGAGATGAGCCCTAATTACATGACATGCTTTGTAAAGTTGTTTCTTACAAAACAAGTCATACATCCAAAACCATAATCAAGGCATTTCACGTTTTCCTCTTGGTTCTAACATGTTCACAAGGTCATTTGGAGTTGAATAGAACCTTCTAGAGCTAGCTGTAACAAGCAGATCGTGACTGCACCATTGGATTTTCAAGTGCATAACAGATTTTTGGATTCACTAAATTGGGCTTCAATTTGGATCCAAAAGCCCATGAACCGCTTCTATTTAAGTGCTAGAGTGAATTCAAATTGTTTTTGGTGGTGTTTTCGTGCTAGAAGTGAAGGTTGCAGTTGAGATTTCAAGAGCTCCAAGTCAAAATCGGTTTTGGAATTGCAAGCTTGATCAAGCCAAATTGAAGGGTCTAGAAGCTTCATCTTGCTTCACTGATCGTGTTTGAAGAGTTGTGGAGCTTGAATCCATCATTTTTTATCTCTGTTGATCCAATTTTTACAGGTATGTAACTCTCAAATTTCCTCTTGATCTAGGATAAATTAGATAGAATCTTGCATGAGGTTAGGACCTAGGATGATCAGAGAACGTTTCTGCATTGGTTTGGAGTTGTTTAGAGACAATTAAGATGAATGATCAATTTCTGTTAGAGGATGGTTATGTATGATCTCGAGGTTTCAAATCAAGTTGGATAGATCATGATGATCACTGAAGAATGAGGAACAGTTCTGTGGCTTTATTTTTGCAAATGGTGATGATTGAAATATTGACACCTTCTGAACTTTGATTCGAATTTTAAAATCCATTGAGAGTTAGGAGATTTGGATAGGAGATTTGGAATCCTGGTGAAATTCTGAGTAGAATTGATATGGAGTTTGCATTTTCTAGATCATTGGATCATGAACTCACCGAAGAAGGAGGTGGTGCAGTCACCAGACCACCACACCTGAACAGTTGGCCTCACCTGAGTTCAGAGGTAGGAGACGACCTCTTAGACGTTGGATCTTGCTTGGACCTTGACTCTTTCAACTCATCCAATGGCCACGACTTGTTTTTGAATTGGCTGACTTTGACTGCTAAACGTACCGTTTCACTAATCCCAGTCAGCGTGTGAGTGGGATGCACGCGTGGACACGATTGGAGCGTTGGATGCGTTTACCAGTCAATTAATCTCATGGCCCTCATTTATTCCAGCATTTTAATTTCTTTTATTTGATTTTCTTTTTATTTTTAATCCAGTTTGTTTCTAAAATTCATAATAAATAGGAAAATAATCATTTTTTAGATAAATTTTTTTCCTAACTCCTTAAAAAATGTAGAATTTAATAGGATTGAAAAATAGTTAATTCATGCATTTTTTATTTTATTTGCATTTTTTGTATTTTAATTGGTTTTATTTTTAATTTGTTTGACATGTGTTTTTGCTGATTTTATTGTGAATAATGGGTGATGAATTTTGAGCTGATTCTTTTTGGGCTAGATAGCTTAGATATGCATGTACCCATAGTAATTTTCTCATATTTTTGTGAGAGTATTTTAGGCTAGTTTGAGCATTGGACATTAGAGGGTTTAGAATTAGGGTTTTAAGTTGATACCTTTAGGTTTAGGGCATAGTTTTAGGTCCAAATAAATGGTTAATACCCTGGTTTTTGTATGAGAGGTTCATAAGAGGTTTAGGAACCCTTAGAAATTTTTTTAGGATTTTATAATCACTTTTGGTATTTTAAGTAGAATTAGTTTTAAGACTAACTTCTAGGTGTTTCTGATGAACTAATTTGGCTAGTTTAATTCAATAGTTCCCCTTAGACTAGGGTGGTGTTGCTCTTGTGCTTGGATGATCATGAAGATCAATTGAAGATGCTTTGGAGAGCTTGAAGAGATTGGATGTGAAGATTCTCTCATCTGTTGGAGTGCTTGTCAGGAGCTTAGGAAAATTAGGGTTTTAGGAAGAGCTTTTTAGACTTAGTTCATTTCTTGCCTCAAACATGGAATGTTCTGTTTGCTTCCATCCTATCCTATGATTCAAAGTCCTCTTAATGAAGCCCCATCTCTCCCTTGGAGGGATGAGTGGTATGCCTTAAAGAATAGAACTTTTGAGGATACCCTTCTTTGTAGATGATGGTTTCTAGTGATTTCCTTTGGTTTTCACTGGTTCCCATTCATTATAAATTGATCTCAATAACCAATCTTTCTTGGTGGAGCTTGCTAGATCTTGGGGATGAAGATATAAGATGTTTAAGATGCCTTTCATAAGGTCTGCTTGAAGATGGAGTTATGTTATTGTCAACTTTGCTGTCAGAGCTGCTGTAGGAGTTTGGTGCTGCTGCTTGGGCTGCCTCCTTTGGGTTTTGTTTTCTGTATTGTTTGTTGGCTTGTGTAGCTTGCCCATTAGGTTTGAGGTGAATGTTGATTCACTTTGCCTGTTATTTTCCCAGGTTCGAGGTTGAGCAGGACTCCCTTGCCTCGCTTGTATTGCTGCATTGCATGCATTTTACTGTATCTGCTTGCTTTCTTTTTTGTTTATCCCCTAGGATCTCTGATTTCCTCTGTGCAGGAGGAAATTATGACAGACATTAGGATTCTTATCCATTCATGACAACATTAGGTTAGTTTTTATTCCCTTTTCAACCCTAGGCTTTTTAGAGCTTCTTTCTCTTCTTATCTCAAAACAATTCCAAAATACAGTAATAAGGTTAATCGATGTCGTACGTTACGAGCCTTAAGCTATTTGAGAAAGGGTTGATGGAGAGCTTCTTTCCAGTAATCTGGCTGCTTAGTGTGGCACCCTTTGGGTGACACGCGACGTAGTCACTCTCAAATCATAGTCTCTAGTGCGTCAGAGATTGCAAACAAACTAAAAAATACTTCTTTCGTAAAAGATTCAAAACAAACATCAAAAGTGTCATTTTTGTCCGCTTGGACTCTTAATCAAGAAAAACCCTTTCATAAGGTAATAAAAAAAAACAATCAGACAAGCTTGTGTCTTCCGTAGCCCGAACTACGTTTGCTCTGATCTTTCATGCTGTATGAAAGTACGTAGGCATAGGATGTCGTATCCTAGCGAGCAACCTTCCCCTCCTTTCCCGTAGGTAGGCGAACTACGTTGACTCTGATTTCTTGTTCCAGACGGGAATACATAGGCATAAAGTGCGATACTTTGCCGAGTCATTTTCTTTTCTTCTTAACCCAGACCTTTAGAGTAGATAGAATACAATCCGTACCAGAAAACAAGCGTGGATCCCGTCGAGTACGGAGGACGTGAGGGGTGCTAATACCTTCCCCTTGCGTAATTGACTCCCGAATCCAGGAATTTGGTTGCGACGACCATTCCTTTCCCGTTTTGCGTTAGGTTTACTTTGAGCGTTTCCTTTCCCTCCGTTGGGATAAATAACGCACGGTGGCGACTCTTCTGTCATAGCCGGCGCCGATTTTCGCAGTAGCGACAACTGGCGACTCTACTGGGGACACCAACGGTTCCCTACGCGAGTCAATCCTAGCGCTTGTTTTCCCGTCGTGGGTTTTATATGGATTTACTTTTCTGTATTTACTTTCAGCATTATATTATTGTTGTTATGCTGGGTAGGGGGTCAGATTGAGAGATAAGCCGGACCTGGGCTTGAGTGCACCTAGAATTAGTTGTGGAAAGTAGTGGGCGCATGCATGCTTTGCATGTACTAGTGTCCCACAAAATCCATGCTTGGACGAGGTTCTTTTGGATGACTTCTTTTTCAACCCTTTGGGTTGAGGGGGTTGTCGGTTAGTTGGATTGTCGACTCTGGGGACCGATCAATTGGAAGTTGACTAAGTGAGGCCTCTTCAGGACATGATGATGCCACACCTTCTGGGTATCGTATCATCAATCTTGAAAGTCTATGACGCCGACGACTGCATAGGATGTCGTACCTTGTGTCAGTTGATAGGACACCTACCTGTGAGAGGGATTGGGACATGCAGGAAACTTGACCTCCAGACGACCCGGTTTTCTTGATATTGGATCAGTATGTGTGGTTACTTGGGGTTCTTCATCAGGACAGTGTTATAGGTCTGTTGAGACCAGGTTGGAGCATTGTTATGGGTCTGTTGAGACCAGATTTGAGCAGTATTGTGGGTTTGTTGAGACAGGGTTATGAATGGATCTCTTCAGCAATATATCACTTGATCCCTGTTGCATGTTTGCATATCGCATTGTTGCATACTCATTTTGCATATCATTAACGTGTGTCTGTGCTGCAGGTGCATTTCATACCCTCTGATTCTAGTTACTCGGATTTCTGTCTGCTGCCATTATGGATACTTTGAAGAAGACTGTAGCATACAAGTTGCCTACTCTAGATGTTTCTTCTCTGCTTGGTTTGATATCTCTAGCTGATGAGGATGCGAAGAGAAGCTTCAGGAAGAGTTATGGGAAACTGCTTAGGTTGGTTTATAAACCATCCATGTATGAGCGGAACGGATTGTACGCGCTGATGCAGTTCTATGATCCCCCACTGAGGTGTTTCACTTTCCCTGACTTCATTCTGGCTCCGACTATAGAGGAATATGCTGAGATCTTGGAGGTAACCATTCAGAACAGGGTACCCTTCATTCATATGGGTGCTGAGCCCAAGCTAGAGGATTTGGTTGTTGCTTTGCATTTAGACTCCTCAGAGTTGCTGTTAACCTCGTGGAATGGAGTTTCTGAGTTTTCTCTCAAGTTCTTGGTTGGGAAAGCACAAGAGTATGCCAAGAGTGGCTGTTGGATTGTGTTTAATGCTATCCTTGCTTTGTGTATCTATGGCATTGTACTGTTCCCGAACATGCCTGACTTTGTTGATTTGGATGCATTCTATATATTTGCTTCAGGCAATCCTGTGCCTACCCTGATTGGAGATTTCTATCACTCACTGCATTATAAGAACGAGAATAGGAGGGGCAAGAACGTCTCTTGTTGTGTGCCTTTGCTGTATATGTGGTTTGATAGTCACCTGCCCAAGAAGGGTATCTTTGCTGAGTCTGCAACTATGGTGGATTGGTCTGAGCATCTGATGGGACTTTCTTTAGAAGATGTCGTCTGGTTTGATAGAGATTTACTGGGATCTGAGATTATCTACAGCTGCGCCGGATATCCTAACGTTCCTCTGATTGGGAGGAAAGGGTGCATTAACTACAATCTGTCATTGTTGATCAGGCAATTCGGTTATGCTTTGAGAAGCCCGCCAAAAGAGGAGGAAGTGCAGGAATCTCTGTACTTCACAGGTGATCTGAGTAGAGAATTATTGTCCAAGCTTCAGCATGCTTGGAATAATATCAACAAAAGGGGTAAGCCGTTGTTGGGTAAGAATGATTGTCAAGCCTATGCTCCGTACAAAGTCTGGATCCAAGATAGGGCAAAGCAAGCACTAATGTCGTTTCCTACAGTACCACCTCCTGCTCCCCTCGTGGTTGAGGAGCCAACTACTGTGCCTATTGAGAGATATGAACAGGTTGTGAAGGAGAAAGAAGAGCTGATGAAAGCCAACGAGAAGTTGGAAGAAGAGCTAGTTAAACTCAGGAACAAAAGGAATGAAGCCGTATATTCCTTCGAGCAGCAAACAAAGCTGGTGAACCAGTTAGGTACAGAACTGACTGAACAACGGAAGAAGCGTGAACGTTTGGGGATAGATTTCAAGAGCTCTCACGACATGCTGGAGTCCAAGAAGAAAGCACTTGATGTAGCCTACCGGGAGATCTCCGCATTCAACAAGACCTGGAATGCCACGCTGACCGACAATAAGGAAAGAGAAGACAAACTGAAGCTGCAGATCTCTGAGCTGGAAGGTCAGTTGAAAGCTAGCCAGAAGAAATTTGAAGAAGAAGTTATGCGGAGATATGACGTTCAGAATGCCTTGAATAAAGTTATCAAGCGTAAGAAAGAGTCTGCATCCCAGAAGCGGAAGCTAGAGGAGTGCTTTGGAGAAGGTGCTTGGGAGGAATCCATTGGGGATCTCCAGCGTGTTATCAGGCAAAGAGACTCGCTCGTCGAAGGGTTGCTTTCTCAGCCGGACCATCCCAAGACTAAGAGATTGCTAGAGGAGTATCAGGCATATGGTCGCACTTGATTACCCTATGTACTGTTGTATATGCTTTATTTGAATTGTGTTGGCCATCACCAGGATTGTTGGTTGAGGTCATGCCTTCTTGTTATTGTACACTCAGCGATATTGTATGTCTGACTTGATGGGCTCTTCGCAACAATATATGAGATGTTTTTCCATGAACGGATTTCAAGCTTCTTATCACTGTCACTGTCACTACACTGGCACTTTGGCACTAGAATTAGGGGTTGATCTCCCTAACGCACAGACACATATTGCATCTGCATATTCATTTTGCATTGCCAGTTACTTGTTGAATCTGTATCTTATTTCCTGCATCTCGCAGGTTTGTCAGGATTGATGACCAGAGAGTCCACCGCTATTCAACCAGAAACAACTGCAAGAAGGTAATGGATCAAGTCCAGGTCGAGATGCAGGAAATCCGCGAGAAGCTGACTCTGTTCATGCAGGCCATGGAGAGCATGGCCAAGATCCAGGAGAATCTTCAGACCTTGGTGCAGCCGCTGCTGGCACGGGCAAACAGAAATGGCAACACTGACCACATTTCTGTTGAAACTCCTCGCCAGGAGGATGAGATACCGGCAGTTGTCACTCCACCTGTTGTGACTGTCAACGGAAACACGGGTATTGGTGCAGGTGCAGGTGCTGGTAATGGTAATACTGGAAATGGTGGTGATGGGCATGTTGTTAACAACAAAGGCAACACTGTGGATGCTGATCAAGGATTCGTTGACAATGTTGGCTTTGGAAACAATGGGTATGGCAATGTCAATCAGGATGGGAACTTCGGGTTCAACAATCAAGGTTTCGGTAACAACGGTTACGGTAACAATCAGGGGTACGACTATGGTAATGGTGGATTCGGTTATACTTTTAACAATGGTTTTGGACCTGCTGGGATCAATCTAGGGTTCGGCAACCGAGGACAGGGTCCTGTGTTCAATCAACAAGGATTTGGCCATAACATGGGTTACGATGGGTATGGCAATGACTGGAATGTGGATCAACAGGATGACGCTTTTTCAGGAAAAGGTATGGGACCTGAGGGCCCCATTGACCCTGTTCAGAGGATCAAAATGCTAGAAGAGCAGATGAAAGGTGTGGTTAATCAGAGCTCCGTTGGGTTAGATATGACTACTATGGGGTTGGTACCAGGGCTGAGGGTGCCATTGAAATTCAAGGCTCCAACATTCGACAAATACAAAGGAGATACTTTCCCAAAGGTCCATGTACGTTCTTATTATAGAAGGATGTCTGCGTATTCCAATGATGAAAGGATGCTCATGCATTTCTTTCAAGACAGCTTATCGGGACCATCATTGGAATGGTACATGGGACTGGAGCCCATCCAGATTAGGAGCTGGAAGCAGTTGGCTGATGCTTTCGTTATGAATTACAGATACAACAGTGATTTGGCGCCGAACAGAGTTCAGTTGCAGAGTCTGTCGCAGAAAAATGGTGAAAGTTTCAAAGAGTACGCGCAGCGGTGGCGCGATATGGCAGCTAGGGTGCACCCTCCTTTGGTGGAAAGGGAGATGAATGACATGTTTGTGGGGACGTTTACTGGAATGTACTATGACAAGTTTCTCAATGTTTCGATGGGCAGTTTCTCCGATATGATCCTTATGGGGGAAAGGATCGAAAATGGAATTAAAATTGGAAAGATTCAGGCAGGCGAATCTACTTCAGCCGGGGGTGCGAGAAAAGCGTTCGGCGGAAGACGACAGGGTGATACTAGCGCTGTGTATGGTGGCAGAGGTCGGGGCAGAGGCAAAAATGAGTACATTCAACCTCAACAGATAGCCAGTGTTATTATTTCAATTCCTCAACAACAACAGCAACAACAACCACAACAATAGCAACAACAACCACAACAACAGCAACAACAACCGCAGCAGCAGCAAAGGCAGAATCAGGGTCAGGGAAGGTTTCAGAATGTAAGGCCGAAGAGGGTATTTGATAAGCCTCCGTCGACATATGCAGAGCTTCTTCAGACACTGTTGGGGTTGAATTTGGTCGAGAAAAGGACAATGGAACCACCTACAGGACCGGTACTTCCTAGGGGGTATGATGCTAATAAGCATTGCGAATTCCATTCCGGGGTGCCCGGACATGATGTAGAATCTTGTCATGCTTTCAAGCATAAAGTTCAAGACTTGTTGGACAGTAAAGCCATCAACTTTGGCCAAGTGGGGCCCAATATTGTACAGCAGCCTATGCCTAATCATGGGGCAAATGCCATCTTAACAGAAGGAAATTTGAACTTGGTGTTGGATGTTAATGAGTTGAAGACACCATTGAGTGAAGTGAAAAGCAGGTTTCTCAGGGGGGAGTATTCCCTGGCTGTGATGAATACTGTTTAGAGTGCTGGACCCAGCCAAAGGGTTGTACTGATTTGAAGCAGGGCATTCAGGCCATGATTGACGAAGGGACTTTGCAATTTGATCGAACTGCGGTTGAGAAGCTTGTGGAGGCATTATGTGATGAGCAGAATGATATTGCAACGGTGACGATCCCGAGGAAGACTATAACGATAACGGCGCCCGTCCAGCGTCCAACTATTACGATTACCAAAGCAGGGCCTGTTCCCTTTGAGAGTACGAAAGTTGTCCCGTGGACATACGGTTTAGAAGCATATTGCAACGGTGAAAATATTGTGGTGAATAGCCAGCCAGCTGGGGCTATTGATAATGTCGTTGGAACGGGGGGCATGACCCGTAGCGGAAGGATCTTTACCTCACCTGAAATAGAAGCAGAGAGGTTGGCCAAAGGTAAAGCCAAAGTAAATGAAAGTGGACCTACTCAGTCGAAAGAAAAGGATACGTCACTCAAGGACGTAGAGGAGTTCATGAGACTGATTCGTAAAAGCGACTACAAAATTGTTGAACACCTACAGCAGACGCCGTCGAAGATTTCTATCTTGTCGTTGTTGTTATGTTCCGAGGCGCACCGGAACGCCCTGCTAAAGATCTTGGATACGTCATTCGTTCCCCAAGAAGTTTCTGTAAATCAGTTAGAGGGGGTAATGGCACATGTCAATGCTGGACATAGCCTAGGTTTCACAGATTTTGACCTAACACCTAAGGGTCGAGAGCACAATATGGATTTGCACATATTGGTAGAATGCCGGGGCACCGTAATGTCGCGGGTATTGGTGGATACTGGGTCGTCGTTGAACGTATTTCCAAAGAGAGCCATGATGAAATTGGACATACGGGGAATTATCTGCACGCCCAGCGATTTGGTTGTGAGGGCGTTTGACGGGACGAAAAGATCAGTGTTTGGGTCAATAACATTACCGCTTCAGGTGGGGCCGGAAATTTTTAATTCCGAATTCTACATCATGGATATCCATCCAGCTTATAGCTGCCTTCTTGGGCGCCCATGGATCCATGCTGCAGGGGGCGTAACATCCACACTGCATCAGAAGTTGAAGTATATGGTGGGTGATAGTGTTGTTACCGTTTGCGGGGAGGAAGATATTTTGGTCAGTCACTTGTCATCATTCAGATATGTGGAAGTCGACGGAGAAATACACGAGACACCTTGTCAAGCCTTCGAAGGGTTGCGGATTAAAGACAAAGCTCAGGGTTCCAGCAAAATGTCAGATGTGGCAGTGTCATCTTACAAAGAGGCTCAGGCTTTAGTGCAGGCTGGTGAGACTAAAGGCTGGGGGCAGGTATTGGAGATTCCCGTGAAGAATGACAAGTTTGGGCTAGGGTATCGACCGACGTCGTCAGCGTCATCGTCAGGAGCGCCCAGGTTCAGGGGACCGGTCACGATTACGCCAAGCGGGGTGTGCTTCGAGACTATCAACGCTATTTCCGATGCCGAAGACGGAGATAGCGACTGCGATATGGACGCGTGGATCAAGCCAAGCGTGCCAGGACAAAGTCTCTGCAACTGGTCCATCCGGGACACTGTCCCAGTGACTTTTAAACAGTAATGATTTGTTTTACCAATTGTTGAATAATCATATGTCCTACCCGGGGCATAGTGATTTTACCTTAGGGCTACTTGATTATGTATATTGCACTGTTTTAATCATGAAATAAAGGCGTTTTTCGTATTCAAATATTGTGATCCCTGTTTTTCTTGTTTTTACTTTAACAATAAATGGCAGCGTGGTTATTTGCTTTGTTTGCGTGTTGAAGCGTTTAACCATTTCCTTTGCAGGACTAACATTTCAGATGACATCTCCCACGAACCGCCTATGACTCGTTTCGACTTCGAGCACCCGGTATTCCAAGCAGAGGAAGAGATTGTTGAGGATAGCGACCTGCCAGAGGAGCTGGCCCGTTTGTTGAAACAGGAAGAGAGAATCATTCTGCCTCATCAGGAGGAAATTGAAATTATCAACTTGGGGTCAGAAGAAGTTGTGAGAAACATCAGTATAGGGGCTGCACTGCAGAGCGACATCAAGCAAAGGCTGATTAAAATACTGCGAGAGTATGGTGATATATTTGCTTGGTCGTACGAGGATATGCCTGGGTTAGACACGGACATGGTTGTGCACCGTCTGCCACTGCGAGAGGAATGTCCGCCTGTTAAGCAGAAACTCAGAAGAACCAGACCAGACATGGCTGTAAAAATCAAGGAGGAAGTTTAAAAACAGTGGGATGCTGGTTTCCTAGCCGTTACAACTTATCCGTCATGGGTCGCTAATATAGTACCAGTGCCGAAAAAAGATGGTAAAGTGCGAATGTGTGTAGACTACCGTGATTTGAATAGGGCGAGCCCGAAAGACGACTTTCCACTTCCTCACATTGATGTGTTGGTTGATAATACTTCTCAGTTCTCCGTATTCTCCTTCATGGACGGCTTCTCAGGCTATAATCAGATCAAAATGGCGCCAGAGGACATGGAGAAGACTACCTTCATTACTCCCTGGGGAACATTTTTCTACAAAGTGATGCCCTTCGGACTGAAGAATGCTGGGGCAACATATCAACGTGCTATGACGACTCTCTTTCATGACATGATGCACAAAGAGATCGAGGTTTATGTCGATGATATGATTGCCAAATCCGAGACGGAGGAGGAGCATTTGGTTAATCTGCTGAAACTATTCAAGAGGCTTAGGAAGTTCAGGTTGAGACTGAACCCTAACAAGTGCACCTTTGGGGTGAGATCGGGTAAACTGCTAGGGTTTATTGTGAGCGAAAAGGGAATAGAGGTTGATCCTGCGAAGATAAAAGCAATACAAGAAATGCCGACGCCTAAAACAGAAAAAGAAGTGTGTGGGTTCTTAGGGAGGTTGAACTATATCGCCCGGTTCATATCTCACCTAACTGCGACATGCGAGCCGTTATTCAAGTTGTTGAAAAAGGATCAGGTGTTGACCTGGAATGAAAATTGTCAAAAGGCGTTCGAGAGGATAAAAGAATACTTGCAGGAACCTCCTGTTTTGATACCCCCAGCGGCCGGGAGACCTTTGATTATGTATTTGACGGTTCTTGAGGAAAGTATGGGTTGTATTCTCGGTCAACACGACGAGACCAGACGTAAAGAGCATGCGATCTACTATTTGAGTAAGAAGTTTACCGACTGTG
Source organism: Lathyrus sativus (assembly GCA_963859935.3). Classification (NCBI taxonomy): domain Eukaryota; kingdom Viridiplantae; phylum Streptophyta; class Magnoliopsida; order Fabales; family Fabaceae; genus Lathyrus; species Lathyrus sativus. The sequence goes on from OZ012738.1 coordinate 227,588,205, forward strand.
AATCCAGATACTCAATGCTCGAGAAAACGTGTTACGCGCTAGCCTGGGCAGCCAAACGTTTGAGGCAATACATGCTGAATCATACAACCGTGCTAATTTCAAAGATGGATCCAATCAAATACGTGTTTGAGAAGCAAGAAATCTCTGGAAGAATTGCCCGATGGCAGATGGTGTTAACCGAATACTATATCCAATATGTCTCACAAAAGGCTATTAAAGGTAGTATTCTGTCAGAGTACCTTGCGGAGCAGCCTGTTGAGGACTACCAATCGATGAGGTTTGATTTTCTTGACGAGGATATCATGTACCTGAAAATGAAGGATTGTGAAGAACCGTTGCCGGACGAAGGACCAGAGTTGGGTTCCAAATGGCAGTTGATATTTGACGGAGCTGTGAATTCCTATGGTAGCGGAATAGGGGCAATTATCACTACTTCTCAGGGGTCACACATCCCCTTTACTGCCCGATTGACTTTTCCCGTTAGCAATAATGAGGCTGAATATGAGGCTTGCATCATGGGTCTGGAAGAAGATATTGACTTGCGAATCAAACATCTGGATGTATACGGAGACTCAGCTCTAGTGGTGAATCAGATTAAAGGATAATGAGAGACACGTCAGCCCAATTTGACACCGTATATGAATTATGCAAGGAGATTGTTGCCTTTCTTTGACAAGGTGGAATTGCATCATGTGCCACGAGCAGAAAATCAAATGGCTGACACCCTGGCGACATTGTCTTCAATGTATAAAGTTAACTTCTGGAACGAGGCTCCCCGGATTGTTATCTCTCGGCTCGATAGGCCTGCATTTATATTTGCCATTGACGAGGCTCCTGATGGTCAACCCTGCTACTTTGACATCCAAAATTTCCTGAAAAACAAGGAGTATCCGGTTGGGGCATCCAGTCGAGATCAGAAGACTCTCAGGAGATTGGCTGGCAATTTCTATTTGAACTCGGACGGTGTCCTATACAAAAGAAACCATGACTTGGTGTTGCTACTTTGTGTAGATGAGAAAGAGGCGAAGTTTCTCATGGAAGAGATACATGAGGGTACATTTGGTACACATGCTGGTGGGCATGCTATGACGAGAAAACTGCTGCGGGCAGGTTACTATTGGCTGACTATGGAAACAGACTGTTTCAAGTTTGCAAAGAGGTGTCACAAATGCCAGATTTATGCGGACAAAATCCATGTGCCTCCAAGTCCTCTGAATGTGATGTCATCACCGTGGCCTTTCTCGATGTGGGGAATTGATATGATTGGCAAGATTGAGCCTACGACATCCAACGGACACCGGTTTATTTTGGTGGCGTTCGACTACTTCACCAAATGGGTGGAAGCAGCATCATATGCCAATGTCACCAAACAAGTGGTAGCCAGATTTATCAAACGAGATATTATCTGCAGATATGGAATCCCTGAGCGAATTATCACCGACAACGATTCGAATTTGAATAATAAAATGATGAAAGAGCTGTGTCAGAATTTTAAGATTAAACATCACAACTCTTCTCCTTACCGGCCCAAGATGAATGGCGATGTCGAAGCGGCCACTAAGAACATAAAGAAGATTGTCCAGAAAATGGTTGTGACGTATAAGAACTGGCACGAGATGCTACCTTTCGCTTTGCACGGTTATCGTACGACGGTACCCACATCAACCGGGGCAACCCTTTTCTCATTGGTATACGGGATGGAGGCAGTGTTACCATTGGAGGTCGAGATTCCTTCCCTGAGGGTTTTACGTGATGTCCAACTTGACGAGGCAGAATGGGTGAAAGATAGACTGAATCAGCTCAGTTTAATGGGTGAGAAGAGACTGGCTTCTTTAGCATATGGTCGGTCATATCAGAGCCGGATGAAGAAAGCTTACAACAAGAAGGTGCACCCTCGGAGCTTTCAGACGGGCGATCTCGTTTTGAAAAAGATTCTCCTACCACAATCGGATCACAGGGGCAAGTGGACTCCTAATTACAAAGGTCCCTACGTTTTCAGAAAAGTCTTCTCTGGAGGAGCCTTGTTACTATCCACCATGGATGGTGAAGACTTTACGTCTCCTGTGAATTCGGACGCAGTTAAAAAATACTTTGCTTGAAAGTGACCCGCTGGACAGTAAAAAGAGAGTCCAGGCAAAAATGGGGCATCCCGGCGAACCATAAAAAATGAATAAAAGGTTCGGGAAAAAGTTAGGGATAAAATTGAGAAAATGTACACCCGCGAAGTCGAAAACCTGAAAAGGGCGACTTCGGCAAAAAAGGGTATCCCGGTGAATTGAAAACCCGCAAAGGGCGGTTCACGCAAAAGTTAGGGATTGAAAAAGCAAATGACTGCGGTCCGTATTTGATACGGCATTGCTTAGTGGTTTGGGAGTACCTGGGGGCCGTCTATTCAAAAACAGTATCTTCCGAAGATCGAGTACCGGGAAAGCGCAGAGTCAGGCGAGTCATAGGAGGATCAGCTCATGGTGTTTGTCTGCACCACGTCGCTGACATGTATACAAATTTTGTTTCTATTTATGCTTCTTGTGCATATATGTATGTGTGTTTGTGCATAACTTCCTCTTTTCAGGAGTTGCATCCTGTGTACAAAACTTTGCCTATTCAGAGGCCCGTTATCAATAAAACATGTTACTCCGTACTTGATGCTTGTTCTTTACTGTTTTGTTTGTGAAAGACGCCGATGTTTTTGATAAACTTGCACTTGCATAATCTTGCTGGCCATTGCCAATAATTGCTAAAACTTCGAATTGACTGAAGTAATGTCACAGATGCTAACCCGGGTAGGTTCTGTTGTATAGGCCTGTTTTGTCTCGTTTGTGTTTTGCAGGATTCTTACCTTTGGAGCAAACGGTCAGGGATTGTATTCCCCAGCCAAAATCTCTTGACGCAAGACCTGACTCCAGTCGATGTCATTCTCCAGCTAGTCGCAGCTTATTCCTAGAGAGTTGGAATGACGTTATCCCTTACCGAATGAGGGATTATTTTCCCCAGAAGAGTGTCCTCAAGGAAGTTATCCACAGGATATCCCCAGCAAGTTAAAATCAATGTTCCATGCAGAGGTTGCGCTCCTTAGCGAATCGAAGGTGTGCATGTCCAATCTCCGGCATGGGAGATTCCCGCAATAGTTAACCAAGTTGTTGGTTCGAAAGGATTATACCCGGAGGAGGTTTTTCTTGCTCCCCCACAGGTCGTCATGCCATTGACAGGATGTTGATCCTCAGCAGAGTCCGAGGCTCCGAGTTTGTAAGCTGTGCCCAAACAGTGTGCTTTTCCTAGAAGTGTCGCTTTTTCCCCTGCTAAGTTTGTTCACCAGCAGGGTGGCTTGTTCTTTCCTCCCAGTGGAAATTGATGTTTAATCGCTCCTCGGCAGAGTTGGTTGTGTTTCTGGCGTTTATTTCGCCGGAATACTTTGTGATACTTGTTCTCCCCGGCGGAGTTGGCGTTATCCTCAGCATTCATGTTGTTGAGACAACACTATCAGAGTAGCCCCGGCAGTTTGAGCCTGCATTTGCATTTGCATATATCGTCATATTTGCATCTACCCAAACGCGTAGCATTTCTGTGTCGTACGGAGCATTACGCCATTTTCGAACATACACATTTTGAAGCATAAGTCAGGTTGGCTACCTCTTTGTTTTCAGGTGTTTTTCCTGCAGGTAATTGGACCTCTTGTTCAGGATCGTTGTCAGGTATACAGATTTGCGGCATAAGATAGGCGATGATAAGGTTCGGCCCGCCATATGTTCCCTTATCAGAGGTGCTTGATTAACTTCTCTTCTTCCCCAGTAGAGTGTTCCATTGGGTTGCTGTGACGTCAGCATTTTCAGAAAAGATTTCAAGGATTAGACATCTGAGGTCATTACTCGTCATCGAGTCGAATGTCTGGCAGTTGACGTCAGAATTCCCCTGGCAGAGTTCTCCCCAGTTTGATGTTATGGCTTCATAATTAGACTTTGAAGATTGTTACGTCAGCATTGCACGGCTCCATAACTAGACTTTGAAGTTCGTTACATCAGCGCTATAAGGCTTCGTGATTTGACTTTGAAGTTGTTGTTGGCATTTTTAAAGGGAGATTTCAGCGATTAGACGGATGAAATCGTTACTTGGTGTCACTGCTTCATAATTAGACTTTGAAGTTGTTAGCAGCAGTGGATGGCTTCATAATTAGACCTTGGAGTTATTATCAGTTTATACGGCTTCATAATTCGACCTTGGAGTTATTGTCAGTGTTAAACAACTTCGTAACTAGACTTTGGAGTTGTTGTTAGGGATTCCCTAGCGGATTTTCCTCGCGTAGCTGTCATGTCAGCATTGCAGACTTCATGATTTGACTTTGGATATCGGCATAGTTTTCTTCGAGTGGTTGTTACGTCAGCGTTACAGGGCTTCGTGATTAGGCTTTGGAGTCGTCGTTAGCGGTTCCCCAACAGAGTTTTCTATAGCAGTTGTTACGTCAGCATATAGCCGCTTCATAATTAGACCTTGGAGTTGTCGTCAACATCAAACGACTTTGTAATTAGACTTTGGAGTTCTTCAGCGTTACGGCAGCTTCATGATTAGACTTTGGAGTTGTTGTCCGAAAGTTTGTCCGCATGGAATAGCTTCATAAGTAGACTTTGGAGTTGCTGCCAGATTTTTCCCCACAAAGTTGCTTGTTGAAGTTTCTCTTATCTGGCCAGCGGAGTATTGTCTTCAAGTTTGCTGTTCCGCCAGCGTCACAGGGTTTCATAATCAAAATTTCAGGAGTTTTCGCCTGTTATCGAAATGGGTGCCTGGCAGTTAATTTCAGAGCATCCCCAGTGGGTTTGGCTACTGCAAAGATAAGGCAGAGTTATTGTCCAGTATGAGTGACTGAATTGAATTACTATTGGGAGGAAGAGTTCTATCCCCAATGAAGTCGCCGTGATTTCTTCGTGTTGACAAAATATTATTATCCCCAGTAGAGTTCTCCTCAAAGTCGTTTGTGGGTTGGGACCAACGGAGTTAGCCACTGCAGAGATAAGCAAAGTTTCCTATGTGTAGACAGATGATTTTCCCATATGGATAGGCAGATGAAGTTTCCTGTGTTTAGGCAGATGATTTTCCCATATGGATAGGCGGATGAAGTTTCCTGTGTTTAGACAGATGATTTTCCCGTATGGATAGGCGGATGAAGTTTCCTGTGTTTAGGCAGATGATTTTCCCGTATGGATAGGCGGATGAAGTTTCCTGTGTTTAGACAGATGATTTTCCCGTATGGATAGGCGGATGGAGTTTCCTGTGGTTAGACAGATGATTTTCCCGTATGGATAGACGGATGGAGTTTCCTGTGATTGGACAGAAATATTTCCCAGTGAAGTCGACAAATTTATTGCCTATGATTGATAGGACCGCCTCGTGTTGGTAAGAGGCGGGCATCTCATCCCCAGCGGAGTAGCCGGGATCTCTCCGTGTTGACGGAATGTAGCGTCCTAACGTGGACAAAGTTCTATTCCTGTGTTGTTGAGATTTCTTCAGGTTGACGAAATGTGAGTCCTGACGTGGACAAATGGGTGTTTGTTCGTGATTTGACGAAATTTGGCTCCAGATGTGGACAAGGTTATTCCTGTGACGACGGAATCTCTATTCGTGTTGATGAATTTGTTCCTCTTCTTGTGTTGACAAGGTTAGTCCAGTTGTAGACAGAAGTGTTCAGTACCTGTGGCGTTACATAGGTGGTGGAAGTTGAAATCAGAGTTACTATCAGACATTGGATCAGTTGTTGCCGTAACAACCAGATTCAGTTGGTGGATGTCGTTCCCCAAGCAGTGCAGTTTATTTCTGCGGTTGGCAAATTTCCGGGTTTCTTGGTATTCAACCGTCTCGTACCTCGATTGTTTGAAGGCCGTTCGCTCTTCGCCCAGTCGGGTCCAACCCGTTTGAATAGGGGCAGTTGTTGCACCCCAAAATTTGCTTAACCTTTTCTTGCCTGATTTATGTTTCATTGCATTTCATTTGCATATTCACATCATGCTGTTGCACCCTAAAATTTGCTCAACCTTTTCTAATTGGTTTATGTTTCAATTGCATCAGCATTTGCATAGAGAGTCATGTACATAGCCTAACCATCTGCATAGCATAAGCATAACAAGTCATCCAACAGGGACCAATCATTATTATCATCTCTATGATCCTATCAAGAGGTTATTATTCTAATTCAAACCCATTCAAGTCATCAGAAAGAATGGGAAAGCTAAAGAGGTCAATGAATCAAGCAGGGCATCCACCTCCTATCTGAGGGTATCTGGGATCATCAAAGAAATTGTGAGCTGTAGGCTGAGCATGGAGAGTATGTGGAACTCATGGGAGACTTAGAAAGTCATTTGAAGCATAAGATAAGTCATTGATATGATCACAAGTATTGCAGTTGAAGACAGTCAACTAGGGTTTCATCTGGGGTCAACTCTAGGTCAATTGACTGATTGAAAGGCATTAAGGTCTATTGGAGAGATGTGGGGTTCATCGTTTGACATGAAGAATAAGGGTATGGTGTTGTGTCAAGAAGAAATCAAGAGAAATCAAGGAGAAGAGGAGTTTCTAAATTAGGGTTTCTGTGTAAAATCCCCTAGTTTAGGTCAAATTTCCAAGCAAGATAAGTCAAAATGAAAGCTCCAAATGGATCCTTGGCCAACATGAAACTTGTAGAGGATCTCAAGACCTTTACTTTTAGTGGTGGAAGACACTAAGGAGATTTATAGAACTCAAGTTATGGTCCATGCAAGTTACAGGTCATCTGAGGTATCTGAAATTTTGTCTGTGAAAGTGACTTGACTTCCAAGCAATTTTTACCCCTCAAGGAGATTTCAAATGAATTTCTGGTCAACCTAAGAATTGTTCCTCATTGTCTTAGCTTTCTAGAATGGTATAGTATGCCTTCATATGATTTGTGGAACTCTACGTATGGTCTTGGCAAGCAAAGGGTATTTTGGTCATCTGAGAATTACAGGTCATTTCAAGCCTATGCCCAAAACTCATACAAGGAAGCTTCAAATGGAAAACTTCACAACATCAAACTTGCTCCAAATGACATTTTGAGTCTATAAAAGTGACCATGAGAGATTGGAAAGATTCATAGCACAAGGTTTCAAAATTGTTGGATTTAATGAATAAAAAATGACCTTAAAAATGAGATTTTTCATATTTTGGCCAAATGAGGTGAAATTATAGGTCATTTTGAATGGAAAAATCATTTTGAGAACATTGGCTGAAGTAGAATTTTGAGCTTGGTTCAAGTTTTGGAAGTTATTCAAGGTTACTTACAATGAAAGTTACATAATCCAAAATGTAAGGAAAGAGTGCAAGGGAAGTTTCTCCAAGCTTCTAGGAGGTTCTAATGACATGTATATATTGAATGGAGAGGGTTCATGCCATGGTTGGTGATCACATTTGCTCATAAACACAAGTTTCACACACTTTCTCTCATTTGCAAAATCAATCCAAACTCTCTCAAACTTTCACCAATTTGCACCATTCTTGATCTGTTCTTCATCATCATCATCCATAGATCACAATTCATACAATCATTTGGTATAATTGAAGAGGATTCGAGCTGTGCAAGTTCACCATTCAAAGTGCAAGAAATTTGGAATTACAAGATCCAAGAGGTTTGAGTCAGATTTGTTGCATACAGAAGTCATCATCAAGTTCATTGATCAGTTTTCATTTACTTCAAGCATTGGATCAAGAGGTTTTAGCATCTGTTTTCATCAATTGCACCAGGTTTGTTTCTCATTCGAATTGGTTGTTTAGGTTAGAATTATTAGGTTTTGATAGCATAGAAAGGTCAAGATAGGATAGATGATTAGTTTTGGTGAGTTTGGAGAGCTTTCATGGAGTTTGCCATAGGTGTACCAAATCTGTTAGGGTTTGTAACTCATGATTTAATGCACGAAAATCTTGGATATATGGATTATTATGATCAGCATGAGGTGTAGATGAGTTTAGGACAAGAATTGGTGAGCTTTGGAGAAGTTGATGACAGGTGAAAATGGTGGATTACAACTGTTATACCTATCGGGTTCCATTGTTGCTTGAGTTTTAGGAGGAGTTATGGTTATGCCCGTGTAGAGGGGAGTTTCTAGAGCAACTTTGCTCTTGGAGTCGTGTGAATCCATGGAAGTATGAGAGAGAACAGAGGAGTGGAAGAATGCGTGCATGGTGAAGCTTTTTTGAAGCTAGGGTTTGCTGGAGGTAGACGATGACCCCAGGCCGTTGGATGGACGTTTTGACCTTGACCAAGGACCTAATCGTGTGGCCACGATTAAAGCTGAAAAACGGAGGGAGATTCAAATGTCTGTACGCACCGTTTCATTAAATCCCAATCTGATGGGCTTTGTGAGTGCTTGCTATTCGTACCCCTCAAACCAAGCCCAATCCCAATTATAACTGAATAGATTACTATCTGCACCGTTTTTCCTCTTTTTAATTTTTGTTTACTTTCTGATGCTTTCTGGGCCTCGCGCATATGTGATATTAACACCCCCACTGCCTGGCCCGTTTCCTTGCTTTAACTGAATTCCTTACTTGCTGCACCCTCCATCTCATTAATTAATTTTATTTTCATTCATAAAACATTAAATCTTCAAAAAAATCATAATAAATCATAAAATGCATATTTTCCATTGGTTCTTTTTGCATTATTTTCTTAATTTGGTCAAGAAAATTATCATACAAAAAAATTAATAGTTCATTTCATTTTTATATTTTTGGTATATTTTCCTTTTAATTAGGTGTAAATAATATTTTGTTTAGTACATGATTTTGTTAATTTTAGTTTGATCAAATGCTTTAATATTTTTTTCCATTCTTTTTAGGTTGGTTAATAGACATTGTTAGCTTGTATATGCAATTTAGTTCCCATTTTTAGGACTTAATTTTAGGTTTTAGTTTAGGTGTGAATAACATGAACAAAATTAGGGTTTAAGTGACAACATAGGTAAATAAGATCATTTCCCTTAGGATTTAGAGATTGAATTTTTGGGATATGGGACTATAGGGATTAGGGGTAGTTATTAGATCCCTTAGAAAATATTAGGATTCCCCTACTGCTATTAATACTATCTGTAGTTGCTTGACTGGTGTGGTGTGCCCTCTCTAGGGATTATAATTTGTCTGTGTGGGTATTGGGATTGCTTGGGGATTGGGGGAGCTGAAGACTTGTGATGATGAAGACATTGGAGATCCAGAGATTGAAGTCCAACTTCCAGAGTTGAAGAGGAGATTCTTGCTAGCAGCTGTTGAGGAGACTAGGGTTTAGGAGCTAGGCAGAGCTCTAGATTAAAAAGCTTGTTTCTCAAACATGGAATGCCTTGTCTGCATCCATCCTTTCTCTATGATTCAAAGTCTCTTTCAAATATCCACCTCCTTCCTTTGGAAGGATCAGTGAATGTATTTGAAAGATAGAACTTTTGAGGGAAAATTGTTTGTATAATGTTAACAGTTAATGAACCACCCTTGGTAGGTAATTGATTGTCTAACATTCATTCACTTCATCTTGTTGATTGATGTTCATCCTGGAGATTGAAACTGGAAGAAAAGCCATTGCAGATGGAAGACTGATAATCAGAGACCTTGCTTGAAGGCTGTGGAGATGGAGATTGATGCTTGCTGAAGCTTGTAGCTGTTTGGAGATGACTTGAAGACAGATGTTGATGCAGAGCTGCTGTGGCTGTTTATTTTTGCTGTATTTCATTTCTGATGTATTGATTGGTTTTCCTGACTGTATTGTTTGCTGTTAACCTGTTGGGTTGAAAGTGAATGCTGTTCACTTTTGCCTATTGTTTTCTAGGTTCGAGGTTGAGTGAGACTCCCTTGCCTCGCTTGTATTGCTGCATTCATGCATTTTACTGCTTTACTGTATATATCTGATATTGTTTCTGTTTCCGTCTATTCCCTTAGGATCTCTGTTTCTCTCTGTGCAAGAGAGGAGCATGATAGACACTAGGTTTCAACCCATGCATGATAACACTAGGTTAGTTTGATTCCCTTCGCAACCGTAGGTTAGAGTTCTGTCTCTTTCTTTCTCAAAACAAACAGAAAAACACAATAAGATTTCAAACACAATAAAAGACACTTCTGCCGTAAATGAATGTGAACTCATCAAAACGTCATTTTTGTCCGCTTGGACTGCTAATCAGAAAAACCTTTTTCAGAAGGAATAAAAAAACAACCAAGACAGACTTGTGTCGTACGTGGCCCGAACTACGTTTGCTCTGATCTTTCATGCTGTATGAAAGTACGTAGGCATAGGATGCGATATCCTAGCGAGCAACCTTCCCCTCCTTTCCCGTAGGTAGGCGAACTACGTTGACTCTGATTTCTCGTTCCAGACGGTAATACGTAGGCATAAAGTGCGATACTTTGCCGAGTCATTTTATTTTCATTTTATTTTCTTTTAACCCTTAACCCCGTAGTTTAGATAGAATAACAATCCATACCCGAAAACAAGCGTGGATCCCGTCGAGTACGACGGACGTGAGGGGTGCTAATACCTTCCCCTTGCGTAACCGACTCCCGAATCCAGGTTTTGGTTGCGACGACCATACCTTCTCACGTGTTGTGCGAGGTTTACTCTGAGCGTTCCCTTTCCCTCCTGTGGGGTAAATAACGCACGGTGGCGACTCTTCTGTTCAGCCGACGCCGATTTTCGCAGTAGCGACACATGCACATAGCTTAATCATTTGCCTATCATAGCATAGAATGCATCCAACAAGGGATCAGGGTGTCTATCAAGAGAAGAGCCTAGCAAGGTGTTTTATCCAAGATGAGAAGTCATTCAGGCCTCCAAGAAGTGATTTGAAGTCTTGAGAAGTTTGAGTGCCTACATGTGGGTTTTGCTCTTATCTTGAGGAATATTGAGAATCATCAGTGGGATGAGAAGCATGGAATGTGGATGTGAGGTGTGTATGGATCTCATGGGATGTCTATAGGGCCTTATTGAAGCTGAGGCAAGCCATTGATTCAAGTAAGAAAGCCACAGTGGAGGTACAGTCAACTAGGGTTTCATCTGGGTCAACCCTAGGTCAATTGAGTAATTGGAGAGCATCAAAGCCTACCTTGAGGTCATGGGGTTTATGAATTGGTATGTTGATACATGTGTGGTGTTGTGCCAAGATTAAGCAAAGAAAGATCAAGAATGTGGGAAGTTGCTAAATTGGGGTTTCAGTGTAAAATCCCCTGTTTAGTGCCTAACTTCAAAGCCACATAAGTCTAAATACAAGTTTCAAATGGATCTTTGGCCAACATGAAACTTGTAGAGCTTCTCAATACCTTTAATTTGAGTACTATAAGTCTTCAAGAAGATTTGTAGAACTCAAGTTATGGTCTTTGCAAATTACAAGTCACTAGAGGACACTGAAATTTATCTGTGAAAGTCACTTGACTTCTAAGCAACTTTTTCCCCTCAAGGAGTTTTCAAATGGATTCTTGGCCAACATAAGAGTTGTAGGTTTTGATCTTAGCTTGAATTTGAGTACTAGAAGTCCTCAAGAAGATTTGTGTAACTCAAGTTATGATCTTGGCAATCCAGGTGTATTTTGGGAAAGTTGAATTATGGGTCATTTTCAAGCATGTGCCAAAATCTCTATCTTCCATGCCTCCAATGGAAAATTTTTCAACATGAAATGTGTTTAGAATGTTGTCTTTAGGTCAGATAAGTCATCATGGTGGATTGAATTGGCTTATATCATGAAGTGATTCAAAATGGCCTAAAAAGGAAGCTTTGTCAGTTACTAGGACATCCACCTGTGAGAGGGTTTGGGGTTATGCAGGTAACTAGACCTTCAGACTACCGGTTTATTTCTTGATCTGAGATCCTGGGTATTTATGGAGACTTCTGAGGTCTGTCAGAGACCAGTTGGAGAGTTCGGAGGTCTGTCAGAGACCAGTTGGAGATGTGATTTGAGGTCTGCCAGAGACCAGTTGGAGATATGATTTGAGGTCTGCCAGAGACCATTCGAGGTTATAATTATGGGGTCTATCAGAGACCGTTGTTGGAGATTTGTTTTAGGTCTATCTGAGACCAGGGTTTGAGGACTTCTAAAGAGTCTGTTTGAGACCTCTTGATGTGGTTCAGGCTATTCAGCTACGGCATTTGGTCCCTGTTGCATGTTATTTGCATTGCATTGTTTGCATACCCATTATCATTGCATCTCATTAACGTGTGTCTGTGCTGCAGGTGCATTTGCATATTCCCCGATTTTAGTGCCCAGACTTCTGAGTATTGATTATGGCTGGTTTGAGGAAAACAGTTGCGTATAAGCTGCCTACACCTGATATTACCCCTTTGCTCGGTCTGATATCTCTTGCTGATGAGGAGGTTAGGAGAAGCTTCAGAATGAGTCATGGGAGATTACTGAGATTAGTCTGCAAGCCCACTGCTGATGAGATGAACGGGTTGTACACCTTGATGCAGTTCTATGACCCCGCATTGAGATGTTTTATGTTTGCTGACTTCATTCTAGGGCCTACCATTGAGGAGTACGTGGAGTTTACTGAGCTACCAGTGCAGAACACTGTTCCCTTTATTCACTCTGCTGTTGAGCCCAAGTTGGAGGACTTAGCTAAAGCCTTGCATATGGACGCTGCAGAACTGTTAGTGACTTCTTGGCTTGGGGTTTCAGGTTTCTCTCTTGATTTCCTGGTTGGCAAGGCTCAGGAGTATGCCAAGAGCGGATGTTGGGTGGTTTTCAATGCTATTTTGGCTCTATGCATTTATGGGGTTGTGCTGTTTCCTAACTTGCCCAATTTCGTAGACTTGGACGCTTTTCATCTATTTGCTGCTGGCAATCCAGTGCCAACGTTGATCGGAGACTTCTACTACTCCTTGCACTACAAGAATGAAAACAGAAGGGGAAAGGTTGTTTACTGCTGTGCTCCTTTGTTGAATATGTGGTTCAAGAGTCATCTTCCCATGAAGGGAGCTTTTGTGGAGAGTGCAACCACCGCTAGCTGGTCAGAGCGCCTGATGAGGCTTTCTTCCGAAGACGTTGAGTGGTTTGATCGAGACCTGCTAGGGGCTGAGCTTATATTCAGTTGTTCTGGGTACCCTAATGTCCCGCTGATAGGAAGAAAAGGGTGTATCAACTACAACCCATCTCTGTTGGTCCGTCAGTTCCGATATGCGCTGAAGAACCCACCAAAGGAAGAAGAAGTACAGGAATCTCTGTACTTCACCGGTGATTTGAAGGGGGAGTTATTAGCCAAGCTGCAGCATGCCTGGACGCGCATTAACCGAAGAGGGAAGCCGTTGTTAGGGAAGAATGACTGTCAGGCTTATGCACCTTACAGGGTTTGGATCCAGGAAATAGCAAGTCAGTTGCGGATGCCGTTTCCAGATGCGCCAGTCCTTGTTCCTATTCCGGTAGCAGAGCCAACTACTGTTTCTAGGGAAGCCTACGAGCAAGTTGTGAAAGAAAAGGAAGCCTTGATGAAGATCAACGAAGGGTTAGAGAAAGAGCTAGCCCAGATACGCAGTGAGAAAAACAAGGTCGTGCATGCTTTCCAACAGCAGATTGGGCTAATGAACAGACTAGGGGCTGAGTTGATTGAAGAGAAGAGGAAGCGCGAACGTCTGGGGCAAGAGTTCAGAAGCTCCCATGACATGCTCGAATCCAAAAAGAAAGCACTTGACATCGCTCACCGAGAAATCTCCTCTTGCAATAAGACTTGGAATGCTACACTGACCAACAATAAGAAGAGGGAGGATAAGTTGAAGCAGCAAATCTCCAACCTCGAAGAGCAGTTGAAGTCTAGCATCAAGAAGTGTGAAGAAGAAGTGATGACCCGGTATAGTCTCCAGAATGCACTAAACAAGGCCATCAAAGGCAGAGATGAAGTTGTGTCTCAGAAGCGTAAACTAGAAGATCGCTTCGGAGAAGGGGCATGGGAGGAAACTGCTGAAGACGTGCGACGTGTTCTCAAGAGAAGAAACCAACTTGTTGAAGGGCTGCTTACCAGACCAGGTCATCCCGAGACCAAGACGTTAATCGAAGAGTACCAGACTTATGGGAGTGTTTGATCATTTCATGTAGTAACTTGTATGCTTTATTTGCATAGTGCTGACCATCACCAGGATTGTTGGTTGAGGTCATGCCTTTCTTTGTACTCAGTGACATTGTATTCTTGGCTTATTGGTTTCTCCGCAATATATGAGGCTTTCTGTGATTCAATTCCGATCTTTGTATTGCCAGCACTGGCACTGCACTGGCACTTTCACACTAGAATCGGGGAATGCCATTTCCCTAATGCACAGACACACATTGCATTGCATTCATATTCATATTGCATTACAGGTAATCTTTGGATGGTGTCTTATTTCCTGCTCTGTACCAGGTACTTTCCAGGATTGCAGATCAGCACCCGCACCGCTATTCCACTCGCACCAACTGTCGAAGAATCATGGATCAAATGCAGAACGAGATGCAAGATGTGCGCGAGAAGCTCGCTCTCTTTATGCAGACCATGGAAGCTATTGCAAAAGGTCAGGAGAATTTGCAAGTCATGGTGCAGCCTCTGTTGGTCAGAAACGCCGGTCACGGTAACGAGGATCATCAGTCTGTACGAGTCGATACTGTTCAGGGAGATGGCACTCCCACGCCAATGGCTCCACCTGTAGTCAATATACCTGCTGCTAATGTCAACAACGCTACCGCTGCTGGGAACGGTAACGTCGGAGTTGGGAACGAGACTGCTGTCCATAACGTTGGGCTTGGTGATGTCAACTTGGGTGATAATATGGGAGGCAACGACTTCGGCAATGCTGGATTCGGGTTCAACGATCAGGGACTCGATAACGCTGGGAAATATGGTTTCAATGCCCAAGGCTTTGGGCAAGATGGTTATGGTGTGGCCAATCAGGGTTACGGAGGTTTCGGAAATGGAAACGGCGCCGGGTTAATGGCTTTTGGGCCTGCTGGAGGTGTTCAGGGGTACGACAACAGAGGCCGAGGCCCAGTGATGAATCAGATTAGAGCTGGCCGCAATAATGGATATGATGGGTATGGAGCTGGGAACGGTATGTGGCAAGAAGATCAGCAGGAGGACGCTTTCTCCGACGGAGGTTTCGAAGGGCCGATGGATGACTCCCAGAAGATCAGAATGCTAGAAGAGCAGATGAGGGGGGTCCTGAATCAAAGTGTTGTGGGCTTAGACATGGCAACAATGGGTCTGGTACCTGGCTTGAGGGTGCCAATCAAATTCAAAGCTCCTACGTTTGATAAGTATAAAGGGGACACCTGTCCGAAAGTGCATGTGCGGGCTTATTACAGAAAGATGTCTGCGTACTCAACTGATGAGAGAATGCTAATGCATTTCTTTCAAGATAGTTTGTCAGGCCCTTCCCTAGAGTGGTATATGGGATTGGAGCCAACTAATATCAAGACATGGAAATAGCTAGCAGAGGCATTTGTAGCTCACTACAAGTATAACAGCGACTTGGCGCCCAATCGGGTCCAATTGACAGGGCTGTCTTAGAAGAAGGGTGAGAGCTTTAAAGAGTACGCGCAAAGGTGGCGCGATATGGCTGCCAGGGTCCGTCCTCCTTTAGAAGACAAGGAAATGAACGACATGTTCATCGGCACGTTGACAGGCATGTTTTATGACAAGTTGTTTCACACGTCTTTGGCCAGTTTTTCAGACTTAATTCTGATGGGAGAAAAGATTGAAAACAACATTAAGCAAGGCAGGTTCCAGGCTGAGGAATCAACTGCATCTGGCAATAATAGGAAGGCTTTTGGTGGGCGCCGTCAGGGCGAGGCAAGCGCAGTATTTAGGGGCCGAGGCAGAGGCCGAGGCAGAGGTCAGAACCAATATCATCAGCCGCAGCAGGTGGCGAGTGTTACTATTCCATATCAACAACAACCGTTTCAGCAGCAGCCAACGCAACAACAATCGCAGCAGCAGCAGCAGCCACAGCAAGGGGTGCAACCTGCTCAGCGAAGATTCCAGGGTGGTAAACCAAGAAGAGTGTTTGAGAAGCCTCCCTCAACATACGCAGATTTGTTGCAGACATTGTTGGGTTTGAACCTGGTAGAGAAGAGAACTCTGGCACCGATAACGGGAACTCCTCTGTATGGTTATGATGCAAGCAGGCACTGTGAGTTCCACTCTGGGGCTCCAGGCCACGATGTAAAGGGTTGCCATGCTTTTAAGCACGTTGTGCAGGATCTTTTGGACAATAAGGCTATCAATTTCGGAACGGCAGGTCCGAATATAGTGCAGAAACCCATGCCTAATCGTGGGGAAAACGCCATTCTGACTGAGGAAGGGTTGAATTTGATTATGAATGTCGACGATTTAAAAACGCCGCTAAGCGAGATAAAAAGCAGATTGTTGCAAGGGGGTGTTTATCCAGGATGTGACGAGTATTGCTTAGAATGCTGGACCCTAGCTGGGGGGTGTGATGATTTGAAGAAAGGCATCCAGGCTTTAATCGACGGAGGCACAATGTAGTTTGACCGAGCAGCAACTGAAGAGCCTGCAGGGGCAGTAGCAGATGATCAGAGTGATGTGGCCACTGTAACGATTCCTCGAAAGACAATCACTATAACAGCACCGGTCCACCGACCGCCGATCACCATAACTAAGGCCGAACCAATCCCGTACGAGAACACAAAAGCAGTCCCATGGTCATATGGGCTGGAGGTGTATTGTGACGGAATAAAGATTGATGTTAATAAGCAGCCAGCTGAGACTGTAGATAACGTTGTTGGGTCAGGAGGTATGACAAGGAGTGGTAGGATCTTTATATCACCTGAAGTGGAGGCCGAAAGACTAGCGAAAGGAAAGGGGAAGATGGTTGAGAATGTCCCAGTGCAAGCAAGCGGCAAAGAAGCGGCATCAAAAGATGTAGAAGAGTTCATGCGCTTGATTCGAAAAAGTGATTATAAGATTGTGGAGCATCTGCAACAGACGCCGTCCAAGATATCTATACTGTCGCTGCTCTTATGTTCTGAAGCTCACAGAAATGCATTGCTGAAAGTCTTGGATACTTCCTTCGTACCCCAAGACGTCTCCGTGAATCAGCTGGAAGGAGTGTTAGCACATGTAAATGCAGGCCACAGCCTGGGCTTTACCGACTTCGATTTGACCCCGAAAGGGAGAGATCATAATATGGCGCTGCACATATCTGTCGAGTGCATAGGATCAGTAATGTCGCATGTATTGGTCGACACCGGATCGTCTTTGAATGTGATGCCCAAGAAAGCAATGATGAAGCTAGATGTCAGAGGAATCCTGTGCACGCCCAGTGACTTGGTAGTCAGAGCGTTTGATGGCACGCGAAGAACAGTCTTTGGATCGATAACATTGCCTCTATAGGTAGGGCCGAAGGTGTTTGCAACGGAATTTTATATCATGGATATACAACCCGCATATAGCTGCCTGCTCGGAAGACCCTGGATTCATGGGGCTGGGGAAGTCACGTCTACCCTGCATCAGAAGTTGAAATATATGGTCGGAGACAGCGTAGTCACCGTATGCAGAGAAGAAGACATCCTGGTCAGCCATCTGTCGTCATTTAAATATGTGGAGGTCGACGGAGAGATCCACGAAACACCCTACCAGGCATTTGAAGGTTTGCGTATCAAGGACAAAGGCCCCGGGCCGAGCAAAGTGTCGGAGATAGCCGTCTCGTCGTATAAAGAAGCTCAAGCTCTGGTGGAGGCAGGAGAAGCAAAGGGCTGGGGCAAAGAGCTGGATATTCCTGTAAAGATGGACCGGTTCGGGCTGGGATACCACCCGTCGTCATCAACACCTGCTGTGGGGACACCCCGTTTCAGAGGGCCAATAACCATCTCTGCTAGTGGAGTACGTCATGAAACCATCAACGCTGCTTCGGAGTCTGACGAAGGAGACAGCGACTATGATATGGATGCCTGGATTCAGCCAAGCACGCCAGGACAGGGACTGTGCAACTGGTCTATTCGGGAGTTTGTTCCTGTGACTCTTAAACAGTAATGCTTTGTTTTATTAATTGTTGAATAATCTGATGTCTTGCCTGGGGCATCGTGATTTGCTTAGGGCTGTGTTGTTATGAACATTGCGTGTTAATCATTAAATAAATGGCGTTTTTTCATGTGCAAATATTTCGATCTTTGTCTTTCTTGTTTTGTATTTTTCAATAAAATGGCAACATGGTTATTCGCTTTATACACATTTTGAAGCACTTAACCATTCCTTTTGCAGGATAGCATTTTCAGATGACATCCTTGAACCACCTATGACTCGTCCCGACTTTGAGCACCCGGTATTTCAGGCCGAAGAAGAGGTTGTCGAAGATAGTGACATTCCTGAAGAACTGTCTTGGTTGGTGAAGCAAGAGGAAAGAGTCATTCTGCCTCACGAAGAGGTCATCGAAATTATCAACTTGGGGTCGGAAGGGGTTGAGAAGAATATTCGTATCGGAGCCGCGCTGCAAAGCGATATCAAGCGAAGACTGGTTGAAATGCTCCGAGAGTATAATGATGTATTCGCATGGTCGTATGAAGATATGCCAGGGCTCGATACAGATATGGTTGTGCACCGTCTGCCACTGAAAGAAGAATGCCCGCCGGTCAAACAAAAGCTTCGCAGAACTAGACCAGATATGGTCGTGAAGATCAAAGAGGAAGTTCAAAAACAGTGGGATGCTGGTTTCCTGGCTGTGACAAAATATCCCTCATGGGTTGCTAACATCGTACCAGTGCCAAAGAAAGATGGCAAGGTTCGGATGTGCGGGATTTGAATAAAGCAAGCCCAAAAGACGATTTTCCACTTCCTCATATCGATGTGCTAGTTGACAATACTGCTCAATACTCCGTATTCTCCTTCATGGATGGCTTTTCAGGCTATAATCAGATTAAAATGGCGCCAGAGGATATGGAGAAGACTACTTTCATAACGCCTTGGGGAACATTTTGTTACAAAGTGATGCCCTTTGGTTTGAAGAATGCTGGGGCAACATATCAGCGTGCGATGACGACTCTTTTCCATGATATGATGCATAAAGAGATCGAAGTTTATGTTGACGATATGATTGCCAAATCCCAGACAGAGGAAGAGCATCTGGTGAATCTGCTGAAGTTATTTAAAAGGCTTAGGAGGTTCAGGCTGAGACTGAACCCTAATAAGTGCACCTTCGGGGTGAGATCGGGTAAGCTACTGGGGTTTATCGTAAGCGAAAGAGGAATAGAGGTCGATCCTGCTAAAATAAAAGCAATTCAAGAAATGCCGACGCCTAAAACAGAGAAAGAGGTGCGCGGGTTTTTAGGGAGGTTGAACTACATCGCCCGGTTCATCTCTCACCTAACTACTACGTGTGAACCATTATTCAAGTTATTGAAGAAAGACCAAGCTGTAACATGGAACGAAAATTGTCAAAAGGCGTTCGATAAGATAAAGCAGTATTTGCAGGAGCCTCCTATTTTGATACCCCCGGTGGCAGGTAGACCCTTGATTATGTATTTGACAGTTCTTGAGGGAAGCATGGGTTGTGTTCTCGGTCAGCACGACGAGACAGGGAGAAAAGAGCATGCGATTTATTACTTGAGTAAGAAATTTACAGATTGTGAATCTCGATACTCAATGCTTGAGAAAACTTGTTGCGCGCTAGCCTGGGCCGCCAAGCGTTTGAGGCAATACATGCTGAATCATACAACCATGCTCATCTCGAAGATGGATCCTATCAAATATGTATTCGAAAAGCAAGCGTTGTCAGGGAGAATTGCCCGTTGGCAGATGGTCTTGACTGAATATGACATCCAATATGTCTCGCAAAAGGCTATAAAGGGGAGTGTACTGTCTGAGTACCTGGCAGAGCAGCCTATTGAAGATTACCAATCGATGAGGTTTGATTTTCCTGACGAGGATATCATGTACCTAAAGATGAAAGATTGTGAAGAGCCATTGCCAGACGAAGGACCTGAGTTGGGTTCCAAATGGAAGATGATATTTGATGGAGCTGTGAATGCTTACGGTAGCGGAATAGGGGCAATCATCACTACGCCGCACGGGTCGCACATCCCGTTTACTGCCCGATTGACCTTTGCCGTTACCAACAATGAGGCCGAATACGAAGCTTGTATAATGGGGCTTGAAGAAGCCATTAATTTGCGAATCAAGATTCTAGACGTATACGGAGATTCAGCTCTGGTGGTGAATCAGATAAAAGGGGAATGGGAGACACGTCAGCCCAATTTGATACATTACATGAATTATGCAAGGAGATTGTTGCCTTTCTTCGACAAGGTTGAATTGCATCATGTATCGCGGGCCTAGAATCAAATGGCTGACGCCCTGGCCACTTTGTCTTCCATGTACAAAGTCAACTTCTGGAATGAGGCTCCCCGAATCGTTATCTCTCGGCTTGACATACCAGCTTTTGTATTTGCTATTGACGAAGCATCCGACGACAAACCGTGGTATTTTGATATCCTTAATTTCCTGAAGAACAAAGAGTATCCGGCTGAGGCATCCGGTCAAGATCAGAAGACTCTCAGGAGATTAGCGGGTAATTTCTATTTGAATCCAGATGGTGTCTTGTACAGAAGGAACCACGACTTGGTGCTGTTACGTTGTGTAGACGAAAGAGAGGCAAAGCTGCTCATGGAGGAAATACACGAAGGTACCTTCGGTACACATGCTGGTGGGCATGCTATGAGGAGAAAGCTGCTGCGGGCAGGTTATTTTT
Source organism: Lathyrus sativus (assembly GCA_963859935.3). Classification (NCBI taxonomy): domain Eukaryota; kingdom Viridiplantae; phylum Streptophyta; class Magnoliopsida; order Fabales; family Fabaceae; genus Lathyrus; species Lathyrus sativus. The sequence continues at coordinate 227,608,891 of OZ012738.1, forward strand.
GGCTGACTATGGAGACTGATTGTTTCAAGTTTGCGAGGAAGTGCCACAAGTGCCAAATCTATGCTGATAAGATCCATGTGCCTCCGAGTCCTCTGAATGTGATGTCATCGCCGTGGCCGTTCTCGATGTGGGGAATCGATATGATTGGAAAGATCGAGCCGACAGCTTCTAACGGGCATCGGTTCATCCTAGTAGCAATCGATTATTTCACCAAGTGGGTAGAAGCGACGTCTTACGCAAACGTAACTAAGCAAGTGGTGGCCAGATTCATCAAGAGAGATATCATTTGCCGATATGGGATCCCCGAGCGGATAATCACGGACAACGGTTCAAACCTGAATAACAAAATGATGAAGGAGCTCTGTCAGAATTTCAAGATCGAACATCACAACTCCTCCCCTTACCGACCCAAGATGAATGGCGCTGTCGAGGCGGCCAATAAGAATATCAAGAAGATCGTTCAGAAAATGGTGGTGACCTATAAGGATTGGCATGAGATGCTACCTTTCGCTTTGCACGGTTATCGTACGACGGTACGCACATCAACTGGAGCAACCCCGTTCTCGTTAGTATACGGAATGGAAGCGGTATTACCATTGGAAGTTGAGATCCCTTCTCTGAGGGTATTGCGAGACGTTCAGCTAGACGAGGCAGAATGGGTGAAAGATAGGTTGAACCAATTGAGTTTGATGGATGAGAAGAGGCTAGCTTCTCTAGCATACAGTCGTTTGTATCAGAGCCGAATGAAGAAAGCATACGACAAGAAGATACATCCTCGAAGCTTTCAGACGGGCGACCTTGTGCTGAAAAGGATTCTCCCGCCGCAGGCAGATCACAGGGGCAAGTGGACCCCCAATTACGAAGGGCCATACGTTGTCAGAAAAGTCTTTTCAGGAGGAGCGTTATTGTTGTCCACCATGGACGGTGAAGACTTCACGTCGCCTGTGAATTCGGACGCAGTTAAAAAATACTTTGCTTAAAATTGACCCGCTGGACAGAAAAAGAGAGTCCAGGCAAAAATGGGGCATCCTGGCGAACCAAAAACAGAATGAAAGGTTCGGGCAAAAGTTAGGGATAAAATTGAAAAATGTACACCCGCGAAGTTGAAAACCTACATTGGGCGGCTTCGACAAAAAAGGGTATCCCGGTGAACTGAAAACCCATAAAGGGCGGTTCACGCAAAAGTTAGGGATTTGAAAAGCAAATGACTGCGGTCCGAATTTGATATTACAGGAGCATCAGTGCGGGAGAATATACCTGAAGGGTCGATTATCAGATACAATCTCTTCGGAAGTGTGGATACCGGGAAAGCATTAGAGTCGGACGAGTCATAGGAGGATCAGTTCGTGGTGTTCGTCTGCATCCCGTTGCCGACATGTGTACAAATTTAATTTGTCAAAATATTTATGCTTCTTGTGCATACTTGTATATTTGCTTTGCGTAGCTTCCTCTTTTCAGGAGTTACATCCCGTGTACAAAAACTCTGCCCATTCAGGGGCCCAATCAATAAAATATGTTATTCAGTACTTGATGCTGGTTCTTTACTGTTTTGTGCATGATAAAGCGCCTAAGTTTACTGAAACTAGCATGTGTATAACAACACTGGCCCTTGCCCACAATTGTTAAAACTTTGAATTAACTGAAAATAACGTCACTAACCCGAATCGATTTGTTTGCATAGGCTTGTCTTGTCTTGTTTGTATTGTTGCAGGTTACACAGCCGTACGAGGAAGACGATCAAAAGATTGCAATAACGAAAGACTCGACTCCCACGCAGGTCATGCATGTTCTTCCTGAAGAAGGATAGAATTCCCCAGCTGGCCGTAGCTTATCCAGAGGGCATGCTCCAACAAAGCCATTTATTCTCAGCAGAATTGGCGATTCCAAAATTGTAGGCGATATTCAGGCAGTATGGTGTCTCCCAGAAGGATTCCTTATCTCAAGCAGAGGGGTTTAGCCTCAGAAGATTAATATTTCAGATTGGTGAGCTGTATTCAGACAGTTTACCTTTCCCCGCAGGGTTATTTACTCTCCCCTAGCGGAGTCAGCGGATTTTCCCCAAGAGAATCGTCCCATCCCCAGTGGAATTCTCTTTTCAGCAAGTATTTTCATTCCTCCCAGTGGAACTTGAAGATTAAGGCTCTCCCCGATAGAGTTGGTGTGGTGCATTGGCATTTATTTTGTCAAAATACCGTGTGATATCCGTTCACTTTCCAGCAGAACTCCAATCATACCAGGCGCATCTGTTATTCTCCAGCAGAGTTATATTCCCCAGCAGGGTATTACTTCAACGAGGTGTTTGGTTTAAGTTCCTAATTTCCCAACTGAGTCGACTTCACTCTTCCAGCATTTATTTTGCTGGAATGATTCTGTAGCACCTGGCTATCCCCAGCGGAGTCGGCATTATCTTCAGCATTTATTTTGCTGAAGCCAGTTCCTGTATCACAGCAGTTCGAGGCGGCATTTGCATTGGCATATAGTGTCATACGTGCACCACCAAATAAAAGCGTAGCATTTCCATGTCGAATGGAGCATTGCATCGTCTTCAAACATACGCATTTTGAAACATAAACCAGGTTGGCTAACCGTTGGTTTCAAGTATTGTTTCTCTTGCAGGTAGAGAGAGCCCTTGCTCAAGTGAATCAATAAACATTCAAGATCTCGACGTGAGACATTCAACAAGGTGTCAGCTTTGGCAATATTCCCCACAAAGTTACCATGATGAAGTTTCTTTGCGAATTTCTCGTGTTTTCCCCGCCAGAGTGAGTAGGCAAAATTTCTCCTCATTCCCAAGCAGAGTTATTTGTCATCAACGGGTTTCAGGAATCAGAATTTCAGAGGCTTCCGCCAGTTATCAGAGCAGGCGTCCGGTAGTTCGGTTTCCAAATATCCCCAGTAGAGTCCGCCTCAAAGTTGTTGTAACGTCAGTGCTAAGAAGTTTGTGGGTTGGGACCAGTGGAGAAATGAGTCCTGACGTGGACGAATTTTATTGACAAGTTTTATTCGTGTTAGAGAAGTGAAGTCCTGACGTGGACGGATTCATTTCTTCCAGGTGACGATATGTGTTAGTCCTAACGTGGACAGATTCGAGTTATCGGTATTGATTGAGTGTGGAGTCCTGACGTGGACAAAAGTGGGTTACTCTTCGTGTTGGTGTCCTGACGTGGACAATTTACTTCCAGCAGATAGTTTTATTCGCGATGGTGAAATGTGCGTCCTGACGTGGACAAGTTTATAGTTCTTCGTGTCGTCAAGATGCGAGAGTCCTGACGTGGACAAATTTATCCTTCTCCGTGTTGTGAGCGAAGTATGAGTCCTGACGCGGACAAGTCTCACTTCCCCAGCAAGTCAAAGACGTGCAAGTCCTAACGTGGACAGGTTCCATTATTTCATCATATGAAGATGTGAGTCCTGACGTGGACAAGTTTTATTTCCTCAGCAAGTCGACATGTGAGTCCTTACGTGGACGACTCAAAAGAAAATGTGTTTCCTTACGTGGAACGAGATTGCATTCCTTACGGGGAAAGATGTAGTCCTTACGTGGACATATCAAGTCGGAGTCCTTACGTGGACAGATTGAGTTTGTATTCCTTACGTGGAAGAACGAGTTATTCCTTACGTGGAAAGTTTAGTCCTGACGTGGACAGATTCAGATCAGGTTGGTTTCCTTACGTGGAAAAGATTGTGATTCCTTACGTGGAACAAAAAGTTATTCCTAACGTGGAAAAGAAGTTGGATTCCTTACGTGGAAAAGAAGTTGATTCCTTACGTGGAAAGAGAAGTTGTTTCCTTACGTGGAAAAGTTCAGTCCTGACGTGGACAGATCAAAGTTTGATTCCTAACGTGGAAAGATTGTGGGTTCCTTACGTGGAAAGATTGGGGTCCTTACGTGAACAGATTCAAATCGAGGCTTGTATTCCTGACGTGGAAAGAAAGAGTGTATTCCTGACGTGGAAGGGGTTTAGTCCTGACGTGAACAGATTCAAAAGAAGACGTATTCCTTACGTGGAAGAGTTTGACGAAGAAGAAGTTCATTCCTTACGTGGAAAGGTGAGTCCTAACATGGACGGTGTTATTCCTAACGCGGAACGGTTATTCCTAACATGGGAAAGATGGAGATTCCTTACGTGGAAAGTTTGTATTCCTTACGTGGAAGAAGAGATGTTTCCTTACGTGGAAAGGTGAGTCCTAACGTGGACAATGGTTATTCCTTACGTGGAAAGATGAGTCCTAACATGGACAATGGTTATTCCTGGCATGGACGATTTTATTCCTAACGGGGACGATTTATTTCTGATGAAGTGCAGACGAATTATCCCCAGCGAGGTTGCCGAGTTTTCTTGGGTTAACAGCAGGTGGAGTCCTAATGTGGACAGGTTTGGTTGAGATTTCTTTGTGTTGACGACACAGGCGTCCTAACGTGGACAAGCAAAGTTTTATTCTTGCAATGAGAGAAGCTTTTCAGGCTGATGAAAGTAATCCCCAAGCAGTGGTGTAGTTCATTTCTGCGGTTGGCAAATTTCCGGGTTCTTAGTATTCAACCGTCTCGTACCACGAATGTTTGAAGGCCGTTCGCTCTTCACCCAATCGGGTCCAAGTCGCTTGAATAGGGGAAGCTGTTGCACCCTAAAATTTGCTCAACCTTTTCTAATTGGTTTATGTTTCAATTGCATCAGCATTTGCATAGAGAGTCATGTACATAGCCTAACCATCTGCATAGCATAAGCATAGCAAGTCATCCAACAGGGACCAATCATTATTCTCATCTCTATGAGCCTATCAAGAGGTTATTATTCTAATTCAAACCCATTCAAGTCATCAGAAAGAATGGGAAACCTAAAGAGGTCAATGAATCAAGCAGGGCATCCACCTCCTATCTGAGGGTATCTGGGATCATCAAAGAAATTGTGAGCTGTAGGCTGAGCATGGAGAGTATGTGGACCTCATGGGAGACTTAGAAATTCATTTGAAGAAGAAGATAAGTCATTGATATGATCACAAGTATTGCAGTTGAAGACAGTCAACTAGGGTTTCATCTAGGGTCAACTCTAGGTCAACTCTAGGTCAATTGACTGATTGAAAGGCATTAAGGTCTATTGGAGAGATGTGGCGTTCATCATTTGACATGAAGAATAAGGGTATGGTGTTGTGTCAAGAAGAAATCAAGAGAAATCAAGGAGAAGAGGAGTTTCTAAATTAGGGTTTCTGTGTAAAATCCCCTAGTTTAGGTCAAATTTCCAAGCAAGATAAGTCAAAATGCAAGCTCTAAATGGATCCTTGGCCAACATGAAAATTGTAGAGGATCTCAAGACCTTTAATTTGAGTGGTGGAAGACACTAAGGAGATTTATAGAACTCAAGTTATGGTCCTTGCAAGTTACAGGTCATCTGAGGTATCTGAAATTTTGTCTGTGAAAGTGACTTAACTTCCAAGCAATTTTTACCCCTCAAGGAGATTTCAAATGAATTTCTGGTCAACATACGAATTGTTCCTCATTGTCTTAGCTTTCTAGAATGGTATAGTATGCCTTCATATGATTTGTGGAACTCTACTTATGGTCTTGGCAAGCAAAGGGTATTTTGGTCATCTGAGAATTACAGGTCATTTCAAGCCTATGCCCAAAACTCATACAAGGAAGCTTCAAATGGAACACTTCACAACATCAAACTTTCTCCAAATGACATTTTGAGTCTATAAAAGTGACCATGAGAGTTTGGAAAGATTCATAGCACAAGGTTTCAAAATTGTTGGATTTAATGAATAAAAAATGACCTTAAAAATGAGATTTTTCATATTTTGGCCAAATGAGGTGAAATTATAGGTCATTTTGAATGTAAAAATCATTTTGAGAACATTGGCTGAAGTAGAATTTTGAGCTTGGTTCAAGTTTTGGAAGTTATTCAAGGTTACTTACAATGAAAGTTACATAATCCAAAATGTAAGGAAAGAGTGCAAGGGAAGTTTCTCCAAGCTTCTAGGAGGTTCTAATGACATGTATATATTGAATGGAGAGGGTTCATGCCATGGTTGGTGATCACATTTGCTCATAAACACAAGTTTCACACACTTTCTCTCATTTGCAAAATCAATCCAAACTCTCTCAAACTTTCACCAATTTGCACCATTCTTGATCTGTTCTTCATCATCATCATCCATAGATCACAATTCATACAATCATTTGGTATAATTGAAGAGGATTCGAGCTGTGCAAGTTCACCATTCAAAGTGCAAGAAATTTGGAATTACAAGATCCAAGAGGTTTGAGTCAAATTTGTTGCATACAGAAGTCATCATCAAGTTCATTGATCAGTTTTCAATCACTTCAAGCATTGGATCAAGAGGTTTTAGCATCTGTTTTCATCAATTGCACCAGGTTTTTTTCTCATTCGAATTGGTTGTTTAGGATAGAATTATTAGGTTTTGATAGCATAGAAAGGTCAAGATAGGATAGATGATTAGTTTTGGTGAGTTTGGAGAGCTTTCATGGAGTTTGCCATAGGTGTACCAAATCTGTTAGGGTTTGTAACTCATGATTTAATGCACGAAAATCTTGGATATATGGCTTGTCATGATCAGCATGAGGTGTAGATGAGTTTAGGACAAGAATTGGTGAGCTTTGGAGAAGTTGATGACAGGTGAACATGGTGGATTACAACTGTTATACCTATCGGGTTCCATTGTTGCTTGAGTTTTAGGAGGAGTTATGGTTATGGCCGTGTAGAGGGGAGTTTCTAGAGCAACTTTGCTCTTGGAGTCGTGTGAATCCATGGAAGTATGAGAGAGAACAGAGGAGTGGAAGAATGCGTGCATGGTGAAGCTTTTTTGAAGCTAGGGTTTGCTGAAGGTAGACGATGACCCCAGGCCGTTGGATGGACGTTTTGACCTTGACCAAGGACCTAATCGTGTGGCCACAATTAAAGCTGAAAAACGGAGGGAGATTCAAATGCCTGTACGCACCGTTTCATTAAATCCCAATCTGATGGGCTTTGTGAGTGCTTGTTATTCGTACCCCTCAAACCAAGCCCAATCCCAATTATAACTGAATAGATTACTATCTGCACCGTTTTTCCTCTTTTTAATTTTTGTTTACTTTCTGATGCTTTCTGGGCCTCGCGCATATGTGATATTAACACCCCCACTGCCTGGCCCGTTTCCTTGCTTTAACTGAATTCCTTACTTGCTGCACCCTCCATCTCATTAATTCATTTTATTTTCATTCATAAAACATTAAATCTTCAAAAAAATCATAATAAATCATAAAATGCATATTTTCCATTGGTTCTTTTTGCATTATTTTATTAATTTGGTCAAGAAAATTATCATACAAAAAAATTAATAGTTCATTTCATTTTTATATTTTTGGTATATTTTCCTTTTAATTAGGTGTAAGTAATATTTTGTTTAGTACATGATTTTGTTAATTTTAGTTTGATCAAATGCTTTAATATTTTGTGTCCATTCTTTTTAGGTTGGTTAATAGACATTGTTAGCTTGTATATGCAATTTAGTTCCCATTTTTAGGACTTAATTTTAGGTTTTAGTTTAGGTGTGAATAACATGAACAAAATTAGGGTTTAAGTGACAACATAGGTAAATAAGATCATTTCCCTTAGGATTTAGAGATTGAATTTTTGGGATATGGGACTATAGGGATTAGGGGTAGTTATTAGATCCCTTAGAAAATATTAGGATTCCCCTACTGCTATTAATACTATCTGTAGTTGCTTGACTGGTGTGGTGTGCCCTCTCTGGGGATTATAATTTGTCTGTGTGGGTATTGGGATTGCTTGGGGATTGGGGGAGCTGAAGACTTGTGATGATGAAGACATTGGAGATCCAGAGACTGAAGTCCAACTTCCAGAGTTGAAGAGGAGATTCTTGCTAGCAGCTGTTGAGGAGACTAGGGTTTAGGAGCTAGGCAGAGCTCTAGATTAGAAAGCTTGTTTCTCAAACATGGAATGCCTTGTCTGCATCCATCCTTTCTCTATGATTCAAAGTCTCTTTCAAATATCCACCTCCTTCCTTTGGAAGGATCAGTGAATGTATTTGAAAGATAGAACTTTTGAGGGAAAATTGTCTGTATAATGTTAACAGTTAATGAACCACCCTTGGTAGGTAATTGACTGTCTAACATTCATTCACTTCATCTTGTTGATTGATGTTCATCCTGGAGATTGAAACTGGAAGAAAAGCCATTGCAGATGGAAGACTGATAATCAGAGACCTTGCTTGAAGGCTGTGGAGATGGAGATTGATGCTTGCTGAAGCTTGTAGCTGTTTGGAGATGACTTGAAGACAGATGTTAATGCAGAGCTGTTGTGGCTGTTTATTTTTGCTGTATTTCATTTCTGATGTATTGATTGGTTTTCCTGACTGTATTGTTTGCTGTTAACCTGTTGGGTTGAAAGTGAATGCTGTTCACTTTTGCCTATTGTTTTCTAGGTTCGAGGTTGAGTGGGACTCCCTTGCCTCGCTTGTATTGCTGCATTCATGCATTTTACTGCTTTACTGTATATATCTGATATTGTTTCTATTTCCGTCTATTCCCTTAGGATCTCTGTTTCTCTCTGTGCAAGAGAGGAGCATGATAGACACTAGGTTTCAACCCATGCATGATAACACTAGGTTAGTTTGATTCCCTTTGCAACCGTAGGTTAGAGTTCTGTCTCTTTCTTTCTCAAAACAAACAGAAAAACACAATAAGATTTCAAACACAATAAAAGACACTTCTGCCGTAAAAGAATGTGAACTCATCAAAACGTCATTTTTGTCCGCTTGGACTGCTAATCAGAAAAACCTTTTTCAGAAGGAATAAAAAAACAACCAAGACAGACTTGTGTCGTACGTGGCCCGAACTACGTTTGCTCTGATCTTTCATGCTGTATGAAAGTACGTAGGCATAGGATGTGATATCCTAGCAAGCAACCTTCCCCTCCTTTCCCGTAGGTAGGCGAACTACGTTGACTCTGATTTCTCATTCCAGACGGGTATACGTAGGCATAAAGTGCGATACTTTGCCGAGTCATTTTATTTTCATTTTATTTTCTTTTAACCCTTAACCCCGTAGTTTAGATAGAATAATAATACATACCCGAAAACAAGCGTGGATCCCGTCGAGTACGACGGACGTGAGGGGTGCTAATACCTTCCCCTTGCGTAACCGACTCCCGAATCCAGGTTTTGGTTGCGACGACCATACCTTCTCCCGTGTTGTGCGAGGTTTACTCTGAGCGTTCCCTTTCCCTCCAGTGGGATAAATAACACACGGTGGCGACTCTTCTGTTCAGCCGGCGCCGATTTTCATAGTAGCGACACATGCACATAGCTTAATCATTTGCCTATCATAGCATAGAATGCATCCAACAAGGGATCAGGGTGTCTATCAAGAGAAGAGCCTAGCAAGGTGTTTTATCCAAGATGAGAAGTCATTCAGGCCTCCAAGAAGTGATTTGAAGTCTTGAGAAGTTTGAGTGCCTACATGTGGGTTTTGCTCTTATCTTGAGGAATATTGAGAATCATCAGTGGGATGAGAAGCATGGAATGTGGATGTGAGGTGTGTATGGATCTCATGGGATGTCTATAGGGCCTTATTGAAGCTGAGGCAAGCCATTGATTCAAGTAAGAAAGCCACAGTGGAGGTACAGTCAACTAGGGTTTCATCTGGGTCAACCCTAGGTCAATTGAGTAATTGGAGAGCATCAAAGCCTACCTTGAGGTCATGGGGTTTATGAATTGGTATGTTGATACATGTGTGGTGTTGTGCCAAGATTAAGCAAAGAAAGATCAAGAATGTGGGAAGTTGCTAAATTGGGGTTTTAGTGTAAAATCCCCTGTTTAGTGCCTAACTTCAAAGCCACATAAGTCTAAATACAAGTTTCAAATGGATCTTTGGCCAACATGAAACTTGTATAGCTTCTCAATACCTTTAATTTGAGTACTATAAGTCTTCAAGAAGATTTGTAGAACTCAAGTTATGGTCTTTGCAAATTACAAGTCATTAGAGGACACTGAAATTTATCTGTGAAAGTCACTTGACTTCTAAGCAACTTTTTCCCCTCAAGGAGTTTTCAAATGGATTCTTGGCCAACATAAGAGTTGTAGGTTTTGATCTTAGCTTGAATTTTAGTACTAGAAGTCCTCAAGAAGATTTGTGTAACTCAAGTTATGATCTTGGCAATCCAGGTGTATTTTGGGAAAGTTGAATTATGGGTCATTTTCAAGCATGTGCCAAAATCTCTATCTTCCATGCCTCCAATGGAAAATTGTTCAACATGAAATGTGTTTAGTATGTTGTCTTTAGGTCAGATAAGTCATAATGGTGGATTGAATTGGCTTATATCATGAAGTGATTCAAAATGGCCTAAAAAGGAAGCTTTGTCAGTTACTAGGACATCCACCTGTGAGAGGGTTTGAGGTTATGCAGGTAACTAGACCTTCAGACTACCGGTTTATTTCTTGATCTGAGATCCTGGGTATTTATGGAGAGTTCTGAGGTCTGTCAGAGACCAGTTGGAGAGTTCGGAGGTCTGTCAGAGACCAGTTGGAGATGTGATTTGAGGTCTGCCAGAGACCAGTTGGAGATATGATTTGAGGTCTGCCAGAGACCATTCGAGGTTATGATTATGGGGTCTATCAGAGACCGTTGTTGGAGCTTTGTTTTAGGTCTATCTGAGACCAGGGTTTGAGGACTTCTAAAGAGTCTGTTTGAGACCTCTTGATGTGGTTCAGGCTATTCAGCTACGGCATTTGGTCCCTGTTGCATGTTATTTGCATTGCATTGTTTGCATACCCATTATCATTGCATCTCATTAACGTGTGTCTGTGCTGCAGGTGCATTTGCATATCCCCCGATTTTAGTGCCCAGACTTCTGAGTATTGATTATGGCTGGTTTGAGGAAAACAGTTGCGTATAAGCTGCCTACACCTGATATTACCCCTTTGCTCGGTCTGATATCTCTTGCTGATGAGGAGGTTAGGAGAAGCTTCAGAATGAGTCATGGGAGATTACTGAGATTAGTCTGCAAGCCCACTGCTGATGAGATGAACGGGCTGTACACCTTGATGCAGTTCTATGACCCCGCATTGAGATGTTTTACGTTTGCTGACTTCATTCTAGGGCCTACCATTGAGGAGTACGTGGAGTTTACTGAGCTACCAGTGCAGAACACTGTTCCCTTTATTCACTCTGCTGCTGAGCCCAAGTTGGAGGACTTAGCTAAAGCCTTGCATATGGACGCTGCAGAACTGTTAGTGACTTCTTGGCTTGGGGTTTCAGGTTTCTCTCTTGATTTCCTGGTTGGCAAGGCTCAGGAGTATGCCAAGAGCGGATGTTGGGTGGTTTTCAATGCTATTTTGGCTCTATGCATTTATGGGGTTGTGTTGTTTCCTAACTTGCCCAATTTCGTAGACTTGGACGCTTTTCATCTATTTGTTGCCGGCAATCCAGTGCCAACGTTGATCGGAGACTTTTACCACTCCTTGCACTACAAGAATGAAAACAGAAGGGGAAAGGTTGTTTACTGCTGTGCTCCTTTGTTGAATATGTGGTTCAAGAGTCATCTTCCCATGAAGGGAGCTTTTGTGGAGAGTGCAACCACCGCTAGCTGGTCAGAGCGCCTGATGAGGCTTTCTTCCGAAGACGTTGAGTGGTTTGATCGAGACCTGCTAGGGGCTGAGCTTATATTCAGTTGTTCTGGGTACCCTAATGTCCCGCTGATAGGAAGAAAAGGGTGTATCAACTACAACCCATCTCTGTTGGTCCGTCAGTTCGGATATGCGCTGAAGAACCCACCAAAGGAAGAAGAAGTACAGGAATCTCTGTACTTCACCGGTGATTTGAAGGGGGAGTTATTAGCCAAGCTGCAGGATGTCTGGACGCGCATTAACCGAAGAGGGAAGCCGTTGTTAGGGAAGAATGACTGTCAGGCTTATGCACCTTACAGGGTTTGGATCCAGGAAATAGCAAGTCAGTTGCGGATGCCGTTTCCAGATGCGCCAGTCCTTGTTCCTATTCCGGTAGCAGAGCCAACTACTGTTTCTAGGGAAGCCTATGAGCAAGTTGTGAAAGAAAAGGAAGCCTTGATGAAGATCAACGAAGGGTTAGAGCAAGAGCTAGCCCAGATACGCAGTGAGAAAAACAAGGCCGTGCATGCTTTCCAACAGCAGATTGAGCTAATGAACAGACTAGGGGCTGAGTTGATTGAAGAGAAGAGGAAGCGCGAACGTTTGGGGCAAGAGTTCAGAAGCTCCCATGACATGCTCGAATCCAAAAAGAAAGCACTTGACATCGCTCACCGAGAAATCTCCTCTTGCAATAAGACTTGGAATGCTACACTGACCAACAATAAGAAGAGGGAGGATAAGTTGAAGCAGCAAATCTCCGACCTCGAAGAGCAGTTGAAGTCTAGCATCAAGAAGTGTGAAGAAGAAGTGATGACCCGGTATAGTCTCCAGAATGCACTAAGCAAGGCCATCAAAGGCAGAGATGAAGCTGTGTCTCAGAAGCGTAAACTAGAAGATCGCTTCGGAGAAGGGGCATGGGAGGAAACTGCTGAAGACGTGCGACGTGTTCTCAAGAGAAGAAACCAACTTGTTGAAGGGCTGCTTACCAGACCAGGTCATCCCGAGACCAAGACGTTAATCGAAGAGTACCAGACTTATGGGAGTGTTTGATCATTTCATGTAGTAACTTGTATGCTTTATTTGCATAGTGCTGACCATCACCAGGATTGTTGGTTGAGGTCATGCCTTTCTTTGTACTCAGTGACATTGTATTCTTGGCTTATTGGTTTCTCCGCAATATATGAGGCTTTCTGTGATTCAATTCCGATCTTTGTATTGCCAGCACTGGCACTGCACTGGCACCTTCACACTAGAATCGGGGAATGCCATTTCCCTAATGCACAGACACACATTGCATTGCATTCATATTCATATTGCATTACAGGTAATCTTTGGATGGTGTCTTATTTCCTGCTCTGTACCAGGTACTTTCCAGGATTGCAGATCAGCACCCGCACCGCTATTCCACCCGCTTCAACTGTCGAAGAATCATGGATCAAATGCAGAACGAGATGCAAAATGTGCGCGAGAAGCTCGCTCTCTTTATGCAGACCATGGAAGCTATTGCAAAAGGTCAGGAGAATTTGCAAGCCATGGTGCAGCCTCTGTTGGTCAGAAACGCCGGTCACGGTAACGAGGATCATCAGTCTGTGCGAGTCGATACTGTTCAGGGAGATGGCACTCCCACGCCAGTGGCTCCACCTGTAGTCAATATACCTGCTGCTAATGTCAACAACGCTACCGCTGCTGGGAACGGTAACGTCGGAGTTGGGAACGAGACTGCTGTCCATAACGTTGGGCTTGGTGATGTCAACTTGGGTGATAATATGGGAGGCAACGGCTTCGGCAATGCTGGATTCGGGTTCAACGATCAGGGATTTGATAATGCTGGGAAATATGGTTTCAATGCCCAAGGCTTTGGGCAAGATGGTTATGGTGTGGCCAATCAGGGTTACGGAGGTTTCAGAAATGGAAACGGTGCCGGGTTAATGGCTTTTGGGCCTGCTGGAGGTGTTCAGGGGTACGGCAACAGAGGCCGAGGCCCAATGATGAATCAGATTAGAGCTGGCCGCAATAATGGATATGATGGGTATGGAGCTGGGAACGGTATGTGGCAAGAAGATCAGCAGGAGGACGCTTTCTCCGACGGAGGTTTCAAAGGGCCGATGGATGACTCCCAGAAGATCAGAATGCTAGAAGAGCAGATGAGGGGGGTCCTGAACCAAAGTGATGTGGGCTTAGACATGGCAACAATGGGTCTGGTACCTGGCTTGAGGGTGCCAATCAAATTCAAAGCTCCTACGTTTGATAAGTATAAAGGGGACACCTGTCCGAAAGTGCATGTGCGGGCTTATTACAGAAAGATGTCTGCGTACTCAACTGATGAGAGAATGCTAATGCATTTCTTTCAAGATAGTCTGTCAGGCCCTTCCCTAGAGTGGTATATGGGATTGGAGCCAACTAATATCAAGACATGGAAACAGCTAGCAGAGGCATTTGTAGCTCACTACAAGTATAACAGCGACTTGGCGCCCAATCGGGTCCAATTGACAGGGCTGTCTCAGAAGAAGGGTGAGAGCTTTAAAGAGTACGCGCAAAGGTGGCGCGATATGGCTGCCATGGTCCGTCCTCCTTTAGAAGACAAGGAAGTGACTGACATGTTCATCGGCACGTTGACAGGCATGTTTTATGACAAGTTGTTTCACACGTCTTTGGCCAGTTTTTCAGACTTAATTCTGATGGGAGAAAAGATTGAAAACAACATTAAGCAAGGCAGGTTCTAGGCTGAGGAATCAACTGCATCTGGCAATAATAGGAAGGCTTTTGGTGGGCGCCGTCAGGGCGAGGCAAGCGCAGTATTTGGGGGCCGAGGCAGAGGCCGAGGCAGAGGTCGGAACCAATATCATCAGCCGCAGCAGGTGGCGAGTGTTACTATTCCATATCAACAACAACCGTTTCAGCAGCAGCCAACGCAACAACAATCGCAGCAGCAGCAGCAGCCACATCAAGGGGCACAACCTGCTCAGCGAAGATTCCAGGGTGGTAAACCAAGAAGAGTGTTTGAGAAGCCTCCCTTAACATACGCAGATTTGTTGCAGACATTGTTGGGTTTGAACCTGGTAGAGAAGAGAACTCTGGCACCGATAACGGGAACTCCTCCGTATGGTTATGATGCAAGCAGGCACTATGAGTTCCACTCTGGGGCTCCAGACCACGATGTAGAGGGTTGCCATGCTTTTAAGCACGTTGTGCAGGATCTTTTGGACAATAAGGCTATCAATTTCGGAACGGCAGGTCCGAATATATTGCAGAAACCCATGTCTAATCATGGGGCAAACGCCATTCTGACTGAGGAAGGGTTGAATTTGATTATGAATGTCGACGATTTAAAAACGCCACTAAGCGAGATAAAAAGCAGATTGTTGCAAGGGGGTGTTTATCCAGGATGTGACGAGTATTGCTTAGAATGCTGGACCCTAGCTGGGGGGTGTGATGATTTGAAGAAAGGCATCCAGGCTTTAATTGACAGAGGCACATTGCAGTTTGACCGAGCAGCAACTGAAGAGCCTGCAGGGGCAGTAGCAGATGATCAGAGTGATGTGGCCACTGTAACGATTCCTCGAAAGACAATCACTATAACAGCACCGGTCCACCGACCGCCGATCACCATAACTAAGGCCGAACCAATCCCGTACGAGAACACAAAAGCAGTGCCATGGTCATATGGGCTGGAGGTGTATTGTGACGGAATAAAGATTGATGTTAATAAGCAGCCAGCCGAGACTGTAGATAACGTTGTTGGGTCAGGAGGTATGACAAGGAGTGGTAGGATCTTTATATCACCTGAAGTGGAGGCCGAAAGACTAGCGAAAGGAAAGGGGAAGATGGTTGAGAATGTCCCAGTGCAAGCAAGCGGCAAAGAAGCGGCATCGAAAGATGTAGAAGAGTTCATGCGCTTGATTCGAAAAAGTGATTATAAGATTGTGGAGCATCTGCAACAGACGCCGTCCAAGATATCTATACTGTCGCTGCTCTTATGTTCTGAAGCTCACAGAAATGCATTGCTGAAAGTCTTGGATACTTCCTTCGTACCCCAAGACGTCTCCGTGAATCAGCTGGAAGGAGTGTTAGCACATGTAAATGCAGGCCACAGCCTGGGCTTTACCGACTTCGATTTGACCCCGAAAGGGAGAGATCATAATATGGCGCTGCACATATCTGTCGAGTGCATAGGATCAGTAATGTCGCATGTATTGGTCGACACCGGATCGTCTTTGAATGTGATGCCCAAGAAAGCAATGATGAAGCTAGATGTCAGAGGAATCCTGTGCACGCCCAGTGACTTGGTAGTCAGAGCGTTTGATGGCACGCGAAGAACAGTCTTTGGATCGATAACATTGCCTCTACAGGTAGGGCCGGAGGTGTTTGCGACGGAATTTTATATCATGGATATACAGCCCGCATATAGCTGCCTGCTCGGAAGACCCTGGATTCATGGGGCTGGGGCAGTCACGTCTACCCTGCATCGAAAGTTGAAATATATGGTCGGAGACAGCGTAGTCACCGTATGCGGAGAAGAAGACATCCTGGTCAGCCATCTGTCGTCATTTAAATATGTGGAGGTCGACGGAGAGATCCACGAAACACCCTGCCAGGCATTTGAAGGTTTGCGTATCAAGGACAAAGGCCCCGGGCCGAGCAAAGTGTCGGAGATAGCCGTCTCGTCGTATAAAGAAGCTCAAGCTCTGGTGGAGGCAGGAGAAGCAAAGGGCTGGGTCAAAGTGCTGGATATTCCTGTAAAGATGGACCGGTTCGGGCTGGGATACCAACCGTCGTCATCAACACCTGCTATGGGGACACCCCGTTTCAGAGGGCCAATAACCATCTCTGCTAGTGGAGTACGTCATGAAACCATCAACGTTGCTTCGGAGTCTGACGAAGGAGACAGCGACTGTGATATGGATGCCTGGATTCAGCCAAGCACGCCAGGACAGGGACTGTGCAACTAGTCTATTCGGGAGTTTGTTCCTGTGACTCTTAAACAGTAATGCTTTGTTTTATTAATTGTTGAATAATCTGATGTCTTGCCCGGGGCATCGTGATTTGCTTAGGGTTGTGTTGTTATGAACATTGCGTGTTAATCATTAAATAAATGGCGTTTTTTCATGTGCAAATATTTCGATCGTTGTCTTTCTTGTTTTGTATTTTTCAATAAAATGGCAACATGGTTATTCTCTTTATACGTATTTTGAAGCACTTAACCATTCCTTTTGCAGGATAACATTTTCAGATGACATCCTTGAACCACCTATGACTCGTCCCGACTTTGAGCACCCGGTATTTCAGGCCGAAGAAGAGGTTGTCGAAGATAGTGACATTCCTAAAGAACTGTCTTGGTTGGTGAAGCAAGAGGAAAGAGTCATTCTGCCTCACGAAGAGGTCATCGAAATTATCAACTTGGGGTCGGAAGGGGTTGAGAAGAATATTCGTATCGGAGCCGCGTTGCAAAGTGATATCAAGCGAAGACTGGTTGAAATGCTCCGAGAGTATAATGATGTATTCGCATGGTCGTATGAAGATATGCCAGGGCTCGATACAGATATGGTTGTGCACCGTCTCCCACTGAAAGAAGAATGCCCGCCGGTCAAACAAAAGCTTCGCAGAACTAGACCAGATATGGCCGTGAAGATCAAAGAGGAAGTTCAAAAACAGTGGGATGCTGGTTTCCTGGCTGTGACAAAATATCCCTCATGGGTTGCTAACATCGTACCAGTGCCAAAGAAAGATGGCAAGGTTCGGATGTGCGGGATTTGAATAAAGCAAGCCCAAAAGACGATTTTCCACTTCCTCATATCGATGTGCTAGTTGACAATACTGCTCAATACTCCGTATTCTCCTTCATGGATGGCTTTTCAGGCTATAATCAGATTAAAATGGCGCCAGAGGATATGGAGAAGACTAATTTCATAACGCCTTGGGGAACATTTTGTTACAAAGTGATGCCCTTTGGTTTGAAGAATGCTGGGGCAACATATCAACGTGCGATGACGACTCTTTTCCATGATATGATGCATAAAGAGATCGAAGTTTATGTTGACGATATGATTGCCAAATCCCAGACGGAGGAAGAGCATCTGGTGAATCTGCTGAAGTTATTTAAAAGGCTTAGGAGGTTCAGGCTGAGACTGAACCCTAATAAGTGCACCTTCGGGGTGAGATCGGGTAAGCTGCTGGGGTTTATCGTAAGCGAAAGAGGAATAGAGGTCGATCCTGCTAAAATAAAAGCAATTCAAGAAATGCCGACGCCTAAAACAGAGAAAGAGGTGCGCGGGTTTTTAGGGAGGTTGAACTACATCGTCCGGTTCATCTCTCACCTAACTACTACGTGTGAACCATTATTCAACTTATTGAAGAAAGACCAAGCTGTAACATGGAACGAAAATTGTCAAAAGGCGTTCGATAAGATAAAGCAGTATTTGCAGGAGCCTCCTATTTTGATACCCCCGGTGGCAGGTAGACCCTTGATTATGTATTTGACAGTTCTTGAGGGAAGCATGGGTTGTGTTCTCGGTCAGCACGACGAGACAGGGAGAAAAGAGCATGCGATTTATTACTTGAGTAAGAAATTTACAGATTGTGAATCTCGATACTCAATGCTTGAGAAAACTTGTTGCGCGCTAGCCTGGGCCGCCAAGCGTTTGAGGCAATACATGCTGAATCATACAACCATGCTCATCTCGAAGATGGATCCTATCAAATATGTATTCGAAAAGCAAGCGTTGTCAGGGAGAATTGCCCGTTGGCAGATGGTCTTGACTGAATATGACATCCAATATGTCTCGCAAAAGGCTATAAAGGGGAGTGTACTGTCTGAGTACCTGGCAGAGCAGCCTATTGAAGATTACCAATCGATGAGGTTTGATTTTCCTGACGAGGATATCATGTACCTAAAGATGAAAGATTGTGAAGAGTCGTTGCCAGACGAAGGACCTGAGTTGGGTTCCAAATGGAAGATGATATTTGATGGAGCTGTGAATGCTTACGGTAGCGGAATAGGGGCAATCATCACTACGCCGCACGGGTCGCACATCCCGTTTACTGCCCGATTGACCTTTGCTGTTACCAACAATGAGGCCGAATACGAAGCTTATATAATGGGGCTTGAAGAAGCCATTGATTTGCGAATCAAGAATCTAGACGTATACGGAGATTCAGCTCTGGTGGTGAATCAGATAAAAGGGGAATGGGAGACACGTCAGCCCAATTTGATACATTACATGAATTATGCAAGGAGATTGTTGCCTTTCTTCGACAAGGTTGAATTGCATCATGTACCGCGGGCCGAGAATCAAATGGCTGACGCCCTGGCCACTTTGTCTTCCATGTACAAAGTCAACTTCTGGAATGAGGCTCCCCGAATCGTTATCTCTCGGCTTGACAGACCAGCTTTCGTATTTGCTATTGACGAAGCATCCGACGACAAACCGTGGTATTTTGATATCCTTAATTTCCTGAAGAACAAAGAGTATCCGGCTGAGGCATCCAGTCAAGATCAGAAGACTCTCAGGAGATTAGCGGGTAATTTCTATTTGAATCCAGATGGTGTCTTGTACAGAAGGAACCACGACTTGGTGCTGTTACGTTGTGTAGACGAAAGAGAGGCAAAGCTGCTCATGGAGGAAATACACGAAGGTACCTTCGGTACACATGCTGGTGGGCATGCTATGAGGAGAAAGCTGCTGCGGGCAGGTTATTTTTGGCTGACTATGGAGACTGATTGTTTCAAGTTTGCGAGGAAGTGCCACAAGTGCCAAATCTATGCTGATAAGATCCATGTGCCTCCGAGTCCTCTGAATGTGATGTCATCGCCATGGCCGTTCTCGATGTGGGGAATCGATATGATTGGAAAGATCGAGCCGACAGCTTCTAACGGGCATCGGTTCATCCTAGTAGCAATCGATTATTTCACCAAGTGGGTAGAAGCGGCGTCTTACGCAAACGTAACTAAGCAAG
Source organism: Lathyrus sativus (assembly GCA_963859935.3). Lineage (NCBI taxonomy): Eukaryota > Viridiplantae > Streptophyta > Magnoliopsida > Fabales > Fabaceae > Lathyrus > Lathyrus sativus. Next base: position 227,628,466 of record OZ012738.1, read on the forward strand.
TGGTGGCCAGATTCATCAAGAGAGATATCATTTGCCGATATGGGATCCCCGAGCGGATAATCACGGACAACGGTTCAAACCTGAATAACAAAATGATGAAGGAGCTCTGTCAGAATTTCAAGATCGAACATCACAACTCCTCCCCTTACCGACCCAAGATGAATGGCGCTGTCGAGGCGGCCAATAAGAATATCAAGAAGATCGTTCAGAAAATGGTGGTGACCTATAAGGATTGGCATGAGATGCTACCTTTCGCTTTGCACGGTTATCGTACGACGGTACGCACATCAACCGGAGCAACCCCGTTCTCGTTAGTATACGGAATGGAAGCGGTATTACCATTGGAAGTTGAGATCCCTTCTCTGAGGGTATTGCAAGACGTTCAGCTAGACGAGGCAGAATGGGTGAAAGATAGGTTGAACCAATTGAGTTTGATGGATGAGAAGAGGCTAGCTTCTCTAGCATACGGTCGTTTGTATCAGAGCCGAATGAAGAAAGCATACGACAAGAAGATACATCCTCGAAGCTTTCAGACGGGCGACCTTGTGCTGAAAAGGATTCTCCCGCCGCAGGCAGATCATAGGGGCAAGTGGGCCCCCAATTACGAAGGGCCATACGTTGTCAGAAAAGTCTTTTCAGGAGGAGCGTTATTGTTGTCCACCATGGACGGTGAAGACTTCACGTCGCCTGTGAATTCGGACGCAGTTAAAAAATACTTTGCTTAAAATTGACCCGCTGGACAAAAAAAGAGAGTCCAGGCAAAAATGGGGCATCCTGGCGAACCAAAAACAGAATGAAAGGTTCGGGCAAAAGTTAGGGATAAAATTGAAAAATGTACACTCGCGAAGTTGAAAACCTACACTGGGCGGCTTCGGCAAAAAAGGGTATCCCGGTGAACTGAAAACCCGTAAAGGGCGGTTCACGCAAAAGTTAGGGATTTGAAAAGCAAATGACTGCGGTCCGAATTTGATATTACAGTGAGCATCAGTGCGGGAGAATATACCTGAAGGGTCGATTATCAGATACAATCTCTTCGGAAGTGTGGATACCGGGAAAGCATTAGAGTCGGACGAGTCATAGGAGGATCAGTTCGTGGTGTTCGTCTGCATCCCGTTGCCGACATGTGTACAAATTTAATTTGTCAAAATATTTATGCTTCTTGTGCATACTTGTATATTTGCTTTGCGTAGCTTCCTCTTTTCAGGAGTTACATCCCGTGTACAAAAACTCTGCCCATTCAGGGGCCCAATCAATAAAATATGTTATTCAGTACTTGATGCTGGTTCTTTACTGTTTTGTGCATGATAAAGCGCCTAAGTTTACTGAAACTAGCATGTGTATAACAGCACTGGCCCTTGCCGACAATTGTTAAAACTTTGAATTAACTGAAAATAACGTCACTAACCTGAATCGATTTGTTTGCATAGGCTTGTCTTGTCTTTTTTTGTATTGTTGCAGGTTACACAGCCGTACGAGGAAGACGATCAAAAGATTGCAATAACGAAAGACTCGACTCCCACGCAGGTCATGCATGTTCTTCCTGAAGAAGGATAGAATTCCCCAGCTGGTCGTAGCTTATCCAGAGGGCATGCTCCAACAAAGCCATTTATTCTCAGCAGAATTGGCGATTCCAAAATTGTAGGCGGTATTCAGGAAGTATGGTGTCTCCCAGAAGGATTCCTTATCTCAAGCAGAGGGGTTTAGCCTCAGAAGATTAATATTTCAGATTGGTGAGTTGTATTCAGACAGTTTACCTTTCCCCGCAGGGTTATTTACTCTCCCCTAGCGGAGTCAGCAGATTTTCCCCAAGAGAATCGTCCCATCCCCAGTGGAATTCTCTTTTCAGCAAGTATTTTCATTCCTCCCAGTGGAACTCGAAGATTAAGGCTCTCCCCGACAGAGTTGGTGTGGTGCATTGGCATTTATTTTGTCAAAATACCGTGTGATATCCGTTCACTTTCCAGCAGAAGTCCAATCATACCAGGCGCATCTGTTATTCTCCAGCAGAGTTATATTCCCCAGCAGGGTATTACTTCAACGAGGTGTTTGGTTTAAGTTCCTAATTTCCCAACTGAGTCGACTTCACTCTTCCAGCATTTATTTTGCTGGAATGATTTTGTAGCACCTGGCTATCCCCAGCGGAGTCGGCATTATCTTCAGCATTTATTTTGCTGAAGCCAGTTCCTGTATCACAGCAGTTCGAGGCGGCATTTGCATTGGCATATAGTGTCATACGTGCATCCACCAAATAAAAGCGTAGCATTTCCATGTCGAATGGAGCATTGCATCGTCGTCAAACATACGCATTTTGAAACATAAACCAGGTTGGCTAACCGTTGGTTTCAAGTATTGTTTCTCTTGCAGGTAGAGAGAGCCCTTGCTCAAGTGAATCAATAAACATTCAAGATCTCGACGCGAGACATTCAGCAAGGTGTCAGCTTTGGCACTATTCCCCACAAAGTTACCATGATGAAGTTTCTTTGCGAATTTCTCGTGTTTTCCCCGCCAGAGTGAGTAGGCAAAATTTCTCCTCATTCCCAAGCAGAGTTATTTGTCATCAACGGGTTTCAGGAATCAGAATTTCAGAGGTTGCCGCCAGTTATCAGAGCAGGCGTCCGGTAGTTCGGTTTCCAAATATCCCCAGTAGAGTCCTCCTCAAAGTTGCTGTAACGTCAGTGCTAAGAAGTTTGTGGGTTGGGACCAGTGGAGAAATGAGTCCTGACGTGGACGAATTTTATTGACAAGTTTTATTCGTGTTAGAGAAGTGAAGTCCTGACGTGGACAGATTCATTTCTTCCAGGTGACGATATGTGTTAGTCCTAACGTGGACAGATTCGAGTTCTCGGTATTGATTGAGTGTGGAAACCTGACGTGGACAAAAGTGGGTTACTCTTCGTGTTGGTGTCCTGACGTGGACAATTTACTTCCAGCAGATAGTTTTATTCGCGATGGTGAAATGTGCGTCCTGACGTGGACAAGTTTATAGTTCTTCGTGTCGTCAAGATGCGAGAGTCCTGACATGGACAAATTTATCCTTCTCCGTGTTGTGAGCGAAGTATGAGTCCTGACGCGGACAAGTCTCACTTCCCCAGCAAGTCGAAGACGTGCAAGTCCTAATGTGGACAGGTTCCATTATTTCATCAGATGAAGATGTGAGTCCTGACGTGGACAAGTTTTATTTCCTCAGCAAGTCGACATGTGAGTCCTTACGTGGACGACTCAAAAGAAAATGTGTTTCCTTACGTGGAACGAGATTGCATTCCTTACGGGGAAAGATGTAGTCCTTACGTGGACATATCAAGTCGGAGTCCTTACGTGGACAGATTGAGTTTGTATTCCTTACGTGGAAGAACGAGTTATTCCTTACGTGGAAAGTTTAGTCCTGACGTGGACAGATTCAGATCAGGTTGGTTTCCTTACGTGGAAAAGATGGTGATTCCTTACGTGGAACAAAAAGTTATTCCTAACGTGGAAAAGAAGTTGGATTCCTTACGTGGAAAAGAAGTTGATTCCTTACGTGGAAAGAGAAGTTGTTTCCTTACGTGGAAAAGTTCAGTCCTGACGTGGACAGATCAAAGTTTGATTCCTAACGTGGAAACATTGTGGGTTCCTTACGTGGAAAGATTGGGGTCCTTACATGGACAGATTCAAATCGAGGCTTGTATTCCTGACGTGGAAATAAAGAGTGTATTCCTGACGTGGAAGGTGTTTAGTCCTGACGTGGACAGATTCAAAAGAAGACGTATTACTTACGTGGAAGAGTTTGACGAAGAAGAAGTTCATTCCTTACGTGGAAAGGTGAGTCCTAACGTGGACGATGTTATTCCTAACGCGGAACGGTTATTCCTAACGTGGGAAAGATGGAGATTCCTTACGTGGAAAGTTTGTATTCCTTACGTGGAAGAAGAGATGTTTCCTTACGTGGAAAGGTGAGTCCTAACGTGGACAATGGTTATTCCTTACGTGGAAAGATGAGTCCTAACGTGGACAATGGTTATTCCTGGCATGGACGAGTTTATTCCTAACGGGGACGATTTATTTCTGATGAAGTGCAGACGAATTATCCCCAGCGAGGTTGCCGAGTTTTCTTGGGTTAACAGCAGGTGGAGTCCTAACGTGGACAGGTTTGGTTGAGATTTCTTTGTGTTGACGACACAGGCGTCCTAACGTGGACAAGCAAAGTTTTATTCTTGCAATGAGAGAAGCTTTTCAGGCTGATGAAAGTAATCCCCAAGCAGTGGTGTAGTTCATTTCTGCGGTTGGCAAATTTCCGGGTTCTTAGTATTCAACCGTCTCGTACCACGAATGTTTGAAGGCCGTTCGCTCTTCACCCAATCGGGTCCAAGTCGCTTGAATAGGGGCAGCTGTTGCACCCTAAAATTTGCTCAACCTTTTCTAATTGGTTTATGTTTCAATTGCATCAGCATTTGCATAGAGAGTCATGTACATAGCCTAACCATCTGCATAGCATAAGCATAGCAAGTCATCCAACAGGGACCAATCATTATTCTCATCTCTATGAGCCTATCAAGAGGTTATTATTCTAATTCAAACCCATTCAAGTCATCAGAAAGAATGGCAAAGCTAAAGAGGTCAATGAATCAAGCAGGGCATCCACCTCCTATCTGAGGGTATATGGGATCATCAAAGAAATTGTGAGCTGTAGGCTGAGCATGGAGAGTATGTGGACCTCATGGGAGACTTAGAAAGTCATTTGAATAAGAAGATAAGTCATTGATATGATCACAAGTATTGCAGTTGAAGACAGTCAACTAGGGTTTCATCTGGGGTCAACTCTAGGTCAACTCTAGGTCAATTGACTGATTGAAAGGCATTAAGGTCTATTGGAGAGATGTGGGGTTCATCATTTTACATGAAGAATAAGGGTATGGTGTTGTGTCAAGAAGAAATCAAGAGAAATCAAGGAGAAGAGGAGTTTCTAAATTAGGGTTTATGTGTAAAATCCCCTAGTTTAGGTCAAATTTCCAAGCAAGATAAGTCAAAATTCAAGCTCCAAATGGATCCTTGGCCAACATGAAACTTGTATAGGATCTCAATACCTTTAATTTGAGTGGTGGAAGACACTAAGGAGATTTATAGAACTCAAGTTATGGTCCTTGCAAGTTACAGGTCATCTGAGGTATCTGAAATTTTGTCTGTGAAAGTGACTTGACTTTCAAGCAATTTTTACCCCTCAAGGAGATTTCAAATGAATTTCTGGTCAACATAAGAATTGTTCCTCATTGTCTTAGCTTTCTAGAATGGTATAGTATGCCGTCATATGATTTGTGGAACTCTACTTATGGTCTTGGCAAGCAAAGGGTATTTTGGTCATCTGAGAATTACAGGTCATTTCAAGCCTATGCCCAAAACTCATACAAGGAAGCTTCAAATGGAAAACTTCACAACATCAAACTTGCTCCAAATGACATTTTGAGTCTATAAAAGTGACCATGAGAGATTGGAAAGATTCATAGCACAAGGTTTCAAAATTGTTGGATTTAATGAATAAAAAATGACCTTAAAAATGAGATTTTTCATATTTTGGCCAAATGAGGTGAAATTATAGGTCATTTTGAATGGAAAAATCATTTTGAGAACATTGGCTGAAGTAGAATTTTGAGCTTGGTTCAAGTTTTGGAAGTTATTCAAGGTTACTTACAATGAAAGTTACATAATCCAAAATGTAAGGAAAGAGTGCAAGGGAAGTTTCTCCAAGCTTCTAGGAGGTTCTAATGACATGTATATATTGAATGGAGAGGGTTCATGCCATGGTTGGTGATCACATTTGCTCATAAACACAAGTTTCACACACTTTCTCTCATTTGCAAAATCAATCCAAACTCTCTCAAACTTTCACCAATTTGCACTATTCTTGATCTGTTCTTCATCATCATCATCCATAGATCACAATTCATACAATCATTTGGTATAATTGAAGAGGATTCGAGCTGTGCAAGTTCACCATTCAAAGTGCAAGATATTTGGAATTACAAGATCCAAGAGGTTTGAGTCAGATTTGTTGCATACAGAAGTCATCATCAAGTTCATTGATCAGTTTTCAATCACTTCAAGCATTGGATCAAGAGGTTTTAGCATCTGTTTTCATCAATTGCACCAGGTTTGTTTCTCATTCGAATTGGTTGTTTAGGTTAGAATTATTAGGTTTTGATAGCATAGAAAGGTCAAGATAGGATAGATGATTAGTTTTGGTGAGTTTGGAGAGCTTTCATGGAGTTTGCCATAGGTGTACCAAATATGTTAGGGTTTGTAACTCATGATTTAATGCACGAAAATCTTGGATATATGGCTTGTTATGATCAGCATGAGGTGTAGATGAGTTTAGGACAAGAATTGGTGAGCTTTGGAGAAGTTGATGACAGGTGAAAATGGTGGATTACAACTGTTATACCTATCGGGTTCCATTGTTGCTTGAGTTTTAGTAGGAGTTATGGTTATGGCCGTGTAGAGGGGAGTTTCTAGAGCAACTTTGCTCTTGGAGTCGTGTGAATCCATGGAAGTATGAGAGAGAACAGAGGAGTGGAAGAATGCGTGCATGGTGAAGCTTTTTTGAAGCTAGGGTTTGCTGGAGGTAGACGATGACCCCAGGCCGTTGGATGGACGTTTTGACCTTGACCAAGGACCTAATCGTGTGGCCACGATTAAAGCTGAAAAACGGAGGGAGATTCAAATGCCTGTACGCACCGTTTCATTAAATCCCAATCTGATGGGCTTTGTGAGTGCTTGCTATTCGTACCCCTCAAACCAAGCCCAATCCCAATTATAACTGAATAGATTACTATCTGCACCGTTTTTCCTCTTTTTAATTTTTGTTTACTTTCTGATGCTTTCTGGGCCTCGCGCATATGTGATATTAACACCCCCACTGCCTGGCCCGTTTCCTTGCTTTAACTGAATTCCTTACTTGCTGCACCCTCCATCTCATTAATTCATTTTATTTTCATTCATAAAACATTAAATCTTCAAAAAAATCATAATAAATCATAAAATGCATATTTTCCATTGGTTCTTTTTGCATTATTTTCTTAATTTGGTCAAGAAAATTATCATACAAAAAAATTAATAGTTCATTTCATTTTTATATTTTTGGTATATTTTCCTTTTAATTAGGTGTAAATAATATTTTGTTTAGTACATGATTTTGTTAATTTTAGTTTGATCAAATGCTTTAATATTTTTTGTCCATTCTTTTTAGGTTGATTAATAGACATTGTTAGCTTGTATATGCAATTTAGTTCCCATTTTTAGGACTTAATTTTAGGTTTTAGTTTAGGTGTAAATAACATGAACAAAATTAGGGTTTAAGTGACAACATAGGTAAATAAGATCATTTCCCTTAGGATTTAGAGATTGAATTTTTGGGATATGGGACTATAGGGATTAGGGGTAGTTATTAGATCCCTTAGAAAATATTAGGATTCCCCTACTGCTATTAATACTATCTGTAGTTGCTTGACTGGTGTGATGTGCCCTCTCTGGGGATTATAATTTGTCTGTGTGGGTATTGGGATTGCTTGGGGATTAGGGGAGCTGAAGACTTGTGATGATGAAGACATTGGAGATCCAGAGACTGAAGTCCAACTTCCAGAGTTGAAGAGGAGATTCTTGCTAGCAGCTGTTGAGGAGACTAGGGTTTAGGAGCTAGGCAGAGCTCTAGATTAGAAAGCTTGTTTCTCAAACATGGAATGCCTTGTCTGCATCCATCCTTTCTCTATGATTCAAAGTCTCTTTCAAATATCCACCTCCTTCCTTTGGAAGGATCAGTGAATGTATTTGAAAGATAGAACTTTTGAGGGAAAATTGTCTGTATAATGTTAACAGTTAATGAACCACCCTTGGTAGGTAATTGACTGTCTAACATTCATTCACTTCATCTTGTTGATTGATGTTCATCCTGGAGATTGAAACTGGAAGAAAAGCCATTGCAGATGGAAGACTGATAATCAGAGACCTTGCTTGAAGGTTGTGGAGATGGAGATTGATGCTTGCTGAAGCTTGTAGCTGTTTGGAGATGACTTGAAGACAGATGTTGATGCAGAGCTGCTGTGGCTGTTTATTTTTGCTGTATTTCATTTCTGATGTATTGATTGGTTTTCCTGACTGTATTGTTTGCTGTTAACCTGTTGGGTTGAAAGTGAATGCTGTTCACTTTTGCCTATTGTTTTCTAGGTTCGAGGTTGAGTGGGACTCCCTTGCCTCACTTGTATTGCTGCATTCATGCATTTTACTGCTTTACTGTATATATCTAATATTGTTTCTGTTTCCGTCTATTCCCTTAGGATCTCTGTTTCTCTCTGTGCAAGAGAGGAGCATGATAGAAACTAGGTTTCAACCCATGCATGATAACACTAGGTTAGTTTGATTCCCTTCGCAACCGTAGGTTAGAGTTCTGTCTCTTTCTTTCTCAAAACAAACAGAAAAACACAATAAGATTTCAAACACAATAAAAGACACTTCTGCCGTAAAAGAATGTGAACTCATCAAAACGTCATTTTTGTCCGCTTGGACTGCTAATCAGAAAAACCTTTTTCAGAAGGAATAAAAAAACAACCAAGACAGACTTGTGTCGTACGTGGCCCGAACTACGTTTGCTCTGATCTTTCATGCTGTATGAAAGTACGTAGGCATAGGATGCGATATCCTAGCGAGCAACCTTCCCCTCCTTTCCCGTAGGTAGGCGAACTACGTTGACTCTGATTTCTCGTTCCATACGGGAATACGTAGGCATAAAGTGCGATACTTTGCCGAGTCATTTTATTTTCATTTTATTTTCTTTTAACCCTTAACCCCGTAGTTTAGATAGAATAACAATCCATACCCGAAAACAAGCGTGGATCCCGTCGAGTACGACGGACGTGAGGGGTGCTAATACCTTCCCCTTGCGTAACCGACTCCCGAATCCAGGTTTTGGTTGCGACAACCATACCTTCTCCCGTGTTGTGCGAGGTTTACTCTGAGCGTTCCCTTTCCCTCCTGTGGGATAAATAACGCACGGTGGCGACTCTTCTGTTCAGCCGGCGCCGATTTTCACAGTAGCGACACATGCACATAGCTTAATCATTTGCCTATCATAGCATAGAATGCATCCAACACGGGATCAGGGTTTCTATCAAGAGAAGAGCCTAGCAAGGTGTTTTATCCAAGATGAGAAGTCATTCAGGCCTCCAAGAAGTGATTTGAAGTCTTGAGAAGTTTGAGTGCCTACATGTGGGTTTTGCTCTTATCTTGAGGAATATTGAGAATCATCAGTGGGATGAGAAGCATGGAATGTGGATGTGAGGTGTGTATGGATCTCATGGGATGTCTATAGGGCCTTATTGAAGCTGAGGCAAGCCATTGATTCAAGTAAGAAAGCCACAGTGGAGGTACAGTCAACTAGGGTTTCATCTGGGTCAACCCTAGGTCAATTGAGTAATTGGAGAGCATCAAAGCCTACCTTGAGGTCATGGGGTTTATGAATTGGTATGTTGATACATGTGTGGTGTTGTGCCAAGATTAAGCAAAGAAATATCAAGAATGTGGGAAGTTGCTAAATTGGGGTTTCAGTGTAAAATCCCCTGTTTAGTGCCTAACTTCAAAGCCACATAAGTCTAAATACAAGTTTCAAATGGATCTTTGGCCAACATGAAACTTGTAGAGCTTCTCAATACCTTTAATTTGAGTACTATAAGTATTCAAGAAGATTTGTAGAACTCAAGTTATGGTCTTTGCAAATTACAAGTCACTAGAGGACACTGAAATTTATCTGTGAAAGTCACTTGACTTCTAAGCAACTTTTTCCCCTCAAGGAGTTTTCAAATGGATTCTTGGCCAACATAAGAGTTGTAGGTTTTGATCTTAGCTTGAATTTTAGTACTAGAAGTCCTCAAGAAGATTTGTGTAACTCAAGTTATGATCTTGGCAATCCAGGTGTATTTTGGGAAAGTTGAATTATGGGTCATTTTCAAGCATGTGCCAAAATCTCTATCTTCCATGCCTCCAATGGAAAATTGTTCAACATGAAATGTGTTTAGAATGTTGTCTTTAGGTCATATAAGTCATCATGGTGGATTGAATTGGCTTATATCATGAAGTGATTCAAAATGGCCTAAAAAGGAAGCTTTTCAAATGATTCTAAAGAGGGAAAATGTGATTTTTGAGTTATAGGTTATAAACATGTCATGTGAGTAGTCATTTTGACCAGAAATTGCATCCTAAACACAATGGCATTTCCTAAATTTTGAGATGAGCCCTAATTACATGACATGCTTTGTAAAGTTGTTTCTTACAAAACAAGTCATACATCCAAAACCATAATCAAGGCATTTCAGGCTTTCCTCTTGGTTCTAACATGTTCACAAGGTCATTTGGAGTTGAATAGAACCTTCTAGAGCTAGCTGTAACAAGCAGATCGTGACTGCACCATTGGATTTTCAAGTGCATAACATATTTTTGGATTCACTAAATTGGGCTTCAATTTGGATCCAAAAGCCCATGAACAACTTCTATTTAAGTGCTAGAGTGAATTCAGATTGTTTTTGGTGGTGGTTTTGTGCTAGAAGTGAAGGTTGCAGTTGAGATTTCAAGAGCTCCAAGTCAGAATCGGTTTTGGAATTGCAAGCTTGATCAAGCCAAATTGAAGTGTCTAGAAGCTTCATCTTGCTTCACTGATCGTGTTTGAAGAGTTGTGGAGCTTGAATCCATCATTTTCTATCTCTGTTGATCCAATTTTTACAGGTATGTAACTCTCAAATTTCCTCTTGATCTAGGCTAAATTAGATAGAATCTTGCATGAGGTTAGGACCTAGGATGATCAGAGAACGTTTCTGCATTGGTTTGGAGTTGTTTAGAGACAATTAAGATGAGTGATCAATTTCTGTTAGAGGACGGTTATGTATGATCTCGAGGTTTCAAATCAAGTTGGATAGATCATGATGATCACTGAAGAATGAGGAACAGTTCTGTGGCTTTATTTTTGCAAATGGTGATGATTGAAATATTGACACCTTCTGAACTTTGATTCGAATTCTAAAATCCATTGAGAGTTAGGAGATTTGGATAGGAGATTTGGAATCCTGGTGAAATTCTGAGTAGAATTGATATGGAGTTTGCGTTTTCTGGATCTTTGGATCATGAACTCACCGGAGAAGGAGGTGGTGAAGTCACCGGACCACCACACCTGAACAGTTGGCCTCACCTGAGTTCAGAGGTAGGAGACGACCTCTTAGACCTTGGATCTTGCTTGGACCTTGACTCTTTCAACTCATCCAATGGCCACGACTTGTTTTTTAATTGGCTGACTTTGACTGCTAAACGCACCGTTTCACTAATCCCAGTCAGCGTGTGACTGGGATGCACGCGTGGACACGCTCTGGAGCGTTGGATGCGTTTACCAGTCAATTAATCTCATGGCCCTCATTTATTCCAGCATTTTAATTTCTTTTATTTGATTTGCTTTTTATTTTTAATTCATTTTGTTTCTAAAATTCATAATAAATAGGAAAAAAAATCGTTTTTTAGCTAGATTCTTTTTTCTAACTCCTTAAAAAATGTAGAATTTAATAGGATTGAAAAATAGTTAATTCATGCATTTTTTATTTTATTTGCATTTTTTGTATTTTAATTGGTTTTATTTTTAATTTGTTTGACATGTATTTTTGCTGATTTTATTGTGAATAATTGGTGATGAATTTTGAGCTGATTCTTTTTGGGCTAGATAGCTTAGATATGCATGTACCCATAGTAATTTTCTCATATTTTTGTGAGAGGATTTTAGGCTAGTTTGAGCATTGGACATTAGAGGGTTTAGAATTAGGGTTTTAAGTTGATACCTTTAGGTTTAGGGCATAGTTTTAGGTCCAAATAAATGGTTAATCCCCTGGTTTTTGTATGAGAGGTTCATAAGAGGTTTAGGAACCCTTAGTAATTTTTGTAGGATATTATAATCACTTTTGGTATTTTAAGTAGAATTAGTTTTAAGACTAACTTCTAGGTGTTTCTGATGAACTAATTTGGCTAGTTTAATTCAATAGTTCCCCTTAGACTAGGGTGGTGTTGCTCTTGTGCTTGGGTGATCATGAAGATCCATTGAAGATGCTTTGGAGAGCTTGAAGATCTTGGATGTGAAGATTCTCTCATCTGTTGGAGTGCTTGTCAGGAGCTTAGGAAAATTAGGGTTTTAGGAAGAGCTTTTTAGACTTAGTTCATTTCTTGCCTCAAACATGGAATGTTCTGTTTGCTTCCATCCTATCCGATGATTCAAAGTCCTCTTAAGAAGCCCCATCTCTCCCTTGGAGGGATGAGTGGTATGCCTTAAAGAGTAGAACTTTTGAGGATACCCTTCTTTGCAGATGATGGTTTCTAGTGATTTCCTTTGGTTTTCACTGGTTCCCATTCATTATAAATTGATCTCAATAACCAATCTTTCTTGGTGGAGCTTGCTAGAGCTTGGGGATTAAGATATAAGATGTTGAAGATGCCTTTCATAAGGTCTGCTTGAAGATGGAGTTATGTTACTGTCAACTTTGCTGTCAGAGCTGCTGTAGGAGTTTGGTGCTGCTGCTTGGGCTGCCTCCTTTGGGTTTTGTTTTTTGTATTGTTTGTTGGCTTGTGTAGCTTGCCCCCTATGTTTGAGGTGAATGTTGATTCACTTTGCCTGTTGTTTTCCCAGGTTCGAGGTTGAGCAGGACTCCCTTGCCTCGCTTTTATTGCTGCATTGCATGCATTTTACTGTATCTGCTTGCTTTCTTTTTTGTTTATCCCCTAGGATCTTTGATTTCCTCTGTGTAGGAGGAAATTATGACAGACATTAGGATTCTTATCCATGCATGACAACATTAGGTTAGTTTTTATTCCCTTTTCAACCCTAGACTTTTTAGAGCTTCTTTCTCTTCTTATCTCAAAACAATTCCAAAATACAGTAATAAGGTTAATCGATGTCGTACGTTACGAGCCTTAAGCTATTTGAGAAAGGGTTGATGGAGAGCTTCTTTCCAGTAATCTGGCTGCTTAGTGTGGCACCCTTTGGGTGACACGCGACGTAGTCACTCTCAAATCATAGTCTATAGTGCGTCAGAGATTGCAAACAAACTAAAAAATACTTCTTTCGTAAAAGATTCAAAACAAACATCAAAAGTTTCATTTTTGTCCGCTTGGACTCTAAATCAAGAAAAACCCTTTCATAAGGTAATAAAAAAACAATCAGACAAGCTTGTGTCTTCCGTAGCCCGAACTACGTTTGCTCTGATCTTTCATGCTGTATGAAAGTACGTAGGCATAGGATGTCGTATCCTAGCGAGCAACCTTCCCCTCCTTTCCCGTAGGTAGGCGAACTACGTTGACTCTGATTTCTCGTTCCAGACGGGAATACGTAGGCATAAAGTGCGATACTTTGCCGAGTCATTTTATTTTCTTCTTAACCCAGACCTTTAGAGTAGATAGAATACAATCCATACCAGAAAACAAGCGTGGATCCCGTCGAGTACGGCGGACGTGAGGGGTGTTAATACCTTCCCCTTGCGTAATCGATTCCCGAATCCAGGAATTTGGTTGCGACGACCATTCCTTTCCCGTTTTACGTTAGGTTTACTCTGAGCGTTTCCTTTCCCTCTGTTGGGACAAATAACGCACGGTGGCGACTCTTCTGTCATAGCCGGCGTCGATTTTCACAGTAGCGACACTTACAGACAATCTGTTGGAGAAAACTACGTGCTAACCCACTACTCGGAAAGATTCCACACTTGCCTGGTGGAAGGAAGTTCGATGTCGACTCGCTGGGGAGTAGGCGCATACCTGCAATCTGTGGGGATTAAATATGCACCAACCAACTGCCCTGGATAAGGATACACATTGGACTACTCTTTTAAACATGCATACAACCCCATTGGAAATAGAAATGCAAACTCCAATTTTTGTGGAATGGTCTTTGGTTGGGGGAGAAAGCGAATTCCATCCATACCCCTTTTTTCCCCCCAGGGGTAACGACCCTGCAAAAATGAACAAACAGACAAGATATCATACACAAAAGGAGCTATCTTAATCGTCATTCGTGACGTTGTTCAGTTAAATAAAAGTTTTAACAATTATTGGCTAAGGTCTGCAAGTTCATACATGTGCAAGTTTATCAAAAATATCGGGCGTTTTTTAACAAATAAAATAGTAAAAGTTAAAACAAAGCAAACAGATTACTGAATAGTATACGTTTATTGATAAATGGCCTGTAAATAGACAAAGTTTTACAACAGATGCAACCCCTGAAAAGAGGAAGCTGCGCAAAAAGCATACATATATGTACAGAAATAAACAAAAGTGTACAGACATGTCGGCAATATGGTGTAGACGAACACCATGAGTTGATCCCTCTATGACTCGCCTGACTTCGATGCCTTTCTGATTCTCCATCTTCAGAAGAGATTGATTTGGATGAACCGCCCTCTGGTCTTCCCAAACTACCAAGCAATGAAGTATCACAAGCAGATCGCAGTCATTTGCTTTTCAATCCCTAACTTTTGCCTGAATCGCCCTTGCGGGTTTTCAATTCATCGGGATACCCATTTTGGCCAAAGCCGCCCTTTCGGGTTTTCGGCTTTGAGGGTTTACATCTTTTCTCTTTTTATTCCTAACTTTTGCCCAAACCCATTTTTTTTGTGGTTCGCCAGGATGCCCCATTTTTTTCCTGGAATCTCTTTTTTTTGTCCAGCGGGTCATTTTAAGCAAAGTATTTTTTAATTGCATCCGTATTCACAGGGGATGTAAAATCCTCACCATCCATGGTGGTCAACAACAAGGCTCCTCCGGAGAAGACCTTTCGAACAACGTATGGACCTTCATAGTTGGGAGTCCACTTGCCCCTGTGATCTGATTGTGGTGGGAGAATCTTTTTCAACACAAGATCGCCCATATGAAAGCTTCGAGGGTGCACCTTCATATCGAAAGCTTTCTTCATTCGACTCTGATACAACCGGCTGTATGAAATAGACACTAGCCTCTTCTCATCCAGCAGGCTGAGATGGTTCAATCTGTTTCGTATCCATTCTGCCTCTTCGAGTTTGACATCGGCCAGAAATCTTAAGGAGGGAATCTCGACCCCAATGGTAAGACAACTTCCATACCATATACTAGCGAGAAAGGAGTTACCCCGGTTGAAGTGTGTACCATAGTACGATAATCGTGAAGAGCAAAGGGCAACATCTCGTGCCAATCTTTGTAAGTGACAACCATCTTTTGCACTATCCGCTTGATATTCTTGTTGGCCGCTTCAACAGCGCCGTTCATCTTCAGACGATAGGGGGATGAGTTGTGATGCTCGATTTTGAAGTTCTGGCACAATTCATTCATCATCTTATTGTTAAGGTTAGTAATGATTCTTTCGGGCACTCTGTATCTACAAATGATGTCCCTCTTTATGAACCAGGCTACCACTTGCTCCGTGACATTGGCGTAGGACGTTGCTTCGATACATTTGGTGAAGTAGTCGATGGCGACCAGGATGAAACGATGGCCGTTGGATGCAGTTGGCTCAATCTTGCCAATCATGTCAATGCCCCACATAGAGAAAGGCCACGAGGACGCCATAACATTCAACGGGGTCGGCGGTACATGAATTTTGTCTGCATAAATATGGCATTTATGGCATTTCTTTGCAAATTTGAAACAATTTGACTCCATGGTTAGCCAATAATACCCTGCTCGTAATAGTTTCCGAGACATTGCATGCCCGCCGATATGTGTACCCAAATTACCCTCGTGAAACAATTTGACTCCATGCTTCCTTTTCGTCCACGCATCTCAATAACACCAGGTCGTGGTTCCTTCTGTAAAGCACACCATCTGGGCTTAGATAAAAGTTACCAGACAACCTCCTAAGAGTCTTCTTATCCTGGGCCGAAGCCCCTGGCGGATACTCTTGTTTCTTGAGGAAGTTCTGTATATCATAAAACCACAGCTTGCCATCGGCAGTTTCTTCAATGGAAAATACGAATGCCGGTCTGTCGAGGCGAGAAATGACAATTCTGGGAGCATCATTCCAGAAATTCACTTTGTACATTGAAGCCAACGTAGCCATCTGGTTCTCCGCTTGAGGCACGTGATGGAACTCTACCCGATCGAAGAAGGGCAACAACCTCCTTGCATAGTCTTTGTAAGGAATCCGATTAGGCTGCCGGGTCTCCCACTCTCCTTTGATTTGATTAATAACAAGCACTGAATCACCGTATACATCGAGATTCTTGATCCTCAGATCAATGGCTTCTTCTAAACCCATGACGCAGGCTTCATATTCCGCTTCGTTGTTGGTGCACGGGAATGTTAATCTGGTAGTGAATGGGATATGAGACCCATGGGGAGTCGTAATGATTTCCCCAATTCCACTACCGCACAAATTAACAGCACCGTCAAATATCAATTGCCACTGAGAACTCCTCTTTGTCCCTTCGTCGGGTAATGGCTCTTCGCGGTCCTTTCTTTTAAGGAACATAATGTCTTCGTCAGGAAATTTAAACTCCATTGGTTGATAGTCTTTGATAGGCTGTTCAGCAAGGTACTCTGACAGAACACTTCCCTTGATAGCCTTCTGGGAAACATATTGGATGTCATACTCTGTCAGTACCATTTGCCACCTAGCAATTCTGCCTGAAAGCGCTTGCCTTTCGAAGACATACTTGATCGGATCCATCTTCGAAATCAGCATGGTTGTATGATTAAGCATATACTGTCTCAAACATTTGGCAGCCCACGCGAGTGCGCAACATGTTTTCTCAAGCATCGAGTAACGGGACTCACAATCTGTGAAATTTTTACTCAGATAGTATATTGCGTGTTCTTTTCTTCCGGTCTCATCGTGTTGACCGAGAATGCAACCCATGTTATTCTCGAGAACCGTTAAGTACATGATTAATGGTCTTCCAGCCACTGGGGGTATCAATATCAGAGGTTCCTGTAGATATTCTTTGATTTTGTCAAATGCCCTTTTGGCAACTATCATTCTAGACGACCGCCTGATCTTTTTTCAACAACTTGAACATTGGTTCGCATGTGGCCGTGAGATGAGATATGAACCGAGCAATGTAGTTCAACCTCCCCAAGAAGCCACAAACCTCTTTTTCTGTCTTCGACGCTGGCATCTCTTGTATAGCTTTTATTTTTGCAGGATAGACCTCGATTCCCTTTTCGCTAACAATAAACCTCAATAGCTTTCCGGATCGTACCCCGAAAGTACACTTGTTAGGATTCAATCTCAATCTGAATTTCCTGAGCCTTTCAAACAGTTTCTGCAAATTGACCAGATGTTCTTCCTTCGTTTGGGACTTTACTCTCATGTCATCAACGTACACTTCAATCTCGTGATGAATCATATCATGAAACAAAGTGACCATAGCCCGCTGATAGGTTGCCCCTGCATTTTTCAACCCAAAAGGCATTACCTTATAACAAAACGTCCCCCACGGCGTGATAAATGTCGTTTTCTCCATATCCTCCGGTGCCATCTTGATCTGGTTATAACCGAAAAAACCATCCATGAAGGAAAATACAGAAAATTGAGCAGTATTGTCGACCAATACGTCAATGTGAGGGAGCGGGAAATCATCCTTTGGGCTCGACTTATTTAAATCTCGATAATTAACACACATCCGTACCTTACCGTCTTTCTTTGGTACAAGCACGATGTTGGCGACCCACGAAGGGTAAGTTGTCATGGCTAAAAATCTCGCGCGCAACTGCTTCTAGACCTCTTCCTTGATTTTTATAGCCATGTCTGGTCTCGTCATTCTGAGCTTTTGCTTGACCGGCGGACATTCTTTGCGTAACGGCAAACGATGAACAACTATATCAGTGTCAAGCCCGGGCATGTCTTCGTAGGACCAAGCAAAGATATCACTATACTCTCGAAGCATCTCGATCAGTCTTTGCTTGATGTCACTCTGCAGCGCAGCCCCTATTCTGACATTTCTGACAACTTCTTCAGAACCCAAATTGATGACCTCAATCTCTTCCTGATGAGGCAGAATGATCTTTTCTTCTTGTTTCAAGAGTATGGCCAGCTCTTCCGGCAAGTCTTCATCCTCATCAATCTCTTCTTCAGCTTGAAATATCGGGTGATCAAAGTCGAAGCGAGTCATAGGGGGTTCTGAATCGGTGTCATCTGCAATTATGTGAGTCCTGCAATAACAATGGTTAAATGCTTCAAATGATATGCAACACAAAACCACATTGCCATTTTATTGTTAAACATAAAACAGGAATAAAAAGGATCACAAAATTTGAATGAGAAACAACGCCCTTTGATTTATTGATAAAATGTTCAATTATAAGCAAGCAAGGCCCTGACAAAATACCACTATGCTCCGGGTAGAACATAGGGTCATACAATAATCGGGAAAACAGATTATTACTGTTCAGTAGTCACTTGAATGAATTCCTATATAAACTAGTTGTGCAGACTCTGTCCTGGCATGCAAGGCTTTATCCAAGCATCCATGTCGCAGTCGCTATCTCCTTCTTCACTATCTGAGATAGTGTTGATCCTTTCGAAGATAACACCCCCCGGGGAGAACAACACCGGTCCTTTGTAGCGCGGCGCGCTCTGTGAGGATGATGAAGCAGATGGGCTGTACCCCAAACCAAATTTATCCTGCTTGTTGGGGATGTCAAGCACCTGGCCCCAACCTTGTGCTGCCCCAGACTACACTGCTGCCTGGGCTTCCTTGAAAGAAGATAAGGCCACTTCGGGCGCTTTGCTCGTTGCAGGAGACTTGTCCTTAACTTGGACCATTTTGAATGCCTGACAGAGAGTTTCGTGGATCTCCCCATCCACTTCCACATATTTGAATGACGATAAATGGCTAATCATTATGTCTTCTTCTCCACATACAGTGACGATGCTGCCACCAACCACATATTTGAGTTTCTGATGCAGCGTGGAAGTCACAGCTCCCGCTGACTGAATCCATGGACGGCCTAATAAACAGCTATAAGCTGGCTGGATGTCCATTATATAGAACACTGCATCGAATACCTCAGGCCCCAACTGAATAGGCAGTGTCACCTCTCCGAACACTGACCGTCTGGTTCCGTAGAAATCTCTCACCACTAAATCACTAGGCGTACACATCAGCCCCCGAGAGTCTAGCTTCATTAATGCTTTCTTGGGGAGTACATTTAGATATGACCCGGTGTCCACCAAAACACGGGACATAACAGTTCCACGACATTCAATCGAAATGTGCAACGCGCTGTTGTGATTTCTGCCCTTCGGCGTCAAATCTAAGTCCGTAAAACCAAGACCATTCCCTGCGTTTACGTGTGCGACAACTTCTTCGAGTTGGTTTACTAAAATTTCTTGAGGCACGTACGCAGTATTCAATATCCTTATCAACGCATTTCGATGTGCTTTTGAGCATAGCAACAACGACAATATGGAGATCTTCGAAGGAGTTTGTTGTAAATGGTCGACTATCTTGTAATCGCTCTTTCGTATCAGCCTTATAAACTCTTCTACGTTATTCGCCAAAGGCTCTTTCTCTCCAGCCTGCGAGGTTTCTTCTACAACCGTTTTACCCTTTCCTTTGTCTGCTTTATCACCCACCACTTCTGGTGATGAAAATACTCTATCACTTCGGGTAATCCCCCCTCCTCCAACCAAGTTGTCCATAGACTCAACAGACGAACTTTTTCAGATTTAGCTTTTGTCCATTGCAATATACCTCGGCTCCGTAGTTCCACGAAATAGCCTTAGTATCCTCAAACGGCACGGGACCAGCTTTTGTAATAACAATTGTTGGCGGCCTAGGTGCAAAAACGATAATGGTTTTGAACGGAATAGAGATCTTTGCAATCTCATCCCTCTTCTCAGCTATCAACTCTTCAGACTTATTCTCAACAGCTCGATCAAACTATAATACCCCACTATCCATCAGACCTTGGATACAACCCTTCAATTGCACACACCCCTTAGGATCATTCAGACATTCAGCACAATCTTTGGTACAACCCGGATAAACACCCCCTTCAATAGTCTAGCCTTCACAAAGCTCAACGGTGTATTCAGCTCACTAACATCTGCTACCAAATCTAAACCATCATCCTCGATGATTGCACTGACTCCGGCCTGTCCGTGATTTGGCATAGGATTTTGTATGACGTTGGGAGCGTCATGGGAGAAGTTGATTGCCTTGCTATCAATCATATCATGCACCTTATGTTTGAATGCTTTGCAATTATCAATGGTGTGACTGGATGCCTCGGAGTGGAACTCGCAATGAGCATTCGCATCATACCCGGGGGAGGCGTGCCCGTCGGCGGAGCTAACGTTCTCTTCTGAATAAGCTGCAGCTGCAACAAAGTCTGGAGTAATTGCGAATACGGCATCGGAGGTGCATCAAATACTCTATTTACTACCTGGCCCCAATTCTAGAATCTCCTAGGGGCATAATTCTGATTCTGATTTTGTTGCTGCTGCTGTTGTTGTTGTTGTTGTTGTTGTGGTTGTGGAATCGCAGGAATTGTAATACTGGCGGCCTGTTGCTGACGATATTGACTCTGACTTCTATTCCTCCTGCAATAATTGTACACTGAGTTGGTATCTCCTTCACGCTTCTTGTTACTGAATGCCTTCTTACCCCCTCCTCCTGATAAGGAACTCTTTCCAGCTTGGATATTTCCGAGCTTTATACCATTTTCTACCCTTTCTCCATGATTATCAAATCAGAGAAGCTACCCGACATGTTACTGACGAGCTTCTCGTAGTAGACACCGGGTAGAGTAGCAACGAACAGATCGATTAACTCGCGCTCCACCATTAGAGGTTGCACTCTTGCCGTCAGTTCGCGCCACCTTTGGGGGTATTCCTTAAAACATTCACCGGTTTTCTGAGAAAGATTCTGAAGTTGGACCCTGTTGGAAGCAAGGTCGTTGTTGTATTGATAATTTTTTATGAAAGCCTCAGCAAGGTCCTTCCAGCTACGGATATTGACAAGCTCCAGCCCCATATACCTTTCAAGAGACGGCCCGAACAAGCTGTCCTGGAAGAAGTGCATCAACAGTTTCTCATCGTCCGCATACGCAGACATCTTCTGGTAGTAAGAGCGCAAGTGGACTCTTGGGCATGTGGTGCCCTTATATTTGTGAAAGTCAGGGACTTTGAACTTTAGAGGCACTTTCAAGTCTGGGATCAGCCCTAGATTAGCCATGTCAAGGCCCATGGCATTTTGGTTCTCTAGAGACCTCATCTTTTCCTCAATCAACTTGAACCTCCTATCAGCTTCAGAAGGAAACTCAGCAACCACAGCCCTTGGTGTGAACATATCCTCTTGCTTGTCTTCATTCCACAACTGACCCACATTACCATGTGCAGCACAGGTGGCATCAGGCCCATGAACATTCCCGTTAGTAGCATTACCATTTCCAAGACTCCCAAAACCAATGTTATCGAATTCGACAGTATTACCAGAACCAACAACATTACCATTTCCATTACCATTACCATTCCCATTCCCTGCAGCAGTAGAGATAACCAAAGTTGGTATAGAGTGGGCGTGAGGAGTCTCCGTTTCATTGAGAGGAGGATTAGCAGTCTGTCCTCCATGAAGAACATTGTTACTGTCAACTCGTGCAATCAAGGGTTGCACCAAAGTACGGAGTTGTTCCTGTCCGTTAGCGACCCCCTACATGAGGTCCATGAACTGATTCATCCTTTCCCTGAACTCTTGCATCTCTGACTGGATTTGCTCCATCACTCTTCTCTGATTTCCTCGGGTGGCGTACCGGTGAGTTGTTCGATCAGCAATCCTGAAACACACTAACGGAGAAATAGAGATGAGATAGATAGTCCTGTTGTACCTGTTATGCAAGAATGCTATGCAAATGCAGACATGTATTTATGCATTAGGGACGTTTCCCCTTAATTCTAGTTCCGGAATAGGAACGAGACAATAAGAAGCCATAAACCAAGCCCGGAGCAAAAACCTCACATATACATGAAACACCCACAAAAGCAGAGTACAAGCATGACTGAGTACAGGTGGAATAATAGAATGACCTCAACCAACAAGCCTGGTGATGGTCAGCATACAGTAATGAACAAAGCTACAAGGGAATACAAAGAAATCAAGTACGACAGCGAGCACGGAAATCCTCTAGCAACTCCTTTGTCTCAGGGTGGTCGGGTCTGGCGAGCAATTCCTGAATGAGTAACTCTCTCTCTCGGATGGTGTCCTGCAGACCCTCAGCAAAGTCTTCCCAGGTTCCTTCCCCAAAGCACTCCTCAAGCTTGCACCTCTTGGAATCTGCTCTCATCCTGCAATCCTCCATGTTTGCAATAGCTTCATTCAGTCTATACTCGGTGTCACGCTTGAGTGAGGCCTCTGCTGCGATCTTCTCATCTTTAGCTCTGAGCTGAGTCTTCAACTTGGCAATCTGTTGCTTCAAGCTGTCTTCACGTGCTTTGTTGTTTGTGACAGTTACGTTCCATTGGGAGTTGAACTTGGAAATCTCCAAATAAGCTTTATCCAAGTCCTGCTTCTTAGAAGCAAGCACACTACTGACGTCTTTCAAATCTAACCCCAAACACTCTCGAGCATCTGTCTGCTTGGTCAAATCTGTACCCAGTCGTTTCACAAGCTCAGTTTGCTTCTTAAAAGAGTAGACAACCTCATTCTTTTCTCTCCGGAGCTGAAGGACCTCCTTCTCTAATTCTTCATTAGCCTTTTTCAGCTCTTCTTTCTCGGACCGTAATTGGTTGTACTTATGAATATCAATGGTAGTGGGTCCTTCAATCATAAGGGGACACACAAGATTAGCAAATGGAAAAGGCATCATCAACTCCTCCGCTCTGCTCTGAATCCAAACCAGATAGGGATCATATGCTCGACTATCACTCTTCCCTAAGGACACCTTCCTTCGCTTATGGACACTACTCTAGGCCTGCTCGACTCTGACTAAGGTATCACCCTCCAATATTCCGGTGAGATACAGAGATTCCTGTATCTCTTCATCCTTCGGAGGACCTCTCAAAGCATACCCTAATTTCCTGACTGCAATGGATGGGTTATAGTTGATGCAACCCTTCCTTCCGACCAAAGGGACATTAGGAAAGCTCCCACAACTATAGATGATCTCGGTACCTAGCATATCCCTGTCAAACCAAACAACGTCCTCAGCAGACAACCTCATCAAATGTTCAACCCATTCCGACGTACCAGCAGTATCAGAGAAAGAACCAGTCCTAGGAAGATGGATTACAAACCATAGATAGAATAAAGGTGCACAACAGGATACCCCTTTCCTTCTTCTGTTCTCGTTCTTATTATACACTGAATGATATACATCACCTAACAGCGTAGGTATAAGGTTCCCTGAGGTGAAGATATGGAACGCATCCAAATCTACGAGGTCCTAAATATTAGAGAATAATATAATACGGTAAATGCATAGGGCCAAAATAGCGTTGAATACTACCCAACAACCTTCGTTGGCAAAGTGTCGAGCTTTGTCCACCAGAAAAGATAACGGAAATCTAGGTACTCCATTTCTCTTAACTATTTTCCCCTTTAACTCAGAGATGTCTAAATGCAAAGTGCAGCAAGCTTAGCCAGATTAGGCTCAGCTTCAGTATGATAGAACGACATCTGATCCAGGATAGGCATTCCCAACAAAACAGAGAACTCTTCTAACGTAGGCGCGAACACAAAATTCTGAAAAGTAAAGCACCTCAGCTGAGAATCATAGAACTGCAACAGGGTATGAAGACCTTTTAGCTCAAATACAGAGGGTTTGCAAAAAACACTCAACAACTTCCCATAGGATTCTTTGAAATCTTCCATTACTTTCCTGTCGGCCACATAAATTAGACTCAACAAAGCTCCAATATGAGGTGTGGGAAACTTGTATGCTACTGATTTCCTGAGACTTGACTCCATGTCAGATGAAAGAACACTAGAATCAGAGGGGAAATGTACACCTGGAGCACATGTACATGTTAGTGAAATGCAACATGATAATGCAAATGCAGATGCAAAGATGCAACAGGGGATCAAGATTGTTGTGTTGCTGATTAAGAAGGACCAGAACTCTGCTTTAGTAAGAACATAACACTGTAATTAGGACCCCTTATGTCAATAACATAGATCCACGATGTAAAGAAAACCGGGTAGTCGGAAAGTTAAGGATTCCTGCATAACCCAATCCCTCTCACAGGTATGGACCTATCGTTGATAAGGTTCGACATCCTATGCGTTCATCAGCGTCACAGACTTTCGAGAAACGATGATACATTCACCATTTCTAGTTTGGCATCATAATCTCACGAAGCAGCCTCACTTAGCTGAATCACAAATGATCGGTTCCCATAGTCGACAATCCTCAAGATAAAAATCTTGTCGAGCCCAAAGGGACAAAAAAAAAGTCATGAAAGAGAATCTCGTCTGAGCGCGAATTTCGTGGGAACTAGTGCATGTCCAAGCATACAGGTTCACCAATACTTTCCACTTCTAATGCTATGTTTGTACTCAAGCCTGGGTCTGGCTTATCACTCAATGGAACATTCCCTCCCCACAGCACAACCATAATGATATAATGCAGGAAGTAAAAATGCGAAAGTAAATAACGTACAACACGTATGTACACACCCAAAAAAAAACAAACAAGCTCTAGGACTGACTCGCATAGGGGATATGTTTGTCCCCAGCATAGTTGCCAGCTGTCGCTACTGCGAAAAAGGTGTCGGCAATGACAAAAGAGTCGCCACCGTTCGTTATTTATCCCAAAAGAGGGAAAGGAAACTGTCAGAGAAAACCTAAAGAAAACAGGAGAAAACAGGTCATCGCAACCAAATCTCGGGTTCGGGAGTCGGTTACGCAAGGGGAAGGTATGAGCACCCCTCACGTCCGTCGTACTCGACGGGATCCACGCTTAGTTGTTTATCTATGGGTGATTGAAACTATCTAACTAAAGGTCTCAGGGACAAAAGAAAAGAAAAGTGACTCGACAGAGCACCGCCGCTCTGGGCCTACGTATTCCCTCGTGCAATAGAAAAGTCAGAGTCGATGTAGTTCGACTAACTACGGATGAAAGTGGGGAAAGGTTGCTCGCCAAGACATCACGTCTCGTGCCTACGTATTCTCATCTGGTATGAGAAATCAGAGAAAACGTAGTACAGGCTAATAAGAACACCGGTTGGTTCAAATGTTTTACCAGAGTAGGGTTAACAAACAGTTCTAGCAGTTAGGTGTATGCAGCTCGACCATTGGAGACATAGGCGTTACCTGTTTGCGGTAGAACTAAGAGTTAAAGAAACTCTTATTTATGAAAAGGTTTTCCATTATTAAGGGTACCAAAGGAAAAAAAGAAGTTTGATCATTTGTTTTTTGAAGTCTTTTAAGAGAACTGTTTTTGAAATGTTTGTAATTCATGTTGCACTAAAGACTATGACCTAGGAGCGAATGCGTCGCATATCGTCCAAAGGACATACGCTAAACACTCTAGGTAATTGAGAGGAAGCCCCGCAATCACCACTTCGCAGGTACTTAAGGCTCGTAACGCACAACATTCATTAGCCTTTATTAAGTATTTTAGAAATGATTTGAGATGAGAAAGAGAGAGGACAAACTAAAGGGAAACTAGTTCAAACCTAGTAGTTGTCATGCAAAGATAGACCTAAAGTTGAGGTAAAAGGGAAATTCTACTTAATGTTCCCATAAATGGTTTGAAACCTAGTTTATATCACAATCATCCTTTATTAATGCATAAAATGAAAGAGGAAGGAATCACACAAATGAAAAGGAAAGAGGACATAATTGAATGAAAAGATGAGAGGTGTTGCGGTGAGAATCGTGATACCAAGCAATTGATTAACTTGAATCTTAATTCTTTAATTCACAACCGGACTTTAATTTATCTAAAGGAAAGGTCTAAAGAAAGAAAGAACCTTTTTCGCGATGTAACAACAACACTGAGAGATTAGGGGATTGGGGGTTGGTTATGCCTAGGGTAGGTATTTCACATCCTAAACATCTGTAGTACTCTACAGGAACCTTCTGTTTGTTTGTATGCTAAGTTTGCTAAATGTTTTCTATGGATTTGGATTGGGTAAAAGGGTGTAAGTTAAGACCTAAGGATAGTTTCTAAGTTTGCTCGCAAAGACATCGCGTCCTCTGCCTACGTATTCTTACTAGGATAGAATCAGAGCAATCGTAGTTCACCTCACTAGGGATGAAGAACACTTGATTATGATCAAGGTTCAAAGGGGAAAAAACATTACAATGTTTGTGTAGAGTTTAACAAAACTCTCTATATCTATATTGAACACTCAAGAAAGGGGAGTAAGTAATCATCTCCATGATTCTTACACAGAGTTAACAAACTCTATCTTAAGTTCTAATTGAAGGAGCACTCTTAACAAAGGGTAAGCTTTTTAGACTTAAGCAAAGTCTAAAGGATAGGTTCTAGCTTAACTAAGTGTATAGATGACTTGACAAAGTCAAGGGAGGGTAATGAGCTATCTATGACCCAAAGGTCAACAGAGAGACTTTCCTTTGGAAGGATAGAAGATGAGGCAACTTGGATGAGAACTAAAGAGTTTCATCACTTGGGGGAACAAAATTTAACAAAGCAATAATCATTCAAATATGATTAATATAAAAGATATGGTTACAACCAAGAATAAATAAGCATATCACAATAAGCAAGGATTTCAATCAGGATGAATGGTTACAACCAAGATAAGGTATAAAGATATCACAATATCAATGATTTCAAACAAGATAGATGGTCACAACCAAGAACATGCAAGCATATTACAATATCAAGCAAGGATTACAATTAAGGTAAATGGTTACAACCAAAAACATGGTATAAGGATATCACAATATCATGAAGGGGTTCTTACAAGACATAAGCACAAAGGGTGAAAGCCAAAGACATATCTTGACAAAGATAAAGGTAACAACCAAGCAAACAAGTTATAACTTGACAGGGATTCTAAAATGGAAAAAAATGAAACAAACATGATGCTCATAAGAAAAAGTTGAAATCAAAAATCACACACACAAAGGAGTTGACAAACATCAAGCTTAAGAAAGAGGAATCAAAAGTTTGAAAGGGAGATTGCAAGAGGGGAGGGTGAAAATCCTAAAAATGAAGCATGACTTCTTTTTAATGCAAAAAGTTTCTAAAATGACAATTCTAGGATTTTTAAATGCCATATGAAAATATGCAAAAATACAAGACAATTGCAAAAAGAATCAATAAAAAATGGTAAAAAAAATGGTGAAGTTATGTTATTTTGAAATTTTAAAGAAAAACAAACATTTTAATTATTAAAAAAAGAAGTGCATTTGGTGGGTGCTGAACCCACCACCTTGTGGTTACAAGATCAAAATCTTGCCAAACCAGCCAAGGCGCGCGCGTGTTAATTGAAGGAAAAAGATAGAAAAAATGTGAAAACATGGAAAATATGGAAAATGACCAAAAGGGTTGATCTCCACGCGGATCGAACTCAGGTCAGGTAACATGGCAAGGCAATTGAAAAGCAAGGCATAATCACTGGGGTGGCGATACATCCATGTATTATGCCACCCCAATAAAAACTAATACTTAAAAAAGCAAGCAAACTGGGCCAGGCAAGGCAAGAAAGAAACAAGACATAGCATGAAAATGGTTTCATCACAACTTGGTCAAAACACCACCAAATTTAACAAAATTTGGGTCTATCTTATGTGGAATTCAACAAGGAACACGATGGCATCATTATTTTTCAAGGCAAGGTGCACAAATTAAAACACGATATAAGATGCAAATGGAAACTTGGATATGCATTAAGGAAGCTACAACTCAAAACAGAAGTGATTAAGACCAGATGAAGGTATGCACAAATTTCAAATACATAATTCATGGATTCTAGACTCAAAGAACACTAAAAAACAACTCCAAACAGAAACTGGTATGCTAGTTGCAACTATGGACCACAAATTGCTTGAAATGCTGTTTGGAAAAATAAGAACATTCATATTGCAGCATACATGCCTAAACTCAATCAACACACATAAAATGATTCACATACATCAAGACATGAATTCAAATAGCTTGCAAGAAAGATAAATCAAAATAATTGATATCACAAGAGGTGAACACCTCAAAACAGAAGCTGGCAGTGAGCTTGCCTTTTTGCCAAATCACAACACCAAACAAGCATGCATACACGTATAGTTTATCACATCAAGACAACTTGATCTTAAACAAAATAGCCTAACAAGCTAATCATGATAATTGGTTTTGCAACAGCAAACATAACAACAGAAGTAGCAGCCAGTCTTAGTCATTACAATACCAAATCAAACACATCAATTCAATACATGCCTTACAATGAAAGTTACAACTCCATGGTGGTAAGCATAAACAGATTCTAGCAAGAAATCAAAGTTTTAGCAGCAACAGATGCAAAATGAAAATTAGCACCAAACAAACATGTTCTTGGTTACAAACCAGCCAAAACAACAAAACTTGATAAATGGTTGAAAGCAAAGTAGGTAGCAGCATTACATAGAAATGGTTCATGACTTTAGACTGTTCTAACAGCAATATGGATCCTAACATGACAATGCTAGTATCAATCAACAATTAACCCTAATACACCTAATGCACATAACAACTTGCAAGCATATGACAGTGGTTCAAATTAGACAGTTATAGCAGCAAAATAGTGAGCTCTAACATGACAATGCTAGCATTAAACAACAATTAGCCCTAAAGCACATCACAATTCACAAACTTATGACAAAAGCTAACTTATAACAATAGTGCTATGGCAGTTTGAACTCACAACAGAATAAACATGACATGTTGATACAACTATTCAAATCATGGATCAATGATGCTAACCAGCAGTTTCAAGACAGATTCACACAATGACTTACAAAACATCAAAACAATACATATAGGCCCATCACAGTTGCAATGAAAACAAGATATGGACATGTCAAGATTAGAACAACAACCCTACCACAATGCCTAATGACAGTAACAGATGCACAAATGATAATGTCACTTATCCAATAACACATGATTCAAAGAACACCACATTTTCATGTTAACAAACATAAACCAACATACAACAATGAACAATGGCAAGCAACAAACTACAATGCATACATCTCATGATGGTTATGACCATGACATCAAAACAAATATTGGTCATCATGACATAAAACAGGCCTCACATGAATCATCCCAATGATGTCATACCAAAACCAACAGAACCAAACAACTTACAAACACATTCAAAACATGTTATAGACAAAGCTCAAACACAAAGATGATTCAAAAATGTACTAGAATTGAATATGGTATATGAGTTGGAAAAATGCATATGAGTTGAAAATGGCAAGAACAGAATGGTAGCAGAACCAAAACATGACATAGTTTCAACTAATACCAAGTCAAACATAACATGAATCAAATATACAAGGACTTATAATCTAAAATGTTGGCAAGAGGATCAAGATCCAAGGATGTTGTTTGCAACAGAAACAAATCAACATCATTCACAAACAGAACCAGATAAAAAAAAGCATCAAACTTCATAACAGTTGCAAGCAAACCTTCATATGTTCATACATGATATAGAGTAGCATTTAAGAGAATCTCAAGTTTTAACACACAGCAACACAACATTGTATGATGATCATAAGAGCAATATACATTGATGAGCAAAACAAGCAAAATATTGCAGATTCAAACATGAACTGCACATTGCATTTAAACTCAATCCAACTAATGCACATTAAACATACTCATGACAGTTTAAGATGAAGATAGTGACTACCAGACTCTTGTAGACCTCCAAGCAAGCTAATACAGTAGGGAAAAACTTGAAGACTCCCAAATGAGATCCAACCAATGCCTTAAGGAAAACAACAACTTTTCTTGCACTTGAAGTAAACAAGTGAACTTTAGGACAGAACTCAAAACAAGTGATGATGATGGTATTTTAGGTTATGGACAGTTGGTACATCATAAACCTAAGGTGTTTGAAGGGTTAAAGTGATCAAAACAGGCCTGAGCAGAGATTTATTAGATTTTGTGTGTGAAGTCAAACTTTACTTGGTTGAATGTTGACTTTTGAGAAAATGAAGTTTTTGACTGGTTTAAGAGCTTGAACACCTCCCACACATCATTTGTGGATTGTGTGGATGGTTTGTGATTATTTTGAGTGGGTGGAGATGGTTTTGGAAGGCTAAATGCTCAAGGCAGATTTTTGAGAAGTTTTGGAATGATTTCTTTACTTATAAGCAAAGAAAGGTAAGATGAGAGCTATGGTTTTCTCTTTGGTTTTAGAGTTCTCTGGTGTGTGTTTCAACATAGAGGAAACCTCTATTTATAGGCCAAGGAATGGTTTAGGGCAGATTTGTATTTTGGCATTTTGGAGGGAGTTTTTTTGTAAATGCAATCTTGTTCAAGATTTGTTGCAGCTGTAAATACAAGTTCTTGGCTCAAGATGATGCACAAATCATGTGGCAAGGAAGACATGGAAGTGACTGAGGTGTGGCTAGGGAGTAGGGGAGCTGCAGCTGCAAGTTACTTCCATAAAGTTTCTCTTTCTTGATTTGCTTGATTAAAATAATGCCACTTGCATACAACTTGCCAAATCCACCAAATCTCTTAATTTTCAGCATTTCTATTCATCATACTCTCTAACTATCAGATAGAAACATGATCAAATGGCTGAGAATAGCTCAAGTGGTTAAAGAGTGAGTTTGAGAAAAAGTGGAAATTATGAACTCAAGTGTTGAAATCTCAACTTGATGAATTCATAACTCTCAACTCATAAGGGCTATGGAGGAGTTCTAGAACATTTTGGAAATTCCTCATGAAGCTCTACAACTTTCATGTTTTCATGATCTTCAAATTCTAAGTGGAACTAGGTCAAAAATCCACTCAAAGTTGGCTAAAAACATGCCTAAAAAGGCTAACAAAGAATTTTTGTAAGTGTTTTTTCCCTCTTGTAATGATTTTGGCCATAACTCCAAATCTACTCATTTTCTGCTCATGGACCACTGTGGGACTTTTGTAGGACTTGTCAAGACCTCTCCAATGTGCCTTGAACCACCTCAATTGGATGTGTGGTTAGGGAGTTATGGTCTTGCCCCTTTCAAAACCCTAATTTCTCGATTTTTCGATTACTCCTCAATCCTTGATCTAATGGTCATGAAAATTCATGGACAGGTGTAATATGTTACTAGGAACATTTTTTCTTCATATTTTGAGGTCAAATTCCTTATGATTGAAGAGTTGACTTTTCGGTCAACCGAATGATCGATCGATGACTACCGAGTCGACTGTTGATGTTTCGGGTCTTTTGAGGCCGTGAAACTTCTTGAGTAGACTTCACTAAGCCATATGAACTTCATGGACCATGATCCCACCATTGGAACACCATTTAAATCAAAATTCAAACCACAATTGACTTTTCCTGATCGAAAACCCTAATCGGGTATCCTGAACTGCACCGTTCTGGATCTTTGTGTGACAACCTCAAATTGGATTCATACTTGACCCAATGGAGTATATTTGATGATGTGGAGACTTATTTCATGGAGAATCAATCTAATATGTTGACTAATTAACCATTGAAACCTCGATTCTCAAATTGTACGAAACCCTGATTCACCTGTATCTTAACAAAGACTAACTTTAAATAGGTTAAGGTTAGATAATCAAATGAAAATGATCCTAAAATGATGATGAAGATCTAATGGGTCAAAATTTGGGGTGCAACAGTTGCCCCTATTTAAATATTTTCACTAGATGGCAATGGGAGAAGATAATCCTCATAGAATCGTAGTGGAAGGTATTTAAATATAGCAAATCAGAAATTTTGACCCTTTGATCCGATGGTATGCAAAAGGACAAATGCGAATATGCCATGAATCTAAATGATGCTTTATGATGCTTGAATGCATGACAGATGCAGACACAGGGGACGAGTAACCACTCACGGGGGACCCAACACGACGAGTAACCACTCACGAGCAAAGATAAAATAACGACAATACGACGAGTAACCACTCACGGGGGACCCAACACACTGGGGAAAGATCCAAGGCAAAACAAGCAAAATAGTTCAATCATGACTAAAGATGCTGTCCAAGGGGAATCTTTCACACAGGGGACGCAAATTCCAACGGAGAAGACAAATCTTCACTGGGGAAAAGGAAACACACACTCCACTGGGGAAGAAGGCAATTCTCCACCGGGGAAACGAAATATCAGAGACGCAAACCTCACTGGTGATAACCAAATGAGGAATTTCCTATAACGAAGAGTTCGAACAGGATCTTCAGGAAAAGAGTAGAAACAAAACAAGACGCACTGGGGATGCTAGTATCCACTAGATCTCCGAGACTCGAATGGGAAAGCAACGACTTTGCTGGGAACATTGGTGACGACCAGAACAACAAACAGTTTCAAGTGGTGCTAGTTTCCACTAGACTTACTAGGGGTGATGGTGACGACCAAACCAATATTACAATAATTGGGAATTCTGAACAACATTGGAAAAATACAGGACTTCGGTTGGGGAAGTTGGTAACAACCTACTCACGGTATTAATAACAATTAGCTTTCAAGCAATGCCAGTAACCACTAGACTTAGAAGGGACTGGTGATGACCAAATCAAGGTATACCAATAACAATTGGGTTAAGAAGTGCCTGTAACTACTGGCTTCAAAGGGAAAAATTGGTAATAACCAACTCAAAGTGTCAACAACAACCGATTTCAAGCGACGCCAATAATTATTGGACTTAGACAGACTGGTGACGACCGAATCAAAGGTATGCCAAAACAACTGGTTTTACCAATACTAGTAACCACTAGATTTTGATGAGATTAGTAACAACTAAATCAAACACCAATAGCCATTGGAATTTCCAACAATGCTAGTAACCACTAGGCTTAGAACGAACGGTAACAACTGAGCTAACCAGTACCAGTAACGATTGGGTCTGAGCGATGCCAATAACTACTGGACCTTTTTTAGTAAACTTGGTAACAACCATCTCAAGTACCAATGACCATTGGTTTTAGAAAGCAATACTAGTAACCACTATATTTTAGCAAAGATTGGTAATAACCGAATCAAAGGGACTCCAATGATGATTGGTTTCTTTATAACAGAGCCAGTGACTACTAAGCTTGAAAGATTATTGGTGACGACCAAATCGAGGTACCAAATAACAATTGGTTTTAAACAATGCTAGTGACTACTAGACTTTCAAAGATTAAAGGTGACAACCAATTAAGAGATAAACATTAGTAAAAACTAACCAACCAGGTAAATCGGATACTGCTAGTCACAATTAGCTTCCCGAAGAAGAAATAGTAATCCCAGGATTACTGGTAAAAATAGGGTATCAACCTCAAAGCGAAATCTGCGGCAACGGATCAGAGAAAGAGGTAACGACCAAAGGATCTCAAAGGCAACATCCAAACAAACAGAAACAAAAACCACATGCAAACAAATGGGCATGCTGATATGATGCAGTATATAAAATGAAGACCGACCCACAAGGGAGAAAAGAAGAGCAAAACGAGGAAAACAAGGAGGGAACCCATCACGCTGAGCCTCAATTGCTTCAAGTTAGATGGCGCTTTCTTTTGGTGTAGATAATAATATTCTAAGATATACAATATTCGTGTAAACCTGCAGAGGAGAAGTCCTGGCTTAAGAGCGGGGATTGCTGTTGGACGCATCTCTTTGGTCAGAGGCGACAGCAAGCTTTCACGGCTTGAGAACTGTGTAATATTTTCGGATTACCTCTAGAGTTCTTCAATCGTTTTGTCAAATCAGTTTTCTTTAAAAACAAAATTTAGGTTTTTCAACACATTTTACTTTTCAAGAAATCTTTATTAACAAATAAGTGAAATTGCATAACAAAAACAGAAGATCATAACAATGATTGGCCAAAATCTGATTTCATTGATAGACGAGGACTTTACAAAGGGCAAAGCCTCGGGAACTTTATACATTTGGAAAAACGGCAAACAGAAAGGGTTACAGAATCCCATAATAATCCAGCCTTACTAACTAGCGATTCTTTTGCTTTGTTGCTTCTGACGAGAATGACAGACGTTGATCTTCTTTTAACACCTTGCGCAAAACTTTGCCCCTGCGTTCGTCAGCTTTAACCTTCTGACTTCCGTCTTGCTGAAGTACTTGAATCGCCTTTCTAGGTTTTCCGCTTTAGGCATAGTACTTTCTCACTGCATCTGAGTTGATAGGGTACTTGAGTTGTTCGTCGTCCATGGTCTCAAGAATTAGAGATCCTCCGGAGAAGACGGTTTTTATAATGAAAGGGCCATCGTAATTGGGCATCCACTTGCCGCGCATGTCCTTTTGCGTTGGTAGGATTTTTCTGAGCACAAGCTCTCCTTCCCTATACTCTTTGGAACGAACCTTCTTGTCGAATGATCTTATCATCCTTTGTTGATAAATCTGGCTATGACACATGGCCGTCATTCTTTTCTCATCAATGAGGTTCAATGAGTCGAACCTTTCTTTTATCCATTCGTCTTCCTCAAGCTTGGCTTCCATTAGGATCTTTAGAGAAGGTATTTTGACCTCGATGGGCAGCACGACGTCCATCCCATACACTAAGGAAAAAGGAGTTTCCGCTGTTGAAGTTCGCACTGATGTTCGGTATCCATGTAGAGCAAATGGTAACATCTCGTGCCAATCCTTGTAGGTTATGACCATCTTCTGTACTATTTTCTTGATGGTAACATCTCGCGCCATTCATCTTAGGTCTGTAAGGAGACGAATTGTGATGCTTGATCTTGAAGTCATCACAGAGTTCCTTCATTGTTTTGTTGTTCAGATTTGACCCATTGTCGGTGATGATTTGGTCAGGAATACTGTATCGACAAATGATTTCCTTTTTGATGAAGCGGGCAACCACCTGTTTTGTCACGTTCGCATATGATGCTGCTTCTACCCATTTGGTGAAGTAATCAATTGCAACAAGGATGAAGCGATGGTCGTTGGAAGCTTTTGGCTTTATTGCCCCAATCATGACTATGCCCCACATTGCGAAGGGCCACGACGACGTCATCACATTGAGAGGGTGTGGAGGAACATGCACTTTATCAACATAAACTTGGCACTTATGGCATTTCCGAGCAAAGAGGATGCAGTCCGTCTCCAGAGTTAACCAAAAGTAACCAGCTCTTAAAATCTTCTTAGCCATGGCATGGCCATTGGCATGGGTATCGAATGTTCCTTCGTGCACTTCAGTCATTATGATACTTGCTTCTTTTTCATCGACTCATCAAAGCAAAACCATGTTGTGGTTTCTCTTGTAAAGGGTGCCATTGCTGATGAAGAATTTAGCCGAAAATCTTCGTATGGCTCTTTTGTCAATTCTAGACGCGTCAGCTGGATATTCCTGATTTTGAAGAAAGTTCTTGATGTCGTGGAACCAAGGTTTCTCATCAGATTCTTCATCTATTATCATAACATATGCGGGCACTGTCCTCCTCTCAATGCGAATCAGAGGCGCCTCGTTAACAAACTGGACCTTCCAAATTGATGCCATCATGGCTAATGCATCAGCGATGTGATTTTCTGCTCTTGGTACATGTTTGAAGGTAATCTCGTCAAAATATTCGGCCATCTCTAAGATATGAGCTTTGTAAGGGATTAACTTTTCATCTCTAGTTTCCCATTCTTCTTTGAGCTGATAGATCACCAAAGCAGAGTCGCCGATTACTTCCAAGATTTTAATGCGAAGATCAATGGCAGCTTCCAATCCTAAGATGCAGGCTTCGTACTCGGCTATGTTATTCGTACACGAGAAACAAAGTCGAGTTGTGACAGCAGGACACCTTCCGGTTGGATTTTTCAAAACAGCCCCAATACCATGTCTGTTTTTGTTTGACGCTCCATCGAACATCATTTCCCACCGCGATCCAGGCTCAGGACCTTCTTCAGGACCAGGTTCTGGTTTCATGCGCTGAATGTACATCACATCTTCATCAGGGAACTCAAACTTGAGTGGTTGATAGTCCTCCATGGGATTCTCTTCAAGGTGTTCTGACAAGACACTTCCTTTGATAGACTTTTGAGCAACATACTGTTAATCATACTCTGATAAGAGCATGTGCCATCTGGCCAATCTTCCAGTTTGAGCTGGTTTTTCAAAGATGTACTTGATGGGGACCATTTTAGAAATCAGCATTGTGGTGTGGCAGATCATATATTGTCTTAGGCGCTTGGCCGCCCATGCTAAAGCATAACAAGTTTGGCCCAAGACATAACCCATCAAATCTTCTAATACTGTCATGTACATGAACAATGGTCTTCCAGGCACAGGAGGAATCAACACTAGAGTTTCTTGTAAATACTGCTTGATTTTCTCAAATGCTGACTGACAATTTTCATTCCACACCACCGTCTGATCTTTTCGTAACAACTTGAAAATCGGCGTGCAAGTAGGAGTTATATTGGAGATGAACCCGGAGATGTAATTCAAACGTCCAAGGAAACCTCTGACCTATTTCTCTGTTTTAGGAGCAGGCATCTCTTGGATTGCTCTGACCTTGTCAGGATCCACTTCAATTCTGCGTTGACTAACGATGAAGCCGAGTAATTTTCCTGAACGAACCCCAAAGGTGCATTTAGCTGGGTTTAGCCTTAGTTTGTACTTTCGAAGTCTCTCAAATAACATTAACAGATGATCCAAATGGTCTTCTTCGCTTCGAGACTTTGCGATCATGTCATCCACATATACTTCGATCTCTTTGTGCATCATATCATGGAATAGTGTGACCATGTCCCTCTGATATGTTGCCCCTGCATTTTTCAAGCCGAAAGGCATGACCTTATAACAATAGGTGCCCCAGGGTGTGATGAAGGTCTTCTTCTCCATGTCGGTCGGGTCCATCTTTATTTGATTATAACTAGAAAATCCGTCCATGAACGAGAACACTGCGAAACTAGCTGTGTTATCCACCAAAGTGACGATATTTGGTAGAGGGAAATCGTCCTTCGGACTGGCTTTGTTTAAATCCCTGTAGTCGACGCACATTCTGACTTTGCCATCTTTCTTTGGGACTGGCACGATGTTTGCCACCCATTCCAGATATTTGGATACTGCTAAAAAGCCTGTATCAATCTGTTTCTTGACTTCATCTCGAATCTTAAGAGCCATGTCTGGTCTTGATCTGCGAAGTTTTTGCTTGACCAGAGGACACTCTGGTTTCAAGGGGAGCTTTTGCATAACAATGTCGGTATCCAACCCTGGCATATCTTGATAAGACCAAGCGAATATGTCGACGTGATCTCTGAGGAGTGCTATCAGCCTACTTTTGACCTCTGGCCCCAACGATGCTCCAATCTTGACTTCTCTTCTCTCTTCTTTGGACCCCAAGTTGATGACCTCAAACTGCTCTTTGTACGGCTGGAGATAAGCATCTTCATATTCAGTCTTCCTCTTCAATTCTTCTGGAACTTCTAATTCTTCATCATTCTCTTCTTCGGCTTGGAAGACAAGTGAACCACTAGTAGAAGGAACTGAAGGATCATGAGATTCTGTTGTAATTGAAGTGTTCTGCATGTTTTATATTTTAGGAATGATTAGACACACACACGCAGACATGCAGATGAAGGCTTGCTTTTACGTTTTCAAAAAAAAAGTTACCATTTTTCCTTTTAACAAAAATAGTGAAAATGATAAGCAGGAAATAAACAAGAGTTTTAACAAAAACACTTTTCATTCATAGATTTTTGCAATTTGCAAAGTGGCCCATACAAAATAATTCGCAGGCCTTGGGCACGGCCATGAACTTTTTTAAAGAAAACACAAAGCTAACAAGAAAAATGAATTACTCTAAAGGTAAAAAGACAGGAATTTCCACAACCTCCCAATTGCGCAGAGCTGCTCCTCCTCGAGTTATCAGATGATCTAGATCACAATCCTCATCCTCAGCGATGATAGCGTTGATTTGCAGTCCGCCACTGGTAAAGATCTCTTTCAATAACTTATTCCTCATGACGCTTTCTTCTGGCTCGCCTTCTAGAGTTGGTTTGTAACCCAACCCTTGTCGATCGTTCTTAGCCCGAGCATTTACTTGGATAACTTGTCCCCATCCCAACGGGATTCCAGCTTTCAGCGCAGCTCTGATACTCTGAACAGAAGTGAAGGATGGACCACGAGTTATATCAGATTCGTCTACTAGAACAACATGGGCTATCTCTAGCGCTTTGAAAGCTGTTTCGAGTGAATCTTTGTTTGCTTCGATGTATCAGAAAGAGGATAGGTTGCTCACCATTAGATCCTTTTCTTTGTAAACGATGACCAACTGATCATCAACAACAAATTTCATCTTTTGATGGAGGGTAGAGGTTACAGCGCCCGCTGCATGTATCCATGGCCTCCCTAGTAGACAACTATAGACTGGATTGATGTCTATCACTTGAAAGGTGATTTCAAAGACCTGTGGACTTATCATGATAGGAAGATCAACTTCTCCTATTACAGCCCTCCTGGAACCATCAAATTCCTTCACCACAAGAGATGTTGGCCTCATATCAGCACCTTGGTAAGCAAGCTTAGCTAATGTTGTCTTCGGCATCACATTGAGTGCGGATCCTGTATCAACAAGTACCCTAGACAATGTATCTTCCTCACATTTAATTGATACATGCAGAGCACGATTGTGCTTGCGTTTTTCAGCTGTTAGGTCGTTGTCGTCAAAGCTTAAAGTATTGCAGGCCGTGATATTCGCCACAATAGAGTCGAGCTGCCCCACTGTGATGTCCTTGGTCACATGAGCTTGCGTTAGGATCTTTAGCAAATCTTGGCGATGCGCTGGGGAACTCAATAATAATGACATGACTGAGATTTTGGATGGCGTCTGGTTCAGCTGATCTACCACTCGGTAGTCACTTCGACGGATGATCCGCAGAAATTCTTCCTCAACATTTCTAAGCTACTGTTTTCCTTTCACAACATGTTCCTTAGTAACAGCTTCCCTTGGAATGGATTCTTGAGGGGCAGCAGCTTTTGGAGTGGGAACCGCTGGTGGAGGAACTGCATTATTCGCTCGTGGTTGATACACGCGACCGCTTCGGGTCATTTTACTCCCACTGGCGATATTGGCTACATTTGCTGGCATTCTTTCCTTGAAAATTCCTTCACACCATGAATGATCTTCTCTTGGTGTTATGGCCCTTGGGCGAGGTCTAGATCCTCCCCTTGGTTCAAATCTGGATTGACCCCTCCCAAATTTTGGTGGTGCGTCGTCATGAACACTGGCCGGACGCTTTTGTTGTTGTTGTTGTTTCTAAAAACGGCCCTTTTGCTGTGCTCTTCGGGCATATTGAACACGGGTTCAATTACCGCTACATCTTCTTTTTTCTTCCTGCTAGCGATCGCTATCATTCCTTGCTCAAGCATTGCTCGAATATCCTTTTGTACAAGGTCACGACCTTGTGGATTCAACATACATTGCTCACAATCTTCATGAGAAGTTTTAAGTGTCCAAGCTTGAGCGAGACGTTTGTGCAATTCCACCAATGGCACTTTGATTTCGTCAATGGTGGTAACCGTCTTAGTTTCAGACCCTTCCCCCTCTTCAGTGATAGCATTCACTCCACCTTGGTTTGGTAGAGGATTATTCTTTACATTCGTGTGGTTGTCTTCAAAAGACAGAATCCACTTTTCGATTAACTCCCGGACAAGGTGCTGGAGCGCGAAGCATCCTTCTAGGTCATGGCCCAGAGCGTTTTCATGGAATAAACAGCGGGCATTGGCATTTTAGTAGTACGGCAATGGGTTAGGTGGAGCACCTAATTTCCTTGTCTTGACTAGCCCTCTTTCTATCATTATTGGGAATAGATCAGCGTAACTCATTGGGATAGGCTGTATCTTTGGCCGATTCGCTTGGTAATTGGCCCTCGGAGCCCTATTTTGAGGTTACTGGCCCTGTTGTTGATGATTCTGTTGTTAATTACTGGATGCCCCTTGTTGAGAACCCTGCTGCGATGACTGTTGTAAAACAGGAGTTACAGCTGCTATGTAAGACGGTGGATGATATTGTTGGCGATGATTCCTTGAACTCTGCGCCTTTTTTCCATAGGTTACAACACTTACTTCACCCTCCTTCTTTTTATGGAAGTTGTTAGCCGGCTTCTTAGCAGCACTGGTGCTTGAACTGGCATTTGAAGTTGTCACCTTCCCACTTTTTAAACCGGCTTCGACCTTGACTCCTACCGCAACAATGTCAGAGAAGTTGGTAGTAATGTTGCTGATTAATCTCTCATAGATCTCTGGTCTGACTGTGTCTACAAACCAGTCTGCTAGCTCTTTTTCAGTAAGAGGCGGCTCAACCTGAGCAACA
Organism: Lathyrus sativus; assembly: GCA_963859935.3. Classification (NCBI taxonomy): domain Eukaryota; kingdom Viridiplantae; phylum Streptophyta; class Magnoliopsida; order Fabales; family Fabaceae; genus Lathyrus; species Lathyrus sativus. The sequence goes on from OZ012738.1 coordinate 227,668,851, forward strand.
GTCCCGCGCCACGTTTGCGCATATTCTTTGAAAGTTTCGGTGCTTTTTTGTGTCATACTGAGGAGTTGACGGCAGTCTGGAGCCAGATCCATGTTATATTTGTACTGCTGAATGAAAGCATCTGAAAGATCTTAAAAACCATGGATTTTTGCTTGGTCCAGGCTTAAGTACCATTTGGATGACGCTCCTTTAAGACTGTCTTGAAAGCAGTGCACCAATAATTTTTCATTTTCAATACACGGAGCCATCCGCCTGCAATACATGATTAAATGTACTTTGGGACAAGTAGTTCCCTCGTACTTATCAAACACGGGCATTTTGAACTTTTGTGGGATTACTAATCCGGATACCAAACACATGTCTTTGGCATCTGACCCAAAAACGTTACTCCCTTCAATGGCTCTCATTCTTTTGGCCATGATATCCATCTCTACTCTTAGATTTTTGTGCTTCTCGTCTTCTGCTTCAGAACCGTCTGGTATATCGAAGATTGGCTGGTGGTTGAAAACAGGTCAGACATGAGTTGGTCCCCCTTCCTGAGTAAAGATGGGATTTATCGCCATTGGACAGACTTGTGGTTGAAAGCTGGATGGTTGAGGATTGTTGATTGGTGGCAGGAAATCCATGGACATGCCAAAGGGGAACTCGGTTGTCATAATTGGAGTGGTTGGAAGGCTTGTTGCTGCTGTAGCGACTTCAGAAACCATTGTAACCTGCATATCCATCTTCGCTTTAATCATATTAAGAACCTCTATGATCTGACTAACAATGTCCTTAATCCCCTCGATGTCATTGTCTATCTGGTCGATTCTTTGATCGTTGTCTGTCATCCTACGCTGAGCTTGGGCCCGGGTGTTGTATTTGTGCGAATTCAGTGTGAATCTCCCTCTCTTCTCTCTGGCACAAGAACAACGGATGAGCTGTGGAACTCGAATGCAAGACAAATGCGGGATGATATGCGAATGCAAATGCATATGCAAATGCACAAACCATTCAAGGAAAAACAAATTTTGTTTACAAACAAAAATTGGAACAACATGTAACGACATGCTTTAAAAAGCGTTTTTCATTGATAATTCGAAAGCCGTTACAATGGATGGCTCTTGCTAAAAAGCAAGACATTTCTTACAACAAAACCAGTGAAAGTAAATGCAACATAGGATTACAATCCTTTTTTAGGTAAAGAAGGAAATGATGAAACATTGATCATTCTAACAAGATGATCCTTGTCCTTCTTGGTCCTCGGTGTGAGCTCGATCATGGCGAATAATCTCCCATAGGTCTTCATTTTCGCGTTGTGTTTTGATCAAGGCGTACCTCAACTCTTCCCTAGTCACGGGGACTTCTGGTTCCATTGTTATCTTGTGATCACGAGTGTAGAACATTATCAAAGCTATTTCCTTCGACCAAAGTAGGTAAGCTCTGGTAGTTAAACAACTTATATTCTCCATTGCAGTTATATCCTGAAGGTGAGGGTGATACCAAGCGTAGTGAGCGCGAGCTTCTAACTCTGGGTTGCAACCAGTTTCACAAAAGCAAGGTCTTAGCAGCTCTGGCTCGGGCTTCGGCCTGGTTGGATACCCATATTGACATTGAGCAAGAATGGGGTTGTAGCTGATGACTCATTTTGTTCCAATGAGAGGTACATTAGGGAAGTCCCCACAGCTGGGGATCATAGCTAGATTACCAAGACTTGGGTCATACCAAGTGATATCATAGTGTTTGAGAGTGATAAGCTTTGAAATCCATGCATTCTTGCTATAAAGCCTCCAAAGGACGTGAGTTCTGGGCAAATGGGAGGTGAACCATCTGTCGAGCAATGCGAGACAACATGAAAACTGTCTGAGGTCATATAAAGCGTGGCGGTGGATGACCACGTATGTGTCTGCCAGTATCTCATTCACTGGATTCTTGATGATGAAGAGACGAATAGCCTCCTCGCTGATGAAATCATGACGACTTGGAAAGAGGTACAAGCCGTATATCAGAAATGCTAAAATGGCTTCGAAAATACCCAAATTTCTACTTTCCTAGTGAAATTCAGCCATTTCCATCAGTGGTCCTGCTTTCATTCCATAGAATCCCCCCTTTGCTCTTATAGTTGGCAACTCTTCTGGCCTAAGATGTAATGCTTTGGCCAAATCCCTTCTTTTTGGTTTTCCATAAGGAGCTGTGAAGGTCCACGAAATTTTCAGGTAGTCAGTGTATTCTTCTATGGTCGGAAGTAGCTGAAAATCTGGGAAGATGAAGTAGTGGTACACTGGGTCATAAAATTCAACAAGGGCCTACAACATGAACTCGTTAACTTGAGTGCTAAGCAATGGTAGAAGATCTCCATACTTTGCGATAAAGGCGGCGGGATTCCTGACAAGCCTTGCTAGGATCCTAAGGTTGCCCAACTTCAAATCAGGGAAAGGGAGCATGCCTCGTCTTACCATGTTGTTGTCTGCAAAAGAAAAATTTGAATTTCCTTGAATGGTTAGTAAATGCAAAAATGCGACTGGTTTTACAAAACTCAGAAGATCAATTTGTGTCAAACCCTCATTTCATTCATTATTGGTAAAAGTTACCACCTTTAAGATACAATACAAGAAGTTCAAGTTACATCAAGAAACTAGGTTTTACAACCTAAACTAATGACTTCAAGCACGTGGCCTCTTCAACTTCTTCAAGATTGTGTTCTCCATTACCAATTTGTCCACTATTCCTTTCCAAGCTCCAGAGGTAGGGGGATATTGGAGTACTCATGGTTGCTTTGGACGAGCTTGATGCTAGAGAAAAATAAATTCTCCTTTGTTGTTTCTCCATCGATTACTCGTCGTTCGAGCCAATCTATCATGTCATCTTTTTCTTTCACCTCTCAGGCGAGCCTTGTTGTTTCGGAGAAAAGTGAGTGGTATTTTCCTTCCCAAGAATCTCTCTCAAGCTGACCTCTTGCAAGAAGTTCTTGGTATTCTTCCATTTTCTCAATGGGGATGGCGGAGGATGACGGCGTAATGACAATCTGCGTGTCTTTTTCTGGAAGGTACGACATCTTCAAATCTTTTGCTCTAGATTGGACCCATTGAGTAAATGGCTCCAAAGTTATGCAATTTCTCTTTCTCAAATCTGCTTTCATCTTTTTATGGATGTTCTCACACTGGAACATACGATCCTACTGATCACTTCACCCTACTTCCCATACTTCATACACCACTTAATTAATTTACTTAAATTAAATATTATGGTATCCACTTCCTATCACCAAGTATGCACCCTACATCATTCCATCACCATCCCTACACTCATCATGATCAAAGAGATTCTACAAGGCTAACGCACAAGGCAAAACAGTACCAAAAACCACATTCTGCTGTCATGTTCGCTGGTTCATTCGCCAGGTGAACCTGCTCGCGAAGCCCCTTCTCAACTATCGTGCATTTGCCAGGCGAAGGGATCATTCTCCAGGCGAACCTTCGCTAGCCACACTCGCCAGGCAAACTTCATGCCCTTTGGGTATGGGAGTTTATTTGGAATTACTCGCTACTATTCGCCAACACTCGCCAGGCGAACCCTCGCGAATGTTGCGATGCCTAAAATCCTCACTGTCTTACGGTGTTATCTGGACCAATTCAAGCCTATCATTTGCTATTCAACTTCTGTACTATAATCCACATGCATTATACTCAACAATCGACCTATAGTCCTTACTCTAACACTAACATTACGGTACATTACCGACACTCCAAAGTTACTCAGAACCTCACCAAGGTCCTAACCATAGTCATTAACAACACCCCAGGAAACAACACATAATTTTCCCAAAGCTATAATCATGGTCATTACCAACACTACAGGGAACAACACATAATCTCACCAAAGTTATATTCATAGTTACTATCAATACTACAGTAACAACATAGAATCTCACCAACATCACCATAATATATATATATACACCAAAATGCATCATCAACATTCATCAATTCAACAACATCAACAGTAATTATAAGCATGCCAATATAAAACTCGTACGCATGCCAATACAAATACACCCCACCTAAGGGCACACCAACATAAAATAATTAAATTAACACCAAAATGACTAAATAAATAAAATGGGTGCTACAACTCTCCCCCACTTTAATTATTTTAGTCCCCGAAAATTACCTGATGGAAAAAATCCGAATACGCTTCCCGCATCCTTCATTCCAATTCCCAGGTCACACTGCCTTCTGTAGCACCTCCCCAAGCCACTTTCACCAAAGATATCTCCTTCCCTCGGAGTTGTTTCTCGTTCGTCAAAACGAACTAGCAATGCCTCAACAATCAAATTATTTTTCACTTGTACATCATCCACCTGATTCAATGTACTTCCTCAACGAAGACACATGAAACACATCATGCCAATTCACAGCGACAGTGGCAAAACGGTCTAACATGTTACTTCTCCCATGCCTACGCTGCGCCACTCGGATACGAACCACAGAACACGGTGCGAACTTCTGAGATTTTGAAGCTCGTCCAACACATGTCACCGGCGCAACTCTCAAAACACCTCTTTCTTGGATCTTCTTGATCTCCTCAGCCATCTCAAGCATAATTCTCAGGTCTGAGCATAACATTCTCTCTCGACTCATTCCAACACAAGAGAGTCCTACACTCCATATCTCACCAAGCCACACACAGTGCCATTCCAATACTAGGATGGGAACTGTTATTATAGGTAACTCAATCAACGGTAATTAACCATCCCACGATCCACCTTGATCCAACATACCAGCGCTCCACAAATTTTCTAAAGATTGAATAGTCCTCTCTGCCTGACCATCAGTTTGCGGATGATAAGCTGAACTCAACTTCAACTTAGTACCCAAAGCTTCCTGTAAGCTCCTCCAAAATCTTAATATAAACCTCAAATTTCAATCTGACACCATATTCGATAGTGTCTCATACCACTTTACCACTTCGTCAATATGCATATCATATATCCTCAACATAGAATAGTTAATCCATTCACAATAACCCAAATTTATACCTTTCCAATTCTTTGGAAATCTCAACACCAAATTCGTGAAAATACTACCTGATTTCCACTCTGGAATATTCAACGACTGCATCAGACTCAACAGTCTCTGATGTTCAATATCTGACTTTCGGCAATTCTAATCAGCATATTCAACCTCAACCACTCCTCTCCTCATCCATGGTCACCCAAAACAATTTACTAAAATTCGGTCACTTCTTCATAGCACCGGGATGGATACTCCATCTACCTCAATGTATGTCTTCACGAGTACTCCTACTCCACTCAACAACATCTGGCACACATACCCTATCACAACATATCATGGTACTCTTTCCACAAATCCGACAATCCACTCTTCGACTCTGATTTATCAAATTCAACTAATTCATCAACTCAACCCATATTTCTGACCTTCTCGATTCTTCTCAAGAATACCACTAGTCCGGTTTAACAATAAAAGCTTAACTCCATAAGAAGTCTCTTCATCCACCAAACTCATATTACAAAATTGCTCAATCAGTTCTAACTCTTTTCACCATCATCTTCGATATATGCAAATATTTCCAACTCACTGCATTATCTACCACATCCACTTTACCCGAAGGGTAATTCAACTCAAAGTCGTAATCCTTCAGAAGTCCCAATTGTTTCCTCTGCCTCATATCCCACTCTTCAAATCAAACAAACACCTTAACTCTTAGGAACACCAAACATCTCCGATCTCAGTCTGAACTTTCGAAGCCTCCAACTCCGGCACAAGCACAATAGCAACCAACTCTAAATCACTGGTCGGATGATTCTTCTTATGTACTTCAATTTGCCTTTAGCAAATCCCCCAATTATATCAACAAGCATTACAAACACAACAAATAGTTCTGTCGGATTCGGCAGAACTTTCCTCACAGAAGTATATCGCTACTCTTTTTCCAACACTGATAACTCAAGTTCCTTATGCTCAACATAATCCTCTATACTCTTAGAATACCCTAAAATATCACAGATTAACACAACCATTGCCTTGCTCAAATAATTAAAGAAGATCCCATGCCAAACGGACAAACAAGTTGTGAGTTATGGCGGAAACACGAACCGTACCTTCCATCCTTACCACAACATCTAAACATACTTCCTCAATAAATAACTTTATTCCATGTCATCACTTTACCATCACATATAGCATTGTAATAACTTTCCAACACTTCGAACCGCGCGTCGTTCCGAGTTACGGTTCTCCCGATACGGCAAAAATACGAAAACCACTTTTTCCTGCCGAGGACGTCTTCGTTGGGAGAACACCGTGGCGAGCGAGGGGCTGTTCGCTAGCATACTCGCTAGGCGAGGATCTGGCGAACCTGACATTCCGCAATCTTATTTTCGACCATTACCTGACTTCAGAGTGTCCGATTTCGATTCCGTAAAAAAAACTGTGATCTCGGAATTCAACGTACAACCACAATTTCATACCTAGGAGGCCATCCAACACACTTTCAATTTTTAAATATTTTAAAACCCAATTACTGCCAATCTCGAAAGCAGATATTGGAGCCTCCCATTACGATACAACTTCGACCTTCAACACATCCACCATAATAACTTTACTCGAGATCACATGACCAAGGAAACTCACATCCATCAATCAATTGATCCATCAAATCATCAACTCTTGGAAGCGAAAACTTATCCTTGATAGTCACCTTGTTTACTTATCTATAGTTCACCCAAAGCTTCACAAAACCTTCTGTCTTTCTAACCAACAAAATTGGTGCACCCTACGGTAAAACACTCAAACAAAAGAACCTCTCTTCCATCAAGTCTTCAAGTTGACTCTTCAACTTCTCCAATCCCAACGCAGCCATACAATATGAAGTCACCAATATCGGACTAGTTCCAAGAACGAAGTCAATGTGTAAGCTTCACCTCACATTCCGGCAGTAAATCACTTACCTCCTCAGGAAAGCTTCCGGACAATCACCATTAATTGACAAACCCCAATTTTCTCACTTTCCTTAACATTCAAAGTTTTCGTCAAAATAAACACCTCAACACCGTCTTACACTGACTCCTCAAAATAATCCCTTAAGCACTTAGCTTAACTCAAGGTAATTCACTGCTCATGCCACCTAAGCTTGCAAGACACGTCTATCCCATCCAACACAATCTCGTCTACTATTAACAAGAGATTAAGGGTGATCAATTCCTCAATTTGTCAATAGACAGCCGAAAATCATGATAGGGTACAAACCATCTTTACCAAACTATAAGAGCGTTCCTCAACACACTGAGCCAAAACACTGCAGCATTCCGGAGAAATACAAGCTTCTCCCCCTCTGGAATCATTCTGCTTCTACCAACAAAGTTAAACAACAACATGTACTGACAATGTTTTTACACACATGTCGCATACCAGGGAACAACAACACTAGACGACATTGGCCGGACGGACCGACCTACTCTGATACCAATTGTAACACCCCACTTCCCAAATTAAATAAAATACAAACATTATAAGTAAATATCAGAGTTTTCACCAAAACAGTGGGATATCACATCACCAAAATTCACCGAAATTCTTTATTGACTATTTTCAAAATAAAACAACAGAAATTATTTTTTTGACATTCTTGGCCATCCGCCAGATTACATAAAATCGTTATTATTATAATTCACCAAAATGTGATACGTCACAGGATTTCAACAAGTTTGACATAAAACAATTAAAACACCCATATCCCGTGTTACGTATTAGAGCATCCTAAGACTCGACTCGCACACCGCTATCCAAGCTAGCTATGTACCTGGATTATCTGTACTTCCGAGGAAGCACAGACCACAACAACAACAAAGGGGTGAGAAAACATGATCAAAATATATCGGTAATTACATACATGAAATAAAAGTAGTAAATACACCAATCATATAGTTTATCACCCATCTCACCAAATATGACATATAGTCCATCAACAACACAATACACCATAATGTAATTATGCAACGCAACACCATGCATGCGGTACCGACTCATTGGTTCATTCAATGTGAACCCGGATAGATCACATACACCCGCCCTTGGCCATGATCCATCCTCACCATTCCCCACTCAAAGGAATACGAATGAACCACATACACTCCCCTGAGAAATGACTCATCCCACCACTACACCATGATATGCATAACACCAAATGCATACAAATTAACACAAGCATACATTGTGCATACGATTCTCAGATCACACCACCATACATCACATACACGTAGATATGTCATACACCAATCAATCATATTAATTTATTTAAATACAGGGAAGTTCACATTCCCTCACCCAATATACTCCTACCCCAACGTCCTGGGTACACATGATCCTATTGATCACCTCACCATGCCCCATATAATCCACACACCAATCTACTTATTAATTAAATCGAATAATAGGGGAAATTCATATTTAAACACCGAGTACACCCGATCCTCCTGATCACCTCACTATGTGTCGCTACTGCGAAAATCGGCGCCGGCAGAACAGAAGAGTCGCCATCGTGCGTTATTTATCCCAAAGGAGGGAAAGGAAACGCTCAGGGAAAACCTAACAGAAAAGGGGAAAAGGAATGGTCATCACAACCAAAACCTGGATTCGGGAGTCGGTTACGCAAGGGGAAGGTATTAGCACCCCTCACGTCCATCGTACTCGATGGGATCCACGCTTGTTTGTTTATCTAATAAGGGTGCGTTTAATACTATCTACACTAAGGGCTTAAGGAAAAAACAAAAGAAAAGTGACTCGGCAGAACACAGCAGTTCTATGCCTACATATTCCCGTCTGAAACGAGAAATCAGAGTCAACGTAGTTCGCCTAACTACGGTTAAAAGGGGGGAAGGTTGCTCGCCAAGATATCGCATCTCGTGCCTACGTACTTTCATCTGGTATGAAAGATCAGAGAAAACGTAGTTCGAGCTTACTACGGGGAGACTAGTTTAATCCTAACGTTATCATGCCAAGTTCGTCCTAAGGTTGAAGTTTGGAAAGGGGAAGACTACCCTAATGTTGTCATACATGGTTGCAAAGCCTAATGTCTATCACATTCTATCTTCAACAAGAAAGAATGGAGCTCCTAAGGGAAAGGCAAAGGAAGCAACAGAAAAGAGATGAAATAAACAGCATACAGGAAATACGGATTCATAAAGGTAAACATGGAATGCAAGTGAGGGAGGAAGTCATCTCAACCTCAAGCCCATAATGAATAGAAAATGGCCTATTATAAACATACAATCTTGGCCACAAGCAATTACAAAGAGATACGAAACAATAAAACCTACGAATGACATGCGTATACTACGGTTTGGAATCATAACGCGCTATCATGGAAATATGGAACCTAATGGGCAATTATGTATGATAAAACCAGCCCATCAATGATCTACACATCCTATACAATGTCTATAACAAGCTATAGGAACCCTAGCGTTCACCACACAAACAAACCGAGGCCGTTGGAGCCAAAATAAAACCGAAGTCTGTTCGAATGTCCATATTACAAGTCCGAATACAAAAATCAAAGGAAAATAGTAAATGATGCTAAAAAATTAAAATAAAAATCTCCAATGCCCTACATCAAGTCACAAACCAGGGGTGAGAGATACCACAAAAATATCCAAAGAGAAATGGTCAAATAAGATGAAACTATGTCAAGTGTACCAAAAAGAAGCCAAACTGGCACATGGTAAAGAAAGACCTTAAAAACCCTTCAAAATGGTACAATAAAAATCAAGTAAAATTACATCTAGGTACCTTAATGTGTGTATGAATACCCTGCAAAAGATTTGGCATTTAAATGATGTATTGATAGGTCAAAGAAATTCAACAAAATCATGACACAAGTATTGGCATTTTTGTGACACACCAAATGTAAAAAATCCAAAGAAAATGTCAGAACATGATAAAATTATAATTCCAATTCTATAAAATTCTAGACATTTCAAAGATTCAGCACAAAAAAATGGGGATCAAAAAGACCAAATATACTATTTTTTATGATTATTTGAATAAGCATGTAAAAAAGAAAGAAAAATAAAAGGAAATGGAATAGCATGAACACATGAGAAACATAAGAAATAGTGAAAATAAATAAAAGTGGCAGGGGGAGGGATCGAACCCACATTCTCCCAGCCCCCTGCGTGACCAAAACGACCATGTTTTGGCCTTGGTGACGTGGCATAGCGCCTTGCCCTCAGATTAGATGGCTAAGTCCATTCTTTTGCATTGATCCAACGGTGGATGTATGTCTTCTCCAATTGAATGAAAAATGAGAGGGAAAATGCAGTATTTGAAGCTTGTGGCGGCCGGAAATGAGAGCATGGTGGCCGGAAAAGTTCATATGCCTCTAACTCTTTCAATACTTGTCCAAACGCAATGTTCTTTAGATGAATCTTGTGGGATTTTTCGAGAGGAATCCAAATATACCATTATTTCCCCTTGAAATGGCCTCTAACTCAAAAACCGTATATGAATCTCAAACTTTCAAGAACACCAAATTGTCATAAAAACCATCTTTTTTTTACTAGAATCCATGTAGGAGATGAGAGCAATGTAATGCAACAACAATAATGCAAGAAAGACTCATAAATCATGAGTTATGGTGAATTCTTTATACCTCCGAAAATGACTCTTTTGAGCTTCAATGGAGCACGAATCTCTTTGGAAAATTATGTAGAAACCTTCAATAATATTTGGTAGAGGTATTAGGATCAAAGAAAATGCTTGAAACAAAGTGAAAAACAGAATTCTATTTTGACATGAACACCACTTTTTCCAATTGCTATAAGCTTGTTCTTGCACCAAAAATGGCTAAAAAATGGTGGAATCAATTGTAGAAAGTATATGGAATTGATTTGCAATGAAAGAATGGACAAAAAATGGGAGAAAGAAAGAATTTAATTTTTGAGATTTTCAATTATGGTGAATATGGAAAAGTGGTGAAGAATGTGAGATTTTTTCAAATATGTGAAGTGTGAAAAATGATCATGGAAGAGGATTTTTGCCTTGGCTCCATTTGGTTTTATATCTTGCATCATAAGGAAAATTTAAGGCCCAAAATAGTCCTTTGTTTCTAAGCCCAAGCCCAAGATCCATTATGCTACTTAGTTGTGAAGAAAACTTGGAATAGGTCATGACAAAAGCTCCAAATGAAAAAAAAGTAATATTGCCATTATTCTTAAAACATGATTTCCACTCAAAATAAGCATAAACATGGACTTGTTTGATTAAATTTTGAAGAAATACCAAACTATGCCTTTTCACATGTTTTCACCAAAGTGACTTTTATCAAACTTCCACCATGAGCTAACCCATTAAAACCTTGAGGTTTAGTTGACCCAATGACGCCATTCGGAGCAACTTTCATGTTGGAAAAAAGTTCATTTGAGTTATGCAAAATATTGAACTTGACTTGTAATTTTATGACATGTAATCATAGTTTTCCAACTCATTGATAATCTTCAGTTGGCCTCTAAGTCAGGGGATGAACCCCACACAAGCATCTGAACTTCTCAAGGGCATGAACCACTTCCTGGTGACTTTAGTGATTCCTCAAGCTCGAATAAAACCTCTAGATAGGCCTCTCTTGATGAATATCACACTTGATCCCCTGCATAAATGCTAATGCAATGCTATGATAATGCTATGATGATGTTATGCTAATGCAAAAACAAGAAGGAAAAGGTTGGGCAAATTTTGGGGTGCAACACTATGCATTCTATATATGCATATATACATACACCTTACCCACCAATTAATTACATCTACTAAATCCAACATTTCATAATTTCACCTTTCAACACCAAGTATACACTCTTCACTACTAAACACCATTCCTCTACTTATCACAACTCAAGGGATCCTACAAACGATCACACACCACTCAATTATATAAATTAATTAGATATTAAGAAAGTCCACCTTCTAACACCAAGTATCTTCATACTCCAACACACCGGATACATACGATCCTACTGATCACTTCACCCTACTTCACATACTTCATACACCACTTAATTAATTTACTTAAATTAAATATTATGGTATCCACTTCCTATCACCAAGTATGCACCCTACATCATTCCATCACCATCTCTACACTCATCATGATCAAAGAGATTCTACAAGGCTAACGTACAAGGCAAAACAGTACCAAAAACCACATTCTGCTGTCATGTTCGCTGGTTCATTCTCCAGGAGAACCTGCTCGCGAAGCCCCTTCTCAACTATCGTACATTCGCCAGGCGAAGGGATCATTCGCCAGGCGAACCTTCGCTGGCCACACTCGCCAGGCAAACTTCATGCCCTTTGGGTATGGGAGTTTATTTGGAATTACTCGCTACTATTCGCCAACACTCGCCAGGAGAACCCTCGCGAATGCTGGGATGCCCAAAATCCTCACTGTCTTACGGTGTTATCTGGACCAATTCAAGCCTATCGTTCGCTATTCAACTTCTGTACTATAATCCACATGCATTATACTCAACAATCGACCTATAGTCCTTACTCTAACACTAACATTACGGTACATTACCGACACTCCAGAGTTACTCAGAACCTCATCAAGGTCCTAACCGTAGTCATTAACAACACCCCAGGGAACAACACATACTTTTCCCAAAGCTATAATCATTGTCATTACCAACACCACAGGGAACAACACATAATCTCACCAAAGTTATATTCATAGTTACTATGAACACTACAGTAACAACATAGAATCTCACCAACATCACCATAATATATATATATATATATATACACCAAAATGCATCATCAGCATTCATCAATTCAACAACATCAATAGTAATTATAAGCATGCCAATATAAAACTCATACGCATCAATTCCCTACGGGGTTAAGGAATCCCCTCTACCCAATTTCATTTAATTTACCATCCCAATCAGTTTCTCCCCCCTTACCTCGATTACCGCTCCGATTGATGAAGAATTCTTCAAGAATCGATAGCCCTTGCCTCCTCCCTTTCTCCTTGTTCTTCGTTCGCACGGTCTCTCCCATTTCTCTTCTCTGACAATTTCTATTGTGACTTTTCACATTTCTCTCTAACTTCCCAAATCCCCTCAACTTCTTATTTTATATTTTAATTCAAATAATAATAATAATAATATAAATAATAATATTAATAATATCATTTTACCAAAATAATAATATTCATAATAATAGTAATAATATTCCACCAATAATAATATTAATACTAATACTAATAATAATAATAATAATAATAATAATAATAATAATAATAATAATAATAATAATACCACCAATATTACTATTAACTATTATATTATTATCTCAACACCACATCTCCACAAATAATCCTTATATATCAAGGATACTCACCAATCATATACAAACACACCCCACCTAAGGGCACACCAATATAAAATAATTAAATTAACACCAAAATGACTAAATAAATAAAATGGGTGCTACAGTACGCATCCCCTAAAAAGGTAGGCACGGGGTTTCCTCTTAAAAATATGATGATGGAAGGGAAATTGACGAACTCCTCTGCCTCGGGAAATAATACTAGTCCATAGATTAATAGAGCTAGCACTGCTTCAAAGGCATCCATACTCCCTTCTTTGGCAAGATAAGTAGCTTTCTTGATTAAGAACTCTGAATGAAAACCCACTACTTGTTTCTTGGTTGCACGATGGGCCTTGATCTCGGACGCTTCAAGGTGAAGATCATCTGCAATTTCTTCTGGTGAAGGCATCTTCTCCAATCCACTATAAGGGTTTTGATCTTTCACAGGAACTCCCATGTAATAAGCATACTCCTCCAATGTTGGCATTAGTTGATAGTCGGGAAAGGTGAAACAATGATACAATGGATCGTAGAATTGAACCAAAATATTGAGAATCTCTTCTTCCATTCTCATTTTGACAAGGCTCAGGATTTTTCCATATCTTTTTCCAAAGTCTTCTGATACCATAGTTCCTAGCTTTCTCAACTCAGAAGTATCAGGCTTCTTGAACGTGTACGTCTTGGTTTTTCTTGTTCCAATATCCATGATATGTCTGGGATTTCACACACAAAGGGATCAATTGAGTTTTACAAAACTAGTCGCAATATGAAATGCTTATGATGAGATGATGAGATGATGCACACACCACACAAAAGCAAGTATGCACACCAAGGCAAAATATTCACAAATATAATGCACATGCACACACAAGGCTTCCTAAGCTCAAGGTCAAAGCATGAAGTCAAAGGTCTACCCATCCCCAAGGATTTGTACTATGAGATATTTTGTACCTGCCAAACGGGTTCTAACAAAGTTCCCAAAGTCATAGTAAATCCTTCGGATATTGCCAACTAACGCGACTACTCACGTGAGTCAACAATATTCTCAAGATAAACTCGTTTGAGTGTAGAATCGCGTGACAACTATTGAGGGACTACTCCCTAACAGTTTCCGCGCTATGTCCTTAAAAGGCTAAGTGGGGTAAAAGTGTTACTAAAAGTCCTCAACTTCACGGACTCATATTGAAATAATTAGTGAATACACGACTACTCATGCACTACTAACCATCTCAAAGAATCTCCACTGAGCGTGATTACATCATATGTCAAACATATTGGGACTACTCCCAATAGCCCAACTATTGATTATACCACAATCCTATCTCATGTGTCACTCAAATCCGGGTTAGGATTTATCTCACCTCTCAAGGCACCCAATATCCCACGCACAAACATATATATTGACAAATATACATGTTAAGCAAATATTCACAAATATAGCATGCAATTAAACAAAATAGGCTAAACCCTCAAGTTTAAGCTTCCCCAGTGAAGTCGCCATTTCTGTTGCAGTGAGAATCGTGATACCAAGCTATTAATTAACTTGAATCTTAATTCTTAAATTCACAACCGGACATTAATTTATCCAAAGGAAAGGTCTAAAGAAATAAAGAACCTTTTGCGCGATGTAACAACAACGCTGTGAGATTCGGGGATTAGGGGTTGGTTATTCCTAGGGTAGGTATTTCACATCCTAAACATCTGTAGTACTCTACAAGAACCTTCTGTTTGTTTGTATGCTAAGTTTGCTAAATGTTTGCTATGGATTGGGATTGGGTAAAAGGGTGTAGGTTAAGACCTAAGGATAGTTTCTAAGTTTGCTCGCAAAGACATCGTTTCCTCTGCCTACGTATCCTTACTATGATAGAATCGGAGCAATCGTAATTCACCTCACTAGGGATGAAGAACACTTGATTTTGATCAAGGTTCAAAGGGGAACAAACATTACAATGCTTGTGTAGAGTTTAACAAAACTCTTTAGATCTACATTGAACACTCAAGAAAGGGGAGTAAGTAATCATCTCCATGATTCTTACACAGAGTTAACAAACTCTATCTTAAGTTCTAATTGAAGGAGCACTCCTAACAAAGGGTAAGCTTTTTAGACTTAAGAAAAGTCTAAAGGATAGGTTCTAGCTTAACTAAGTGTATAGATGACTTTACAAAGTCAAGGGAGGGTAATGAGCTATCTATGACCCAAAGGTCAATAGAGAGACTTTCCTTTGGAAGGATAGAAGATGAGGCAACTTGGATGAGAACTAAAGAGTTTCATCACTTGGGGGAACAAAATTTAACAAAGCAATAATCATTCAAACATGATGAATATAAAGGATATGATTACAATCAAGAATAAACAAGCATATTACAATAAGCAAGGATTTCAATCAGGATGAATGGTTACAACCAAGATAAGGTATAAAGATATCACAATATCAATGATTTCAAACAAGGTAGATGGTCACAACGAAGAACATGCAAGCATATTACAATATCAAGCAAGGTTCACAATTAAGGTAAATGGTTACAACCAAAAACATGGTATAAGGATATCACAATATCATGAAGGGGTTCTTACAAGACATAAGCACAAAGGGTGAAAGCCAAGGACATATCTTGACAAAGATAAAAGTAACAACCAAGCAAACAAGTTATAACTTGATGGGGATTCTAAAATGGAAATCAAATGAAACAAACATGATGCTCACAAGCAAAAGTTGAAATCAAAAATCACACACACAAGGGAGTTGACAAATATCAAGCTTAAGAAAGAGGAATCAAAAGTTTGAAAGGGAGATTGCGAGAGGGGAGGGTGAAAACCCTTAAAATGAAGCATGACTTCTTTTTAATCCAAAAAGTTTATAAAATGAAAATTCTAGGATTTTTAAATGCAATATGAAAATATGCAAAAATACAAGACAATTGCAAAAAGAATCAATCAAAAATGATAAAAAATGGTGAAGTTATGTTATTTTGAAATTTTAAAGAAAAACAAACATTTTAATTATTAAAAAAAGGAGTGCACTTGGTGGGTGTTGAACCCACCACCTTGTGGTTACAAGATCAAAATCTTGCCAAACCAGCCAAGGCGCGCGCGTGTTAATTGAAGGAAAAAGATAGAAAAAAATGTGAAAACATGGAAAATATGGAAAATGACCAAAAGAGTTGATCTCCACACAGATCAAACTCAGGTCAGGTAACATGGCAAGGCAATTGAAAATCAAGGCATAACCACTGGGGTGGCGATACATCCATGTATTATGCCACCCCAATAAATACTAATACTTAAAAAAGCAAGCAAACTGGGCCAGGCAAGGCAAGCAAGAAACAAGGCATAACATGAAAACGGTTTCATCACAACTTGGTCAAAACACCACCAAATTTAACAAAATTTAGGTCTATCTTATGTGGAATTCAACAAGGAACACAATGGCACCATTAGTTTTTCAAGGCAAGGTGCACAAATTAAAACAAGATTGAAGATGCAAATGGAAACTTGGATATGCATTAAGGAAGCTACAACTCAAAACAGAAGTGATTAAGACCAGATGAAGGTATGCACAAATTTCAAATACATAATTCATGGATTCTAGACTCAAAGAATGCTAAAAAAACAACTCCAAATAGAAACTGGTATGCTAGTTGCAACTATGGACCACAAATTGCTTGAAATGTTGTTTGGAAAAATAAGAACATTCATATTGCAGCATACATGCCTCAACTCAATCAACACACATAAAATGATTCACATACATCAAGACATGAATTCAAACAGCTTGCAAGAAAGATCAATCAAAATAATTGATATCACAAGAGGTGAACACCTCAAAACAGAAGCTGGCAGTGAGCTTGCCTTTTTGCCAAATCACAACATCAAACAAGCATGCATACACATATAGTTTTTCACATCAAGACAGCTTGATCTTAAACAAAATAGCTTAACAAGCTAATCATGATAATTGGTTTTGCAACAACAAACATAACAACAGAAGCAGCAGCCAGTCTTGGTTAGTACAATACCAAATCAAACACATCAATTCAATACATGCCTTACAATGAAAGTTACAACTCCATGGTGGTAAGCATAAACAGATTCTAGCAAGAAATCAAAGTTTTAGCAGCAACAAATGCAAAATGACAATTAGCACCAAACAAACATGTTCTTGGTTACTAACCAGCCAAAAGAACAAAACTTGATAAATGGTTGAAAACAAAGTAGGTAGCAGCATTACATAGCCATGGTTCATGACTTTAGACAGTTTTAACAGCAATATGGATCCTAACATGAAAATGCTAGTATCAATCAACAATTAACCCTAATACACCTAATGCACATAACAACTTGCAAGCATATGGCAGTGGTTCAAATTAGACAGTTATAGCAGCAAAATAGTGAGCTCTAACATGACAATGCTAGCATTAAACAACAATTAACCCTAAAGCACATCACAATTCACAATCTTATGACAAAAGCTAACTTATAACAATAGTGATATGGTAGTTTGAACTCACAACAGAATAAACATGACATGTTGATACAACTATTCAAATCATGGATCAATGATGCTAACCAACAGTTTCAAGACAGATTCACACAATGGCTTACAAAACATCAAAACAATACATATAGGCTCATCACAGTTGACAATGCAAACAAGATATGGACATGTCAAGATTAGAACAACAACCCTACCACAATGCCTAATGACAGTAACAGATGCACAAATGATAATGTCACTTATCCAATAACACATGATTCAAAGAACACCACATTTTCATGTTAACAAACATAAACCAACATACAACAATAGACAATGGCAAGCAACAAACTACAATGCATACATCTCATGATGGTTATTATGACCATGACAGCAAAACAAATATTGGTCATCATGGCTTAAAACAGGCCTCACATGAATCATCCCAATGATTTCATACCAAAACCAACAGAACCAAACAACTTACAAGCACATTCAAAACATGTTATAGACAAAGCTTAAACACAAAGATGATTCAAAAATGTACTAGAGTTGAAAATGGTATATGAGTTGGAAAAATGCATATGAGTTGAAAATGGCAAGAACAGAATGGTAGCAGAACCAAAACATGACATAGTTTCAACTAATACCAAGTCAAACATCACATGAATCAAATATATAAGGACATCTAATCTAAAATGATAGAAAAAGGATCAAGATCCAAGGATGTTGTTTGCAACAGAAATAAATCAACATCATTCACAAACAGAACCAGATCAAAAAAAAGCATCAAACTTCATAACAGTTGCAAGCAAACCTTCATATGTTCATACATGACATAAAGTAGCATTTAAGAGAATATCAAGGTCTAACACACAGCAACACAACATTGTATGATGATCATAAGAGCAATACACATTGATGAGCAAAACAAGCAAAATATGGCAGATTCAAACATGAACTGCACATTGCATTTAAACTCAATCCAACTAATGCACATTAAACATACTCATGACATTTTAAGATGAAGATAGTGACTACCAACCTCTTGTAGACCTCCAAGCAAACTAATACAGTAGGGAAAACCTTGAAGACTCCCAAATGAGATCCAACCAATGCCTTGAGGAAAACAACAACTTTTCTTGCACTTGAAGTAAATAAGTAAACTTTAGGACAGAACTCAAAACAAGTGATGATGATGGTATTTTAGGTTATGGACAGTTGGAACATCATAAACCTAAGGTGTTTGGAGGGTTAAAGTGATCAAAATAGGCATGAGCAGAGATTTATCAGATTTTGTGTGTGAAGTCAAACTTTGCTTGGTTGAAAGTTGACTTTTGAGAAAATGAAGTTTTTGACTGGTTTAAGAGCTTGAACACCTCCCACACATCATTTGTGGATTGTGTGGATGGTTTGTGATGATTTTGAGTGGGTGGAAATGGTTTTTGAAGGCTAGATGCTCAAGGCTGATTTTTGAGAAGTTTTGGAATGATTTCTTCACTTATAAGCAAAGCAAGGTAAGATGAGAGATATGGTTTTCTATTGGGTTTTAGAGTGCTCTGGTGTGTGTTTCAACATAGAGGAAACCTCTATTTATAGGCCAAGGAATGGTTTGGGGAAGATTTGTATTTTGGCATTTTGGAGGGAGTTTTGTAAATGCAATCTTGTTCAAGATTTGTTGCAGCTGTAAATCCAAGTTCTTGGCTCAAGATGATGCATAAATCAAGTGGAAAGGAAGACATGGAAGTGACTGAAGTGTGGATAGGGAGTAGGGGAACTGCAGCTGCAAGTTACTTCCATAAAGTTTCTCTTTCTTGATTTGTTTGATTAAAATAATGCCACTTGCATACAACTTGCCAAATCCACCAAAATCTCTTAATTTTCTGCATTTCTATTCATCATACTTTCTAACTATCAGATAAAAACATGATCAAAAAATGGATGAGAATAGCTCAAGTGGTTAAAGAGTGAATTTGTGAAAAAGTGGAAATGATGAACTCAAGTGTTGAAACCTCAACTTGCTGAATTCATAACTCTCAACTCATAGGGGCTATGGAGGAGTTCTAGTACATTTTGGAAAGCCCTCATGAAGCTCTACAACTTTCATATTTTCATGATCTTCAGATTCCAAGTGGAACTAGGTAAAAAATCCATTCAAAGTTGGCTAAAAACATGCCTAAAAAGGCTAACAACTTAGAAATTTTCAAAGTGTTTTTTCCCTCTTGTAATGATTTTGGCCATAACTCCAAATCTACTCATTTTCTGCTCATGGACCACTGTGGTACTTTTGTAGGACTTTTCAAGACCTTTCCAATGAGTCTTGAACCAACTCAATTGGATGTGTGGTTAGGGAGTTATGGTCTTGCCCCTTTCAAAACCCTAATTTCCTGATTTTTCGATTACTCCTCAATCCTTGATCCAATGGTCATGAAACTTCATGGATAGGTGTAATATGTTATTAGGAACATTTTTTATTCATATTTTGAGGTCAAATTCCTTATGATTGAAGAGTTGACTTTTCGGTCAACCGAACGATCGATCGATGACTACCGAGTCGACTGTTGATGTTCCGGGTGTTTTGAGGCCTTGAAACTTCTTGAGTAGACTTCAGTAAGCCATATGAACTTCATGGACCATTATCCCACCATTGGAACACCATTTAAATCAAAATTCAAACCACAGTTGACTTTTCCTAATCGAAAACCCTAATCGGGTATCCTGAATTGCACTGTTCTGGATCTTTGTGTGACAACCTCAAATTGGATTCATACTTGACCCAATGGAGTATATTTGATGATGTGGAGACTTATTTCATGGAGAATCAATCCAATACGTTGACTGACTAACCATCGAAACCTCAATTCTCGGCTTGTACGAAACCATGATTCACCTGTATCTTAAAAAAGACCAACTTGAAATAGGTTAAGGTTAGATAATCAAATGAAAATGATCCTAAAATGATGATGAAGATCTAAGGGGTCAAAATTTGGGGTGCAACGGGAGGCAATGTGTGAACCAAAGGAACCCACATGGGCACTCAACCAAACATACCACATTCAACATGCAAGCAAATCAAGCAAAGTGTCCTCAATGGCTCACTATTTATGACATGCTTCAAATTCCTCTAAAGGAGGAACTAAGCTTCCATAAATAGGATCCTAAAGTCCTAGGATATAAGCATAGATGAGGAAAAAATATACTCAAAGTAAATGAAGATAACATAAAAGAATACAAGCAAATCATGTCAAAAGATGGGAAACATTCATATATGTGCACAAGTGAAACCCTAAATGAAAGGCCTAAAAGATAAGCACAAACTTAAACAAGTTACAAACCAAATTAGGACCTATAATCCAACATAAAAACACTTCAATATGTCTATAACATGAATACATCAAAATTAGAGGCTCAAACAATGCACACAAACCAATTAGAACACAAACTAGCTCATGTATTAGGGTAAACATCACACAAGGATGACCTAAAATGGAAATTACACTAAAAATAGCAAACATATCCAAAAAATTCCAAATAAAATCTTAGATGACCCCTAAGGTGTTAGGAATCGGGGGTAAAAACTATGGAGACTAAGTCCAAACTTAACTATGCAAATAGAGGAGAAACTCTAAGGGATACCCTAAAAGCAAGGGTGAGTCGAGGGTCCTAAAAATCAACCTAAAACCCTAACCAATTGTCAATAAACCCAGGGGTAAAAATGTCCAAATATCATATAACATGTCAAGAATATGCTAAAGAAAAATCAGCCACTAACATGAAGAATTCATCACAAAATAAAATCAAGAACATCGGATGTACAATTTCAATCCAATTTAAAATACCTCAAAAGTAAAAATCATGATTTAATTGGAAAATGACCTAAAAAATTAATTGAAAAATTTGTAAAATCAATTAACATCCTAAGCTATGAAAATATAATTTTCCCAAGATTTTTAGATGCATTGAGGTATTTTTAATGGATTAATATCTCAACTGAAAATAAAATGAAAAAGGAATAAAGAAAAAGAAAATGGAAAAACATGCGTGTGGAATAGCAATTCGAATTAGTTGTATTTCATACTGGGCTCAGCAAGGGGGTGTGAGTAGCTATTGGAGCCCAAGTCCAAGACAAAGTTCAGAGGGGATGAAACGCCCCGTTTCATTAATCGTCTGTGGCAGTCAAAACAAGTCAAAGCGTTCAAGATTAAATCGTGTCTGTTGGATGAAGATAGGTCAACAAGTCTTACTCTGATGTGGCATTACACGCAAACCTAGCCTGAAGTAAAACCAGACGCCGGAGCCACTTTGCTTCGGTCGTCTTCTCCGGTTAACCTCCGGTGAAGGGAGTTCAAAACTCCACCAAAATGCCTAATTCTTGAATCTAAACTCATCCTTATCTCACACTGATCACTAATCTATGGTCCAAACTAATTTATCACTCTCAAATCATGCAATACGAATTGAACAAGTTTCAAGCAATATCCAAGAATCATCAAGAATAATGATCAAACCAATCTAAAAATGGTCTATGATGTTAGGGGTTCAAGAATCCATGAAAATGGCATGTGATTGATGCATGAACAGAGAGAAATCGTGAATGATAACTTACCTAACAGAGTTCCTCCGTTGGGCCTTGATTTGTTGATGAAACTCGTGCAAAACCAACCAGAAAGCTTCAAGGAACTTCAATGCAGTTTGCAATCACCTAGAATTGAATTGAATTTGCTTGATTCTTGAAAACATGATCTCACTTTTCTCTTCACTTTTGCAACTGAATTCTGCTCCAAATTCCACCAAAAATCCACACTGAGCACTTGTGAAGCATCTGGAGAATATATGGATTGGATCTAGCCTTGATTGGAGGCCCAATTGTGGCCTATTAGTAGGAATTGAGAAATCCAATTTTGAAGTTCAAAGCTTGAAATTTCACGTGTGAAAATGGCTCTAATGGCTCTGCTTTTAGTTCAAATTCCTTACTTGTGGTGTGTAGTGATCCAATGGACAAAATTGGCTCCTTGAAATGATCTTGTGGTGAATTTTGGATGTGTGCCTTATTCATGAAGCAACCATAAAATTACACATGAAAGTGACCTCAAAACTCAATTCTGATTTTGGCATTGTGTTTAGAATATTCAAGGCACTCAAAAAATGCACAAACTTGTCATTATATGGTGCAAAATGAATTCAATCCAACTATGGCTTTTAAGTACTTTTTCCATGAGATTTCCTTCACCAATCCTCAAATTCAAACCAAACCCATGATAAGTTGATGTTTGATGATGGAAAGGATGTCATTTGAAGCGAGTTTGATGTTGGAGAAATTCCCATTTAAAGTGTGCAAAGTCATTAAAATGACCTATAATCAAAGTTTCCCAAAATACCCCTGCCTTGCAAGCTTCATATCTTGAGCTCTACAAATCAGATGAAGGACTTCTAGTACTTTTTGGAAAGATAAGATCATAAGGAACAACTTTCATGCTTGGTTAAAAGTAAGGAGAAACATCCTTCTAGGTCAAAAATGTTTTGGAAGTTGGTTGACTTTTTATGACCAAAATCACATACATCTGAGGACCCATAACTTGTCAGCATCATAACCCGAGTTCCATAGATCAGATTGAGGAGTTCTAGTACTTAAAATAAATCTAGAAACATACTCTACAAATTTCATGTTGGAGTCAAGATGAGATGAAACTTTTATCTTGAGATATGTGGTCTTGAAGTTAGGCACTAAATAGGGGATTTTACACTAACAAGCTTAGAAACCCTAGCTTAGCAACTTCTCACACCCTTGATTATTCTTGATTTGATCTTGAAATTACATCTTAGATATCTCAACACAACTCTCCATGATTAAAATGACTTGGAATTGAGTCTTAATCTCCTTCAAATTCACAGTTGACTTAGGGTTGACCAGATGAAAACCCTAGCTGCACCACCCTTGACTATGGCTTCTTGCACTTGGTATAATGACTTGGATGAGCTCCTCAATGACCCTCAAGGCCCTAAATGAGCTCCCAAAATACTCCACATCCATAACCATATTCATTCATTTGCTCATTCAAAGAACTTTGACTTTCTTCTGATGATAATAAGCACTTGATCACTTGAACAAGACCTCTTGATTAAGCTTGGAAACTTTGGTGATCTCCTCTTGCTAGGCACACCTCCCTCAATCCCTTGTAAATGAACAATGTTATGCAAATGCTAATGCTATGAAAATGCAATGAAACATAAACCAATTTAGAAAAAGGTTGGGCAAATTTTGGGGTGCAACACTATTTACTTAGTTTTGATCTAAATTTGTGGCTAAAAAGGGGGAGAAGTGGTAGTAACAGCAGCGCTAGATTTGTGTCCCTCACAGGTGGAAGATCAGGTGGAAGACTTGATTTGGTTGTTGTTGCTACTCTAACTATGCTACAGGTGTTGCTGCTAATATGCATGTTTGAAGAGAACATGTTTTCTTTGAAGGTGTGATAATAGGATGTTGTTGCTGTTGTGTGAGTTGCTAACATGTGTAGGAATGTATGTTAGAATTGTGTGAGTTTTGGCAGAAGCTGCTAAGTTGTGTGTGTTCCTTGATGGAACCTAGTAGTAGTATAGCTGCTAGTAGGGTGTGTGTATGCAGTGTGTTTGCAGAATGTGTGTGGCTGTGCATCTTTTCAAGGGGAGTAGCACAGAATGTTTCACAGAAAGATGTGACATCTGTATTTTAGGCTAACAGGTGATTGTGTTCTTTAGGATGTCATCCTGAATGTCTTGACATCTATAATCTAGAGCAGTCTGGATAAATATGTGTGACTGCAGGTTGTGTTTGCACTGATGTACTGTGCATCAGTTGAGGGGGAGTATCACAAGATGATCCACAGATTATTGTGATACCTGTAGTATGGACTAGAAGGTAGTTCTTAGAGTGTGAAGATGACTCTGATATGGTAATGTAGCTGTGTGTGTTGTTAGCTAGTAGCTTTCCTGCATATATGGTATGATTTTTGCTGCTTGTGATCTCTGATATGGTAACAGAGTGTTTTAGCCAAAAATTTGCCAAAGGGGGAGTTTGTAGATGCTTTTGATTGGCTGCATTTTGTGGAAAAACATTGATGGATGTATGAATGTCATGACTGATGTTATGACATACATAATGAGTATTCAGCAGGGTAAGTTTGAATAGCTAAGAGTCAAGTATGTTGGATGTCATGCTGAATGTTATGACATCAAGCGCATGACATCAGGGCATGCATGTTTTAGTTTCTGGTATTAGCTCAGGCTATACTTCAGGAAACATTTTAGGAAGCCTAGTTATCTCAGGCGACATATCAGGCATTTTGTATCTTAGGAATACTTGTAAACCAAGCAATTATCTGCTGTATGATTGCATTGGTCTAGGGTTCTTAAGTTGTCTGTTAAGTGTGTCACTCTAAGCTTTTAAGCAAGAGTGTTGTGTCACTTGATCAAAGTTGTGAAGGAAGATCAAGGTGTGTTTGAAGTGTGTATTCAAGTTTATTTGTAACTTTGAATTGGTTGATATCACTTCTGTGATTGAGCGGGAGTGAGTTGGTAACTCAGGTCTAGTGTTAGGCTGAAGTGTCATTGGGTAGGTCTTAAGTGAAGAGTGCAAACTGGTTGTTTGACTCTAAATTAACTCTACTAATAGTGAATTTCCTCCCTGGCTTGGTAGCCCCCAGATGTAGGTGTGGTTTGCACTGAACTGGGTAAACAATTACTTGTGTTATTTTCTATTTTCATTTACAGTTTGTCATTAAGTTTTGTTGTCTGTGTCGTAGTGGATGTCACAACATCTGTGATAACATCCACTGTTGGGTACCTAGAATTTCACTCTTCCTCAGAGCTTTGGCCTCTATTTCTTCCTTTTTCACGGTCTAACAAGAATGAATCCTAATTTTCTTAAAATTCATTTTTGCTAAACCTAACTTTGGGCCTTAAAATTGGGCTTTCCAACTTCACCCTCACTAACTCCTCCTCAAATGTCCATTTTGCCCTTAATTCACCTATATTTATTTAAATTAATAATAATACCAATATATTCACACCAACCACCGAAAATCACCGAAAATGTCAATATTCATATTTATATAAATTAAATAAATATTCCAAGAATTTGGGGTGTTACACTAATCTTCATACACTGTAACCTTACCACAAACCTTCTTCCACACTCTCTCAAAATTTTCTTTCCACCCACTATATCTTCACACAAAACACCTTTCACCTCCATGTAATTGTAACACCACCTACCACCTTGGGTTCCGACCAATCCACCACTCATTACATAACCACCGCCCATTCCATAACCACCACCCAACACAGTCAGAAAGACCACCAAGCTTCACGTAAATCACCACCACGATAACATTCCCGCAACGACGAATGTCAAACCTTGGACACACACAAACTTGCTTCATTTTTCAACATGTAAACACTACTTCAAACACTACTCACGCACACTTGGACCACCATGTTCATTTCCCACAAAAATAAACAACCATGAAATGCTATTGTTCACGTGGTACTCATCATCACCACCATCAAAAGTCATGCAGCCAAACCCAACACTGTGCAAAATAGCGAAATCCTGAAAGCAACCGAACCACCTTCAAATTCAACGCGTCCCAATCATTTCAACAAAAAAACCTTAAAGTTCAAAAAGCTCCGCGTGCAAAATCAGAAAACGCCATGAGAGAGTGAGGGAAACACGACAAGACGTGAGAGAAACAAGGCGCGAAAGAGCGAAGCAGATGACAGAACAGCGAGAGTGAGTTTTGGAAATGGAGAAAATTTGAGTCGTGTTTTGAAAGGGTATGAGAGATCGTGGCAGTCAGTGAGATGCTTGACAAGTGAAAGAGAGGCGAGACTGTGAGAAGGAAGCAAAGGATTTTTTTTTTCACGTTTCTTTTTTCATGTTCCTCATTTATTGATTTCTTTTTTATTTATTTGTGAAATTTGATTTTGTTGCCTTGGGCTTTTGAAGCCCATGAGATTCCTTTTGACCTTGTAAGTTCTTTTTTTTTCTTTTCACATGCTAACAATGACTATAACACCCCTCCTATTTCATTGTTCTTATTTTTTTTATTTAATTTTTTTGTCACTAAATATTTAAAGGTTTTACTTATTGTTAATTGCTACTTCATAAATATTTTCTTATTTAGTTTTTTTTTGTGAATTAATGATTCATATTTAGATTTAATTGATTGTTTAGGTTATTACATTTTCTTAATTGATTTTATAGATTAATCCTTTTCATTTAAAATTTATGTATGGAATTTAACTATTTGTGATTTTCAATCTTGGATTACTTAGATTTTTGTTATTTTAATTTCTTTGACCTCTAAGTTTGTGAGTTTGCAACTATGGTCCTCCTATTTTGCGTTTTTTTGGGTTTTGATCCCTCTATTTTAAAAACCACCATTTTGGTCCCTTTTTTAAGTTTTGAGTTTAATTTTAGTCCCCTCTCCAATTTGAGACATTTTTTTAATGATGTGGCGATATCCAAGCTGACGTGGCAATGCCAAGTCATTTTAAAATTAATTTGAGACTTTAATTATTGATTAGGATAATTAATTTATTAATATTATTTTTATTAATAAATAAATAAATTATTTTTTTTTATTAATTTTTATTATTAATTTTTATATTTTATTAATTAATCAAAATTTTATATGAAACACTTTTAGCCTAACCTTTTAGTTCCATGTCTTTGGTCCATTTTATTAACGCAATTGAATTGGTGTGTTTATGTAAGATATATAAACACTAACAACATTTGTAATGAAAACAATGTGGGACTACTATAACACCAATTAAAGCTTTCTTCATCTTCCCCCATGACAGATCATCTTCTGTCTCAAGCAACAAATTCATCCGACTCTTGAACTCTGTTGTTTTAGTTCTGTTTATGTAACGATTCAGTTGTAGTTTTTTTGGTTGTTTTGGTTCATGTGTATGTGATGATTCAGTGTTTTTTTCTCTGTTTCATTCTTGCCAACCCTTTGAAATTTTTTGTTTGAACAATTGTTTTAGAAAAAACAGAACAGAGAAAAAAATTTGGTGGGTATGAACAATTTTCATGAAATTTCTGATTTTGATAAACACGAAAGAAACCCTTTGACATTTCAAGGCTCTCAGCACATTAGGATGTTTTTGGTGTCAAAGTTTTGGAAACAAAGTAGTTAATTGACATCAAAATTGAAGAAAAGAAATTGAACTTTATGAAATCTGAATTATTCTGTCAACAAAATTGAGGATTCAAGATAAGCAAGCAGTGAGCAACTGTGATCACACATGACTTTTCAGGTAGAAAAAATGTCATAATATGCAACTTTTTTAATGTTTTAATTCATGTAAGATGAAAATTAATTTTTTTTTATGTGGGTCTTGAATTATGTTACTTAATTTAGTAAACTAATAAAGTTGCAAAAATTTTGCAGTTAAAGTTTTTGAAGATGAATACATTTATGGATTCAAGAGATAATAACTCATCAAAAGAAGATGAAAGGTGTTTAGATCCTCAGCTATGGCATGCTTGTGGAGGTGGAATGGTTTAGATGTCGGCGGTTAACAGTAAAGTGTATTATTTTCCTCAAGGTGGAATGTGTAAGATGATCTGTCATGGGGGAAGATGAAGAAAGCTTTAATTGGTGTTATAGTAGTCCCACATTGTTTTTATTACAAATATTGTTAGTGTTTATATATCTTACACAAACACAACAAATCAATTGTGTGTTAAAAAAAATGATAAAAGACATGGAACTAAAAGGTTAGGCCCAAAGTGTTTCATATAAAATTTTGATTAATT
The DNA here is from genome assembly GCA_963859935.3 of Lathyrus sativus. Classification (NCBI taxonomy): domain Eukaryota; kingdom Viridiplantae; phylum Streptophyta; class Magnoliopsida; order Fabales; family Fabaceae; genus Lathyrus; species Lathyrus sativus. Next base: position 227,697,500 of record OZ012738.1, read on the forward strand.
AATAATAAAAAATTAATAATTTATTTATTTATTAATAAAAATAATATTAATAAATTAATTATCCTAATCAATAATTAAAGTCTCAAATTAATTTTAAAACAACTTGGCATTGCCACGTCATCTTGGATAACGCCACATCATTAAAAAAATGTCTCAAATTGGAGAGGGGACTAAAATCAAACTCAAAACTTAAAAAAGGGACCAAAATGGTGGTTTTTAAAATGGAGGGATCAAAACTCAAAAAAATGCAAAATAAAGGGGCCATAGTTGCAATTAAGCCATTAAATAAATATTCTAGGAATTTGGGGTGTTACACTAATCTTCATACACTGCAACCTTACCACAAACCTTCTTCCACACTCTCTCAAAATTTTCTTTCCACCCACTATATCTTCACACAAAACACCTTTCACCTCCATGTAATCGTAACACCACCTACCACCTTGGGTTCTGACCGATCCACCACTCATTAGATAACCACCACCCATTCCATAACCAGCACCCAACACAGTCAGAAAGACCACCAAGCTTCACGTAAATCACCACCACGATAACATTCCCGCAATGTCGAATGTCAAACCTTGGACACACACAAACTTGTTTCATTTTTCAACATGTAAACACTACTTCAAACACTACTCACGCACACTTGGACCACCATGTTCATTTCCCACAAAAATAAACAACCATGAAATGCTACTGTTCACGTGGTACTCACCATCACCACCATCAAAAGTCATGCAGCCAAACCCAACACTCTGCAAAATGGCGAAATCCTGAGAGTAACCGAACCACCTTCAAATTCAATGCGTCCCAATCATTTCAACAAAAAAACCTTAAAGTTCAAAAAGCTCCGCGTGCAAAATCAGAAAACGCCACGAGAGAGTGAGGGAAACACGACAAGACGTGAGAGAAACAAGGCGCGAGAGAGAGAAGCAGATGACAGATCAGCGAGAGTGAGTTTTGGAAATGGAGAAAATTTGAGTCGCGTTTTGAAAGGGTATGAGAGATCGTGGCAGTTGGTGAGATGCTTGACAAGTGAAAGAGAGGCGAGACTGTGAGAAGGAAGCAAAGGATTTTTTTTTCACGTTTTTTTTCATGTTCCTCATTTATTGATTTCTTTTTTATTTATTTATGAAATTTGATTTTGTTGCCTTGGGCTTTTGAAGCCCATGAGATTCCTTTTGGCCTTGTGAGTTCTTTTTTTTTTCTTTTCACATCCTAACAATCACTATAACACCCCTCTTATTTGATTGTTCTTATTTTTTTATTTAATTTTTTTGTCACTAAATATTTAAAGGTTTTACTTATTGTTAATTGCTACTTCATAAATATTTTGTTATTTAGTTTTTTTTTGTGAATTAATGATTCATATTTAGATTTAATTGATTGTTTAGGTTATTACATTTTCTTAATTGATTTTATAGATTAATCCTTTTCATTTAAAATTTATGTCTGAAATTTAACTATTTGTGATTTTCAATCTTCGATTACTTAGATTTTTGCTATTTTAATTTCATTGACCTCTAAGTTTGTGAGTTTGCAACTATGGTCCTCCTATTTTGCATTTTTTTGGGTTTTGATCCCTCTATTTTAAAAACCACCATTTTGGTCCCTTTTTTAAGTTTTGAGTTTAATTTTAGTCCCCTCTCCAATTTGAGACATTTTTTTAATGATGTGGCGCTATCCAAGCTGACGTGGCAATGCCAAGTCATTTTAAAATTAATTTGAGACTTTAATTATTGATTAGGATAATTAATTTATTAATATTATTTTTATTAATAAATAAATAAATTATTTTTTTTATTATTAATTTTTATATTTAATTAATTAATCAAAATTTTATATGAAACACTTTGGACATAACCTTTTAGTTCCATGTCTTTGGTCCATTTGTTTAAACACAATTGATTTGTTGTGTTTGTGTAAGATATATAAACACTAACAACATTTGTAATGAAAACAATGTGGGACTACTATCACACCAATTTAAGCTTTCTTCATCTTCCCCCATGAAAGATCATCTTCTGTCTCAAGCAACAAATTCATCCGTCTTTTGAACTCTGTTGTTTTAGTTCTGTTTATGTAATGATTCAGTTGTAGGTTTTTTTTTGGTTCATGTGTATGTGATGATTCACTATTTTTTTCTCTGTTTCATTCTTGCCAACCCTTTGAAATTTTCTGTTTGAACAATTGTTTTAGAAAAAACATTACAGAGAAAAAAATTTGGTGGGTATGAACGATTTTCATGAAATTTATGATTTTGATAAACATGGCAGAAACCCTTTGACATTTCAAGACTCTCAGCACATTAGGATGTTTTTGGTGTCAAAGTTTTGGAAACAAAGTAGTTAATTGACATCAAAATTGAAGAAAACAAATTGAAATTTATGAAATCTGAATTATTCTGTCAGCAGAATTGAGGATTCAAGAGAAGCAAGCAGTGAGCACCTGTGATCACACATGACGTTTCAGGTAGAAAAAAGTCATAATATGCAACTTTTTTAAAGTTTTAATTTATGGAAGACGAAAATTAATGTTTTTTTTATGCGGGTCATGAATTATGTTACTTAAATTAGTAAACTAATAAAGTTGCAGAAATTTTGCAGTGAAAGTTTTTCGAAGATGAATACATTTATGGATTCAAGAGATAATAACTCATCAAAAGAAGATGAAAGGTGTTTAGATTCTCAGCTATGGCATGCTTGTGCAGGTGGAATGGTTCAGATGTCGGCGGTTAAAAGTAAAGTGTATTATTTTCCTCAAGGTGGAATGTGTAAGATGATCGGTCATGGGGGAAGATGAAGAAAGCTTTAAATTGTTTTTATTACAAATATTGTTAGTGTTTATATATCTTACACAAACACAACAAATCAATTGTGTGTTAAAAAAAATGATAAAAGACATGGAACTAAAAGGTTAGGCCCAAAGTGTTTCATATAAATTTTAATTAATTAATAATAATAAATTAATAATTTATTTATTTATCAATGAAAATAATATTAATAAATTAATTATCCTAATTAATAATTAAAGTCTCAAATTAATTTTAAAATTAGTTGGCATTGCCACGTCATCTTGGATAACGCCACATCATTAAAAAAATGTCTCAAATTGGAGAGGGGACTAAAATCAAACTCAAAACTTAAAAAAGGGACCAAAATGGTGGTTTTTAAAATGGAGGGATCAAAACTAAAAAAAATGCAAAATAGGGGGGCCATAGTTGCAACTAAGCCATTAAATAAATATTCCAAGAATTTGGGGTGTTACACTAATCTTTGTACACTGCAAACTTACCACAAACCTTCTTCCACACTCTCTCAAAATTTTCTTTCCACCCACTATATCTTCACACAAAACACCTTTCACCTCCATGTAATCGTAACACCACCTACCACCTTGGGTTCCGACCGATCCACCACTCATTACATAACCACCACCCATTTCATAACCACCACCCAACACAGTCACAAAGACCACCAAGCTTCACGTAAATCACTACCACGATAACATTCCCGCAACTACGAATGTCAAACCTTGGACATACACAAACTTGCTTCATTTTTCAACATGTAAACACTACTTCAAACACTACTCACGCACACTAGGACCACCATGTTCATTGCCCACAAAAATAAACAACCATGATATGCTACTGTTCCCGTGGTACTCACCATCACCACCATCAAAAGCCATGCAGCCAAACCCAACACTCTGCAAAATGGCGAAATCCTGAGAGCAACCGAACCACCTTCAAATTCTACACGTCCCAATCATTTCAACAAAAAAACCTTAAAATTCGAAAAGCTTCGCGTGCAAAATCTAAAAACGCCACGAGAGAGTGGGGGAAACACGACAAGACGTGAGAGAAACAAGGCGCGAGAGAGCGAATCAGATGACAGAACAGCGAGAGTGAGTTTTGGAAATGGAGAAAATTTGAGTCGTGTTTTGAAAGGGTATGAGAGATCGTGGCGGTCGGTGAGATGCTTGACAAGTGAAAGAGAGGCGAGATTGTGAGAAGGAAGCAAAAGGTTTTTTTTTCACCTTTTTTTTCATGTTTCTCATTTATTGATTTCTTTTTTATTTATTTATGAAATTTGATTTTGTTGCCTTGGGCTTTTGAAGCCCATGAGATTCCTTTTGGCCTTGTAAGTTCTTTTTTTCTTTTCACATCCTAACAATCACTATAACACCCCTCCCATTTCATTGTTCTTATTTCTTATTTAAATTTTTTGTCACTAAATATTTAAAGGTTTTACTTATTGTTAATTGCTACTTCATAAATATTTTCTTATTTAGTTTTTTTTTTTGTGAATTAATGATTCATATTTAGATTTAATTGACTGTTTAGGTTATTACATTTTCTTAATTAATTTTATAGATTAATCCTTTTCATTTTAAATTTATGTCTAGAATTTAACTATTTAGGATTTTCAACCTTGGATTACTTAGATTTTTGTTATTTTAATTTCTTTGACCTCTAAGTTTGTGAGTTTGTAACTTAGATTCCCTCTGTTTGAGCTTATGATTTTGATTCTTGTTTTGACTATTTTCCTGCTCATATCTTATGTTCATCATTCATTTTTTTTTATGTCGTAGCATTTCTCTTTTCCTTTGATTTTATTCTATGCTTTTTACTTCCATGTTTTAAACTCAATTTTCCTCTGGTAAATTAATTTTGACTGTGCCTCAAATGTTCCCTTAGATATCCTAGTTCAACTTTGTTAGTTCCATAGTTTTATGATATAGAATTATCCATGGTTCTATGATTAGCTAAATTTTGGTAAAACATGACTCTGCACTAATGTTAAACAGGATGTCATTACCGTAGTTATGACATTGCTAAAGGAGCAAGCAGGAGCTAGTGAAAGAACTGTTGTGGAGTGTTTTAATGTGAATGTCATGCTGAATAACTATTATCATGTGTGAGAAACAGCAGGAGTAGTGGTGTAGCAGGAGCTGATAACATAACTGATGACATGGGTTGACATCTGGTGCAACAAGAGCTATGAGCAGCAGAAGCTAACAAGAGCAGATGAAAGAACTGCTATCATGAATGTCATACTGAATGTCATGACATTGATCGTATGACATCATGTCTGGTACAGCAGGGGCTGCTATGTTATATCTCTTGACAGAAGTGTTTTGGTTCTGTTGGATATTCCACATCAGTATGTACAGGCCAAAGAGATTTGTTAGAAACAAAGTGAAGATTTAATGGGTGTTCACAAAAAGGATCTTTGATACTTTTTAGGGAACTATAAAACAGTGGTTTATACTATCATGAAGAAGATTCTGCAGAAGTGTGCAGCAGAGCAAGCTGGTCAGCTAAGAGTGAGTAAAAGTTGAATGTCATACTGAATGTCATGACATAGATCGTATGACATCAGACGGGCTGGGTTTGTTTTTCTGTTATGATACCTGATATATCTCAGGCTGAATATCAGGAAACCTGTTATGACTCCTGAGTTAGACGAGATTCTAGGCAGTATCATGACCTAATTTGGCAGCACCTTGAATTGTGGAAATTAGTTTTACTTTGTTAAAAATAATATTTGTTACTTCTGCACAGCCCAAGCCCAGTCTGCAGTGCTATAAAAGGAGGCGCAGAAGCAAGGGAAAAGCAAGCACTCACATCAAGAAAAACCAGAGTGTAAAATAAAGGACTAGGGTTGAGAGTCCCTTGTGTGTAAGTCACCCTTTGTATCTTTTGATACATTGAGGTAGACATATTTGTAAGTGAAGAATGCCAGTCTTCACTTGTAAAGTCTGTTTAGGAATACTTGTAATCCAAGCAATTGTCTGGTGGATGATTGTTTTGGTTAGGTAGATTCTAGGCTGTGTCTCACTCGAAGCTGTGAAGCAAGAGTGTGTGAGTTCCTTGATCAAAGCTATGAAGCAAGATCAAGGTGTGTATGAAGTGTCTCTTCATATTAAATTATGTAATTGTTTGATATCACTGTTATGTGATTGAGGGGGAGTTGTAACACCCTTCTAAACCCCACGGAAAACAAACATAATCAGAGTAAAATTAACATGCATTCACAAAGGGTGTCACACATATATTTCCAAATTACTTAAAAACCACTTGTCATGCTCAATAATACTGAAATAAATAATCATACTTTACAAAAGTTCATTTGCATGTAACAACGGATTTATTTATATCTCAATTTTTCATAAAAGAAATATTTGCTTTTATCACATAAATCACACCACTTAGGCTATGAGGCCAACATCACAAAATACATCAGAAACATAACCCAAACGATCCCAGTGTTACATCACCAGAGCACGACTCGACCCAATAAAATTAAATCACTAAACAGCTACACCAAAAGCGACCTCGCAACTACGAGCAGTACTACGCCTTAATACCTGTACGATGTCATGAAGGACATCATTCAAGTAGAAGGGTGAGAAATATTATCATAATAACAATGCATATAATCATGAATAAATGCATAAACACAGAATACATATATTCCACATTTTCTCACCACAATACATTTTAAACGTCTTATATGTCACAACATACGTTTTACTAATTAAACACATTCATCAATTCATAAACACACATAATATGTTCATTCTACCAATTCACACCAACATCTATATTCATGTTTATTTCACCAATGCATGATATAAAGATGATAATGCAACTCATAGAGACCGACTCACGACTCTATGCAGATGCAAATGCGGTACCGACTCATTCAGCAGGTTCAATTGAAGAACCAAAAGGAACCATCGCTCATTACCGAAGTAACTCCCCGTCGGGCCTACGATGTTCACCCATCGCTCACACCCCACATGGGCACACGATGTTACAGGATTTCTTACACCCCACAAGGGCACACAATCGTTCTGCAGATTCTCCACGGAATCAAGAATAAACCATCGCTCACACCCCACAAGGGCAGACGATCGTTTCTGCAGATCCTCCTAGGTATCAAAATAAACCATCGCTCACACCCCACAAGGGCACACGAGGTTTCTGCAGATCCTCCACGGGATCAAGAATAAACCATCGCTCACACCCCACAAGGGCACACGAGGTTTCTGCAGATCCTCCACGGGATCAAGAATAAACCATCGCTCACACCCCACAAGGGCACACGATCGTTTCTGCAGATCCTCCTAGGGATCAAAATAAACCATCGCTCACACCCCACAAGGGCACACGAGGTTTCTGCAGATTCTCCACGAAATCAAGACACAAGAATGCAATCATGATGCTACACACGCACAATGACTCTACGCACTCTTGAAATGCACACATATACATACAAATATTCAATTACGCATTACCCCACACCAGTACGTATAGTTATACACATAATTGCCAAACGGCCACATCTCACACTTTCATACAACAATCATATACCCATACCATATGACTCATATAAACTCGTCACTCTCGCAAATCCTCACGAGGATTACGGGTACATCGCTTATACCCCACCAGGAACAACTTCACATTTATTCTACTCCGGTGATTACTACACTAGGAACGACACCTAGTCATTCTACCCCAGTGAGTAAGGATCTCGCATGTTTACATACTCTCAACGTCATTAACCTACACATAATTCTCATGCATACTTCACACATCATCACACTTATCATGCATTCATGTTTAATTCAAACGATGTATATAATTGCCAAAAGGCCATATTCTACAATCTAGGATTCACGCCATAAGGCTACCCACAACACGTCTCATCAAAATAACACACAAACTATTCACATTGCATAAGGATTAACATCATTGAACCAAGAAATTAATAATTGAATGGAACACACAAGAAAACAACATGCTGTCACAATCGCTACCATGTTCGCCTAGCGAGCTCCTAGCGAGTGCTCGCTACCTGTTCGCCTAGCGAACAAGCTTACGAAGGCAAACAGAAGCCACTGAATTGACTCGCTACCACACTCGCTTAGCGAAGGTCTAGTGAGTCGCTCGCTACCCCTTTCGCTACCAGCGAAGAGCACCACTCACCACTCTGCCCAAGTTTGGGACCGTTTGCTACTGGCTCGCCACAACGAATGCCCATCGAATGCTCACGACCCACTTGCCTAGCGAATGTCTGCGAACTCAGAATTTCCCCACTGTCCAAAACTCCAAAATCATCGAAATCCACCCGATTGAATCCCAACTCGTCTCGGTAGCCTTAGCCCAACATTCCTCGACTAAATCCTACCACTCATTCTCATTTCTAACCATTCAAACTCGATTTCTACCGATTAAACTCATTATGCCCTAGAATGGAAGATGAGGAAGAACAACCAAACAAATCCAAACAATCCATACATAATCACATACATTAGTAAGATAACGATACTTCCCACCCTTACCTCGATTAATCGGAAGCTAGAAGTCGTTCTTGAGCTTTCTAAGCTTTCCCTTCTTTTTCCTTCTACTTTCTCTTCTTCCTCCACTTTTCTTTCATGTTTTCTATTTTCCATTTTCGTTCCGCTCCCCCTTCATATATCCTTCCCTTCGGTTTCTCTCCAATTTATTTCTTCTCTCAAAATATTTACCAATTCCTTTTCTCATAAAATATCCCATCTCATCTTGAATTAGAGAACATCTAGTGAGTCCACATTATTCTACCAAATAGAACTAATCAGTTAAATCCAATAATTCACTTAAATCATATAAACCAATTAACTAGTACCATTAGTCAGTTATTGAAAATTGGGCTGTTACAACTCTCCCCCCACTTTAGGAATTTTCGTCCTCGAAAATGTTGTCCAACTCGAATCATTCTAGATACGACTCTCGCGCATCTTAGTCTTCCAACTAATTCCGCCAACGGAATCCCTTCACCTCAAAGTTGCTTCTCGTTCTCCCACCTGAACTTAGCAATGTCTCCACAATTGGGTTGCCTCTCGCACAATCTCAGGTCCGGGTACAACACTCTCGCCGGATACACATCAACTCAAAGGAGCCTTACACCCTCTTACTAAACAAAGCCGCATACGATGTCATTCTGATATTACAATGATAGCAATTGTCATAGATAAACTTCATAAACGGTGATTAACTATCCCACGATCCACCTTGGCTCATTCACACAAGCTTTCCAACAAATTCTCTACATAATGGGTAATCCTCTTTGTCTGTCTACTTCTTCCACGGACGCTAGTCAGAGTTCAACAGCCACGTGGCACCCGGAAGTGCCTACAAACCTTCCCAAAATCTCAATGAAAAACTCAGATTCCCTTCTAACAGAATAATTTATCCTTACTGGTAAGTAACAAGTTACTCTTGTTAATCCATTCGTAACCACCCAAATCGAATCACCTACCATCAAATTCTTCGGAAACCCGCCACGAGGTCCATGCGAATACTATCCCATGCCACTTAGAAATATTCAACAGCTGCATTAGGTCCAACAGTTTCTGATGTTCACACTTCGACCTACAACAAGTCTAATCAACATAGACAACTTCGACCACTTCTCTGTCCATCTATGGTCACTAAGACGATTCCTCAAATTCGCTCATATCCTCACAGTGCCTGAATGGATACTATAATTTATCTCAACGTCCTTCTCCCAGGGTACTCTTATCCAACTCCCACTATTGGAAACACAAACTTTATTACGACACCCATGGTACCATTTCCTTCAATCCGAAGATCAGTTCTTCGACTTTTATCCATTAAATTCAATCATTCTATTATCTCAAAGAAATTCCGACTCCATCAGATCTCATCGGGAATGCCAATAGTCAATCTCAACATACAAAGCTCAACTCTGTAAAAAGTCTCTTCACATACCAAACTTATATCACGAATTTGCTTCTTCAGTTCTAGTTCAATACCATCGTCATCAGTATATACGGAAATTCCCATTTGATACCTTAGCTACCACGTCGTCTCACCCGAAAGGTAATTCGACCAAAACCATATTCCTTCAGAAGTTCCAATTATTTACTCTGCCTCATATTCAACTTTTCCAAATCAAACAAACAACTTAAGCTCTTAAGGTCAGTAATCATTTCAAATCTCAACTAAACAATTGAGGTCTCCAAACTCCGGCACCGACACACAACAACCAATTCCAAACTACTTGTCAGATGATCCCCTTATGTAGCTTGAGTTGCGTTAAAGCATAATCAAAACTCGCGGATGTTGTACTTAACATATCTCTCAATCATATCAAGCAAACATCACGAAACACCACAAGTAGTTCTGTCAAACTTGGCCAACCAATACACAAGTTATTGGCAACTTCTCCCAAAAACTCTTTAAACTTCTTCCTAGTGGGATATCACTACTCTTTCTCGAACACTAATAACTCAAGTCTCCAATGTCCTACATGATCCTCTATACTCTTCGAATATCCAAATACCCTCAGTTACACACTGTTAGCTCACTCCATTAAGTATGGAAGATCCCATGTCAAACGAACACTCAATTTGTGAGTTATGGCGGAAACATAAACCACACTTCCCGTACTTACTACAACATCCCAACATACTCCATCAAGAAATAAATTAATTCCATGTTACTACTCCACCATCACATAGAGCATTGTAGCAACTTCCAACGCCTCTAATCCTGCGTCATTCCGAGTTACGGTTTTCTCATTATGACAAAATACGAAAACAACCTCCTCACACTTAGAAGGCCATTTACACATTTTCAACTCTTGAAATGCTCAGAGGTCTAATGATACTGATATTGTATTCCACCTCTTACTTTCTTTAATAATCACCAGAAATCACCATCCACCCTTATATATTTGACCTCATAAACTGTTGTCGTAGCACACGCAGACACAAGCCTCAAAATTATTTCATCAATTTAATTCCTTGGCTAACCAATTAGACATATAACATGGACCTCTCAACATCGGACTAGTCTCCCTAATTAAGTTGATCACAACTCCACTTCACTCCCTGGCTGTGTATCACTACTTCGTCAGGACAACCTCCAGACAATCACGACTGATCGGTAAACCGCCAACTACCCACTTTCGTTAATACACAAAACTCCCAAGTACTTGGCTTCACTCCAAACAATTCACTGCTCACGCCATCCAAGTTTGCAAGGCACGTCTATCCCATCCAACACAATCCCAACTACTATCAACAAGAGATTAAGGGTGATCAGTTCCTCAATTTGTAAATAGACAGCTGAAATCATGATGGGGCATAAAAACTCTTTACCAAACTATAAGAGCGTTCAACCACACACTGAGCTACTACTCCACACTTGTAACATCCTGGGAAAGCATAACTTTCTCCCCCACTTGGATCACTCCCACTCCTACAGACAAGGTTAAGAACAACAAACGCGTACCAACAGTGCTTTCACACACCTTTCGCATACAAGGGAACAAACAACACTAGACAACTTGGTCGGATGTACCGACCTGCTCTGATACCACTAATGTAACACCCTTCTAAACCCCACGGGAAACAAACATAATCAGAGTAAAATTAACATGCATCACAAAGAGTGTCACACACATATTTCCAAATTACTTAAAAACCACCTGTCATGCTCAATAACACTGAAATAAATAATCATACTTTACAAAAGTTCATTTGCATGTAGCAACGGATTTATTTATATCTCAATTTTTCATAAAAGAAATATTTGCTTTTATCACATAAATACACCACTTAGGCTCTGAGGCCAACATCACAAAATACATCAGAAACATAACCCAAACGATCCCAGTGTTACATCACCAGAGCACGACTCGACCCAATAAAATTAAATCACTAAACAGCTACACCAAAAGCGTTCTCGCAACTATGAGCAGTACTACGCCTTGATACCTGCTGTTGCACCCCAAAGTTTGCCCAACATTTCTTTACCTAGCTTATGTTTCATTTCATTCACATTAGCATTATCATTTGCATTTCATTGACATGTATGCAGGAGATCAAGAGGTATGATTACCAATTAAGAGCTATACAAGACTATGAAGCTAGCTAAGAAGCTTATTCAAGTGGTCAGGGGTTGATATCCTTGTCAGAGAAGTTAAAAGATCCTCAGAGAGAGTGGTTGAAACCAAGTATGTGGTTCTCCTAACTTGAGAGTTGGGGGAAGCCATCAGATGATTTTGAGGTCATGAAGCTGGACTTGAGGTCTTGAGAGAGCTCATGAGAAGTTTTGAAGATCACTTTGAGGCCTAGACAAGTCATTATGCAAGATTAAGAAGGCTCAGCCATGAGTGGTGCGGTTAGGGTTTGATTGGGTCAACCCTAAGTCAACTGATGATTTGATGAAGGTTGAGACCTAATCCAAGAGCCATGTGATCATGGATTGATACATTGAGATGTTCTAAGAATGATTTCAAGGTTAAATCATCATGATTGAAGAGTTTGAGAAGTTTCAGGCTAGGGTTTCTAAGACTTGACAGTGTAAAATACCCTAGTTTGACCCCTATCTTCAAGGCAATTTAGCTCAAGATGTGATTGTCATCTCATATTTCCCCCAACATGATTGTTGTAGAGCATGATCTTAGCTTTAATTTTAGGGCTATAAGTCCTTGATAGGATTTGTAGAACTCAAGTTATGACTTTGACAAGTTACAGGTCATCTGAGGTATGTGAATTTGAAGCTTGAAAGTTGTCCAACTTGCATGAAACTTTTGCCCTAGAAGGATGATTCCTATGAACTTTTGGTCAACATGAATGTTGTTCCTTATCCTCTTAGATTTCTAGAGAGTACTAGAAGTCCTTGATAGGATTTGTAGAACTCAAGTTATGGCTTTGACAAGTCAAGGGTATTTTGGTCATTTGGAGATTATAGGTCATTTCAAGCATAAGGCTATAACCCTTATTTGCAAGCTTCAAATGGGAAAATGTCCAACATCAAACTTGTTCAAAATGATGTTTTAAGGCTAGCCAAGTGGTCATGAGAGGCTGGAATTGCTTGTAGCTCAAAGTTGCACAATTGGCTTAAAGAAGGAGGAATTAAAGTTCATTAAAAAGACCAAATTTGGGATTTTTCATTTGGTGACCAAATGAGACAAACCTATATGTCATTTTGATTGTAAAATGCATTTTAAAGACAATGGCAATGGCACTTTTCTCATTTGAGGTCAAAATCATGGAGTTGTATTTTGTTACTTAAGGTTTAAGTTACATATGCCAAACTTCTCATAAGATCAAAACCAAAGTACAAACACATCCTAGCACTTTCATAATCTCATGAGGAGAGAATTTGGATGAGAATGAGGGCCAAGGCAAGCTGCTTCAAGGACTCTCATACACATAGCATATCATGAGATTTCAAGTGAGATGAGATATTGAAATACTCATTGGATTGATCTAGAACTTTCTAGATCATTCATCCATGTTCTATATATGATTTAGAATTGGTTCAGAGTGAAGGTTGGTGAGAATTGAGAGAGGAGAGTGAGATTGCATTGTGAAAGTTCTCCTTGCAAATCAAAATCTGTTACAAGGTTAGAGGCCATTTCAGTCCAAGAAATTGATCTCAATAGCTTGCTCTGAGGTTGGTGATTGATCCCAGATCAAATTCAAGGCCAAGTTGTGGAGGAATCGTGAGTTAGCCATTGGAGTTGGAAGCTTGCAACTCAAAATCGGGTTCAAGAATCCAGGGCATTTCAACCCTTTTCTTTGCATACAGAAGGTTGATTAGAGGCTAGTGAAGGATTCTGCAAGTTCTTGAGGGTTGATTTGAAGATTCAACCACTCTGTTTGCTCAATTTTACCAGGTATGCAAACCTCATTCTATGGCTTAATTTAGGTAGAATCAATGGGAATTGTTATGGTGGATGCATTGTAGATTGATGTAGGAAGGTTTTTGGATCATCAATTTGGAGATTAGTGACCAATTAGTGTTGTTCCAATTTTCGGTTGAGATTGTGTTCTTGCGAATCTTGAACTTTTAGGATGATTAAATGGTATAGGAAGATTCCTTGTGAGATTTGGGACAAGTTTCGTGTAGAGACCATTTGGAATGGTGGATTCTGGAAAGAGTTAGGGTTTGAGCTGATGACCGGAGAACCACCGGCGGTGGCCATGGCTGCGCGCGTGTTTCAGGAATTCAAATGGAGAAGATGACTTGATAGCCATTAGATCTTAGGTGGACTTTGACTGGAGACATCATCCCACGGCCACGATCATTTCTAATTTTGTGAAGGATTCTGAAATAATATGAAACGCAACGTTTCATTTATTTGCTGGTTTTAGGCTTAAGTTACTTGTTGATACTTCCACCCCCTTTATGGGCCAATCACTAAAATGAACTAAATTCATTTGCTATTCACACCACGCGCCTTTCATTTTCTTTTGATTTTATTTTTATTTTTTTCATTTCATACATGGTTATTGGAAAGTTCATAAATAATGGAAAAATAACTCAATTAATTCCATTCGTTTTGCCATGGATTCATGATTGAATCTAGTATTTTTTAGATAAAAAATATTAATATTCCATGCATTTTTTGATTTTATGTGCATTTTTACATTTTAATTGATATTAAAATAATCATGGTTGATGCTTGATTTTGTTGAATTTGGTTTGATCATGTGATGATGATTTTTGCCTTGATTTTTTGTGTGTAGCTAGCATAGATATGCATGCTCCCCCTAGATTTTTCTCACATTTTTGTCATGAATGTAAGTGGTAGTTCTAGGTTGAAACTTTAAGAGCTCCATTTTTAGGGTTTATGGTTGATACCTTGTGATTTAGGTTTTATTTTTAGAACTTGGTGGATGATTCAACCTCTGATTTTTGTATGGTAGATTCATGATTGAATTAGGATCCCTTAGGAAATTTTGTAGGAATTTACAATGTGGTTTACTATTTTTGTTTCATTTTAGTTTAGGTGCTAACTTTAGATGATTCTAATGCACTAATTCAAGCAGAATGACTTCTTTAGTTCCCTTAGATTAGGGTTTTGTTTCTTTTGCTCTTGGATGATGATGGAGGCAAGTTAAAGATGCAATGGATTGCTTGAAGAAGCTTGGATGTGAAGATCTTCCCTTCTTTTGGTGTAGTGTTGATTAGGTGTTAAGATTAGGGTTTGTAGGCAGAGCCCCTAGATAGATTCTCTTCCTTCATAAACATGGAAGATGTTGATCACTTCCATTTTTCCCTATGATGTAAGGTCCCCTTGTAAAGGCCTAATCCCTTCTTTGGTAGGATGTGTGGCTCCTTACAAGTTGGTAGAACCTTTGAGGGTCCCTTTCTCTGATGATAGGATGCTTAATGGTGACCTTTGGTCTTTACTCTGCTATCAATCATCCAAACTTTGCTCTTGTTAGATGAATCTCCATCCCTTGCTAGAGGATGGAGTTCCTTGATTGAAGAAGATTGAAGGATAGGAGTTGATACTTCCCAGTATTTGAAGACTACCCTTAGAAGCTGAAGCTTGTAGATGAAGAAAAACAAGTTGATACTGGTAAAGAGGAAAGAGCTGAAGCTTGAAGACCAAGTTGAAACTTATGAAGAAGATCAAATTGAGATTGAAGAAAGAGCTGAAGCTTGAGGAAACAAGTTGATACTTGTGTTTGATACTTTGAGAGCCTGAAGAAACAAGTTGATACTTGATATTAGGAGTGAAGCCTGAAGGTGGAATTGACTGAAGAGCTGAGGCTTGAGGAAGAGAGAATAAGTTGATACTTATGTTTGGTAGTTTAGAAGCTTGGAGAAGCAAGTTGATACTTGCTATTGAAGATGTTAGCCTTGAAGGGTGGTTGAGGACTGAGGACTGAACTGATGTCAGAGGAGCCTAATTGTGAAGCTGTGGAAGCTGTTGATCTGCTTTCTTTTCCCTGTGCGTTTTCTTTCTGTGCAAATGTATTGATGTGACTTGTGTGATTTGCTTGATGCATTAGAGTAAGTTCATATTTAGATTGATTTGAGCTAGGAGCATGATTACACTAGGGGTTGAGTTGCTCCCTCTGCTTGTATTTTTACTGTATGGCTTTGCTTGTGGGTATTCGGTAGAGCCCTGCTCCCTTACCTATGTGGTTTGTTATTTGCTTGATGGCATTTTACTTCCTCTGTATGATTACAGTTACTCATGTTTTGCTTGATAGCATGTTATTTCCTCTGTATGATTACAGTTATTCATATCTGGCTTGAGGTTGAGATGAGCTTGTGGAGGCTGATGTCCCACACACATTTCCTCCCTCACTTGCATTGCATGCATTTTACAGTCGTTTGCTGTTTACTGTTTAAGCTGATGCTTTATTTGTTTCTGTTTACATTGAAATGATCCCCTAGGAATCTCACTTCCTTTGATAAGGAAGTGATGATTAGAACTTTAGGTTGAAACCTATGCATGAAAACTTCTAGGAGTTCCCTGTTTCGAACCTCAACCATAGGATGAATCCTTGGCATGGCAACATTAGGACTTGATAGTCTCCCCGTAGTTGAGCCTGTTCGTTCTCTCTTCTCATCTCAAAACAAATCAAAATACAGTAATAAAGGTTAACTGACGTCGTATGTTACGAGCCTTAAGCTATCTGAGAAGGGATTGTTGGAGAGTTTCTTTTCAACAGTATGAATGTTTAGTATGGCACCCTTTGGGTGACATGCGACGCATTCACTCTCAGGTCGTAGTCTCTAGTGCGATATTGGTTGCAAACATCCATAAAAAACAGTTCTTCCGTAAAAGACAGAAAACAAACTTCAAACCTTTTTGCCCCGTGGGCCCATAATTCAAAGGAAGCTTTTCTGAAGAAAAGAGTGTCGTTAACTCCCAGTTCTACCGCAAACGGTAACGCATAAGTCTCCAAGGGTCGAGTTGCGTACACTAAACTGCTGGAACTGTTTGTTAACCCTACTCGGAAAAACAGATGAATCTGAACCCCCGTAATCTGTATTATCCTGAACTACGTAAGCTCTGATCTCTCATACCTGTTGAGAGTACGTAGGCACAATACTGACGTATTGGCGAGCCACCTTCCCCGCAACCCGTAGTTAGCCGAACTACGTTGACTCTGATTTCTCATTCTCTAATGAGAATACGTAGGCATAAAGCGCGACGCTTTGCCGAGTCATTTTCTTTTCTTTTTCAGACCGGCCTTGATAGGTAGATAGTTAAAACAACCCGCCAGATAAACACAACAAGCGGGGATCCCATCGAGTACGATGGACGTGAAGGGTGCTAATACCTTCCCCTTGCGTAACCGACTCCCGAACCCAGACAATGGTTGCGATGACCTTGTCTTATACCTTTTTCTCAGGTTTTTCCGATCGTTTCCTTTCCCGTTCTGAGGGATAAATAACGAAAGGTGGCGACTCTTCTGTTTTGCCAGCACCTTATTTTCGCGGAAGCGAAACCTGCACGATGTCATGAAGGACATCATTCGAGCAGAAGGGTGAGAAATATTATCATAATAACAATGCATATAATCATGAATAAATGCATAAACACAGAATACATATATTCCACATTTTCTCCCCACAATACATTTTAAATGTCTTATATGTCACAACATACGTTTTACTAATTAAACACATTCATCAATTCATAAACACACATAATATGTTCATTCTACCAATTCACACCAACATCTATATTCATGTTTATTTCACCAATGCATCATATAAAGATGATAATGCAACTCATAGAGACCGACTCACGACTCTATGCAGATGCAAATGCGGTACCGACTCATTCAGCAGGTTCAATTGAAGAACCAAAAGGAACCATCACTCGTTACCGAAGTAACTCCCCGTCGGGCCTACGATGTTCACCCATCGCTCACACCCACATGGGCACACGATGTTACAGGATTGCTCACACCCCACAAAGGCACACAATCATTCTGCAGATTCTCCATGAAACCAAGAATAAACCATCGCTCACACCCCACAAGGGCACACGAGGTTTCTGCAGATCCTCCACGGGATCAAGAATAAACCATCGCTCACACCCCACAAGGGCACATGAATTTTCTGCAGATCCTCCACGGGATCAAGAATAAACCATCGCTCACACCTCACAAGGGCACACGATCGTTTCTGCAGATCCTCCTAGGGATCAAAATAAACCATCGCTCACACCCCACAAGGGCACACGAGGTTTCTGCAGATTCTTCACGAAATCAAGACACAAGAATGCAATCATGATGCTACACACGCACAATGACTCTACGAACTCTTGAAATGCACACATATATACACAAATATTCAATTACGCATTACCCCACACCAGTACGTACAGTTATACACATAATTGCCAAACGGCCACATCTCACACTTTCATACAACAATCATATACCCATACCATATGACTCATATAAACTCGTCACTCTCGCAAATCCTCATGAGGATTACGGGTACATCGCTTATACCCCACCAGGAACAACTCCACATTTATTCTACCCCGGTGATTACTACACTAGGAACGACACCTAGTCATTCTACCCCAGTGAGTAAGGATCTCGCATGTTTACATACTCTCAACGTCATTAACATACACATAATTCTCATGCATAGTTCACACATCCACACTTATCATGCATTCATGTTTAATTCAAACGATGTATATAATTGCCAAAAGGCCATATTCTACAATCTAGGATTCACGCCATATGGCTACCCACAACACGTCTCATCAAAATAACACACAAACTATTCACATTGCATAAGTATTAACATCATTGAACCAAGCAATTAACAATTGAATGGAACACACAAGAAAACAACATGTTGTCACACTTGCTACAATGTTCGCCTGGCGAGCTCCTAGCGAGTGCTCGCTACCTGTTCATCTAGCGAACAAGCTCGCGAAGGCAAACAGAAGCCACTGACTTGACTCGCTACCACACTCGCTTAGCGAAGGTCTAGCGAGTCACTCGCTACCCCTTTCGCTACCAGCGAAGAGCACCACTCACCACTCTGCCCAAGTCTGGGACCGTTCGCTACTGGCTCACCACAGCGAATGCTCGCGACCCACTCGCTTAGCGAACGTGCTAGCGAGTGTCTGCGAACTCAGAATTTCCCCACTGTCCAAAAATCTAAAATCATCGAAATCCACCATATTGAATCCTAACTCGTCTCGGTAGCCTTAGCCCAACATTCTTCGATCAAATCCTACCAGTCATTCTCATTTCTAACCGTTCAAACTCAGTTTCTACCAATTAAACTCATTATGCCCTAGAATGGAAGATGAGGAAGAACAACCAAACAAATCCAAACAATCCATACATAATCACATACATTGGTAAGATAACGATACTTCCCACCCTTACCTCGATTAATCGGAAGCTAGAAGTCGTTCTTGAGCTTTCCAAGCTTTCCCTTCTTTTTCCTTCTACTTTCTCTTTTTCCTTCACTTTTCTTTCATGTTTTATATTTTCCATTTTCGTTCCACTCCCCCTTCAGATATCCTTCCCTTCGGTTTCTCTCCAATTTATTTCTTCACTCAAAATATTTACCAATTCCGTTTCTCATAAAATATCCCATCTCATCCTGAATTAGAGAACATCTAGTGAGTCCACATTATTCTACCAAATAGAACAAATCAATTAAATCCAATAATTCACTTAAACCATATAAACCAATTAACTAGTACCATTAGTCAGTTATTGAAAATTGGGTTGTTACAGGAGTGAGTGGGTATACTCAGGTACTAGAGTGTCTCTAGGCTGAAGTGTCATTGGGTAGAGATTAAGTGAGAAGTGCAAACTGGAGGTTTGACTTTGAATTGATTCTACTAATAGTGAATTTCCTCCCTGGCTTGGTAGCCCCCAGATGTAGGTGTTGTTGATACCGAACTGGGTGAACAATTATTGTGTTATTTATCTTTCTGCATTTACAATTATGTACTTTAAATGGTTAGATAAATAGTATGACAGACTGCAGATGTCACAACAGAGGTCGTGACATTAGTCATGACATTGGGACAATTTAAAGAAATTTAAATTGGTCATGGTTTGTCCTCATCCTTGTTGAGCAGAGATCAATGTTCGTGGAACACATGTGATCTGCATACCAGAATCTCAAACTTAACTTTTGATTAAGATTGAAGTAGGATAGATTTTAGGCTCTCAACCCAAGCATAACAACGATAGGGTAGATCTCACTACATCCTCAACTTTTGGTTAATATCTTGCATGATCACATTAGGTTAGCATTCACCCTTTCATCTCACTCACTTTCATCATCTTCTCTTCTTAAGCAAAAAAAAACCTTGGTCTTGTACCAAGTACATTTTCAAACTTTTTCTCAATAAACTTGGATGGTTGTGGAGTGTTTAGGCAAAGGCATTGTTCTATCCCAAGTATTTGGCACTACCTTTAAGGTTCACTATCTTAAAACACTTATCCCCCAAAGTAAAACAACTCTTAAATAAAGTGAATATTGTCCTCTTATTTTTGAACAAAAGAGAGGGTATTGAGTGAAGACTTCTCCCTCTTCGAGTATTAGGATGCTCACTTTAGAGTATATGGTCTCGATACTCGTCTTTCAATACAAACACGTGATTATGTTCGCCACACCATTTTCAAAACAAATCTTTTAAGATAAAGAATTGGGTACTACCCGCAGGGGTTCCTATCCGAGGACTTACTTCACCCTTAAAATAAATCATCACAAATCAAATGCGACATCTTGCCTCGATGGCGAAAACCAAAGCCTTTTCAGAAAGGGCATGTTATTTCTGTTATACTGCAATACATGTAACACATAAGACACCACGAGCGAGCAGAAATAAACCTAACTGCTAGAACATGAATGTTAGCATTATCCATAGAAAACACTAACATGTGGTTCCACGAACTACAGACGCACCGATTTTTCATTTCGTTCAAGTGAAGATACGTAGGCACAAGGACCCAGATCCTTGGCGAGCCACCTTTTGCATTTTTCACCGTACTCCTCTGAACTACAATTGCTCTGACTTACCCATTGCACAAGAGAATACGTAGTCACGAGATTGTGAGATCTTGGTGAGTTACCTTCTTTCACAACCTTCTTCCACAATCTTCTTTTCTTTTTCGCCTTTAGTTCTGTGAACTACGATGGCCCGAATCCTCCGCGAGCACTTTGTTTCTAAACTCTTTTATATTCCTCTTAGATGATTCCTAGAAAGAAATTCCTTAGAAACATACCACATAAGAAAAGCGAATGGTTCCCATCGAGTACGGTGGATGTGAGGGGTGTTAATACCTTCCCTTTGCATAATCGACTTATGAACCCATTTTTTATTGCGAGACCATTTTATCCTTTCTCTTAGGGTTTTCTCGATGTTTTATTTTCCCTTTTAAGATAAATAAAGTTTGATTATGACTCTTGATATTTTGCGTAGCGACAGTCGGCGACTCTGCTGGGGAAATTTCCTTATGCGAGTCAAACCTAGTTCTATTTTTTGTATGTGTGGATGTTTTCTTTTGTTTTGCTTTGTTGCTTCATTAGTTGGGTTCCTTTTATTTGTTGGGTATGTTGGGGTTGGGTTGTGAGGAAAAAGCTTTCTACCCGAGATTTTTATGTATACACTAAGCTAGGAGGTGGTTGTTTATTGACTTGTGAGACTTAGGACTTGTTGAGTTTGTTTGACTTGATTCTGAGGATCTTTAGAACCCTATTTCAAAGGTTACTAAGACATAACTTTGGGCTAATCCTTTTGAAGGGATTACCGTCTTATGAATCATCTTTATGATGAGAAACTTTTGAGGGTATTGTCGCTACTGCGAAAAAATGAGGCCGACAAGACAGAAGAGTCGCCACCTTTCGTTATTTATCCCTCAGAACGGGAAAGGAAACGATCGGAAAAACCTGACGAAAAGGTATAAGACAAGGTCATCGCAACCATCGTCTGGATTCGGGAGTCGGTTACGCAAGGGGAAGATATTAGCACCCCTCACGTCCATCGTACTCGATGGGATCCACGCTTGTTGTGTTTATCTGACGGGTTTGTTACATCTATCTACGCTAAAGGCCTAGTCTGAAAAGAAAAGAAAATGACTCGGCAGAACATAGCAGTTCTATGCCTACGTATTCCCGTCTGGAACGAGAAATCAGAGTCATCGTAGTTCGTCTAACTACGGGGGAAGGTTGTTCGCCAAGATATCGCATCTTGTGCCTACGTACTTTCACACGGCATGAAAGATTAGAGCAAACGTAGTTCGGGACACGAGAGACACAAGTTTGTCTTTTTTATCCGAGTAGGGTTAACAGACGGTTCCAGCAGTTGGTGTATGCAGCTCGACCATTGGAGACTTAGGCGTTACCGTTTGCGGTAGAACTGGGAGTTAACAAAACTCTCCTTCTGAAAAGGGTTTCCAAGGGATTAAAGGTCCAAGAGGACAAAAAGAATTTGATCTTTGTTTTCTCTTTTTTAGAGAAGTGTCTTTTATGGATGTTTGCAACTGATATCGCACTAGAGACTATGACCTGAGAGTGAACGCGTCGCATGTCACCCAAAGGGTACCATACTAAACATCCAGACTGTTGAAAAGAAACTCTCCAACAATCCTTTCTCAAGTAGCTTAAGGCTCGTAACGTACGACATCAATTAACCTTTATTACTGTATTTTGATTTTGTTTGCAGATGAGAAGAGAAAAGACGCACTAAAGGGGGACTGGTCCAATCCTAAAGTTGTCATGCAAAATTGATCCTATGGTTGAGGTTAGGAGGGAAGCTAACTAATGTTATCATGCATGGTTATAACCCTAATGTCTGTTATAACTTCTCTTGAACAAGAGAAGTCAGAGTTCCTAGGGGAACATGGCAAAGGAAACAAACAGCAAAAGAAATAGCTGTACAGAAACAGCTGTAAATAAAATGCATGCAATGCAACACACAAGCAGAAGAAGCCAAGCTCAACTTCTATAGAAATCAAGCCCAAAGGCAACACACACAGCACAGGCGAGGGAGACAGACTCAACCTTAAGCCAGCAAGCAAAGCCAATCAATAACAGTCAAGCAGAGGGAGACAGACTCAACCTCTCGATGCAGACAAGCAAAGGGAGCTATTCTCAACCTTTAGGATTCTCTTAAGCCTAGATAACCATATTATAAACCTAGTCTATTGCAACACACAATCAATCAGTCACACAAGCAAAACAGAGCAACTAGAAAAAACAGCAGACAGACTAGCAGACAAACAGCTCAACAGCAAAAGCAGATAAACAACAAACAATCAAACAGCTGGAAGAAAACAACTTCAAACCATCTCAAGAGAAGTCTTCATCTTCATGCTGCACAAGCTCCAACACAAGAGAAAATAAATAACATCAAGATATTGGATTGATGATGGGAAGCAGGAAGGAAACCAAAGGAATCCTACCAGACACTCAACCAATCATCTGAGAAAGGCAACCTCAAAGGTTCTACCTATTGTAAAATGCCACACATCCTTCCAAAGGAAAGATGAGGCTTTCACATAGGGACCTTGAATCATAGGATGAGAATGGAAAGCAATCAAAGCAATCCATTTTTGAGGAAGAAAGAAAACTACTTCTAAGCTCTTTCCTAAACCCTAATTCCTATAAGCTACAAGAAAACTACCAAAAGGAAAGGAGAAATCTAAGCCAAGCTCCACAATCAACTCCACAGAAGCTACAACATGCTCATAACATCATCCAAGAAGAATCACAAGCTCATCATGCATCAAAAGCCACCATTGAAGGCAATATAAAGCAAGCACCAAGTTAGGAGCACCAATTGAACAACCTAATTGTAAATTCTATCTAAAATAGCAAACTAGATTCTAAAAATCTATAGATTTTTCTAAGGGAACATGCAAATGTTAAGAACATATATTCCAAATATCAGAGCCTAACTCAATTTCTAAGGCAACTAATAAAATCCTAAATTATAAATTGTCAAAGGGAAACCATGAAAGGGAAGGCTCTATACACCTAATCCCAAACAGAATCTATGATTATCTAAAATTCATGAGAAAATTCCTGAGGGAACATACATCTCTAATCTACAATCCAGCTAAAAATCAAGTCAAGATTCCATACCAATTGACCAAACAAAAATCAGCAAACAGATGGAAGAAATATGCAAAAATAAGGAAATATCAAAAAATAGAAAAATGCCAATTAAATTGCAAAATCATCAAAAATTAAATCTAATAGCATATAAAAATCACAAATGAAGAGAGGATCATGGAGATATTTTTAGTTTATTTTTCTTATCAAAAATGGATTTAATATGAATTTAGAAATGAAAAAGGAATTAAAATAAATCCAAAACTAATTAAAAGTAATTAAAATGCTAGGAATTATCACAGCCATGGGATCCTAAGACTAAGTACGCTGATCAGAGGGTAGAGCGCGTGTCCACGTGAGGTGTTGAGGTGGCAGCCAGGTCATTTAATGAAAATGCCGCGTTTTGGAATTGGAGGCAAGTCCTCAGTTCAAATCTCAGCCATCAGATGATCCTACCGAGTCAAGCCATTCACACGATCTAATGGCTCTCAGACCTTCTTCTTCCTTTGAACTCAGGTGAGGGGAAAGAACCAGACGGTGGCCCAGACGGTGGCGCCACCGTCTTCTCCGATGAGAGACAACTTGCAGGCCATGGAAATCAGACAAACTTAACATCATCTCGCTCCAAATTTCACGCTGATTTCAAATATGATCTCAGAATTTCCTAACTCCTCTTAAATTTTTGAAACCCGAAGCACAATCCAAAATATGTCTCATTCTTGATTCTCACCAAAACTCAAACTATTGGTATGGATGTAATCCTCATCTATCACTCATCATCATATGATATTCCAATTGTATTAAAACCTCAAGATCAATGAGAAACGAACCTCAACAGAAATTATGTCATCACCTAATTTGTCTCTAATCAACCAAATAATGATCCAGATTTCATCTATGTTTCAATCCAAAGCCTATCCACATACTAATCATGCCTAGTTCATGCTAGAATCAGTGTAAATTTGAAAGTTACATACCTGACTTTGAGCTTCAAATTGAGGTATCTAGAACACGATTTTCAGCTTCAAATTATGCAGATCTACTCAATGCTTGATGATGAATGCGTTTGTAACTTCAATTTGCTTTGAACTAGCTTGAAATGGAAATCACGATTTTCAACTCTCCTCTTGAAACTCCAACTTCAATCCTTGGTTCTGGTACGAAATGATCTCCAAAATGGAGCAAAATCTTCTTCTGAGCTTAAATACAAATGGTTTATGGGCTTTTGAGGTCCAATTGAGGCCCAAATCAGAAAATCCACTTTTCAAATTTCCTTCCAAAAACCAACAATGGTGTGCACGTGTTTTGGCTTAAAACTTCTTCCAGAAGTTTCCAATCTTTCCCTTGTGATCTGGTGAGAGAGTCTAGAGTGCCTAGGGAGCTTGAATTCATCCCATGACCAAATTATGAAGTGTTGCTTATTCGTGAAGGTACAAGCTATAAAACTATGAAGTTGACCTCAAATGTAAAATCCAATATTGCCAATATGTTTAGAATAACTTTTCTGATTAAAATGAATATTCATATGGCCTATTTTGAACACAAATGAATTAATCATGAATTTTTCAATTAAATGCCTTTAAATTCTTCCTTTTGCAAAAATTCGCAAACCAAGTCTCATCCTAGACCAAATCAATTCATCATGAGGACATGGTTGACCTAAAAACATCATTTGAAGCAAGTTTTGTGTTGAACAAAATTGCATTTGAAGCTTGCAAGATGGTGAAAATGACCTATAATGCCAAATGACCTATAATCTTACTTTCCCAAAATACCCCTAACTTGTAAACCTCATAACTTGAGTTCTACAAATAAGATGGAAGACTTCTAGTACAATTTGGAAAGCTAAGATCAATACCTACAACTTTCATGTTGGCAAAAAGGTCAAGAGAAACACCTTTCTAGGACAAAAGTTCCTTAGAATTTAGTGAACTTTCACAGACAAATTTCACATTCCTCATATGACTTGTAACTTGTCTGGACCATAACTTGAGTTGTATAAATCCAATGGAGGACTTCTAGTACTCAAATTAAAGCTTCGAGCATGCTCTAGAAGTTTAATGTTGGCCAAAAGTGGAGATGAAACTTGCATCTTGAGATAAGTGGTCTTGAAGTTAGGCACTAAATAGGGGATTTTACCCTGAGAACCCTAATTTAGCAACTCCTCCCACTTTGAATTCTTCTTGTATCATCTCATGTGTCTCAACACAACTATCCATGATTGCAAAGACTTAGAATTTAGCTTTGATCCTCTTCAATTGCCCAGTTGGCTTAGGATTACTCAGATGAAAACCCTACTTACAACCCCCTCAACTGTGGCTCTTCACACTTAACATAATGACTTGATTGAGCTCCACCATGACCCTCAAGACACTCTATGAGCTCTATCCACACACTTTCTCCTTGATCAAGACCTCACAATCCACTGATGATCTTCAATTGGTCCTCAAATTAGGAGATTAACCACATACAAACAACTGAACTCCTCAAGAACCCAACCCTTTTCCTGATGATTATGGTGACTTCTCAAGCTTGAATAAAACCTCTATGTAGGCTCCTCTGGATATAAACCACACTTAATCCCCTGCACAAATGAACAATGCTATGCTATGCAAATGTTAGATCAATGATATGCTAAGGCAATGAAACATAAACCAAGTAAGAAAAGGTTAGGCAAATTTTCGGGTGCAACATGTATGATACAAGGGACCTTGTTTGAAAACCCTTGGAATAACTTATTGTAAACCAATATACTACCCACCCGAGGAGAGAGATACATGTTATGTGAGTCCTTATCTTAGTGGTTGTTGATTCGTAAGTTACAAGCTTTCTCCAAGCATGCATTCATAACATTGAATTTTCACATTGCATCCATTCCATTGCATTTGCATCCATCAGCATTGCATACCATGTCCACAAAAAAGAAAAATCATTTCGCCTTTTTCCATGACCAGCCAGTTGATTTCCCAGTCCCCGTACTGAACAAGTGGTGGCTATTGAAAGACGATAAAAGTGTTTGAAGCAAGATCAAGGTAGACACCTGAAAAGGCCAAGTTGGAAGCCATTGGTAGCTATGTCAAGGAACAACCTTTAGCACGTTTAGGTGGAGAATGTTGAGCCTCCATTAGGCTTTACTATGATGATTAACATACTGTACGATCTTCTTCCTGATGAGGATCCTCCACAAGTAAACATTCCTACTTAATCTTAGAGGATTCCATTGACTAATCCTATGAAGGAAAGGTTTCGTGCCATTGAGGAGAAATTAGAAGCTATGGAAGTGCATGACACACCTGGGCTTAATGCCATTGATATGAGCCTAGTTCCATATTTGGTAATCCCTCCAAATTTTATAGCACCTAACTTTTAAAAATACACGGGTTTCAGTTTCCCAAAGCGTCATTTGTTTATGTTCTATCGAAGAATGACTTCTTTTACCCACGACGACAAGTTGATGATCCATTACTTTCAAAATAGTTTGAGTGGGGGATCATTGGTTTGATACATGGATTTAAAAAGAAGCTGTATCTAATAATGGAGGGACTTAGCCAGCGCTTTTCTAAAGCATTACCAGTAGAATTTGGACATGGCTCCTAGTCGCACGCAGTTGCAAAGCCTATCTTAGAAGAGTAGTGAATCCTTCAAGGAGTATGCACAACGGCGGAGAGAATTGGCATCCAGAGTGCAACCACCACTTTTAGACAGAGAGCTAGTTGACCTATTCATGGATAACTTGTAGATCTCATTCTTTGAAAGGATAGTTGTAATTACATCATTTGACTTCTCAGACTTGGTGAAAGTTCGAGAGGCATCGAGAGCAGCGTCAAGAGCAAAAAGTTCTAGGTGTCTCGAGCAGTCAAGCTAGAAAGATTGAATCTCTCAGTAATACTAAAGAGGACGAAGAGGGTGTAATTAATGCATTCATGTCAGATGTTGAGTATTCCTAAGATGCATCGGCAAAACCTTATGGTCTGTCATATTTTCTACATTCATCATTTTCAGTGCCATGCTATCCTTATGGACAACTAACCATGCCTAGAGCTTCGTCCCAAAGACCTTGGATTTCTCCTCATGCAAATCAATGAGTCTATGGGCAAGGTTATCAGAATCAACATCAGAGTCAGCACAATCCTTGCAACAACTTGGAAAGAAGGAATGCTCTTCTTCATCCAGTTCCTATGTCCTACAGTCAAGTCTTGCCACATTGTTGCACCCCAAAATTTGCCCAACCTTTTTTTTAACTTGGTTTATGATTCATTTCATTTTCTTCTAGCATTTGCATTGCATAACATTTTTCATTTGGCAAGGGACAAAGAGATTGTGCATAGCAAGAGGAGGTTACCAAGAGTTTTGAACCTAAGCAAGGGGTTTACTCAAGCATGAGTGCTCATCAAAGTCATCAATAGGTGGTCAATGCTCCTTGAAAGAATTGATGGATGCATGTAGATCAGCTCCCAACTTGGAGGCTAATTGGGGATCATCAGAGGTTTGTGAATTCATGATTATGGATATGGGATATTGAGGAAGCTCATTGAAGGCTTTGAGATCCATGTTGGAGTTTATTCAAGTTGTTGTGTCATATGGAAGAAGCCACAGTCAAGAGTGTTGCATCTAGGGTTTTCATCTGGTCAACCCTAAGTCAACTTTGAAATTGAAGGAGATTTAGAATCAATTCCAAGTCTTTGTGATCATGTAATGTTGTGTTGATATGCCAAGAAGAATCAAGAGTGTGAGAAGTTACTAAATTAGGGTTCTCAGTGTAAAATCCCCTATTTAGTGTCCAACTTCAAGACCACATATCTCAAGATACAAGTCTCATCTCATCTTGACCCCAACATGAAAATTGTAGATCATGCTTCTATATTTCTTTTGAGTACTAGAAGTCTTTCATCTGATTTCTAGAACTCAAGTTATGATGCTGACAAGTTACAGGTTATCAGATGAATGTGATTTTGGTCAACAAAAGTCAACCAACTTCCAAGCCCTTTTTGACCTAGAAGGATGTTTCTCCTCACTTTGACCCAAACATGAAAGTTGTTCCTCATGATCTTAGCTTTCCAAAAAGTATTTGAAGTCTTTCATCTGATTTGTGAAGCTCAAGTTATGAAGCTTGCAAGGCAAGGGTATTTTGGGAAAGTAAGATTACAGGTCATTTTCATTATAGGTCCATTTCACTATCTTGCACACTTCAAATGAAACTTTTCTCAACATTAAACTTACTCCAAATGGTCCCAATTTCATCTTGAAACACTCATTTGTCATGGATTTGGCTAGGGTTTGAGAATTGGTGAGATAATTTTTCATGAAGAAAGCTTAAAAAGGCGAAAATGCAATTTATTGATTTTGAATCATTACAAGGCATGTTTATACATTTTTGACTCACAAGGATGTAATAAATAAGATGCACACATTGGATTTTAGTTTTGGTATTATTTTCACGTGTAACATCATGGCAATTTCAAGTGGAGTTTTGACAATCCAATCTCCACCATTTGATCAAATCAAGGGATGAATCCCATCCACATGATCAGAAGGAAGTCCTAGCAGTGAATTGAGGCATTTGGTACGTGTGCATGAGCATGAAAAATCAGAATTGGGCATTTTTGAATTGAAAGCAATTGAGCCACAATTGGGCCTCCAAACTATTCCCAATCCATCATATAAAAGGTTAAAATGAATTTTGAGCATTCATTCATGTTATTTCGTGCTCAGAAGGCTCAAGAACAGTTGGAGCAAGCAAGCAAGATTTCAAAATCGTGAATCATAATTGAGACATTTTCAAAGCAATTCAAGGTCAAATTCATCTTCCTCAAGCTTCCTTGAGTGGATCTACAGAGATATTGAAACTATCACTGTAGCTTTCTCAAGGTAGAAGATGACCGGAGTTTTTCTAGCCACCGTCTACAAGTTTCCCTCCCGTGTCATGTTTAAGTTTCAGACTCATACGTGTCTTGTTTGGAACCTTTGGATCTTGGTTGAACATTTGACTTTGACTCATTCAGTGGTCACGATTTCATTTCATTTTATGTTTAAAACTCAGAGGCATGCGTGGCAACACTAAAACCCTAGGATCCATTGACTCAAGCTCCATCGCATGGCCAACATTTCGTTTCAGAGAGTTGACCTTTTTTTTACGAAACACAGCGTAGCACTTAGTGAAATTCTGAGTGGATTGGGCCTCATTGTTATCCACACCCCCTGCACACAAGCCCAATGAATTTACACGAGTGTGGATTGCTTTTTGCACCTTTTATTTCTTTATTTTATTTTCTTTTATTTTCTTTTTTGTTTTGCAACTGTTTTGATTTAATTGCAAATAAAATACTTCCAAGCTTGATAAATTTCTACAAAAATATGTTTAAGACATTTTAGGATGTCTTTTATTTTTAGGAAATTTTTATTTTATTTTTTGGTTTATTTTTCATTTTAAAATGGAATTATCAATTGGAGGTGTTTTATTTGAGTTATTTCTTCACATTGTTTTGTTCTTGATTTGTTTCTCACCTTTCCTTTTGATCCAATGATTGAAAATCAATCCTCATACCAATGATGAGTTGATTTATTTTTGAGGACCATTTTACCTCTGTTTGGTTGAATTTTAGTTTGACTTTAACCTTGCTTTTGTTGACCCTCGATAACCCTCTCTCAAATTGGTGCATCCATGTAAATCAATTTCTTTGATGACGATTTGAGATGACTTTGGTTATGATTTCTTGGCCTCTATTTGCCAACATGTTTATGAGCTTGTGACACTTTATTTGGCCCTTTTTGAATCATTTTCCAAATTTTTAGGTAACTTGCAAGTCAAGTTACCCCAAAGGGAGGTTCATACATACACATTGACCTAGTTTGTCTTGGATATGACTTTGATGGATCCTTTGAGCCTTCAATTCCTTTTGATTCATGTTGCTAACATGTTAAGATTGCTGGTTGCTCAATTTTAGGTCATGACATTGTGTTTTTCTTGTTCAAGTTTGTGTGTCTTTTTGAGTTCTCAATTAGGGTTTCCATATGTGACATGTTTGCATGTTCTTTCTTCTTTTTCTTCTTTTGTCTTTCTTCCCTTAGGATCTCTAACTTCTTTTCTTCAAGAGAGGTCATGATAGACATTAGGATCAAACCATGCATGACAACTTTTAGGATTGAGTTAGTCTCCCTTTAGTGTGTCCTTTCTCTTCTCATCTTCAAACACTCATAAAACACATAATAAAAAATAACAAATGTTGTACGCTACGAGCCTTAAGCTACTTGGGGAATGGTGATTGAGTTGCTTCATCTCAATTTCCTAGAGTGTTTAGTATACACCGTTAGGGTGATCTGCGACGCACTCGCTCCTAAGTCATAGTCTCTAGTGCAACATGAGTTACAAATCAAATTCAAAACACTTCTTCTCTAAAAAACACAAAAACAAATCATCAAACTTCTTTTTGTCCTTTGGTACCTTTAACTTTGGAAAACCATTTTCATAAGGAGAGTTTTGTTAACTCTCAGTTCTACCGCAAACGGTAACGCCTAAGTCTCCAATGGTCGAGCTGCATACACCAACTGCTAGAACTGATTGTTAACCCTACTCGGGTAAAACTTTTAAACCAACATATGGTCTAGTTAGCCCAAACTATGTTTGCTCTGATCTTTCATACCGGTTGAGAGTACGTAGGCACAAGACGCGATGTCTTGGTGAGCAACCTTCCCCCTTTCACCCGTAGTTAGCCAAACTACGTTGACTCTGACATTCCCATTGCACGAGGGAATATGTAGGCACAGAGCGGCGATGCTCTGCCGAGTCTCCTTTATTTTTCTTTTGTCCCAGACCTTTAGCGTAGATAGTTTCAACACACCCTTTTTAGATAGACAACAAAGTGGGGATCCTGTCGAGTACGACGAACGTGAGGGGTGCTAATAACTTCCCCTTGCGTAACTGACTCCCGAATCCAGGACTTGGTTGCGATGACCTCATCTTTTCCCTTTTCCGTTAGGTTTTTTCCAATTGTTTCCTTTCCCTCTCTTTGGTATAAATAACAAAAGGTGGCGACTCTTCTACTTTCTGTCTGGTGTTTTTCGTAGTTGCGACACACATCTTATTCAAAGTTCGTTGGTGGTTCCCAAGTCTCTCAAGGCGTTTCCATATCCATACCCACCTGGGTACAATCCCTATGTGTAGTCTGGATATCATGTTGGATCCATGGGGCACTCAACTGAAGACTTTAAAGCTTTCCAAGCCAAAGTGAAACAGTCGATTGACAAAGGGTACATGTTCTTCCCAAAAGGAAACTTGGTTGTGCATGTCAACCTCCCGTCTGTTTAAGTTTGAAGAATTCATAGAGATCTCTTAAAGCCAATGGTTTAGATAGGAAGACATCCTCAGAACTGGCAACTGTTGGATCAATTTTTATCATTCACATTTGTATTTTCTTTCATGTTGAATACTACTTGTTTTTTAAAACATTGTTGTTCTGAATTAATGAAGTGATCATGCATTTTTCGAATTAATCATGCCACTTTCTCTCATTTTTCCTCACTTATATCAAAAAACAAAAAAAAATACATCCATATTTCTCCCACTTACTTCTTTTATTAAATTGTTGTTTTAGCAAAGATTGGAGGGAGGATGACGAAAACTAAATACCCATAATTGCTGATGGTATGCTTTCAGATAATCCTGCTGATGATGTACAAGCATTATTTCAAATCCCCTAAACATTGGAGAGATAAGGAGTTAGTCCTTAGTTAACCACTTTGAGCCTAGAAGTAAGAGTTTTTCTTTCGGATTTCAAACCCTTACGCTTAACCTGGGGCATGAGTAGTGTTCAATTGATTGACTACCCATTCGAAATTCAAGATGGAACATCCCTTTTGAGAGTCAACCACATGCTATTCTTTGTGCATATCCTGAAGTACCGAAAGAACCTTGCAAAATCCAAAAGTTATGTCAGTTGTTCTTCAACGACCAATGACTTGGCAGTTACAAACATTTTAGCAAAAACAAAAAGAAAAATCAAAAGCATGCTAAGTCGAATACCCAAAGGGGCGACTTAAGAAAAAATCAGGTCATTCCTAATGGACTAAGAGCTTCAAGAACCAATCCAAGAAAAAATAGGGATCAAAAAGGAAAATCTAGCAAAAGAGGTCCTCAAATCCTCAAGCAAGGCAAAATAAGATTCGATGACCACCACATCAAGAATAAGAGGGTCACTGATATCCATGACAAAACAAAATAAGGTGACTTCCATTTCAAGCGAATCTTAAATCTGAATCTTCACTGTTACACCATCAAACTCTAGACAAATGTGTGTCAATTTAACTGAGTGTAGGACTGGAGAACATCACAAAGAAGTGGCATAAAAATAAATTTTGAGCCTTATATCCTTTGTTTCTAAAACCGTGAACCAGACCACATTACAACCCTCAAAAGACCTAATTGAGGCAGAATTTATTATGAAATCATACTACATCAAGGTTGCGTAAACTGAATCCTACAAGGTTTACTAATCACCTATCTTGGTGCCACATTCTGGCTATATTTTTCACACTAGCTAAATCAGCACTACGTTTAGACTGATGGTCTATTCGTCACAATCTGACTTTTCAAAGCCTGCATGAGCATCATATTAAAATTACCATTTCTGAACGAGGTTTTTTAATTGCAAGTTAGTATTTAACATCAAGAAAATTCCGACAAGGAGCAATCGAAGATGACTAAATCCTTTAGCAAGGTTGACCAGAATCAAGAATACCTTGCAACCCTATGGATCAGGGGCATGTCATCTAATGATTATGTTGATTAAGGAATCTATCTATTTAAAGCAAGTCTCCAAGCATCAGTTAATTATGGGGAAAATCATTCAGGAGTCAGTTAATCAGATTGAATCATGGCAAGACTCTACCAACTTGGGGAGACCACCCAGAGGTTTTGTTGATTAAGGAAAAGTTCCTCCAACGCTCAGTCAGCACAAGTTAAGTCACTTCAATGCTCATTCTAGGGCAAGGTACCTCAAGTGTACGTCAAAGCCAACCACTCCAAGAGTCGGTTAATCAAGAAGTAATCCTTTCATGATGCAAAGTTCTTGGGCAAGCCATCTCGAGGTCATATCATGGTACAATTGCTTCCAATTTCTTTTCAAGGAAATTTCTTCAAAGACCCATCAGACTGGGGTGAGTTGAGCTACAAAGGGGAAAATCCTCTCCATGCTTTCAAGCTTCTCAATCCAACTTCATCAAAAACATTTGAGTTCAAGACAAGTGCCAAAAATCATGTTATCACCTCACCAAATCACCTTCATAAGAAGCCTTGCTTCAAAAGATCTCCATCCATTGCCCACCTTAGGGGAGTTTCTAGAAACCTCCATATCATTGCATAAATCATGAGTAATGTCGTTTCACTCAAGCATAAAGGCATGCATCTCATCTCATTCATCGGACCTAATCCCCACAACTTGAATCTGACATCAAAAAACCTTGTAACCTAAATCACTTCAAAACCAGTTCTTGTCTGGAAAGTTATCTCAAGATATTAGTTCTCGTCTGGTAAGCCATTTCAAAGTCCAGTTCTAGTCTGAGAAAACCATTTAAAAGTCCAGTTCCGTACGATAAATAACAAACGAGAAGTCAGTTCTCGTCTGACAACTTAACCTTTTGTCACTAGTTCTCGTCTGGTAGCCTACCCTTAAACCAAGTTTTCGTTTGGTGATTCACCTCTGAAGGTCACTTACAAAGAATAAAATCCCTAAAAAAATCCAATCATCATCAATTTGGTCCCACGCCTAACCAAAGCCCGACCATACTTGGCATAATCATATCCTCATACTCCAAGCAGCCTGAGCCTACATCGACATTTTGCATACATAATCATCATTACATTGCATCTACCAAACTGTATAGAATTTCCATTTGATATAGAGCATTGCACCATAGAAAAATTCAAACATGTGCATATGAAGCATAAGCCAGACTTAGTACCCTACACTAAATCCTGAATCATTTCTCCATCTTGACAATAATATATCCCCACAGAGAATGTCGAGTCCATTCCCTAGTAGATATTTCAACTAATCCCCAAGTCCATAGATTCGTTGATCTTACCTTTTGTTTACCCTTTGTTCCCTAGTGGAGTCATCTTTTTATGAGCAGTTTCTCGGGGATGTAAATCCGTTGATTTTACTCCCTACTTTTTCAGATCCGTTGATCTTGTCATTTTTATTGGGTTATAGATTTGTTGATCCTGATTCCTAATTTTAGATCCGTTTATCAAAATCCCCTTTCATTTTCTTAGGTTGTAGATCCATTGATCTTACTTCTATTCCCCAGTCTTTTGAGTCGTAAATCTATTGATCTTACCTCTCTTCACCTTTTGGGTTGTAGATCCGTTGATCCTACTTCCTTTCCATAGATCAGTTAATCTTCTATTTAGAGTCGTGTATCCATTTATCTTACTTATATTCACCATTTGGGTTGTGGATCTATTGATCTTACTTCCTATTCATAGATCCGTTGGTTCTTCTTTGAGTCGTAAATCCGTTGATATTGTTTCTCTTCATTTAGTGGGTTGTAGATCCATTGATCCTACTTCCTTTCCATAGATCTATTGATCTTTCTTTGAGTAATTAGTCCATTGATATTGCTTCTCTTCATTTTATGGGTTATATATCTGTTGATCCTACTTCCTTTCCATAGATTCGTTGATCTTTCTTTGAGTTGTAAATCCGTTGATCTTACTTCTCTTCATCCTTTGGGTGGTAGATCTATTGATCCTACTTCCTGCCTGCAGATCCATTCATATTCCTTTGATTTTTATATCTGTGATGCTACTTCTCTTTTTTTTTTGCAGATCCATTGATCCTACTTCCTGTCCATAGTTTTGTTGATCTTTCTTTGATTTACAGGTCCATTGATGTTGTTTCTCTTCATTTGTTGGGTTGTAGATTTGTTGATCTTATTCCCTATTCTTAGATCTATTGATCTCATTTCATCATCCTTTGGGTTGTAAATCCATTGATCATGATTTCGTCAATCTTAACCCTCTTTATCTTCCTTTGGGCTGTAGATCCATTAATCTTGACTTTCTTCTATCTTACCTTTCACAGCATTGGTACCATACCCTATCCATTACCAATCACCATTGTTTAACTATACCCAAACCTTTTACCAGTCATAGAGAGTCTTTCAGGCATTCATACACATTGCATACATTTCATATCAAGCATACCATCCATTTTCATCATAACCATATCACTGCATCTATCTTTTTTTCAAATCGGTCAAAATTCTAGTCATTCTAGTATTTAATCCTCTTTTACATCAAATGTTTGAAAGTTGTTGCTATTCATACCTTCAGGTCTAAGAAGATTAAATAGAGGCAGTTGTCATATCCCAAATTTTGACCAGGCATTCATCGGACTTTATTTTCACTTTGCATCATCTGTATAGTATAACATGCATTTCATCGGGCTTTTAAGACATGTGATCAAAGGTTTTGATTGATTTGGATGTCCCGTGTTCAGAGGTGTTTTCATTTGGTTTTTCTACTTTATTTTGAAGCGAGGTTTTAGATTTTCAATCATAATGAGCAGTTTTTATCAAAGGTTTATCAAAGCATAATGTCGTCTTGTCTGGGTCTCTTCAAGGGTAATAGATGTTTAAGGTTTCATCAGTGGCCTAACTGGAAAAAGTTTGAACTAGATTTTTGCTTCTAATCAGCTTCCTAAGTCATTATTTCATCAGTATGCGCCCAAGGCAAGAAGATTGAGGTTTCTTACTCCTTCGTGTTTAGGATGGGCAAGTGTCGTTCAATTGAGGTTCACTTGAGGTTACCAGGTTAAATGTGTATGCAATGTTGTTTCAGTTTAATTGGATGTTACTTAATCTTGGTCAAATAAAGTGGCTTTGCCTAATTTACAAGTCATCTATGACACGAGCTATTTTGAAGGCAAGAATGTGATACGATCCCAAGTGTTTCATCAAGGATCAGATTTTGCTTTCCAATTAGGGTTTGGTGCGGTGTATTGAGATTCATAGTTCAATTCATAATCTTCTGATTTTAAAATCACTTTCTTGCTCTGTTGGTTTATAAAAGATTTTGGCTCATCAGTACTCAAGTGGCCAGGTTCAGATGGATTTATTTGTTTTGATTCCGTTCATCAGAAATTGATTCAACATGGATCTTCTTTTATTTAATTCGAGAATTATGGCATTCAAATTACTTGTCAAGGCTTTAGGTGTTGTTTAAATGTGGAGGCATACTACAAAAATTGTTTCTTACCCATATTCATTTCCATTTTCCTAGATTCGATTTATCCATTTTCCATATTTTTATCCACTTTGTCATTTATCAATATTCCATATTCATCTTTCTAAACCAATTTGATATCCAATTTTAATCCATCCAATCCATTTCAATTATCCATAAAAATCCAATTCTCTTTAAGTATCCATCGTTGTCCATATTATTTCCATATATCCATATACATAAAAAGCCACTTCTTATGAATTATCCATCATTGTCCATGTTATTTTCATAATTCCATAATTTAAAATATTTATTTACCATTACAATATCATCACCAAAAATCATTCAACCAAAAAAGCCAAAGTCACATTCAATAAGGCCCATCAAAACTTTACAAGAAAAATGAAAAAAAGGCCATGCTTCATAAGCCTGTATACAAAGCCAATTCCATCACAAAAAATTATTAATAAAAAAAACCCACCATTCACCTTATTACAAAAAAAAATGGAAAAAAAATTTGAACTCATGCTACAACAATACGACTTGCCATTTCCAATCATCCAATTTAAGCCACATGCTACGACTTGCATAATATTACACCAATTCTGCAACAACAAAAAAAACTTGCAAAAGCATACCAACACAAAACCCACTTCAAAATTCTGCTACTGCTGCTACGACCTGCATCCTGCGACCTCCAACAACCAACAATTCTGTAACACATTGAGATAGATATGAAAACAATAATAAACCAAAATAGTGTACTATTAGACTTAGTACACATGTTTGTTTTGGTTTTAAAAAGAAGAGACAAATAACCAAAAAGGAATGGAGAAAAAAGTAGCAACATTATGATAACTATTCGACCAATCCAAGTCCTAGAATTAGTTCAAAGTTTGGTCTTCATCAACAGGTTCATCTTTATTCTAAGTTTAGTTTTCATCAACACCTAGGTGTCAATCTCGACCTTCATTCATCTTCTTTAACCTATACAATCCAGTAATCTTCATACACGACAACCTTACCACAAACTTCCTTTCACACTCTCTCAAAATTTCCTTTTCACCCACTGTATCTTCACAAGAAACACCCTTCACCTTTATGTAATCGTAACAACACCTACCACCTTGGGTTCCGACCGATCCACCATCCAACATAGTCACAAAGACCACCAAGCTTCACTTAAATCACCACCACAGTAACATTCCCGCGACGACAAATCTCAAACCTTGGACACACACAAACTTGCTTCATTTTTCAACCTGTAAACACTACTCCAAACACTACTCACGCACATTCGGACCACCATGTTCATCTCCGACTACTATTCACACGGTACTCACCATCACCACCATTAAAAGCCACGCTGCCAAACCCAACACTCTGAAAAATGGCGAAATCGTGAGAGCAACTAAACCACCTTCAAACTCAACTCATCCAAATCATTTCAACAACTAAACCTTAAAATTCGAAAATGTCCGCGAGCATAATCGAAAATCACCGCGAGAGAGTAAGGGGAACACGATGAGACGCGAGAGAAACAAGGCGCAAGAGAGCAAAGCGAATGAGAGACCAACGACTGTGAGTTTTGGAAACGGAGAAAGGTTGAGTCGTGTTTTGAAAGGGTATGAGAGAGAAGAAGGAGAGATTGTGGCGGATGGTGAGATGCTTGACAAGTGAAAGAAAGGCGAGATCGTGAGAAGGTAGCAGAGGTTGTTTTTCATGTTTTTTTCTTTCTATTCCTCATTTTTTATTTCTTTTTTTTATGAAATTTGATTTTGTTGGCTTAGGCTTTTAAAGCCCATCAGAATCCTTTTGGCCCTACGAGTTCTTTTTTTTTTGCTTTACACACCCTATCAATCACTCTAACACCCCTCCCATTTCATTCTTGTTATTTCTTAGTTAATTTTTTTGTTACTAATTATTTAAACTTTTACTTATTGTTAATTTCTGCTTCATAAATATTTTCTTATTTAGGTTTTTTTTGTGAATTAATGATTCATATTTAGTTTTAATTGATTATTTAGGTTATTACATTTTCTTAATTAATTTTATGGATTAATCCTTTTCATTTCATATTTATATCTAGAATTTAACTATTTAGGGTTTTCAATTTTGGATTACTTAGAGTTTTGTTATTTTAATTTCTATTAATTTTCTTGACTTCTAACTTTGTGAATTTGTAACTTAGATTCCGCCTGTTTGAGCTTGTGATTTTGATTCTTGTTCTAAATATTCTCCTTCTCAAATATTGGGTTCATCATTCATTTTTTGTTATGTCGTAGTATTTCGCTTTTCATTTGATTTTATTCTATGCTTTTTACTTCCATGTTTTAAACTTGACTTCATCTGGTTAATTTATTTTGATTGTGCCATGACTATTTGTTTGCTTATTTCCTAACATGTTCTCTTAGATCTCCTAGTTCAACTTAACATTTGATTAGGATTGAAGTAGGATAGATTTTAGGCTCTCAACCCAAGCATGACAACGTTAGGGTAGATCTCCCTTCATCCTCAACTTTAGGTTAATATCTTGTATTATCTCATTAGGTTAGCATTCACCCTTTCATCTCATTTACATTCTTCATTTTCTCTTAAGCAAAAAAAACCGTGGTCTTGTACCAAGTGCATTTTCAAACATTTTCTCAATAAACTTGGATGGTAATGGAGTGTTTAGGCAAAGGCCTTGTTCTTTCTTGAGTAAAACGAGTATTATCGTCCTTGTATTGAACTAAAGAGAGGCCATTGAGTAAAGACTTCTTCCACTTTGAGTATTAGGATGCTCACTTTAGAGTTTATGGTCTCGATGTGGTCTCGATACTCGTCTTTCAATACAAAGACGTGACTGTGTTCGCCATACCATTTTCAAAATAAATCTTTTGAGATAAAGAATTGGGTACTACCCACAGGGGTTCCTATTTCAGGACTTATTTCACCCTAAAATCAATCATCACAAATCAAACGTGACATCTTGCCTCGATGGCGAAAACCTAAGCCTTTTTAGGAAGGGCATGTTATTTTCATTCTACTGCAATACAAGTAACGCATAAGACTCCACGAGCGAGCGACAATACATCTAACTACTAGAACGTGAA
This sequence comes from Lathyrus sativus, assembly GCA_963859935.3. Classification (NCBI taxonomy): domain Eukaryota; kingdom Viridiplantae; phylum Streptophyta; class Magnoliopsida; order Fabales; family Fabaceae; genus Lathyrus; species Lathyrus sativus. Next base: position 227,737,716 of record OZ012738.1, read on the forward strand.
CGTTAGCATTATCCATAGAAACCACCAACATGTGGTTCCATGAACTACAGACGCTCTAATTCTTCACTTCGTTCAAGTGAAGATACGTAGGCACAAGGATCTAGATCCTTGGCGAGCCACCATTTCCATTTTTTACCCTAGTATTCCAAACTATGATTGCTCTGACTTACCCATTGCACAAGAGATTATGTAGGCACGAGATTGCGAGATCTTGGCGAGCTACCTTCTTTCACAACCTTCTTCCACAATCTTCTTTTCTTTTTCGCCTTTAGTTATGCGAACTATGAGGCTCTAAATTCCTCATTGCACCACGAGGGTACGTAGGCACGGGGGCCCCAATCCTCTGCAAGCACTTTGTTTCTAAACCCTTTTCTTTTCCTTTTAGAGGATTCCTATAAAGCAATATTATTAGAAACATCCTTACACATAAGACAAGTGAATGGTTCCCATCGAGTACAGTGGATGTGAAGGGTGCTAATACATTCCCTTTGCATAATCGACTTCCGAACCCATTCTTTTGTTAGTGAGTGTTGCACCCCAAAAATTGACCAACCTTTTCTTAACTTGGTTTATGTTTCATTTCATTTTCTTCTAGCATTTGCGTTACATAGCATTGTTCATTTAGCAGGGGATCAAGAGGTTGTGCATAGCAAGAGGAGGTTACCAAGAGTTTTGAGCCTGAGCAAGGGGTTTTACTCAAGTATGAGTGGTCATCAAGTCACCAAGAAGTGGTCAAAGCTTTGTGACATAGTTGATGGGTGTATGTGGATCAACTCCTAACTTGGAGGCCAATTGAGGATCGTCAGAAGGTTGTGAATCCATGATTTTGGATATGGGATGCTGAGAAAGCTAATTGAGTGCTTTGAGAGCCATGTTGGAGTTTAGTCAAGTTGTTATGTCAAGTATAAGGAGCCACAGTCAAAGGTGGTTCAATTAGGGTTTTCATTTGGTCAACCCTAAGTCAACTACGAAATTGAAGGAGATTAAGACTCAATTCCAAGTCTTTGTGATCATGGAATTTTGTGTTGAGATGTCTAATATATCATTTCAAGATCACTTTATCAAGAATTAAGAGTGGGAGAAGTTGCTAAGCTAGGGTTTCTAAACTTGTCAGTGTAAAATCCCTTGTTTAGTGCCTAACTTCAAGACCACATATCTCAAGATATAAGTCTCATCTCATCTTGACCCCAACATGAAACTTGTAGAGGATGTTTCTAGCTTTCTTTTGAGTACTAGAAGTCTTTCATTTGATTTCTATAACTCAAGTTATGACGCTGGCAAGTTACAGATCATCAAATGAATGTGATTTGGGTCAACAAAAGTCAACCAACTTCCAAGCCCCTTTTGACCTAGAAGGATGTTTCATCTCATATTGACCCCAACATGAAACTTGTAGAACAAGTTTCTAGATTTCTTTTGAGTACTAGAAGTCTTTCATCTGATTTCTAGAACTCAAGTTATGATGCTGGCAAGTTACAGGTCATCAGATGAATGTGATTTTGGTCAACAAAAGTCAACCAACTTCCAAGCCCCTTTTGACCTAGAAGGATGTTTCCCCTCACTTTGACCTAAACATGAAAGTTGTTCCTCATGAAACTTGTTCCAAATGAGGTCGATTTCATCAACAAACATCAACCTATCATTGATTTGGCTTGGATTGAAGAATTGGTGAAGAAATTTTTATGGAAGAAGCATTAAAAGCCATAAAATGCAATTAATTGATTTTTAATCATTACAAGGCAAGCTTATGCATTTTTTGAGTCCACAAATCATTCCAAACACAATGCCAATTTTGGATTTGCAAATTGAGCTCTTTTTCATAGCCATTTTCATGTTACTTTATGATGAAGTTTCATAATCAAATCTCAACCATTTGATCAAACCAAGGCACAAATCTCATCCACATGATCAAAGTGAAGTCTCAGCAGCAAATTTGAATGAAAAACAAAGATTGTAACACCCCACTCTAAACTATCGCAGAAAAATAAGATAAACAACAGAAACAATTCAGAGTGCAACCAATAAAGTTTCATGACGACCGTCATGGATGTCACGACCGTCACGGTCATGACGAGCGTCAAGGAGCTGTGACGACCGTCACACTCCTAAATTCTCAGACGCATCAGAGGTGTCACATTTCAACACTTAACCAAAACACATACACCTGCAACAGATCATTTACTAACATACGTAGCACAAAATTCGGATGAACAAACAACGATAATTTGTTTAACATTTTAATCATAAAACGACATGTTATAATACACTTCCAACGATTCGTAATACTTAAATTCCATTAAAATTCAGCAAGTAATTATCTTACATCAATTCACTAAAACAACTATGCATCCAAGCAACATTTGGCATTAATAGAAACGACCAATCTATTTGCCATAGTACTTAATAAAATTCAGCAACAAGGAATTCGATTAAAACAATAACATTAATCGTTCATCCCCCCAGAGTGCTACGTATCAGAGCGACCAACGACCTTAAACATAAAGCGACACTTTCTTCCGAGTTACCTGCAAATTACCACCAACGGAGGTAACATACAACGTAAAGGGTGAGATATCAACAATATAACATAAGGCATGATAAAAGTCATGTCAGAATATTATCACAGCATTGTAATTACAGCAGTTCGCATAAATATTAGTAATAATAAACGACAACCACCCTTTATTCATAACCACAACAATTATCATCATATCTCAGCAACTCATCAAAACAACTCAACAATGCAACTCAACAATGCGACTCAACAATGCAACTCAACTGTGCATATGCATGTGGTACCATTTTGGGAGACAACACTCCACAATAATTTGGGAGACAACTCTCCACAATAATTCGGGAGACAACGCTCCACAATAATTTGGGAGACAACTCTCCACAATAATTCGGGAGACAACTCTCCACAATAATTCGGGAGACAATACTCCACAATAATTCGGGAGACAACTCTTCACAATAATTCGGGAGATAACTCTCCACAATCATTTTATTTTGTAACTAAAGACACAACCGTCGCCAATCTAGGCCAAATTATATGCTATGAGATGCAACTATTATGGACTATAACATAACAACAACAACTGTGCAACAACCGTGCAACAAGGCATCACGCCTACAACCAATTATCCATAACAGAAACATCACATTTCACATACATCATGTAATCACCACTTCAATCTGTTCATATCAGAGAACTACCAACAATATCGTTCCTACGAATAAGACTCTAACACGTTTTCGCAGAGAACAATTAAAAACAACCTCGTCTCTACAATTGAGAACCAACAACATTTTCATATACCTTCGTACGGGTAATATAACTACAACTTACCCACATAGTCCAAGGAGAATATTATAATAATATTTTCTCAACAGTGACATAACAACTTCATATGCATCAAGTATTCATCATTTCAATCTGTTCATGTAGGGGAACAATAACAACATACTTTCGACAATTAAGAATTTGGCACATTATCGTAAGAACAAATTACAACTTTTACTCACTAAATTAATTATAGTAATTAATTATAGTTCCTGAAAAGGTTCGTTAACTACGGGGCAACTAATCTTGCCTCATTAAGGGCAACCATACAACATCGTACAACACTGACGATATAACACATTCATTCCTACACAGAAAAACCTCGTCCCTAACATTTATCGAGTCACGGGAACTATATCTATGATTCGATTACCTACCTGAAGTCGATCAAGTAAGAGCCTAATAACGATCTTTTCTCAACAAATGGGAAATTACTACGGGAACATTACTACGGTAACTTTACTACGGGAACATTAATCTTAATATTTCTTCAACTTACGGGAACATTACTATGGTAACGTTACTACGGGAATATTAATCTTAATATTTCTTCAACTTACGGGAACATTACTACGGTAATGTTACTACGGGAATATTACTCCTTAATATTTATCGATCTACAAGAACATTAATCCTTAATATTTATCGACCTACAGGGACATCAATCCTTAATATTTATCGATCTACAGGAACATCAATCCTTAATATTTATCGATCTACAGGAACATTAATCCTATGATTCCATTCCCTACATGAAATCGATCATACCCACGGTTATAGAATTGAACCCCACCCTTACCTTTGGATTGAGGACAACTTTAAACTTCCGGTTCTGGTTTGCTCTCCCGGTGACTCTTCTGCAACAACCTTCAATTCTCTCCGGCGGTTAATTCTTCTGTTTTTCCTTTCTCCACAGCCACGTCTTTTTTCCTCTTTTCTCATCCTTTTTCCTCCAATTTGGTTTTTTTGAGCGGTTTATCGTTCTTTTGCTCTTTCTCCCACAACTTCTCTAATAACTCCCTAATTCCCTTTATTCTCTCTAATAATAATAATAATAATAATAATAATAGTAATAATAATAATAATAATAATAATAATAATAATAATAATAATAATAATAATAATAATATTACTACTAGTTATTAAATTATCATCATTATTAATTATATTATATTATTATCAAACTCAATGATTTATTAAATGGTTTCCTATACTTCAAAGACACCCACCAACGCTCTCAGACACACTCCCACATAAAGGCGCACCAACAATTCATAAATAATTTAATTAAAATGAACGGGCGTTACAACTCCCCCCTACTTAAAAGAATTTCGTCCTCGAAATTACCTCAATCAAACAGCTCCCAACCAGACCACTTTCACCAAAGCAATCTCTTCACCTCGAAGTTGCTTCTCGTTCATCCACCCGAACTAGCAACGCCTCAACAGTCAAATTACCTTTCACTTGTACACCATCCATCCGAATCAATGTACTTCTTCAACTTAGGCACATGACACATCATGTAAATTTCCACGAGTGACAGCGGTAAAACATTCTAACCTGCTATTTTTCCCACGCTTCCGTTGCGCCACTCTGGTGCAGATCACAAAACACAGTGTGCTTCCGAGACCTCAAGCTCAATCAACACCAATTACTATCGTAACTCTCAAAACACGTCTTTCTTGGATCCTTTGGATTTTTTTTTCAGTCGTCTCTTGCACAATCTCAGCTAGCTTCAACATAGAATGATTAGTCTCACTTGTTAGGAAAAGAGCCAAATTAGTCATTCTATCCAAAATCACCCAAGTAAAGTCATATCCCTCAAATTCTCCGGAAAACCCAACACAAAATCCAAGGGAATCCTATCTGATCCCCACTCTGGAATATTCAACGGTTGCATCAGACCCAACGGTCTCTGACGTTTATTCTTCGACTTCCAACAAGTCTAATCAGCACATACAAACTCAACCACTTATCTCTTCAACTATGACTCTCAAAATAATTTCCTCAAATCCGGTTACATCTTCATAGCACCGGGATGGATACTCAATCTACCTCAATACTCTTATTCCACTTAATAATATTTAGAACACAACCTCTATCACGACATCTCATGATACCATTTCTATTACTCCGAAAATCAGCCCTTCGACTTTAATTCATCAAATTCAACCAATCTGCCAACTCAATTCAGATTTATGACCTTCTTGGACCTCGTCAAGAATACAACTAGTGAGGTCCAACATACTAAGCTTAACTCCATAAGAAGTCTCTTCACACACCAAACTTATATCACAAAATTGCTCAATCAGTTCTAACTCTTTTCACCACCATCATCAGTATATGCAAGGATTTCCAAGTCAATGCATAAACTACCACGTTTTGATTTCCCGAATGGAAATTCAATCCAAACCATAATCCTTCCGGAGTCCCAATTATTTCCTCTGCCTCATATTCAACTCTTCCAAATCAAATAAATACCTTAAGCTCTTGAGATCACCAAACATTTCAAATCTCAAATTAACCCATTTAAGCCTCCAACTCCGACACAAACACAACAACACCCAACTCTAAATCACTTATCAGATGATTCCTCTTATGTACTTCAAGTTCCCTTAAAGCGTAACCAAAACTCGTCGAAGTTTCACTTAGCATATCTCCCAATCATATCAACAAGACATCACAAAATACAATAAATGGTCATGTCGGGTTCGGCAAAAATCAGCACACGATACATTTTCGATTTTCTGCTATAATTGAACCAGGTACAGGCCCCAAAACAATTTTTTCTAGAAAGAGCATCTCGTTAGCTTTCCAACGCTTCGAATGGGGGTCAAAACGGACATACGGTTCAAGAGTTATGAATTTTTGAAGTTTTTCCAAAACAACATTTTTCTGCATAAAGACTGCAACGGGTTTGAGCATTTTCGCCCGAAAATCTGACCGATTCAATTATTTTCTTCGAAACAAACACATACTCATTCACACCAAACATTAGAACCATCAAACGTGAATTCTACGACTTTTGATTTCAATTCGAATCTTAAACCCTCAAATCTCCAAAAATGCAAAAACTTACAAAAATCAATCAAATTCGATAAAACAAGCATACTCGATCACGGCCTAACGTTACCCGACACAACTGCATAATCTATTCCAACTTTCGTCCGTAAAAATATTGATTCCGTAAAAAGCTGCGATCTCGGAATTCGACGTACGACAACAATTTCACACTTAGAAGTTCATTCGACACATCTTCAACTCTTGGAATATTTAAAGGTCTAATTATACCAATATCGCATTTCACTTCTGACTTTCTCTAATAATCACCAGAAGTCACTGTCCACCTTTAATCTACTTGACCTCACAATCTGTTGCCTTAACACACACACAAGACACAAGTCTCAAAGCTACTCAATCTTAGTTCTTTGGCCATCCAATGGACATATAATATGGAGCTCTCAATATCGAACTAGTTTCCGTAACTAAGGCGATCACAACTCCACTTCACTTGGCTGGATATCACTATCTCACCAGGAAAGTTTCCATACAATCACAATTAACTGGCAATTCACCAACTTCGCCACTTTCATCAACACTCACAATTTCCATCAAAATTAAACATCTCGGCATCATCCTACACCGACTCATCAAAACAATTCTTAAACACTTAGCTTAACTCAAGACAATTCGCTGCTCACGCCATCTAAGCTTGCAAGACACGTCTATCCCATCCAACACATAATCCCAACTACTATCAACAAGAGATTAAGGGTGATCAGTTCCTCAATTTGTCAATAGACAGCCGAAAATCATGATGGGGTACAAACCATCTTTACCAAACTATAAGAGCGTTCAACCACACATCGAGATACAACTCCACACTTGCAGCATCCTGGAGAAGCACAAGCTTCTCCCCCACTTGAATCATTCTTACTCCTGCAGACAAAGGTTCTACAACAAAACATGTATCGACAGTGTTTTCACACACATGTCGCATACCAAGGAATACACAACATTAAACAACTTGGTCGGACGGACCGACCTGCTCTGATACCAATTGTAACACCCCACTCTAAACTATCGCGGAAAAAAAAGATAAACAAAAGAAACAATTCAGAGTGCAGCAAATAAGGTTTCATGACGACCGTCATGGATGTCACGACCGTCACGGTCATGACGAGCGTCAAGGAGCTGTGACGACCGTCACACTCCCAAATTCTCAGACGCATCAGAGGTGTCATATTTCAACACTTAACCAAAACACATACACCTGCAACAGATCATTTACTAACATACGTAGCACAAAATTCGGATGAACAAACAACAATAATTTGTTTAACATTTTAATCATAAAACGACATGTTATAATACACTTCTAACGATTCATAATAATTAAATTCCATTAAAATTTAGCAAGTAATTATCTTGCATCAATTCACTAAAACAACTATGCATCCAAGCAACATTTGGCATTAATAGAAACGACCAATCTATTTGCCATAGTACTTAATAAAATTTAGCAACAAGGAATTCAATTAAAACAATAACATTAATCGTTCATCCCCCCAGAGTGCTACGTATCAGAGCGACCAACGACCTTAAACATAAAGCGAAACTTTCTTCCGAGTTACCTACAAATAACCACCAACGGAGGTAACATACAACGTAAAGGGTGAGATATCAACAATATAACATAAGGCATGATAAAAGTCATGTCAGAATATTATCACAACATTATAATTCTAGCAGTTCGCATAAATATTAGTAATAATAAACTACAACCACCCTTTATTCATAACCACAACAATTATCATCATATCTCAGCAACTCATCAAAACAACTCAACAAAGCAACTCAACAATGCGACTCAACAATGCAACTCAACTGTGCATATGCATGTGGTACCATTTTGGGAGACAACACTCCACAATAATTTGGGAGACAACTCTCCACAATAATTCGGGAGACAACACGCCACAATAATTCGGGAGACAACTCTCCACAATAATTCGGGAGACAACACTCCACAATAATTGGGGAGACAACTCTCCACAATAATTCGGGAGACAACTCTCCACAATCATTTTATTTTGTCACTAAAGACACAACCGTCGCCAATCTAGGCCAAATGATATGCTATGAGATGCAACTATTATGGACTATAAAACAACAACAACAACTGTGCAACAACCGTGCAAAAAGGCATCACGCCTACAACCAATTATCCATAACAGAAACATCATATTTCGCATACATCATGTACTCACCACTTCAATCTGTTCATATCAGAGAACTACCAACAATATCGTTCCTACGAATAAGACTCTAACACGTTTTCGCAGAGAACAATTAAAAACAACCTCGTCTCTACAATTGAGAACTCAACAACATTTTCATATACCTTCGTACGGGTAATATAACTACAACTTACCCACATAGTCCAAGGAGAATATTATAATAATATTTTCTCAACAGTGACATAACAACTTCATATGCATAAAGTATTCATCATTTCAATCTGTTCATGTCGGGGAACAATAACAACATACTTTCGACAATTAAGAATTCGACACATTATCGTAAGAACAACATTACAACTTTTACTCACTAAATTAATTATACTAATTAATTATAGTTCCTGAAAAGGTTCGTTAACTACGGGGCAACTAATCTTGCCTCATTAAGGGCAACCATACAACATCGTACAACACTGACGATATAACACATTCATTCCTACACAGAAAAACCTCGTCCCTAACATTTATCGAGTCACGGGAACTATATCTATGATTCGATTCCCTACCTGAAGTCGATCAAGTAAGAGCCTAATAACGATCTTTTCTCAACAAATGGGAAATTACTACGGGAACATTACTACGGTAACTTTACTACGGGAACATTAATCTTAATATTTCTTCAACTTACGGGAACATTACTACGGTAACGTTACTACGGGAATATTAATCTTAATATTTCTTCAACTTACAGGAACATTACTACGGTAACATTACTACGGGAATATTACTCCTTAATATTTATCGATCTACAAGACATTAATCCTTAATATTTATCGACCTACAGGGACATCAATCCTTAATATTTATCGATCTACAGGAACATCAATCCTTAATATTTATCTTTCTACAGGAACATTAATCCTATGATTCCATTCCCTACATGAAATCGATCATACCCACAGTTATAGAATTGAACCCCACCCTTACCTTTGGATTGAGGACAACTTTAAACTTCCGGTTCTGGTTTGCTCTCCCGGTGACTCTTCTGCAACAACCTTCAATTCTCTCCGGCGGTTAATTCTTCTATTTTTCCTTTCTCCACAACCACGTCCTTTTTCCTCTTTTCTCAGCCTTTTTCCTCCAATTTGGTTTTCTGAGCTGTTTATCGTTCTTTTGCTCTTTCTCCCACAACTTCTCTAATAACTCCCTAATTCCCTTTATTCTCTCTACTAATAATAATAATAATAATAATAATAATAATAATAATAATAATAGTAATAATAGTAATAATAATAATAATAATAATAATAATAATAATATTACTACTAGTTATTAAATTATCATCATTATTAATTATATTATATTATTATGAAACTCAATGATTTATTAAATGGTTTTCTATACTTCAAGGACACCCACCAACGCTCTCAGACACACTCCCACATAAAGGGGCACCAACAATTCCTAAATAATTTAATTAAAATGAACGGGCATTACAAAGATAATTGGGACCGTTTCACGTGTACATGGAGCATGAAAATTGGAATTGGATAATTTGCAAATTCTCACAATTGAGCTGCAAATTGGCCTCCATCAGCTCGTATATCCAACATATAAAAGCTCTAGGTCATTTTTGAATCATCAGAGAGGCATTTTCGTGGAGATTTGAGCAGAGCACACTTGAAACAAGCAAGCAAGAATCCAAAATCGTGAAACACAATTGAGCTATTTTCAAGGCAATTCAACTTCCAATTCATCTTCCTCAAGCTCTAAGGAGTGGATCTGCAGAGTTTCATCAAGCTTCATCAGCAATCGAAGGTCCAACGGAGATATTCTGTTAGGTAACTTCTCAAAAACTCTCACAATCCATGATGTAATTGCACGCCATTTTTGTATGTTTGTGATTGTCGCAACTGCGAAAAACACCCGGCGAAAAACAGAAGAGTCGCCACCTTTCGTTATTTATTCCAAAGAGAGGGAAAGGAAACGATCGAAAAAACCTAACGAAAAAGGGAAAACACGAGGTCATTGCAACCAAGTCCTGGATTCAGGAGTCGGTTATGCAAGGGGAAGGTATTAGCACCCCTCACGTCTGTCGTACTCGACGGGATCCACGCTTGTTGTCTATCTAAGGGTGTGTTTAAACTATCTACGCTACAGGCCTGCGGGACAACAAGAAAAGAAAAGAGACTCGACAAAGCATCGCCGCTCTGTGCCTACATATTCCCTCGTGCAATGGGAAAGTCAGAGTCAACGTAGTTTGGCTAACTACGGGAGAGAAGAGGGGAAAGGTTGCTCACCAAGACATCGCGTCTTGTGCCTACGTACTTTCATCTGGTATGAAAGATCAGAGCAAACGTAGTTCGAGCTGACACGAAACCACGGGTTGATTAAGTGTTTTAAATGAGTAGGGTTAACCATCCATTCCAGCAGTTAGGGACTAAGCCTGTTTGCGGTAAAACCGAAGTTTAACAACACGCTTTTTTGAAAAAAGTTTCCGATTAATCCCGAAGGAAAAAGGTTTGAATTTTGTTTTGTGTTTTTTAGTGAAGTGGATTAATTCGATTTGTGATTCACGTTGCACTAAAGACTATGACATGGAGGCGAATGCATCGTATATCGCCCCCAAACAGGACGTATACTAAGCACCCTAGATAAGCGAAAGGAAACCCCTCACTCATCATTCCCCATGTAGATTAAGGCTCGTAGCGCGCAACGTTTATCGCATTTATTAGATGAGTTAGAATGGTTATGAGATGAGAAGAGAGACGCACGAAAGGTCTAAGGGAAACTCGGCCCTAACATTGTCATGCAAAGTGTTCCTAAAGTTTGGATAAAAAGGGGAAACATATACCCTAATGTTAGCATACTTGGATTGAACGCCTAATGTCTCTCCTACTCCCATCCTAAACGGAGGGACTAGGAATCCTATGGGGATCATGGAAAAAAAAGCACCAGAAGAACAAAGGAAGAATAAATCACAAGTAGAAAAATGCAAGCATGAAAAATGCACATCTAGAATGGTGGGAGGCAGGAAAAGTGTGTGGGGCAGCAGCCACCACAAGCGCGTCTCGACCTCAACAGCGATGCAAGAATGATGCAAACATATGGAGAAAAACAAGAGATGAAAGCAAATAAACATGCAAACAAATGATCAATTCGAACCACATACTCGAGCACGCAAACAATTGAAAAATGAACACACATGCCAACCAAATCATGATTAATCAACCACAAACAATGACAAATATCCAAAACAATTCAATCCTAATGCATCACACTGATCTATGATGATTCGAATCGAAATGGTATGCAAACAAGCAAGCAAAACAACAAATATGGCATTCTGGCACAGTGTTAATCGGTTAACCCCTGGGGTTAATCGGTTAACACCTTAAAATGTTTGAAAAATCTGAAGTTTTGAACAGGTTAATCGGTTAACCATATGCGTTAACCGATTAACACTATTAACGTTTGAAAATTTTTTGAAAATTTGAATTGGTTAACTGGTTAACCATATAGGTTAACCGATTAACACTGCACTAGAAGTTAAAAACAGCAGCAGAAAATCACTTCTAGCACAGAAACAACTTATCCAAGGTTCCAACAGATCAACTTATCAATTAAGCACGAAATTAACAACAGAAAACAGAGATCCAACAACATGGATACACAATTACACAGCCATATCACAAATTGAACGGATCAAAATCAACAAAATTCAATTGTATGAAGATTAACATGATAGCTCAAAAATTAAATCGGATCGAGAATTCCAACCTTCGAAGCGGAGATTTGCTTCGGTAAATGTTGATCAACTGAATTTGAGCAGATCAAATGCTAGAAATCCAGAAAACTTCAAGATCCACAATAATTGTTGTTGTATGAATGAAGATCCACCAAATTTGAGTCAAAAAGCTTCAAATAATCACTTCTAGATCCAACTCCAGATTCAAATCCAAGCTTGCACGAAAATTAAAGATGAAAATTGATTAAATGGTGATGGTAAATGGAGGTTTATGCTCAAGAATCCATTGATTCCAATGAAGAATCAAGAATTCCAATGAAAAAGAGCTTTGAATGAATTTTGGAAATGGAGAAGTTGAGAGAATTTGAGAGAAAATTCTGATCAATTCTGAAAATGGATATGAGAAAATGAAAATTGGATGGTGAAGTTTGGAGTGAATCACTTAAATATGATTTAGGTTTGGAATCCAAAGCAAGGATTGGAATTTAGATTGGAAATCAAGGCTTGGAATGTGGAATGGGATTTTGGAGGGAAATCTGAAATTTAAAGGTGTTCTAGATCCTTCCCAAATGAAAATTTGAATTCCAAGGTGATCAAAATTGGACCCCAAGTGAAATTGGCTTGCGAAATCACGTACAGGGAAAAATCTGATATGGTTAACCGATTAACCATATGCGTTAATCGGTTAACACTGTTAAAATTCCAAATCTGGGCTAATTTTACTTTGGTTAATTGATTAACCATATAGGTTAACCGATTAACACCTTCAAATCTTGAATTCTGGCGCCTTTTGGTGGGAAATCTGTCCATTTGCCCTGTTTCAACTGTTTGGAGCTCTGTTTAGCCGTTGAACCTCATTTTTGACCGTTATTACTGTGAAAATGCTTGACTTGAGCCTGAGTGTTGATTCCTAATCTGAAATTAACCTGCAAAATAAAAATCGGTCTCCTGACCGCTGGGCAAAATAAATGCCCGATCCTCTGATGCTTGTTGTTTGTTGTTCAGTCTTTTGCTCTGAGATGAACTTGAGCCACAGGAACGCCTTGATCCCATGCCTCGAGAATGAATGTTATGCGATGCGAAAAATGCAAAATGAAAAGAAACAAAAGCCAGTTACGGTTAAAACGAAAGGCAATTTTTGGGGTGCTACAGCGATCTCTAAACTTCATAGATGGATTCTGTTTAATGCTTGCTCATGTTTGTGAACTTTTGTGATTTGAGCTTCAAACTTCATGGCTCCGATTTGGCTTATTTATGGACTAAAAATGAAAACAAACCATGGATTTGTGACCTACTAAGAATGACGAGTTGATTGGTATATATTTTGTTGAGTTTTGTTAAGTTGTGAGAAGCACCATTGTTGTGCCCTACCGGAGAAGACGACCGGAGCCGCCTTGCTCCGGCATCTGGTAGTCTCCCTCCATTTTATGTGTGAACCTCAGGTGTATGCGTGGCATGTTTGTATCCCTTGGATCCATTGGCTGCACATTAAAACAGATGGCCATGATTTCCCTCCGTTCATATTTAAGTCTCCCATTCCACGTGTGTTGTTTTGAATCATCAGATATGTGAGCTAAAACTAATCCAATGGCCTTGTGTGCGTTTCACCGGGGAACGCATTTGACTTACCTCACTAGAACACCAAACTATGCGTTTCATTAAAATCTGAGTGGGTTGGGCCTCTCATTGATTTCTGCACCTCCTTTTGTGAAGCCCAACGCATTTACAAGTATCTGGATTGCTTTTCACACCCATTGTTTTTCCTTTTTGATTTTCTTTTCTTTTTTTTTTATTTTGTTTTATATCTGTTTATAATTAATTCAATTAAAAATACTTCTCCAATTTATAAAAATCCCCAAAAATATTTTCTGGACACTTTGAGATGTCTTTTATTTTTTAGATTTTTTATTTTATTTTTTTGAATTATTTTTCATTTAAAAAGGATTTATCAATTGGAGGTGTTTTGTTTGATCTATTTCTTGACATGTTTTAGTTCTTGATTTGTTTTTGCTTCTTCCTTTTGATCCAATGACTGAAAATCAATCCTCATATCCATGATGAGTTGATCTATTTTTGAGGACCATTTTGGCCCTGTTTGGTTGTGTTTTGGTTTGACTTTGACCTTACTTTTGTTGACCCTCGATAACCCTCTCTCAAATTGGTGCATCCATGTGAATCAATTTCTTTGAGGATGATTTGAGATGACTTTGGTTATGATTTATTGCCCTCTGTTTGCCAACATGTTTATGTACTTGTGACATATTATTTGGCCCTTTTTGAATCATTTTCCTAATTTTGAGGTAACTTGCAAGTCAAGTTACCCCAAAGGGAGGTTCATACATACACATTGACCTAGTTTGCTTTGGAGATGACATTTATGGATCCTTTGAGCCTTCAATTCCTTTTGATTCATGTTGCTAACATGTTAAGGTTGTTGGTTGCTCAATTTTAGGTCATGAAATTGTGTTTTGCTTGTTCAAACTTGTGTTTCTTTTGGAGTTTCCATTTAGGGTTTCCATGTGTGACATGTTTGCTTTCCTTTATGTATGTGCTTGCATTTTCTTTTGGCGTGATTGCTTTTGCTTTTGAGCACTTTTCTCTCACCCCCTCTTCTATCCCATGACCTTGAAGTATCATTTAAGGTGGCTTAGTCCCTCCTTAGGAGGTACTTGAAGCATACCTAAAATGATGAATCCTTGAGGACTTCTTTGTGCTTTCTTTTACACTTTGTTTGTGATGCTTATGGTTGAGTGCATATTATGAGTTCTTTTTTGTCCTCATATAGCCTCCCATCCTCACTTTGTTTTAAGCTTTCCTTTCATTTGATTTGGCTTTTGGCACTTGTGGTTGATGTTGTTTGGCTTATGTCATTTCATCCCACTTTTGGTGCATTTTTTTGTGTAGTTTCCTCTTGTTGCGTGATTTCATCTTGTGCATTTCTTTCTCTCTTCTTATTTTGCATTCTCATATGCATGCTTGAGGTTGAGATGGGCTTGTGGAGGCAACTACCCCACACTATTTTCCTCCCTCACTTTCATTCTATTTGTGCATTCTATGTTTGCATAATTGCATTTGAGTGTTCCTTTCTTCTTCTCTTCTTTTGTCTTTCTTCCCTTAGGATCTCTAATCTCTCTTCTTCAAGAGAGGTTATGATAGAATTTAGATTCTTAACCATGCATGATAACATTAGGTAGTTCCCTTGTGTATCCCAACTTTAAGTCCACTTTGCATGACAACTTCTAGGTTTGGGTTAGTCTCGCTTTAGTAGGTCCTTTCTCTCCTCATCTTCAAACACTCATAAAACACATAATAAAGGCTAATGAATGTTGTACGCTGCGAGCCTTAAGCTACTTTGGAAATGGTGATTGAGTGTATTCCTCTCAATTGCCAAGAGTGTTTAGTATACACCCTTAGGGTGATATGCGACGCAATCGCTCCTAATTCATAGTCTCTAGTGCAACATGAGTTACAAATCAAACACAAGAAACTTCTTTTCTAAAAAACATAAAAACAAATCATTGAACTTCTTTTATCCTTTGGAACTGTTAATAATGAAAAATCTTTTCAGATAAAAGAGTATTGTTAACTCTTAGTTCTACCGCAAACTATAACGCCTAAGTCTCCAATGGTCGTGCTGCATACACCAACTGCTAGAACAGTTTGTTAACCTTACTTGGATAAAACACTTGAACCAACCTGTGGTCTCGTTAGCCCGAACTACGTTTGCTCTGATCTCTCATACCTGTTGAGAGTATGTAGGCACAAGACGCGATGTCTTGGCGAGCAACCTTCCCCCCTTTGCCCGTAGTTAGCCGAAATACGTTGACTCTGACTTTCCCATTGCACCAGGGAGTACGTAGGCACAAAGCGGCAATGGTTTGCCGAGTCTTTTTTCTTTTCTTTTGTCCCTTAGACCTTAAGCTAGATAGATAATCACCCTTTTAGATAGACAACTATGCGTGGATCCCGTCGAGTACGACGAACGTGAGGGGTGTTCATACCTTCCCATTGTGTAACCGACTCCCGAATCCAGGACTTGGTTACGATGATCTCGTCTTTTCCCTTTTTCGTCAGGTTTTTCCGATCGTTTCCTTTCCCTCTCTTTGGGATAAATAACGAAAGGTGGCGACTCTTCTGTTTTTCGCCAGGTGTTTTTCGTAGTTGCGACAGTGAGACCATGCAACGACCACATATATCTAAGCCTAAGATGTTAAGATGAAATAATTGAAGGAGATTAATGGGAAAGATTGGGAATGACTGCCAAACATACCTACCAAAGCATGGTGTAAGCATGCTTTTAATTACTTTTTATCCTAAATTTGATGTACTTATGAATAATGTATCTAAGGCATTTAATAGCACAATATTAGTGGCCATCGATGTAACACCCTTCTAAACCCCGCAGAATATATATAAATAATCGGAGTAATTATCATGTATCTCACAAAAGGGTGTCACATATAATTTCAAAACATCACACAATCACCTGTCATGCTCAATAACACTTAGAATAAATTAATGTTTTTCATACACTTTCACATTAGCATGTAACAACAGAATTATTTTAATCATAATAAACATAATGAAATTCTCATGCTCATCTCATTCATAATCAATACTTAGGCTTAAAATCCAATACTTCATATAATTCAAAATAACAATAACAGAATGATGTAGAGTACATAAAGTATCTCTCAAAACATGAACTCGAAACATTTCCCAGTGTTACATAGTTAGAGCATAACTCGACCCAAAATAAATAAAGACACAAATCAAGCTACTCCAATAGCTATATCGCGCTAGAAGCAACTCTACTCCTTGGTACCTGAGCGATTTCGTATAAAACATCATTCCAAAAGAAGGGTGAGAATTCCCATAATTATTGAAATCATAAGATAACAATTAATTTTAAGGCATACAAGTATAATCACAATCATTCTCACACTTTAAAGTTTTATCAACAAAGTACACTCAAGTAATCATACCATTTACAAGTATATACATACAACCTATAATTTAACCAATTCAACAATTCACATAGATACACATTATCTCATATCACAAACATATACACAATGAAACTCAATGCAAGAGTCAATGCAACTCATGCCATGTGATACTGTTGGGGAGCCCAGGCAGCCAGAAAACAAAACAAGGCGAGACTATAAAAGAAGTCCCCAACAGAGTCGCCAACTGTGGCATCACTGCGAAAAGGGCCGGCAATGACAGAAGAGTCGCCACCTTTCGTTATTTATCCCAAAAGAGGGAAAGGAAACGATAAGAGAAAACCTAACGAAAACGGGAGAAGACAGATCATCGCAACCATATCTCAGGTTCAGGAGTCGGTTACGCAAGGGGAAGGTATTAGCACCCCTCACGTCCGTCGTACTCGACAGGATCCACGCTTGTTGTCTATCTAAAAGGGTGTTTACTATCTAACTAAAGGTCTCAGGGAAAAAAGAAAAGAAAAGAGACTCGACAGAGCATCGCCAATCTGTGCCTACGTATTCCCTCGTGCAATGGGAAAGTCAGAGTCAACGTAGTTCGGAAAACTACGGGTGAATGTGGGGGAAGGTTGCTCGCCAAGATGTCGCAGTCTTGTGCCTACGTATTCTCATCTGGTACGAGAAATCAGAGAAAACGTAGTTCGGGCTAACAAGAACACCGGTTGGTTCAACTGTTTTTACCCAAATAGGGTTAACAACTAGTTCTAGTAGTTAGGTGTATGCAGCTCGACCATTAGAGACTTAGGCGTTACCTGTTTGCGGTAGAACCAAGAGTTAACAAAACTCTCCTTATGAAAAAGGTTTTCCAATTAAGATCCCGAAGGATAAAAAGGTTTAAAGTTGTTTTTGTTTTTTTAGAGAATAAGTGTTTTGAGTTTGATTTGTAACTCATGTTGCACTAAAGACTATGACTTAGGAGTGAATGTGTCGCATATCGTCCTAAGGACGTACACTAAACACTCTAAATAATTGAGAGGAAGCCACTCAACCACCATTTCCCAAGTACTTAAGGCTCGTAGCATACAACATTAATTAGCCTTTATTAAGTGTTTTGAGAGAATTTGAATATGAGAAGAGAAAGGACACACTAAAGGGAGACTAACTTAAACCTAATAGTTGTCATGCAAAGTGGACTTAGAGTTGGGATGAAAGGGACTGCTACCTAATGTTCTCATGCATAGGTTCAAGCCTATGGTCTATCATAATCTCAAGAGATTAGAGATCCTAAGGGAACATGGCAAAGAAGAAAGAAGAAGAAGGAAGCATAAGCAAAACATAAGATAACATGAAATAAGAAAGAATTTATATGCAATGCAACACACAAGCAAAGGGAGGAAAACGTGTGGGGGTAAATACCTCCACAAGCACATCTCGACCTTTATTAATGCAAGAAATAAGTTGCAAAAAGAATGCACACAAAGCAAAGAAATGCAAGAAAGCAAGCAAACATGAACATTCAAGCACATAATCACTTTGAACGACAACTACGAAAGTATGCCCTCAAGCGGAAACCAAACATGCGCGCCGAAGCAATCACGATTAAACAATCGAGAATAGTGGCATATATCCAAAACATCTCACTCCTAATGCATCACACCGATCCATGATGATTCGAAGTGAAACGGTGCCGAAATGACGTTGAAAAACAGCAAACAGGCTTGCTGGCACAGTGTTAATCAATTAACACCAGGGGTTAATCGATTAACCACTTAAAAATGATGGAAAATTTGAATATTTGTATTGGTTAATCGATTAACCAATTGGTTAACTAATTAACACTATTCCAGAGGCAAAAAACAACAGAAAACAGCAGCAGAAAAGCACTTTTCAGCAACTTATCACTTAAGCAAACATCCACATGATCTCATAAAAAATTGTGCACGAAATTAAACCAGCAAACAGTGATCTAAACAAGATGTAAGCACATCTAAACAGCACCATCACAATTCATATTGATCAAGAATGAATCAAATCAATCAAAAATGAAAATCAACATGATTATGCAAAATAAGCTCAAAATGCAATAGATATAGAATTCCAACCTTCGAAGCGGAGAATTGCTTCGGTGAATGTTGATTTACTTTAAATATGTGGATCCAAGCAAGAAATCCGGAATTCCTTCAAGATCCAAGTCAATTCTTGCAGTAGAAGTGATGATCCACCAAGATTAAGCCAAAATGATCCAAATAATCACTTCTAAATCCACTTCAAAATTCAGATCCAAGTTTGCACGAAAATTGGATGAAGAAAATGATTCAATGAAGATGATGGATGAAGGTTTGAGCTCTTGAATTCAATGATTCCAATGGAGAATCAAGGAGTTCAAATGGAGGAGAGCTTTTGTGAAGGTTTTGGAAAATGGAAAGTTGAGAGCAAATTGAGAGAATTGAGATGAATTCTGAAATGAGAGTGAAAAATGAAGATTAGATGTGTGAGGTTTGGAGTAGATCACTTAAATACTCCTTAGGTTTGGATCGAAATGAAAGGTTTGGAATGTGGTGTGGAAAATTTGGTTTGGAATGAGGAATGGAGATTTGGAGGGAAAATGAGATTAACCAAAATTCAAGATGATTCTAGATCCTTCCCAAGTGTAAAAATGAACTTCCAAGTGATCAAAATTGGACCACAAAGGGAATCCCTTTGAAAATTCATGTGCAGAGGCAAAACCTGCACTAGTTTATTGATTAACAGTTTGGGTTAATCGATTAACACTGTTAAAATTTCAAATCTGGCCTGATTTTGATTTGGTTAATCGATTAACACATTTGGTTAATCGATTAACACCTTCAAAATTTTGAATTTGGCTCCTTTTGGAGGGAAATCTGCCCGTTCGCCCGTTTCTTGCCGTTTTGAGCTCTGTTAAGCTTCCGAAACTTGTTCTTGAATGTCATAACCATGAAAATGCTTGAGATAGCCTGAATGCTGCTTTTTGAGCTGAAAAATACCCTGCAAAATAAAATAAAATCGGTCGCCTGACCGCTGGGCAGACTAAATGCCAGGACTCTAATGCTTGCTATTCAGGTTCATGCACTGAGATGAAAACTAAGCCACGTGAAAACCTTGATCCTCTGTGTCAAGGACTAATGCTATGCAAATGCAGAAATGCGAAAATTCAAAGAAACAAAAGCCAGTTAAGGTTAAAACGGAAGGGAAAATTTTGGGGTGCAACAGGTACCAACAATTGTTATAATTTTCCGGTTTTTAAATTTAAACCGGGTCTGTTCCCTAGACCAATAACACATAAAAAGCCTATTCCCTAAACTTTCAAACCCCGCTCTAGGTTTAGGACAAGTCACTAGCTCCCACGAAACTAACATGCATTGTCTCTTGACACAAATGATGCAAGTGCAAGTTCACAACCATATGAAATTAAGATCATTCCCTAATCTTAACATTCATGCATATCTTCAATAATTCATCACACTTGAATTACCACACAATCACACATACTTGCACATTTTTATCAATTATTCACACAGAATTCATTTTCAATGGTATACAATACATTTTACAATACAATCACAATGGTATTATCATTAAAAAATTAATAAATATCATTAGTTTCATGTTATCACACACCAAAATATACTTATACAAGCACACACAAGTATTCGATAAATTATCCACAAATAATTTCACAACCGACAACAATTCATTAATAGAACATATACACAATTGACTTCCCAAACATATTAGATATAAAAATATTGGGCAACCAATTATATTAACTATACTATTTTATAGCTCTATCCATTAGCTTTCCAACGCTTCGAACAGGGACCAAAACAGACTTACGGATCAAAAGTTATGGCCAAAGTCGTTGAAACAAAATATTTACCAATACATAGCCTTGCTTCGATCATTAGCGGCAGATCGGTCAACGCATGGAAGGCCGAAATAAAATCCAGAGAAATGCATTCAGCATGTGTCGACCGCTGCAATGTATGCGTCGACGCAAACAACGCAGAATGCAAAATTTTCTGCGTTTTTCACCGTTGAAGGCCTTTCGGACCTTCGATTTCAATTCCGTAAAAAGCCCCAGTTTCAGAATTCGAAATGCTACCATTATATGACAATTATAATAGCCTGCAATACATATTTAAGGATCCTACCATCATATATCATGTATTCATTAATTTCAAAACCATGGAAATTAGGGATTTTTATCCTAAATATGATACTATCCATCATACACTATCATACAATCCCAATAATCATATAAAAATCCACCCTTACCTTGGTTTTTGGATGATTCTTGAGTCCTATCTCTTGGTTCTTCTTCTTTTCCACCATTCCTTCTCTCTAGCCTCTTTCTTTCTCTTTACTAACTTTTTCTTTCTATTCTTTTTTTAAACCCTAACATTGTCTTAATCAATTGGGCTTAACTCAACCAACTCCCACTTACTATTCACACATCTAATTCAATAAATCAGATACTTAGATTAAATCAATTAACTCATATAAATTAAATAAGTCAATTAATTTATATAAACCCAATAATTAATATAAATCAAACAATTCATACAAATTCAATAAATTAAAGAACTCATTTAAATCAAATAATTCAAGTAAATCGAAGAAATCACATAAATTAATTAATTTAAATAAATCACATAATTCAATTAAATCCATTAAATCAAATAGCGACAAAATTGCACAATTAATCAATTAATTTAATTAATAAATAATTACTAAAATTGGGGTGTTACAACCCTCCCCCACTTAAAATATTTTTGCCCTAAAAAATTACCTCAAACGAATAACTCGAGATAAGACTCCCTCGTCTGACTCTCAAGCTCCCAAGTCACGTTTCCACTAGCTAGTCCTCCCCAAGTGACCTTCACCAAAGAAATCTCTTTACCACGAAGTTGCTTCAACTCCCGATCCTCTATCCGCATAGGTGATGTCTCCATAGTTAGGATATCTCTTACCTGCACATCATCTACTTGGACTACATGAGATGTATCCACGATGTATTTCGTCAACTAAGATACATGGAACATGTCATAGAGATTAGCAAGTGACGGCGGCAAAATAACACAATAGGCTACCTCTCTTATCCACTTCAAAATCTGATAAGGACCAATGAAAAGCGGCGTCAACTTACGCGACTTCAATGCTCTACCAACACCAATTATCGGAGTAAGCCGAAGAAACACATGATCTTCATCTTGAAACTCAAATGCTTTTCTCCTCTTGTAATGATAACTCTATTGACAACTCTGAGAAATCTTCATCTTCTCCTGAATCATCTTAATCTTATAAGTAGTTGTTGGACTATCTCGGGTCTAACCACGACACTCTCTCCCAACTCATACCAACACAATGGCGTCCAACACCACCTACCATACAATGCCTCAAGTGGTGCCATTCTAATACTCGAATGAAAACTATTATTGTAAGTAAACTCAATCAAAGGTAAGTAGCTATCCCAAGCTCCTCCCTTTTCCAACATACAAGCTCTCAAAAGATCCTCAAGTGACTGAATCTTCCTCTCAGTATGACCATTTGTCTACGGATGATAAGCAGAACTCAAACATATTACGTAACTTCTTACCCAAAGCACTTTGAAAACTTTCCCAAAATCTCGAAGTAAACCTCGGATCTCTATTTGACATAATTCTAGACGGAATACTATACAAACTGACAATCCTCTCAATGTACAGCTTTGCCAACTTCTCCAATGGGTAATCCATTCACGTTGGAATAAAGTGAGCAGATTTCGTCAATCTATCCATAACAACCCAAATATCCTCATGATTACTCGGTGTTCTAGGTAGACCAGATACAAAATCCATCGATATGCTATCCCATTTCCACTCAGGAATAGATAACGGTTGCATCAAACCCGACAGTTTCTGATGCTCAATCTTCGACTTCTGAAAAGTCAAACATGAATATACAAACTTGGCAATGTCTTTCTTCATACAAGGCCACCAAAATACCTTCCTCAAATCTTGATACATCTTAGTAGCACCGAGATGAATACTCAATCCACTACGATGCCCTTCCTCAAGAATACTCTTCTTCAGCTCAACAATATTTAGAACAGAAACTCTATCACAACATAATACCATTCTCATCAATCCAAAAATCACCACCTTGACCTTAATTTATCAAAGTCAACCGATCAACATAACTCAAATCAGATTTCTCACCTTCTCTTATCTCATCAAGAATGTCACTAGTAAGTTTCAACATACCCAGCTTAACTCCATAAGATGTCTCTTCACAAACCAAACTCATATCTCGAAATTGATCAATCATTTCCAACTCTTTTACCATCATCATCGACGTATGCGTCGATGCAAACAGCGCAGAATGCAGAATTTTCGGCGTTTTTCACCGATGGAGGCCTTCCGGACCTCCGATTTCAATTTCGTAAAAAGCCCCAATTCCTGAATTCGAAATACTACCATTATATGACAATTATAATAGCCAGGAACACGTATTTAAGGATCCTACCATCATATATCATGTATTCATTAATTTCAAAACCATGGAAATTAGGGATTTTTATCCTAAATATGATACTACCCATCATACACTATCATGCAATCCCAATAATCATATAAAAGTCCACCCTTACCTTGGCTTTTGGATGATTCTTAAGTCCTCTCTCATTGTTCTTCTTCTTCTCCACCCTTCCTTCTCTCTAGCCTCTTTCTTTCTCTTTACTAACTTTTTCTCTCTTTCTATTCTTTTGTTAAACCCTAACATTGTCTTAATTAATTGGGCTTAACTCAACCAACTACCACTTACTATTCACACATCTAATTAAGCCCAACTAAATAATCTAACAATTCTACATTATTCTACCAAATAGAATAAATTAATTAATTTAATTAATTCAATAAATCAAATATTTAGATTAAATCAATTAACTCACATAAATTAAATAAGTAAATTAATTTATATAAACCCAATAATTCATATAAATCAAACAATTCATACAAATTCAATAAATTAAAGAATTCATTTAAATCAAATAATTCAAGTAAATAGAAGAAATCACATAAATCAAGTAATTCAAATAATTTACATAATTCAATTAAATCCATTAAATCAAATAGTGACAAAATTGCACAATTAATCAATTAATTTTATAAAGAAATAATTATTAAAATTGGGGTGTTACAATAGATAAACCAATATTAATTATGTTTGAGTGGATAAGAAACTACCTCATGAATATGAATGCTATCTTAAGAGAAAAAGGTTGATAGATGGCATCATAGGATAATTACTAGACCTAAAGTTATGTTAGATAAGGAAATAGAACATACAGGGAATTGGATTACAAACTGGTCTGGTGAAACATTATGGCAAGTTAAACATATCCATACCATGAATAGTTTTATCGTGGATACTTCAGAAAAACATCAACTTGTAAATTTTGAGAATTAGTAGGCATCTCTTGCAGACATGCAAAGTCGCATTAGGTTTTAGGAACCAATGCCTTGAAAATTATGTGGATGATGATTATTCTCAGGAGACTTATGTGACATGTTATGGTTATAATGTAAGTCTTATTAATGGATAAGACATGTGGCCGGCGGTTGACATGGAAGAAATGTTATCTCCATCATATAAAAGAGGACTTGGAAGGCCAAAGAAATTTAGGAGAGGGGAACCTGATGAAGACCCTAATAAGGGAAGGATACAAACAAGTTATTGTTGCACAAGATGTAGTCATGACCATAATGCAAGAAGTTGTACAAGTCAAGTGGTTGATGTCGCAACTGCGAAAAGGGGGGCCGGCAGAAACAAACAGAAGAGTCGCCACCAAACATTATTTATCCCAAAGAGAGGGAAAGGAAACGATCGAAGAAAACCTAAGAGAATGAGAAAGACAAGGTCATCGCAACCAAATCTTGGATTCGGGAGTCAGTTGCGTAAGGGGAATGTATGAGCACCCCTCACGTCCGTTGTACTCAACGGGATCCACGCTTGTTGTCTAATCTATGGGTGAAAAGTTTTCTATGAGCTACTTCTAAACGGGGGTAAAAGGAAAGAAAAAACTCGATAGGACATCGTCACCCTATGCCTACGTATTCCCTCGTGCAATGGGAAAGTCAGAGTCAACGTAGTTCAGGAAACTACAGGTGATAGGGGTAGGTTGCTCGCTAAGACATCATCATCTTGTGCCTACGTATCCTCATCTGGTATGAGAAATCAGAGCAAACGTAGTTCAGGTAACCTAGACCAATGGTTGGTTAAATGTTTTTCATGTGTGACGTTAAATCTCCATTCCTGCAGTTAGAGACAATACATGTTTGCGGTAGAACAGAAAAGTAACATACTCTTTTCTGAAAATGAGTTTAAAACAATCCTGAAGGATGAAAAGGTTTGAATTTTATTTGTGAGTTTTAATGAAGTGGATTGAGTTAGTTGGAGACTCACGTCACACTAAAGACTATGACACGGGGGTGAATGTGTCGCGTATCGCCCAAAGAGAATACGCTAAACACTCTAGACAAGTGAGGAGAAGCCCCCTACTCATCATTCTCCATGTTGTTATGGCTCGTAGCGCACGATGTTTATCGTTCTTTGTTAAGTGCCTTGAAGAAATTTGAGTTGAGAAGAGAGAGACAAACACAAGGACCTAGGGGAAACTGAACCTTAGTTGTTGTCATGCAATGTGGCCCTAAAGTCAGGATTAGGAGGGAAACTAACCTAATATTTTCATGCTTGGATTGAAAGCCTAATGTCTCACCTACCTCAGACTTAATCGGAAATTAAGTCAAGCTAGGAATCCTAAGGGATCATGCGGATACTGGAGGTAAACAGCAAGTAAACACGAAGCGACAAAATCACAGATAACGTCAAATTTGAACAGAAAATAAGCACAAGTATTTACAGACGCATTCGAGAATTAATTGGAATTAAAAAAAATAAAAGGGATTAGTTAAGTTAAAAGTCTAATTAGTCAAAACTAAATCTAAATACTAACTAACTAAAATCTATAATTAATTAAAAAAACCAAAAGATAAACCTAAATTAGTCAAGGTTAAATCTAAACTAATCTAAATAATAAACTATTCTACACTAAGATAAATTCTAAAATTAAAAACTAATTCTAAATATAATCCTATGATAATTTAAAACAAAACTAATCTAATTTCTACGGTTAATCTTAAATTCTAAAATAATTAAATTAAGTCTTAATCTAAAGTTATTAAACTCAAATATAAAACTAAAGTTAATTAAGGTCTAATTCTAACTCTAAATTAAATTCTAATTCTAATACCAAAATCTAATTAGTTTTCTAGTTTAAAAAATAAATTAAAACCTAATTTTATCAAACTCTAATTAAAATTAAATCTAATCTAATTAAAAACTAATCTTGTCTAATTTCTAAAGTTAACTAAATTCTCAATTAAATCTAAGTTAAATAAAATAATAAAATCCTAAGTTAATCCTAATTCAATTCTAAATTAAAAGAAAACCAAATTATTATAATCTAATTAAAATTAAAGCTAATTAATAATTCTAAACAAAAATAGTTCTAACAGTTAATTAAAACTAAAATTAAACTAAAGTTAAAACTAATATTAAATTAAAAGTTAAAACTAATAAATGCTAACATAAAAAAACTAATTTAATTACTAACAAAATCTAAACTAAAATTAAACTAAGTTAATACTGATATTAAACTAAACTAAATGCTAAAAAAACTAATTAAACTAAATTAAATGCTAAAAAATTGATTTAATTACCAATAAAATCTAAACTAATCTCTCTCTCTCCACCCACGATTTTCTCTCCTTCTCATGATTTTCTCTCCTTCCCATCGCCTGTTTCTCTTCCCCACTTTTTCTTCTCCCAACGGATCTTCCTTTTCCCATCGCCTTTTCACTCTTAATGCTCTATCTCCCTCACGTTATCCTCTCCTCTTCCTATACTCTTCTCCTCTCCCAACAGATTTCTCTCTATTCCTCACTCTCAGACTCTCTCCACTTTCCTCTCTATTCCTCACAAAATCAAATTCCTAAATCACTCACAACCAAAAGATTATATGCATCATTTAAAGAGAAAAGTCAGTGCAACCTGTGAAACACCAACAATGCAACGACCCCATTGACACTAAGAACAAACCTTAAAGCTCTCGGTCTTCCCCCCTTATTTCAATCTTGTTTTTTCCCAAAGCACAGGCTCGATTGCCTTATGTTCCATTTTGTATGAAGCTTCTCTTTATCTCAGATTCTTTGTGCCTGGTTCAAATCTAGGTTTTGTTATTGAAGGAGTTTTAGAAGATGGGGATAGTTTCTGCGAGAAATTTTAAAAAAATAAAATGGAGTTGTGGTTTGAAATAGGAAGATAGGAAGACGAAGGAGCGGAGTGTATGAGGATATTAAAAATGAAAGGTAAATCCTCTATGTTCTTTATCCCTTCCGCTGAATTTCGTTATTATCTCCCTCTAAATCATTTTTTTCTGAGTCCCCATTTTATGGTGGTTTTTTTAGTGGGTTTTTGATTTAAAGATGATGTGTAATGGATTGAAGATGAAGGAGAATATGGGAATTGAGGTTGAAGAGTTGATGAGGATGGCCGTGAGGAGATTTTTCGGAGTACTGTTTTTTTTACCGGGTCCTCTCTTTTTTCCTTCTTCTCCTTTTTAACCATTTTAAATCTTGCCAGCTAAGTTGAAGGTACATCTTAATTTTGTCTTGTTCTTGATATTTTATCTTCATTGTAGGTCGCGTTGCCTTTTGTCGGGCGTGGTTTTGTTTCTATTCTAGTCTTGTTGCCTGCAATTGTGCATAAAAACTTTGTGCAGGCTTGGTTAGTGGTACATGGTTATTGTGGTCAAGGATGAGAGCAGTGTCCTGTTAAGGTTTGGCTGAAGAGATCATGTGATGTTGGTTTTGCAACAGAAAAGGCCAAGAAATACGGTTTTGCGGGTTTGCTGGCAGTGGGGCTTTTTTTTCACAACAGATTTTGGCTATTTGTGATGTGCAGAAATTGTGCAGTTTGGTACATTTGTTTGGAGTGTAGTGTAGGTAGCTGCTTGTGGTATGGTGGGGGTCATGTGGAGGACTTGAGGAAATTGGGGTTGGGGGAACACTGCTGTCACATTATTTTTCTTAATTTTTCTTGTAGTAATTCTAAATTTAACTAATTAAAAAAACTTATCCTAATATAAACTTAAAACTAATTCTAAAATAAAAACTATTTCTGAAAATAAACTATTTCTAAAAAATAAAAAATATCTCTAAAAAATAAAAACTATTTCTAAAATAAGATAAAATAAAAACTATTTCTAAAAATAAAAACTATTTCTAAAATATAAAAACTATTTCTAAAAATAAAAACTATTTCTAAAATATAAAAACTATTTCTAAAATATAAACTAACTCTAAAAAATAAAAATTATTTCTAAAATATAAAAACTATTTATAAAAATAAAAACTATTTCTAAAATATAAAAACTATTTCTAAAATATAAACTAATTCTAAAAAATAAAAACTATTTCTAAAATATAAAAACTATTTCTAAAATATAAACTAATTCTAAAAAATAAAAACTATTTCTAAAATATAAAACTATTTCTAAAATATAAACTAATTTCTAATCTAGATAAAACAGAGTTAAACAACTAATCTAATTTTAATTAAAACTAAATTATTAACTATTAAATTCCAAATACGAAATATTTTAAGCTAATAAAAGTTAAATTCTAAAATATTCTAATTAACCCTAAACTAGTTACTAAAACTAATTCTAAACTAAAATAAAATTAAACTAAATAAATCCTAAATCTTAATTCTATTTCTAAATCCTAAATTCTAATTAATTTCTAACTAAATGATAATTCTAATTCTAATTTATTTTCTAAATTAAAATTTTAACCCTATTTCTAATTAAATCTAATTAATTAATATTACAACCTTACTATTATTAACATAACTAAATATTAACTATTAAAAACTAATATTAAAAAGGTTGTAAAATCCTAACTGATTTAAATAAAACAAAATCAAACATAAGTTAACAAACGACTATTAAAAAATAAATCACAAATAAAAATGAAAAAGTTAAGTAAAGCTCAAAACCGAAAAAACGAACGTGCTTAAAATATTAGCGCGAAACAAACCACTCGGAAGAAATGCAACACTCCGTCCAATTTCAAAATAAAACTTATCCGTCGAAATGATTTCAACCGTCCAAAACGCGAACAAAGCGACTGTAATTCCGATAAATCCATTCCGGCTGATAACATGGATAGTATGTGAGAAATGATCGACCTAGATCATATGCAGATGAATGCGAAGCAAAAGCCAGTTAAAGTTTAGAAAATGCGAGGGAAAATTTTAGGGTGCTACAACTACCCTATTCAATTGTCCTTTGCAGTCTGTTGGGATGTATGCAATTGGAGCTCGGTCATACGTCATCAACAAAATTTGACCGAAAGAAAACAAACCAGGTTATCACGTTAATGAATCCTAAAGTCACATCGTCAATAGGAATTGACGGAAAGAAAACCAAATCCAAAGATCAGCTCGTCTAAGGGTAGACGGGAAGAAAACCATATCCAAAGATCACCTCGGAGAATTTCAAAACCACCTCATCAATAGGAATAGACTGAAAGAAAACAAATCCGGTGAAACACATCAGTAAATCCCAAAACCACATCGTCAATAGGAATTGATAGAAAGAAAACCAAATCCAAAGAACTACATCATCAATAGGAATTGACAAAAAGAACACCAAATCCGGAGAAACACGTCAGTGAATGTCGAAGCCACATTGACAATAGGAATTGACGGAAAGAAAACCATGTCCAAAGAACCACATCATCAATAGGAATAGACGGAAAGAAAACAAAGTCCGGAGAAACACATCAGTGAATCCCAAAGCCACATCGTCAATAGGAATTGATGGGAAGAAAACCATATCCAAAGAACCACATCATTGTCGCGATGAAAATTGGATACCAAGCTATTGATTAACTTGAATCTTAATTCATTTACAACCGGTCTTTGATTTATCCGAAGGAAAGGTTAAAGAAGGAAAAAACCTAATTTTGCACTGTAAACACAATGCGGGGAGAGATCTAGGGTTTGGGGTTTGGTTAAGTTTATGGAAGGTATTAACATCCTAAACTTCTGTAGTACTCTACAGGAACCTCTTGTTTTATGTTGTTTATTGCTAAGGGTAAAGGGTAAAGAGAAGACCTAAGGGGTTAGTCCTAAGTATACTCGCCAAGACGTCGCATCTTGTGCCTACATATCCTGACGGGAATGGAATCAGAGTATTTGTAGTTCCCTTAAAGGGTTTGAGGAGCTTCTTGACTATGGTCAAGGTTTCCAGGGGGAGGTAAGCGTTCATAAGGAAGCACTTACTTGGAGTACGGAGACTCCTATCTACGTTGAAAGTTGAATTAAAAGGATGAAGGTATGTCCATGATGGGACGCCTAAGCATGAGTACGGGGACTCGAATCCTAAGGCTAGGGTGAGGGTAAAGGCATTGACACGGGGGTCAAATGGTGAATCTTTCCTTCGAAAACGGGAATTTGATAATGGTACATTAAAGCAAATGATAAATGATAATTGACAAAAATGAGATAGTGATATGCAAATGTGTACAATGGAAAATGATTAGAGATTGAGTTAAATTTGAATGGATAATGAGACATGATGATTAGATGGATTGGAGGAGAGTGATTAATTAAAAAGAAGAGAAGAAATTGTTTTTATGTTTTTTAGAATATTACCGAGTTAAGTTTAAGTCTAAGTTAAAAGGGACGTTATAATTAATCAAGTTGGGATAGAGAATTAAAAAAAAGTTAATCTTAAGTTTAAATAAGTCTTATTTTTTTTTTTGTATTTTTAAGTTAAAATATTTTTTGAGTTTTTTGTTTTTTAAAAAAAAAAAAGAAAAAAAAAATCTAAATCTAAATATATTTTTATTTATTGAAATTCTAATTCTAATTTTTTTCAATCCCTTCCCCCCTCTTTGGTCCGCCGATCTCTTTCACTTCTGATCTTCTTTTCTTCTCATTCTTCCGCCGTTATTCTCTTTCTTTTCTTCTAACTTCTTTGCCCTTCTTCTCTGTTTTCGTCACCTTTTCTTTTCATCACAAATCTTTGTTTGCCATCTTCTCCATCAATTTCTTCTTCAATTTCCTGCAAAACAAACAACAAACTTAATGGATTAATGTTAGCCCAAGAAAACTCATGGTTTAAATGATTTTTTTCGCAGGTTTCGAATGGGTTTTGAAGGTGGATTCACGGCGGCTGTGAAGACGACGAAGGTTGATACACGATTTTCGGTGTTCTGTTGAAGGGATTCACGGGTTTGAGGCTTCGTCGAAGAGGTTCCGACGATGTTGAGGTCGGGTCGTTGAAGGGTTTTACGACGGACTTAGAGATAAGTCTCTTTACAATTTTAGGTTTTTTGAATGGATTTCTGGTGCTCGAATTTGTTGTTGAACTCCGGGATTTCGTTAGGGTTTGTGTTCTTGCTCGGAATCCCCCCTTCTCTTAAAGTTGTTGCCTTCCTCTTTTTATAAGGTCATTGTATTGAATGTTGTTGGTTCTGATTGTCAGGGAGGGTGAATGCCTTTCCTTTTTCGCATGGACATGTTGGGTGACTGGTTTGGAAAGAAAAGAATTCACTTCCATTTTAATTTCAATATCAAATGAATGCCTTGATTTCCGATTTCCATTTTCAGGTAATTACATTTGATTGTGCTCGATTGCTTTGGATAGAATATGGATGACTTGGAACCAGTTTTGGGCAACAAGTAAATCCTCTTAACTCTATATGCTGACAAACTGATAATGGCTTTTGAACTTTCTCCTTCTAAAATCATTACGTGTGTCTGTTCCAGAAGGAAAAAACATGAGGCAGTTGTTCTTCAAGTCTTCCTAGAGACAAATCCGTTTCACCTACAATGAAAAGGAATATCTTTGCTTTGGTGTTTATCAACCCGGTTTCATGTCATGTTCTCTTTGACGGGTAAGTATGGTTATAGTCATTTTTCATACTACCTGTTCCCTTACATTTTAGTTCGAGAAGTTGAACCGACAATATTTCCCTTGCTGCAGGTCAAGATATTTGGACTAGTTCAGCTAGAAGGGGAGCTTGGTTTGAGTCAACATGAAGTTGTGGCTGTGGAGCATGACTTCCTCTGAGTTTCGATTTAACTTTAATTCCATTATAACTTCTGTGTAATTCAACTCGCAACTGTTTTAAATAACCGATTCTATGGCCTATCTTACATATTAAATAAGTATCCGCAGCTAGATAAGCTAACAATATATCGATGACCATGAAATCATTGGTGCTCCTCTCATCAGGTAATCAAGATTACATCCACTTCTCAGCGGGGCGATGTTATATTGATGCCGCTTTATATTCATGTATTGCAGTTATTCCTAAAGCAGACAAAGGGTGGCCATTCTGGCATTGAAGTTCGCGAGTCTCACTTATAAATTGTTGAAGAAGAAGTCGTTGAGCAGACACATTGGGATTCGGAAAGACGGTTGTGGTTGATGTTTGTAAAGCTTGTGGCTGGGACCAAGTTAGCAGCTTCTTAGGAACAGAGTTTAATGGTTTAAGAAACGAACTTGGCTTGCTTTCAAAACTGGATAAATTGGATGTAATGAATCTTCGAACGCTTTGCGTTTTGATGTGAAGATTTAGGATTTAGATTGGTGCATATTGTAATGGTTCTTAATCATTGGAGGTTTATTAAGAGTCGTGTGAAATTTGTATCGCACAGGATCCATTTTTACATAGAAGAACTTGTAATCTTAGTGTTTGTACCGTAATGGGAATTGAGTTGGCTTATTGCAAGTTCAATGCAAATTTCTGGGTATTAAAATTATGAATTTGATGTTCATTGTAAATCCTATCCCCCAAAAAAAGTAGCAGCCTTGTAGCTTGTGCGAACTTCTAACTTTCCAACCATAGTTTGAACAAACTTGGATCTTTATCTTGATAATGAATTGTATTTCCGCCTTGAGGAATCTAGAATGTAGCGTCTTGAATATCTTTTAGAAATGGTGAGCTTAAAAAACAACTTGAATAAAAATCGAACTTGTTTTGATGATGAAGTTAAAATAGTCCTTGAATCTTAAGTGGCTCCCACATATTGTGAATTCAATTTATGGCCTTGAACATCGCGAACCAACTTGACTGTGTGAAGATAACTTGTCTCTTGAACATGATGAGCTTAACACCATTTGAATCGTGAGAGAGGAGAGAAAAAAAGTGAATCCTGTCGAGGACTCGAATCATATAAGCCCACAAACTTGACGCTAATCATAGAATTCCTTTGAATTTTGATCAGTTGGACTTGATGTTAAAACTTGATGAAACCAAATGAAAAAAAATTTGTGCTTTGAATCATGACTGAGTCTTGTATAACTTCGATATTAGAACTTACATTTCATTCCCTCCACTTTTCATTAATCCTCAAGTTCGATATCTCTTTAAAATGACAATGATCTTTGAACAAATTCCAATTTAGTCACCGTTCAACCCCTTATCTTGAGAGGCTCACGGAAAGCCTTTGGCTACAACTTTCAGTAACCTTTAGACTACCCCACACTTTGTCACAGGAACTGATATCCTGAGGCCTCGGAAATGAAAAATATCATTTATAATCCCACATACCACCAAATTAACATCCAGTTCTTAAACAATCGCCCCTTGGAACCAGTGGATATGGGCTTTAATCCTCCTCAGGCAAAAGTTCGACTTTGTATTAGCCATAGGACCATTAAAATGAGGGTGGGTCCTTCTTTCACATCTACATGAGCACACACAAAACTTCAATAATGTTTGAATCTCCTATAGCAACTTAACTTCATAAAGAAAACAAAAAAATTGTTTAGAGTGGTTAGTTAAAGCAATAATGACTTAAATGATATGCAAGAAAATGCATAAGGAGGTGTGATCTTAAGGTAAAAAATTAGGGTGCGACAGATGCCCCTATTTAAGTTTCTTCTATCCGGAAATATGGAGATTGAAATCTTCGTCTCGACGAGATAGAAGGGACTTAAATACAAACATTGTACGAATGTTTGGCCCTAATATGCCACAAGATCCATATAATAAGATGATATGAAATGCAAGACCAAGGTCCTGTGTGGAAATGAAGCCATAGGGGGAGAAACTAAACACGACACACGGAAGAAACAGGCTCAACAAAGCGAGACTCAGGGGGAAAGAGATAACAAACATCAACAGTGGATCTCAAAAGTAAAGATATATAGTACATGCTACCAAGGATACGACAGTCTAAACAACGGGTGGGAAACTTGAAATTGAAGGATAACCTACTACCAATGTGGTGGCCTAGACAATGGCAACGTCCAAAATGAACTCTCTTGATCAGGACAGCATTCAGCTTTTCAATTGAGTATGGTGTTGAAAATAGTGTAAACAAAACCTCCCCATGCTTCATGGTCTGGATGCCATGAACGGGTCTCAGTTTCTTGTTATAACCTCCCCACACCTCATGGTTTGTGTGCCATAAATAGGTCTCAGTTTCTTGAAACAACCTCCCCATGCTTCATGGTCTGGATGCCATGAACGGGTCTCAGTTTCTTGTTATAA
The DNA here is from genome assembly GCA_963859935.3 of Lathyrus sativus. NCBI lineage: Eukaryota > Viridiplantae > Streptophyta > Magnoliopsida > Fabales > Fabaceae > Lathyrus > Lathyrus sativus. The sequence goes on from OZ012738.1 coordinate 227,772,626, forward strand.
CCTCCCCACGCCTCATGGTTTGTGTGCCATGAACGGGTCTCAGTTTCTTGAAACAACCTCCCCACGCCTCATGGTTTGCGTGCCATGAACGGGTCTCAGTTTCTTGAAATAACCTCCCCACGCCTCATGGTTTTTGTGCCATGAACGGGTCTCAGTTTCTTGAAATAACCTCCCCGCGCCTCATGGTTTGTGTGCCATGAACGGGTCTCAGTTTCTTGAAATAACCTCCCCACGCCTCATGGTTTGTGTGCCATGAACGGGTCTCAGTTTCTTGAAATAACCTCGCCACGCCTCATGGTTTATGTGCCATGAACGAGTCTCAGTTTCTTGAAATAAACCTCCCCACGCCTCATGGTCTGGATGCCGTGAACAGGTCTCAGTTTCTACCTGAAATGACGAAAACTCGTGAGAGCATCTTCACAGGGGATTAGAATATCACTGTAGATTGTAGAACTTCATCGGTAAATCTATAATATATTGAAGATCGTAAATTTCACCGGAGATCTTCAGAAAAAATATGAGCCGGTTGATTTGCAAATAAGTCTTCTCAAATAAAGAGAGATCAATTGTAATAAGCTTCACCAAACTTCCCGGAAGAGATTCCATTTGATGGAATCAGACTTGTGTAGTGAACTCACTGGGGAATACAATCCTGAGGAGTGCCTCTTATTGTTATAAAATGTATGAAACCTTGAAGTGTAATTTCTCAAATAAAGAGAAACATTTGTAAAATCTTCGACAAACTTCTCTGACGGATTTCCAAAGAGATGCCATTTGACGAGTTTATAATCTTGATAAACCCACCGTGGAGGGACAAACTGTCTAATAGAGATTGCCATTTGTCATCTTTGATAGAAAACCTGATCGAACAAGTTGCTTAAATAAAGAGGTTGCTTGAAATCTAGGTATAAAATGTCGTGACATTGCTGAAGAAAGTATCTTATCTTTGATGATGATCTCAATGGGGATTCTTCCTGAGGAGTCAAAGTGTAAAATAAATGCACGCTTAAACCAAATTGAAAAGCCTGGAGATATCCAAAGTTGTGATTCTCAGGGACCGAAGTTCAATTCAGGAAATAACTGAAGAGAAACTATCAAGCAGGACTCGACCATTGAGGCATGAGCTCAAATGGTATTTAACTAAAGCAACCATCTTCCACGAGGTTCGAACTTTGTGGGTAAATAGAAATATTGTGCTCTTTCTGCCTAGGGCTGACAACTCTACTTGAAGGGAGAAGACACACCCAGTTACTCGGGGATAAACACGACCAGAGCGACAGAACAAACAGACATAAAGATGCAAAATGCACATGCCATGCTATCTATCTATATGCTATGCGTATGTTGTATGCCGATGCTGACAAAATAAACGAACGGAGGCAAAAGGAGATGAAATAAACATCTCGAAGTAATCATCCGACCAATCTTCAAAGATAGAAGCACTACTGGGGATAAATGGAGAACTTTAGATATGGGATCACAATCCTGCTTCAAGGTTTCAAAACTCCTTATGTGGATAGAAGACATTCCACTTGAGGGTGTAACATCCTGCTCTTTTTTGACGGATTCCGTCAAGGCGGATCTCCTTTTCTAGAATAAACTTTGTAGATAAGATAAGTATCCTGCTTCACTAGAGGGTTTCCTACTGGAGTTGTAGATAGAGATACCCGAACTGACGTCTCGCAAAGGGATAATGGGGACGCCTGAGTTAACATAGTTGTTGAGCATGTCCGAGTTGAAACTTCATGGGGATGAGATAAACATCCGTTTAAGACAACCACTGGGAATTCTTGCATCGAATAGCTTCATCAGAGAATGACCACCTAAAGTGAAATTCGTCAGGGACATGAAGAACGTTATGGAAACAAAGCATTTTGGTCTTGATGAACTTCGTAATAGTCGCTATTTTAAACAATAAGTGTTATGAGTGGGTAACATAATCTTCATTTCTTAAATGCCCCAGAGTACATGCTTTATGGGAATGAGTCATTCCAAGAGGATTTTACAGAAAACATGGCGTCCAAAATGCCCCATTGTTTTCAAACTCTCGGAGATATTCGTCGAATCTCGACGTAACTGGCCCGGATTGACGATGTTATGCATAACTGAGTCTTCAAACTTGCTCTTGAGGACAATCAGACTTGTAAATGAGCAACGTGTCAATAACTTGCCCCTGTTCAGCAGAATCTTCAAGTTTCATCGTCGATGTCTATATGTAAACTTTATAAGATATCAGGCAAAATCGACGTGCATGAAATGCTAATCCTGAAACTATTAACGCAACATATATGTTTGTCTTGAAGTTTTTTTTCTGTTGAAAAAATATATCACAATGACTCGTGACCGAATCACTAGTTAGGATATGAATTTAATTTATAAAGCCAACATCAAATTGAGCATAACTCATAGGAGTCAGGAAACGTCATCTCATCGAGTATGCTTTCAAAATGAGCCCTACTTCAATTAGGTCTCTTAAAGGTTGTATCGTGGCTTGGTTCATGGTTTAAGAAACAAAGGATAAAGGCTCAAAGTTTATTTGTACCCACCCATTCTTCGTGATGTTCTCCAATCCTACATTCAGTTAACTTGATACGAGCACTCATCTCTCGAGGGGATTTTTATATGGTCGAGAACTTGTCGAGGCTTTGGACACGGTAGTCACTCACCTATTTCTTTTGGTGTTTGATCACACGACGTATTTCTTTACCGAGGATATTTCTTTGTGACCCTTTGTTTTTCCTTTTCGCATTTTCCATTCGCTAACTTTTTCCTGGACAAAGTCTTTTGAATTTGACTTTGAAGTCCAGCAGGATGCCTCAATTTAGCCTAAGCCTCCTTCATAGGTTTTGACTTAGCGGGCTTTTTCTTTTTCGTTCATCATTGTTATGTATATGAACAAGTCGTGTGACTCTTTTGAAAGGCTTGTGACTGCATCACTCTTTAGGTAGTCGAAGGATAGTCGTTATGTCTTTTTTTGTTGACTTTCAGCCTCCTAATGTGTGAGGAATAAATAAAGTGGATTCTCGAATGTTCACTCCTCCTTTTTTGAGAGTCTGGGCGCTCGATCAGCTTAACTGAAAACTACCCTGTCCCAGGTTAAAATTGAGGGTTTTTTTATTTGGAAAAGAAAACTCATACTTCAAGGCTCAAAGGGGTTAAAGAGAGATTATCTTCCTTATATCTCCAGTGTTTAGGATTTGAAACAATGCCTTACATCATCAGTAGGGTTTCATTCAAAAGCATACGACAATAGATCTTGCGTTTTTGATTCTTCATCCTCCCCCCAATTCTCTATCAAAGCAAGAGATTGGGTAAAGTTGGCATTATAAAACATGAAAAAGCATTTTATGAGTGAATACAAATGGATTTCTTCAAGACAAACATGTTTAGTGCATTATCATTCAAGATAAACAAGTTCCTACATGCCAATTATGCTTTTATAATCAAAGAAATAAAATACATATAAGAAAACGAAATGAACATCCAAACAAGCCCTTTTAAATAATTAACACAACGGCGTCCCATTCAAGATTGGGCTTTCTCTTTTGAAAGTCAACAATTTGTCGTCGATCATCTCTCGAACTTTTCTTGGAAAACTTTACCTTGCACTCTTCAATCAAATGCCCCAATACTCCATCATGAAAATCACAGCTGGTGTTTGAGTCGATCATCTTAGTATGAACATTCTAAGGATTTGGTATACACCGTGGAAATTGGGAATCCCTTTGAACAAACATGTTATCTTGCATAGGTTGAGATTGTATAGGAATATCCACTTGTTGAACATTGTCATCTGAAGGAAGATTAAATATCGAATTAGTCATCACCCTAAAACTGGTCCTGGGATCCATATCCTTCGTTCTCTTTACTATCCTTTAGTGATTGCTTCGAGCTTGGTCAGATGATCAAGACGTCAACTGACAGACAAAGGTAAAAAGTCGGATGAGCCACAGCAGAGAAGAGACACATGCATATGCAAATGCTAAATGAAGGATGCTATGCAAAAATGCAGATGAAAGATTTCATGGAATTCAAATATTAATAAACGTTACAGAATACCAAAGAAAATTCGTTTATTATTTTTTGATTTCGATTACAAATAAATATTCTTATAAGAGTCCTGGCATAGTAGCTAAATAAAAGCTAATAAAGTCCTAAGGAAGTCCTTCATCATGCTTGTTGATTTGTTTTTCTAGTTGGACTTTCTTGAATATAAGTTATCCACGATCGTCTTCTAAGGAGTAGTGTGATAGAGGAAAATAAATCCTCTATCTCTCTTCTTTTCTTGCTGGTAAGGAAGGAAGAAAGCCCTTGTTTACTTGGATCTTCAATATTGATGAAAGTCTTTTGAACTTCTGTTGATCTTCAATGATAATGGAAGTCTCTTGTATTTGTATTTCGAGTTTTCTTGATTCTTCAATCAGTGCCCTTAACTTCCTTAGGTCATCCAAGTTAGGACTCTTAAAAGAATATTTCAAAAAAAATTTCTATCGTAATCCATATTGGTTTCTGTAATGTTTATAAATAAACTCGGAATTCCATGAAACCAATGCAATGTGATGCTTATGAATGCAAGAACGCACAAACACAAGCAAGCACACAGATGCACAAGGATAGACAAACAGGGAACCTAGGTTTGCAACGAGCATGGAGCAAAGGGTATACCCATCCCCAAAGGGTGTGGACTAAAGGTTGATTGTACCTGCAGAACAAGGTTCTATAAAGATTCCCAAAGTCATTAGTCCATCTTTCGGATATTATCAATTTCTCGACTAACTCGGTGGTTAATAATATTCTCAAGAGAACCTCTTTTGAGTGTAGCATCGCGTATCAACTATTTCAGGACTACTCTCTCATAGTCATCACATTACATCCTAATAAAGGCCAAAGTGGGGTTAAAGGTAACTACGATCCTCAGTATCACAGGCTCCAATCGAAAATAGTGAATGTTTTCACGTGTACTCATTCAACAATACCATTTTCGAGAGGACCTCAACTGAGCGGTGATTCTCAAGTCATCTTGGTCGGGACTCAACTCCCTATAAGCCTCACCGAATATATCACCATCCTATCTTAAGTTCACCCAAGTCCGGGTGTACGACTTTGTCTCACCACTCAAAGGATATCAACCCAAAAAGCAATAAAAGAAATATACAAATAAGCAATTAAGCAAATATATAATAAACACGCAAAAATAAAACAAGTTAGGGAAACCCACTGAAGATTCCCCAGTGAAGTCGCCACATCGTTGTCGCGGTGAAAATTGGATACCAAGCTATTCATTAACTTGAATCTTAATTCATTTACAATCGGTCTTTGATTTATCCGAAGGAAAGGTTAAAGAAGGAAAAAACCTAATTTTGCACTGTAAACACAATGCGGGGAGAGATCTAGGGTTCGAGGGTTGGTTAAGTTTAGGGAAGGTATTAGCATCCTAAACTTCTGTATTACTCTACAGGAACCTCTTGTTTTATGTTGTTTATTGCTAAGGGTTATCTGCTTAAGGATAATGCTAAAGGGTAAAGGGTAAAGAGAAGACCTAAGGGGTTAGTCCTAAGTATACTCGCCAAGACGTTGCATCTTGTGCCTACATATTCTGATGGGAATGGAATTAGAGTATTTGTAGTTCCCCTAGAGGGTTTAAGGAACTTCTTGATTGTGGTCAAGGTTCCAGGGGGAGGTAAGCAATCATAAGGAAGCACTTACTTGGAGTGTGGAGACTCCTATCTACGTTGAAAGTTGAATTAAAAGGATGAAGGTATGTCCATGATGGGACGCCTAAGCATGAGTATGGGGACTCGAATCCTAAGGCTAGGGTGAGGGTAAAGGCATTGACACGGGGGTCAAATGGTGAACCTTTCCTTCGAAAACGGGATGTTGATAATGGTACATTAAAGCAAATGATAAATGATAGTTGACAAAAATGAGATAGTGATATGCAAATGTGTACAATGGCAAATCATTAGAGATTGAGTTAAATTTGAATGGATAATGCGACATGATGATTAGATGGATTGGAGGAGAGTGATTAATTAAAAAGAAGAGAAGAAATTGTTTTTATGTTTTTGAGAATATTACCGAGTTAAGGTTAAGTCTAAGTTAAAAGGGACGTTATAATTAATCAAGTTGGGATAGAGAATTAAAAAAAGTTAATCTTAAGTTTAAAAAAGTTTTTTTTTTTTTTGTATTTTTAAGTGAAAATATTTTTTGAGTTTTTTGTGTTTATTAAAAAAAAAATCTAAATCTAAATATGTTTTTATTTATTGAAATTCTAATTCTAATTTTTTTTATTTAAAATTTAACTAAACCTAAAAATTAAACCAAATAATAATAAAAAGGGGAAGTGGCTGATTAGAAGATTAATATAGGTTATTTAATTAAATAACAATATTAATTAAAAATGTAGATTTATTAGTTAATAAAAAAAAATTAAGTATGATTAATTGGATTAAATGCAGGTTAAAGATTTTAATTAGTGGTTAGTGGATTAATTAAGATTAGGGGGGATTAATGGTGGTTAATCAAAAGTTAATTAAGGAGTGGGGGCGGATAGATCACGTGGTGTGAGGGCTGCGGAGGTCCACGGTGGACTGCAAGTGTGGATCGGTGGATTAGATCCATTGGAGATCTAAAGGCCACGTGCGTAGGGTGCACGGTAAGGTGTGTGGGTGCACATACATATGATTATTACAACATATAAAATAAAATTGGAAACAAAAACCCTAGATTCAATCCCTTCCCCCCTCTTTGGTCCGCCGATCTCTCTCACTTTTGATCTTCTTTTCTTCTCATTCTTCTGTCGTTCTTCTCCTTCTTTTCTTTTAACTTCTTAGCCCTTCTTCTCCGTTTTTGTCACCTTTTCTTTTCATCAAATCTTTGTTTTCCATCTTCTCCATCAATTTGTTCTTCAATTTTCTACAAAACAAACAACAAACTTAATGGATTAATGTTAGCCCAAGAAAACTCATGGTTTAAATGATTTTTTTCGCAGGTTTCAAATGGGTTTTGAAGGTGGATTCACGGCGGCTGTGAAGACAACGAAGGTTGATACGCGATTTTCGGTGTTCTGTTGAAGGGATTCGCGGGTTTGAGGGTTCGTCGAAGAGGTTTCGGGGATGTTGAGGTCGGGTCGTTAAAGGGTTTCACGACGGACTTAGAGATAAGTCTCTTTACGATTTTAGGTTTTTTGAATGGATTTCTGGTGCTCGAATTTGTTGTTGAACTCCGGGATTTCGTTAGGGTTTACGTTCTTGCTCTGAATCCCCCCTTCTCTTAAAGTTGTTGCCTTCCTCTTTTTATAGGGTCATTGTATTGAATGCTGTTGGTTCTGATTGTCGGGGAGGGTGAATGCCTTTCCTTTTTCGCATGGACATGTTGGGTGACTGTTTTGGAAAGAAAAGAATTCACTTCCATTTTAATTTCAATATCAAATGAATGCCTTGATTTCCGGTTTCCATTTTCAGGTAATTACATTTGATTGTGCTCGATTGCTTTGGACAGAATATGGATGACTTGGAACTGGTTTTGGGCAACAAGTAAATCCTCTTAACTCTGTATGGTGACAAACTTATAATGGCTTTTGAACTTTCTCCTTCTAAAATCATTACGTGTGTCTATTCCAGAAGGAAAAAAAATGAGGCAGTTGTTCTTCAAGTCTTCCCAGAGACAAATCTGTTTCACCTATAATGAAAAGGAATATCTTTTCTTTGGTGTTTATCAACCCGGTTTCATGTCATGTTCTCTTTGACGGGTAAGTATGGTTATAGTCATTTTTCATAATTCCTGTTCACTTACATTTTAGTTCGAGAAGTTGAACCGACAATATTTCCCTTGCTGCAGGTCAAAATATTTGGACTAGTTCTGAGTTTCGGTTTAACTTTAATTCCATTATAGCTTCTGTGTAATTCAACTCGCAATAGTTTTAAATAACCAATTCTATGGCCTCTCTTACATATTAAATAAGTCGCCGCAGCTAGATAAGCTAACAGTATATCGATGACCATGAAATCATTGGTGCTCCTCTCATCAGGTAATCAAGATTACATCCACTTCTCAGCAGGGCGATGTTATATTGATGCCGCTTTATATTCGTGTATTGCAGTTATTCCTAAAGCAGACAAAGGGTGGCCATTCTGGCGTTGAAGCTTGCGAGTCTCACTTATAAATTATTGAAGAAGAAGTGGCTGCACAAGTGCATTGGGATTCGGAAAGACGGTTGTGGTTGATGTTTGTAAAGCTTGTGGCTGGGACCGAGCTAGCAGCTTCTTAGGAACAGAGTTTAATGGTTTAAGAAACGAACTTGGCTTGCTTTTAAAACTGGATAAATTGGATGTAATGAATCTTCGAACGCTTTGCGTTTTGATGTGAAGATTTAGGATTTAGATTGGTGTATATTGTAATGGTTCTTAATCATTGGAGGTTTATTAAGAGTCGTGTGAAATTTGTATCGCATAGGATCCATTTGTACATAGAAGAACTTGTAATCTTAGTGTTTGTACCGTAATGGAAATTGAGTTGGCTTATTGCAAGTTCAATGCAAATTTCTGGGTATTAAAATTATGAATTTGATGTTCATTGTAAATCCTATCCCCCCAAAAAAGTAGCAGCCTTGTAGCTTGTGCGAACTTCTAACTTTCCAACCTTAGTTTGAACAAACTTGGATCTTTATCTTGATAATGAATTGTCTTTCCGCCTTGAGGACTCTAGAATGTAGCGTCTTGAATATCTTTTAGAAATGGTGAGCTTAAAAAACAATTTGAATGAAAATCGAACTTGTTTTGAAGAAGAAGTTAAAATAGTCCTTGAATCTTAAGTAGCTCCCACATATTGTGAGTTCAATTTATGGCCTTGAACATCGCGAACCGACTTGACTGTGTGAAAATAACTTGTCTCTTGAACATGATGAGCTTAACACCATTTGAATCGTGAGAGAGGAGAGAAAAAAAGTGAATCTTGTCGAGGACTCGAATCATATAAGACCACAAACTTGACACTAATCATAGAATTCCCTTGAATTTTGATGACTTGGACTTGACGTTTAAACTTGATGAAATCAAATGAAAAAAACTCTTTGTGCTTTGAATCATGACTGAGTCTTTTATAACTTCAAGATTAGAACTTACATTTCATGCCCTCCACTCTTCATTAATACTCAAGTTCGATATCTCTTTAAAACGACCATTATCTTTGAACAAATTCCAACTTAGTCACCATTCAACCCCTTCTCTTGAGAGACTCACGAAAAGCCTTTGCCTACAACTTTCAGTAACCTTTAGACTACGCCACACTTTGTCACACGAACCGATATCCTGAGGCCTCAGAAATGAAAAATATCATTTATAATCCCATGTACCACCAAATTAACATCCAGTTCTTAAACAATCGCCCCTTGGAACCAGTGGATATGGGCTTTAATCTTCCTCGGGAAAACGTTCGACTTTGTATTAGCCATAGACCATTAAAATGAGGGTGGGTCCTTCTTTCACATCTACATGAGCACACACAAAAATTCAATAATGTTTGAATCTCCTATAACAACTTAACTTCATAAAGCAAACAAACAAATTGGTTAGAATGGTTAGCTAAAACAAGAATGACTTAAATGATATGCAAGAAAATGCACAAGGAGGTGGGATCTTAAGGTCAAAAGTTAGGTGCGATATTCGTCAATAGGAATTGATGGAAAGATAACCAAATCCGTAGAAAAACATCAGTGAATCCCAAAACCACATCGTCAATAGAAATTGACGGGAAGAAAACCATATCCAAATAACCACATCGTCAATAGGAATTGACGGAAAGAAAACCAAATCTGGAGAAACACATCAGTGAATCCCAAAACCACATCATCAATAGGAATTGATGGGAAGAAAACCATATCCGGAGACACACATCAGTGAATCCTAAAACCACATCGTCAATAGGAATTGACGGGAAGAAAACCAAATCCAAAGATCACATCAGCAAACTTCAGAACCACCTCGTCAATACGAATTGATGGAAAGAAAACCTGTTGGGGATGTCATCATCAAAGGGTTGACGGACAAAGTATGAAAAACGTATGATCTAAAACCTAAAAGAAAGTAAGCAGATGAGTTGACTGAACTAGGCTGTTGGAGATATGCCACTGTCTTGATTGAAGGGTTATCCGGGTTGCCACGAAAGGTAACAAAACTGGCTTATGCTTCCCATGCATATGTTTGAGTATGGTGTAATGCTCCATACGAAATGGAAATGCTACGCATTTGAGGATGTAATGCAAAAATGATTATGATATGCAATGAAAAGATGCTTATGAGGATGCAAAAGGACCACTCCAGCAAAATAAATGTTGAAGAGACAAAGCCAAGTCCGCCGGGGATGACAAACTGAACTGTCTCTGGGATCATAACTCTGCTCGATATCCCAACCAAACTTCCATTCTGCAAGACAATAGGAACAACAAACGACTTCTGGGGAAAAATCACTGAGATTTGGTCTTCTGTCCCTCCATGGGGAAATATATTACCTATTGGGGAAACACCAAGGACGATTGGGCTGTGACCTGCCGGGGAAACCAACCACTATTAGCGACTTCACTGGGGAGAGAAAAATAATAACCAAAGATGATATCTACTCCACTAGGGGATGATGCCAGTCTCACTTCTCTGTTGGGGCAATGACTAAATACGCCAACTTTTGCTGGAAAAATTATAAATCCTTAATCCCTTGTCTATTAGAGATGATTTTGTCACTTCTTTGGGAAGCATCAAACTCTTTAGATCTTACTAGGAAGGATATACATTGAAATTTTACTAGGGGAGAAACCAAAGTCTTTACTGAAAAGCTTTAACTCTACTTGGGGTGCCATGCGTTGGCTACCAACATGAATCCTGCAATGTCCTTCTACAATACTCTGAACATCGAAGATTTGACTCTGAGCTGTTAGAACACAGATTGGTTCTTAATAATATCTCTATGTTTTGATGATAACTATTATGAAATTTTGTATTGAAGAATTATATACTCTAAAATTTTCTTGAGAATGTTTGCTGTAGATGTTAAAGTAAATATCACTCCATAAGCAAATTAGATCTGAACATAAGAAATATGCAAGGCTCTGAAGCGTCAGAAGCATCTCTTAGAAGATTCTGAATGCTGCCACCAGAAGATTCTGAGCGCTGCCTCCAGATGGATCTGAAGCAGAGGCTACAGAAGAATCTGAAGCAAGCCAGAAGCATCTGAAGCAATGAAGAAGTCTGTATGAAGAGTTATTCAAGCACAGTTACTTCAGAAGCCTCTGATAGTACTAACGCTGCCAGTACTGAGGATCTGACCCAAAACTCTGCTCTGAACGTATACACGCTGAAAGCACACTTGCTGCAAAGACTCTGATTCAGCAAAACTCTGATGAACATCAGAAGGCTCTGACTAACTTAGACTCTGATGATTCTTGCTGAAAATTGTTGAAGAAGAATTCAAAGATTATGTCTGTTGGAATATCCAAACGACTCTTTCCTTATTTATGCTAGACACAAGAACACAGACAAAAAGGATTTCTCTGTGCATTCTTCTTCTAGGAAAGGTCACTTGATGTGAAGACAAAAAGGCTCAGACCTTTTGGTACACTATTCTCAACGTGAAAAGCTCTTGGATCACTGTGCCTATAAAAGCAAGTCTCTACTCATCTTCTTCAGTTGATGAAATACTTGAAAAGAATTCATTAAAAAGCTCTCATACTACTCATACATTCTTGTTAGAATTATTTCATTGTTCTTAATCTTAAGTGAAAAATCACAGTTGTGATAAAGCTTTATTAGAAGCATTTTAACACTTGTATTTATTATTACATTTGATTGTAAGAGAACCTTAAGAAGATCCAGTTAGGATCAGTAGTTCTTGAGAAGACTTTGAACAATTGTTCTTAGTGCTTACTATTGTAATCAGTTGATTAAATAGTGGATTAAGTCCTTGTTTGAGAAAGGCAAATCACTCTAGAAAGGGTGGACTGGAGTAGTTGAGTTCAACGAACCAGGATAAAAATACTTGAGTTTTTACTTGAAAGTTTTATCTTCATACTTATTCAACCCCCCCTTCTAAGTATTTTCTCACCTTCAGTTGACATCAGAGCTCCGGTTCTGTATGTGCTACCACTTCACAGTGACAGAAAAGAGCCAGTGAGAAAAACTTTGATATATATTTGGTTGTTACTATGGCTGATACTTCAATATCTAACATTAACAACAAATATGAAGAAAGGGATATAATCAGCACTAAACCCCCTATGTTTGATGGGGAGAAATTTGATTATTGGAAAGATAGAATTGAAAGTTTTTTCCTTGGTTATGATGCTGATTTATGGGATTTGGTCATAGATGGATATGTTCATCCCATTGATGGGAATGGCAAGAAAGTAGATAGAAAATCTATGACAGAAGCCCAAAAGAAGGAGTTTAGAAATCACCACAAGGCTAGAACAATATTGTTAAATGCAATATCTCACACTGAGTATGAAAAGATCACAAATAGAGAAACTACATTTGACATGTTTGAGTCCTTGAAAATGACTCAAGAAGGAAACCTTCAAGTAAAAGAGACCAAGGCTCTGGCTCTAATTCAGAAGTATGAAGCTTTCAAGATGGAAGAAGCTGAATCTGTTGAAGCCATGTTCTCCAGATTTCAAATACTTACAGTTGGACTAAAGGTTCTGGATAAAGGTTACTCTACTGCTGATCATGTGAAGAAGATCATCAGAAGCTTACCTACCAGATGGAGACCTATGGTGACTGCGTTTAAAATGGCTAAAGATCTGAACCAGATTTCCTTGGAGGAACTAATCAGTTCACTGAGGAGTCATGAAATTGAACTTGAGGAAGATGAGCCTCCAAAGAAAGGTAAGTCAATTGCCTTAAAATCTAATAAATCTGCTAAAGCGTTGCAGGTAATAGAGGAAAGCTCTGAAGAATCCTCATCCTCATCTGAAGATGAATTATCCATGCTGTCCAGAAGAATAAACAAACTCTGGAAGCATAAGGAAAAGAAGTTTAGAAACTTCAGGAAGCCTGACCAAAGAAAAGAATCTTCTGGACACAGAAGATCTGGCAAAAAGGAGGTTGTCTGCTACGAATGTAAAGAACCTGGGCATTGCAAAAATGAATGTCCAAAGCTGTTGAAAGAAAAGCCTAAAAGAAAATCTGATAAGAAGAAGAAGGTTCTATTGGCAACCTGGGATGATTCAGATACATCTGAATCTGAATCTGAGTCAGAAGAGGAATGTGCCAACGTAGCATTGATGGCAGACATAGAAGATCAGGAGGAAGGAATGTCAGGATCTGAATCTGACTCTGACGCTGAAGAGGTAATGGCTAAACTCACTAAAGATGAACTTATCAAAGTGTTATCAGAAGTTCTGAAGAGCTATAACAATATTAAGCTCAAATACAAGGAGCGTCAAAGCAATCTTGTATCTGAGAATAATATTCTCAAATCAGAAGTGGCTGAGCTAAATGAAAAGAACTTAAAAATGAAAAATGATTTTGACTTAGCTCAACAAGACCCTGATTCTGAAACTGAGTCTGAATGCAAAAATATTTTGGAAAAATATGACTACAGCTTTCAGAAGTTTCTTGCTAAAAGCATAGACAGAAGCAAAATGGCTTTTATGATCTATGGAGTTAGCAGAAATAACAGAAAAGGAATTGGATATAAATCTTCCTCTGGAAAGGATTTAAATCCAAAACCTGTTGATAAAATTATCATCAAGAAGACTCCTTTATATTCCCATTTTAAATTTGGTCACTTGAATGATATTAAACACACTCATTCTGAAAAGAACATTCATGTGTTTAAATCTAAGGCTAGTCAAAATAAACCTTATGTTGAAAAACAGAAGTTTAGACGAACATTCAGAACAACTAACCCAAAAGGACCCAAGAAGATCTGGGTACCTAAGAGTAAAATAATTCCTGTTGCAGGTGTTCTTAGAAGCAAGGTCAGGACGCCAGTCATGGTACCTGGACTCTGGATGCTCGCAACATATGACGGGAGAAAGGTCTTTGTTCCAAAGTCTGGAGCTTAGATCTGGAGGTGACGTCAAATTTGGAGGGAATCAGAAGGGCAAGATCATTGGATCTGGCACTATTGGAAATGGTAACCTTCCCTCTATTACTAAAGTTTTACTTGTAGAAGGACTAAAGCATAATCTATTGTCCATAAGTCAATTAAGTGACAATGGTTATGACATAGTCTTTAATTAAAAATGTTGTAAAGCTATTAATCAAAAGGATGGCTCAATCCTATTTAGTGGAAAGAGGAAGAACAACATTTATAAAATAAATCTTTCAGAACTTAAGGTTCAGAATGTTAAATGCCTCTTGTATGTTAATGAGGAGCAATGGGTCTGGCACAGAAGATTGGGGCATATTAATATGAGACGTATATCTCAGATTAATAAACTTAATCTTGTCAGAGGACTTCCTAAGTTTAAGTTCACCTCAGATGCTCTTTGTGAAGCATGTCAAAAAGGGAAATTTTCAAAATCCTCTTTTAAATCAAAAATGTTGTTTCTACTTCTAGACCATTAGAATTACTTCATATTGATCTGTTTGGACCAGTGAAAACTGCATCCATCAGAGGCAAGAAGTATGGATTAGTCATTGTTGATGACTATAGTAGATGGACATGGGTAAAGTTCTTAAAACACAAGGATGAGTCACATTCTGTGTTCTTTGACTTCTGCAAACAAGTCCAGAATGAAAAAGATTTCAAAATCATAAAAGTCAGAAGTGATCATGGTGGTGAATTTGAAAACAAATATTTTGAAAAATATTTTAATGAAAATGGCATTGCTCATGATTTTTCCTGTCCTAGAACTCCACAACAGAATGGGGTTGTAGAGAGGAAAAATAAAACTCTGCAAGAAATGGCCAGAACCATGATCAATGAGACTAATCTGGCAAAGCACTTTTGGGCAGAAGCAATCAACACAGCCTGTTACATTCAGAACAGAGTGTCTGTAAGACCTCTTCTGGAAAAGACTCCCTATGAATTGTGGAGGAACAGAAAGCCCAACATTTCATATTTTCATCCTTTTGGATGTATTTGCTATATGTTAAATACTAAAGAGAATTTGAACAAGTTTGATTGTAAAGCACCGAAGTGTTTCATGCTTGGGTATTTTGAACGCTCTAAAGGCTACAGAGTATACAATACTGAAACACAGATTGTGGA
The DNA here is from genome assembly GCA_963859935.3 of Lathyrus sativus. Taxonomy (NCBI): domain Eukaryota; kingdom Viridiplantae; phylum Streptophyta; class Magnoliopsida; order Fabales; family Fabaceae; genus Lathyrus; species Lathyrus sativus. The sequence goes on from OZ012738.1 coordinate 227,787,833, forward strand.
AGAATCTATTCATGTTAGATTTGATGATAAGCTTGGCATTGAAAAGCCAAAGAAGTTTGAAAGTTCTGCAGATAGAGAAGTAATTCTCACAGACTCTGAAGGCTCAGAGGCAGACAAAGCTCAAGTGAAGGAACCAGAAGCAATTCCAGATGAAATTCCTTTGACTTCTCAGATGAACAACTTAAACATTTCTGAAGAATCAACTGTTAGAGGATCATCTTCCAGAATCAAAGCTTCTCATCTAGAGAATGTGATCATTGGAAAGAAGGATGACCCTATCAAAACAAGATCCTTCCTCAGATCTTCTGAAGCATCATTATTTGGATTGGTGTCAGTAATTGAACCAACCACTGTGGATGAAGCTTTGCAAGACAATGACTGGATTATTGCCATGCAAGAAGAGCTAAATCAGTTCGCTAGAAATGATGTGTGGGAATTAGTTCCAAGACCAAAAGGATTCAATATAATTGGAACTAAATGGGTCTTCAGAAATAAGCTTAATGAGAAAGGAGAAGTTGAAAGAAATAAGGCAAGGCTTGTTGCTCAAGGGTACAATCAGTAAGAAGGAATTGATTATACAGAGACTTATGCTCTTGTTGCAAGGTTAGAGTCTATTCGTTTACTCATTTCTTTTGCTGCACAATATAACATCAGTCTATATCAGATGGATGTTAAAAGTGCCTTTCTAAATGGTATTATAGAAGAAGAAGTTTATGTTCACCAGCCTCCTGGTTTTGAGAATGAAAAATTTCCAGAACATGTTTTCAAACTAAAGAAATCTCTGTATGGTTTAAAACAAGCTCCCAGAGCTTGGTATGAGAGGTTAAGCAATTTTCTTCTGGAGAAAAATTTCATCAGAGGCAAAGTGGACACAACACTCTTTTGTAAAACATTTAAGAAAGATCTTCTAATTTGTCAAATATATGTGGATGATATTATATTTGGATCTACCAATACTATGCTGGGAAAGGAGTTTGCTGAATGTATGCAGGCAGAATTTGAAATGAGCATGATGGGAGAATTGAGATTCTTTCTGGGAATTCAAGTCAACCAAACTCCAGGGTGCACTTACATTCATCAGACCAAATATGTTAAAGAACTTCTGAAGAAATTTAACATGACTGATAGTAAGATGGCAAAGACTCCCATGCATCCAACTAGTACACTAGGCAAGGAAGAGGTAAGTAAGAAAGTAGATCAGAAACTCTACAGAGGTATGATAGGATCTCTTCTCTACTTAACTGCTTCTATACCTGACATTCTGTTCAGTGTATGTTTATGTGCAAGATTCCAATCAGATCCTAGAGAATCACACTTAACAGCTGTTAAGAGGATTCTAAGGTATCTGAAAGGTACTTCTAATGTGGGTTTGTGTTACAGAAAATCTGATGATTTCAAATTAGTTGGATTCTGTGATGCTGATTATGCTGGAGACAGAGTGGAAAGAAAAAGTACTTCTGGAAGTTGTCAATTTCTAGGAAGAAATCTATTCTCTTGGTACAGCAAGAAGCAACCCATAATTGCACTATCAACTACAGAGGCAACATATATTGCTGCTGCTGGATGTAGCACGTAGATGCTCTGGATGAAAAGTCAGCTAGAAGACTATCAGATATTTGAAAGTAACATTTCTATATTCTGTGATAATACTTCTGCTATATGTTTGTCTAAAAACCCCATTTTACACTCTAAGGCAAAACATATAGAAATTAAACATCATTTCATCAGAGACTATGTTCAGAAGGGAATTATAAACTTAGCCTTTGTTAATACAGATCATCAATGGGCAGATATTTTCACAAAACCCCTTACTGAAGATAGGTTCAAATTCATTCTGAAAAATATTGGTATGGATTTGTGTCCAGAATAATATTTGTCAGAAGCAAATTTTTCAGATGTAAAATGTTTATAACTCTGAAGTATTTCATTTGTTGCTTATTAGATTTATGTTCATTTGTGTGTATCTGAACTAACCAATCTTAGAGGATCTGAACGTTGGCTAACGTTTCATTTCTCAAGAGAATTCAGAAGCACATGCAAGCTAACACGTGTCACTCTTAATTTGAAAAGATGGCATGTACACTACTGAAGAGACGTTTGAGGTATGGTTTGAATAGTGAAAATCTTGATTCCCCCCCCCCCCCCCCCAATTTGTCAGAATCAATTAATGCTTGAAATGATTTTTATTCTCTTTCATTAATTGTCATTAAATGCTATGTAAAAAAAAGTGCTTTGTATGTCTGTTGAATGCCTTAATTTTTTTCTATAAATACCACATCTCACACCCATTTCACACTTTTCACAACACAAGCAATTTTATGCATTTCTATCTTATATTCTCTCTTCACAAAAACCCTAAACCCTCGTCAAAATCATCTTCCTCATCTTCAATGGCAACCTCATCTTCTACAGCAGCTCAGTTTCAATCAACCATGGTTGCAGTTACTTATGCAAATATGGGTGTGACTCCATTCACTGTACCTAAAAGGACTTTGTTAACTCCTGTTGACAAACTTGAGGTTCTCTGTGAATCAATGGTGGAATTTGAGTCGCTAGCTGAAAATGGATTTGAATTTCGTTCAATAATTGATGCACAAGGCTGGGTAAAATACTTTGACAGATTATTTGGACCAGTTTACCCTCATCTGGTGAAAGAATTATGGATACATGCTTCTGTTTATCCCAAATTCATCTTGTCTTCTGTTCTGGGTAAGGAGATTATAATTACTGAATATCTAATTAGGAAACTCATAGGGTATGAGGAGACTGATGGAGTATGTCATCTGCCAGCTGGGCGTGTAGACATGGAAGAAGTTTTTGAGGAAGTCATCACTTTTGGACAGGCCTCCAACAAATTTAAAGATCTGAAGCCTGACTACAAAATCTGGGCAAAGATTTTTCTGGGATGCATTCATCACAGAAAATCTACAAATTCTCCAGATTATGTGAACAATGAACAACTCTACTTCATGTACTGTTTAAGTTAGAGCACTAAGGTAGATCTTCCTTACATTCTGTTTATGCATTTATGGAATCATATCAATGCTTCAAGAGAATCTGTAAAGGATAAGGGTCAGAAGATCAGAACATGGATTCCCTTTGGAAAGTTAATTTCAGACATTCTGACAGAGAATGGTCTGGTGACTGCTCTGTATGAAGCTGGAGTCAAGGATGAACTTGAATCCATTGTTGGAAAACCTCTGAATGCAAAGAGTCTTCAGAGACTAAAAATTGTAGAGGAACTCTCATCTGCACCCAAGAAGCTGAATATTTCTGAAATCAGTCAGAAGCGAATTCCAGTTGAAAACTATCCACTATTTTGTGCTGAAGAACCAAGGGAAATAATTGTGAGATATATTGATGCATGCAAAGCAGATGGAACGCCCATTCCTACAGATATTCTGAAAAGAGCAAGAGAACGAATGCCTGATGTATGCAATGAGAACATAAGGAAAAGTGGTCAATCAGAGGCAGAAGAAGTTGCTGCTCAGAAGAAGCCAAAAGTTGCTGATAAGCCTCAGAAGCTGATCAAAAGAAAAGCATCTGGAGACGTTCCCTCCGTTCCCATAAAGCGTATCAAGATTAAAGGTACCAAATCTTCTGTATCTTTTTTCAATAACATTGTTTTAAATGAATCAACATTTAGTTCTATTCCAAAACCACCTCCTACTCAAAAACAATCTGTTCCTGCTCCATCTCAAAAATCTGAACCATTAAAAATTACTTCCCCACAAAAATCATCTGATCCCATTTCCACTACTCCAGTAAAACCTTCTGTTATTCCATCATCTGAACCAACAACAACAACAACACCGGCCAATCAAACTCCATCACCTATAACAAAACCAACAGAACAATCTGCACCACAACAACAACCAGAACAACAACCACAACCAGAAAAACAACAACAACCAGAAAAATAACAATCAAACACATTTGAACCTATACAATCTAATCCAGTGGCATCTGATCCTACTGCATCTGATCAAGTTATTTCTGAACCACCTATATCTGAACCACCTACTTCTGAACCACCTACATCTGAACAACCTGCATCTGAACCTCCATCAAAACCTTCTGAGCATCAATCAGAACCAACCAACCCATCTGAAACAAATATATTAGAGACAGAGGTTCTAGACGTTACACCTCTTAAAACTGTTTTTGAAGTGTCTTCTACGTCTTGTACTCCAACCACATCCTCAAACTCATTAGAATCTGATATACACCCAGATATTCTGTCACCTCCCTCTCTCAGAAATCTTGCAGTTAACCAACCAAAACCACCTGTTTCATCAGACTCTCTCATTCCCAATCCCATTCCAAAACCTAAGCCAAGGAGATCTGAATTTGTATCTTTTGCTTCCTTTAAACCACTCCCCACTGATCCACTTTCTTATGTTTTGAAAGTTAAAAATTTCTATGACAAAATTGAACCATCTGACACTATCACCCCTCTTAAACCCAAGCTTTCCATCATTCTACCATCTGTTCTTCAAACCTATATAAAAGAACTGCTAGAAATGATTTCATCAGAACCTCTTTTATCTGATAAATCTGCATTCATTCCTTACTCTTCTACCGTATTAGATGTTGTTTCTTATGCATCAAATGCAAAACCATCTCTGTTGAATGCTTTAATCAGATCAAAAAACTGTCATTTCATCTGATCCTCCATCCATACCCTTCTACCCTCGTCCTCTGATCACCATTCCAAAATTCACCATTCCACCTTCACCTCAACCCAAGCCAATCACATTGGAAACTCTTCTAAAACCAAAACCTAGGCTGATAGTTGATCATTTATTTACAAGTTTTTTGAAAGAAATAGAGATGCATTTAGGCTCTGTACAGAGGAAATGTTTATCAACAATGGATGCAAATGAATCTGATGCTATTTGGAATAGCTTCATCAACAAATTCAATATTGTAGCATCAAATCTGAAGAACGTATGTTCTGATGATGCGAAGCTCAGATTGCTGAAACTGCTAGAAGCTTGTTCTGGACTGTTAAAAGATCTGCACCATTGCTTCTTAAAGATGCTCCTTCATCATCTGAAGTATGTGATACAAAAGTGAATGCTGAATTTGCATCTGAAGACAACCCTCTGGCTATGACTCTTGTAGAACATCCCTCTGGATCTGCTGCTCCTGACTCTGAATCCCCTATGTAAATTGACTCTGTTCCTGCTTCAGAATCTGTCCCACCTTCTTCATCTGAGATCAAGAAAGAGTATCCAGATCTTGAAGATAAGATTGCAGTTCTGGAAGCTGGTCAATCAGAGATTAAGTCATGGATGGCTAAGTAAGATAAGAAGTCTGAAGACATGGCTCAGTGGATGTCCAAACAAGATCAGAAGAATGAAACCATGGTCAAGTGGATGTCAAAGCAAGAACAATCATCCTCTGAGATCACTGATCTGTTGAAGATGATTTTGTCAAAACAAACTTAGTTTATTTTTCATCTGATGTTTGCACATGTATTTGAATCTTATCTGATGTTTTGTATCTCTTGATCTATATGTATGAATGACTATGTGTTTTTCTCTGCATGATTTATCTTTTCTGTATTTCCTTTTGTTTGTCTTTTAAAAGTTCTTACTTTTTGATTATGACAAAAAAGGGGGAGAAAATAGATCTGAACTGTTTAAATAAACTCTACCAAAATGAAACTTCAGATATATCAAATTTTATCTAACATAAACTCTAAGTGTTTCAGAACATGTGACAAATTTGATATATTCCTTAAAAGAAACTCTGAGACTTCTAGATCATTTTTATCGTATCAGACTCTGACTCTGAAACATGCAAGATCCAATGTTTAAAACATTCAAGCTCTAATTCTGAAAAGAATACTCAAGACAAAAAGGGAAGTTTCTATTCCTTATTAATATTCAATTCAGGGGGAGATTCATCATCTCAGGGGGAGTTATAATTATTTTCTTTTCTAACTGAACAAAATTTCTGGTGTTTTTGTCATCATCAAAAAGGGGGAGATTGTTAGAACACAGATTGGTTCTTAATAATATCTCTATGTTTTAATGATAACTATTATGAAATTTTGTATTGAAGAATTATATACTCTAAAATTTGCTTGAGAATGTTTACTGCAGATGTTAAAGTAAATATCACTCCAGAAGCAAATTAGATATGAACATAAGAAATATGCAAGGCTCTGAAGCGTCAGAAGCATCTCTTAGAAGATTCTGAACGCTGCCACCAGAAGATTCTGAGCGCTGCCTCCAGATGGATCTGAAGCAGAAGCTACAGAAGAATCTGAAGCAAGCCAGAAGCATCTGAAGCAATGAAGAAGTCTGTATGAAGAGTTATTCAAGCACAGTTACTTCAGAAGACTCTGATAGTACTAATGCTGCCAGTACTGAGGATCTGACCCAAAACTCTGCTCTGAACTTATACACCCTGAAAGCACACTTGCTGCAAAGACTCTGATTCAGCAAAACTCTGATGAACATCAAAAGGCTCTGACTAACTTAGACTCTGATGATTCTTGCTGAAAATTGTTGAAGAAGAATTCAAAGATTATATCCGTTGGAATATCCAAACGACTCTTTCCTTGTTTATGCTAGACACAAGAACATAGACAAAAAGGATTTCTCTGTGCATTCTTCTTCTAGGAAAGGTCACTTGATGTGAAGACAAAAAGGCTCAGACCTTTTGGTACACTATTCTCAACGTGAAAAGCTCTTGGATCACTGTGCCTATAAAAGCAAGTCTCTACTCATCTTCTTCAGTTGACGAAATACTTGAAAAGAATTCATTAAAAAGCTCTCATACTACTCATACATTCTTGTTAGAATTATTTCATTGTTCTTAATCTTAAGTGAAAAATCACAGTTGTGATAAAGCTTTATTAGAAGCATTTTAACACTTGTATTTATTATTACATTTGATTGTAAGAGAACCTTAAGAAGATCTAGTTAGGATCAGTAGTTCTTGAGAAGACTTTGAACAGTTGTTCTTAGTGCTTACTATTGTAATCAGTTGATTAAATAGTGGATTAAGTCCTTGTTTGAGAAATGCAAATCACTCTAGAAAGGGTGGACTGGAGTAGTTGAGTTCAACGAACCAGGATAAAAATACTTGAGTTTTTACTTCAAAGTTTTATCTTCATACTTATTCAACCCCCCTTCTAAGTATTTTCCCACCTTCATGAGCAACCGTCTTCTAGGGAGGATAATTCTTCGTGCTCTTGAAATGATCTATTTCAAAATGAGCCTTCGAAGTAACTTTCCCCCTGTCTGATTGGTCTTCGGAAAAAATTTGCTGACACTTGACTTGATTGCCCCAGATTAACCGATCCTTAGAGAGACTTCTCGACATAACTGCCCCATATTAACTGAACTTTGGGGGAACTTTTTGACGTAACTGCCCCAGATTGGCAATATCTGACTGAGTCCATTGGCCACACGCTCCTCATCATATTTGTCCAGAAACTCCCTCCTTACAAGATAATACTTCTCGACTGACATTCATTATGTAAACTTTATTGATGCCAAATATCTGTATGTAGGCAGAAAATATTTATTCTGAGAATGAAAATTTTAATGCAACACACATGCTACTCTTGAAGGTTTTGCTGAAAAGATATCGCCAAACTTTATGAACAAGTCACTAATTAAAATGCAACACTGATTTTTAAATGAAAGACACCATGAACATGCAATACCAACAAAGTCTTTTAACACAACTCAAAGGGAGTTAGGAACGCTATCTCGTTGAAGTACACCTTCAAATTAAACCCTGCTTCAAGTAGGACTTTTGAGGGTTTCAACGTGGTCTAGTTCACGGTTTGAGAAAGAAAGGATATAAGGCTCAAAGTTTATTTTAACCCACCTATTCTCCTTGATGTTCTCCAGTCCTATGTTCAGCTAATTCGACACAAGCGCTCACCTTTCAAAGGTTGTATGACAGGAGTGATGGTTAAGGAAACCACAAGTTTTTGGAGTGACAGTCATTCGCTTTTCATCTTTGGCATCTGGAGTCACACGACTTGTTTTTTATTATTTTTCTAATTTCCCTATTTTGCTTGTACTGACTCCTTTGGATATATCTTTTTGACTTCGAAGTCTAGTGGGATACCCTATTTTTGCCTAAGCCACTTGCTTTCAAGTTATCGACTTAGCAGACTTTTATTTTTCTTTTTCTCTTTGTGAACAAGTCGTGTGACACCGGCTTGTCTGGCTTGTTTGATAGGATTGTGATTGCCTAACTCCTCGGTTGGTGACGGATAACCACTGTAATTTTTTGAGGTGCGACCTCTACAGGTGTGATTGATCCTCGAATAAGAATACTCCTTTCGCAATTCAGATGCTCGGTCAAACTAATTGATAACTACCCTGCCCCAGGTTAAGATTGAGGGTTTTTCGTTTTTAGAAAGGAACTCCTACTACTAGGCTCGAAGGGGTTGACAAGGGATTATCTTCCTTATATCTCCGGTGTTTGGGGATTTGAAATAATGCCTGCACATCATCAGCAGGGTTTTATCTAAAAGCATATAACCAGAAAGTTTGCATTTTCGCTTCATCATCCTCCCTCAAAATTTAAGCAAGAAAGTGGGTATTGCAATGCACATAAATATATATGAGTGAACATGAATGGATTACTTCAAGAGAAACATACTCATTACATTAAGATCAATCATCCAAAAACAAACAAGTTTTTACATGCAAACAGAGCATTAACAAACAATAAAAAAATGCAGCAAAGGCAATTGATAATTGCCAATGTTGAGGAGGCTCGGCTCCGCCTGGACTGATTTCTTCTGATGTCGTTGCAGTCTCAAGTGCTCACTTGGAAGGCTTTAATTAATGCGAAGACCACCTGCCGTGAAAGTAATGACCCCTAAATCAATTAAATTCTGCACCTTGTGCTTGAACACGTTGCGATTCTCAATTGCATGCCCCTGCATGCCCGAGTGGTACTCGCACCTAGCATTCATATCATAATCTGGAGGGAGAGGATTTGGAACAGGCGCAACTTCTCTTAGCCGAATCAAGGAGCCTCGAAGTAGGAAAGTAAGCAGTTGATCGTGAGGAATAGAAATGAAATCAAACCTTCTCTCAGGATTTCTCAACCTTTGTTGTTTCTTCTGGGAGCTAGTCTATTGTTGATACTAATTAGGGGACTCCCTTCGTTCAGGAACTTTCATCCTAAGACTCGGCCCATGAACAGGCAATAGCTGTGGGCATGAAGATTCTAAAACCAAAGACTGTAAGTTACGTCCCTGACCTGATGCAGCTTCTGAGGAGAAAACAGGAATATCCGCTTCTTTTGCAGTCACTGGAATAAGCACACCTGGTACACTCATACCACTTGGCGTGAACTCAAATGCTTTTGAATCGATTAAGTCCTGAAATTTGTGCTTTAAAGCTTTGCATTTTTCCACATTATGCCCCGGTGCCCCTGAATGGAAATCACAATGGGCATTTGCATCATAGGCTGGTGCTGGCTTACTAGCAAACGGAGCCAGAGTCCAAAGTTCAACCAATTGAAGTTGAAGCAAGAGTTGCAGCAACTAAGTATAAGTCATAGGGATCCGGTCGAAGATTCTGTCAGGCTGCTTCGGCCTCTGCGCATATATTTTAACCTTAGGATTGTCTTGGGAAATAGGTGAGAGCTGCTGACGGGGAGATTCTGGAAACCCAGGTCATGCAAGAGATCTACGAGGCACATCGTGCTCTGGGAGAGATTCCACAGGTAAGGGTAGAATAATAATTTCTGCCGCGACTTCAGGCATAATATTTTCGTCCTTTCTTAGCACGTTTTTCATGACTTCCATAATCTGACTCATCTGAGTCTTTAGTTGATGAACTTCCTCCTTGAGAATTTTCTAATCCTGACGCAAAGCTTGCATGTCCACCATGAATTGTCCCATCTGGCTTCGGACTTCCCTCAAGTCTGCTTGAATCTACTCCTTAGTCAACTTCTATCTTCTTTGAAGAGCTAAGTCTGAAATTTTGTAGAAAACCAGATTAGGATAACAAAAGACCATCCTCGAACACCTGGAATGCAAATGAAAATGCAAATACAATGCAAACATGTTTACATATCATCACCATTATCAATCGAAAACAAACAAGTTTACAAATAAGTTTGCACTTTAATAGAAAAGAAACTACACATGCAAAGACATGACATGACATAATAGATTATCCACTTCGGGGAACTGGGCTTTCTAATCTTGATTCACTATTGGACCAGCCATCTTCAAAATTGCTTGTTGAAGTCAGTCTGATACTCTTTTGAACATCTGCTCTCGGTGAATTCCTCCATTACATGAACTAATGAACCCACATGAATGGATGAAGGGGGATTTTTGATTTGAATACCCTGAGGTGTGACTGAGAATATATTGGACTCAAGCAGAGTCGGAACCTTTCTTTCAAGCACTTTACAGTCTTCGGTTGAACGCCCCGTTGCCCCAGCATGATAACCACAACAGGCGTTGACATCAAAACCTGGTGGATATGGAGGAATCACTGGGTTAATATCGTTCGACACTATTAATCCACCTTTGATCAAATCTGGCAACATTTGACGGTATGACATTGGAAACTGAGTGAAATGCTTCTCTGGCTTCCTAGGTCTTTGTCGGGCGTGCTGACGTGGCTGATGACGGTATGACCGGTAACTCTGGAGAGGAATAGATATCTAATACAAAGACCCCGAAGATTGCTGGCTCTGAACATTTGAAATAACTGAAGACTGAATCTGAGGTATCGGGGATTCCCGGATGGAAGTACTTTCTTTCTCCCATTCTTATTGAGAACTGGAAGTTGATTCACTTTCATAAACTGTGATGTTTGAGGTGTCTCGAATCTTTCCACTCTTGAGTCCGCTATCAATACGTCCCCAATTATTATCAAGTCAGAAAAGTTCAATGCCCCATTACCAATCATCTTATCCAAGTAAGGACCTTGTAAAGTATCCATGAACATGTCAACCAATTCTCTGTCTAGAAGCGGTGGTTTAACGCGAGCAGCTAATTCCCTCAATCTCTGAACATACGCTCTGAAAGATTCATTATCCACTTGAGATAAGTCTTGCAACTGCATGCGACTGGGAGTCATATTGAGATTGTAATTTTACTGCTTCACAAAGGCATTGGCTAGGTCCGACCATGATCAGATGCAACCACTCTCCAACTGCATGTACCAACTCAACGATGCCCCACTCAGACTGTCTTGGAAACAATGAATCATAAACTTGTCATTATGGACAAATGAGGTCATTCTTCTGCAAAACATCACCAAATGTTGCCTCGGGCAGCTATCCCCCGTGGACTTCTCGAACCTTGGTACTTTGAAATTTGGAGGTAATACTAGGCCGGGAACCAGGCACATTCTGAAGCGTTGAGACCAAAACTATCCTTAACTTCTAAGGCCTTGAGTTTTTCGTCCAACAGATGAAACCTTTTAACATACTCAAGAGCTCTCGGGTCCTTAGTCTTCATCGGTGGGACCTCTCCTTTGGAATTCGACACAGAGAAAGTAACATCATGACAATCTGTAGTACCAGGAGAAGAGGAATGTCCATTTTGGACAACAAACAGTTCATGTAAGTCTTGATTCTAAACAGAGATCTGCACAGACTAAGCTTGAGTAAGGTTGTTCACTTGCGAAGAGTCATCATTGGGAAGAGAACCATACAAAGCGTTAGTCTTCACAGTAAAACCTGGTGAGGTATCAACTGCTGAATAATTGTGGCACTGTTGATTGAATAAATCCAGAACTCCATTCTGTTGAACTGATGAGAAAACCAGAAAACCAGGTTGGTTTGATAACGCGAAAACGTATATTATAAATGCCATGTTTTTCAGCTGTTAATGTTTGGTTTCACCCCGATTTTGGATTGTTCCGAGTTATTTGTCAAGCGTTTTTGCAGGTATATGAAGATCACACCCTAAACAACCAAGTCAGAGGAAACCAACAATGAAAGGCACAAAACAGAAGGAAAAAAAGACAAGAAATAGCAGAAAAGACACATTCTGTGAGTGTGATGATCGTCACAGGTCCCTCACGACCGTCACAGGGTCCTCACGACCGTCATGCACCCAACGTTCATCTCATTTTCCTCACGCTCGTCATGTAGGCAAAAGTGAAACAGAATAACGTATCAACAACGTGCCCATGCAGCTCATAAAATATAGGAATGTTCTCCTATATTTTCTTACCCTCAACTCCAACTCCTCGGGACTTTTATGGGAGAACCTCAGCTATAAAAGGAGGTGTGCTAGACCAGAAAGAGGGGGGCGCATTGAAGAGAACGAAATGCTTCCAAAATTGTTATTGAAGCCAAATTTATTTCTAGTTTCCAGTTTCCTTTCTTTTCCTTTAATCTGCATTGTTTTTCTCTTCTATATTCCCTTCCTGAATATTCAATTCTCGCCAAGGTAGAATCCTGCCGACATTTGTGGAGGACTACTAAAGATCTGATAACAGTATTATTTCAGGTTTTTATTAATTTAATTGTTATTTTGTTTGTGTTAAAAATGTATGTTTCTTTATTTTTCCGCCATTGTTTAATTATGCAAGATTTAATTACCATGTCTATCTAAACCACTTAATAGGTATGTAATAAATAAGTCAGACGGGATTCGATAATAACCGGTGCCTTTCCTTTTTACAAACTCTTTTTTGGCCGTAGTTTTTAATTAAATCTTCTAAATAAACCTTCGTCGCGAAAGCGAGAAATTATTTACAGTAATTTTGCCACGACAGTGGGAAATTCATTAAGGCACAAACCGGTACGCGAAAGCGTGGGGTTCAAACCAGATAGTAAAAACTAGGCATTTATTTTAAACACAGCGAAAGCGCTTTAAAAGAAATCAGAACTTAGTCGTTTTCAAAAAGTGATTTTAACCCCGAATGGGATAGCGAAAGCATATATTCCACCTTAGAGTTACGACTAGCGTCAACAACCAATGTGAGACAAATGTCTTTAAACGATTATTTTTCTCCTGAAAAACCATTTGCAAAGATTAAACTGCACCGGCGATGTGTTAAATCCCAGAAACCTAAAGTATTACATGCCGAGGTCCCCTATTATTATTTTTTTTACCAAATAAATTTTCTTTAAATTTAGCCTTTATTTCTGCACTGAATTCCTTAAAACCTCATTCCAACCTAGCTAAACACAGTAACACCCGATAACACTAGATTGATTATGAGTCCCTGTGGGATCGATATTTTTATTACTACGCGATAGACTGTGCACTTGCAGTTAGTTTAGTTAGACTCAGAAAGTCGCGACCAAGTTTTTGGCACCGTTGTCGGGGACTTATTTAGTCAATAGTGTCGAACTCTGTTACGCCGTATAGACTAGGTTAACTACGTTATTCCCCTTTTATTCCTTCGTTGATTGTATGCCAATTACTCGCTCTCATAGCGAAAATTTACTACCAACAATAGCCGAACTTGAGCGCTTCCTACACTTGGGAGGACGATTCATAGAACATCAACGAAGACGTAATATTCCTGAACTTCTTACTCATACTCTTGAATCTAGTGAAGATTCGAAAATGGCTGAAGGACCTCAGAACAGACCTCTGAAAGATTACACTACTCCATCTCAACTAGAGCCTCATAGTAGCATTGCTGCCCCCGCTATCAATCAGAATGATTTCGAACTAAAACCATCATTGTTGTTAGCTGTACAACAACAACAATTTTCCGAAAGTGCAACGGAAGATGCGAATGAACATTTAACAAAGTTTGTGCAGTATGCTGACACAGTAAAGGCTAATGGCGTAACCCCAGACGCAATAAGACTTCGTCTTTTTCCTTTCTCTCTTAGAGATAGAGCTTGGGCTTGGTTACAATCCTTGTCGTCCAACTTCGTTACGACGTGGGAACAGTTGAAGAACGTTTTCTTAGCAAGATATTTTCCGCCAAGCAAAGCTGCTATGCTAAGAGCTCAAATCAACGGATTTCGATAGAAAGATGCTAAATCTCTCTACGAAGCATGGGAAAGATTCAAAGATGTGATGAGAGCATGTCCTCACCACATTCTAGAAGATTGGGTGACTATTCATACCTTTTACAATGGGCTTCTGTACAACACCAGACTAACGGTAGACGCCGCCGCGGGCGGTGCACTTATGGATAAGCCATATGACAAAGCCTATCGACTTATTGAGAACATGTCTCAAAACCATTTCCAATGGGGAGGTGAGGGAACTCCAACAGAGAAACTTGCTGTAAAAGGTGGGATGTACGAGATCAGTAGTCTTGAAAAGTTCCACACTAAAGTAGATGCCCTGACGCAGAAGATCGACAGTCTAACTGTAGCACCGCCAGCAACCGTAGCTGCTGTAACTCCAACCTGTGAGTTATGTGGAATCACAAGTCACGTTGCGCCCGAATGTCCGCTACTGGCAGGAATCCCTACAGACTAAGTAAATTATGCTCAAGGTAATCCTTACCCGAACACCTACAACCCAGGCTAGAAAAACCATCCGAACTTTTCCTACAAAAGCGATAACGTATTGTATGCGCCTAATCAAGCACCTGTTATTCCACCAGGATATCAAAAAGCCGTCGTAGCTGCTCCAAATACCCCTAGAAAATCAAATCTTGAATTGATGATGTTAATATTCATAGTTACTCAAGTTCAGACCAACAAAGAATTCCTGAATCAAAACATACACACTAGCGAGCAAATTAAACAGCTAACCAACAAAGTAGACGCTTTAGCCACCCATAACAAAATGCTTGAAACACAGATATCACAAGTGGCTCAACAACAAGCCTCTACAGCCGCACCCGCTGGCACATTTCCTGGACAGCCAGAACCCAATCCGAAAGGTCATGCAAACGCTGTCATATTAAGAAGTGGAAAAGAACTGGATGGACCGATTGATCCTAGGAGTCAGAGCCCAACCATGCATCAGAAACAAGATGGACAGGCAGAAAAGGAGTCTGAAACCGAAGAGAAGGAATATAACAAGAAAGAGGCCACCAAAAATGAAAACCAGTATGTGCCTCCACCTCCGTATAAGCCACCGATTCCTTATCCCCATAGATTTTTAAATTCCAAAACTACAGGGCAGTTTAAGAAATTTGTAGAACTTCTGAAGCAACTAAACATCACAATACCTTTCACAGAAGCTATCACTCAGATGCCTTCATACGCAAAATTTCTCAAATAAATCTTATCTAACAAGAGAAAGATCAAGGATAATGAAACAATCACGCTTACCGCTGAGTATAGTGCGATCATTCAAAACAACATGCCTCCTAAACTAAAAGACCCAGGTAGCTTTTCCATACCTTGCGTCATTGGAAAGTTCTTGATAGACAAAGCTTTATGCGACTTAGGCACCAGTATCAGCATTATTCCCTTATCCATATGCAAAAAGCTAAATATGGGTGAATTAAGACCAACCAAAATGTTCGTCCAATTAGCTGACCGATCTGTCAAATATCCCGTCGGTATACTGGAAAATGTTCCAGTGTGCATAGGTCAATTATATATCCCAACCGACTTTATAATAATGGATATTAAGGAAGATTCAGTTACCCTGATTATCTTAGGAAGACCCTTCCTAGCCACAGCTGGAGCTATCATAGACGTGAAGAAAGGTAGGCTAACATTCAAAGTGGGAGAAGAAAAGATAGAATTCATCCTCACCAAGTTCTTACAAGCACCAGCCATAGACGACACTTGCTACCTAGTAGATGTCATTGACGAATGCATAAGAGAACTGAAGAAGGAAGAAACCACATACTCGGAAATAATGAAAATCCAAATCCCTGAAATTCATGAAGACGACAATTGGCGTGCGCCATACAAAGATGACAGTCTAAGCGAAAGCTTAGCACTAACTCCTAATCACATGCCAAGTCCGAAGAACCCAACTTTAGAGCTTAAAGAATTACCTAAAAACCTTAGGTACTAATTCAAAGACACCGAATTCAAAAGACCAGTGATAGTCAACGCCGATTTAAGATAGTTAGAAACCAAGAAACTATTAGAAGTCCTAAGGAAATACCCAACTGCGTTAGGCTATAGTATAACTGACCTCAAGGGTATAAGTCCTTCTATTTGTATGCATCGAATCATGCTAGAGGAAGACTGTACAACATCTAGAGAACATCAGAGAAGGATAAATCCTATCCTAAGCATTGTAGTCAAAGACGAAGTGAAGAAGTTACTAGATGTAAGAATCATATATCTGATCTCCGACAGCCAATGGGTTAGCCCAGTGCATGTCGTACCCAAGAAAGGAGGCGTCACTGTGGTTAAGAACTCGAAAGGTGAATCAATAACATAAAGAGTTGTGACCGGAAGCAGAATGTGTATCGACTACAGGAAGCTGAACAAGGCCACTCGAAAAGATCATTTCCCTTTACCTTTCATAGTTCCGATGTTGGAAAGACTGGCAAAACATTCTTATTTCTGCTATCTAGATGGTTATTCGGGATTTTTTCAAATACCTATTCACCTCGATGACCAAGAAAAGACTACATTCACCTGTTCGTATGGCACTTTTGCATACAGACGAATGTTGTTTGGACTCTGCAATGCTCCCGCAACGTTCCAGAGATGCATGATGGCAATCTTCCCAGATTTCATAGATGACATCATGGAAGTGTTTATGGATGACTTCTCTGTATGCGGACAAAGTTTTGAAGGGTGTTTGTCGAACTTAGAGATGGTACTCGAAAGATGTGCGAAAGTGAACCTTGTTCTCAATTGGGAAAAATGCCATTTCATGGTCCGACAAGGAATAGTTCTAGGACACGTAATATCTGACAAACGGATTGAGGTTGATAAAGAAAAAATATAAAATATAAAGGATCTTCAACCTCCAAAAACCGTACCAGAAATACGAAGCTTTTTAGGACATGCCGGATTCTACCGACGATTCATAAAAGATTTCTCGAAAATTATAAAACCTCTAACAGGTCTGTTATTGAAAGATGTTGAATTCGTCTTCGACGAAGACTGCTTGAAAGCATTTGAAACACTAAAAATAGCCCTCATCACCGCACCAATCATGCAACCACCAGACTGGCAACTACCATTTGAAATCATGTGCAATGCGAGTGATTACGCCGTAGGTGCAGTTCTAGGACAAAGGAAAGACAAGAAGCTTCACGCAATCTACTATGCCAGTAGAACTTTGGATCCTGCCCAAATGAACTACGCCACAACAAAAAAGGAACTTCTAGCAGTTGTGTTCGCCCTTGACAAATTCTGTTCTTACTTGGTAGGAGCAAAAATAATCATTTACACAGACCACGCTGCCATTAGGTACCTGATAAGCAAGAAGGATGCCAAGCCAAGATTATTGCGATGGATCCTATTGTTACAAGAGTTTGACTTAGAAATCAAAGACAAAAAAGGAACCGAGAACGTAGTGTCCGATCACTTATCCCGAATAGAAGGCGTCAAACATGAATCAGTTCCTATCAACGACGATTTCCCCTACGAACGCCTGATAGCTAGATTAGACAGTGATATGCCAAGCCTAACCTCGGAAGAACCAGAACTCGAAAAATCCATGGAAGCAGTCTACGCGCAGGTAACCTTATCTTGGTATGCCGATATTCTAAATTACCTAGCCACAGGCGTGCTCCTACCGAACTTAACTTATCAACAAAAGAAGAAATTCTTCCACGACTTAAAACATTATTATTGGGACGAACCCTTACTTTTCAAGAGAGGAACAGACAACATATTCTGTCGATGCGTCATGTAACACCCTTCTAAACCCGGTAGAATATATTTAAATAATCAGAGTAAATCATCATGCATTCACAAAAGGGTGTCACACATAATTGCCAAAACATCAAAACCACCTGTCATGCTCATTAACACTATAATAAATAATGACACTTTTCAAGATTTCACTTTGCATGTAGCAGCGGATTCATTTTATAACGTAATTCTCTTAACAGAAACATTCATGTTCATCACATAATTCAACATTAATTAGGCCCTAAGGCCAACGTTATAATATTCCAATGAATATAAAAACATAGTGTAGAGTACATAATGTATCTTAAAGATATAAAACAAACGATCCCAGTGTTACATGACCAGAGCACGACTCAACCCAACTTAATTAAAATACTAAACAGCTACACCAACAGCGATCTCGCAATCTATGAGCAGTACTATTCCTTGATACCTGCGCGATGTCGTATAGGACATCATTCCAGCAGAAGGGTGAGAATTCACATCAATATTGAAATCATAAGATAATGAATAATGTAAAGCATGTCAGGACAAACACCAATATTCTCACACTTCAATTTTCCTCAGCCAATATCATTCAACAACCACATATTCATAACTCTCAATTCAACAAGTCATACACATACGCATACTTTCATACAACAATTACACATTCATAACTCTAAATTCGACAAGTCATACACACACGCATATTTTCATACAACAATGATATATGCCATGTGACTTAATGCAACTCATGCCATGTGGTACCAACACTTATTATTTTTAGGTTTTTACATTTAAACCGGGTCCATTCCCTAGACCAATAACAAACAAAAGCTCGTTCCCTAAGCTTTCAAATCCCGCTCAAGGTTTGGGACAAGTCACTAGTCTCCACGAAACTAGCAAGCATTGCCTCTTGACAACAAATGATGCGTATGCAATCAACAATCAAATGTACTTAAGACCGTTCTCCAATCTTAATCCCATGCATTCTCAAATAATTCATCACACAAGAATTATAACATGATTGCACACACAACACATTTCATAATAATCCAAGTATTCATACTTTCAATGTCATCACTACATTTATTAAGTAGTACACAAGAATCAAATAGATTCAATCATAATTCACAATACAACTCAACGATCACACATAGGACAATCAATCCATCACAAATAATTGAATTCAATATTAAATACACAATCAACTTGTTAAACAACTATTGATATCTCAATAACCAACCGAAGGTTTACAATCAATCAATAAATCATCTCAATTAAACCATGTTTTAGTTAAGATTTAATTAAACAATGACTCCCAAACATATTGGATGTAAAAATATTTGGCAACTAATTATATTATCTATATTATGTTATAGATGTATTCATTAGCTACAACTTGTTGATTTTGCATTAAAACACCTCCCAAATCCATCAAAGAAGAATCACAATACACAACAATTGGTTTTGTCGGATTCAGCAAAATCAAAACAAGAGTTGTTGTCAATCTTCTCTTAAGCTCTTGAAAACTTTCTTCACACTTTGCATCCCACACAAAAGCTTGACCCTTCCTAGTCAACTGCGTCAACGGAAATGACAACTTGGCAAATTCTTCAATGAATTTCCGATAATAACCTGCCAAACCAAGAAAACTTCTAATTTCAAAAACTGATTTCGGAGTCTCCCATTGCGATACCGCTTCAACCTTCGACGGATCAACTGCAATACCTCTACTCGAAATCACATGACCAAGGAAACTCACTTCCTTCAACCAAATTTCACACTAAAAAAGTTTAGCATACAACTGCTTCTCTTTCAACACAGATAACACAATCCTCAAGTGCTCAGCATATTCTTCTTCACTCTTCGAATAGATTAAAATATCATCAATGAACACAACCACAAACTTGTCCAAATAAGAATGGAAAATCCTATTCATGTACTCCATAAATACACTTGGTGCATTAGTCACACCAAATGGCATCACAGAATACTCATAATGTCCATACCTCGTTCTAAAAGCAGTCTTCTGAATATCCTCAGCCTTCACACGAATCTGATGATACCCAGATCTCAGATCTATCTTACTAAAGACGCTCGCACCAATCAACTGATCCATCAGATCATCAATCCTCATAAGTGGATACTTATTCTTGATGGTCATCTTGTTCAACTGTCTGTAGTCCATACAAAGTCTCATAGAACCTTCTCTCTTCTTAACCAACAAAACTGGTGCACCCCACAGTGACACACTCGGACGAATAAACCTCTTCTCAAGTAGATCTTCAATGTGACTCTTCAACTCTCTCAATTCTGATGCGGACATACGATATGGGGCCATCGATATCGGACTAGTTCCAGGAATTAAGTCGATCGCAAACTCCACTTCTCGCTCCAACGGTAAATCACTTATCTCATCAAGAAAACTTCTGGAAAATCACAAATAATTGATAAAGCATCAATTGCTCCACTTTCACCAATGCTCAAAGTTGCCATCAATATAAACACCTTCGCACCATCTTACACCAACTCATCAAAACCATCTGTAAGAACTTGGTTGAACTCAAAACAGTTCATTGCACACACCATCTAAGCTCACAAGACTCGTCTATTCCATCCAACATGATCCTGTCTACTATCAACAAGAGATTAAGGGTGATCAGTTCCTTAATTTGTTAATAGACAGTCGACATTCATGATGGGGCATAAACCATCTTTACCAACTATAATAGCGTTCTACGTCATTCTGAGCCACTACTCCACACTCGAAGAATCCTAGAGAAGCATAAGCTTCTCCCCCACTAATTTCAATCCCACTCCTGCAGACAAGGTTTAGAAAAACAAACGAGTACCGATAGTGTTTTCACACACATGTCGCATACTAGGAAACAAATAACATTAGACAACTTGGCCGGATGGACCGACCTGCTCTAATACCACTAATGTAACACCCTTCTAAACTCCATAGAATATATTTAAATAATCAGAGTAAATCATCATGCATTCATAAAAGGGTGTCACACATAATTTCCAAAACATCAAAACCACCTGTCATGCTCATTAACACTATAATATATAATCACACTTTTCAAGATTTCACTTTGCATGTAGCAGCGGATTCATTTTATAACGTAATTCTCTTAACAGAAACATTCATGTTCATCACATATTTTAACATTAATTAGGCACTAAGACCAATGTCATAATATTCCAATGAATATTAAAACATAGTGTAGAGTACATAATGTATCTCTAAGATATAAAACAAACGCTCCCAGTGTTACGTGACCAGAGCACGACTCGACCCAACATAATTAAAATACTAAACAGCTACACCAACAACAATCTCGCAATCTATGAGCAGTACTATTCCTTGATACCTGCGCGATGTCGTATAGGACATCATTCTAGCAGAAGGGTGAGAATTCACATCAATATTGAAATCATAAGATAATGAATAATGTAAAGCATGTCAGGACAAACACCAATATTCTCACACTTCAATTTTCCTCAGCCAAAATCATTCAACAACCACATATTCATAACTCTCAATTCAAAATGTCATACACATATGCATACTTTCATACAACAATTACACATTCACAACTCTAAATTCAACAAGTCATACACATACGCATATTTTCATACAACAATGATATATGCCATGTGACTCAATGCAACTCAATGCAACTCATGCCATGTGGTACCAACATTTGTTATTATTTTTAGGTTTTTACATTTAAACCGGGTCCGTTCCCTAGACCAATAACAAATAAAAGCCTGTTCCCTAAGCTTTCAAATCCCGCTCTAGGTTTGGGACAAGTCACTAGTCTCCACGAAACTAGCAAGCATTGCCTCTTGATAACAAATGATGCGTATGCAATCAACAATCAAATGCACTTAAGACCGTTCTCGCATCTTAATCCCATGCATTCTCAAATAATTCATCACACAAGAATTATAACATGATTGCACACACAACACATTTCATAATAATCCAAGTATTCATACTTTCCATGTCATCACTACATTTATTAAGTAGTACACAAGAATCAAATAGATTCAATCACAATTCACAATACAACTTAACGATCACACATAGGACAATAAATCCATCACAAATAATTGAATTCAATATTCAATACACAATCAACTTGTTAAACAACAATTGATATCTTAATAACCAACCGAAGGGTTACAATCAATCAATAAATTATCTCAATTAAACCATGTTTTAGTTAAGATTTAATTAAACAATGACTCCCAAACATATTGGATATAAAAATATTTGGCAAATAATTATATATTCTATACTATGTTACATATCTATTCATTAGCTTTCCAACTCCTCGAACGGGGACTAAAATCGACCTACGGATTAAAAGTTATCGCCAAAATCGTCGGAACAGAAATTTGCAGTTTTCAGCTTTTATACATCATGCAATCGATTGCTGTGTTAGTGCAATCGATTGCTTGACTCAATTTTTCACATTTTTAGCCACTGTTTTGCTGTGCAATCGAATGCTGTATTAGTGCAATTGATTGCTCAGCTAAAAATTCAGTTTTCCAGCAGTTTTGTTAAATGTGCAATCGATTGCTGTATTAGTGCAATCGATTGCTCACTGTGTGTTTTTGAAAAATTATGCAGAAAATTGTATTTTTCACCAACCCTTCCCTCTTTGCTACCACAATCTTTCCTACATAAACTTCTACTCATTCACCATTAATTTACAATTTCAAATCTAGGGTTTCTCCCACACAACTTCTACCCATTAGTCATCATCCCAAAATCTCAATAATGAGAGAATGCCCACCCTTACCTTAGGTTTTCTTATGGAGAAGAATCTTTGATTCCATGGGTGCTTGCATTCTGATTTCTCTCTTCCGCTCTTCTTTCCTCTTGCCTCTTTCTCTTCTTCTCTTCTTCTCTTCTATTCTCCTCTTTCTCATTTTTCCCTTTCCTTCTCTTACCAACATCTCTAAAACCCTAACAATTGTGTTTAAACAATTAGGCTTAACTCAACTCATTCCCACTTACTATTCACACTCTGTCATACCCCAAATTTGTCCTACTTCGGTATTTAATGGATGTTTGACTGTTTCACGACTTCTGGCTATGACTATCTGAGATTTCATTTATAAAGACCATGTGTGTACACATTGTGGTTGTAATCCCCAGCAATTTATGATGAAGAATGTGTCCCCAACCTTTATATCCAAATTTATATGTGTCCTCGTTATCACGATCAGATATATATATGATAGGGACAAGGGCATAAAAGGCATGATTGTTGGTTTTCAAACAATTTGAACCCTATTTCAACTGGATTACAAAATTCTCTAAAGGTCGTTTAAGCTTCACTGCAAATTGCTTATCATGATATGCATCTGATCCAAGTTGTTCAAAGGTACTTGCTTCTAGACACAGTCGATTTAACCTCAAACATTGTTCGAATTGAATGCAAGCATCCAGCTATGTTTGGTTTCTAAATCAGTTTGTGACAAACTTAGATTTAGCTTGCAAATTTCAAGTTATAATTGAAGTAGAAAATCAGTTTGTGACAAATTTAGATTTAACTTGCAAGTTTCAAGTCATGTGGAAATGTCATGCAATACATAATTTGAGTTTGTGTCAAGTTATAATGAGAGGGCCATAAGCGCCAAATCTTATCAAGCCATAAGCCAGGATGGGCGAGTGATCAATTCCAAAACGTAAACTTAATTTTTTGCAAGCCGTATCTTTCAAATCTAGTTGATTTCACGATGACGTGGGTGGTTTCAATTCATGTCTTAAAAGTTGGCGTAACTTGACTCAACCTATCATTTAAAGTAGCTTTAACGACATATATAGTTGTTATAAGGTATTGAGGGAGATTAGTGACGACGGTCGTAATTTTGCAAAGGATCCAATGTTGCAAGACATTTTAGACGGGTCTAAGACATGGTTAAATTTCATTTTCACACTAAGGATGGGCAATATTTTTACCAAAAAAAAGTCGCAACTACATCGTTTTAAGTCATGATGTATGTTCAATTCATGTTCCATCCAGAACCAGTTCAAGCATAGGCTTCATAAACTAGTTTGAGTTGTTACAAAGGTTTAGTATCTGAAGTTGAAATTACAAATTCAAGTATTATTATAAAGAATCAATAGTTGAAGATTACATATACTAGAAAGTTGGATGCTAGGATCGTTACAAGAAATCAACAACTTTACGAGACCATTATTTTCTCGCCACTATTCGCTAAGGCTGTCTATCATGAAATTTCTTGTCGTAATTCATTCAAACTTCTACTTTAAAAAGAGCTTCCTCAACACAAACTATTTAGAATATATATGAAATAAGATACAAAATACAAGAGAAGAGAAGATACAAGCCATTAAGTGTTTCTCTATGAAAAACCTACGTTCCATGATAAGAACTCCAAGCAAGATATCTCGTGGTTTCGTTTTGCCACACCAAGTCTTCCTGTACAGGCTGCAACCGTCACCGAAACTCATATGGAAAGGCTCCCTCCACCACCTCTTTACCACTTAAGGGCAACTCAATAAGCCGCTTCGAAAAATGCTTCATGACTCTTTCCATGTTAAACACCAAAGCAACAACTTCGCAGTGATTTCGTAAACATCAAAGCCTGCACAGCCAAAACACAAGTCGTAAATAAAGACAAATATTGTCATATCAGTTTAAATTAACAGCATAAGTTCAAAAGGGAAAGAAGGGAATGACATAAGGATTCAACAACTGTCGTATCTTCTTTTCGTTGTTCCGTCTTCACCATTTTTACCTTGCACCAAAATACACATGAAAATAGAATGTATCAGAGATCAGGATATGATGGAAAGAGAA
This sequence comes from Lathyrus sativus, assembly GCA_963859935.3. Lineage (NCBI taxonomy): Eukaryota > Viridiplantae > Streptophyta > Magnoliopsida > Fabales > Fabaceae > Lathyrus > Lathyrus sativus. The sequence goes on from OZ012738.1 coordinate 227,812,393, forward strand.
GTTCAAGTCACAGAGAAAATTCATAGACGACAGTAAGTTTCTAAGGGAATCCAAACAAATGTATAATGATAGGACTAAACAACAGCAACAGCATTCCAAGATGCATAACATCACTAAACATTCAAAAGGCCCAGCAGCAATTTGGATCGCAGCAGTCTGGAATGGAAATCCAGCCATCTGCACCTATGACGACTTTCGTTGATCCTCGACAGGAACTTCTGAACCATGCAGATTATGTCCAGATGCCTGCCCATATGGGATTCCCAAGTTCCCAGCTTATAGGTAGGCCTGGAACTGTCTACTCTCAGCATCATTTTCATGATCATGCTGCTGGTTATGTATCCCAACAGGTAATCCATGCGGTGTAGATGACAGTGGCTCAGCCATCTTCTCATGCTGGTATAAGACCATGTGTTATTCAACCACGACCAGTCATGCAAGGACAACCTCAAGACAAGCAACCCTGTAAATAGTGATAATTTAGATTACAGTAGTCAGCATGCAATAGAGTAAAAAGATTTGGTTTTGGATAACAACACTGGCAGGTCAAAATTGGTTGGTGATGGAAATCAAATTAAAATGATGGATACTCTTCCTAACTCCAATATAGAAATTTCATATGGTAATGATTCTAGGCAAGTCGAGTACAATGAGGCCACACACCTGCCAGTTTGGGGCATTCCTGGAGTAAATCCTCAATCTAAGAATGGAATCCATCAGAAGGATGAAGCAGTTTTATCTTCAATTTCGCAATCTGTTGGGTTTGGACCTGTGCAGGATTCTTCAAACTCACTATTTAGCAATCAAGATCCCTGGAATCTACACGGCACCTACTAGACCTGACAAAGTCGCATCAGAAAAAGAAACCTATCCTTTTATTGGCCAGTTTAGGGTGAAATCGGGCGCCGAAGTGGAGGTGATAATGTTCTGGAGTGAGAGGTGCGGATTCTGCTGTACGGCAGGATACGTCTAGCTTGCAATTCACTTCTCCTTTATAACCTAGCCCATTAGAAACAGCAGTTCACCTTGGATTATACCAGTTGCCTCCACCTGCACATGTTAGGCTGAAATTCATTTTAGGATGAAAATGTGTCATATCACTCAAACACACTATGTGATGTATTCGTACCAAGAAATATACAAACCATCCACAACCTGATTAATGCTTTCAATCACTTTCAAACTTCTTGTTCCTCCATCTCATCACCAAAGCCTAACGAAGTTTAAAGTAACCGAACCATGAGAACGAATGTGATGCGTAGGCATGAATGATCCAATAACCGCTTTTACGCATAGAAGACTATACCTGCCTCATGTGCTGCTGCACAAGAATAGAAGAAGTCAGACAATATGATCACATAAGCCAAGAATTTTCAGCAAAAGTCTGATGAATTTAAAACATTGACTAAAGAGACCAAGGATACATGTCCAAGTTCATAAGTTTCAAATAATCCATATTCAAAAGCAATTAATTCAAATACAATGTTAAAGCAAAAAGCAGTGTTAAGGGTGTATTCAGGGCTGTGCTCATAGCCAACAATGTAATACTTTTCAATAAAGAAACTAATGCTCCAATCTACAGCACTGAAGACCTAAAAAAAAAGCATAAAAAAGGGATAGCTGAAGGAGATGATACCTTTGATCCGCTTGGTAACTCACTTGCAACTTCCATACACGAGCATTCTTGGATTAAGAAAGCCGTGATTTCACTGATGGTTAGTGGAGTGGAGAAAAAACTCAAAGAACGGAACTCATTTGAAAGGTGACATCAACATGATGATGATTGGTGATCCCTCTGTCCCCAAGTCTCAATTTTTGAGAACAATTATAAATATTGCACCCTGTGTCGTATCAACTACAGGCCGAGGTTCTTCAGGTGTTGGTCTGACAGCAGCAGTTGCTTCAGATCAAGGAACAGGTGAAAGAAGGCTAGAAGCTGAGGCAATGGTTCTTGCTGGCGGAGGTGTCGTTTGCGTTGATGAATTTGACAAAATGGATGACCAAGATCGGGTAGCTATGCACGAAGTTATGAAACAACAGACTTCAACTATTGCTAGGATCCATGTGTCACTTAATGCTCGTTGCAGTATGGTGAAGGCTGCAAATCTTACATCAGTTTACATCATATAGTACCCACTGTAAACCTGTAAATACTGAAGAACAACAGACAACAGCTAGCAGTATCACAAAACCGAGCCACGAATGAGTATGCTTAAACTCCACAAGCTCTTCGTTCAGGCCTCGTCATTAGAATACCTGCAAAACCCAATACGGAAACACATAACTCAAAGCCGGATTCAAGTAATTTGTCGTGATGAATAGACATATTCATGTACTTACGCCTGATTGTTGTTGTTTCTAATCCAAGGAATCATGTTATACCACTTGTCATGCTTCATGATGACATTTACTCTATGACGGTGTTTGCAATGCCTCGACTGCAGCTTCACGCTTAATCCCCAAGATGGTCTTCATCAAGTCTCATCAATATGATTCTTCTTTCGTCACTGAAGCAAATCAGGCACCAAGCCCCCGTTTGTTATGCTAACACCATAAGGCATCCTCACTCTTTTGCCCTGCAAGAAAAAAAGTAAAAAGGCATAATATTTAGGAACTTTTCACAACAATAAAATTCGTAACCAAAATCTGCGGGAATGAAACATGAACACAGGGAATTAGAATAAGTCATCAAAGAATGTGTTTCCAGTTTTGGGTGGCGGAATATTGAATCAAAAAGCAAAAAAAAACAAAACATCAAGCACTTAGTTAGGATATCATAGTCCTCTACCTGCAAGATGATGACCGAGGAGAAATCCTTGCACCTCACTTTGACCCCAACAGAACAGGTTTTGGGCAACGCTTTCACGTTGAAGTCACCCATATCCCTCCATTTCAGAGGCCCCCACAGAATTTTGGAATTCTACATTCGCTCATCAAATTACTTTTGATTTTCCCCCGCGCCTGCTTCACGTCTTGGACAAGCTATCAAGATATGGAAAATTGAAACTTCAGAATAGAAGCTTATCATCTTTTCAAAAATGCTATACTCATGAAGAAATAAGTGACATTCTGCAGGGATACAAAATGATTGCTAAAACAGAACAAGACTTCTAAAAGGGTGGAATTATTGTCGGATACACAAAAAGAACTACCTCCTTTAAGTTTTAAGAGGAAGAGGTTGGAACTGACCGAGCATCAAAGGGAAGTCAGTGGAGCCCATTTTGCAAGTGATTCAAAAGGTGTCTAGTGGAGAGAGCTTGTCAATGCCATGTTTGTATGACGACTTGTACAGGGCAAGACTCGCAATTAAATTTGGCCATGGCGATGATGCACGTAAATATGAACCGTTCTGGAAGGTGATAGACAGACATTGTAACCCTCTTTTCTGTCATCCTCTTTACTTGGCTGCTTACTTCTTGAACCCATCATACCGACATCGTCAGGATTTTGTTGCGCGTTCTGTGGTAGTACGAGGGCTGAATGAATGCATTGATCGGCTAGATCTAGATAGTTTGAGACGAAAATCTGCATCAATATAAATTGCTCATTATAATTCTACACAAGATGATTTTGGAATTGAATTGGCAATTAGCACAAGAACAGGTCTTGAACCAGCTGCTTGGTGGCAACAACATTCAAGAAAGTATCCTTTGAGTTTAAGAAGATTGCCCAATATATAACATAGTGCCACTGTTACGTAATGGCTAATAATGAGAGTGGACTAGTAGTTACCTCGAAGCTATATTATCAACTGGTGGAGGATAGCTATCACAGGTTATGAACAAAAAAACCACAAAATTCATAAGATCAGTTTCTCACGTGAGTAATCCTTGTGTTGTGCCTTATATGGCACGTTCACCACTCTCGACCTTGCTTTCAAACTGTAAGCGAAATCCTCATTTCTCAAGCTGTCAGATTCTCTCAGTGGCACATGCTAAAGGAAGCTTATGCAACTAGGGCGGTCAAGTGTACTCCATCACTGCCATATCCTCAACACACACACGAGGATTTCCTTAATACACCTGCAGAAACAAGTAGATACGGTTCATTACGGCTATGAATAAAGCAACACTGTTATTGATAGTCTTCGGAAGCATTGAGCTGTACCTAGTAAGTTGAAGCACTCCGGGATAACATGTCTTCGAAACCAATTCTCAGACTCCTCATTAAGCGCAAGAATCTCCACAGTGCCAAATCTCAATTGAATTCATCGTTCTCTCTTCATCTTCATAATTTTCCTGCAAGAGAATCAGAGAAACAAAACACCATTATCACCGAGCTTCAGTTCAAACTCTTCAAACTAAAAAGCCTGCAGTAATGTAGAGGAAGCAATGCCATAACACAGGCAAATGTCAACAGGACAGGCATACGTCAAATAAGAAGTTGGTTGGTTAAGATATAATTAACAACGACATTATCCTAAGGCTGCCGACCTAAAGGATGCTGTTAGAGGAAATGCCATTTACCCGAATACGAAAACAAGAATCCATGGTCTTCATGGCATTTTCGGTAGCATTTTCAATATCGTATGATCGTATAACCTGCAAGATAATTCAAGGATGATTAAACCACAGGATCCTGGGCAAGAAACATAATCCATTACATTATAACAAAACAAAGAAAACACTACTGTCAGCTTGGATTCAATGCAACCTGAATTCAAATTTTGTACCTCAGGTGATTACTGAATGGCGAATCATTGGGCCGACCAAGGTGGTTGTCCCACTAACCACTCAGTTGTTGTCCTTTCTGTTCTCTACTCAATTCTGCTTCGTGTACGGCCAATATTCCCCCTCCTAACAGAAAAAGCAGAATTCATGGTGTAGCACTATAACAGAATTGTACAACCCAAAACGCACCTCACCTCACACACCTCACACGATACCAATTGTTTTCCTTCAGAAAATTTCAAAATTCCTCATGTACTCAAAACCCTAGAACTCCCTATATAAATGCTCACTATTCACTTAGAAGGGGGGAATTTTTTGAGAAGAAAAACCCTAGAAAGGCGGCAGCAGAGAATACGAAAAAACCCTAAGAAAACTCAACCAAAATCAATCTCTAACCACTCCTAAAAGCTCATCATTCAAACCTCCCCAGAGCTCACATCAGAACTCTGAGCGAGGTGAGCTCAGCCATGCTCTCACGCCCTCTCATCAAGATATAGATAGAATACTAAGCAGAAAAAGAATCAAATCAAAAGAGGAAGTGAAATAGAAGATAAAGGAGGTGCTTACAAAAAACTCAGTCGAACATTGTCGGAGAAGTCATCGTCGGACTTTGCTCGGATCAGGTACTTTCTCTATTTTCTGTACATGTTTTCATCTTCTCTATGAGTACTGGGTTGAACCGAACTTTCATCGTAGTGAAGTTGTATTTTCGTTCTAGGATTTGGGTATTTGTGATCTATGAGCGTGTTATGAGAGACGATTTGGAGAGATTTTCTAAGGTTATTCTTGTGAATTTGAGAGTAAAAAGTAGAGGGTTCAGGAGAGAGTAAATTAAAATAGTTGGAAAGAGAAGGGGATTTAGAGGAGAGAACACGGAGGGAGGGGAAGATATGATGGATTTGATTAAATGGCACGCGTGTGGGCCGTCTATTATGGCTTCTGCATAAAAGAAATCATTCATGATTTTGAATAAACTGAATGCAAGGTTTTTTTAATAATTTATTTAGTTTAATTACATTACAATTAGGTTAGAGACTAATAAATTAATTAATATTGGAAGGAACATGATTTTATTTAAGTAATTGGTCCAATAATTAATAAATTCATTGTCATTCATTTATTTATCTTATTTATTTAAAATGAACATTTGTAAGGCTAGTTTCTTAATTTAATTTGTAACACCTAATTAATATTGTTATTAAATTTTGAGAATAATTAATTTCTTAATATAAACAACTATTACTTTCTTAATTAATCAATGAAAGTGGTGGATCCTTGGAGTCTAGCATTCTTTGGATCCTTAAGCGACCGCTCTCAAGGTGCACGCGTTGAGTTGCGGTCGTTTCGTCTTTCATCCATAAAAATACTTAATTTTGTCTAAATCTTTAAAAGTAGGCGAACCTTAATTCCAGCGATATGCCTACCCTAGTTTAATCTACCTTCACTAATAATTCAAATCATTTTCTAAATCAAATCACGAAAGAATCAAGTTCTTGGAGTCGCGCATTCCTCGAATTTGAGAATGATTACTATTGGGGCGTACGCCTTGTATAGTGCGTCATTCAAAATTTCGTTCCTAAAATACCTTATCTAATTATTTGGATAAATATTCACTATCCAACAAACATATGTCATGATTAATGGAATGAAAAAGATGTCGTTAGGATCTAGCATTCCAACGATATTCCGACTAAGTGGTTACGAGGCCGACGTCTCGTTTATCAAATAGGCGTCATTCCTCCTAATTTCCAACTCGTCTAACCTCGTTTCTCACCCTCGCGTGATTGAATCAAAATCTCTTTCAATTCAAACTCTTCCGCGTCTAAACCATCCATCAAACATATTTCGAATGAAAAAGGTATTGTTGGGATCGAGCATTCCAATGGTGTCCCGATTGATTTGATTACGAGGCCGACGTCTCGTTTATCGAGTAATCGTCATTCCTCCTAATTTTTCAAAACATCTAACCTCGTTCCTCGCCTTCATACGGTCGAATATAAACCCTAGTACGCTTCTAAACCGTACGTCAAATCCAAATTATTTTCTTGATTAAACTACGAAAGAATTGAGTTCTTGGAGTCTTGCACTCCTTGAATTCTTGAGTAAACACTCTTGGGGCGTACGCTTTAGGTTGTGGTTCGCTTAACCTTTCGTTTATAAAACACGTGCCCTAACTATTTGGACAAATATCGTCATTGTCCATTCAAATAAGATTTCATAATTAATTGAATGAAAAAGGTGTTGTTGGGATCTAGCATTCCAATAATATCCCGACTAATCGGTTGCGTGGCTGACATCTCGTTTACCGAGTAGTCGTCATTCTCCCTTAAAATATTCAATCCAACTCCCCTCTCACGCCCTCGTGCGTTTGAAACTTTCTTAAACATATTTCGTAATTATTCGAATGAAAAAGGTGTCATTGGAATCTAGCATCCCAATAATGCCCCGATTAATTGATTACGAGGCTGACGTCTCGTTTATCGAATAGTCGTCATTCTCCATCAAATTGCTTAACCAAACTCCTCTTTCTTACCCCCGTGCAATTGAAACCTTAAACCTATTCAGATATATCCTCTAACTAAGACATCTAATGCGATAAACCTAATTCCTCGCTCTCGTGCAATCTCCAACCTAAATACCTTTTACCAAGAACATTGTTTAGTCCCTTCTTCCGCGCATAACAAACTAATGCTTCAGCCTCCCTTAGCGAGCAGACAAGCCAACGTTTAGCAGTTAGAATGCGACCTAAACACTCGTTCACATACCAAACCCTTTTACCGTAGTTAGCCGAACTACGGCTACTCTGATTTCTCACATCCGTTGAGAATACGTAGGCATAGGATTGCGATGATCCTAGCGAGCACTTTTCCACTTTTCTTTCTTTCCCACCTTTAGGTTCCCGTACCTTTTACCAAAGAACATTGTTTAGCCCATTCTTTCGCGCATATGAACTCGTGCTTCAGCCTCCCCTAGCGAGCAGACACGCCAACGTTTAGTAGTTAGAATGCGACCTAAACACTCGTTCATTTCCATACCAAGCCTCTTTACCGTAGTTGGCCGAACTACGGCTGCTTTGATTCTTCATTCCCTCTTGAATGTAAGATACGTAGGCACAAGATCGTGATGATCTTGGCGAGCACAATCCCCTCTTTTTTCCCGTAGTCCCCGAACTACGAATGCTCTAATTTTCCACTTCTTACAAGTGAAGATACGTAGGCACAAGGGCCCTAATCCTTGGCGAGCACCCTATCTTAAAACCACACATTCCCCCCTATAGGAGAAACCTTAGAAGAAAACTAACAAGCTAGCTAACTTTACTCTCGAATCGATCAAGAGGTTCCCGTTGAGTACAACGGACGTAGAGGGTGCTAATACCTTCCCTCTGCGTAACCGACTCCCAAACCTAGAATATTGGTTGCGATGACCATGTTCTTATCTCTTTAAAGGTTTTATCGATATTTTCCTATTCCGTCCTTGGAATGAATAAAGTTCGGTGGCGACTCTGTTTCGAACAGTATTTTCCGCGGCCATCGCGAGGATCATATTTTTCGAGGTACGATAGATGGCGACTCTGCTGGGGAAACACATAGCCCTATGCAAGAGAGAGTTAAGCCTAACCTTACTCGTTTCGAGAGTACTAATCTTTTCTTAACTGTTTTCTTTATGATTTCTCTCCTATTGTTTATTTATTGCTTTCTCTTTCAATTGTATGTTGTTTATTTTATCCGCTTGCTGGATTCGGGGATAACATCACAAGTAAAGCTCTACACCCGAGCTTCGGAAAAAGAAGAGAGAAAACATAGTTTAGAATTGGTGGTGATTAGTGTTAGTCCCCAAGGACTCGCTCCTTGTGTGCCTAGCATGAAAGCTCCTCTAGAATAGACCTTTTCGTAGATCCTATCGTAACGCAGCTAGCCTGTTGCACGATTTGATTCATGAAGGGTCCATGACTCTGGGAACCACTCTTAGAACCAGTTTCTATATTGGTAGTCGTGTAGTGTTGGTCTCCGAGGACCCGCTCCTCGTGTGCCTGGCATGAGGACTCCACTCAGGAGAGACCCTATCGTACTCTCGTTAAAATACAGCTAGCCTGTTGCATAATATTGATGTGATTAGTGTCTGTGATCCTGGGAACCTTATCTGTCAACATAGAAGCTATCCTGTGAGTGGGTATGTGGGTAAAGAAAATAGAACTTGCCTAGTGTAACCTACCGGTTGGGGGGCTTTGACCTGCTTATGTTATCCTGGATCCTGTCTGCATTACATTCGCATGTCATTGCATATGCATTTTATTTGCATTCCAAAACCAAAAAGCTCATCCATCCTTTGTCTATAATCCATAGTTGATTTCCTGACACACGTGTTGGACTTGAAGCAGTGCTAGAAGACTATGGAACACTTGAGGCAAAATCAATTTGAGCTGAGAAAAGACGAGAATAGAAGGGAAGGCAAGATGAAGCAGACGCCAGAAGTGGGAAGAAGAAAGGAAAAGCTTCAAGAAGGTACCACAACTAGGAGTTTTACTCCCATATTTCATCCCACTCCACAGCCTTTTGGTTTTTATCCCCAACCATTTCTTCCAAAGCCTCGGAATCAACAGTCATCACCTGTTCTATCCCAGGAACAGGGAAATTTAAACCAGAGAGGCATCAAGAAGTCTCAATCACGTTCTATTCACGACCCTATTCCTATACCGTGTGGACAACTGCTCTCGCGCCAGATTCAGAGTTCATTAGTGGTCCCCATATCCCTCGGGCCAGCTCATACTCCTCCTCCTCCTGGATATGATCCTGATGCACAATGTGAATACCATAAGGGAGTGAGAGGGCACTCTATTGAAGGTTGTTGGTCATTCAAGAATAAAGTTCGAGAGCTAATTAATAACAAGCGCATAGTCTTCGAGGAAGACAACCCAGGGCAGAGTGTGGGTATCATACTGGAACCGTAGGGCATGCTGTCGAAAAATGTAAAAGCTTTCGAAACAAGTTGCAAAGATTGACCAGAAAGGAAGACCCTATCCCAAATGGTTCAACTTAAAGATATGGCAAAGAGGTAGTACAAGAGTTTTGTGGACCAATTAGAATCCGGTACCACAAGGAAAAGGTTGAGTTTTTGGTAGATGAGATGTCTTTATCCTCTGATAATCACGTGGAGGCCATGATCTCAAGAGAGGAGATGGAAAAGAAGTCTAAAAGGGTTGTATTGGCTGAAGAGACCTCGAAAAGTCACTTGGGAGAGCATCATACCGATACTGAGGAAGATGATGACATCCACCTTTGGATCCCAAAAGGACAGCCAACAATACCCATGGAACCGTGTCAGAAACCTTGGATTTCTCCCTATGCAAATCAACGAGCGTATGGCCGAGGAAATCAGGGTCCACGCCAGAATCAAAACCGGTCTCGCAATAATTTGGGAAGAAGGAACGCTCCTCGTCACCCCGTTCCTGTATCGCACACTCAGCTTCTGCCACATTTGATTCGAAATTCACTAGTGGAGCCTAAGTCTCTCAAGCCAGTGCCAGAACCATACCCTCCTGGGTATGATCCCAAGGCACATTGTGGATACCATGCTGGATCAATGGGGCATTCAACAAAAGACTGCAAAGCCTTCCAAGCCAGGGTGCAACAATTGATCGACGAGGGATGCATATCCTTCCAAGAAGGGAGTTTGGTTGTGCGTATTCGTCTCGCACCTGAATGAGTTTGGGGACTTCAAGACGCATCTTCTCAAGACAACTGATCAAGCAAGAAAAGCCCAGTTCATCCATGCTGGCATTTTTTTAGATCATGTTTTTTATGCATTTGTAGTTTCTTTTCTGTTAATTACTACTTGCTTTTAGACATTGTTTCTTATTAATGGTATTGTTAATGTGATAATTATGCATGTTTTGAACAAGTTCATTCGTATTCACTCTTTTTCTACTCAGTTATCGAAAAAATCACAAAAATATTTCACTTCCTTTATCGCACTGCTATTTAGCAAAGATTTAAGGGAGGATGACGAAAACTATAGTACCCATAATTGTTGATAGTATGCTTTCGGATAAAATCCGCTAATGATGTATAGGCATTGTTTCGAACCCCCAAACACTGGAGAAATAAGGAGTTAGTCCCTAGATAACCACTTCGAGCCTAGAAGTAGGAGTTTCCTTCGGATTTCTAAACCCTTACACTTAACCTGGGGCAGGGGTAGTTGTTCAGTTAATTCAATCCCGCACTCGAGACAAAATCCAAAAGATATAATGGTTGTTCTTCAAAGACCATTGACTTGGTGGTCACCAGTCTCCAAAAAAATCAAAAGCCTGCTAAGTCAAGCACCTTAAAGGAGACTTAGGCAAAAATCAAGGCAATCCCGATGGATCTAACAAACAAAGTCAGTCCATGCAAAAGTTAGGGATCAAAAACAAAACCAAAAAGAGGTCCTCGAACCCTCGACAAAAACAAAAAAAGATTCAATGGCCACCCAGATCAAAGGGGCACTGGCATCCATCAAAATAAGGTGGCTGCCGTTTCAAGCAAACCTTGAACCATCAAGTTTACACCGTCAGGAAGGTGCAAAATTAACTGAGCGTAGGTATGGAGATCATTACGAAGAAAGGGTGGGTACAAATCATACTTTGAGCCTAATATCCTTTATTTCTATAACCGAGAACCAGACCGCGTTACAACCCTCAAAAGACCTAATTGAGTTGGGGTTTATTCTGAAAGCATACTAGTGCGAGGTTGCGTAAACTGACTCTTACATGTTCGCCAATCTTATGTATTGGCGTCATATCTTGCTATATCTTTCACACCAGTTAAATCGGCATTGCGTTTGGATTAACAGTCCACTCGTCACGCATTTTCACATCATTCTCAATAAATGATATCTTCATAACTTACATGAATGTCGCATTAAAATTACCATTTTTGAATGAACGATTTTAATTGCAAATTAGTAATTGGCATAATGGAAATTCCAACAAAGTGCAATCAAGGAGGAACTTGATCACTTATTGGTGTTGACCTGAATTAAGACTTTCTCCTAACCTTACGAATCTGGGGCAAGTCCTTCTGAGGTTTAAACTGGGGCAGACCCCTGCAAGGTTCAGACACTGGGGCAAATGGATCCAAGCCATATCCTAGTATAATCATCGCCAAAGTTCTCATCCCAGAAGAAGTCCTTCAAATACCCGGCAGACTGGGGCAAACTGGTTGAACTTGGGGCAAACTAGCTGATGGTTGAGGTCAACAAGCGTCAAAGGCCTTGGGGCAGAGCAAAAGCACGACTAATACGCATTGGTTAAGTCGCTACGCTCATGCAATCCATATGCATTAGTTAAATCGCTACGCTCACACGATAAACACGCATTGGTTCAGTCGCTACGCTCGCGCAGTCAACATGCTTTGGATAAGTCGCTACGCTCAATGTTTGTAAGCTATCACGACATATCAGCTGGAGATTCTTACAAGAACAAGTAGACCACTTCTGCAAAAGGATCCAGCTTGGGGCACCAAGAGTATCCACATTTGTCTGATTGTAGCACTGCCAGAAACTGTGTGTAGGGAAGTCAAATCCTTTTACCACTAAAAGTCCACCTCGATGGCATCCCCATAAAACTAAAGTTCAATCTTTTATTGGAAACCACAAAAAGCCACTCCAATTGGCACCTTCAATTCACCCTAAAAAGTCTGATCTTCATTGGCAACCAATAAAAGTCCACCCTCGATGGTATCCTCATAAAACCAAAGTCCAAATCCATTTGGCAACTACCAAATCCAGTCCATGGTGGTATCCCCAGTAGGATTTTATCCCCAGCATACCTGATCATTTGCACGACATATAACATCATTAGCACATCATTTGCATATGCGTCTTGCACTCCCTAGCAGTTGCATTTCTAGTTGCATGTTTGTGCATCATAACGCATTGCATCGCATAACAACATAGCAGGATCCAGGACCAGTTTGTAAACATCTTGGCCAGTCCCCCAGTGAGGTTGGCAGTATGACTCTGAAAAGAGTTAATACCCCACGAGTTCAGAGAATTCTACTCGCCAGAAAGTCATTCTCCAACCATGCAGTTGATGATGATAATCCCCAGCAACTATTGCTCTTATGGCTCCCCCAAGCAGAGGTTACCTTAAAAAGTTTCTTGAAGGCTTTCCCCCTGCAGAGTTTGGACAACGTTGTTCCTCCAATAGGAATTTTGGCTCAACTGTTCCCCACCAAGTCAAGTACAGAGATATTGCTTTGGTATCATCGAAGAATCTTATTGGATAAGAGGCTGCTTCGACCACCCAAAGAGGTTCGTTTATACCACTTTGGTATCGCGAAGGACCTTAACGAATGAGGGACTGCTTCGACCACCCAAAGAGGTTCGTTTATACCACTTTGGTATCGCGAAGGACCTTAACGAATGAGGGAATGCTTCGACCACCCAAAGAGGTTTGTTTATACCACTTTGGTATCGCGAAGGACCTTAACGAATGAGGGACTGCTTCGACCACCCAAAGAGGTTCGTTTATACCACTTTGGTATCGCGAAGGACCTTAACGAATGAGGGACTGCTTCGACCACCCAAAGAGGTTCGTTTATACCACTTTGGTATCGCGAAGGACCTTAACGAATGAGGGACTGCTTCGACCACCCAAAGGGGTTCGTTTATACCACTTTGGTATCGCGAAGGACCTTAACGAATGAGGGACTGCTTCGACCACCTAAAGAGGTTCGTTTATACCACTTTGGTATCGCGAAGGACCTTAACGAATGAGGGACTGCTTCGACCACCCAAAGGGGTTCGTTTATAGCACTTTGGTATCGCGAAGGACCTTAACGAATGAGGGACTGCTTCGACCACCCAAAGAGGTTCGTTTATACCACTTTGGTATCGCGAAGGACCTTAACGAATGAGGGACTGCTTCGACCACCCAAAGGGGTTCGTTTATACCACTTTGGTATCGCGAAGGACCTTAATGAATGAGGGACTGCTTCGACCACCCAAAGGGGTTCGTTTATACCACTTTGGTATCACGAAGGACCTTAACGAATGAGGGACTGCTTCGACCACCCAAAGAGGTTCGTTTATACCACTTTGGTATCGCGAAGGACCTTAACGAATGAAGGACTGCTTCGACCACCCAAAGAGGTTCGTTTATACCACTTTGGTATCGCGAAGGACCTTAACGAATGAGGGACTGCTTCGACCACCCAAAGAGGGTCGTTTATACCACTTTGGTATCGCGAAGGATCTTAACGAATGAGGGACTGCTTCGACCACCCAAAGAGGATCGCTTATAGTACTCTGGTATCGCGAAGGACTTTATTAGATGAGGGACTGCTTCGACCACCCAGAGAATATCAGGTTATCTTATTCATCCTATTAACCCATTCATGGTACTTTTCACTCCTCTACCGGACAAATTTCGGGGTCTTCTTGTATCTAATTGACTTCCACCTTAAAATGAACGTCATACAACAATTCATTTGCTCATGTTTAAGGCAATTAGATAGGGGCATCTGTCATACCCCAAATTTGTCCTACTTCGGTATTTAATGGATGTTTGACTGTTTCACGACTTCTGGCTATGACTATCTGAGATTTCGTTTATAAAGACCATGTGTGTACACATTGTGGTTGTAATCCCCAGCAATTTATGACGAAGAACGTGTCTCCAGCCTTTATATCCAAATTTATATGTGTCCTCGTTATCACGATCAGATATATATGATAGGGACAAGGGCATAAAAGGCATGATTGTTGGTTTTCAAAAAATTTGAACCCTATTTCAACTGGATTACAAAATTCTCTAAAGGTCGTTTAAGCTTCACTGCAAATTGCTTATCACGATATGCATCTGATCCAAGTTGTTCAAAGGTACTTGCTTCTAGACACAGTCGATTTAACCTCAAACATTGTTCGAATTGAATGCAAGCATCCAACTATGTTTGGTTTCTAAATCAGTTTGTGACAAACTTAGATTTAGCTTGCAAATTTCAAGTTATAATTGAAGTAGAAAATCAGTTTGTGACAAATTTAGATTTAACTTGCAAGTTTTAAGTCATGTGGAAATGTCATGCAATACATAATTTGAGTTTGTGTCAAGTTATAATAAGAGGGCCATAAGCGCCAATTCTTATCAAGCCATAAGCCAGGATGGGCGAGTGATCAATTCCAAAACGTAAACTTAATTTGTTGCAAGCCGTATCTTTCAAATCTAGTTGATTTCACGATGACGTGGGTGGTTTCAATTCATGTCTTAAAAGTTGGCGTAACTTGACTCAACCTATCATTTAAAGTAGCTTTAACGACATATATAATTGTTATAAGGTATTGAGGGAGATTAGTGACGACGGTCGTAATTTTGCAAAGGATCCAATGTTACAAGACATTTTAGACGGGTCTAAGACATGGTTAAATTTCATTTTCACACTAAGGATGGGCAATATTTTTACCAAAAAAAAGTCGCAACTACATCGTTTTAAGTCATGATGTATGTTCAATTCATGTTCCATCCAGAACCAGTTCAAGCATAGGCTTCATAAACTAGTTTGAGTTGTTACAAAGGTTTAGTATCTGAAGTTGAAATTACAAATTCAAGTATTATTATAAAGAATCAATAGTTGAAGATTACAAATACTGGAAAGTTGGATGCTAGGATCGTTACAAGAAATCAACAGCTTTACGAGACCATTATTTTCTCGCCACTATTCGCTAAGGCTGTCTATCATGAAATTTCTTGTCGTAATTCATTCAAACTTCTACTTTAAAAAGAGCTTCCTCAACACAAACTCTTTAGAATACATATGAAATAAGATACAAAATACAAGAGAAGAGAAGATACAAGCCATTAAGTGTTTCTCTATGAAAAACCTACGTTCCATGATAAGAACTCCAAGCAAGATATCTCGTGGTTTCGTTTTGCCACACCAAGTCTTCCTGTACAGGCCGCAACCGTCGCCGAAACTCATATGGAAAGGCTCCCTCCACCACCTCTTTACCACTTAAGGGCAACTCAATAAGCCGCTTCGAAAAATGCTTCATGACTCTTTCCATGTTAAACACCAAAGCAACAACTTCGCAGTGATTTCATAAACTTCAAAGCCTGCACAGCCAAAACACAAGTCGTAAATAAAGACAAATATTGTCATATCAGTTTAAATTAACAGCATAAGTTCAAAAGGGAAAGAAGGGAATGACATAAGGATTCAACAGCTGTCGTATCTTCTTTTCGTTATTCCGTCTTCACCATTTTTACCTTGCACCAAAATACACATGAAAATAGAATGTATCAGAGATCAGGATATGATGGAAAGAGAAGTTCAAGTCACAGAGAAAATTCATAGACGACAGTAAGTTTCTAAGGGAATCCAAACAAATGTATAATGATAGGACTAAACAACAGCAACAACATTCCAAGATGCATAACATCACTAAACATTCAAAAGGCCCAGCAGCAATTTGGATCGCAGCAGTCTGGAATGGAAATCCAGCCATCTGCACCTATGACGGCTTTCGTTGATCCTCGACAGGAACTTCTAAACCATGCAGATTATGTCCAGATGCCTGCCCATATGGGATTCCCAAGTTCCCAGCTTATAGGTAGGCCTGGAACTGTCTACTCTCAGCATCATTTTCATGATCATGCTGCTGGTTATGTATCCCAACAGGTAATCCCTGCAGTGCAGATGACAGTGGCTCAGCCATCTTCTCATGCCGGTATAAGACCATGTGTTATTCAACCACGACCAGTCATGCAAGGACAACCTCAAGACAAGCAACCCTGTAAATAGTGATAATTTAGATTACAGTAGTCAGCATGCGATAGAGTAAAAAGATTTGGTTTTGGATAACAACACTGGCAGGTCAAAATTGATTGCTGATGGAAATCAAATTAAAATGATGGATACTCTTCCTAACTCCAATGTAGAAATTTCATATGGTAATGATTCTAGGCAAGTCGAGTACAATGAGGCCACACACCTGCCAGTTTGGGGCATTCCTGGAGTAAATCCTCAATCTAAGAATGGAATCCATCAGAAGGATGAAGCAGTTTTATCTTCAATTTCGCAATCTGTTGGGTTTGGACCTATGCAGGATTCTTCAAACTCACTATTTAGCAATCAAGATCCCTGGAATCTACACGGCACCTACTAGACCTGACAAAGTCGCATCAGAAAAAGAAACCTATCCTTTTATTGGCCAGTTTGGGGTGAAATCGGGCGCCGAAGTGGAGGTGATAATGTTCTGGAGTGAGAGGTGCAGATTCTGCTGTACGGCAGGATACGTCTAGCTTGCAATTCACTTCTCCTTTATAACCTAGCCCATTAGAAACAGCAGTTCACCTTGGATTATACCAGTTGCCTCCACCTGCACATGTTAGGCTGAAATTCATTTTAGGATGAAAATGTGTCATATCACTCAAACACACTATGTGATGTATTCATACCAAGAAATATACAAACCATCCACAACCTGATTAATGCTTTCAATCCCTTTCAAACTTCTTGTTCCTCCATCTCATCACCAAAGCCTACCGAAGTTTAAAGTGACCGAACCATGAGAACGAATGTGATGCGTAGGCACGAATGATCCAATAACCGCTTTTACGCATAGAAGACTATACCTGCCTCATGTGCTGCTGCATAAGAATAGAAGAAGTCAGACAATATGATCACATAAGCCAAGAATTTTCAGCAAAAGTCTGATGAATTTAAAACATTGACTAAAGAGACCAAGGATACATGTCCAAGTTCATAAGTTTCAAATAATCCATATTCAAAAGCAATTGATTCAAATACAATGTTAAAGCAAAAAGCAGTGTTAAGGGTGTATTCAGGGCTGTGCTCATAGCCAACAATGTAATACTTTTCAATAAAGAAACTAATGCTCCAATCTACAGCACTGAAGACCTAAAAAAAAGCATAAAAAAGGGATAGCTGAAGGAGATGATACCTTTGATCCGCTTGGTAACTCACTTGCACCTTCCATACACGAGCATTCTTGGATTAAGAAAGCCGTGATTTAACTGATGGTTAGTGGAGTGGAGAAAAAACTCAAAGAACAACACTCATTTGAAAGGTGACATCAACATGATGATGATTGGTGATCCCTCTGTCGCCAAGTCTCAATTTTTGAGAACAATTATAAATATTGCGCCCTGTGTCGTATCAACTACAGGCCGAGGTTCTTCTGGTGTTGGTCTGACAGCAGCAGTTGCTTCAGATCAAGGAACAGGTGAAAGAAGGCTAGAAGCTGAGGCAATGGTTCTTGCTGGCGGAGGTGTCGTCTGCGTTGATGAATTTGACAAAATGGATGACCAAGATCTTGTAGCTATGCACGAAGTTATGAAACAACAGACTTCAACTATTGCTAGGATCCATGTGTCACTTAATGCTCGTTGCAGTATGGTGGAGGCTGCAAATCTTACATCAGTTTACATCATATAGTACCCACTGTAAACCTGTAAATACTGAAGAACAAGAGACAGCAGCTAGCAGTATCACAAAACTGAGCCACGAATGAGTATGCTTAAACTCCACAAGCTCTTCGTTCAGGCCTCGTCATTAGAATACCTGCAAAACCCAATACGGAAACACATAACTCAAAGCCGGATTCAAGTAATTTGTCGTGATGAATAGACATATTCATGTACTTACGCCTGATTGTTGTTGTTTCTAATCCAAGGAATCATGTTATACCACTTGTCATGCTTCATGATGACATTTACTCTATGACGGTGTTTGCAATGCCTCGACTGCAGCTTCACGCTTAATCCCCAAGATGGTCTTCATCAAGTCTCATCAATATGATTCTTCTTTCGTCACTGAAGCAAATCAGGCACCAAGCCCCCGTTTGTTATGCTAACACCATAAGGCATCCTCACTCTTTTGCCCTGCAAGAAAAAAAGTAAAAAGGCATAATATTTAGGAACTTTTCACAACAATAAAATTCGTAACCAAAATCTGCGGGAATGAAACATGAACACAGGGAATTAGAATAAGTCATCAAAGAATGTGTTTCCAGTTTTGGGTGGCGGAATATTGACTCAAAAAGAAAAAAAACAAAACATCAAGCACTTAGTTAGGATATCATAGTCCTCTAGCTGCAAGATTGTGACCGAGGAGAAATCCTTGCACCTCACTTTGACCCCAAAAGAACAGGTTTTGGGCACCGCTTTCACGTTGAAGTCACCCATATCCCTCCATTTCAGAGGCCCCCACAGAATTTTGGAATTCTACATTCGCTCATCAAATTACTTTTGATTTTCCCCCGCGCCTGCTTCACGTCTTGGACAAGCTATCAAGATATGGAAAATTGAAACTTCAGAATAGTAGCTTATCATCTTTTCAAAAATGCTATACTCATGAAGAAATAAGTGACATTCTGCAGGGATACAAAATGATTGCTAAAACAGAACAAGACTTCTAAAAGGGTGGAATTATTGTCGGATACACAAAAAGAAGTACCTCCTTTAAGTTTTAAGAGGAAGAGGTTGGAACTGACTGAGCATCAAAGGGAAGTCAGTGGAGCCCATTTTGCAAGTGATTCAAAAGGTGTCTAGTGGAGAGAGCTTGTCAATGCCATGTTTGTATGACGACTTGTACAGGGCAAGACTCGCAATTAAATTTGGCCATGGCGATGATGCACGTAAATATGAACCGTTCTGGAAGGTGATAGACAGACATTGTAACCCTCTTTTCTGTCATCCTCTTTACTTGGGTGCTTACTTCTTGAACCCATCATACCGACATCGTCAGGATTTTGTTGCGCGTTTTGAGGTAGTACGAGGGCTGAATGAATGCATTGATCGGCTAGATCTAGATAGTTTGAGACGAAAATCTGCATCAATACAAATTGCTCATTATAATTCTACACAAGATGATTTTGGAATTGAATTGGCAATTAGCACAAGAACAGGTCTTGAACCAGCTGCTTGGTGGCAACAACATTCAAGAAAGTATCCTTTGAGTTTAAGAAGATTGCCCAATATATAACATAGTGCCACTGTTACGTAATGGCTAATAATGAGAGTGGACTAGTAGTTACCTCGAAGCTATATTATCAACTGGTGGCGGATAGCTATCACAGGTTATGAACAAAAAAACCACAAGATTCATAAGATCGGTTTCTCACGTGAGTAATCCTTGTGTTGTGCCTTATATGGCACGTTCACCAATCTCGACCTTGCTTTTAAACTGTAAGCGAAATCCTCATTTCTCAAGCTGTCAGATTCTCTCAGTGGCACATGCTAAAGGAAGCTTATGCAACTAGGGCGGTCAAGTGTACTCCATCACTGCCATATCCTCAACACACACACGAGGATTTCCTTAATACACCTGCAGAAACAAGTAGATATGGTTCATTACGGCTATGAATAAAGCAACACTGTTATTGATAATCTTCGGAAGCATTGAGCTGTACCTAGTAAGTTGAAGCACTCCGGGATAACATGTCTTCGAAACCAATTCTCAGACTCCTCATTAAGCGCAAGAATCTCCACAGTGCCAAATCTCAATTGAATTCATCGTTCTCTCTTCATCTTCATAATTTTCCTGCAAGAGAATCAGAGAAACAAAACACCATTATCACCGAGCTTCAGTTCAAACTCTTCAAACTAAAAAGCCTGCAGTAATGTAGAGGAAGCAATGCCACAACACAGGCAAATGTCAATAGGACAGGCATACGTCAAATAAGAAGTTGGTTGGTTAAGATACAATTAACAACGACATTATCCTAAGGCTGCCGACCTAAAGGATGCTGTTAGAGGAAATGCCATTTACCCGGATACGAAAACAAGAATCCATGGTCTTCATGGCATTTTCGGTAGCATTTTCAATATCGTATGATCGTATAACCTGCGAGATAATTCAAGGATGATTAAACCACAGGATCCTGGGCAAGAAATAGAACCCATTACATTATAATAAAACAAAGAAAACACTACTGTCAGCTTGGATTCAATGCAACCTGAATTCAAATTTTGTACCTCAGGTGATTACTGAATGGCGAATCATTGGGCCGACCAAGGTGGTTGTCCCACTAACTACTCAGTTGTTGTCCTTTCTGTTCTCTACTCAATTCTGCTTCGTGTACGGCCAATATTCCCCCTCCTAGTTCACAAAACGCCTCGTACTAAAGGAAGTGGTTTTCGGATACCTGTAATTCAAGTTGTTGTTAGTTTGAACCTTCTTCTATTAATTATGATGTCAACATAATTTATGGAACTTGAAGCAAAAAAAACACACAAGGATCATGGATAAACATTGTATAAATGATTCATAAAAAATCACTTGTTTCAAAGGTCCATGAGAGGCAAAGAAATTTGAGATAACAGGCAGCAGAAGGTCATAAGAGGTGTTCACCCTGGTTGATTGTTACTTACATAAATCCGTCGAAACCGGCAACATGGCTTTTATTACAAGCAATAGATGAACTTGCTGAAACTTTGAGCTTAAGTTGTCACCATGACTCCTAGACATTTAAAATGGCACCCTGTGTTATTTTCAACAAAAAAAAGGCAAAAGATCAAGTCAGAATATTATCGTAGCCATATCATTAAGTTCAGAGCAGTGAAAAAACATCTTTTACACAGTAAAAAAACTCAGTAAAAGATATTTTGGGAGCTCACTACAGACAACAATAAAGGTCACTGTCAAACCTCAGAAAAAGCAGAAGTCATCGTGTAGCACTATAACAGAATTGTACAACCCAAAACGCACCTCACCTCACACACCTCACACGATACCAATTGTTTTCCTTCAGAAAATTTTAAAATTCCTCATGTACTCAAAACCCTAGAACTCCCTATATAAATGCTCACTATTCACTTAGAAGGGGGGAATTTTTTGAGAAGAAAAACCCTAGAAAGGCGGCAGCAGAGAATACGAAAAAACCCTAAGAAAACTCAGCCAAAATCAATCTCTAACCACTCCTAAAAGCTCATCATTCAAACCTCCCCAGAGCTCACATCAGAACTATGAGCGAGGTGAGCTCAGCCATGCTCTCACGCCCTCTCATCAAGACATAGATAGAATACTGAGCAGAAAAATAATCAAATCAAAAGGGGAAGTGAAATAGAAGACGTGCTTACAAAAAACTCAGTCGAACATCGTCGGAGAAGTCATCGTCGGACTTTGCTCGGATCAGGTACTTTCTCTATTTTCTGTACACGTTTTCATCTTCTCTATGAGTACTGGGTTGAACCGAACTTTCATCATAGTGAAGTTGTATTTTCGTTCTAGGATTTGGGTATTTGTGATCTATGAGCGTGTTATGAGAGACAATTTGGAGAGATTTTCTTAGGTTATTCTTGTGAATTTGAGAGTAAAAAGTAGAGGGTTCAAGAGAGAGTAAATTAAAAGAGTTGGAAAGAGAAGGGGATTTAGATGAGAGAACACGGAGGGAGGGGAAGATATGATGGATGTGATTAAATGGCACGCGTGTGGGCCGTCTATTATGGCTTCTGCATAAAAGAAATCATTCATGATTTTGAATAAACTGAATGCAAGGTTTTTTTAATAATTTATTTAGTTTAATTACATTACAATTAGGTTAGAGACTAATAAATTAATTAATATTGGAAGGAACATGATTTTATTTAAGTAACTGGTCCAATAATTAATAAATTCATTGTCATTCATTTATTTATCTTATTTATTTAGAATGAACATTTGTAAGGCTAGTTTCTTAATTTAATTTGTAACACCTAATTAATATTGTTATTAAATTTTGAGAATAATTAATTTCTTAATATAAACAACTATTACTTTCTTAATTAATCAATGAAAGTGGTGGATAATTGGAGTCTAGCATTCTTTGGGTCCTTAAGCGACCACTCTCGAGGTGCACGCGTTGAGTTGCGGTCGTTTCGTCTTTCATCCATAAAAATACTTAATTTTGTCTAAATCTTTCAAAGTAGGCGAACCTTAATTCGAGCGATATGCCTACCCTAGTTTAATCTACCTTCACTAATAATTCAAATCATTTTCTAAATCAAATCACGAAAGAATCAAGTTCTTGGAGTCGCGCATTCCTCGAATTTGAGAATGATTACTATTGGGGCGTACGCCTTGTATAGTGCGTCATTCAAACTTTCGTTCCTAAAATACCTTATCTAATTATTTGGATAAATATTCACTATCCAACAAACATATGTCATGATTAATGGAATGAAAAAGATGTCGTTAGGATCTAGCATTCCAACGATATCCCGACTAAGTGGTTACGAGGCCGACGTCTCGTTTATCGAATAGTCGTCATTCCTCCTAATTTCCAACTCGTCTAACCTCGTTTCTCACCCTCGCGTGATTGAATCAAAATCTCTTTCAATTCAAACTCTTCCGCGTCTAAACCATCCATCAAACATATTTCGAATGAAAAAGGTATCGTTGGGATCGAGCATTCCAATGGTGTCCCGATTGATTTGATTACGAGGCCGACGTCTCGTTTATCGAGTAATCGTCATTCCTCCTAATTTTTCAAACCATCTAACCTCGTTCCTCGCCTTCATGCGGTCGAATCTAAACCCTAGTACGCTTCTAAACCGTACGTCAAATCCAAATTATTTTCTTGATTAAACTACGAAAGAATTGAGTTCTTGGAGTCTTGCACTCCTTGAATTCTTGAGTAAACACTCTTGGGGTGTACGCTTTAGGTTGTGGTTCGCTCAACCTTTCGTTTATAAAACACGTGCCCTAACTATTTGGACAAATATCGTCATTGTCCATTCAAATAAGATTTCATAATTAATTGAATGAAAAAGGTGTTGTTGGGATCTAGCATTCCAATAATATCCCGACTAATCGGTTGCGTGGCTGACATCTCGTTTACCGAGTAGTCGTCATTCTCCCTTAAAATATTCAATCCAACTCCCCTCTCTCGCCCTCGTGCGTTTGAAACTTCCTCAAACATATTTCGTAATTATTCGAATGAAAAAGGTGTCGTTGGAATCTAGCATCCCAATAATGCCCCGATTAATTGATTACGAGGTTGACGTCTCGTTTATCGAATAGTCGTCATTCTCCATCAAATTGCTTAACCAAACTCCTCTTTCTTTCCCCCGTGCAATTGAAACCTTAAACCTATTCAGATATATCCTCTAACCAAGACATCCAATGCGATAAACCTAATTCCTTGCTCTCGTGCGATCTCCAACCTAAATACCTTTTACCAAGAACATTGTTTAGTCCCTTCTTCCGCGCATAACAAACTAATGCTTCAGCCTCCCTTAGCGAGCAGACAAGCCAATGTTTAGCAGTTAGAATGCGACCTAAACACTCGTTCACATACCAAACCCTTTTACCATAGTTAGCCGAACTACGGCTGCTCTGATTTCTCACATCCGTTGAGAATACGTAGGCATAGGATTGCGATGATCCTAGCAAGCACTTTTCCACTTTTCTTTCTTTCCCACCTTTAGGTTCCCATACCTTTTACCAAAGAACATTGTTTAGCCCATTCTTTCGCGCATATGAACTCGTGCTTCAGCCTCCCCTAGCGAGCAGACAAGCCAACGTTTAGCCGTTAGAATGCGACCTAAACACTCGTTCATTTCCATACCAAGCCTCTTTACCGTAGTTGGCCGAACTACGGCTGCTCTGATTCTTCATTCCCTCTTGAATGTAAGATACGTAGGCACAAGATCGTGATGATCTTGGCAAGCACAATCCCCTCTTTTTTCCCGTAGTCCCCGATCTACGAATGCTCTGATTTTCCACTTCTTACAAGTGAAGATACGTAGGCACAAGGGCCCTAATCCTTGGCGAGCACCCTATCTTAAAACCACACATTCCCCCCTATAGGAGAAACCTTAGAAGAAAACTAACAAGCTAGCTAACTTTACTCTCGAATCGATCAAGAGGTTCCCGTTGAGTACAACGGACGTAGAGGGTGCTAATACCTTCCCTCTGCGTAACCGACTCCCGAACCTAGAATATTGGTTGCGATGACCATGTTCTTATCTCTTTAAAGGTTTTATCGATATTTTCCTATTTCGTCCTTGGAATGAATAAAGTTCGGTGGCGACTCTGTTTCGAACAGTATTTTCCGCGACCATCGCGAGATTCGTATTTTTCGAGGTACGACACACTCCCATTAAGCCCAACTAAATAATCTAGAAATTACCCACTATTCTACCAAATAGAATAAATCAATTAATTTAATTAATTCCATAAATCACACATTTAGATTAAATTAATTAAATCAATTAACTCATTTAAATAAAATAAATAAATAAAGTAATTCATTTAAATTAAATAAATCACATATTTCAATTAATTAGTACAAATAATTAATTATTAAAAATTGGGTTGTTACAACCCTCCCCCACTTAAAAGATTTTCGCCCTCGAAAATTACCTTAAACGAATAACTCGGGATAAGACTTCCTCATCTGACTCTCAAGCTCCCAAGTCACATTTCCACCAGCCGTTCCTCCCCAAGCGACCTTCACCAAAGCAATCTTTTTACCTCAAAGTTGCTTTAACTCCCGATCCTCTATCCGCATAGGTGATGTCTCCATAGTCAGGTTATCTCTCACCTGCACATCATCTACTTGGACTACATGAGACGGATTCGCAATGTATTTCCTCAACTAAGATACATGGAACACGTCATGACGATTAGCAAGCGACAGCGGAAATGCGGCCCGATAGGATACCTTTCCTATCCTCTGCAAAATATGATAAGGACCAATAAAACGCAACGTCAACTTACGCGACTTCAATGCTCTACCAACACCAGTTATTGGAGTAACTCAAAGAAACACGTGATCTCCCTCTTGAAATTCAAGTGCTTTCCTCCTCTTGTCGTAATAACTCTTTTGACGACTCTGAGAAATCTTCATCTTCTCTTGAATCATCTTAACCTTATCAGTGGTCTGTTGGACTATCTCGGTCCAACCACAACACTTTCTCCCGACTCATACCAACACAATGGCGTCCTACACCGTCTACCATACAATGCCTCAAACGGTGTCATACCAATACTCGAATAAAAACTGTTGTTGTAAGTAAATTCAATCAAAGGTAAGTAGATATCCCAAGCTTATCCCTTCTCCAACACGCAAGCTCTCAAAAGATCCTCAAGTGACTGAATCGTCCTCTCAGTCTGACCATCAGTCTGCGGATGATAAGCAGAACTGAGACGTACCCAAAGCACTTTGCAAACTCTCCCAAAATCTCGAAGTAAACCTCAGATCTCTATCTGGCACAATACTAGACGTAATACCATGCAAATTGACAATCCTTTCAATGTACAGCTTTGCAAACTTCTCCAATGGGTAATCCATTCGCATAGGAATAAAGTGAGCAGATTTAGTCAATCTATGCACAATAACCCAAATCAAATTTCTGTCCTTTTCGAATCTCGTCAAGAATACCACTAGTAAGCTTTAACATACCAAGCTTAAATCACGAAATTGCTTAATCATTTCCAACTCTTTTACCATCATCATCGACATATGCAAAGATTTCCTACCCAATGCATCAGCTACCACATTTGCTTTACCCGGATGGTAATTCAAACAAAAATCATAATCTTTCAAAATTTCTGTCCATCTCCTTTGCCTCACATTCAGTTCTTTCTGATCAAAGAGATACTTCAAACTCTTATGATCACTATACACTTCAAATCTCGTACCAAACAGTTAATTCCTCCAAAGCTTCAACACAAATACAACGGTGGCTAACTCTAAGTCATGCGTCGGATAATTCCTTTCATGCACTATAAGTTGCCTTGAAGCATAAGCTACAACTTGTTGATTTTGCATTAAAACACCTCCCAAATCCATCAAAGAAGCATCACAATACACAACAATTGGTTTTGTCAGATTCAACAAAATCAAAACAGGAGTTGTCGTCAATCTTCTCTTAAGCTCTTGAAAACTTTCTTCACACTTTGCATCCCACACAAAAGCCTGACCCTTCCTCGTCAACTGCGTCAACGAAAATGACAACTTGGTAAATCCTTCAATGAATTTCCGATAATAACCTGCCAAACCAAGAAAACTTCTAATTTCAAAAACTGATTTCAGAGTCTCCCATTGCGATACCGCTTCAACCTTCGACGGGTCAACTGCAATACCTCTACTCGAAATCACATGACCAAGGAAACTCACTTCCTTCAACCAAAATTCACACATAGAAAGTTTAGCATACAACTGTTTCTCTTTCAACACAGATAACACAATCCTAAGGTACTCAGCATGTTCTTCTTCACTCTTCGAATAGATTAAAATATCATCAATGAACACAACCACAAACTTGTCCAAATAAGAATGGAAAATCCTATTCATCTACTCCATAAATACACCTGTTCATTAGTCACACCAAATGGCATCACAAAATACTCATAATGTCCATACCTCGTTCTAAAAGCAGTCTTCTGAATATCCTCAGCCTTCACACGAATCTGATGATTCCCAGATCTCTGATCTATCTTACTAAAGACGCTCGCACCAATCAACCGATCCATCAGATCATCAATCCTCAGAAGTGGATACTTATTCTTGATGGCCATCTTGTTCAATTTTCTGTAGTCCACACAAATACTCATAGAACCTTCTCTCTTCCTAACCAACAAAATGGGTGCACCCCACGGTGACACACTCAGACGCATAAACCTCTTCTTAAGTAGATCTTCAAGTTGACTCTTCAACTCTTTCAATTCTGATGCGGACATACGATATGGGGCCATCGATATCGGACTAGTTCCAGGAATTAAGTCGATCGTAAACTCCACTTCTCGCTCCAACGGTAAATCACTTATCTCATCAGGAAAACTTCTGGAAAATCACAAATAATTGGTAAAGCATCAATTGCTCCACTTTCACCAATGCTCAAAATTTCCATCAATATAAATACCTTCGCACCATCTTACACCAACTCATCAAAACAATCTGTAAGAACTTGGTTGAACTCCAAACAGTTCACTGCACACACCATCTAAGCTCACAAGACTCGTCTATTCGATCCAACATGATCCCGTCTACTATCAACAAGAGATTAAGGGTGATCAGTTCTTAATTTTTTAATAGACATCCGACATTCATGATGGGGCATAAACCATCTTTACCAACTATAACTACGTTCTACGTCATTCTGAGCCACCACCCCACACTCGAAGAATCTTAGAGAAGCATAAGCTTCTCCGCCACTTATTTCAATCCTACTCCTGCAGACAATGTTTAGAAAAACAAACGAGTACCGATAGTGTTTTCACACACATGTCGCATACTAGGGAACAAATAACATTAGACAACTTGGCCAGATGGACCGACCTGCTCTGATACCACTAATGTAACACCCTTCTAAACCCCGTAGAATATATTTAAATAATCAGAGTAAATCATCATGCATTCACAAAATGATGTCACACATTATTTCCAAAACATCAAAACCACCTGTCATTCTCATTAACACTATAATAAATAATCACACTTTTCAAGATTTCACTTTGCATGTAGCAGCGGATTCATTTTATAACATAATTCTCTTAACAGAAACATTCATGTTCATCACATATTTCAACATTATTTAGGCACTAAGGCCAACGTCATAATATTCCAATGAATATAAAAACATAATGTAGAGTACATAATGTATCTCTATGATATAAAACAAACGATCCCAGTGTTACATGACCAGAGCACGACTCGACCCAACATAATTAAAATAATAAACAGCTACACCAACAACAATCTCGCAATCTATAAGCAGTACTATTCCTTGATACCTACGCGATGTCGTATAGGACATCATTCCAGCAGAAGGGTGAGAATTCACATCAATATTGAAATCATAAGATAATGAATAATGTAAAGCATGTCAGGACAAACACCAATATTCTCACACTTCAATTTTCCTCAGCCAATATCATTCAACAACCACATATTTATAACTCTCAATTCAACAAGTCATACACAAACGCATACTTTCATACAACAATTACACATTCACAGCTCTAAATTCGACAAGTCATACACATACACATATTTTCATACAACAATGATATATGCCATGTGACTCAATGCAACTCATGCCATGTGGTACCAACACTTGTTATTATTTTTAGGTTTTTACATTTAATCCCGTTCTGTTCCATAGACCAATAACAAACAAAAGCCCGTTCCCTAAGCTTTCAAATCTCGCTCTAGGTTTGGGACAAGTCACTAGTCTCCACGAAACTAGCAAGCATTGCCTCTTGACAACAAATGATGCGTATGCAATCAACAATCAAATGCACTTAAGACCGTTCTCGCATCTTAATCCCATGCATTCTCAAATAATTCATCACACAAGAATTATAACATGATTGCACACACAAAACATTTCATGATAATCCAAGTATTCATACTTTCAATGTCATCACTACATTTATTAAGTAGTACACAAGAATCAAATAGATTCAATCACAATTCAAAATACAACTCAACGATCACACATAGGGCAATCAATCAATCACAAATAATTGAATTCAATATTCAATACACAATCAACTTGTTAAATAACAATTGATATCTCAATAACCAACCGAAGGTTTACAATCAATCAATAAATCATCTCAATTAAACCATGTTTTAGTTAAGATTTAATTAAACAATGACTCCCAAACATATTGGATATAAAAATATTTGGCAAATAATTATATATTCTATACTATGTTATAGATCTATTCATTAGCTTTCCAACTCCTCGAACAGGGACTAAAACCGACTTACGGATTAAAAGTTATGGCCAAAATCGTCGGAACAGAAATTTCCAGTTTTCAGCTTTTATACAGCATGCAATCGATTGCTGTATTAGTGCAATCGATTGCTTGACTCAATTTTTCACATTTTTAGCCACTGTTTTGCTGTGCAATCGATTGCTGTATTAGTGCAATTGATTGCTCAGCTAAAAATTCAGTTTTCCAGCAGTTTTGTTAAATGTGCAATTGATTGCTGTATTAGTGCAATCGATTGCTCACTGTGCGTTTTTGAAAAATTATGCAGAAAATTGTATTTTTCACCAACCCTTCCCTCTTTGCTACCACAATCAATCCACACATCTTAGGGTATTCACCAAACTCGAAAATCCACTTAATCATGAGAATTCTATGGGTTTTCTTCCTACATAAACTTCTACTCATTCACCATTAATTTACAATTTCAAATCTAGGGTTTCTCCCACACAACTTCTACTCATTAGTCATCATCCCAAAATCCCAATAATGAGAGAATGCCCACCCTTACCTTAGGTTTTCTTATGGAGAAGAATCTTTGATTCCATGGGTGCTTGCATTCTGATTTCTCTCTTCCACTCTTCTTTCCTCTTGCCTCTTTCTCTTCTTCTCTTCTTCTCTTCTATTCTCCTCTTTCTCATTTTCCCTTTCCTTCTCTTACCAACATCTTTAAAACCCTAACAATTGTGTTTAAACAATTGGGCTTAACTCAACTCATTCCCACTTACTATTCACACTCCCATTAAGCCCAACTAAATAATCTAGCAAATACCCACTATTCTACCAAATAGAATAAATCAATTAATTTAATTAATTCCATAAATCACACATTTAGATTAAATTAATTAAATCAATTAACTCATTTAAATAAATAAAGTAATTCATTTAAATCAAATAAATCACATATTTCAATTAATTAGTACAAATAATTAATTATTAAAAATTGGGCCGTTACACGTCCCTGAGGAAGAAATAGAAGACCTCATCTCTCATTGTCACTCCGCCCCTTACGGTGAGCATGCCAGTTCTCAAAGACCTGCGCTAAGATCTTACAATCTGGCCTATTCTGGCCCAGCCTTTGGAAAGATGTCCACGCTGCAATACTAAGGTGCGACCGGTGCCAACACATTGGAAAAATTTCAAGGCACGATGAGATGCCCCAAAAGGGTATTTTGGAAGTGGAAGTCTTTGATGTATGGGGGATCGATTTCATGGGACCATTCCCATCTTCTTTTGGAAACCAATATATACTCGTAGTTGTCGATTACGTTTCCAAATGGATCGAGGTCATACTCTCTCCAAAAATGACGCACGAGTAGTCATCAAACTCTTTAAGAACACAATTTTTCCCAGATTCGGTGTACCAAGACTTGTCATCAGTGACGGTGATTCACACTTCATAGCGTGAATCTTTGACAAACTTCTATCGAAATATGGAGTCAAACACTGTGTTGCAACACTGTATCACCCGCAGACTAGCGGCCAAGTGGAGGTTTCGAACAGAGAAATAAAGCAAATCTTAAAAAAGACTGTTGTCGCCTCTAGGAAAGATTGGTCAGCCAAGTTAAATGACGCTTTATGGGCCTATAGGACAGCTTACAAAACGCCAATAGGGACCACACCATTCAAGTTAGTTTATGGAAAATCTTGCCACCTGCCAGTAGAACTAGAGCACAAAGCCTTTTGGGCCATTAAAACGTTAAACTTAAACTACACTGCCACAGGAGAAAAACGGATCTTGAATCTGCACGAACTAGAAGAGCTCAGACTTGACGCATACGAAAACGCCAACATATATAAGGAAAGAACCAAGAAGTGGCACGATAAGCGTCTGATCATGAAACAATTCAGTGTGGGAGACGTTGTGCTCCTATTCAATTCAAGACTAAAAATTTTCCCAGGTAAACTAAAATCCAGATGGTCGGGCCCTTTTGAGGTAACTAAAATCCTTTAAAGTGAAGCTGTCAAAATCAGCGATAAAAAACAATGTGTCGTTCATAGTCAATGGACAATGCTTGAAGCACTACAACCGAAATGAACACAGCAACTGCATGAGCAGTCTGAAACTATTAGAGCTTCCCGCTCAACACCCCAACTAGCTTGTCATCAAGCTATCGTCAGGCTTTTGACGTTAAAAACAGCGTTGAATGGGAGGCAACCCATTTTTCCTCATTTTCACTCTTTATTCATTTTTCTCTATTATTTTTATTTGCTTTATGCTTTTACGCTGCTTCTTTACTATTTTTCAAATTTTAATTTCCCTTCTTTTCTCCCATTAATTGTTATCACCTTCTGTTTCTAAAACTTAATTTGAATGAACTTGTTTCCGGGATTTTTAAGCCTTCATACTTTTCTCCTCTCTTATATGACTATTTCTCCGACATGGATAACATAAACTACATGGTAACAGTATTTAGAGGACCCGCTCAGCAAACCAGATTTGAGGCCCTGACACAGAGAGGCATCGCCCTAACCATTTACTCTGATGGATCAACCATGGATCAACTAGGAATCCACGGCATCATCCTTTTCTTATTTAACCAATTAGGTTGGGAAAAAGCTTCCCTTAAGACTCGTTTTGTTACCTTTAGAGAGCTCACATTTGAATTCCTTAGCTTCGTAGCCTACTTACCTGAATATGGTTATGGTTCCACTAAGGAGCTAATATGCTTTAGACTCGTTGGTATCAATTTCACATTCAACCGTAACTCATTAGCTGACCTCTTAGGATTTCCTAGCGGACCCTTTGTGTATACCACCGTCCAGGAGGAGGATATCGATATAGAGTTGGACTATTTTTGGGGAACCATTACAGGAAACTATCACCCTGAACAGAATGACATGACCTCAAACGAAATACGTAACCCTTCAATCTGTTACTTCCACAGAATATTAACCCATACCCGTTTTGGGAAGGAGGAAAATATCACCTCTGTCTCTAAAGAAGAGCTATTCATCCTGTACTGTGCCTCACAGGGTAGACCTGTCAATGCTGTCCCATTCATGATGGGAGCCTTCGAAAAACATAACCAGGAACCAAACTCACCTATCTTAATAGGAGGACTTGTCACCAGGATCGCCAATGCAATTGGAATTAGATATCAGATGAATAGAGCCATTCAATTCGGCAGCATAAGACTTATGGATAGAGATTTCTGTTTTAACCAGCGTATTATAGGTAACTTAGGACCAGCGCCCTACGAGTATCTCATTGCCAACGAACTAGACGGACTCTTTACACTGCCTAACCATGAGCGCGTCAGTATCCATAACAAAGATAACTGGCTGTATGAGTTGAATGAGCACATAGACCCCCCATCGCCTCATTCTCCACCACAAGATTATGTACCACGA
This sequence comes from Lathyrus sativus, assembly GCA_963859935.3. Classification (NCBI taxonomy): domain Eukaryota; kingdom Viridiplantae; phylum Streptophyta; class Magnoliopsida; order Fabales; family Fabaceae; genus Lathyrus; species Lathyrus sativus. The sequence goes on from OZ012738.1 coordinate 227,845,118, forward strand.
AGATGATATCTCTGAGGCACAAGACTTTATGTACTATGAGGATTATGTATCCGAAGAAGAAACAGATCCTGAGACCCCTCCGAATTACCATAACTTCCCTGAACCCGATGCAGTTCCTAACACTGAAAAGCAAGATGCCGTTATGAAAACCATGGATGAATTCAAGTCGGAAATCACAACCGTAAAGGACGAACTAAAGACATTGCACTTGGATTTCACACATTTCATGGACATAGCTATCGAGCAATTCGGATACATCACTCAGGAGTTCGAAAAGCTGAAGAAGAACCAGAAGGACTGATGCATTTAGATTTAATTTTATTTATTTATGTTTTCTATTGCATTTGAACAATTTTTTGGTTTGTGTTTTAATTTCTGAATTTCTTTCATTATTGTACTTCGTTAAACAATTATATTGTCTTTCATTAACTTAAAATTCATTTCGCAGTACAATATTAATCCACGTTTTTTTTTCCGATCTTAATGTTAGTCTGTTTCTCCTTCATTATGGCTTGCATTATCTGTTTTTGGTTGCTTAGAACTTTTACACGATCCCTATCAGCATTTTCTGCAGACTGCAGAATTTGTTTCTGTGACGACCGTCATGCTTCTGTCACGACCATCACGCGTCTCACGACCGTAACGGCCTTGTAATGATCATCACGACCGTTAGACCTGCTATATCTGATAGCAGATCGTGCCCATTTCCATTCCCTCTATTTTCCATTCAAATCCCTCTCCCTCTATATTCCGAAACCGCTCCACTACACACATTCACTCCCTTCAATTTCCTTATTTACTCCCTCCACCCATTCCTATTCCTCATTTCTCCAAATAAAAACCCCACTGCTCTTTCAACCATTCTTCAGAACAACACAAATTCCACAGCCATTTTCCCCTTTCTTTATACAGCTTCGCACAATGGCTCGCCAACCCCGTCAACTACCCGACATGTCCCAGATTACATTCAGAGATGGTGAAAGAGGCGAAAATCAATGCGCCAACTACGTCACATTTCATCAACGTACCGTCCAAGCCACCCGGTACGTCGACACTACATGCTTGACGGAGTTAGGCATTCTCGAATGAGTAACTTGGATGTTGGAGAATGCAGGGCTATGGAAACTTGTTTCAACCCCGCAGCCCACATACGAGGCACTGACCTTGGAGTTTCTGAGTTCGTTCTCGTACATCACCCACTCCGGAGAAACCAACCAACTTACCGGTGTCGCCTATTTCTGCATGTTCGGCACTGAATACAAGCTGAACCAAAATCAGATTGCTCAGATGCTTCATTTTCACCACGGCGACAACGCTCACCGCCGCGTACCTTCGGATCAGTTCTTCAAAGTGGCCCTCTCCTTATGGAACGAGTTGACCGGTACCACCGCTGATGGATGGGACAGCCTAAATGCCACTTTCATTCACAACCCCGCCATCCGGTACTTTCACCGAGTACTCAGCAACACCATTTTCGCTCGGGACAGCAATATCAAGGTCAATTCCAAAGAACTCTTTTTCATCCACTGTGTCTGTGCACCAGAGCACGTGAATTTCGCGCCGTTCCTCCTTGCCCACATTCAAGCGAACTGCGGTCGGGGCTCCAAGCCTTTCTACTTCGGGGGTATCATCACCTCCATAGCCTTGGCCCTCGACCTCGGTGCCCGACTTCAGGATCTTCCGTCCCTGCCCCCGGTTTCACTCGACATCGACTACTTCCGCTCCTCCCACCTCATCAAACTCTGAGGAGATGGCCAATATCACCCGATGGTCCATAATCGTATCATCCGCAGCATCGTCATGCCTTGCCGCGACCACACTAATCCTCAGAACCGAGCCAATTGGCTCTTTGATTTAGCGGCACCTGAAGCTCTTGCTGCTGCCACTCAAGGGAATGATAATGTCCCGCAGACGAAATGGAAGAGGAACTGGACCGCGCTACCCAGGCCGACCAACAACCTACTCCCCCTCAAGAAGGCCCATCCACTCGACGTTGCCGCCGTCCTGATACTGAGACTACAAACGAAGAAATCCTCATAGACATCTAGCAACAAAATCAGCGTGCAGCCCAGCTCGAAATTCGGCTAAAAGAGCAGCACGACCAGATGACGACGGTCCTACAACAACTTCAGCAAGGCCAAGCAAGACTCGTCGAAGAGATGGCCAACCTCACCGTCCGAGTGCAAGACCTAAGCGAATATGTCTATCATACCGGCGCTTTTGACCACGCTTCGCGAGCTGGACGCGGACGAGCTCGAGGCAGGGGCAGAGAATAGTGTTTTCCGCAGCCTTCCTGTTGTTATTTTATTTATGTACTTTCATTCTTATTTTTCTTTTCCTTCCACATTTATATCGAACCAGTGAGGACACTGCTTAATATAGTGTGCGAGAGACCTTTATTTCCATGTACTTTCCCTTTTAACTATTTCAATTTAGTTATTTTAAATTCAGCAAAATAAAGCTCATTTATGTATTGTTCTCCGTTACGCAAATCTCCCCTGCTTTATTCAAGCTATACAAATATTTTTGTCACTTAAAATCAATGCATCACTCGACGCGCCAAGACAAAGGCCGAGTTAGGGAAACCCGAGAAAGAATTCTAACAATACCAATACCGCCTTAACACCTTAGACCTCTGGTTTATGCGAGTCAGTTTCATTACATACTTTACCTAAGCCTCAAGTCCCAGCCCAAAACATAGCCCCTAGTAGTTTACATAAGTATCCAGCACCACCTTCAAGCACATACCACGTGGAAAGCCGATGCAAATATGTGATTGGTAAAAAGAAAAGCAAAGCAGAAAAGAAAAGCTAAGCAAAAAGAGAAGTAAGAGAAATCCCTTGTCAGTTGGTTCATAGGTCTCTCGTTATGAACTCGGTAGGGCGAATTACGATTCGATCCCCCACGGCTTACAAATAGGACTCATCAAAAAGGGTACCGCACTCGTGCACCAGACCCCATGCTAAGAAAGACCAAAAATCACTAACAGGTTATTCCACTACATGTGTGCAAAGCTAAAGGGCTTAATATGATTGCGCTAGAACGAAACTGGGTGAAATTGGAAACGTGGAACTTTATGCCGAGCTACAGTAGCATGATTGGAATCGGCTTGCATAAGAAGGAGGCCTTTGAGCGCATACCGCTTAGTGACATTGTCGTATGTGCATTGTTTTAAATCTAGTCTCTGACATCCCGATTCGAAACCTCAAAAGCTATAATGAAAACACGACAGTGTGCACTGTATGATTGCATCATTTGAATTTCTTAGACTTTTTGCTTGAAGACAAGCAAGGATTCAAGCTTAGGGGAGTTTGATAACGCGAAAACGTATATTATAAATGCCATGTTTTTCAGCTGTTAATGTTTGGTTTCACCCCGATTTAGAATTGTTCCGAGTTATTTGTCAAGCGTTTTTGTAGGTATATGAAGATCACACCCTAAACAAGCAAGTCAGAGGAAACCAACAGTCAAAGGCACAAAACAGAAGGAAAAAAAGACAAGAAATAGTAGAAAAGACAGATTATGTGAGTGTGACGACCGTCACAAGTCCCTCACGACCGTGACAACTGTCACGACCGTCACAGGGCCCTTACGACCGTCATGCACCCCACGTTCGTCTCATTTCCCTCACGCTCGTCACGCAGCACCAAGTGAAACATAATAACGTATCAACAACGTGCCCATGCAGCTCATAAAATATAGGAACGTTCTTCTATATTTCCTGACCCTCAACTCCAACTCCTCGAGACTTTTATGGGAGAACCTCAGCTATAAAAGGAGGTGTGCTAGACCAGAAAGAGGGGGGCGCATTGAAGAGAACGAAGTGCTGCCAAAATTGTTATTCAAGCCAAATTTATTTCCAGTTTCCAGTTTCCTTTCTTTTCCTTTAATCTGCATTATTTTTCTCTTTTGTATTCCCTTCCTGAATATTCAATTCATGCCAAGGTAGAATCTTGCAGACATTTGTGGAGGACTACTAAAGATCCGAGAACAGTATTATTTCAGGTTTTTATTAATTTAATTGTTATCTTATTTGTGTTGAAAATGCAGGTTTCTTTATTTTGCCGCCATTGTTTAATTATGCAAGCTTTAATTACCATGTCTAGCTAAACCACTTAATTGGTATGTAATAAATAAGTCAGACGGGATTCGATAATAACCGGTGCCTTTCCTTTTTACAAACTCTTTTCTGGCCGTAGTTTTTAATTAAATCTTCTAAATAAACCTTCGTCGCGAAAGTGAGAAATTATTTACAGTAGTTTTGCCCTGACAGTGGGAAATTCATTAAGGCACAAACTGGTACGCGAAAGCATGGGGTTCGAACCAGATAGTAAAAACTAGACATTTATTTTAAACACAACGAAAGCGCTTTAAAAGAAATCAGAACTTAGTCATTTTTAAAAAGTGATTTAAACCCCGAATAGGATAGCGAAAGCATGCATTCCGCCTTAGAGTTACGACTAGCGTCAACAACCAATGTGAGACAAAGGTCTTTAAATGATTATTTTTCTCCTGAAAAACCATTTGCAAAGATTAAATTGCACTGGCGATGTGTCGAATCCTAGAAACCTAAAGTATTACATGCCGAGGTCCCCTATTATTATTTTTTAACCAAATAAATATTTAAATTTAGCCTTTATTTCCGCATTGAATTCCTTAGAACCTCATTCCAACCTAACTAAACATAGTAACACCCGATAACACTAGATTGATTACGAGTCCCTGTGGGATCGATATTTTTATTACTACGCGATAGACTGTGCACTTGCAGTTAGTTTAGTTAGACTCATAAAGTCACGACCATTGAAGGTCAAAGTTTCTTGTATAACCCTTCCCACTCAGAGGTAGGACCTAGTCTCTGAAAAGGTACAACATCATATGCAGATCGTCAGTATCACAGACTCTTAGGTCGAGAAACGATGATACATTCACCATTTCTGGTTTGGCATCATGGTCAAACGAGGAGGCCTCAACTGACTTCCCAATGAACGACCTCTAGAGTCGTTAGTTTTCAGATCCAACACCCCCTCAACTATCCAAAACGCACAGGATAGGATGTCTTCAAAGAAAACCTCGTCTGGACGCGAATTTCATGAGGGCTCATGCATGCCAAACATGCAAGCCCGCACTACTCTCCACACTAATACTAGGTGTTTCTCAACCCTGGGTATTGGGCTTATCTCACAGTGGAACACCCCACCCAACAGCACAACAGCAATATGATAATAATGGTAAAGTGCGGAAAATAAAATGTAAAGGCAATAAAATACAACAATAAAATATACACATACAACACACATATGCACAAAAAATAAACACCCAAAGACATAAAACAGACAAGCGCTAGGATTGACTCGTATAGGGAAACAAGTCCCCAGCTGTCGCAACTGTGAGACGGGGGGGGGGGGGGGGGGGAATAAACAGAAGAGTCGCCACCGAACATTATTTATACCAAAGAGAGGGAAAGGAAACGATCGAAGAAAACATAAGAGAACGGGAAAGACAAGGTCATCGCAACCAAATATTGGGTTCGGGAGTCGGTTACACAAGGGGAAGGTATGAGCACCCCTCACGTCTGTTGTACTCAACGGGATCCACACTTGTTGTCTAATCTATGGGTGAAAGTTATATAAGAGCTACTGCTAAACGAGGGTAAAAGGAAAGAACAGACTCGATAAGACATCGCCGCTCTATGCCTATGTATTCCCTCGTGCAATGGGAAAGTCAGAGCCAATGTAGTTCGGGAAAATACGGGTGATGGGGGGAGGTTGCTCGCCAAGACATCTTCGTCTTGTGCCTACTATTGTACCCCAAAATTTTCCCAACCATTTCCTTTACTTGGCTTATGGTTCATTAGCATTTGCATCTGCATATCATTGTCCTTTTCAGGGGATCAAGGGAAGTGTGCTATCCAAGAGGAGAGTCTCAAGGGTATCAAGCTCAACCAAGAGTGCTTACTCAAGTTATCCATTGCTTACACTCATCAAGAGGTGGTCAAAGTTCTCTGAGGGAGAAGATTGACAAGTGTTGCTTACCTCCTATCTTGGAGGTCAACTGAAGATCATCTGGGGTTCACAAGGACATGGTTATGGATAGGAAATGTTTGATAAGCTCATTGAGTTCTTTTGAAGTCATTGGGGAGCTTTTCTATTCATTTATTTCACTTACAAGAGGTTGAAGTCAAAGTTTGTGCATCTAGGGTTTCTTCTGCTTAGTGCAAAGTCAACTGTGGGCTTGAAGGAGCTGGAACTTAGTTCCAAGTCATTGGAGTCATGGGAAGTCATGTTGAGACATCTATTATGTCATATAAAGTTCAAACCAATGAGAATCAAGAGTCTAAGGAGTTACTTAATTAGGGTTTCAGAGGATGTCAGTGTAAAATCCCCTTCTTTAGAAGCTAACTTCAAGCTCAATTTACCTCAAGATACAAGTTGAATCTCATTTTCTTATAAACATGAGAATTGTAGTGAATGTTTCTAAGCTTTATTTTGGGTACTAGAACTCATCCATTGGGTTTGTGGAACTCAGGTGATGATGCCATCAAGTTATGGGTCTCAGATGAACATATTTTGCAGTCAACAAAAGTCAACTCACTTCCAAGGCACTTTTGACTAAGAATTATGTTTCTTCTCAACCTTTGATGAACACGAAAGTTATTCCTCATGATCCTAGCTTTCCAAAAAGTCCTAGAATTCCTTCATATCATGTGTGTAACTCAAGTTATGAAGCTTGCAAGGCAGGGGTATTTTGGGAAACTTTGATTATAGGTCATTTTGGTTAAGAGTCATTCTCATACACTTGTGCACTTCAAATGGAACTTCAACCTACATGAAACTTGTCCCAAATGACTTCAATTTCATCATGAAACTCAAGATTAGTGTGAATTATACATGGTTATGGTCATTGGTGAAGAAATTAAAGTGAAATTTGGACTTTAAAAGGAAATTCAAATTGAATTGGTTATAGGCCATTTACATGCTTCCTTTTGATCCAATTTGGTTCATATTATGCTCATGTACAAAAGGGACAAATTTATTATGGTTAATGTTAGCAAAATCACGTGGAAATAAGGCTTACTTCATGAAGGAGTTTGTCATTCAAACTTCATAATTGGATCAATTCCAAGGCCCAATCCAATCTTAATGTGAAATCTAAGTTCCCAACTGCAAAACCAAGTCATTCTCATGTGTGTAGCAAGCTAAAATCACGTGTGCATGGGAATAACTTCCAAATTGGGCATTTTCAAATTACATCACAACCAAGCCTAATGGGCCTTTCTTTCTGATCCATATCCAGTATATAAAAGCTCCAAATGAAATTTGAGAACTCAGAAGGTGAAATTTGTAACACCCATTTTAATTATTTAGTCTTTTTAGTGTTATTTTATTCTGGTGTGTCCTTATGTGGGGGTGTGTCTGAGTGCGTTGGTGGGTGTCCTTGATTTATAGGGGATTGGTTAATAAAAGGTAGACTCTAATATTAATATAATATGATTAATGGTGGTGATAATTTAATAATTAATAGTAATATTATTATTATTATTATTATTATTATTATTATTGTTATTATTATTATTATTATTATTATTATTATTATTGGAATGAGTAAAATAAGGAATTAGAGATATAAGAAGGTTTTTGGATAGAAGAGGAAAGAACACGATAAACAGTTTTAGAGCAAGGTTAAGAAGTAAGAACAAAGAGGAAGAGGAAGAAGGCTAAGGCTGTCAGATTCTTGGAGATTCTTCATCAATCGAAGCAATTGAACGAGGTAAGGGGGGAGAAACTGATTGGGATTGGTATTTTACATGAATTGGGTAGAGGGGTTTCCTTAACCCCATAGGGATTTGATGAATATGATTGGTATTGTTAATATATTTATGATTGTTGCCGTATGATGAATTTGTGCATATGCTGTTGGGTGAATGGTGAGATTCTATGTAGCAGAGTTGTAATTTTGGGAGGTTCTGCGTAACTTCTGGGGTTTTGGTAATGACCATGAGTTTTGGTTCTGGAGAGAAAGTTTGAGGAACAATTGATTAGAGATGTATATAATAGTTGTAATAATAATAGGTAGAAGATGGATGAAGAATGATAGGCTTGGAATTAATCAAAGTCACATTTTGGACAGTGAGGGTTTTGAGTATCGCAGACACTCGCTAGCAGGTTCGCTAGGCGAGCAGGTCGCGAGGATTCGCTAGGGACTCACTAGGCGAGCTAGGTAGCGAACAATCCCAGTAGCCACTGTCTGCCTTCACTAGGGGGTTCGCTAGGCGAGCAGCTAGCGATCGTTCGCTAGGGCTTCGCTAAGCGAATGAGCCAGCGAGCATGACAGCAGATTGTGATTTTTGTACGGTGTGGTTTATTCTGTCGTTTCATATGACCCCTTTTGGTCGTGATGAGTAGAGATATGGTGTTTAGTGGTGAAAAGTGTATACCTGATGTTAAAGAGGTGAAACTATGTAGTATGGACTTTAATTTGATTAACATGACTAATTGGTGTATAATACATAATATATATGATGTATGGTGATATGATCAGGAGGATCGTGTGCACTTAGTGTGCTTGAATTTATGGGTTGTGTATGGTGATGTGATCAGTAGGATCGTGTGCACTTAGTGTGTTTGAGTTATTTGTTGTGTATTTTGGTGTCGTGCATATGATGGTGTTTTGGTGGGATGAATCGTTGCTCAGGAGGAGTGTATGAGATCATCTGTACTCCTTTGTGGAGAATGGTGGGGATAGATCATTGCCAAGGAGAGGTGTATGTGATCTATCCGGGGTTCGATTGAATGAACCAATGAGTCGGTACCGCATGCATGGTGTTGAGTTGCATATTTGCATTATTGGGTGTTTTATTTGATGATTGGACAGTAGGTCGTGATTGATGTCGGTGGGGTGATGATTTGTATATTTACTGCCTTGTATTCATGTATCTTGTTACCGATAATTTTAATCATGTTTTCTCACCCTTTTGTTGTTGTTGTGGTCTGTGCTTCTTCGGAGGTACAGATAATCCAGGTACTTAGCTAGCTTGGATAGTGGTGTGCGAGTCGAGTCTTAGGATGCTCTGATACGTAGCACGAGACTTGGGTGTTTTATTTGTTTTATGTAAATTTTGTTTCATTCCTGTAACGTATCATTGTGGTGAACCTTGTTAATGAATACTTTTTTGTATTTTGGCGGATGGCTGTGAATGATGGATAATAATAATTTTCCACTGCTTTATTTTGAAAATCATATGATGAAGAGTTATGTTGAACTATTTGATGTGATATCCCACTTTTGGGGGAAAACTCTGATGTTATTTTGAAATAATTGTATTTTATTTGAATTTTAGGAAGTGGGGTGTTACAAAATTCGTAGAGGGAAGAGCAGAACCAGTTTTGGAAAGTGAGAGCAAAATTCAAAATCGTGATTTCAAATCCAAGGCATTTCAACTCAAATTGAAGCAAGTATCATCTTCCTCAAGTGAATGGGAATAGATCTGCATGTTTACAAGCAAGTTAACACTCAATTGAATCACAAACGGAGTGTCTCCGTTAGGTAATCTTCCATTCCAAAATTTTCACATGTTAGGCATTGTTTTAGGATCATTGTGGTTGCATCTGAAGCCCTACACCATGTAGGCAATGTTTGATAGCTTGATTGTGTTGTTTGATGAGATTTTCAGTTGTGCATCCAAAACTTTCTCCATTCGATTCTCTTTATGTAAGCACTTTTAAAACAAATGGAGCCCGGATTTGGATTGTGCGTAACCTCAGCTTTAATTTGGTATAAGATTCGTGCATTTTGGTGAAGATTTGCAGATCTAATCTCCGGCCACCTCACCAGAGAAGACGACCGGAGCTAGGGCTCCAGCGTCTGGTACAATGCTAAGATCAGTTGAGTTGTCCATGGTTGAAATGTTGACCAGGCTTGATGAACGAATCAGATGCATCTGACCTTACTTGCGTGTGATTTTGACTGCCATGTCAATGATTGAAACAACGCGTTTTGATGTTGAGCTGAGTTGGTGTGAATCTGGGCCTCAATTGCTTTTTGCACCTCTTGTTTGGTGAGCCCAATGGATTACAACGTGTGCTGATTGCTATTCACACCATTTACTTTTATTTATTTTATTTGATTTTAATTTCATTTCTGTTTTGATTTTTGATTTTTAAAAATATTTCCAATTATGATAAAATTCAACCAAAAATATTTTTTGACACTTTCATGTGTTATTTAATTTTTTATAATTTTTAATTTCTTTTTCCATTTATTTTTCAATTAAAATTGAATTTAATGATTAGAGGTATTTTTGAATTGTTTTTCACTTATTCCTTTGTGTTTCTTGCTTGATTCTTGAGCCATTTGATACCACCTATGAATGAGATTTATCCCTCATTTCAATGATGAGTTGAGAGGTCTTTGAGGATGGTTTGTGGATTTTTTTTGACCTTTTTAGGTTGACTTTTATGTTCATTTGTTTGACCCTCGATAACCCTCCTTCAAAATGGGGCACCTTAGTGGATCAATTCCTTTGGTGATGTTTTGAATGGACTTTGGTTGTGTTGTTTTGGCTCCTAGTTTCCAACATCTTTAAGTGTTTTGTGTGTTTTTTTTGGATTTATTTGAATCATTTTCCTATTTTTGGTGTGCCTTGCAAGTCAAGCTACTCTTAAGGATGGTTCACACACACACTTGACCTAGCTTCAATGGGAAATGACCCTTGTGGATCCCATATGCCTCAAACTCTTGTTGATTCACATTCCTAACATATTGAGGTTATTGGTGGCTAATATTTAGGTCTTACACTTGCTTGGTTCATGTTGCAAGTTGTATTTGTTTAAGGCTTTCCATTTAGTGTTGAATGTTGAAAGTGTTTAGAACCTAGGTTCTTTACCATGCCTCATCTTGCAATTTTATTTGGCTTGCTTTCTTCTTTGGATTGCCTGTCCTCTTCTCTTGTTCTCACTTTTGTCCTAGTTCTTTGGGGACTCATCCAAGTTGATTTGGTGCCTCTTGGTTGCACTTTGAGTTTGACTTGGATGAGAGGCCATTTTGAGAACTTCTTTTGTTCTTTTCTTGCATGATCATGGTGATGCGTTTGGTTGAGTTTCATTTTGTGTTGCTTACTGCCCAAGCCTTATCTCCCATCCTCACATTCATCATGTCTTCTTCTTCTTCTTCTTGCTTGCCTTGCCTTGGTTAGTGATTGATGTACAAGTGGTTGTAGGAATTCTATTTCTCCCACTTCATCTAACTTTTTGCTTAAGTTCTTTGGTTTGCATCTCCAATTTTGTTTTTCATTCTTTTGTTTGCTTGAAGAGGTTGAGATGTGCTTGTGATGGTTGTTACCCCACACTTTGTTCCTCCTTCTTCATCTTTGTTTTGCATTACATGTTTGCATCTTCCTTCTTTTTTTCACTTATGCTTTCTTCTTCTTCTTCTTCTTTTGTCTTCCTTTACCATGTTCCCTTAGGACCTCTAACCTTTCTTGTTCAAGATTGATTATGATAGACATTAGGTTTGAACACATGCATGATAACATTAGGGTAGCTTTCCCTTTTCATCCCAATCATAGGTGCACTTTGCATGAGAATATGAGGTTGAGTTTAGTCTCCCTTTAGAGTTGTGTCTCTCTCTTCTCATCTTCAAACTTCTTCAAGACACTTAATAAAGGATAATGAGTGTTGTACGCTACGAGCCTTAAGCATTTGAGAAATGATGATTGGGGGGCCTCCTCTCAATTGTCTAGAGTGTTTAGCGTGTATCCTTTGGATGATATGCGACGCATTCGCTCCTAAGTCACAGTCTTTAGTGCAACATGAATTACAAACACAATTCAATTCACTTCTTCGTCATAAAAAACTAAAAAAAACATCAAACTTTTTTATCCTTCGGGATTAATGGAAAACCTTTTTCATAAAGAGAGTTTTGTTAACTCTTGGTTCTACCGCAAACAGGTAACGCCTAAGTCTCCAATGATCGAGCTACATACACCTAACTGCTAAAACTAAGGTTTAACCCTACTCGAGTAAAACACTTGAACCAACCTGTGGTCTTGTTAGCCCAAACTATGTTTGCTCTGATTTCTCGTACCAGATGAGGATACGTAGGCACAAGACGACGATGTCTTGGCGAGCAACCTTCCCCACCTCCACCCGTAGTTTTCCGAACTACGTTGACTCTGACTTTCCCATTGCATGAGGGAGTACGTAGGCATAGAGCGGTGATGCTCTATCGAGTCTCTTTTCTTTTCTTTTGTCCCTGTGGCCTGTAGCTTAGATAGATTAACACTCTTTTAGATAGACAACAAGCGTGGATCCCGTCGAGTACGACGGACGTGAGGGGTGCTAATACCCTCCCCTTGCGTAACCGACTCCCGAACCCAAGATTTGGTTGCGATGACCTGTCTTCTCCCTTTTTCGTAGGTTTTCTCTGATCATTACCTTTCCCTCTTTTGGGATAAATAACAAACGGTGGTGACTCTCCTGTCTTTGCCGGCCCCTCTTTGCAGCGATGCGACAGCTGGCGACTCTGTTGGGGAGATATTCCTGATCCCCTATGCGAGTCAATCCTACCGCTTGTGTCTTTATCCTTGGGTGTGTATATATGTGTTGTACTTTATTTGCATTTGCATTTTACTTTCCAGCATTATATATATCATCGTTGTTTTGCTGTTGGGTGGGTGTTCCACTGTAAGATATGCCAAAACCCAGACTTGAGTACAACCATAGCATTAGAAGCGGAAAGTAGTGGTGAACCTGTATGTTTGGCATGCACTAGTTCCCACGAAATCTGCGCTTAGACGAGATTCTCTTTGATGACTACCTTTCCAGTCCATTTCGGACAGTTGAGAAATTGGATCTGAGGGTTGTCGACTCTGGGGACCGATCATTTGGAAGTCAGCTAAGTGAGGCCGCTTTGTTAGACTATGATGCCAAACCGGAAACGATGAACGTATCATTGTTTCTCAAAAGTCTGTGACGTTGATAACCACATAGGATGTCGAACCTTATTAGTGATTACGTGCATACTTGTGAAAGGGATTGGGTTATGCAAGAAACTTTGCCCTCCAACCTACCCGGATTTCTCGTCAGTGTGAATATGTGATTTTGATACAGAGGGTCCTTATGACAATGCTATGTTCTTGCCAAAGCGAAGCACTGGTTCTTCTCAATCAACAACACAACAACCTTGGTCCCCTGTTGCATTTGCATTTGCATTTCTCATCTCTATATTAACATTGACATGTATTTATGCTGCAGGTGTATATTTTCCCTTCAATTCTAGTGGTCTTGTTCCTTTTATGACATGGAACCTAGCCTGAAGAAGACAGTGGTATATAAGTTCCCTACTCCTGACATTGGGTCTCTACTCGGTTTGATCTCTGTGGCTGACAGGAAGGTGATGGAATATTTCAAGCAATCATATGGGAAGCTTTTGAGTTTTGTCTGACAGCCCTCGGTGTATGAGTTGGGTGGTCTCCATACTCTGCTGCAGTTCTATGATTCCTAGTTATGGTGTTTTACTTTTCCAGGTTATGTATTACTGCCTACTCTAGAGGAGTTCTCTGTGCTACTTGGAGTTCTTATCTTGGACCAGATGCCTTTCTATCATACTGATGTTGAGCCTGATCTGGCTAAGCTTGCTGGTGCCCTTCATTTAGATGCTTCTAAGCTAAAAGGGAAGTTGGTCATGAGAAACGGAATGCTTGGATTTCCATTATCTTTTCTGGTTGCTAGGGCTCAACACTTTGGGAAGGAGGGTTGTTGGGTTGTGTTTAATGCCATCCTAACACTGTGGATTTATGGTATCATGTTGTTTCCTAATATTCCAAATTTTATGGATTTGCATGCCTTCCACATCTTTGCTTTAGGGAATCCTGTACCTACACTTCTGGGCGACGTCTATCATTCTGTGCATTATAAGAATGAGAATCAGAGAGGGAAGAACGTGTCTTGTTGCATACCTTTGTGTACAGGTGGTTTGTGAGTCACCTTCCCAGGTTCGGTCCTTTTGTTGATATTGCTGGTACCTCAGAGTGGTCAGAAAGACTGATGGGATTGACTTCTGAGAATATCATTTGGTTTGATAGAGATCAGTTAGGTGCAGAGATTATCTATAGTTGTGGTGGATTTCCTAACGTCCCGTTGGTCGGAAGGAAAGTATGCATTAACTATAACCCATCCCTTGCAGTGAGGCAATTTGGGTATGCCTTGAGAGAGCCTCCGAGAGAAGAGGAAATACAGGAATCTCTGTATTTCACTAGGTTGCTGGAGAATGAGACCTTGACTAGGGTTGAGAAGGCCTGGAACAAGATTAACCGCAAAGGGAGATCTTTTTTAGGGAAGAGTAACAGTCGAGCTTAAGATCCTTATGTGGCTTGGATTCAGGAGAGAGCTGAGAGAGTGTTGATGCCTTTTCCACCTTGTGAGCCTTTGTACCCTCTGATGATTGAGGAGCCTACTATTATCGATATCCCGAGGTATAATCAGTTGTGGTCTGAAAAAGAGGAGTTGCGTAAGGTAAATGAAGAGTTGGAGAAAGAGATTATTCAACTCCGAAGCGAAAAGGTTTAAGCTACTTATTCCTGCAAGAGGAAAACTGAGTTGGTAAACAAGTTGGGTACAGATCTTACCAAAGAAATTCGTGCTTATGAGCGTTTGGGTTTAGATTTGAAGGCTGCCAGTGATGTCCTTACTTCTTAGAAGAAGGAGTTGGATAGAGCTTACCTAGAGATTTCCAAGTTTAATGACCAGTGGAACGCTACCCTCACCAATAACAAAGAGCGGGAAGATGTACTCAAACAACAGATTGCCAAGCTGAAGGCTCAACTCCAAGTGAAGGATGAGAAGATTGTAGCTGAGGCATCACTTCGATGTGACAGTGATTGTAGACTGAACGAAGCGCTTGCAACGTTGGATGATTACAAGTCTAGAGCTGATGTGAAGAGGTGTAAGCTTGAGGAGGCTTTTGGTGAGGGCGCCTAGGAGGATTATGCTCAGGATTTGCAGACCACTATTAGCCGAAGAGAGCTGCTTATGCGAGGGTTGCTTATCAGGCCTGACCATCCAGAGACGAATGAGCTGTTAGAGGATTTCCAGTCTAGTTGTCGTACTTGATTGTATTTTCTTTTCAGTCTGTTGTTATGATGTATATGTTGACCATCACCAGACCTGTTGGCTGAGGTTATATGATTCCATTGTATTGTTGTAACTGACTCTTGGCTCTCATTTTATTTATGAGGAGTTTGCGTATTGCTTATCTTCTAGTTCTCCGTTGTCGTGTTGTGCTCGTGGAACTAAAATCGAGGGGGAAATTTCCCTAAAGCATACATACATGTCTGCATATTGCATCATCCTGTATTTTTGCATCGCAGGTGCACTGGGACCGTTAACCTTATCTTTGTGGTTTGTTAGTTTGTTTCAGGATTGACAACCAGACTACTCACCGTTACGCCACTCGGGGAAATCAGCGTAAGGTCATGGAGCAGATGAAAGCTGAGATGCAAGAACTTCGGGACAGGATGGCCCAATTTATGAATTTGATGCAAGGTGTTGCAAATGGTCAAGAGCAACAAAGGACTCTGGTGTGGCCACTAATTGCAAGAGTTGATGGTAATGGTGTACTTCACGGGGGAGCTTCTGCTAATCCTCCTTGTAAGGATAGTGGTACGCCACATGCTCATGTTATTCCTCCAGTTGTTATCCCTCCGGGCTGAGGAAATGTAGGTGGAATCCTTATGCCTGAAATGGCATATGCTGCGCATGGCAACAATGTTCCTCAGTGGGATGAAGATCAGCAGGATGATGCGTTCTCTATACAGGATATTGGTGCAGGGTTGCCATCTGAGGCAGATAAGAGGTTTAAGCTGATTGAAGAGAAGATGCAGAGCTTTGAAAATCAGAACTCTATTTGGACATGGCTAATCTAGGGCTGATCCTAGACTTGAAAGTACCTTTGAAGTTCAAAGTTCCCGATTTCGACAAATACAAAGGCACTACTTATCCTAGGGTTCATCTGCGTTCTTATTATCGCAAGATGTTCGCTTACTCAGATGATGAAAAGTTGCTGATGCACGTTTTCAAGGACAACCTTTCGGGTCCTTCTCTTGAATGGTACATGAGCTTAGAACCAGACAATATCCGATGCTGGAGGGATTTGGCTGAGGCCTTTGTTAAGCACTACCAATATAATAGCGACCTTGCGCCAAACAGGGTCCAATTGCAGAATCTGTTTCAGAAGAATGATGAATGCTTCAAAGAGTACGCCAAGAGGTGGCGTGAGCTGGCAGTTAGGGTGCAGCCTCCCATGGTAGAGAGGGAGTTAGTTGATATGTTTGTTGCCACGCTACCGGGTGTATACTACGAGAAGCTGATCGGTAATATGTCTAGAAGCTTTTATGATCTGATTATTACTAGGGAGAGGGTCAAGAACGAAATTAAGCTAGGAAAGATTCAAGCTGGCAAAGGATCCTTAGTAGTAGGAGGAAATAGAAAAGCTTTTGGTAACAAAAAGCGAGAAGGAGAAACCAACGCAGTATCTAGTTCCCGGGGAAGAAATAGAAATCAGCGTCAACAATATCATCAACAACAGCAAATTGCAAGTATTGCAATACCTACGGTACCACAACAACAACAACAACAACCACAACAGAATCAGCAAAATTATGCTCCTCGTCGTTTTCAGGATTGGGGAAGGGCGGTAAATAGACAGTTTGACGCGCCTCCGATGCCATATTCTCAATTACTCCAACATTTTTTACAGTTGCAGTTGATACAGAAGAGGACTTTGGCTCCCTTGACAGATGCACCACCTCCTGGTTACGACGCTAATGCTCGATGTGAGTTTCATTCTGGTCCTCTGGATCACAATATTGACAACTGTAAGGCATTTAAGCATAAAGTTCAAGATCTCATAGACAGCCAGGCTATAAAATTTTCTCACGACGCGCCCAATGTCGTGCAGAACCCCATGCCTAACCATGGGGCAGCTGGGTGTTAGAACACAGATTGGTTCTTAATAATATCTCTTTGTTTTGATGATAACTATTGGGAAATTTTGTATTTAAGAATTATATACTCTAAAATTTGCTTGAGAGTTTTTACTGCAGATAGTAAAGAAATTAACACTCTAGAAGCAAATCTGAATTATATACTAGAAATTATCTAGACTCTGAAGCGCCAGATGCACTCATTAGAAGACTCTGATTGCTGCTAACAGAAGATCCTGAGCATAGCCTCCAGAAGGATCTGAAGCAAGAAGCTCCAGAAGATTCTGAAGCAGAAGCCCAGAAGAATCTGAAGCAACCAGATGCATCTGAAGCAAAGAAGAATATTGTATGAAGAGTTTTTCAAAGCATAGTTTCTACAGAAGATTCTGAAAGTACTAAAGCTGCCAGTACTGAAGTTCTGTGTCAAATATGCTCTGATGATTAACACGCTGAAAGCAAACATGCTGCAGAAGACTCTGATACAACAAAGTTCTAAACATCATTAGAAGACTCTGACTCAATCAAATTCTGATGAACTTGCTGAAAACTGAAGAAGAAATATTCAAAGATTATATCGTTGGAGTAAATCAAACGTCTCTTTCCTCATTTGTGCTAGACACAAGAACACAGACAAAAAGGATTTTTCTGTGCTTTCTACTTCTAGGAAAGGTCACTTGATGTGAAGACAAAAAGGCTCAGACCTTTTTGGGACACTCTTCTCAACGTTCAGCTCTCCTTGGATCAGCTGCCTATAAAAGCAAGACTCCACCAAATTCTTCAGTTAGATTTTTTGCTGAAAAGAAATTATAACATTCAAGCTCTCATACTTTCATATTCATTCTTAGAATTATTTGTACTTAATCTTAAGAGAAATATCACTGTTGTGATAAAAGCTTTTTAGAAGCATTCATACTCTTGTATTAGATTTACATTGATTGTAAAGGTTTTCCTTAAGAGGATTCAGTTGGAATCAGTAGCTCTTAAGAAGACTAAGAACAGTTGTTCTTAGGTGTTACTATTGTAATCTGTTTGATTAAATAGTGGGTTAAGTCCTTGTTGAGAAAGGCAAATCACTCTAGGAAGGGTGGACTGGAGTAGTTGAGTTCAACGAACCAGGATAAAAATAATTGTGTTTTTAATTCTAAGTTTTAATCTTTCATACTTATTCAACCCCCCTTCTAAGTATTTTCTCACCTTCAGTTGGCATCAGAGCTCCGGTTCTGTGTGTGCTACCACTTAACAGTGACAGTAAAGATCCAGAGAGAAATACTTTGATATATATTTATTTGTTACAATGGCTGATAATACCAACATGAACAATAAATATGAAGAAAGGGACAGAATCAGCACCAAACCCCCTATGTTTGTTGGGGAGAAATTTGATTACTGGAAAGACAGAATTGAATGTTTTTTCCTGGGATATGATGCTGATCTATGGGATCTATTCATAGATGGATATGTCCATCCCACAGATGGGAATGGCAAGAAGATAGACAGAAAATCTATGACAGATGCTTAGAAGAAAGATTTTAGAAATCATCACAAGGCCAGAACTATATTATTAAATGCAATTTCTCATACTGAGTATGAAAAAATTACAAACAGGGAAACTGCTTTTGATATGTTTGAATCCTTAAAAATGACTCATGAGGGAAACTCTCATGTCAAGGAGACAAAAGCTCTGGCTCTGATCCAGAAGTATGAGGCCTTCAAGATGGAAGACTCTGAATCTGTTGAAGCCATGTTCTCCAAATTTCAGATCCTCACAGCTGGGGTAAAGGTTCTGGACAAGGGATACTCTACATCAGATCATGTAAAGAAAATCATCAGAAGTCTACCTACCAGATGGAGACCAATGGTGACTGCCTTGAAAATGGCTAAAGATCTGAACAAGATCTCTTTTGAAGAACTCATCAGCTCACTGAGGAGCCATGAAATTGAGCTTGAGGAAGATGAACCTCAGAAGAAAGAAAAAGGTAAATCTGTTGCCTTAAAATCTAACAAATCTGCTAAAGCTTTGCAGGTTATTGAAGAAAGCTCTGAAGAATCTTCTTCTGAAGAAGAAGATGAATTATCCATGCTGTCTAGAAGGATCAATAGACTCTGGAAGCACAAGGGAAAGAAGTTCAACAACTTCAGAAGATCTGATCATAGAAAGGAATCTTCTAGGCACAGAAGATCTGGCAAGAAAGAAGTTGTATGCTATGAGTGCAAAGAACTTGGGCATTACAAGAATGATTGCCCCAAACTTCAAAAAGAAAAACCCAAGAAGAAGTTTAACAAAAAGAAGAAGGTTTTGATGGCAACATGGGATGACTCAGATGAATCTGAATCATCTTCTGAATCAGAAGAAGAATGTGCTAATGTTGCACTAATGGCCAGCACAGAAGATCAGGAGGAAGGAACCTTAGGATATGAATCAGACTCTGAATCTGATGATGACGCTGAAGAGGTAATGGCTAAACTTACCAAAGAAGAACTTATAAAAGTTTTATCAGAAGTTCTTAAAAGTTATAACAATATCAAACTCAAATACAAGAAGCTGAAAAGCAATCTTGAATCTGAGATTGATCTTCTGAAGACAGAACTTGTTGAGCAAAAAGAAATTAATCTGAAAATCAAAAATGACTTTGAAATAACTTAACAAGAATCAGAATCTGAGACTAAGTCATGTGAAAACATTTTAGAAAAATATGACTCTAGCTTTCAGAGATTCCTTACTAAGAGCATAGACAGAAGCAAGATGGCTTCTATGATCTATGGTGTTAGTGGGAACAACAGAAGAGGTATTGGATATGAATCTTCATCTGGAAGTAATCCAAAATCTGTTGAAAAACTTTTCATCAAGAAGACACCTCTGTATTCTCAATTTAAATTTGGTCACTTAAATGACATTAAACACACAAGCTCTGAGAAGAACACTTATGTGTTTAAACCCAAGGCAAGTCAGAATAAACATTATGTTGAAAAACAGAAGTTTAGACAAACCTACAAACCAACTAACCCCAAAGGACCCAAGAAGATCTGGGTACCTAAAAACAAAATAATTCCTGTTGCAGATGTTCTTAGCAGCAAGGTCAGGACGCCAATCATGGTACCTGGACTCTGGATGCTCACGACACATGACAGGAGAAAATTCTATGTTCCAAAGCCTGGAACTTAGATATGGAGGTGATGTGAAGTTTGGAGGGAACCAGAAGGGCAAGATCATTGGATCTGGCACTATTGGAAATGGTAAACTTCCCTTTATTACTAATGTTTTACTTGTTGAAGGGTTAAAGCATAACTTATTGTCCATAAGTCAATTAAGTGACAATGGTTATGACATTACCTTTAATCAAAAATGTTGTAAAGCTATCAGTCAAAAGGATGGCTCTATCCTATTTAGTGGTAAGAGGAAAAACAACATTTATAAAATAAATCTTTCAGAACTTAAAGTTCAAAATGTTAAATGCCTCTTGTCTGTTAATGAAGAGCAATGGGTCTGGCACAGAAGATTGGGCCATATTAATATGAGACGTATATCTCAGATTAATAAACTTAATCTTGTCAGAGGACTCCCTAATCTGAAGTTCACTTCAGATGCTCTTTGTGAAGCATGCCAAAAAGGGAAGTTTTCAAAAACATCTTTTAAATCAAAAAAATGTTGTTTCTACTTCCAAACCACTAGAACTACTTCATATTGATCTGTTTGGACCAGTGAAAACTGCATCCATCAGAGGCAAGAAGTATGGATTAGTCATTGTTGATGACTATAGTAGATGGACATGGGTAAAGTTCTTAAAACACAAGGATGAGTCACATTCTGTGTTCTTTGACTTCTGCAAGCAAGTCCAGAATGAAAAGGATTTCAAAATTATAAAAGTCAGAAGTGATCATGGTGGTGAATTTGAAAATAAATATTTTGAAAAATATTTTTCTGAAAATGGCATTGCTCATGATTTTTCCTGTCCTAGAACTCCACAACAGAATGGAGTTGTAGAGAGGAAAAACAGAACTTTGCAAGAAATGGCCAGAACCATGATCAATGAGACAAATCTGGCAAAACACTTTTGGGCAGAAGCAATCAACACAGCCTGTTACATTCAGAACAGAGTGTCTGTAAGACCTCTTCTGAAGAAGACTCCTTATGAACTGTGGAAGAACAAAAAGCCCAACATTTCATATTTTCATCCTTTTGGATGTATTTGCTATATGTTAAACACTAAGGAAAATCTGAACAAGTTTGATTCCAAAGCACATAAGTGTTTCATGCTTGGATATTCTGAACGCTCTAAAGGCTACAGAGTATACAACACTGAGACACAGATTGTGGAAGAATCCATTCACGTCAGATTTGATGATAAGCTTGGCTCTGAAAAGCCAAAGCAGTCTGATAACTCTGCAGATAGGGAAGTAGTCTTCATTGACTCTGAAGTTCCAGAAGCAGACAAAATTCAAGTGAAGGAACCAGAAGCAACGCCAGATGCTATTCCTTTAACTTCTCAGATGAATAATCTAAATATTTCTGAAGAATCAACTATTAGAGGATCATCATCCAGAATTGAAGCTTCTCATCCAGAGGATGTTATTATTGGAAAGAAAGATGATCCCATCAGAACAAGATCCTTTCTAAGATCATCTGAAGCATCACTATTTGGACTAGTGTCAGAAATTGAACCATCTTCTATAGATGAAGCTCTGCAAGACAATGATTGGATTATTGCCATGCAAGAAGAGCTAAATCAATTCACCAGAAATGATGTATGGGATCTAGTTCAAAGACCTCAAGGATTCAATATAATTGGTACAAAATGGGTCTTCAGAAATAAGCTAAATGAGAAAGGAGAAGTTGAAAGGAATAAGGCAAGGCTGGTTGCTCAAGGGTACAATCAGCAAGAAGGTATTTATTACACTGAGACATATGCTCCAGTGGCAAGGTTAGAATCTATACGTCTTCTTATTTCATTTACTGCACAAAATAACACCACTCTGTATCAGATGGATGTTAAAAGTGCCTTTCTTAATGGTATTATAGAAGAAGAAGTTTATGTCCACCAACCTCCTGGTTTTGAAAATGAAAATTTTCCAGATCATGTTTTGAAATTAAAGAAATCTCTATATGGTTTAAAACAAGCTCCCAGAGCTTGGTATGAGAGATTGAGCAATTTTCTTCTGGAGAAGAATTTCATCAGAGGCAAAGTGGATACAACACTCTTTTGTAAATCAATTAAGAAAGATCTTCTAATTTGCCAAATTTATGTAGATGATATTATTTTTGGATCAACAAATATTATGCTTGGAAAGGAATTTGCTACATGTATGCAGGCAGAATTTGAAATGAGCATGATGGGAGAACTCAGATTCTTTCTAGGAATCCAAGTCAATCAAACTCCAGAGTGCACTTACATACATCAGACAAAATATGTTAAAGAACTTCTGAAGAAATTTAACATGTCTGATAGTAAGTTGGCAAAGACTCCAATGCATCCTACTAGCTCACTTGGCAAGGAAGAGGTAAGTAAGAAAGTAGACCAGAAGCTCTATAGAGGTATGATTGGCTCTCTTCTTTATCTTACTGCTTCTAGACCTGACATATTGTTCAGTGTTTGCCTGTGTGCTAGATTCCAATCAGATCCTAGAGAATCACACTTGACAGCTGTCAAGAGGATCCTAAGGTATCTGAAAGGTACTTCTAATGTGGGTTTGTGTTACAGAAAATCTGATGATTTCAAATTAGTTAGATTCTGTGATGCTGACTACGCTGGAGACAGAGTGGAAAGAAAAAGTACTTCTGGAAGCTGTCAATTTCTAGGAAGAAATCTAATCTTCTGGTACAGCAAGAAGCAACCCACAATTGCACTTTCAACCACAGAGGCAGAATACATTGCTGCTGCTGGATGTAGCACGCAGATGCTCTGGATGAAGAATCAACTAGAAGATTATCAAATTTTTGAAAGTAACATTTCTATCTTTTGTGATAATACTTCTGTTATATGTTTGTCCAAGAATCCCATTTTACATTCTAAGGCAAAACATATAGAAATTAAGCATCATTTCATCAGAGACTATGTTCAGAAGGGAATCATAAATTTAGCCTTTGTTGATACAAATCATCAATGGGCAGATATTTTTACAAAACCCCTTGTTGAAGATAGATTCAAATTTATTCTGAAAAATATTGGTATGGATTTTTGTCCAGAATGATATTTGTCATAAGCAAATTTTTACAGATGCAAAAATGCCTAATGCTCTGAAGTATTTCTTCTGATTGCTTATTTGTTCATTTAAAAAAAAATTTGTGAAACTCTGAACTAACAATCCTTAGAAGATCTGAACGTTGGTTAACGCTTCATTTCTCAAAAGAATTCAGAACACATGCAAGCAAACACGTGTCACACCAAATCTGAAAAGGTGGCGTGTACATAACTGAAGAGACGTTTGAGGTGAAGTTTGAATAGTGAAAATCTTGATTTTCCCCCCAAATTGTCAGAAGCAATTAACGTTTGAAATGATTATTATTCTTTTCATTTAATGCTTGTTAAAACGTGCAAAAATTCCTACTGATGGTATGCCTAAGTGTTTTAGTATAAATACATGACTTATCTTCACTTTCACACTTTTCACACTTTCAGAAAATTACATGCGTTTTCATCTCCTCTTTTCTCTGCATAAAAACCCTATACCTAAGCGTGTGACAAAGCATTCTTCAATGGCAACTTCATCATCAATAGCTGCTCAATTCCAATCTTCAATGGCTGCAGTAACCTCTGCAAACATAGGTGTTGCTCCCTATTCTCCTCCCAAAAGAACTCTTCTAACCCCTGTTGAAAAATTGGAAGTTCTATGTGAATCCATGGTAGAGTTTGACTCTCTTGCAGAAAATGGCTTTGAGTTTCGTTCCATCATTGGAGCTCAAGGATGGGTTAAGTATTTTGATAGGCTCTTTGGACCAGTTTACCCTCTACTTGTGAAAGAATTCTGGATCCATGCATCAGTTTACCCCAAGTTCATCTTATCTTCTGTACTGGGAAAAGAAATCATTATCACAGAAGATCTGATAAGAAAGTTAATTGGATATGAAGAAACATATGGTGTTTCCCACTTTCCAGCTGGGCGTGTGGACATGGATGAGGTATATGAAGAAGTGATGACTGCTGGTCAAGCTTCTAATAAATTCAAGGATTTGAAGCCTGACTACAAGATCTGGGCCAAGATCTTCATGGGATGCATCCACCATAGAAAGTCAACTAATTCTCCAGACTATGTCAATAATGAACAGCTCTATTTCATGTATTGCCTCAGTCAGAGCACCAAGGTAGATCTTCCATACATTCTTTTTATGCATCTGTGGAACCATATAAATGCATCTAGAGAGTATGTGAAAGAGAAAGGACAAAAGATCAGAACCTGGATCCCCTTTGGAAGGTTGATCTCAGATCTTCTAACTGAGAATGGTTTGGTCACTGCTCTGTACGCTGCTGGAGTTACAGAGGAATTAGAATTTATAATGGGAAAGCCTCCGAATGCTAAAAGTCTTTAGGGACTCAAAATTGTTGATGAACTCACAACAGCTCCCAAGAAGCTGAATGTGTCTGAATTGAGTAAGAAGAGGGTTCCTGTAGATGACTTTCAATTGTTCTTTGCTGAAGAGCCCAGACATATAGTTGTTATGTATATTGATGAATGCAAGAAGGAAGGAAAGCTTGTTCCTGCCAATGTGATTCAGCTAGCAAGACAACCCCTACCAGATGTAGAAGAAGAAGAAGAAGAAGCACAACTCCAGAGGAAAAGAACTCATCCAGTAGCAGAATCTGAACCTGCTCAGAAGAAGGTCAAGATTGCTGAGAAGGCAAAGAAGCTCTTGAAGAGAAAAGAATCTGAAGATGCTACTTTTGTACCAGCCAAGAGGATAAAGATAAAAGGTACTAAATCTTCTGTATCTTCTGCAAATATTGTTATAAATGACTCTAATATTAAGTCTGTTCCAAAACCACCCTCAACACAAACTACTTCTGTTACTGCTCCTAGTTCAAAATCACCACAAAAACAAACACCTGTACCAACACCAACAACAACAAAAACAATTCAAACACCAACAGTTTCTGTACCAAAACCTTCTCAACCAAAAATCCATATCAAACAGTTTGTTCCACAAACACAATCCTCACATAAACAACCATCAGAACAACAACCACAACAATCTGTACACCAAAAATCATCTGAACAACCAGCAAAACAACAAGAATCTCAACCAGAAAAAGCCTCTGAAAATCAACCACCATCAAAATCATCTGAACCTATTGCACCTGTTACTTCTGAACCTACAAAAGTAACTTCTGCTCCATTTTCATCAGAACCAATCACTATTCCATCTGACTCACCCATCTCAGAACAACCATCAAAACCATCTGAAATTCCTTCAGAACAAACCAATACTTCTGAACCTCACATCCCTGAGACAGAAGTTCTTGATGTCACACCCTTAAAAACGGTGTTTCAAGTGTCTTCTACTTCCTGCACACCAACCACATCTTCTAACTCCTCAGAATCAGAACTCCACCCAGATTTTCTAATCTCTCCATCTGAAAAATACTCTGAGGTAAACCAACCTGAACCTTCTATACCTTCAAAAGCTCCCATTCCAAATCCTATTCCCACACCTACACCATCATCTGAGATTTTAATCCCCAATTCAAACCCAAGATCTTCTATATCTTGTGCCCAAGTATCCTCTCTGTTTCATAATTTGGCCTATGGTTTCAAACTAAAAGACTTTTATGACAGAGTTGAACCCTCTGACCCCATCAACCCTCTGAAACCAAAACTCACCATGACCCTTCCATCTGTGATTCTTGATTACATAAAATCCATGTCAGATGTAGGATCTTTAGCAACCATTTCATGTTCTGCAAAATATGATAAAGCTGTTGCTTCAGCTCTGCCAATTGCATCTGATAACACTGCTGCATCTGATGAACCACCAAAATCTGCCTTCCAAACCTACTCAAATAAACCTTTTGATGTAGTTACCCATCACACCAGAGCAAAACCTCATTTGCTAAATGCTCTAATCAGATTAAAAGAAAAAGCTCCTGAGATACCCTTCATTCCATACTATCCTCCTCCTCTGATCTCCATCCAAAAATCAATTTTTCCACCAACTCCCCAACCTAAACCTGTAACTCTGGAAACTCTGTTACGTCCAAAGCCCAGACTTAATGTTGATCATTTATTTCAAACATTTTTGTAAGAAATACAGATGTATTTAGGTACTGTTCAGAAGAAATGCTCAGCAACAATGGATGCCAAAGAATCTGACATCATCTGGAATGGATTCATTAACAGATTCAACTATGTGGCCTCAAATCTGAAGAACATTTGTTCTGATGATGCGAAGCTTAGATTTGCTGAGGCTGCAAGGACTCTATTCTGGACTGTCAAGAAATCTGAACCTTTGCTTCTTATAGATTCTCCTCCACCTTCAACAAAATCTACTGAAACTGCATCTGAAGAAAATCAATTGGCTATGACTCTGATAGACCCTCCTTCTACTTCCAATGCTCCAGACTCTACAGAACTAATGGAAATTGACTCTGTTCAGGCTACAGAACCTAATCATACTTCTTCATCTGAGATAAAGAAAGAACATCCAGATTTTGAAGATAAGATTGCTGCTCTGGAAGCTGGACAGTCAGAGATCAAGTCCTGGATGGCAAAGCAGGATAAAAAGTATGAGGATATGACAGAATGGATGTCAAAGCAAGATGAAAAGAATGAAACTATGGCTAAGTGGATGTCCAAGCAAGAGCAATCATCCTCTGAGATTACAGATCTATTGAAGATGCTTTTGTCCAAACACTCTTAGATTTTTATCATTCTAATGTTTTTGCATCTGTTGTTTGCATATGTACTTTATTGCTATATCTTCTATGTTTGCCTATGTACTCTTGATCTGATCTTATGAATGAATCAAAGTTTTCTCCATTATATTATCTGATTTACTGTTTCCTTTTATTTGTCCTTTTAAAGTTTTTACTTTTTGCTTATGACAAAAAAGGGGGAGAAAATATAGATCTGAACTGTTTAAGATAACTTCACCAGAATGAAACTTCAGACATATCTATTCTATATAACATTTAATCTGACTATTTCAGAACATTTGATAAGTACATTCTATAAAAGAAACTCTGAGTCTCTCAGATCATTTGACTATTATCAAACTCTGAATCTTAAATCTGCAAGACATTCTGACCTTCAAATGTTATAAGAACAAACAAGATCTAACTCTGAAGATTACTCAAAGACAAAAGGGAAGTTTCTATTCCTTATTTGTATTTAACTCAGGGGGAGATTCATCATCTCAGGGGGAGTTATAATTCTAATATTTTCAATTAAACAAAATTTCTGATGCTTTTTGTCATCATCAAAAAGGGGGAGATTGTTAGAACACAGATTGGTTCTTAATAATATCTCTTTGTTTTGATGATAACTATTGGGAAATTTTGTATTTAAGAATTATATACTCTAAAATTTGCTTGAGAGTTTTTACTGCAGATAGTAAAGAAATTAACACTCTAGAAGCAAATCTGAATTATATACTAGAAATTATCTAGACTCTGAAGCGCCAAATGCACTCATTAGAAGACTCTGATTGCTGCTAACAGAAGATCCTGAGTGTAGCCTCCAGAAGGATCTGAAGCAAGAAGCTCCAGAAGATTCTGAAGCAGAAGCCCAGAAGAATCTGAAGCAAGCAGATGCATCTGAAGCAAAGAAGAATATTGTATGAAGAGTTTTTCAAAGCATAGTTTCTACAGAAGATTCTGAAAGTACTAAAGCTGCCAGTACTGAAGTTTTGTGTCAAATATGCTCTGATGATTAACACGCTGAAAGCACACATGCTGCAGAAGTCTCTGATACAACAAAGTTCTGAACATCATTAGAAGACTCTGACTCAATCAGATTCTGATGAACTTGCTGAAAACTGAAGAAGAAATATTCAAAGATTATATCCGTTGGAGTAAATCAAACGTCTCTTTTCTCATTTGTGCTAGACACAAGAACACAGACAAAAAGGATTTTTCTGTGCTTTCTACTTCTAGGAAAGGTCACTTGATGTGAAGACAAAAAGGCTCAGACCTTTTTGGGACACTCTTCTCAACGTTCAGCTCTCCTTGGATCAGCTGCCTATAAAAGGAAGACTCCACCAAATTCTTCAGTTAGATATTTTGCTGAAAATAAATTATAACATTCAAGCTCTCATACTTTCATATTCATTCTTAGAATTATTTGTACTTAATCTTAAGAGAAATATCACTGTTGTGATAAAAGCTTTTTAGAAGCATTCATACTCTTGTATTAGATTTACATTGATTGTAAAGGTTTTCCTTAAGAGGATTCAGTTGGAATCAGTAGCTCTTGAGAAGACTAAGAACAGTTGTTCTTAGGTGTTACTATTGTAATCTGTTTGATTAAATAGTGGATTAAGTCCTTGTTGAGAAAGGCAAATCACTCTAGGAAGGGTGGACTGGAGTAGTTGAGTTCAACGAACCAGGATAAAAATAATTGTGTTTTTAATTCTAAGTTTTAATCTTTCATACTTATTGAACCCCCCTTCTAAGTATTATCTCACCTTCACTGGGGTCAGTGTTATCCTTGAAGATGAGAGCTTGAATTTGGTGTCGGATGTCGATGAGTTGAAGACACCGCTGATTTTTGTAAAGAGCAAGTTGTTGATAGGAGGGGTATCCCCAGGTTGTGATGAAGCTTGTGTTGTATATTTGAGCCATCCCGAGGGATGTAAGAAGCTGAAAAACCATATCCAAAAGGCTGATGAACGATGGTGTCTTGCAATTTGACAGAGTTGTCGAGAAAAAGACTGAGGAATTAGTGGTTGAAGAGAGGGATGAGATTGCGGCAATCTCGATTCTGTACAAGACTATCACTATTTTTGCACCGCCGAGGCCGCCAACCATCATCATTACCAAAGATGGTCATGTACCATATGAAAGTACTAAGGAGATTCCGTGGAACTGCGAGCTGAGGTATACTGTAATGGACAGAAGCAGGAGTTGAAAAGTTTACCGGTGGATTCTGTGGACAACTTGGTTGGAGCTGGTGGAATTACTCGGAGTGGAAGAGTGTTTTCGTCACCTGAAGTGGTCGCTGAAAAGTCTGACAAGTGGAAGGGTAAAGTAGTGGTTGAAGAGACTTCTAAAGCTAGTGAGAAGGAATCCTTGTTGAAGGAGGCAGAGGAGTTCATGCGCTTGATGAGAAAGAGTGATTACAAGATTGTTGATCATTTACAGTAGACTCCATCCAAGATATCCATTTTGTCCTTGTTGTTGTGTTCTAAAACGCACAAGAACGCTTTGTTGAGAATTCTGAATACAACTTATGTGCCACAGGAAATTTCTGTGAACCAACTCGAGGGGGTTGTGGCACATGTAAATATAGGTAATGGGTTGGTGTTGCACCCCAAAATTTGACCAACCATTTCTCGTTATTTGGCTTATGTTTCGACTCATTTTGCATTTTGCATTTGCATACCGCGTACATTGCATTTTTTCAGCCGGATTGATTTTATCGGGATGACAACCCTCTTCTCACGTTTCAGGCAATTCAAACCAGTTCGAGTACTGAGATTTATTTTGGGAGCTATGCTCCTCCCGGTGTTTCCAGCTTTCGCTGTTATTTTTGAGGATATCTCGGTGTCTGGTTTTTACCGTTTATTTCGCTATATTCTCATATCTTTTTTTAATTGATTTAATTGATTTTCATTGCATTTTCTAGAATTTTTCCTTAATTTTTGACTTTAGAAAATAGATTTTAAAATAGATTTTATTAGGTATTAATAGTTTTTTCTATTTTTTATAGGTTTTATTTCTAGATATTATTTGATTTGTTTAGAAATTAATAGGTTTATTTCTTTTCTAGATATTAATTTGTTTAGGAATTAATAGGTTTAATTCTTTTTTAGAATAATTGTTCTTTTAGAAATTAATAGATCTATTTATTTATAGAATTTAATAGATTTTCATTTTCTTTTTTAGATTAGTTTAATTCTTTTTAGAATTTATTAGATTTTAAACTCTTTTTTAGAATTAATTCTTAGGTGTTAATTGGATTTTAATCAAATTAATTAGGATATTAATTAGCTGTGATTAGTTTTATTAATGGGGTTTTAATCATGCATTAATCAAGTCTCTAGTTCAATTTTAATTAGCAGTTTTAATTACCCAGTATTAATTTTCGTTTAGGTTTTAATCAGTTTCATCATCATTTTCGTTTTTCATTAATTAGTCTTAACCATTAGTAATTGAATTAACTGAGTTTATTAAGCATTTAATTGCAGTCATTAAGTCAAAGTTGGCGGGCCAGGTGTTGTTTTTGGAGGCCCAGTGATCCAATTCAGTGCCACTTGTCAGTATTTAAGAGTCCCCACGTCTCTCCCTCTCTCTCTTTCCGCCAACTCACTCCATCTCTCTCTGCATGGCTTCCACGTATACTCTCCCACCTCACCACATGCATGCCACCGCATCCCCTCTCTCTCCCAAGCAGTGTGCCACGCGTCCCACTTCATCCCTCACCGCCGGCCATGCAAACTGCCGGATACCCTCGCCGGAGAAATCACGCGGCCAAAACCTTGTCGGTAACCGTCGCCGGGAACTCAACAACTCTCCGGAATCTGCAACCGTCGCCAGAGATTTCAAGAACCCTTCATGACTCTCCAGAAATCCACATGATCTTCACCTCATGTTCATCAACTTCGCCATGAATCCTCATCACTTTCTCCAACAACAGTCAGGCATTCCCCGGATTCATTCATCATCTTCCTCCAACTCTTCATCAAACATTCATCTTATCTTCCTCCAGAATTATCCAGATTCATCAATCATTCTCCAGAAATCAAAAGAACCTTCGTCTGTTCATCGCCATCATCATGATTTTTCCAGATCGTTAACGAACTTAAAACTTTTGTCCGTTCATCACCATAACAGCTTGCCAGAAATCTTCCGGATCTCATCATGATCATCACCTCCGTTGTTTTTTCCAGAAATCCTCAACGAACAGGCATCCTCTAATCTTTATCAAGATTCAAACATTCAACCATCAACGTTTCCTATCAAGAACCTCAAGATCCATCGCAACTCCAAGATCTGTTGATCTTCATCAAAGCTCGTTGAAAGCTCCGTCAATCTTCGTCCAAGAACATTCAGAACTTTCTTCAGTATTCATCGTCTTCACGTTTTTTCACCAGTAACTCAAGATCTTCCTTCATCTTCAGATCAACCACAGGCTTCTTCGCAAATCTCCATGGATCTTCTTCGCGAGCTTCAAACGCCCAACCTCAACAATGATCGACGCAAACCTCTGGATTTAGTGGCTTACTTGTCAAGTTTTTGTTGTTGATCTCAATGTTGTAGTTTGGTTTCGGAGGAAGTGAAGACGGGCAAAAGGAAGAAGCAGAGGATGAGACGAAGGAGGGAGACGGTGGCGCACTTAGGGTTTCAGAGTAAGCCAAGCCAGAGGAGGAAGACGAGTTACAAATTGGGTTAATGGGCTTCGTGGCCCAGTCTGGTTGGCTGCAGTTCACACCCCCTGTTTTTGCGTTTCCACCTCCCCTTTGTTGTTGGCTTCAATTGGGGGTAGTGGGCCTGAGCCCAGCGAATTTCAGACTTGCACACCTCCGTTTCCATTGTGCCCCCTTTCCTTGCTATTGTTTTTGTTACGGGTGGGCTTAGAGCCCAACAACAACAATTGTGTTTTTCTGGCCATGCACCCCCCGTCCCCCTTTTTTTTTTTTGTTTCTGGCTATTGTATTGTGGGCTCAAGCCCAATTGTGTTTTTCTGCAGCACACCCCTGTTCTGCTGATGTACCCCCTTCCCTTTTTTTTTGTTTTTTTTTTTTGTATTGGATATTTGTTTGTAATAGATGCTAGTTTTATTTTCTATTTTTCCTTTAGGAATTATAGTTTTATTTTTCCTTTAGAATATTCTTAGCATATTTTTAGTATAGATTTTATATTCTAGAATTTATATTCCATTAGCATTTTCTTTTAGGATTATAGAGTTTTACATAGAATTTCCTATTTTCCTTAGATATTGTTTCTTTTAATATTGTATATAGATTCATTTCTATTTTCTTTTTAGGA
This sequence comes from Lathyrus sativus, assembly GCA_963859935.3. Taxonomy (NCBI): domain Eukaryota; kingdom Viridiplantae; phylum Streptophyta; class Magnoliopsida; order Fabales; family Fabaceae; genus Lathyrus; species Lathyrus sativus. Next base: position 227,877,233 of record OZ012738.1, read on the forward strand.
ATTATAGAATATTATAGAGTTTTAGATATAATTTCTATTCTATTTTCTGTGTGCATTTCCTTATAATTTCTATAGGGATTTCATTCTATTAGGATTTATTGCCTAGCTTAGGAGTAGCATATTATTTCCATTTGTTATTGGATTTCTCTCCTTATTTCTCTGCTGCTATCTGATTTTACTTTGATTTTATTCTATGTTGGCCGTGTGACATGATTCAATTGGAGAATGATTTTCAATATCATTTCTCTATCTTGTCTTTGACACAGATATAAATACGCTACCGCTTAGAGTTTGATTTCTCGTATAAGTCAAATCATGACGGTTTAGCATTACACTGGTTCTGATTCGAAACGTCATCATCAAGGATCCAGAGAGGAGAAGATTGGAATGGAGCTTGCGCATAATGTCGAGGGCCAACGGAGCCGCTTCATTCGTTATCGTCTTTCTTATTCAAGTCTTCGAGCAACCGTCGAGTGTTGTGAGTTGTAGCGTTAGATACGTAGGAAATGGTGATTGAGGGGCTTCCTCTCAATCGTCTAGAGTGTTTAGTGTGGCACCCTTTGGGTGACATACGATGTACTTGCTCCTATGTCTTAGGTCCTTGCGTGTGTGTCCCGAGTTCCTTCCCGTTTAGGCGTGTTAAGCCTGCTTCCTCTTTGTTCTCGCCCCCGCGCGATCGAAACCCTTTTCTCTCGCATCCAGGAAATTGAGACCCCTTCTCTTTCCCCTGTGCAATCGAGACTTGTTTTCCGCGTGCGCCGAACTATGTTTGCTCTGATCTCTCGTACTAGACGAGAGTACGTAGGCATAGGATTGCGATAATCCTAGAGAGCTCCCTTTTCCCCCTTTCCTGTAGTTAGCTGAACTACAGCTGCTCTGATTTCTCGTACCAGACAAGAATATGTAGGCATAAGATGCAATATCCTAGCGAGCACACTAACGACTAACTTCTCTGTTCTCTCGCTGCCGTGCGATCGAGACTTTCCTGCTGACGCCTGATGTTTCCTTTCTCTTGCCCTAGCGCAATTGAGACCAGACCGTAGTCCTAGTTCCCGTAGGTTCCTGTAGGTTCCCGTACCTTTAAACCCCGACATACCACGTTCGTTCTACCGCAAAAAGGTAATGCCTAAGTCTCCGACGAGCGAGCAACATACACCTAACTGCTAGAATGCGTACGCTAGTATCGTTAATCCTTACTCTCACTCCTGTGTGATTGAGAACACCCCGGTTACCCGTAGTTAGCCCGAACTACGTTTGCTCTGATCATTCACGCCGTGTGGAAGTACGTAGGCACGAGATGCGATATCTCGGCGAGCAACCTTCCCCCCGTAGTTAGCCGAACTACGTTGACTTTGACTTTCCCATTGCACGAGGGAATACGTAGGCATAGAGCGCGATGCTATATCGAGTCAGTTCTTTCCGTTTAGATTTAGTAGCCGTAGATAGATTTGTTTTCACCCGTAGACAAACACAACAAGCATGGATCCCATCGAGTATGATGGACGTGAGGGGTGCTAATACCTTCCCCTTGCATAACCGACTCCCGAACCCAGACAATGGTTGCGATGTGTTGCACCCCAAAATTTGACCAACCGGTTCCCACATCTGGTTTATGTTTCGGCTCATTTGGCATTCGCATTCGCATACCGCATACATTGAATTTTTCTCAATCATACTAATTTTATCGGGATTACGGCCCTGTCTTCACATTTCAGATGTTTTAGACCAGTTCGGATAATCGGAGTTCATTTTTTGGGAAGTCGTGCGCTCCTCGGCGTTGTCAGCTTACACTATGGTTTTGAGGATTTTTCGGTTTCCGGGGTGTACTGTTTACTTCAGTCTGGTCTCGCGTTCCCTTTTTTCGGTTTTAATTGCTTTAATAGAATTTTTTTAGGATATTATAATCTTCGTTTAGAAATATAATAGGTTTTGTAGAATTTAGTTTCTTTTATTAGTTAGTATAGATATTCTCAAATAGATTTTAAATTTATTAGTTTAGTGGCTTTTCTTAGAGTTTAATAGATAAATAGTTTTTAATAGATTTTAATAGTTTAATAGAATTTCTTTTTTAGAATAAATAGCTTATTATTTTTTTAGATAAATAGATTTTCTTTTTATAGAATTAAATAGGGTTTTAATAGATTTTTAGGTATAGTTTTTAATATAGAATTTTTTTTAGATATAAATTTTATTTTTAATATAGGATGTTAATAGTTTTTTAGAGTTCAATAGATTTTAACAGAATTTAATTAGATATTATAGTATTATAGATTTTATGTTTAGGATTTAATTAGTACAGTTCATCAGTTAGGATTAATCTTCTTTTTTTTTAGTGTCATTAACCACTTTTCGTATTAATTGTTTCAGTTTATTAATCATCATTAATCCATTTTTCATTTCATTAATCCATTGTGTTAATTGCATTAATCCATCATTTCACCATTAATCCTTTAATTAGTCCGATAATCCATTTCGGTCTCAGCATAATGGGCCGTTTATCCAGAAATGCTAAAAAGCCCAAGTCAAAAAGTCCAACTCGCCATGTGTCCCATATAAATAATGCCACGCGTGTGTTTCTGATGTTGGCCATCTCATTTTCTCCACTTTCTCTCGTAGCCACTTGGCATTCTCACTCCGCCTCCACCCACACGTGGCCTGCATGCAAGCACTCTCTGCATGCAAACCAAGCCACGCGTCCTCGTTTCCCCTCCTTCTGCATGCATGTTCGCCAGGTGTCTTAACCTCCTTCACCGTTCCCTCTCGCCGGAAGCCCCCACCGGAGTACATGCATCCACCGTCAACAACCGTAACAGTCACCGCCGACCACCATAACTGTTCGCCGGAGCTCTAACTATCATCGGAAAATCACATCTCACCGGAAAACTCATATTCGCCTCCAACATTCATCAGACGATTCTTCATCTTTTTCCAGATCTCGCCGGAAACATCAAACCGCGCCGGAAAATTCATCAGCGTTCTTCAAATTCCCAGAAAATCCATCAGTAATCATCAAGTTCATCAAATTTCCTCAACCTTCATATTCTCTAGACTTGTGCAAGGACCTTCGGAAGCGCGTCTTATATTCAAGAACTTCATCGCGTGTTCTTCAACAAGCTTGTCCAGATTTTCGTCAAAGCTTCAAGCAATTTTTCCAGAAATCGTTCGAATCATAGTCAAGAGTATCCATCTCCAGAATCAAACTCGCATTGTTAGATCTCAGATGAATTCCACCTTCGAGCAAGCTCATTCATCAATGCCTTTGGATCATCAAATCTTCAAGAATCAAGTTCGTGCGTCTCCAGATGCCCAAATGTCATCAAGAATTTGTTAAGATTCATACGATTCCCAGATCGTCTTCAAGAATCTTCATAGACTTTCATCGTCGTCTCCAAAGGATCTCCTCCAGTCATCATCCGTTCCAGAAGAACCTCAAGAACACTCTTCACCAAGAAGCTTCAATAAATCCTCCAGTCTTCGCCGGGCTTCATCTAAGATACAGAATCTTCAGCGTTTGAGTCATCCATCCAGGTTTCTGCTCCGAATCCTTTACCTATTGTATTTTCTTCTTGTGTTGGTAGCTGAAGATTTAGGGTAGTTTAGACGATACTTTGTGAAACAAGGTTGATTTAGGGAAGGTCATCTTGAACTGAGTTTTTGAGTGGTAGTTGGTGAGAGCGTTTGAAGTTTGATGAACATTGTTAGTGAGGGACGTTGAACGAAAGTTGGTGAGGGATTGGAATAGAGTTGTTTCAGAGGATGAGGTTGAGAGAGGGATAGTCGCGCCGTCTAGGGTTTCCTGGGAGAGGAGGGAACAGTAGGAGGAGAGATTGAGATGGATAGGGTTTTGTTGCTGAGGATAACAAGGGGTAATGAACCCGGGCTGTAGGCCCAATTGCATATTGGTTAACATCACCCCCCATTTTCCTTATCCTACCCCCTCTTCGTGTATACTGATGTCGGGTTGGGCCCATTGCTGCTATATTATTTGTTCTATTGGGCATACACTTCCTTTCCTCATTTCACCCCCCTGGTGTGGGTGTAGTGGCTTGTAGTGGGCTGGGCCTGGTTTTATCTGCTACTGAACACCTCTGTAGGTTATACCCCCCTCCTGTATTTCTTTTTGTTGTTTAATTTTCTTGTTTAAGTACTTTGTTTTTTTGTTGTTTTGAGTATAGTTTAGATTTTAGAAAATTCATAGGATTAATAATAGGTAATTTCTTATAGTATAATATAGTAAATGCTAGGATATTAGTTAGCATATTTTAGTGTAGTTTAGATGTTAATATACTTAGGATTTTCCTTTAGGTTAGTGTGATAAAAACCTTAGAATAAAATGTAGTTTAGAATATACTTGTATTAGGATACTTTTAGGAATTAATATTCTATAGGATTTCCCTTTAGGTTAGTGTGATTAAAAAAATATTAGGATAAAAAATGTAACAAAAAATATTAGGTTTTAATGTAGGCTTAGAATGTAACTTAGATAACATTTTTCTTCTAGGAATTTTATAATATTTTCTTTTATAGCATAGTATTAGTATAATTTTTAGGATTTAATACACATTGTACATATAAAAATTTTAGGATAGAACTAACTTCAAAAATAACTAATTGTAGTTTATAACATAATTTTGGGGTTTAATAGTTGATTTAGGTTATGGGAACTATATGGGATATAGGGTAAATAGCTAGGTCCCCTTAGAAATTAATCTAGGATTTTATAATGAGTTTTACTATTTTACTTGATTTTTACAACTTGTTTGATATTGGTGTGTTTCCCACTTGGGATGTTGCTTTCTTTGTTGGATTTTGGGCATTTCAATTGGGCTTGGGGTTTGAGTTTTGCTTGTTGAGGCTTATGAAGACCTTGGATGGTGATTGAAGACAAGGGATAGAGCTTGATGCATGAAGGTTCTTCTCTTCGAAGATGCTTTGTGAAGACTTAGGAGACAGAATAAATAGGAAAGAGCTTTAGTTTAGACTAATTTCCTTTTGCAAACATGGAAAGCATCTTGTGTTTCTATTCCTCCCTATGACATAAAGTCCTTCTAAGGTATTCTCATCCCTCCTTTGGAGAGATAAGTGGCTTATCCTGAAAGTAGAACTTTGAGGGAACCTTTCTCTTATAATGTTAAACACTTATAGGCTTCCTTTGGTTGTCAATAAGCTATTTAGCATTTCAACTTAATCTGTTAAGTGATTCTCTCCTGTGAGTGCTTGCCTTGAAGATATAAATCCATTGAAGATAAGAAGTGCATTGAAGATTGATGAAGAGGAAGCCTATACCTCTCAAAGCTGGATATCTGTTGGAATTAGGGTTTTTGCTGCTATTTGAAGCTGTCTATTTGTTGGGGTTCATGCTGGCTAGAGCTGGGGTTACTTTTGAAGACAGGAGCTTATCTGAGGCTTGAGGATGGTTGAAGAGCGAAGATGGAATCTGGCTTGAAGATGTTACTGTTAACTATTTGCTGTCAATCAACTGTAGCTGTCAGAGCTGGTGCTGTTTGAACTGCTTACTGTAGGAGCTGGTGTTGCTGTCAGAGCTGGTGTTGGATTTTATTTCCTCTTCGGTATTGTTTGTTGGCTTGTTCAGCTTGCCCCTTAGGTTTGAAGTGAAACTGTTTCACTTTGCCTATTGTTTTCCCAGGTTCGAGGTTGAGCGGGACTCCCTTGCCTCGCTTGTATTGCTGCATCCATGCATTTTTTACTGTTATTGTATATATGTTGTTTCTTTTCTGTTTATCCCCTAGGATCTCTGTTTCTCTCTGTGCAAGAGAGAAATGTGACACACATTAGGTGTTCATCCATGTATGATAGCATTAGGGTAGTTTTGATCCCCATTTTTCAACCATAGGATTTTAGAGTGTTGTTCTCTTCTCATCTTGAAACAATCGAAAATACAATAAGATTTCAAACATCAATAAAAGACAGTTCTTGCGTAAAAGACTGGAAACAAATCAAAACGTCATTTTTGTCCTCTTGGACTCTTAATCAGGAAAAAACCTTTTTCAGAAGGATAAAAAAAACAGTCAAGACAAATCTGTGTCTTCCGTGGCCCGAACTACGTTTGCTCTGATCTTTCATGCTGTATGAAAGTACGTAGACATAAGATGCGATATCCTAGCGAGCAACCTTCCCATCCTTTCCTGTAGGTAGGCCAACTACGTTGACTCTGATTTCTCGTTCCAGACGGGAATACGTAGGCATAAAGTGTGATACTTTGCCGAGTCATTTTCTTTTCTTTTAGCCTCAGACCTTCAAAATAGATGGAATAACAATCCGTACTAGAAAACAAACGTGGATCCCGTCGAGTACGAAGGACGTGAGGGGTGCTAATACCTTCCCCTTGCGTAGCCGACTCCCGAATCCAGGATTTGGTTGCGATGACCATTCCTTTCTCGTCTTTGCGTTAAGTTTACTTCGAGCGTTTCCTTTCCCTCTGTTGGGATAAATGACGCACGGTGGCGACTCTTCTGTCATAGCCGGCACCGATTTTCACAGTAGCGACAGCTGGCGACTCTGCTGGGGACTCCAACGGTTCCCTCCGCGAGTCAATCCTAGCGCTTGTTTTCCCGTCGTGGGTTTTGTATGGATTTACATTGTTGTCTTTACTGTCCACATTTTTATTGTCAGCTTTATATTGTTATTGCCGTTGTGGGCTGGGGATCTATGATTGAGAGATAAGCCGGACCTGGGCTTGAGTGCACCTAGAATTAGTGGTGGAAATTAGTGGGCGGGTGCTTGCTTTGCAGGCACTAGTGTCCCATGAAATCCACACTCGGACGAGGTTCTTCTGGTTGACTTCTTTTTCAACCCTTTGGGTTGAGGGGGCTGTTGGTTAGTTGGATTGTCGACTCCGGGGACCGATCATTTGGAAGTTGGCTAAGTGAGGCCTCTTCAGGACAAGGTGATGCCACACCTTTTGGGTATCGTATCATCACTCTTGAAAGTCTGTGACGCCGACGGCCGCATAGGATGCCATACCTTGTGTCAGTTGATAGGACACCTACCTGTGAGAGGGGTTGGGGCATGCAGGTAACTTGACCTCCAGACTACCGGTCTTCTTAATTGAGATTCAGTGGTATTTGAGGACAGTGTTATTGGGTCTGTTGGAGACCAGGTTGGAGCAGTGTTTTGCTTTGTTGAGACCAGGTTTGAGCAGTATTGTGGGTCTATTTAAGACCAGTATTGTGGATTGGGCTTCTCAACAGCACACTTGATCCCTTGTGTGTGCATTTTGCATTTTGCATGACTGTTGGCATTTGCATTTCATTTTGCATATTCATCCTCGGCCGGGATAGGGAGCTTACCCATTTTTGTCCGCTTCGTCAGTTGATTTCCCGACATTCGCATTAGACTTAAGTTAGCATCTGGAAAGATCATGGCTTCAGGAGAGCAGAACTTGGTTGTTACTCGGGCGAAGTTTGAATTGTTGAAGCACCAGTTGAGTCAGTTCATGGAAACCATAACAGCTGTGAATCGAGGAGAGAATAATGTTCAAAGAACTACAGTGAACAATGTTGCTCAGCCGGTGCAAACCTCTGTCAGAGGTCCATATTCTCTCAATGACACAGAGTATCACAATTTCACTTTCTCTACGCCAGATTCTCCAAGGATTGTTCCATCTCCAAGAGTTGTTACACAGGTTAATATTCAGAACCCAAGGACTGTTGAGTATATGAGAAGACTTCAGACATTAGAAGATCAGATTGCAGCCCTGATGAATAAGAATACTCTTGATCTGAATGCTTCGAGCATGTGTTTGGTGCCAGGTTTTGTGTTGCCTCCGAAGTTCAAGATGCCCAATTTTGAGAAGTACAAAGGGTATAGTTGTCCGAAGCTACATTTGGTTATGTTCTGCAAAAGAATGACTTCACATATCACCAATGACAAGATCATGATTCACTGTTTCCAAGATAGTTTGATCGGAGCATCTTTGGACTGGTACATGCGCTTGGAGAGTGATAGTATCAAATCATGGTCAGATTTAGCCGATGCCTTCGTGAAGCAGTACGACTACAACCTGGAAATGGCTCCTTTTCACGTGCATTTGCAAGAATTATCTCGTGCGGAGAATGAATCCTTTAGGGGGTATGTGCAAAGATGGAGAGAATTATCTGCTCGTGTTCAACCACCGATCCAGGAGAGAGAAATGGTTAGCCTCTTTTTGGGTACTCTGAAGGGCCGTTATTATGACATGATGTTCAGTTGTACAAACTTTGAGGGCTTGATGAGAATGGGAGAGCTTGTTGAGAGAGGACTCAAGAATGGAAAGACTCGAGAGGCTCCTTATATCCCAGTTGATAAGAATGAATCAGTTCTCAGTTCTCAAGGGGAGTGGGAAGAAGGAAGCGATGATGTCTCAGAATCTCTAGCGTCTCAGGCTCAGTTTTCAGACACTTCAAACCAGCAGTCATATTATCGTCAGCCGCGTCATCACGCCCGACAAAGACCAAGGAAGCCTGAAAGGCAGTTTACTTGGCTACCGGTGTCGTACAGTCAGTTGTTGCCAGATTTGGTCGAAAGTGGATTAATAGTGCCGAAAGAGACTAATCCAATGATCCTGCCTTATCCTTCAGGTTCTGATGCCAGCGCCCGTTGTGAGTACAATGTTGGGGTACAGGGGCATTCGACAGATGATTGTAAGGTGCTTAGAAGCCAAGTTCAAAATCTACTAGACTCTAACAAGATCTTCATCACACCTCAGGGTTTTGTTCAGATTATTGATTCTCCTTCATCTAGTTGTGTGGGTTTGTCAGTCAATGTCATGGAATACTCCACTGAGAGTGTATGTTTGGAAGAATGTCCAACTGAGAGCTCCGTTGAATATGGAGGAAGTTGCTAGAGGTTTCTGTGCCGGGTGTCGCATATGTTTTTCTCTGCTGACCTGTTTAGCTTTCGTGCATTGTTGTTTGCTGACCACCAACAGGCTCGTTGGCTGGGATCATTGTATTTTGTACTTGGTTGTGCTTGTTTGCTGCTCTTGTTGGCTTTACATAGTGGTGTGAGTTGTTTATCTCCGTGCTTATAGCTTGGGGTTTCCTTGTCTTGTCGTGAATATGTGTTTGCTTTCTGCATTGCATTCTCACATAACAGGTACCTCAGAACCGTGGGTCTTATTTCCTCTTATCCAGTTTGTTGCAGGAATTCCCTCAGAGATATGGAACAGAATCAGGCTGAATTGATTGAAGTCCGAAGCCAGCTAGGGCAGATGATGAAAGACATGCAAGAGTTGCGTCTGGATCAGAAGATACTCAAAGAGGAAAATAATCAGCTGAAGACCCAAATGAGCTTGATCATGGAAGTCGTCAAGAATGTGCATAGGGAAAGAGGGTGATCAGCTATCTGAAGCCGCAGTGAAGGAGCTTGCTCCACCTGTGCCTGTGGAACCCGTGCCTGTGGAAACTGAGCTTAAAAAATGTGTTGATCAACACCAGCAACAACAACAAAGGATGCATCCGACTCAACGAAGAATTCAGGAGGGGAGGCCAAAGAGGATATTTAAGGCGCCGCCTTCAACGTATGCTGAGCTCTTTCAGACTTTATTAGGTTTGAAGCTGGTGGAAAAAATAACATTGGCCCCACTCACAGGAACGAAGATTCCTTATGGGTATGACGCTAGTAAGCAGTGTGAATTTCATTCCGGGGCACCAGGACATGATGTGGAAAGTTGTCACGCTTTTAAGCACAACGTTCAGGACTTGATTGACGCAAAAGCTATTGAATTCACACCGGGCGGCGTAATTGTACCTAATGGTCTTATCCCAGTTGGTGCTAAAATGATGGACGTTCCCGAAGCTGCCGTAGATCAGAAGTATATTCTGCAATCATTGGTGTCACAATCCCCCTGTCCTCAGTTGCTGCCTAGACCAAGCCTGAGGATGAAAGCGCTTGAACAAAAGGAGTCCCTGATAATTCAGACTCGACCTCCAAGTGGTTCAAATGTTCAAAGTCAACAATCTGTCCAGTCTTTGCAACAGACGTCAACTCCTTTCCAGAGTCAGCAACCTTATCGTTATCGATCAAACCTGCGCGCTAGGCAAAGCCCAATGAAGTCAGAAAGGCAATTCACCCGGTATCTGTTTTAAGCGGGATGGTTTCATTAAGCAACTTTGAAGATGGTTGGTTCAGCAGCAAGTCAGATGTGAAAGCCCGGTTCTCGGAAGCTGGCATTTTCTTGTGTTTTATCTTGTCATTTCTTGATGTTTGTAGTTCCTTTCCTGTTCGAATTGCATTCTTGTTTGTAAAACTTGTTGCTTTCAATTGATAATAATGAAATGAGTATGCAGTGTTTTGATTCAATCCATTCTGTTCAGCTAATTGCTTTTTACATATATCCAACGCTTGGTTAAGCGGAATCCGGGGAGGATGACAAAAACAGATGACGAATAAGCTTCCGATATTGTATGCTTTTGAAATAAAACCTGCTGATGATGTACATGCATTGTTTCAAATCCCTAAAACACCGGAGTTATAAGGAAGATAATCCCTTGTCAACCCCTTTGAGCCTAGTAGTAGGAGTTTTTTCTGAAAACGAAAAACCCTTAATCTTAACCTGGGGCATGGTAGGTGTTAGCTAATTTGACCGAACGTCCAAAATGCAAAAGGAGTGTCCGTTCGAGGATCAATCACACCTGTATAGGTTGTGCCTAAAAAAAAACCGCAATGGCTAAACGTCAGGAGTGAGAGTCATATTATTCTCCAAAGAATCAGACAACCAGTGTCACACGACTTGTTCAAAAAAAAAAGAGAATCAAAAGCCCGCTAAGTCGGAATTTCAAAACAAGTGGCTTAGGCAAAAATTAGGGCATCCCGCTGGACTTGAAAATCAAAAGAAACTCCAAAGAGTCAGTCCAGGCAAAAGTTAGGGAAATTAAAAAAAAGGGAAAAGATGAAAAAGGATTATAAAAGAAAATCCAGAAACAAGAATCAGGTCGTGTGACCACAAGTGTCAAAGACGAAGAGCGAGTGACTGTCACTCTCGAAAGTCATAGTTTCTCGAACTGTCACTCCTATCTTTCAACCTCTAAGAGGTGAGCGCTAAGGTCGAATTAGCTAAACGTAGGATTGGAGAACATCAAGGAGAATGGGTGGGTTAAAATAAACTTTGAGCCTTTATCCTTTCTTTCAAAACCGTGAACCTGACCACGTTACAACCTTCAAAAGTCCTAATTGAAACAGGTTTGTTTCGAGAGCATACTCTGGTAAAGATCGCGTCGAAACTGACTCCTAAAACGGTTCTTCTTACCATGTTGGTACCAATGTTGATATTCTGATAAATGATTTGTGCATTATATGCCATAAACTGTTTTCCTTTTCCAGTGAACAGATTGGATGTCAAAACTGTCATATGCGTTGCATTAATATGTCTTTTATGCCGAACAACTTGTTTTACTTGCGAGTAAGCGCTTGACAGCAGGAAAGTTTCCTACAGTAGAAAGTCTGATCAGGATAGAATGCAGGATGCCCGAATGTTCCGAGAGCCGGGGCAAGCTATTATCAAGTGATCCCCAGTGAGGTCAGCCATCCAAAGTTGTTATTCTGGGGCAATCAGGTCGAGATTCGGTAAATCTCTCACAGCTAGTGTCACTACATCGAATTAGCCAATCAGGGGCAAAGTCATTGCAGACCGGGGCAGGCTATCCTAAGAGCACAAAAGTTATTCTTTATTCGAGAGGCATTTGATTTGAAGTTATCTCCGAGGTTCAGAATGTCGGGGCATTTCATATCAGACCAGCAGGGTACAGATTTTCAGATTTCCTTTTTGAGGACTATCCCCACAGAGGTTCCACAGGCTGGGGCATATCAGAAGCGAAGGAATTGTTCTTCTCCGTGTCATCAGAGTTACTCAGAGCTACTCGAGCAAATTCAGTCAATCTCCAAGTTTGAGGCGAACGTCGGGAAGTCGTGTTACCGTCCCGTGACTCTTCCACCAGAAAACCTATGAATTCAGACAGGATGTTGTTCAGTGTCAATTATATATGACCCATCACGGATAGCCTAAAGCCCAGTCCTTATTGGCAATTTTCAGGAAGCCCGGTCCCTATTGGAAATCACTGTGAGGCCCAATCCGTGGTGGCGCATCATTTCAAAATCCAACCTTCATCGGTACGCAGGAAGATTCCGTCTGTTTTCCCAGCAAAAGTCCAATTTTCATTGGCACGGGTAAGTTATCCCTAACAGAAGTCCAATCATACTTGGCACGTTTGGTTATCCCCAGCAGAGTTGGTTTCACCTTTCCAGCATTTATTTTGCTGGAATAATTTTGTGATACCCGGTTATCCCCAGTGGAGTTGGCTTTGTCGTCAGCATTTATTTTGCTGAAGCGGTTCGTTGTGTCCAATTTCTCCAGCAGCCCGAGCCTGCATTTGCATCTTGCATATATTATCATATTTGCGTCATATCTGCATTTCATCCTCAAATGCGTAGCATTTCCATTTTATATGGAGCATTACTCCATAGAAAAATTCAAAACATCCGCATATGCATACGAAGCATAAGCCAGTTTTTCTATCAGTCTTCCGTAGCAACGTGAAGTACTTCGTAATCAGTTCAGGGGCATTTATCCAGTAGCTGCATTCCGACAGCTCATTGGTTTATTTGATTTTTAGATCATACAACGGTTATGCTTTACTCATCAGTCATCTGATATCGACAGACTTCTCTTCCCGTCAATTTCTATTGATGATGTGTTTCTCCGGCAAGTATGGTTTTCTCCGTCTATCTTTAGACGTTGAGAGGTTTCAAGGCGATCTTTCAGATATCGACTTTCTTTCTGTTTATCGGATGAGACGACATTTCAAGAGGGTTTTTCAGGACCGTCGATCCTTATTGACGCCGAGGATCTTTGAAGAATGTTCAGTTTTCCTAGTTGTCGATTCTTATTGATGACATGGCCCTTTGAAGGTGGTTTTCTTCCTGTCAGTTCTTACTGATGAGGTGGCCCCTTTTGTTGCACCCTAAAATTTGCCCAACCTTATTCCTTGGTTTATGTTTCATTATCATTAGCATTTGCATATAGAGTCATGTACATAGACTAACCATCTGCATAGCATAAGCATAGCAAGTCATTCAACAGGGGACCAATCATTATTTTCATCTCTAGAGGCCTAGCAAGAGGTTATTATCCTAATTCCATCCTACTCAAGTCATCAGGAAAGAATTTGAAAGCAAAGAGTTCAGCAGACCAAGCCTTGAGTCCATCTCCTAGCTGAGGGTATCTGAGGATCAACAAGAGGGTTATGAGCTGTGAGGTGAAAGCATGGAGAGCATCTAGACATCTGGAGAGACTTATAAAGTCATTTGGAGAAGAAAACAAGTCATTGATGAAAGCACAAGAGCTATAGTTGAAGACAGTCAACTAGGGTTTCATCTGGGTCAACCCTAGGTCAACCCTAGGTCAATTGACTGACTTAAGAGGGCATCCAAGTCTATTGGAGAGATGTGGGGATCATCATTGAACATATAAAGAAGGATATGGAGATATGACAAGGAGAATTCAAGAGAAATCAAGGAGAAGAGGAGTTACTAAATTAGGGTTTCTCTGTAAAATCCCCTAGTTTAGGTCAAATTTCCAAGCAAGATAAGTCAAAATGCTAGCTTCAAATGGCTTCTTGGCCAACATGAAACTTGTAGAGGATCTCAAGACCTTTAATTTGAGTGGTGGAAGACCTCAAGGAGATTTATAGAACTCAAGTTATGGTCCTTGCAAGTTACAGGTCATCTGGGGTGTCTGAATTTTTGTCTGTGAAAGTGACTTGACTTCCAAGCTAGTTTTGCCCCTCAAGGAGATTTCAAATGAATTCTTGGTCAACATAAGAGTTGTTCCTCATTGTCTTAGCTTTCTAGAATGGTATGGTATGCCTTCATATGATGTGTAGAACTCAACTTATGGTCTTGACAAGCAAAGGGTATTTTGGGTATTTGTGAATTACAGGTCATTTTAACCTATACCCAAAACTCATACAAGGAGGCCTCAAATGGAAAAACTTACAACATCAAACTTGCTCCAAATGGGATTTTAAGTCTAGAAAGAAGGTCACAAGTTATTGGAGAAGCTCATAGCATGATGTTACATAATTGGTCAAAATATGAACTAAAAAGGCTTATAAAGTGAATAATTTCAAAGTGAAAAATGGTTTGGGAGATTTACAAGTCCAAATGGAGACTTCCAATATATGATTTTGAATGGAAAAACAATTCTAAGAACAATGGTTCACACACTTTTTTGAGTTTAGAAGGAAAAAATGAAGTTATCCATGGTTGCTTACCTTTTAAGAAACATAATCCAAAATGAGCCAAAGTTTGAAAACAAGGGAATGTGCAAGATGGATCTAGAATGTACCATGGGGGTCTATATATTCATGAAAGATGAATTTGGCAAGGGTTGGCTCCATTTGCACCAAGAGTTTCACAAATTCCCTCATTCTTTTCATTGAAGTTTCATTGTAATTCTCTCAAAATCTTCACAAAATCATCATCCACATTGATTCAATTGTGCTCCATTATCATCATAGATCAGGATTGAAGCAAGGCTTTGGTGATTATCATCCATTTTCGAGTGCCTTTTGCAAGAACATCAAAATCACAATCTCAAGTGGATAGCATAATTCTGGCCAAGTCTCATCCAAAGCTTGCATACAGAATCAAGTTCATCAAGGAGTGATCAGGATTCAACACTCAAAGGCCTCAGATCTTCCATTTCCATAGCTGTTTTCAAGGTTTCTCATCAGGTAAGTTTTCCTTCGATTTGTTTAATTCAGTTAGTTTCACGTGATTTTATTAGCTTAGACTTGATCTAGGTGGTTAGGAGATTAAGTTAGATGAATTTGGAACGATTTGGTGATGGTTAGTGACAGGTGTAACAAACTGTTAGTGTCTATATCTCTTGAATTAACGCATCATAATTGTAGCTTGATAGCATATGTTAATCTCCATTAGGTGTAGTTTAGTTTAGGGTAAATTTGAGGAAGAATGGTGATGGTTCATACCAGTGCATTTCAATGGTGGTCAGTATGTGATTCAATCGGATTTGTTGATGTGGTGAATTTCAAAGAGAACTGATGCCCTAGGATTGTAGAGGGGGAGGTCCTGAGTAAATTTCATGTTCATGGCATGTTGATTCGTGGCTTGGAGATAGAGAACAGAGGGATGGAATATTGTTCGTGCATGGAAGTTCATGGAGTTAAAACCCTAATTTGCAGAACCTTTGGGGAAGATGAAATCGTGGCCTTCCATTTGTAGTTGGACTTTTGACTCATTGAGCCATCGTGTGGCTGGCGTTTAATCTGAGGTTTGGAGGGAATTGAAGTTTGGCCCTAAACGCACCGTTTCATTAAATGAAACGGGCGGGCCTGGTTGGATTTTGTTATCCCCACCCCCGTGTTAGGCCCAAAACCAAGCTTCAACGTGAATTCGCTACTTCCTTCACCCCCCAGCGCTCTTTGGTTATTGCTTTAATTCTGAATGGATTCTGGGCCTTGGCAATTCGTTATCTGCACCCCCCATTATGTGGCCCATCCTGGATATCAACTGGGGCGAGTTTCTAAATGCACCCCTCTCCCTCATTTAATTCATTTTATTTTTCTTAATTCCATTTTATTTTCACCATTTTCATTAATTCATAAATAATTCATAAAAAATGCATTTTCATCCATTCTTTTTACCATATTTTCATTAAAATGTCTAGAATATTATAGGAAAATAAAATTTCATTTTTAGTTTTATTTCATATTTTTTTCATATTTTCTCAATAAATGTCATATTAAATAATTCATTTCATGCATCATTTTAATGATTTTTGTTCTCTCACATGCTTTGATATTTTTTGATCATTCTTTTCATATTGTTTAGATGAGATATTAGGCTTGTAGAAATATTTTAGTTCCCATTTTTAGAGGTTACTTTCAGGTGATTAATAAATGCTTGAATATCATGAACAAAACTAGGGTTTTTTAGGTGACAACTTAGGAGTTTGATTTCATTCCCCTTAGGGCTTAGGATTTAAATAGATTAGTTATGGGACTATATGGGCTATGGGTAGCTATTAGATCCCTTAGAAAAGTTAGGACTCCCCTACTGCTATTATTACTGTCTGTATATCTGTTGTCTGGTGTGGTGTGCCCTCTGGGGTTTATTGATTGTTTGTATGGGTATTGGGTTTGTCTGGGGCCCTGGGGAAGCTGAAGATTTGTGGAGATGAAGCTATTGGAGATTCAAAGATTGAAGATCAACTGTCAGAATTGAGGAGGAGTTTCTTGCTAGCAGATGTTGAGGAGATTAGGGTTTAGGAGCTAGGCAGAGCTCTAGATTAGAAATCTTGTTTCTCAAACATGGATTGCCTTGTCTGCATCCATTCTTCTCTGTGATTCAGAGTCTCTCTAATACACTCACCCCCTTCCTTTGGAAGGCTTGGTGACAGTGTCTATGAGATAGAACTCTTGAGAGAAAATGTCTCTTTGTGTTAGAAGCAGTCTGTTCACCACCTTTGGTAGTCAGCTGATTGCTTAACACCCAATTCACTCTTGTGACTGATCCCTCATCCTGGAGGTTTGAGCTTGAAGAAAAGCCAGTGCAGATGGAAGACTGATGATCAAAACCCTTGCCTGAAGGTCATGAAGATGGAGATTGATTGGAGATTACTTGAAGTCAGATGTTGAGTCAGAGCTGCTGATGCTGTTGTATTTCATTTGCTGATGTATTGATTGGTTTTCTGAGTTGTATTGTTTGCTGTTTACCCTGCTGGGTTGAAAGTGAAGCCTGCTCACTTTTGCCTATTGTTTTCTAGGTTCGAGGTCGAGTGGGACTCCCTTGCCTCGCTTGTGCTGTTGCATCCATGCATTTTACTGCTTTACTGTATATATCTGATATTGTTTCTGTTTCTGCCTATCCCGTAGGATCTCTGTTTCTCTCTGTGCAAGAGAGGAGCATGATAGACACTAGGTCTTAACCCATGCATGATAACATTAGGTTAGTTTGTTTCCCTTCGCAACCGTATGTTAGAGTTCTGTCTCTTTCTTTCTCAAAACAAACAGAAAAACACATAAAGATTTCAAACACAATAAAAGACACTTCTTCCGTAAAAGAACGTGAACTCATCAAAGCGTCATTTTTGTCCGCCGGGACTGTTAATCAGAAAACCTTTTCAGAAGGAATAAAATCAACCAAGACAAGCTTGTGTCGCACGTGGCCCGAACTACGTTTGCTCTGATCTTTCATGCCGTGTGAAAGTACGTAGGCATAGGATGCGATATCCTAGCGAGCAACCTTCCCCTCCTTTCCCGTAGGTAGGCGAACTACGTTGACTCTGATTTCTCGTTCCAGGCGAGAATACGTAGGCATAAAGTGCGATACTTTGCCGAGTCATTTTTATTTTCATTTTCTCTTCTTTTAATCCTTGACCTATAGTTTAGATAGAATAACAATCCATACCCGAAAACAAGCGTGGATCCCGTCGAGTACGACGGACGTGAGGGGTGCTAATACCTTCCCCTTGCGTAACCGACTCCCGAACCCAGGTTTTGGTTGCGATGACCATACCTTTCCCGTGTTGTGCGAGGTTTACTCTGAGCGTTTCCTTTCCCTCCCGTGGGATAAATAACGCACGGTGGCGACTCTTCTGTTCAGCCGGCGCCGATTTTCGCAGTAGCGACAGCTGGCGACTCTGCTGGGGATCCAACGTCCCCTGGCTGCTAAGGACTGCGATGGTTCTTATGCATTTGGGATCCAACGTCCCTTAAGAGAGTCAATCCTAACGCTTGTTTTCCCGTCGAGGATTTTGTATGGAGTTATTTTATATTTCTAACCCTGTATTTTTCAGCTTTATATATATTGTTTATTATTGCTGTATCTGGGGTGTGACGGGTGTTCTGATATTGAGAGATAAGCCGGACCTGGGCTTGAGTGCACCTAGAATTAGAGTAGAAATTAGTGGGCGCCCGCTTGCTTTGCTTGCTTTGGTGTCCCATGAAATCTACACTCAGACGAGGTTCCTCTGGTTGGCCTCCTGCCCCTTCCTTTGGTTGGTGTGGGTTGCTGGTTAGTTGGATTGTCGACTCTGGGGACCGATCATTTGGAAATTGGCTGAGTGAGGCCTCTTCAGGATTTGATGATGCCACTCCTTCTGGGAATCGTATCATCAACCCTGAAAGTCTGTGACGCCGACGACCGCATAGGATGCCGTACCTTGTGCCAGTTATAGGGCCACCCACCTGTGAGGGGATTCAGGGTTATGCAGGTAACTAGACCTCCAGACTACCGGTTATTTCTTGATCAGAGATCCGGGTTATTTATGGAGAGTTACGAGGTCTGCCAGAGACCATGTGGAGATTTATTCTGAGGTCTGCCAGAGACCATGTGGAGATTTATTCTGAGGTCTGTCAGAGACCATTTGGAGATGTATTCTGAGGTCTGTCAGAGACCATTTGAGAGGTGTTTTGAGGTCTGTCAGAGACCAATTATGGATGTGATTTGAGGTCTGCCAGAGACCATGTGGAGATTTATTCTGAGGTCTGTCAGAGACCATTTGGAGATGTATTCTGAGGTCTGTCAGAGACCATTTGAGAGGTGTTTTGAGGTCTGTCAGAGACCAATTATGGATGTGATTTGAGGTCTATCAGAGACCAGGTGGAGTTGTATTCTGAGGTCTGTCAGAGACCATTTGAGAAGTGTTTTGAGGTCTGTCAGAGACCAATTATGGATGTGCTTTGAGGTCTACCAGAGACCAGGTGGAGTTATGGTTTGAGGTCTGTCAGAGACCAGTGTTGGAGTTCTATTTTAGGTCCATCTGAGACCAGGGTTTGGTGACTTCTGGATGGTCTATCTGAGACCTTTCTTGATTGGGTTTAGGCTAGTCAGCTGCAGCCTCGGTCCCTGTGGAATGTTACTTGCATTGCATCCTTGCATATCCATTATCATTTGCATTTCACTAACGTGTGTCTGTGCTGCAGGTGCATTTGCATTTCCCTAGTTCTAGTGCCCAGACTTCTGAGTTTTGATCATGACTAGCCTACGGAGAACGGTTGCTTACAAATTGCCTACGCCTGATATTGTTCCTTTACTGGGGTTGATCTCTCTTGCTGATGAGGGTGTTCGTAGGAGTTTCCGGATGAGCTATGGTAGATTATTGAGATTGGTGTGCAAACCTACAGAGGTAGAGTTAGATGGGCTGTATGCTTTGATGCAATTCTATGACCCTGCTTTGAGGTGTTTTACGTTCTCTGACTTTATTATGGGACCAACCTTGGAGGAATACGCGGAGTATGTTGAGCTGCCTGTGCAGAACCAGGTTCCATTCATCCATTATGATGCCAAACCCAAGCCGGAGGATTTGGCAAAAGCCTTGCATATTGATGCTTCTGAACTTGTGACTACTGTTTCTCGTGGAGTTCCAGGCTTCTCATTTCAGTTCTTAGTTGGTAAAGCCCAAGAGTACGCCAAGAATGGGTGCTGGGTTGCTTTCAATGCTGTGTTGGCCTTGTGCATTTATGGCATAGTACTATTCCCCAATATACCGGATTTTGTGGACTTCGATGCTTTCTACTTGTTCGCCGCTGGTAATCCTGTACCTACCTTACTCGGAGATCTCTACCATTCACTGCATTACAAGAATGAGAAGGGAAGAGGGAAGAATGTTCATCTGTGTGTACCCTTATTGAGTATGTGGTTTGAGAGTCATCTTCCTAAGAGAGGATCTGCTGCAGAGACTACAATTCCAGTTGGTTGGCCAGAGCGTCTGATGAGGCTATCGTCGGAAGGTATGGAGTGGTTTGATAGAGACCTGTTGGGATCTGAGCTCATCTTTAGCTGTGCTGGGTACCCTAATGTGCCATTGATAGGAAGAAAAGGGTGTATCAATTACAACCCTTCTCTATTCATTCGCCAGTTCGGATATGCGCTGAAGAATCCACCTCAAGAGGAAGAAGTACATGAATCTCTGTACTTCACCGGTGACGTGAAGGGGGAGTTATTAGCCAAGTTGCGACATGCTTGGACGCGTATTAACCGCAAAGGGAAGCCGTTGTTAGGAAAGAATGACTGTCAGGCCTATGCATCTTATAGAGTTTGGATTCAGGAAAGGGCTAGTCAGTTGAAGATGCCGTTTCCAGATGCACCAATTCTTGTTCCTATTCCGGTAGAAGAGCCGACTACTGTTTCTAGAGAAGCATATGAACAGGTTGTGAGAGAGAAAGAAGCCCTGATGAAGATTAACGAAGGGTTAGAGCAAGAGTTAGCCCAGGTGCGCAGCGAGAAAAACAAGGCCGTATATGCTTTCCAGCAACAGATTGAGCTGGTAAACAGGTTAGGATCTGAGTTGACCGAGGAAAAGAAAAAGCGCGAACGTATGGGGCAAGAGTTCAGAAGTTCCCATGACATGCTGGAAGCCAAAAAGAAGGCGCTCGACGCAGCACACCGAGAGATCTCCTCTTGCAATAAGACTTGGAATGCTACTCTCACCAATAACAAGAAGAGGGAAGATAAGCTGAAGCAGCAAATTTCCGACCTTGAAGAGAAGTTGAAGTCTAGCATCAAGAAGTGTGAGGAGGAAGTGATGAACCGGTATAGCGTCCAGCATGCACTGAACAAGGCAATCAAATCCAGAGATGAAGCGGTATCCCAGAAGCGAAAGTTAGAAGATTGCTTCGGAGAAGCAACATGGGAAGAGACTGCTGAAGACGTACGGCGTATCCTTAAGAAGAGAAACCAGCTTGTTGAAGGGCTGCTTGATCGACCAAGCCATCCGGAGACCAAGAAGTTGATAGAGGAGTACCAGACTTTTGGGAGGATCTGATCATTCCATTACTTGTATGCTTTATTTGCATAGTGCTGACCATCACCAGGATTGTTGGTTGAGGTCATGCCATCTTTGTACTCTCAGTGATATTGTACCCTGGGCTTATTGATTCTCTCTGCTATATATGAGGCTTTCTATGATTCAGCTCCGATATTCCTATTGTCAACACTGTCACTGCACCGGCACCCTCGCACTAGAACTGGGGGAATGACCCTCCCTAATGCACAGACACATTGCATTGCATTCATATTCATATTGCATAACAGGTAATCTTTGAATGGTGTCTTATCTCCTGCTTTGATTCAGGTACTTAACAGGATTCCAGATCAACATCCGCACCGCTATTCTACACGATCCAACTGTCGGAAAGTCATGGACCAGATTCAGAACGAGATGCAGGATGTACGCGAGAAGCTCGCCCTCTTCATGCAGACCATGGAGGCTATAGCAAAAGGGCAAGAGAATTTGCAGGCCATGGTCCAGCCTCTGTTGGCTCGCAACGCTGGTCATGGTAACGAAGATCATCAGTCTGTCCGGGTTGATACTGCTCATGGAGACGGCACTCCCACGCCAGTGGCTCCGCCTGTCGTCAATATGAATGCTGCTAACGTCAACAACGCTACCGCTGCTGTGAATGGTAACGTCGGAGCTGGAAATGAAACTGCTGTCCATAACGCTGGGCTGGGTGATGTCAATGTGGGAGATAATCTCGGAGGCAATGGCTTTGTCAATGCTGGGTTCGGATTCAACGATCAGGGATTCGACAACACTGGCAAGTATGGCTTTAATGCTCAAGGCTTTGGGCAAGATGGTTATGGTATGGTCAATCAGGGTTACGGAGGCTTTGGCAACGGAAACGGTACTGGATTTATGGCTGGTGGTCCTGCTGGAGGTGTTCAAGGGTACGGCAACAGAGGCCGAGTTCCGGGGATGAATCAGGTCAGAGCTGGACGTAATAATGCATATGATGGATACGGGGCTGGAAACGGTATGTGGCAAGAGGATCAACAGGAGGACGCCTTCTCTGGAGGAGGTTTTGAAGGGCCGATGGATGATTCTCAAAAGATTAGAATGCTGGAAGAGCAAATGAAAGGAGTCCTAAACCAGAGCGCTGTGGGTCTGGACATGGCAACTATGGGCTTGGTACCTGGCTTGAGGGTGCCCATTAAATTCAAAGCGCCTGCGTTCGATAAGTACAAAGGAGATACATGTCCGAAGGTTCATGTACGAGCTTATTACAGAAAGATGTCTGCATACTCCACTGACGAAAGAATGCTCATGCATTTCTTTCAGGATAGTCTATCGGGTCCTTCCTTAGAGTGGTACATGGGGTTGGAGCCCACTGATATCAAGACTTGGAAGCAATTAGCGGAGGCATTCGTAGCCCATTACAAGTATAACAGTGACCTGGCACCCAATCGGGTCCAGTTGGCCGGGCTTTCGCAGAAGAAGGGGGAGAGTTTTAAAGAATACGCGCAAAGGTGGCGCGATATGGCTGCCAGGGTCCGTCCTCCTGTGGAAGATAAAGAAATGAACGATATGTTTGTCGGCACATTCACCGGGCTGTTTCATGATATGCTGTTTCATACGTCTCTGGCTAGTTTTTCAGATCTGATCTTGATGGGGGAAAAGATTGAGCGGAACATTAAGCAAGGAAAGTTCCAAGTTGACGAGTCAGCTGCATCTGGCAGTAATAGGAAAGCTTATGGTGGGCGCCGTCAGGGCGAAGCTAGCGCTGTATTCGGAGGCCGAGGCCGGGGCCGAGGCAGGGGAAGAAATCAATATCGTCAGCCGCAGCAAGTGTCGAGTGTTACCATCCCGTATCAACAACAACCAATCCAGCAACAACAACAGGTTCAGCAGCAACCAATGCCACAGCAGCAGCAGCCTCAGCAGGGGGCACAGCAAGCTCAGAGAAAATTCCAGGGTGGTAAGCCGAGAAGGGTGTTCGAGAAGCCTCCCTCTAACTATGCTGATTTATTGCAGACATTGTTGGGATTGAATCTGGTAGAGAAAAGAACCTTGGCACCAATAACGGGAACTCCCCCGTTCGGCTATGATGCAAATAGGCGCTGCGAGTTTCATTCTGGGGCCCCGGGCCATGATATAGAAGGTTGTCATGCTTTTAAGCACGTTGTGCAGGATCTCTTGGACAACAAGTCTATCAACTTCGGAACGACCGGTGCGAATATAGTCCAGAAACCCATGCCTAATCATGGGGCGAACGCCGTGCTGACTGAGGAAGGTCTGAATCTGATTATGAATGTTGAGGATTTGAAGACGCCGCTGAGCGAAATAAAGAGCCGACTGTTGCAAGGAGGTGTTTACCCGGGTTGTAATGAGTACTGTTTAGATTGTTGGGCCCTGTCGGGGGGGTGTGAGGATCTGAAGAAAGGCATTCAGGCCTTAATTGATGATGGTATATTGCAGTTTGATAGAACAACAACTGATGAGCCGGCAGGGGCAGTGGTGGATAATCAGAGTGATGTGGCCACAGTGACAATTCCTAGGAAGACGATCACTATTTCAGCACCAGTTCAGCGACCACCGATTACCATAACTAAAGCCGGGCCAATCCCGTATGAGAGCACGAAAGCGGTCCCATGGTCATATGGGCTAGAGGTGTATTGTGACGGGATTAAAATCGATGTTAACAAGCAGTCAGTGGAGGTTGTGGATAATGTTGTGGGCTCAGGAGGCATGACAAGAAGCGGCAGGATCTTTACATCTCCTGAAGTAGAGGCTGAAAGGATAGCGAAAGGAAAAGGGAAAGCGGTTGAAAATGTTCCGATACAAGCAAATGAAAAAGAAGCAGCGTCGAAGGACGTAGAGGAATTCATGCGCTTAATTCGGAAAAGCGATTATAAAATCGTGGAGCATCTGCAGCAAACGCCATCCAAAATATCTATTCTGTCATTGCTGCTGTGTTCGGAAGCTCACCGAAATGCTTTGCTGAAAGTCCTGGACACTTCTTTTGTACCACAGGATGTCTCCGTAAACCAGCTAGAAGGAGTATTGGCACATGTAAATGCAGGCCACAGTCTGGGCTTTACTGATTTTGACTTGACTCCGAAAGGAAGGGATCATAATATGGCATTACATGTATCTGTTGAGTGCAGAGGGTCGACAATGTCGCACGTATTGGTTGACACCGGGTCGTCTTTGAATGTGCTGCCTAAGAAGGCTATGATGAAGCTGGATGTTCGAGGGATTTTGTGTACACCAAGTGATTTGGTAGTCAGAGCGTTTGAAGGCACGCGGAGAACAGTCTTCGGATCGATCACCTTGCCTCTGCAAGTGGGGCCGGAAGTGTTTGCAACGGAGTTTTATATCATGGATATACAGCCTGCGTACAGCTGCTTGCTGGGAAGACCTTGGATTCACGGGGCAGGGGCAGTCACGTCTACCCTGCATCAGAAGTTAAAGTATATGGTCGGAGACAGTGTAGTCACCGTGTGCGGAGAAGAAGACATCCTGGTCAGCCATCTTTCTTCGTTTAAATATGTGGAAGTCGACGGGGAGATCCACGAGACGCCATGCCAGGCATTCGAAGGGTTGCGCATAAAGGACAAGGGTCCCGGGCCAAGCAAAGTGCCAGAGATAGCTGTTTCATCGTATAAAGAAGCCCAAGCGCTAGTGAAGGCAGGAGAAGCCACGGGCTGGGGCAAAGTATTGGACATTCCGGTGAAGATGGACCGGTTCGGACTGGGGTACCGACCGTCGTCATCAACTCCTTCCGTGGAGGCCCCTCATTTCAGAAAGTCAATCACCATCTCTGCCAGTGGAGTATGCCATGAATCTGTCAATGCTGCTTCGGAGTCTGATGAAGGGGACAGCGACTGTGATATGGATGCCTGGATTCAACCAAGCACGCCAGGACAAGGACTGTGCAACTGGTCTATTCAGGAGCTTGTTCCTGTGACTTTTAAACAGTAATGCTTTGCTTTATTAACTGTTGAATAATCTGATGTCTTGCCCGGGGCATCAGGATTTGCTTAGGGCTGTGTTGTTATAAACATTGCTTCGTTAATCATTAAATAAATGGCGTTTTTTCATGTGCAGATACTGTAATCCCTGTTTTTCTTGTTTTGTATTTTTCAATAAAATGGCAATGTGGTTATTCGCTTTATACGCATTTTGAAGCACTTAACCCTCTCTTTTGCAGGATAACATTTTCAGATGACATCCTTGAACCACCTATGACTCGTCCCGACTTCGAGCACCCGGTATTCCAGACCGAAGAAGAGGTTGTCGAAGATAGCGACGTTCCTGAAGAACTGTCTTGGTTGGTGAAGCAAGAGGAAAGAGCCATTCTGCCTCACGACGAGGTTATCGAAATTATCAATTTGGGGTCGGAAGGGGTTGAGAAAAATATTCGTATCGGAGCCGCACTGCAGAGTGATATCAAGCGAAAACTGGTTGAAATGCTCCGAGAGTATAATGATGTATTCGCTTGGTCGTATCAAGATATGCCAGGGCTCGATACAGATATGGTTGTGCATCGTCTGCCACTGAAAGAAGACTGCCCGCCTGTCAAACAAAAACTTCGCAGAACTCGCCCAGATATGGCAATGAAGATCAAAGAGGAGGTTCAGAAACAGTGGGACGCTGGTTTCCTGGCTGTGACGAAGTATCCCTCATGGGTTGCTAACATCGTACCAGTGCCAAAGAAAGATGGCAAGGTTCGAATGTGCGTGGATTATAGAGATTTGAATAAAGCAAGCCCAAAAGACGATTTTCCACTTCCTCACATTGACGTGTTAGTGGACAATACTGCTCAGTACTCCGTATTCTCCTTCATGGATGGCTTTTCAGGATATAATCAGATTAAAATGGCGCCAGAGGATATGGAGAAGACTACTTTCATAACGCCTTGGGGAACATTTTGCTATAAAGTGATGCCCTTTGGTTTGAAAAATGCTGGGGCAACGTATCAGCGTGCGATGACAACTCTCTTTCATGACATGATGCATAAAGAGATTGAAGTTTATGTTGACGATATGATTGCCAAATCCCAGACGGAGGAAGAGCATCTGGTGAATCTGTTGAAGTTGTTTAAAAGGCTTAGGAAGTTCAGGCTGAGGCTGAACCCTAACAAATGCACCTTCGGGGTGAGATCGGGTAAGCTCCTGGGGTTCATAGTAAGCGAAAGAGGAATAGAGGTCGATCCTGCTAAAATAAAAGCGATTCAAGAAATGCCGACGCCTAAAACAGAGAAAGAGGTGCGCGGGTTTTTGGGGAGATTGAACTACATTGCTCGGTTCATATCTCACCTGACTGCTACGTGCGAACCATTATTCAAGCTGTTGAAGAAAGATCAAGCTGTAACGTGGAACGATAATTGTCAAAAGGCGTTCGACAAAATAAAGAAGTACTTGCAGGAGCCTCCTATTTTGATACCCCCGGTGGCAGGGAGACCCTTGATAATGTATTTGACGGTTCTTGAGGGAAGCATGGGTTGTGTTCTCGGTCAACACGACGAGACGGGGAGAAAAGAGCATGCAATCTATTATTTGAGTAAGAAATTTACAGACTGTGAATCTCGATACTCAATGCTGGAGAAAACTTGTTGCGCGCTAGCATGGGCCGCCAAGCGTTTGAGGCAGTATATGCTGAATCATACAACCATGCTCATCTCGAAGATGGATCCAATCAAATATATATTCGAAAAGCAGGCGTTGTCAGGTAGAATTGCCAGGTGGCAGATGATCTTGACTGAATATGATATTCAATACGTCTCGCAAAAGGCAATAAAGGGGAGTGTGTTGTCTGAATATCTGGCGGAGCAGCCTATTGAAGAGTATCAATCGATGAGATTTGACTTTCCTGACGAGGATATCATGTATCTCAAGATGAAGGATTGCGAAGAGCCGTTACCAGACGAAGGACCAGAGCCGGGGTCCAAATGGCAGATGATATTTGATGGAGCTGTGAATGCTTACGGTAGCGGAATAGGGGCAATTATCACTACGCCGCACGGGTCGCACATCCCGTTTACTGCCCGATTGACCTTTGCTGTTACCAACAATGAGGCCGAATACGAAGCTTGTATAATGGGGCTTGAAGAAGCCATTGATTTGCGAATCAAACATCTAGACGTATACGGAGACTCAGCTCTGGTAGTGAATCAGATCAAAGGGGAATGGGAGACACGGCAGCCTAATTTGATACATTACATGAATTATGCAAGGAGATTATTGCCTTTCTTCGACAAGGTTGAATTGTATCATGTGCCGCGGGCAGAAAATCAAATGGCTGACGCCCTTGCCACCTTGTCTTCCATGTACAAGGTCAATTTCTGGAACGAAGCTCCCCAGATCACTATATCTCGGTTGGACAGGCCAGCTTATGTATTTGCTATTGATGAAGCGTCTGATGGCAAACCGTGGTATTTTGATATCCTTAATTTCCTGAAGAATAAAGAGTATCCGGTTGGGGCATCCAGTCA
Source organism: Lathyrus sativus (assembly GCA_963859935.3). NCBI lineage: Eukaryota > Viridiplantae > Streptophyta > Magnoliopsida > Fabales > Fabaceae > Lathyrus > Lathyrus sativus. The sequence goes on from OZ012738.1 coordinate 227,904,472, forward strand.
AGATCAGAAGACTCTCAGGAGATTAGCGGGTAATTTCTATTTGAACCCGGATGGCGTCTTATACAGAAGAAACCACGACTTGGTGTTGTTGCGTTGTGTAGACGAGAAAGAGGCAAAGCTTCTCATGGAGGAAATTCACGAAGGTGCATTTGGCACGCATGCTGGTGGACATGCTATGACGAGAAAACTGCTGCGGGCAGGTTACTTTTGGCTGACGATGGAAACTGATTGTTTCAAGTTTGCAAGAAAGTGCCACAAGTGCCAAATTTATGCTGACAAAATACATGTACCTCCGAGTCCTCTGAATGTGATGTCATCTCCATGGCCATTTTCGATGTGGGGAATCGATATGATTGGAAAGATTGAGCCGACGGCTTCTAACGGGCATCGGTTCATCCTCGTAGCAATCGATTATTTCACCAAGTGGGTGGAAGCAGCGTCTTACGCAAATGTAACGAAGCAAGTGGTGGCTAGATTCATCAAGAGAGATATCATTTGCCGATATGGGATTCCCGAGCGGATAATCACGGATAATGGTTCTAATCTGAACAACAAAATGATGAAGGAGCTCTGTCAGAATTTCAAGATCGAACATCACAACTCCTCCCCTTACCGACCCAAGATGAATGGCGCTGTCGAAGCGGCCAATAAGAATATCAAGAAAATCGTCCAGAAAATGGTGGTGACTTATAAAGATTGGCATGAAATGCTACCCTTTGCGTTGCACGGTTATCGTACGACGGTACGCACATCAACCGGGGCAACTCCGTTCTCGTTGGTATACGGAATGGAAGCGGTATTACCATTGGAGGTTGAGATCCCTTCTCTGAGGGTATTGCGAGACGTTCAGCTGGACGAGGCAGAATGGGTAACGAATAGATTGAACCAACTGAGTTTGATGGATGAGAAGAGGCTAGCTTCTCTGGCATACGGTCGTTTGTATCAAAGACGAATGAAGAAAGCGTACGACAAGAAGATACTTCCGCGAAGCTTTCAGACGGGCGACCTTGTGCTGAAAAGGATTCTCCCGCCGCAAGCAGATCACAGGGGCAAGTGGACCCCCAATTACGAAGGGCCATACGTTGTCAAGAAGGTCTTTTCAGGAGGAGCTTTATTGTTGTCCACCATGGACGGGGAAGACTTTGCGTCACCTGTGAATTCGGACGCAGTTAAAAAATACTTTGCTTAAAATAGACCCGCTGGACAGAAAAAGAGAGTCCAGGCAAAAATGGGGCATCCTGGCGAACCAAAAACAGAATGAAAGGTTCGGGCAAAAGTTAGGGATAAAATTGAAAAAAATGTACACCCGCGAAGTTGAAAACCTACACTGGGCGGCTTCGGCAAAAAAGGGTATCCCGGTGAACTGAAAACCCGTAAAGGGCGGTTCACGCAAAAGTTAGGGATTTGAAAAGCAAATGACTGCGGTCCGAATTCGAATTCAATGAGCATCTATGCGGGAGAATATGTTTGAGAAGTCAGTTATCGGATACAACCTCTTCAGAAGTAGGGATACCGGGAAAGTATAAGAGTCGGACGAGTCATGGGAGGATCAGTTCGTGGTGTTCATCTGCATCCAGTTGCCGACATGTGTACAAAATTTAATTTGTCAATATTTATGCTTCTTGTGAATACTTGCATACTTGTATATTTGCTTTGCGTAGCTTCCTCTTTTCAGGAGTTACATCCCGTGTACAAAAACTCCGCCCATTCAGGGGCCCAATCAATGAAAATGTGTTATTCAGTACTTGATGCCTGTTCTTTACTGTTTTGCGCATGATAAAACGCCTAAGTTTATTGAAGCTGGCATGAGTATAACATTACTGGCCCTTGCCAATAATTGTTAAAGCTTTGAATTAACTGAGTGTAACGTCACTAACCTGAATCGATTTGGATTGCATAGGCTTGTCGTGCTTTGTTTGTGTTGTTGCAGGTTTCATAACTGTACGAGGAAGGTGATCAAAAGATTGCAATAGTGAAAGGCTTGATCCCCACGCAGGGTCATGCATTCTCCCCCAGTAGGGTCAGTTAATTTTCCCCAAGAGAATCCAGCCATCCCTAGCGGAGTTCTCTTTTCAGTAAATGTTCTTTCCTTCCAGTGGAATTCGAAGGTCAAGACTCTCCAAAGCAGAGTTGATGGCGGTTCCTGTCATTTATTTTGTCAGAGATACTGGTGATATCGGTTCACGTTCCAGCAGAAAGTCCGATCGTGCTGTGCGCATCTGTTATTCCTCAGCAGAGTTATTGTCCCCAGCAGGGGTTACTTCAGCAAGGCGTGTGGTTTGAGTTCCCAACTTCCCAGCAAGGTCGACTTCATCCTACCAGCATTTATTTTGCCGGAATAATTTTGTAGCATCAGGCTATCCCCGGCGAGTCGGCGTTATCCTTCCAGCATTTATTTTGCTGAAGCAGTTTCTGTACTCTAGTAGTTCAGGTGGAGAGAGCTCTTGCTCAAATAGATTACCAAACAGTCAAGATCTCGGCAGGAGATATTCAATGATAATGTCAGTTTCGGTGGTATTCCCCACAGAGTTATCATGATAAAACTCTCTTTGTCTCCAGCAGAGTCATTTATGCAAATGTCTCTTATTTTCCCCAGCCAGAGTGGCCAGGATAAGAATCTCCTTATCCCCAAGCAGAGTTTGTTTGTCATCAACGGGTCGCATGAATCAGAATTTCAGAGGCCACCGCCGGTTATCAGAGCAGGCGTCCGATAGTTGGTTTTCAGACATCCCCAGTAGAGTTCATCTCGAAGTCGCTGTCACGTCAGTGCTGAGCAGTTTGTGGGTAAGGATCATTGAAGAATTAAGTCCTGACGTGGACCATTTACTCCTAGAATGACGGGATTTCTTCAGAAGTGGGCGTCCTAACGTGGACAGGTTTGTTTTACCGGATTGGTGAGGTGCGTTAATCCTGACGTGGATAGATTCGGTCTCTCGAAATTGGGAGAAAGGGAGGTCATGACGTTGACAAAAGATTGGTTACTCTTCGTGTTGGTGTCCTGACGTGGATCATTGGTTTTCAACAGATATCTTTATTCGTAATGGTGAAATGTGCGTCCTGACGTGGACAAGTTTGTAGTTCTTTGTGATGACAAGGTACAAGAATCCTGACGTGGACAAATTTATCCTTCTTCGTGTTGTTGGCAAAGATGTAGTCCTTACGCGGACATATCAACAGAGGTGATTCCTAACGTGGAAAGACGGAGATTCCTAACGTGGAAAGATCGGAGTCCTTACATGGACATATCAAGAGCATTCCTTATGTGGAAGAAAAATGGTTTCCTTACGTGGAAAGACGAGTTTATCCCTTACGTGGAAAGATTAAGTCCTGACGCGGACATATCAAGATTGATTCCTGACGTGGAAAGAAATGGATTATTCCTGACGTGGAAAGAGAGTTTAGTCCTGACGCGGACAGATCGAAGAAGATATTCCTAACGTGGAAGAAGGAAATTAGTCCTTACGTGGACAGATGCAAGAAAAGTTGAGTCCTGACGTGGACAAGTTCAGAAATAGTTGTGTTCCTTACGTGGAAAGATCGGAGTCCTGACGCGGACATGTCAAATGGCATTGGAGTCCTTACGTGGACAGATTGATATAGTTTCCTAACGCGGAAAGAAGATTGCTTCCTAACGTGGAAAGATAAAAGCGTTACTCCTAACGTGGACGATGTGATTCCTAACGTGGATGGGTGTTACTCCTAACGTGGAAGAGTGTTATTCCTAACGTGGGCGATTCAGTTTACGGAAATGCAGATGAATTATCCCCAGCGGAGTTGCCGAGATTTTCCTGGGTTGACAGTAAGTGGAGTCCTAATGTGGACAAGTTTTAGTTGAGATTTCTTCGTATTGACGACAGACAGAGTCCTAATGTGGACAAGCAAGCAGTCTGGTATGACAAAATCCTCTTCAGAACGATGAAGACAATCCCCAGCACGGTCGTGCGAGATCAGCGGGTTGCTCTAACAGTCAGATTCAGCTGACGAATGTCATTCCTCAAGCAGGAGCGCAGTTTATCTCTGCGGTTGGCAAATTTCTGGTTTCACTAGTATTCAACCGTCTCGTACCGCGAATGTCTGAAGGCTCCGGGCTCTTCATCCAATCGGGTCCAAGTCGCTTGAATAGGGGCAGCTGTTGCACCCTAAAATTTGCCCAACCTTATTCCTTGGTTTATGTTTCATTATCATTAGCATTTGCATATAGAGTCATGTACATAGACTAACCATCTGCATAGCATAAGCATAGCAAGTCATTCAACAGGGGACCAATCATTATTTTCATCTCTAGAGGCCTAGCAAGAGGTTATTATCCTAATTCCATCCTACTCAAGTCATCAGGAAAGAATTTGAAAGCAAAGAGTTCAGCAGACCAAGCCTTGAGTCCATCTCCTAGCTGAGGGTATCTGAGGATCAACAAGAGGGTTATGAGCTGTGAGGTGAAAGCATGGAGAGCATCTAGACATCTGGAGAGACTTATAAAGTCATTTGGAGAAGAAAACAAGTCATTGATGAAAGCACAAGAGCTATAGTTGAAGACAGTCAACTAGGGTTTCATCTGGGTCAACCCTAGGTCAACCCTAGGTCAATTGACTGACTTAAGAGGGCATCCAAGTCTATTGGAGAGATGTGGGGATCATCATTGAACATATAAAGAAGGATATGGAGATATGACAAGGAGAATTCAAGAGAAATCAAGGAGAAGAGGAGTTACTAAATTAGGGTTTCTCTGTAAAATCCCCTAGTTTAGGTCAAATTTCCAAGCAAGATAAGTCAAAATTCTAGCTTCAAATGGCTTCTTGGCCAACATGAAACTTGTAGAGGATCTCAAGACCTTTAATTTGAGTGGTGGAAGACCTCAAGGAGATTTATAGAACTCAAGTTATGGTCCTTGCAAGTTACAGGTCATCTGGGGTGTCTGAATTTTTGTCTGTGAAAGTGACTTGACTTCCAAGCTAGTTTTGCCCCTCAAGGAGATTTCAAATGAATTCTTGGTCAACATAAGAGTTGTTCCTCATTGTCTTAGCTTTCTAGAATGGTATGGTATGCCTTCATATGATGTGGAGAACTCAACTTATGGTCTTGACAAGCAAAGGGTATTTTGGGTATTTGTGAATTACAGGTCATTTTAACCTATACCCAAAACTCATACAAGGAGGCCTCAAATGGAAAAACTTACAACATCAAACTTGCTCCAAATGGGATTTTAAGTCTAGAAAGAAGGTCACAAGTTATTGGAGAAGCTCATAGCATGATGTTACATAATTGGTCAAAATATGAACTAAAAAGGCTTATAAAGTGAATAATTTCAAAGTGAAAAATGGTTTGGGAGATTTACAAGTCCAAATGGAGACTTCCAATATATGATTTTGAATGGAAAAACAATTCTAAGAACAATGGTTCACACACTTTTTTGAGTTTAGAAGGAAAAAATGAAGTTATCCATGGTTGCTTACCTTTTAAGAAACATAATCCAAAATGAGCCAAAGTTTGAAAACAAGGGAATGTGCAAGATGGATCTAGAATGTACCATGGGGGTCTATATATTCATGAAAGATGAATTTGGCAAGGGTTGGCTCCATTTGCACCAAGAGTTTCACAAATTCCCTCATTCTTTTCATTGAAGTTTCATTGTAATTCTCTCAAAATCTTCACAAAATCATCATCCACATTGATTCAATTGTGCTCCATTATCATCATAGATCAGGATTGAAGCAAGGCTTTGGTGATTATCATCCATTTTCGAGTGCCTTTTGCAAGAACATCAAAATCACAATCTCAAGTGGATAGCATAATTCTGGCCAAGTCTCATCCAAAGCTTGCATACAGAATCAAGTTCATCAAGGAGTGATCAGGATTCAACACTCAAAGGCCTCAGATCTTCCATTTCCATAGCTGTTTTCAAGGTTTCTCATCAGGTAAGTTTTCCTTCGATTTGTTTAATTCAGTTAGTTTCACGTGATTTTATTAGCTTAGACTTGATCTAGGTGGTTAGGAGATTAAGTTAGATGAATTTGGAACGATTTGGTGATGGTTAGTGACAGGTGTAACAAACTGTTAGTGTCTATATCTCTTGAATTAACGCATCATAATTGTAGCTTGATAGCATATGTTAATCTCCATTAGGTGTAGTTTAGTTTAGGGTAAATTTGAGGAAGAATGGTGATGGTTCATACCAGTGCATTTCAATGGTGGTCAGTATGTGATTCAATCGGATTTGTTGATGTGGTGAATTTCAAAGAGAACTGATGCCCTAGGATTGTAGAGGGGGAGGTCCTGAGTAAATTTCATGTTCATGGCATGTTGATTCGTGGCTTGGAGATGGAGAACAGAGGGATGGAATATTGTTCGTGCATGGAAGTTCATGGAGTTAAAACCCTAATTTGCAGAACCTTTGGGGAAGATGAAATCGTGGCCTTCCATTTGTAGTTGGACTTTTGACTCATTGAGCCATCGTGTGGCTGGCGTTTAATCTGAGGTTTGGAGGGAATTGAAGTTTGGCCCTAAACGCACCGTTTCATTAAATGAAACGGGCGGGCCTGGTTGGATTTTGTTATCCCCACCCCCGTGTTAGGCCCAAAACCAAGCTTCAACGTGAATTCGCTACTTCCTTCACCCCCCAGCGCTCTTTGGTTATTGCTTTAATTCTGAATGGATTCTGGGCCTTGGCAATTCGTTATCTGCACCCCCCATTATGTGGCCCATCCTGGATATCAACTGGGGCGAGTTTCTAAATGCACCCCTCTCCCTCATTTAATTCATTTTATTTTTCTTAATTCCATTTTATTTTCACCATTTTCATTAATTCATAAATAATTCATAAAAAATGCATTTTCATCCATTCTTTTTACCATATTTTCATTAAAATGTCTAGAATATTATAGGAAAATAAAATTTCATTTTTAGTTTTATTTCATATTTTTTTCATATTTTCTCAATAAATGTCATATTAAATAATTCATTTCATGCATCATTTTAATGATTTTTGTTCTCTCACATGCTTTGATATTTTTTGATCATTCTTTTCATATTGTTTAGATGAGATATTAGGCTTGTAGAAATATTTTAGTTCCCATTTTTAGAGGTTACTTTCAGGTGATTAATAAATGCTTGAATATCATGAACAAAACTAGGCTTTTTTAGGTGACAACTTAGGAGTTTGATTTCATTCCCCTTAGGGCTTAGGATTTAAATAGATTAGTTATGGGACTATATGGGCTATGGGTAGCTATTAGATCCCTTAGAAAAGTTAGGACTCCCCTACTGCTATTATTACTGTCTGTATATCTGTTGTCTGGTGTGGTGTGCCCTCTGGGGTTTATTGATTGTTTGTATGGGTATTGGGTTTGTCTGGGGCCCTGGGGAAGCTGAAGATTTGTGGAGATGAAGCTATTGGAGATTCAAAGATTGAAGATCAACTATCAGAATTGAGGAGGAGTTTCTTGCTAGCAGATGTTGAGGAGATTAGGGTTTAGGAGCTAGGCAGAGCTCTAGATTAGAAATCTTGTTTCTCAAACATGGATTGCCTTGTCTGCATCCATTCTTCTCTGTGATTCAGAGTCTCTCTAATACACTCACCCCCTTCCTTTGGAAGGCTTGGTGACAGTGTCTATGAGATAGAACTCTTGAGAGAAAATGTCTCTTTGTGTTAGAAGCAGTCTGTTCACCACCTTTGGTAGTCAGCTGATTGCTTAACACCCAATTCACTCTTGTGACTGATCCCTCATCCTGGAGGTTTGAGCTTGAAGAAAAGCCAGTGCAGATGGAAGACTGATGATCAAAACCCTTGCCTGAAGGTCATGAAGATGGAGATTGATTGGAGATTACTTGAAGTCAGATGTTGAGTCAGAGCTGCTGATGCTGTTGTATTTCATTTGCTGATGTATTGATTGGTTTTCTGAGTTGTATTGTTTGCTGTTTACCCTGCTGGGTTGAAAGTGAAGCCTGCTCACTTTTGCCTATTGTTTTCTAGGTTCGAGGTCGAGTGGGACTCCCTTGCCTCGCTTGTGCTGTTGCATCCATGCATTTTACTGCTTTACTGTATATATCTGATATTGTTTCTGTTTCTGCCTATCCCGTAGGATCTCTGTTTCTCTCTGTGCAAGAGAGGAGCATGATAGACACTAGGTCTTAACCCATGCATGATAACATTAGGTTAGTTTGTTTCCCTTCGCAACCGTATGTTAGAGTTCTGTCTCTTTCTTTCTCAAAACAAACAGAAAAACACATAAAGATTTCAAACACAATAAAAGACACTTCTTCCGTAAAAGAACGTGAACTCATCAAAGCGTCATTTTTGTCCGCCGGGACTGTTAATCAGAAAACCTTTTCAGAAGGAATAAAATCAACCAAGACAAGCTTGTGTCGCACGTGGCCCGAACTACGTTTGCTCTGATCTTTCATGCCGTGTGAAAGTACGTAGGCATAGGATGCGATATCCTAGCGAGCAACCTTCCCCTCCTTTCCCGTAGGTAGGCGAACTACGTTGACTCTGATTTCTCGTTCCAGGCGAGAATACGTAGGCATAAAGTGCGATACTTTGCCGAGTCATTTTTATTTTCATTTTCTCTTCTTTTAATCCTTGACCTATAGTTTAGATAGAATAACAATCCATACCCGAAAACAAGCGTGGATCCCGTCGAGTACGACGGACGTGAGGGGTGCTAATACCTTCCCCTTGCGTAACCGACTCCCGAACCCAGGTTTTGGTTGCGATGACCATACCTTTCCCGTGTTGTGCGAGGTTTACTCTGAGCGTTTCCTTTCCCTCCCGTGGGATAAATAACGCACGGTGGCGACTCTTCTGTTCAGCCGGCGCCGATTTTCGCAGTAGCGACACCTTTGAAGGTATTGTTCTTTCCATCAATTATTGTAGACGAAAGGATTCTGAAATCTGATGGATAGCGATGAAGTTCATATGGTTCTCTTTCCGCTAGTTCTCACGGACGATGTGTTTCTCCGGCAAGTTTTATTTCTGTCTATCTTTAGACAATGTTTTTCGTCGGGACGGTGTCTTTCCGTCTATCTTTAGACGATGTGAGTATGGATTATTGTTTTCCTTCGGGATGGTGTCTTGCCGTCTATCTTTAGACGATGTGAGTATGGATTTTTGTTTTCCTTCGGGATGATATCTTTCCGTCTATCTTTGGACGATGTGAGTATGGATATTGTTTTCCTTCGGGACGGTGTCTTTCCGTCTATCTTTAGACGATGTGAGTATGGATTTTTGTTTTCCTTGGGGATGGTGTCTTTCCGTCTATCTTTGGACGATGTGAGTATGGATATTGTTTTCCTTCGGGACGGTGTCTTTCCGTCTATCTTTGGACGATGTGAGTATGGATGTTGTTTTCCTTCGGGATGGTGTCTTTCCGTCTATCTTTGGACGATGTGAGTATGGATTTTTGTTTTCCTTCGGGACGGTGTCTTTTCGTCTATCTTTGGACGATGTGAGTATGGATATTGTTTTCCTTCGGGACGGTGTCTTTCCGTCTATCTTTGGACGATGTGAGTATGGATGTTGTTTTCCTTCGGGATGGTGTCTCTCTGTCTATCTCTAGACAATGTGAGTATATTTCTTCCTGTCTACGATACGAGATGATCAAGTGCATGTTGATCCAATCTTCGGGTTTGTTATCTATGGCGTCACATGGGTAACTGGGGGCTAAAATCAAGTTTCTTTATCAGATGATCGATCAGTTGTTGCTGTAACAACCAAGATTCAGTTCTTTGGATTTTTTCGCAACGCAAGTGTGCAGTTTATTTCTGCGATTGGCAAATCTTCGGGTTTATTTAGTATTCAACCGTCTTCTACCTTTGAATGTTTGAAAGCCGTTCGCTCTTCAACCCTTCAGGTCCAAGCCGTTTGAATAGGGGCAGCTGTTGCACCCCAAAATTTGACCAACCGGTTCCCACATCTGGTTTATGTTTCGGCTCATTTGGCATTCGCATTCGCATACCGCATACATTGCATTTTTCTCAATCATACTAATTTTATCGGGATTACGGCCCTGTCTTCACATTTCAGATGTTTCAGACCAGTTCGGATAATCGGAGTTCATTTTTTGGGAAGTCGTGCGCTCCTCGGCGTTGTCAGCTTACACTATAGTTTTGAGGATTTTTCGGTGTCCGGGGTGTACTGTTTACTTCAGTCTGGTCTCGCGTTCCCTTTAATCGGTTTTAATTGCTTTAATAGCATTTTTATAGGATATTATAATCTTCGTTTAGAAATATAATAGGTTTTGTAGAATTTAGTTTCTTTTATTAGTTAGTATAGATATTCTCAAATAGATTTTAGATTTATTAGTTTAGTGGCTTTTCTTAGAGTTTAATAGATAAATAGTTTTTAATAGATTTTAATAGTTTAATAGAATTTATTTTTTAGAATAAATAGCTTATTATTTTTTTAGATAAATAGATTTTCTTTTTATAGAATTAAATAGGGTTTTAATAGATTTTTAGGTATAGTTTTTAATATAGAATTTTTTTTAGATATAGATTTTATTTTTAATATAGGATGTTAATAGTTTTTTAGAGTTCAATAGATTTTAACAGACTTTAATTAGATATTATAGTATTATAGATTTTATGTTTAGGATTTAATTAGTACAGTTCATCAGTTAGGATTAATCTTTTTTTTTTTAATGTCATTAACCACTTTTCGTATTAATTGTTTCAGTTTATTAATCATCATTAATCCATTTTTCATTTCATTAATCCATCGTGTTAATTGCATTAATCCATCATTTCACCATTAATCCTTTAATTAATCCGATAATCCATTTCGGTCTCAGCATAATGGGCCGTTTATCCAGAAATGCTAAAAAGCCCAAGTCAAAAAGTCCAACTCGCCATGTGTCCCATATAAATAATGCCACGCGTGTGTTTCTGACGTTGGCCACCTCATTTTCTCCACTTTCTCTCTTAGCCACTTGGTATTCTCTCTCCGCCTCCACCCACACGTGGCCTGCATGCAAACCAAGCCACGCGTCCTCGTTTCCCCTCCTTTTGCATGCATGTTCGCCAAGTGTCTCAACCTCCTTCACCGTTCCCTCTCGCCGGAAGCCCCCACCGGAGTACATGCATCCACCGTCAACAACCGTAACAGTCACCGCCGACCACCATAACTGTCCGCCGGAGCTCTAACTATCATCGGAAAATCACATCTCACCGGAAAACTCATATTCGCCTCCAACATTCATCAGACGATTCTTCATCTTTTTCCAGATCTCGCCGGAAACATCAAACCGCGCCGGAAAATTCATCAGCGTTCTTCAAATTCCCAGAAAATCCATCAGTAATCATCAAGTTCATCAGATTTCCTCAACCTTCATATTCTCCAGACTTCGCAAGGACCTTCGGAAGCGCGTCTTATATTCAAGAACTTCATCGCGTGTTCTTCAACAAGCTTGTCCAGATTTTCGTCAAAGCTTCAAGCAATTTTTCCAGAAATCGTTCGAATCATAGTCAAGAGTATCCATCTCCAGAATCAAACTCACATTGTTAGATCTCAGATGAATTCCACCTTCGAGCAAGCTCCTTCATCAATGCTTTTGGATAATCAAATCTTCAAGAATCAAGTTCGTGTGTCTCCAGATGCCCAAATGTCATCAAGAATTTGTTAAGATTCATACGATTCCCAGATCGTCTTCAAGAATCTTCGTAGACTTTCATCGTTGTCTCCAAAGGATCTCCTCCAGTCATCATCCGTTCCAGAAGAACCTCAAGAACACTCTTCACCAAGAAGCTTCAATAAATCCTCCAGTCTTCGTCGGGCTTCATCTAAGATACAGAATCTTCAGCGTTTGAGTCATCCATCCAGGTTTCTGATCCGAATCCTTTACCTATTGTATTTTCTTCTTGTGTTGGTAGCTGAAGATTTAGGGTAGTTTAGACGATAGTTTGTGAAACAAGGTTGATTTAGGGAAGGTCATCTTGAACTAAGTTTTTGAGTGGTAGTTAGTGAGAGCGTTTGAAGTTTGATGAACATTGTTAGTGAGGGACGTTGAACGAAAGTTGGTGAGGGATTGGAATAGAGTTGTTTCAGAGGATGAGGTTGAGAGAGGAATAGTCGCGCCGTCTAGGGTTTCCTGGGAGAGGAGTGAACAGTAGGAGGATAGATTGAGATGGCTAGGGTTTTGTTGCTGAGGATAACAAGGGGTAATGAACCCGGGCTGTAGGCCCAATTGCGTATTGGTTAACATCACCCTCCATTTACCTTATCCTACCCCCTCTTCGTGTATACTGATGTCGGGCTGGGCCCATTGCTGCTATATTATTTGTTCTACTGGGCATACACTTCCTTTCCTCATTTCACCCCCCCCCCCCCTCTGGTGTGGGTGTAGTGGCTTGTAGTGGGCTGGGCCTGGTTTTATCTGCTACTGAACACCTCTGTAGGTTATACCCCCCTCCTGTATTTCTTTTTGTTGTTTAATTTTCTTGTTTAAGTACTTTGTTTTTTTGTTGTTTTGAGTATAGTTTAGATTTTAGAAAATTCATAGGATTAATAATAGGTAATTTCTTATAGTATAATATAGAAAATGCTAGGATATTAGTTAGCATATTTTAGTGTAGTTTAGATGTTAATATACTTAGGATTTTCCTTTAGGTTAGTGTGATAAAAACCTTAGAATAAAATGTAGTTTAGAATATACTTGTATTAGGATACTTTTAGGAATTAATATTCTATAGGATTTCCCTTTAGGTTAGTGTGATTAAAAAAATATTAGGATAAAAAATGTAACAAAAAATATTAGGTTTTAATGTAAGCTTAGAATGTAACTTAGATAACATTTTTCTTCTAGGAATTTTATAATATTTTCTTTTATAGCATAGTATTAGTATAATTTTTAGGATTTAATACACATTGTACATATAAAAATTTTAGGATAGAACTAACTTCAAAAACAACTAATTGTAGTTTATAACATAATTTTGGGGTTTAATAGTTGATTTAGGTTATGGGAACTATATGGGATATAGGGTAAATAGCTAGGTCCCCTTAGAAATTAATCTAGGATTTTATAATGAGTTTTACTATTTTACTTGATTTTTACAACTTGTTTGATATTGGTGTGTTTCCCACTTGGGATGTTGCTTTCTTTGTTGGGTTTTGGGCATTTCAATTGGGCTTGGGGTTTGAGTTTTGCTTGTTGAGGCTTATGAAGACCTTGGATGGTGATTGAAGACAAGGGATAGAGCTTGATGCATGAAGGTTCTTCTCTTCGAAGATGCTTTGTGAAGACTTAGGAGACAGAATAAATAGGAAAGAGCTTTAGTTTAGACTAATTTCCTTTTGCAAACATGGAAAACATCTTGTGCTTCTATTCCTCCCTATGACATAAAGTCCTTCTAAGGTATTTGCATCCCTCCTTTGGAGAGATAAGTGGCTTATCCTGGAAGTAGAACTTTGAGGGAACCTTTCTCTTATAATGTTAAACACTTATAGGCTTCCTTTGGTTGTCAATAAGCTATTTAGCATTTCAACTTAATCTGTTAAGTGATTCTCTCCTGTGAGTGCTTGCCTTGAAGATATAAATCCATTGAAGATAAGAAGTGCATTGAAGATTGATGAAGAGGAAGCTTGTACCTCTCAAAGCTGGATATCTGTTGGAATTAGGGTTTTTGCTGTTGTTTGAAGCTATCTATTTGTTGGGGTTCATGCTGGCTAGAGCTGGGGTTACTTTTGAAGACAGGAGCTTATCTGAGGCTTGAGGATGGTTGAAGAGCGAAGATGGAATCTGGCTTGAAGATGTTACTGTTAACTATTTGTTGTCAATCAACTGTAGCTGTCAGAGCTGGTGATGTTTGAACTGCTTACTGTAGGAGCTGGTGTTGCTGTCAGAGCTGGTGTTGGATTTTATTTCCTCTTCGGTATTGTTTGTTGGCTTGTTCAGCTTGCCCCTTAGGTTTGAAGTGAAACTGTTTCACTTTGCCTATTGTTTTCCCAGGTTCGAGGTTGAGCGGGAATCCCTTGCCTCGCTTGTATTGCTGCATCCATGCATTTTTTACTGTTATTGTATATATGTTGTTTCTTTTCCGTTTATCCCCTAGGATCTTTGTTTCTCTCTGTGCAAGAGAGAAATGCGACAGACATTAGGTGTTCATCCATGTATGATAACATTAGGGTAGTTTTGATCCCCATTTTTCAACCATAGGATTTTAGAGTGTTGTTCTCTTCTCATCTTGAAACAATCGAAAATACAATAAGATTTCAAACATCAATAAAAGACAGTTCTTGCGTAAAAGACTGGAAACAAATCAAAACATCATTTTTGTCCTCTTGGACTCTTAATCAGGAAAAAACCTTTTTCAGAAGGATAAAAAAAACAGTCAAGACAAATCTGTGTCTTCCGTGGCCCGAACTACGTTTGCTCTGATCTTTCATGCTGTATGAAAGTACGTAGACATAAGATGCGATATCCTAGCGAGCAACCTTCCCCTCCTTTCCTGTAGGTAGGCCAACTACGTTGACTCTGATTTCTCATTCCAGACTTGAATACGTAGGCATAAAGTGTGATACTTTGCCGAGTCATTTTCTTTTCTTTTAACCTCAGACCTTCAAAATAGATGGAATAACAATCCGTACTAGAAAACAAGCGTGGATCCCGTCGAGTATGAAGGACGTGAGGGGTGCTAATACCTTCCCCTTGCGTAGCCGACTCCCGAATCCAGGATTTGGTTGTGATGACCATTCCTTTCCCGTCTTTGCGTTAGGTTTACTTCGAGCGTTTCCTTTCCCTCTGTTGGGATAAATGACGCACGGTGGCGACTCTTCTGTCATAGCCGGCGCCGATTTTCGCAGTAGCGACAGCTGGCGACTCTGCTGGGGACTCCAACGGTTCCCTCCGCGAGTCAATCCTAGCGCTTGTTTTCCCGTCGTGGGTTTTGTATGGATTTACATTGCTGTATTTACTGTCCGCATTTTTATTGTCAGCTTTATATTGTTATTGCTGTTGTGGGCTGGGGATCTATGATTGAGAGATAAGCCGGACCTGGGCTTGAGTGCACCTAGAATTAGTGGTGGAAATTAGTGGGCGCGTGCTTGCTTTGCAGGCACTAGTGTCCCATGAAATCCACACTCGGACGAGGTTCTTCTGGTTGACTTCTTTTTCAACCCTTTGGGTTGAGGGGGCTGTTGGTTAGTTGGATTGTCGACTCCGGGGACCGATCATTTGGAAGTTGGCTAAGTGAGGCCTCTTCAGGACAAGATGATGCCACACCTTCTGGGTATCATATCATCACTCTTGAAAGTCTGTGACGCCGACGGCCGCATAGGATGCCATACCTTGTGTCAGTTGATAGGACACCTACCTGTGAGAGGGGTTGGGGCATGCAGGTAACTTGACCTCCAGACTACCGGTCTTCTTGATTGAGATTCAGTGGTATTTAAGGACAGTGTTATTGGGTCTGTTGGAGACCAGGTTGGAGCAGTGTTTTGCTTTGTTGAGACCAGGTTTGAGCAGTATTGTGGGTCTATTTAAGACCAGTATTGTGGATTGGGCTTCTCAACAGCACACTTGGTCCCTTGTGTGTGCATTTTGCATTTTGCATGACTGTTGGCATTTGCATTTCATTTTGCATATTCATCCTCGGCCGGGACAGGGAGCTTACCCATTTTTGTCTACTTCGTCAGTTGATTTCCCGACATTCGCATTAGACTTGAGTTAGCATCTGGAAAGATCATGGCTTCAGGAGAGCAGAACTTGGTTGTTACTCGGGCGGAGTTTGAATTGTTGAAGCACCAGTTGAGTCAGTTCATGGAAGCCATAACAGCTGTGAATCGAGGAAAGAATAATGTTCAAAGAACTACAGTGAACAATGTTGCTCAGCCGGTGCAAACCTCTGTCAGAGGTCCATATTCTCTCAATGACACAGAGTATCACAATTTCACTTTCTCTACGCCAGATTCTCCAAGGATTGTTCCATCTCCAAGAGTTGTTACACAGGTTAATATTCAGAACCCAAGGACTGTTGAGTATATGAGAAGACTTCAGACATTAGAAGATCAGATTGCTGCCCTGATGAATAAGAATACTCTTGATCTGAATGCTTCGAGCATGTGTTTGGTGCCAGGTTTTATGTTGCCTCCGAAGTTCAAGATGCCCAATTTTGAGAAGTACAAAGGGTATAGTTGTCCGAAGCTACATTTGGTTATGTTCTGCAAAAGAATGACTTCACATATCACCAATGACAAGCTCATGATTCACTGTTTCCAAGATAGTTTGATCGGAGCATCTTTGGACTGGTACATGCGCTTGGAGAGTGATAGTATCAAATCATGGTCAGATTTAGCCGATGCCTTCGTGAAGCAGTACGACTACAACCTGGAAATGGCTCCTTTTCACGTGCATTTGCAAGAATTATCTCGTGCGGAGAATGAATCCTTTAGGGGGTATGTGCAAAGATGGAGAGAATTAGATGCTCGTGTTCAACCACCGATCCAGGAGAGAGAAATGGTTAGCCTCTTTTTGGGTACTCTGAAGGGCCGTTATTATGACATGATGTTCAGTTGTACAAACTTTGAGGGCTTAATGAGAATGGGAGAGCTTGTTGAGAGAGGACTCAAGAATGGAAAGACTCGAGAGGCTCCTTATATCCCAGTTGATAAGAATGAATCAGTTCTCAGTTCTCAAGGGGAGTGGGAAGAAGGAAGCGATGATGTCTCAGAATCTCTAGCGTCTCAGGCTCAGTTTTCAGACACTTCAAACCAGCAGTCATATTATCGTCAGCCGTGTCATCACGCCCGACAAAGACCAAGGAAGCCTGAAAGGCAGTTTACTTGGCTACCGGTGTCGTACAGTCAGTTGTTGCCAGATTTGGTCGAAAGTGGATTAATAGTGCCGAAAGAGACTAATCCAATGAAACTGCCTTATCCTTCAGGTTCTGATGCAGCGCCCGTTGTGAGTACAATGTTGGGGTACAGGGGCATTCGACAGATGATTGTAAGGTGCTTAGAAGCCATGTTCAGAATCTACTAGACTCTAACAAGATCTTCATCACACCTCAGGGTTTTGTTCAGATTATTGATTCTCCTTCATCCAGTTGTGTGGGTTTGTCAGTCAATGTCATGGAATACTCCACTGAGAGTGTATGTTTGGAAGAATGTCCAACTGAGAGCTCAGTTGAATATGGAGGAAGTTGCTAGAGGTTTCTGCGCCGGGTGTCGCATATGTTTTTCTCTGCTGACCTGTTTAGCTTTCGTGCATTGTTGTTTACTGGCCACCAACAGGCTTGTTGGCTGGGATCATTGTATTTTGTACTTGGTTGTGCTTGTTTGCTGCTCTTGTTGGCTTTACATAGTGGTGTGAGGTGTTTATCTCCGTGCTTATAGCTTGGGGTTTCCTTGTCTTGTCGTGAATATGTGTTTTCTTTCTGCATTGCATTCTCACATAACAGGTACCTCAGAACCGTGGGTCTTATTTCCTCTTATCCAGTTTGTTGCAGGAATTCCCTCAGAGATATGGAACAGAATTAGGCTGAATTGATTGAAGTTCGAAGCCAGCTAGGGCAGATGATGAAAGACATGCAAGAGTTGCGTCTAGATCAGAAGATACTCAAAGAGGAAAATAATCAGCTGAAGACCCAAATGAGCTTGATCATGGAAGTCGTCAAGAATGTGCTTAGGAAAGAGGGTGATCAGCTATCTGAAGCCGCAGTGAAGGAGCTTGCTCCACCTGTGCCTGTGGAACCCGTGCCTGTGGAAACTGAGCCTAAAAAATGTGTTGATCAACACCAGCAACAACAACAAAGGATGCATCCGACTCAACGAAGAATTCAGGAGGGGAGGCCAAAGAGGATATTTAAGGCGCCGCCTTCAACGTATGCTGAGCTCTTTCAGACTTTATTAGGTTTGAAGCTGGTGGAAAAAAGAACATTGGCCCCACTCACAGGAACGACGATTCCTTATGGGTATGACGCTAGTAAGCAGTGTGAATTTCATTCCGGGGCACCCGGACATGATGTGGAAAGTTGTCACGCTTTTAAGCACAACGTTCAGGACTTGATTGACGCAAAAGCTATTGAATTCACACCGGGCGGCGTAATTGTACCTAATGGTCTTATCCCAGTTGGTGCTAAAATGATGGACGTTCCCGAAGCTGCCGTAGATCAGAAGTATATTCTGCAATCATTGGTGTCAGAATCCCCCTGTCCTCAGTTGCTGCCTAGACCAAGCCTGAGGATGAAAGCGCTTGAACAAAAGGAGTCCCTGATAATTCAGACTCGACCTTTAAGTGGTTCAAATGTTCAAAGTCAACAATCTGTCCAGTCTTTGCAACAGACGTCAACTCCTTTCCAGAGTCAGCAGCCTTATCGTTATCGATCAAACCTGCGCGCTAGGAAAAGCCCAATGAAGTCAGAAAGGCAATTCACCCGGTATCTGTTTTAAGCGGGATGGTTTCATTAAGCAACTTTGAAGATGGTTGGTTCAGCAGCAAGTCAGATGTGAAAGCCCGGTTTTCGGAAGCTGGCATTTTCTTGTGTTTTATCTTGTCATTTCTTGATGTTTGTAGTTCCTTTCCTGTTCGAATTGCAATCTTGTTTGTAAAACTTGTTGCTTTCAATTGATAATAATGAAATGAGTATGCAGTGTTTTGATTAAATCCATTATGTTCAGCTAATTGCTTTTTACAGATATCCAACGCTTGGTTAAGCGGAATCCGGGGAGGATGACGAAAACAGATGACGAATAAGCTTCCGATATTGTATGCTTTTGAAATAAAACCTGCTGATGATGTACATGCATTGTTTCAAATCCCTAAAACACCGGAGTTATAAGGAAGATAATCCCTTGTCAACCCCTTTGAGCCTAGTAGTAGGAGTTTTTTCTGAAAACGAAAAACCCTTAATCTTAACCTGGGGCATGGTAGGTGTTAGCTAATTTGACCGAACGTCCAAAATGCAAAAGGAGTGTCCGTTCGAGGATCAATCACACCTGTATAGGTTGTGCGTAAAAAAAAACCGCAATGGTTAAACGTCAGGAGTGAGACAGTCATATTATTCTCCAAAGAATCAGACAACCAGTGTCACATGACTTGTTCAAAAAAAAAAAAGAGAGTCAAAAGCCCGCTAAGTCGGAATTTCAAAACAAGTGGCTTAGGCAAAAATTAGGGCATCCCGCTGGACTTGAAAATCAAAAGAAACTCCAAAGAGTCAGTCCAGGCAAAAGTTAGGGAAATAAAAAAAAAGGGAAAAGATGAAAAAGGATTATAAAAGAAAATCCAGAAACAAGAATCAGGTCGTGTGACCACAAGTGTCAAAGACGAAGAGCGAGTGACTGTCACTCTCGAAAGTCATAGTTTCTCGAACTGTCACTCCTATCTTTCAACCTCTAAGAGGTGAGCGCTAAGGTCGAATTAGCTAAACGTAGGATTGGAGAACATCAAGGAGAATGGGTGGGTTAAAATAAACTTTGAGCCTTTATCCTTTCTTTCAAAACCGTAAACCTGACCATGTTACAACCTTCAAAAGTCCTAATTGAAACAGGTTTGTTTCGAGAGCATACTCTGGTAAAGATCGCGTCGAAACTGACTCCTAAAATGGTTCTTCTTACCATGTTGGTACCGATGTTGATATTCTGATAAATGATTTGTGCATTATATGCCATAAACTGTTTTTCCTTTTCCAGTGAACAGATTGGATGTCAAAACTGTCATATGCGTTGCATTAATATGTCTTTTATGCAGAACAACTTGTTTTACTTGCGAGTAAGCGCTTGACAGCAGGAAAGTTTCCTACAGTAGAAAGTATGATCAAGATAGAATGCAGGATGCCCGAATGTTCCGAGAGCCGGGGCAAGCTATTATCAAGTGATCCCCAGTGAGGTCAGCCATCCAAAGTTGTTATTCTGGGGCAATCAGGTCGAGATTCGGTAAATCTCTCACAGCTAGAGTCACTACATCGAATCAGCCAATCAGGGGCAAAGTCATTGCAGACCGGGGCAGGCTATCCTAAGAGCACAAAAGTTATTCTTTATTCGAGAGGCATTTGATTTGAAGTTATCTCCGAGGTTCAGAATGCCGGGGCATTTCATATCAGACCAGCAGGGTACAGATTTTCAGATTTCCTTTTTGAGGACTATCCCCACAGAGGTTCCACAGGCTGGGGCATATCAGAAGCGAAGGAATTGTTCTTCTCCGTGTCATCAGAGTTACTCAGAGCTACTCGAGCAGATTCAGTCAATCTCCAAGTTTGAGGCGAATGTCGGGAAGTCGTGTTACCGTCCCGTGACTCTTCCACCAGAAAACCTATGAATTCAGACAGGATGTTGTTCAGTGTCAATTATATATGACCCATCACGGATAGCCTAAAGCCCAGTCCTTATTGGCAATTTTCAGGAAGCCCGGTCCCTATTGGCAATCACTGTGAGGCCCAATCCGTGGTGGCGCATCATTTCAAAATCCAACCTTCATCGGTACGCAGGAAGATTCCGTCTGTTTTCCCAGCAAAAGTCCAATTTTCATTGGCACGGGTAAGTTATCCCTAACAGAAGTCCAATCATACTTGGCACGTTTGGTTATCCCCAGCAGAGTTGGTTTCACCTTTCCAGCATTTATTTTGCTGGAATAATTTTGTGATACCCCGTTATCCCCAGTGGAGTTGGCTTTGTCGTCAGCATTTATTTTGCTGAAGCGGTTCGGTGTGTCCAATTTCTCCAGCAGCCCGAGCCTGCATTTGCATCTTGCATATATTATCATATTTGCGTCATATCTGCATTTCATCCTCAAATGCGTAGCATTTCCATTTTATATGGAGCATTACGCCATAGAAAAATTCAAAACATCCGCATATGCATACGAAGCATAAGCCAGTTTTTCTATCAGTCTTCCGTAGCAACGTGAAGTACTCCGTAATCAGTTCAGGGGCATTTATCCAGTAGCTGCATTCCGACAGCTCATTGGTTTATTTGATTTTTAGATCATACAACGGTTATGCTTTACTCATCAGTCATCTGATATCGACAGACTTCTCTTCCCGTCAATTCCTATTGATGATGTGTTTCTCCGGCAAGTATGGTTTTCTCCGTCTATCTTCAGACGTTGAGAGGTTTCAAGGCGATCTTTCAGATATCGGCTTTCTTTCTGTTTATCGGATGAGACGACATTTCAAGAGGGTTTTTCAGGACCGTCGATCCTTATTGACGCCGAGGATCTTTGAAGAATGTTCAGTTTTCCTAGTTGTCGATTCTTATTGATGACATGGCCCTTTGAAGGTGGTTTTCTTCCTGTCGGTTCTTACTGATGAGGTGGCCCCTTTGAAGGTATTGTTCTTTCCATCAATTCCTGTAGACGAAAGGATTCTGAAATCTGATGGATAGCGATGAAGTTCATATGGTTCTCTTTCCGCTAGTTCTCACAGACGATGTGTTTCTCCGGCAAGTTTTATTTCTATCCATCTCCAAAATCAAACTCGCATTGTTAGATCTCAGATGAATTCCACCTTCGAGCAAGCTCCTTCATCAATGCTTTTGGATAATCAAATCTTCAAGAATCAAATTCGTGTGTCTCCAGATTCCCAAATGTCATCAAGAATTTGTTAAGATTCATACGATTCCCAGATCGTCTTCAAGAATCTTCGTAGACTTTCGTCGTTGTCTCCAAAGGATCTCCTCTAGTCATCATCCGTTCCAGAAGAACCTCAAGAACACTCTTCACCAAGAAGCTTCAATAAATCCTCCAGTCTTCGCCGGGCTTCATCTAAGATATAGAATCTTCAGCGTTTGAGTCATCCATCCAGGTTTCTGCTCCGAATCCTTTACCTATTGTATTTTCTTCTTGTGTTGGTAGCTGAAGATTTAGGGTAGTTTAGACGATAGTTTGTGAAACAAGGTTGATTTAGGGAAGGTCATCTTGAACTAAGTTTTTGAGTGGTAGTTAGTGAGAGCGTTTGAAGTTTGATGAACATTGTTAGTGAGGGACGTTGAACGAAAGTTGGTGAGGGATTGGAATAGAGTTGTTTCAGAGGATGAGGTTGAGAGAGGGATAGTCGCGCCGTCTAGGGTTTCCTAGGAGAGGAGTGAACAGTAGGAGGAGAGATTGAGATGGCTAGGGTTTTGTTGCTGAGGATAACAAGGGGTAATGAACCCGGGCTGTAGGCCCAATTGCGTATTGGTTAACATCACCCTCCATTTTCCTTATCCTACCCCCTCTTCGTGTATACTGATGTCGGGTTGGGCGCATTGCTGCTATATTCTTTGTTCTACTGGGCATACACTTCCTTTCCTCATTTCACCCCCCTGGTGTGGGTGTAGTGGCTTGTAGTGGGTTGGGCCTGGTTTTATCTGTTACTGAACACCTCTGTAGGTTATACCCCCCCTCCTGTATTTCTTTTTGTTGTTTAATTTTCTTGTTTAAGTACTTTGTTTTTTTGTTGTTTTGAGTATAGTTTAGATTTTAGAAAATTCATAGGATTAATAATAGGTAATTTCTTATAGTATAATATAGCAAATGCTAGGATATTAGTTAGCATATTTTAGTGTAGTTTAGATGTTAATATACTTAGGATTTTCCTTTAGGTTAGTCTGATAAAAACCTTAGAATAAAATGTAGTTTAGAATATACTTGTATTAGGATACTTTTAGGAATTAATTTTCTATAGGATTTCCCTTTAGGTTAGTGTGATTAAAAAAATATTAGGATAAAAAATGTAACAAAAAATATTAGGTTTTAATGTAGGCTTAGAATGTAAATTAGATAACATTTTTCTTCTAGGAATTTTATAATATTTTCTTTTATAGCATAGTATTAGTATAATTTTTAGGATTTAATACACATTGTACATATAAAAATTTTAGGATAGAACTAACTTCAAAAACAACTAATTGTAGTTTATAACATAATTTTGGGGTTTAATAGTTGATTTAGGTTATGGGAACTATATGGGATATAGGGTAAATAGCTAGGTCCCCTTAGAAATTAATCTAGGATTTTATAATGATTTTTACTATTTTACTTGATTTTTACAACTTGTTTGATATTGGTGTGTTTCCCACTTGGGATGTTGCTTTCTTTGTTGGGTTTTGGGCATTTCAATTGGGCTTGGGGTTTGAGTTTTGCTTGTTGAGGCTTATGAAGACCTTGGATGGTGATTGAAGACAAGGGATAGAGCTTGATGCATGAAGGTTCTTCTCTTCGAAGATGCTTTGTGAAGACTTAGGAGACAGAATAAATAGGAAAGAGCTTTAGTTTAGACTAATTTCCTTTTGCAAACATGGAAAGCATCTTGTGCTTCTATTCCTCCCTATGACATAAAGTCCTTCTAAGGTATTCGCATCCCTCCTTTGGAGAGATAAGTGGCTTATCCTGGAAGTAGAACTTTCAGGGAACCTTTCTCTTATAATGTTAAACACTTATAGGCTTCCTTTGGTTGTCAATAAGCTATTTAGCATTTCAACTTAATCTGTTAAGTGATTCTCTCCTGTGAGTGCTTGCCTTGAAGATATAAATCCATTAAAGATAAGAAGTGCATTGAAGATTGATGAAGAGGAAGCCTGTACCTCTCAAAGCTGGATATCTGTTGGAATTAGGGTTTTTGCTGCTGTTTGAAGCTGTCTATTTGTTGGGGTTCATGCTGGCTAGAGCTGGGGTTACTTTTGAAGACAGGAGCTTATCTAAGGCTTGAGGATGATTGAAGAGCGAAGATGGAATCTGGCTTGAAGATGTTACTGTTAACTGTTTGTTGTCAATCAACTGTCGCCGTCAGAGCTGGTGTTGTTTGAACTGCTTACTGTAGGAGCTGGTGTTGCTGTCAGAGCTGGTGTTGGATTTTATTTCCCCTTCTGTATTGTTTGTTGGCTTGTTCAGCTTGCCCCTTAGGTTTAAAGTGAAACTGTTTCAATTTGCCTATTGTTTTCCCAGGTTCGAGGTTGAGCGGGACTCCCTTGCCTCGCTTGTATTGCTGCATCCATGCATTTTTTACTGTTATTGTATATATGCTGTTTCTTTTCCGTTTATCCCCTAGGATCTCTGTTTCTCTCTGTGCAAGAGAGAAATACGACAGACATTAGGTGTTCATCCATGTATGATACCATTAGGGTAGTTTTGATCCCCATTTTTCAACCATAGGATTTTAGAGTGTCTTTCTCTTCTCATCTTGAAACAATCGAAAATACAATAAGATTTCAAATATCAATAAAAGACAGTTCTTGCGTAAAAGACTGGAAACAAATCAAAACGTCATTTTTGTCCTCTTGGACTCTTAATCAGGAAAAAACCTTTTTCAGAAGGATAAAAAAAACAGTCAAGACAAATCTGTGTCTTCCGTGGCCCGAACTACGTTTGCTCTGATCTTTCATGCTGTATGAAAGTACGTAGGCATAGGATGCGATATCCTAGCGAGCAACCTTCCCCTGCTTTCCTGTAGGTAGGCGAACTACGTTGTCTCTGATTTCTCATTCCAGACGGGAATACGTAGGCATAAAGTGCGATACTTTGCCGAGTCATTTTCTTTTCTATTAACCTCAGACCTTCAGAATAGATAGAATAACAATCCGTACTAGAAAACAAGCGTAGATCCCGTCGAGTACGACGGACGTGAGGGGTGCTAAATAACGACTCCCGAATCCAGGATTTGGTTGCGATGACCATTCATTTCCCGTCTTTGCGTTAGGTTTACTTCGAGCATTTCCTTTCCCTCCGTTGGGATAAATAAAGCACGGTGGCGACTCTTCTGTCATAGCCGACGCCGATTTTCGCAGTAGCGACACGATGACCTTGTCTTATACCTTTTCGTTAGGTTTTTCCGATCGTTTCCTTTCCCGTTCTGAGGGATAAATAACGAAAGGTGGCGACTCTTCTGTTTGTCCGGCACCTTATTTTCGCGGTAGCGACAGCTGGCGAATCTGCTGGGGACTGCGATGGTTTCCTGGGGATCCAACGTCCCCTATGCGAGTCAATCTAGGGATCCAATGTCCCTTACGAGAGTCAATCCTAGAGTTTGTTTGCTTGTCTTCGGGTGTTTATTTTTGTGTTGTATACTGATGTATTTACATTTTCCGCACTATATTATTATCTGTTGCTTTTGTGTTGTTGTGGGAGGGGAGCTCTGATGAGTGATAAGCCAGACCCAGGCTTGAGTGTACCTAGCATTAGTTGTGGAAAGTAGTGGGCGAGTGCATGCTTTGCATGTACTAGTGTCTCACAAAATCCACGCTCATACGAGGTTCTCCTGGTTGACTTCTTTTCCGAGCCTTTGGGCCTGAGGGGTTGTTGGTTTGGAGGATTGTCGACTCTGGGGACCGATCATTTAGGATTCAGCTAAGTGAGGCCGCTTCAAGAGATGATGATGCCACACCTTCCTAGGTATCATATCGTTGTTTCTGGAAAGTCTGTGACGCTGATGACTGCATAGGATGTCGAACCTTTGTCAGTTTAGGTCCATACCTGTGAGTGGGAGGGTTTTTGCAGGAAACTTGACTTCCAGCCTACCCGGTATTTTGGTTTTCTCTCGTCAGAGCAAACTTATCCCATCAGCAGCGCAACAGTATTTAGAGCTTTGTGGAGGCTGTGGTCCCGTGTTTGTTGCATCAGCATTTTGCATTGCATTTCATGTGCATCTTGTCATTCTGTTCTCATCACGAGGGATGTGATGAAATTTGACTCTATCAAAGAACGGTAACAGTCTTCTAGCATAATCTCTGTATGGGACCAAATTATCATGTCGAGTTACCCACTCTCCAGTGATTTGATGGATTACCACTGCAGAATCACCGAACACATCCAAATTCTTAATTCTCAAATCGATTGCTTCCTCAAGACCCATAATGTCAGCCTCATTATTAGTACACTGGAATGTTAATCTGGAAGTAAATGGGAAGTGGGTCCCTTGAGGAGTCACAATAACAGCACCTATCCCCTTTCCATGAGCGTTGACAGCTCCATCAAAAACTAAACCCCATTGAGAACCTGGTTCTGGCCCTTCACCATGCACGAGTTCTTCACATTCCTTCATCTTTAAAAATATAACATCCTCGTCGGGAAAATCATCGTTTGAGGGTTGATAATCCAAAATAGGCTGGTGAGCCAAATGATCAGCCAAAACACTTCCTCTCACAGCTTTCTGAGTATGGTACTCGATATCATATTCAGACAACAACATCTACCATCTAGCAATTCTCCCAGTCAAAGCGGGTTTCTCAAATATATACTTGATAGGATCCATCTTTAAAACTAACCAAGTGGTGTGATTTAACATATACTGGTGCAAACGTTTGGCGGCCCATGCCAAAGCACAACAAGTCTTCTCTAACATAGTGTATCTTGTTTCACAATCAGTAAATTTCTTGCTCAAGTAATAAGCGACATGGTCTTGCTTTCCGGTTTCATCTTGTTGACCGAGTACACAACCCATTGAATCTTCCAAAACCGTCAAATACATAATCAAAGGTCGGCCTTCAATTGGCGGTATCAGGATAGGTGGTTCAAGCAAATACTCTTTGATATTATCAAAAGCCTTTTGACAATCTTCAGTCCAAGCATACCCTTGTTCTTTCCTCAGAAGCTTGAAAATAGGTTTACATGTAGCAGTCATGTTGGATATAAACCTAGAGATATAATTCAAACGTCCCAAAAATCCTCTGACTTGTTTCTCGGTGGTGGGAGCTGGCATTTCCCAGATAGCTTTCACTTTATCGGGGTCCACTTCAATCCCTCTTTGACTGACAATAAAACCAAATATTTTCCCTAACCGTACTCCAAATGTGCATTTGTTGGGGGTTCAGACGAAGCTTGTATTCCCTCAAACGACCAAATAGCTTAGACAGGTGTTTAACATGATCATCTTCAGTCTTCGACTTAGCTATCACATCATCCACATAAACCTCAATCTCTTTGTCCATCATATCAGGGAACAAATTAGTCATAACCCTCTGATATGTTGCCCCCGCATTCTTTAATCCAAACAGCAAAACTCTGTAACAAAAGGTGCCCCAGGGTGTGATGAATGACGTCTTCTCTCTGTCCTCGGGAGCCATTCTAATCTGATTGTAACCTGAAAAACCGTCCATAAAGGAGAAAACCCCATATCTTGCGGTACTGTCAACCAAAATATCAATGTGAGGTAACGGAAAGTCATCTTTCGGACTGGCTTTATTCAAATCCCTGTAATCTACACACATGCGAACCTTACCATCCTTCTTCGGGACGGGCACAATATTAGCCAACCAGAGCGGATATTCGGCAGTGACAAGGAAACCTGCATCAATCTGTTTTTGTACTTCTTCCTTAATCTTTAGAGCCATGTCGGGTCGAGTCCTTCTAAGCTTCTGTTTTACTAGTGGGCACTCTGGTTTCAAAGGTAGACGATGTTCAACTATAGCAGTGTCCAATCCAGGCATATCTTGATATGACCAAGAAAACACATCAACAAACTCTCCAAGCAAATCAATCAGCTGTTTCTTCACATCAGGTTTGAGCAAAGCTCCAATTTTCACTTCTCTATGGATTTCTTCTGTTCCCAAATTGATTACTTCCACCGGCTCCTGATGAGGTTGGATAGCTTTCTCTTCTTTCTCAAGCAGCCTGGAAATCTCTTTTGGAATATCATCTTCTTCGTCCTCGGCTTCGTACACAGGAAACTCGAAATTCAGAGAAGGCAGTGGATCATTATTCCCAGGATGTAATATATGTAGCAATCTGCGCAAGCGATATGATTTTTAATAAGTTTTCGTAAAGTGTAAAGTGTGTGTACACAAGATGCTACTTATCATTTCCCAACGTCGTAAATAAATATAAAAACACAAATGAAAATTAAAGTAATTTATTGATGATAGCAAAACCAAAAGGACACGCCCAACAAAGTCACCTTTGCCTTGGGCAGAGCAAAGGGAATTGTTAAAAGTAAGCCCTAACAAATGCAGTTTCTCCTTAGGCAGAGCGAAAATTTTAAAAACAAATGCTTTACTTAGATATATGAACGACAACAAGGGCTTTAACCACACTCCAGTTCTTAACCAAAACACCTGGGGTTACAAAGTCTGGAACATCCCCATCTGAATCTTCCTCGGTAACAACATAAACTCCAAAGGTATAGTCAAACTCGTCTGAAACATAACCTGGATCATCCATGTAGGGCTCATAATCTTCATAAGGAATGGAGGACCTTACAGAACCATCTGATATGTAGCCTTTAAGCCCATCCACTACGGAACACTTCATTAATCAGCGAAAACCCTTGACTCTTGGTAGTTTGTTGAGCAGCACTGCTGATGAAACCAAGACCTTCCTTATTTTTTTTTCTGGCAAAGACAACACTTTCCCCCAAATTGTCTGATGACCACTGTTCACTACTCGCTGCGCATCCTTAAATGATGACATAGATTCCTGAGATTTCCGGACCCCCTCGCCCACAATGGACAAAGCTTGAAATTGCGTGCCAACCTCTTCCTCAGCTTCGACATACGAGAATGATGACAAGTGACTCACCACCAAGGCTCTTTCTCCACAAACTATAACCGTTTTCCCCTCAAAAACATATTTCAGCATCTGATGCAAAGTGGAAGTAACTGCCCCAGCTTCATGTATCCATGGCCTCCCTAGCAAATAGCTATAGGCGGCACGAATGTCCATGACTTGAAACGTGATCATAAAAGTCTGTAATCCAATAGTCATCGGCAAATCCACCTCACCAATTACTGTTTTTCTAGACCCATCGAAAGCTTTGACGATAACATGACTTGGCCTCATCGGCGGTCCCTGATAGGATAGGTTATATAGAGTAGTTCTAGGCATCACGTTTAGAGAAGATCCAATATCAACCAACACACTGGACAGGGAGTCGTTTCTGCAGTTCACAGAAATATGTAAAGCCATGTGTTGCACCCTAAAATTTGCTCAACCTTATTCACTTGGTTTATGTTTCAATATCATTAGCATTTGCATATAGAGTCATGTACATAGCCTAACCATCTGCATAGTATAAGCATAACAAGTCATCCAACAGGGGACCAAGAATTATTCTCATCTCTGTGAGCCTATCAAGAGGTTATTATTCTAATTCAATCTCATTCAAGTCATCAGAAAGAATTTGAAAGCTGAGAAGTCAATGGATCAAGCAAGTGCATCCATCTCTTATCTGAGGGTATCTGGGGATCATCAAGGAAAGTGTGAGCTGTGGGTTGAGCATGGAGAGTATCTAGACATCTTGGGAGACTTAGAAAGTCATTTGGAGAAGGAGACAAGTCATTGGTGTGATCACAAGAATTGCAGTTGAAGACAGTCAACTAGGGTTTCATCTGGGGTCAACTCTAGGTCAACTCTAGGTCAATTGACTGATTGAAGGGCATCAAGGCCTATTTGAGAGATGTGGGAGTCATCATTTGACATGTAGATATGGATGTGGTATTGTGCCAAGAAGAAATCAAGAGAAATCAAGGAGAAGAGGAGTTTCTAAATTAGGGTTTCTGTGTAAAATCCCCTAGTTTAGGTCAAATTTCCAAGCAAGATAAGTCAAAATGCAAGCTTCAAATGGATCCTTGGCCAACATGAAACTTGTAGAGGAGCTCAAGACCTTTAATTTGAGTGGTCGAAGACATCAAGGAGATTTATAGAACTCAAGTTATGGTCCTTGCAAGTTACAGGTCATTTGAGGTATCTGAAATTTTGTCTGTGAAAGTGACTTGACTT
This sequence comes from Lathyrus sativus, assembly GCA_963859935.3. Taxonomy (NCBI): domain Eukaryota; kingdom Viridiplantae; phylum Streptophyta; class Magnoliopsida; order Fabales; family Fabaceae; genus Lathyrus; species Lathyrus sativus. The sequence continues at coordinate 227,934,081 of OZ012738.1, forward strand.
CCAAGCTATTTTTACCCCTCAAGGAGATTTCAAATGAATTTATGGTAAACATAAGAGTTGTTCCTCATTTTCTTAGATTTCTATAATGGTATAGTATGCCTTCATGTGATTTGTGGAACTCTACTTATGGTCTTGGAAAGCAAAGGGTATTTTGGTCATCTGAGAATTACAGGTCATTTCAAGCCTATGCCCAAAACTCATACAAGGAAGCTTCAAATGGAAAACTTTACAACACCAAACTTGTTCCAAATGACATTTTGAGTCTAGAAAAGTGACCATGAGAGATTGGAAAGATTCATAGCACCAGGTTTCAAAATTGTTGGATTTAATGAATAAAAATGACTTAAAAAATGAGATTTTTCATATCTTGGCCAAATGAGGTGAAATTATAGGTCATTTTGAATGGAAAGATCATTTTGAGAACATTGGCTAAAGTAGAATTTTGAGCTTGGTTCACATTTTGGAAGTTATTCATGGTTACTTGTAATGGAAGATACATAAACCAAATCCAAGGGAAATCATACAAGGGAAGTTTCTCCAAGTTTCTAGGAGGTTCTATTCTCACTATATATTGATATGAGTAACTCCATGCCATGGTTGGTGATCACATTTACTCAAAGCCACAAGTTTCACACACTTTCTCCAATTTGCAAAAGCATCTCAAACTCTCTCAAATCTCCATCAATTCCCACATTTCTTGATTTGATCATCATCTAGATCATTCATAGATCAGAATTCCATCAAAGATTTGGTTGAATTGAGCAAGAATCGTGCTATCCATCTTCATCATCCAAGTTGCAAGAAGGTTTCAAGTACAAGATTCAAGGAGTTTGCACAAGATCCATTGCATACAGAACTCATAATCAAGGTCACTGATCAATTTCCAATCACTGCAAGCATCAGATCCAAGGGTTTCCATAGCTGTTTTCACCATTTTGCACCAGGTTAGATTTCTATTCGAATTGCTTAGTTTAGTTAGAATTATAGAGTTTTGTTAGCATAGAATGGTTAGGCATAGTTAGATGATTGATTTTGGTGAGTTTGAAGAAGTTTCATGAAGGTTGATCATAGTGCACCAAATCTGTTAGGATTGATAACTCATAGGTTATGGCAAGATAATCCTAGATGAATGGCTCAGGTTGATTAGCATGGCTTGTAGATCATTTTAGGGTAAAAATTAGAAAGAATTGAAGCAGTTGATATCAGGTGTTAATGGTGGATTCCATCTGTTATACTTATCGGGTTTTAGTATTGCTTGAGTTTTAGGAAGAGTTATGGTTATGGCTATGTAGAGGGAGGAATTTAGAGCAATTTTGCTCTTGGAGTCGAGAGAATTCATGGTGAAATGAGAGAGGACAGAGGGGTGGAAAGATGCGTGCATGGAAGGGGATTTTCAGAGCTAGGGTTTTGCTGGAGGTAGACGATGACCTTTGGCCGTTGGATGGGTACTTTGACCTTGACTGAAGATCAAATCGTGTGGCTAGCGTTTAAAACGAAAACGAAGGGAGATTTGAACGCCTATACGCAGCATTTCATTTATTTTGCCAGACTGGGCTCCAAAACTCATTGCTATTCGTACCCCCAAAGTGAGGCCCAATGTGATTTCAACTGAGAATCTTACTATCTGCACCGTTTTGTGTTTTTTTTTTATTTTTGTTAAAATTCTGAAGCGTGCTGGGCCTTGGTTCAATTGATATTCGCACACCCTCATCATGGCCCGTCTGCAAGTATAACTGGGCGCCCTTGCTTATAGTACCCCCCTGCCAACTTTATTTCATTTTATTTTTCCTCAAAATATTAATTCTTTTAAAAATCATAATAAATCATAAAATGCATATTTTCAATTGGTTCTTTTTGCATTATTTTCATAATTTTGTCAAGAAAATTCTCATACAAAAAATTAATAATTCATTTCATTTTCTTATTTTTGGCATATTTTTCTTTTAATTAGGTGTAAATAATATTTTGTTTAGTACATGAATTTGTTAATTTTTGTTCTAATAGTTGCTTTAATATTTTTCACCCATTCTTTTTAGGTTGATTAGTAGATAAAACTAGCTTGTATATACAATTTAGTTCCCATTTTTAGGACTTAATTTTAGGTGCTTAGTTTAGGTGTGAACAACATGAACAAAATTAGGGTTTAAGTGATGACTTAGGAGAATTGAATCATTTCCCTTAGGACTTAGAGATAGAATATGTTAGATATGGGAATTTAGGGACTATGGGTAGTTATTAGATCCCTTAGAAATCACTAGGATTCCCCTACTGCTATTAGTATATTACTGTCTATATTTGATTGCTTGGTGTGGTGTGCCCTCTGGGGATTATTGTTTGCTTGTGTGGGTACTGGGATTGCTTGGGGATTGGGAGAGCTGAAAACTTGTGATGATGAAGCCATTGGAGATCCAGAGCTTGAATACCAACTTCCAGAGTTGATGAGGAGTTTCCTGCTAGCAGCTGTTGAGGAGATTAGGGTTTAGGAGCTAGGCAGAGCTCTAGATTAGAAAGCTTGATTCTCAAACATGGAAGGTTTTGACTGCCTCCATTCCTCTCTGTGATACAGAGCCTCTCTAAGACACTCACCCCCTTCCTTTGGAAGGCTTGGTGCTACTGTCTAAGAGATAGAACTCTTGAGAGAAAATGTCTTATGTGTTAGTAGCAGTTGGTTTGCCACCCTTGGTAGTCAACTAATTGCTTAATACCCAATTCACTCTTATGATTGATCCCTCACCCTGGAGTTTTGAGACTTGAAGAAAAGCCATTGCAGATGGAAGACTGATGATCAAGACCTTGCTGGAAGGCTGTGGAGATGGAGATTGATGCTTGCTGAAGCTTGTAGCTGATTGGAGATGACTTGAAAACTGATGTGGTGCAGAGCTGCTGTGGCTGTTTATTTTTGCTGTATTTCATTTCTGATGTATTGATTGGTTTTACTGACTGTATTGTTTGTTGTTTACCCTGTTGGGTTGAAAGTGAACCCTGTTCACTTTTGCCTATTGTTTTCCAGGTTCGAGGTTGAGTGGGACTCCCTTGCCTCGCTTGTATTGCTGCATCCATGCATTTTACTGCTTTACTGTATATATTTGATATTGTTTCTGTTTCTGTCGATTCCCTTAGGATCTCTGTTTCTCTCTGCGCAAGAGAAGAGCATGATAGACACTAGGTCTTAACCCATGCATGATAACATTAGGTTAGTTTGATTCCCTTCGCAACCGTAGGTTAGAGTTCTGTCTCTTTCTTTCTCAAAACAAACAGAAAAATACAATAAGATGTCAAACGCAATAAAAGACACTTCTTCCGTAAAAGAATGTGAACTCATCAAGACGTCATTTTTGTCCGCTTGGATTGCTAATCAGAAAAACCTTTTTCAGAAGGAATAAAATCAACCAAGACAGACTGGTGTCGTACGTGGCCCGAACTACGTTTGCTCTGATCTTCCATGCAGTGTGGAAGTACGTAGGCATAGGATGCGATATCCTAGCGAGCAACCTTCCCCTCATTTCCCGTAGGTAGGCGAACTACGTTGACTCTGATTTCTCGTTCCAGACGGGAATACGTAGGCATAAAGTGCGATACTTTGCCGAGTCATTTTATTTTCATTTTATTTTCTTTTAACCCATGACCTATAGAGTAGCTAGAAATAACAATCCATACCCGAAAACAAGCGTGGATCCCGTCGAGTACGACGGACGTGAGGGGTGCTAATACCTTCCCCTTGCGTAACCGACTCCCGAATCCAGGTTTTGGTTGCGACGACCATACCTTTTCCCGTGTTGTGCGAGGTTTACTCTGAGCATTTCCTTTCCCTCCCGTGAGATAAATAACACACGGTGGCGACTCTTCTGTTCAGCCGGCGCCGATTTTTGCAGTAGCGACACCATGTTATGTTTCCTTCCTTCTTCCGGGAGATCATCCTCATTAAAACCTAGATTGTCACATGAAGTAATATTACCAATGATATTGTCAAACTGCTCCATACTCACATCTTGTTCAACATACGCTTGTTCTAATATCTTCTGGAGTGCTTCCCTATGAGCCTCAGAACTCATCAACAATTGCAAAACAGAAATCTTCGACGGGGTTTGCAGGAGCTGATATGCAACCTTATACTCACTCCTCTTAATCACCTTTAGACATTCATCTGAATTGGACAAATTGGATCCACCAGATTGCCCCATAATTGGATCCTTTGAGCCTGGTTGTTCCAATTAGACCTCTTTTTCTTTTGGTGGTATAGTCGGGTAAACTCGACCACTCCTTGTTACTCTGCTGACATCTGCAATGTGAACTACTGAAGGTACAGTGGGGAAAGGCACTTCCTTTCCATTCTCCAACATTGTAGCGTTATATCTATATGGGATAGCCTTACTAGAAGTATAAGGAACGGGTCCAGACACGTTGATTACCAACGGGGTAACAGCCGACTTTCTGCTATTATACATGATTTCGATACGCTCCACTTCTTTAAAGTGAGGCACTATAACACAAACCCCTTCGGCCCTTTCAACTGAAACTTTCTGATCATCATCTGCCAAACAGTCTTCAATCATGTTAACGGAGGGTGAACCATGCGGGGGTAACGAATTAACTTGCACATTAGGGTCGGAATCTTTGAAGGACAAAATTCCGCACTTAATGAGCCTCTGAACATCTGCTTTCATACCAAAACAACTCTCAATATCATGCCCTGGAGCACCCTGATGATAAGGGCAAAACTTGTCAGCTCTATAAGAAGGAGGAGGATTTGCGGGGACCATAGGTGGAGCTTTTGTTTGAATATGACCCTTCTGGAACAAAGCTGGAAACAAATCAGCATATTTCATAGGAATAGGCTCAAAGTTTATCTTTCTATACACACGACCCTGATTGTTGAATGGTCGATTTTGTTGATGATACTGTGGATTTTGCTGAGGATGTGGCTGTTGAGCACTGGGGGGCTGAGGTTGCTAATATGGTTGCGAACTTTGTTGAGGCTGATAAGCTGGAGCATTAAACACTGGTGATACCGTAGCAACTTAGTGTGATGGTGAATACCTTTTTCTAAATTGTCCCTTTTGAACGGCATTTACACCTTGCTCTTTTTTCTTCACAAAACCACTCCCATACTTCTTAGAAGCATTCTCTTCTTTAGCCAATCTTCCTTCACGGACACCTTCTTCTAAACGCATTCCCATGTTAACCATTTCAGTAAAGTCACTGGGTGCACTGGCTACCATCTTCTAATAAAAGAAATACCAAGGGTCTTCAGAAAGATCTTGGTCATCTCTTTTTCTTCTAATGGTGGTGTGACTTGCGCGGCCAACTCGCGCCAACGTTGAGCATATTCCTTGAAATTCTCCTTATCTTTCTGTGTCATAGCCCTCAATTGATCACGGTCAGGAGCCATGTCCACATTATACTTATACTGCTTAACAAAGGCTCCTCCTAGATCATTGAAAGTCTGAATCTTCGCACTATCCAACCCCATGTACCATTTGAGTGCAGCGCCTGTTAGACTATCTTGGAAATAATGAATGAGCAGTTGATCATTATCAGTTTGGGCAGACATCTTCCTGGCATACATAATAAGATGACTCTGAGGGCAGGTATTCCCCTTGTACTTCTAAAAATCAGGGACCTTGAATTTCGGCGGAACCTTGACATTTGGGACCAAGCATAGCTCAGAAGCGCTCTTTCCAAACAAATCCTTCCCACGAAGAGCCTTCAACTCCTTTTGCATTTCAAAAAATTGGTCATGAAATCCATCCATCCTTTCTTCCAAACCCACAGTTTCGGTCGGCGACCCTTGTAGAATTGGCTCATCCAGAATATATGGAACATCATTCACATGTGGAGATGCAGTAGTCATCACAGCAGAAACTACAGGAGTAGCTTGAACAGTGGTCACAGCAGGGATCTCAGACACAGATGGACGGTAACCGGTTGAAAAGAAATTAGGAGACAATCCCCACGGGAAACCTTGAGGCATACTGTAGGACATTTCAGCAACAGAAGACACCACTGGGATCGGTGCTGGCGTCACTTCAGAGATCATAGTCCTCGGAACCTCTTGGTTGTTGATCGAGGCTTGATTGGACAAAGCTTCAACTAAACCATTCAACCTCTCCAAACTTTCCTTCAGAACTGCAACTTCATCACGGAGTACTCTGTTCTCTTGTTCAAGTTGATCCATCTTCTGGCGTTGACTAGCTCGAGTGTTGTATCGGTGATTCAGCTTGTCTGTGGAGATGAAGCAAGAGTGAGACCCTAGAATGCAAACAATGCTATGCTTATGCAAAATACAAATGAGTATGAAACTTCAAGAAACTCAAATTGTTTTCTGGTATTGTAACATTAGAAAAAAAACTTGTTTTATTTTGATATTCGAAGCATTACAAAGCAGAGTATTCTTTTAAGAGTTTATTATATTGAACCAAAAGCAAAAGAGAAACTCAGAGATTTACTCCTTATGCTCCTTCTGTGCGCAAAGTTATTCTTCTAACTGGCTGACACGTTCTTGTAACTCGGCCTTCTCATTGATGAGTCGATCGACACACTCCTTCCAAGCCATAGCAGCTGGGGGAAAATCCTCGCTGGTGACAGCTCTTGAAGAGGTGTGAGAGGAAAATAAATCCTCTCGCGCCTTCCTTTTCCTTGCAAATTCTATCTCTAGCAGCTTCTGGGACTTCTCCTTCTCTACCTTGAGGGTGAAAAACTTGTTCCTCCAAGCGGCTTTCAGTTTTTGAGCCTCATCCAAAGCGGCCTTCAACTGATCTACTTCGCTCACATCAAACCAGTCAGGATCATGAAAAGCCAATACCATGGGTTCATGAAAAGGAAATGGCATCTTGAGGTCAAGAGCTCTTTCTCGCACCCAATATAGATATTCTTCAGAGACAGCACAGTTGGGGTATCCTAAAGTGGTCTTTCCTTCCTTATTGATGTATCCCCATGCATAAATTATGACGGTCTTCAGGTCTGGATCTTCTCCTTCCTTGAGAAAGATCCCTTCTAACAGAGCTTGGTCAGGTACTTCGGTCATGGGATGCCCAAATTGGAGGCGGGCCAAAGCAGGGTTGTAACTTATGCATCCTTCTCTCCCAATAAGCGGTATGCTAGGGAATCCTCCAATGCTGGGAATCATACATATACCTCCATAGGTAGGGTCGTACCACACAATGTCAGAGTGAGTAAGGGCCATAACTATCTCGGACCAATGGGGTGATTCTACCTCTTCCCAAATAGACGGATGCCGAGTCAGGCGAGCAATAAACCATGAATATAACAGAGCAGTACAACAAATGATATGTCCTCCTCCTTCGGCATTCTTCGAGTGGATTGAATAATATGTGTCAGCTAACAAAGTAGGGACTGGGTTCTTAAGGATGAACAGCTTAATTGCATCCAAGTCAACAAAATCGTCGATCTTTGGGAACCAAAAAATCCCATAGACCAACAAAGCAAATGTGGCTTCCAAGATAAGGACTTCTCCTCTTTCAGCATGGTAACGAATTTTTCAGATCAGGAAAACAGCTGGGAATCCAAGGACTCCTTCCTTGGTGATTAAGTGCGCTTGAACATCTGCTGAACTGAGATTAGTAGCGTTGGCAATTTCTTGGTGACTGGGTATCTCTTCCTGGCCGGTGAATATAGGTCGGGCCGTCACAGGCATCCTCAAGAAATCGGAATACTCTTCCAGAGTCGGCATCAACTGGTAATCCGGAAAAGTAAAAGAATGGTACAACGGGTCATAAAACTGAACAAGAGTCTCCAACAGGCCTTCTTTCATCTTGAGCTCGAGGAAACGGAAGACTTCTCCATATTCTGTTGCGAAGGCGTGACGGTTCTCGATGAGATCTGCTAGTTCTCTTAAGCTTTCAATGTTAGGACTCTGAAAAGTGTACTCCGATGCTTCTCTCTTAAAATCCTTTGTTACAATACCTGTAAGGATGAAATTGAGTTTCTTGAAGTGAGCAAAAGAAAGAATGCAATGCAAGATGAATAGGACTTCATGGGATCCCAATCTATTTATAAATATTGCGGTAAAAGAAAATGTTTTTATTAATTTTGAAACGGAATACAAATAATTGCTTTTAAAAGTCCCAAATAAATAGCTAAATAAAAGCTAATGAAAGCCCTAAAGGAGTTTTGAATTCCGCTGCTTGAGCTCTTCTTCCAACTGGGTCTTCTCACGGATAAGGTTGTCCACAATCAGCTTCCAAATAGTACATTGTGGGTCGGAGAAAAATAAGTCCTCCATGGCTTTCCTCTTCTTACAAGGAAGTAATTCTTCATCCTTCAACTGTAGTTGCTTCTGAAGTTCATCCTTCTCTTTCTGAAGTTCATCTTTCTGCTTCTGAAATTCATCGTTTTCTGCGACCACTACTTGATACTTGTTCTTCCATGACTCTAGCTCACGTTGCGACTTCCTCAAAGCGACCTATAACTTCTCAGCTTCGGACATAAAGACGTAAGTGGGCTCCCTTCTCAGAGGTATAGGATCTTGACGAGAATAAGGCATCTTCAATTTGATTGCTCTCTCTCTGACCCACTGAAGGTAGGGCTCCAAGGACACACAATTAAGCTTCCCAAGGCTTCTCTTGCCTTTCTTGTGCAAATGATCCCATGCAGCCAAAATCTTGTCTCGGAGTTCCTTGTCATCCCTAAATAAAATGCTTTCCACCTGAACACTCTTAGGTGACTCCTTCAACGGTAATCCCAACTGTCGGCGAGCTAAGACTGGATTGTAACTGATCCCTCCATTAAAACTGAGTAACGACACATTAGCAAAGTCACCACAACCATCAACAATTAAAGTCCCATCATACACTCGGTTATACCAATCAATGTCTGAGTGGGTCAACGCCATGACTCTCGGAGATCAAAGTTCCTTGCCGATATTTGTAAAAGAGCTGGACTTCAGTAAGTGTGAAATAAACCACATGTAAAGCAAAGGTACACAGCAGGTAATCATTCATCTACCATAAAGATTTCGGAGATGTACAGAATGATAAGTATTTCCCAATAGAGTTGGCACTGGGTTATTCTTTAGAAAGATCTTGATGGCATTAAAGTCGACAAACCCTTCAAATCTTGGGAATAGAAATACCCCATAGACAAGTAAGGCAAAGATTGCTTCGAACAGGGTCTTGTTTGTATAATCAGCATAAAACATAGCCTTGCTGATTAAGAAATCTGTAGTTAAGCCTAAAATACCACCCTTACTAATTAAGTTTCTCCTGACGTTGGATACTTTCAGATAAAGAGCTTTAGCAATATCTCTTTCCTCAGGGTCCTTCTCCAAGAAAGGGAAGGGAGATTTTTCTAGGATAGGTAGACCAACCAAAAAGGAATACTCTTCCAATGTAGGTAATAGCTGAAAGTTGGAGAACGTAAAATAGTGATAAAGTGGATCATAAAACTGCAATAAAGTGGAAAGAAATCCTTCGTCTACTTGGCGACTCAATAAAGATATCAGCTTCCCATACTTGCTCTTGAACTTCCCTTGGTCTTTAATCAAGGTCACCAACTCCTTTAGGTCACCCAATTTAGGACTTTTAAAAGTGTACTTCAAAGTGTGTCTTTCATTAGAAGTCATAGTGACCTACAATGTTCATAAACAAAAGGGAATCCCATGAAATCTAATGCAAAATGATGCTATATGAATGCAACAAACACAAGTAAGCACGTAAGGACACACAAGGATAAACAAACAAAGGCCCTAGGTTTACAACGAGCATGGAGTCAAAGGGTATACCCATTCCCAAAGGACACGGACTAAAGGTTGATTGTACCTGCAGAACAAGGTTCTAATAAGGTTCCCAAAGTCATTAGCTCAGCTTTCAGATATTATCAACTTCCCAATTACTCGATGATTAACAATATTCTCAAGAGAACTTCTTTTGAGTGTAGCATCGCGTAGCACTATTTCGGGTGTACTTCCTCATAGTCCCGCACTACGTCCTAATAAAGGTTAAAGTGGGGTTAAAGGTAACTATGGTCCTCAATATTATAGACTCCAATCAAAAATAGTAAAAGTCTTCACAATTACTCGTTCAACCGAACTATTTTCGAAAGGGTCTCAACTGAACATGATTTTCAAGTCAACTTGGTCGGGATTCAACTCCCTATAATTCTCGTCGAACATATCACTATCCTATCTTAAGTTCACTCAAGTCCGGGTGTAGGACTTTGTCTCACCACTCAAGGATCACAACCCAAAATAAGTAAAGGACACAAACAAATAAGCAAGTAGGTAAGTAAGCAAATATATAAAGCAATAAACAAGTAAAGCAAGATAGGGAAACCCACTGAGTGTCCCCAGTGAAGTCGCCATTTCTATCACGGTGAAATTTGGATACCAAACTATTGATTAGTTTGAATCTTTATTTGCAACCGAACTTTGATTTTGTCCAAAGGAAAGGATAAAGATCGAAATTCCCACAATGCAATGCAAATGCAATGTTTAGAGAGTTTTAGGTTCGGGGGTTGGTTAAACTTAGGGAAGGTGCTAGCATCCTAAGTTTCTGTAGTACTCTACAGGAACCTCTTGTTTTATGTTTGTTTATTGCTAAGGTTTATCCACTTAAGGGTTGAAAGACCTAGGTGGTTTATTTCTAAGTATACTCGATAAGATATCGCATCTTATGTCTACATATCCTTACGGGAGAGGAATCAGAGTATTTTGTAGTTCTCCTATAGGGTTTGAGGAGTTCTTTGACTGTGGTCAAAGTTCCTATGGGTTTAGGGTAGTTGATTGATTGATTTTAGGAGAAGATATGAGTTGTCATTTTAAGGGAGATTTAACCGCCACAAATTGTAGGAAAATAGTCTTTGCATCGTCTTAAGAGAAGGGCTCAAGTACTCGGATATTGATCGACGATGTACGCCTCTATCTCTCTTAAGGAAAAGTTCCTACATGTTGTATTGATGTGGGTGGAGATTCTATCTCACTTAAGATGACTAACATCTATTTCTCTATTGTGTTTGAATATTGTTTGATTTGAGTTGTTTGTGTTTATATCTAAGTTGTAAAAGATAATGGTCCTTCCTATGGGGTAGGATCTATCTTAAAGATCGACTTGAATGGGATCAAGGATCATAGGGGAGAATGATGCAAATGGTGTGCACTACACACAAGTGTTGACTCATGTGTAGGGTTTTCCTTTGGACGAAATGCAATGCGAGAAAGCTAAATTGCGATAATATTAAATTGCGGAAAGTAAAGCCATACATATGCATGAATGCGCTAAGTGCAAGTGAGTGAATGGTGAATGTGCGAACGGATGTAAGCGTGCACGATTGAATTGGATTTACGGGAGGATTGATTAAGTTGTAGGATATTTATAAATTTTAGGCGAGATTGATTTTAAGGGGATTGATTTGTTCCTAAGGTGAAATTGATTTGAGACAACTTGGATTAACTTAAATATTTTTATTTTGATGAGGTTGGTCTTAGTGAAAGTTATTAGACTTATTGGTGAAATTATATTGGATTATAAATGGGTTTCTTATTAAATAAATAGTTTTATTTATAAATTATATAAAAAGGTTGTCATTATTTAAATCAAATTTATTTAGAAAAATAAGTTATTGGTGAATAATTAAATAAATACAAGTTATCATGAAAAAAGGTTTCTTATTAATATGTGGTTTTTGTTATTAGATAAGTAGAAGCTATCTTAAATTAAGAAATAATTTTACAAATAATTTTTAGTTGTTATTATTAGTAAATAAAATATGAGTTATTTAAAAAAGAGTTTTGGTGATATTATTAAGAACATGAATACAATATATTATTATATTAAGTGACTAGAATAAAATGATCATTAAATAAATGGTAATGTAAAGAAATAATTAATTAAAGGGGAGCTGATTAAATAAATAACAAATTAATTTGAAGAAAAAAAAAGGTTAAATTAAATAAAAGGTTTTATTAGTTGGTTTACTAATTAAAGGCTGATTAAAAGACTAATAAAAATTTAAAATAATTAAGTTAGTAAAAGTTAATGATTAGATTAGTAACAAATTAATTAAAGGTGAGTTAAATTAGTGTTAAGTGAATTATTATCTGATTAAATGGCAAATTAAAGGTTTTAAATGAGATTAATGGGGTTAATTAAGGGTTAAGTTGGCTTACGTACGTGTGGGTGCAATGTGTTATGGTGGATATGCACGATATGAGCCGTGAGATCAGGGTCTGATGTAGATCGTGTGGCTGTGATGTGCAGGTGTACGATGTGTGTGTGTGTTGCATACATATGAATACAAGTTAATAAACAAAAATAAAAAAGAAAAGAAAAAGAAGAACCCTAAATCCCAGAAATTTCCCAAAATCCCAAATCGACGCCCGACCTCCTCTCTCTCGACTATCTCCCTCGTCGTTTTCGTTCTCTTTCACCCCTTCATCGTTTTCGTTCTCCTTCATCCTTTCATCATTTTCGTTCTCTTAAACCTGAAACACAAGTCAAAATATCAATAGTTCCATAATCGTGACAAGAAAAAAGATTTACCGAAGGTTAGGGACGGCGGCGGGTTTGAGATTCCGTTGAGGGATTCGCAACAGGGGCTTCAACGGCGCGGTTGACGAGCTTGCGAGTCCAAACGGCGCTTCCGACGACACCTGCAGAAAAAGATAAGATTTTCGATTTCTAGGGTTTCTGGGCTTTGGGGATATTTGCAGTGTTTTTCCAATTCGTTCATTCTTTGTCTCAAATCCCTCGTTTTTATAGGCGAACTGGGCCTCTCCTTCATTCAAATTGAGTTATTGTGATAAAACAAACCTTCCAAATCGGGCACTTTTTGTCTGAATCTCGTTTTGGGAAGAATCTTGAAATGCTTTGTCTCATTATTCACATTAACAATAGATTGATTTGGTGATTAATGTGAGAACCTGTTTGCTCGATTTGGCAGGTGTGGATACGAGGATAGGGGCAATTCTGGAAATTACACCAGTTCTCCCAAATCGTCTCAACATCCTTCCACGTGGAACTCTTTGTAAACGAGCAATGGGAAATTACGGTAAGAGTTTCAGAAAGTTGAATTTCCATGTGCAAACTTACAGTCAACACCTTTAGGGAATTGGTTCTTGGCTTCCTAACATTCCCTTATCTTTCTGTGTTCTCCGCAGGTTTTCTCAAGGTTTTCTTCAAGTGTGGAAGCAAAAGAAGGTATCAGTTCCTGCTGATGAAGGTGGCTTTGGCTTAAGTCCGGAGTGTAGGTTGGTAGTTGCAATTGAAGAAAAGTTCTGACAACTTCCTTTGTTGTATGTTGAGCTTGCCTTGGAAATGGATTCTTTGGTTCCTTGAAATTGGTTATTGCCGCTGACTCCTCCTGCTGAGGAGCCTCTGAAGGAGATAGCTGCTAAAGTAATTAAGATGTGCACAAACTGGACCACTGAAGTCTTCCAATAAAAGAGAGGCTGATATCCCAAGAGTTGCAGCTTTACTAGAGATGAATTCGTTTGTCAACGAGTGTTTGGAATTTGAGGAGACACAACCTAAAAGAGCTGAGGTGAAGCAACCTAAAATAGACTTCCCTGTTTTGGTTGTTGATGGGCATAAGCAGAGTTTTGACCTGAGGTAATATATTGCTGAAACACCTTTGGCTTAACACTTATTCTTTGTTGCATTTCACCTCACTAATGTTCATTTGGTTAATCTGAGGTTGTACTAACAGCTGTGGCTTTTCCTGGCTGGTGTAACTGCTGGTGCACAGGCCTGTTATGTCTTTCTCTTGGTTTGCAGGCATCGCAAGAGTTGTAAACGATAAGGAATTCCCACGGTCCACTCGCTGTGTCAAACTTTGAGAGCTCAACCCACTGCTATTAATTCCTTATCAGGTGAGCTTGTTCTCTAAGTACCCGTACTGATGATTTTGAAAGAAGCTGATGAAAGTTACTTATCTTCTTGTGTTTCCAATTAAGTATATTTTACGCTTTCTGAACATTTTTTCATATGTAATTCAATCTTTAGCAACATCAGGCGCAAAATGTGATTCTCCGCTCCCAAGTGAATCCAGCGAATCCAGCAAATTCAGAGGAGCAGTAATTAGTGCTTTGGTCTCCACTTTCTTCTTTATTGTTCATGAGGTCTCGAGTGTTGTATATTTGTTAAATGCTCTGATCACTAGTTGTGCTGCATTGCAGGTGTTGGGAGTTTTGAGTGCTGATCGCAAATGCCTTCGAGCCATCGGACAGTAGACTAATCTGAAGTTACTCATCCACACCTTCTTAAACAATAATGGTAAGGTATACTAATTGTCAAATTTGAAATGTGCATTTAGGACCGTAACTGTGCTCTTGCATAACTTCTAAGCAACTTCTTATGTACTGCAGGATTGAGAACTTTAGCGAAGAAGATATGCCAGGGTCTGGTGCCGTTGCTCTGGAGTTATCATAAAAACAGAGATGCAAGTTCCAAGCTGGTAAGTATTATGATTATGCTCGACATTCTCAATTGCCGTAAATATTTACTTTATTTATGTGCTTGAGATCTCCTTCATTTCAAAACTGTATCATAAACAGGTAATCGGTATGGCCTTCACATCGAATTTCTTTGATACCAAGTGAAGACTCATGTGTTGCTTGCGTTTACAGGGACAACTATCAGCTTAGCCATACACCAGTCTTCATTGCTTGCCGGATTCTTGAATATGTTCCTCATCAATCAATCTTCTATCGTCACGCTCGTGATGTCAACCTCTCTACTTCACTAGCTAACAACCAACACCTCCATATCCACTCGTCGTGGCAGGTGCAGCACGTGCATAGAGAGAAACCAAGCTTTGCTGGCAGAAGTTTGCATAGCTCAAACAAAAGCAATTCCAGGGGCTACGTATTGCTTTATTCTTATGTGATGATGTGGTGTTTGTAGCAGCTTACGACTTGTACCTGCTCTTGTATTAATATAAATGACTTCTTTTGTAATGTCTTTTGAATTAAGGTGAATAGCCTTGTCTTAGACTTATGGCTTTGTGATGGTTAGAAAAATGTATGGCTTAGGCAAGTGTATGATGTTATGATGTTTTCATTAGCAGGTAGTTTCTTATTTGAGAAATTGTAGCAAAGTGATTATGGCCTTATGTTGTAGCACAAAACAATCTTGTCGTGGCTTCATAAATCTGAGACTTCATTCATAATACTTCTTTGTGTACTTATAGCATGAGTTATATATCATAAATTGCCCTTAGCCATGTAGCATAAAGTTTGGTGGGCTTTATTTCAAGGCTTGCAAACTCGTCGCCCTTCACATTCCGTATCGTGGGTTTAGAAACAAGAGCTGGGGAATGGGATTTATTTTGGAACGGATCATTCTTGAATCAAAGGGCCCCCTAGCCTTCCATGTCATGTTGTCCATAGTTAAATCATGAAAATAGTCTCATTCCAATTGAAGAGATTTTAGTCCACAAGAAACACTTTAGATTATTAGAAACTAGATAATCCTTTAGATGATGGTGATCTCAACACAAGAATTATTCTCCGATGAACCCTTAGGAATAAAGGGTGCAATTTGAAATGTAGCTTGTTATGTAGCTTCAGTCAGTCTTCACCTGATCATGCCTTAATAAGAGGACATTCAATCCCTAGGTCTCTGACTAGGAACAAGAGTGCGACTTCCACTTGAAGTCCTCGCACCTACACCAACTAGTTAGTCATACTAATCATACATACAAAAATAAATAATAAAAGGAAAAGCAAGAGTGAAAGCACAAAGAAGCGGGATCTTATGTGTTGCACCCTAAAATTTGGCCAACCGGTGCCACTCTCGGTTTATGCTTCGACGCATTTTCGCATTAGCATTTGCATACTGCATATAGCGCATTTATTCAATCATGGTGATTTTATCGGGATTACAGCCCTGTTGTCGCTTTTCAGGTGTTTCAGGCCGGTTCGGATAATCGAAGGTTATTTTGAGAGGTCGCGCGCTTCCTGGGTGTTTTCAGTTTATGCAGTGTTTTTTTGAGTTTTCTCGGTGTCGGGATTTACTGTTTTGCTTCGATCTGGTCTCGTGTTCTTTTTTTATGTTGGTTATTTGCCTTTGTTTGCATTTTTTAGAATTTAATAGCCTTTTGTGGATTTTTAATAGGCTTTATAGATTTTCTAGGATTTAATTAGATTTTTTTAGCATTTTTAAATAGATTTAAACCTTTTTTAGAATTTTTAAATTGTTTTAATAGATTTTAGAATAAATTTCTTTTTAGGTATTAAGTTTTTTAGATAAATAGAATATTTCTCTTATTAGGTTTTTTTAAGTAGAAATTAAATAGTATAGATTTTATTAGAGATTTAATAGGATTTTAATAGATTTTTTAAATAGAAATTCTTAGAGTTTTTTTTTAGTTTAGATATTAGTGGAATTAGTAGAGTTTTATTAGTTTAGAAATTAATTGGGTTTAATAGAGTTTAGCAAGATTTTAATCATCTTTTAGATTTAATTAGGATTTTAATCTTTTAATTTGAGTTTGTTAGAATTAATTAGGATAGATTAATTTTCATTTAGATTTAATTGTTGTGTTAATTTTTAGTTAATTAGGTTTAGTCTTTAATGAGTTTCTTAATTGAGTTGATCCTTTTTTAATTCAGATTTTTCAGGGTTTATTGGCCATTTTTCGTGGGCCCAGAAGAGTTTTTGGAGGCCCAATATTCCTCAGTCCGTTTTTGTTCATTTGGTCCAAGGAAATGCCACATGTCAGCTATATAAATGATCCACGCGTGCACTATCGGAGGCCCCCACCTCATTCTTTCCATCACTCAGAATCCACACACGTGTAATCCTCTCTCACTGCCACTACCTCAGGCCACGTGTTTCACATGTATCCTCTACCCTGCCACCTCTCTATGCCACTTGTCTGACGCCAACCCTCACCGGTTGCATGGCCGGCGGCCATGCAACCACCGCCCTCAACTCCTTCCGGCAACCGTAACCAACTCACAACCACCTCCGACCACCCTAACAACCCGCCGGAAAACCCTAAAATCCCAGAAATTCATCTTCTTCTCCAGAAATTCATCTTCTCCGGTCCAAATTCATCCAACATTCATTGATCTTCATCTTCCTCCTCCGGTTAACATCATCAGATTCACCAGAAAATTGCCAGAAACACGAAGAACGCCTTCATCGCAAACCAACAGGTCCTTCAAGATCATCACGACTCCGTTCGTCGCCATCAACACCTTCATGAAATCTTCAGGTTCATCAACGTTCTTGCGTGTTCATCCAACAGATCCCCAGAAATCTCCAGAAAATCCAAAGTCTTCAAGCGATCTTCATCAACTTCATCCTCCATCAGAGTTCTTCAGCTTTCCAGAACAATCGTTCATGACATTCAAGCGAATCTCCAGATTTTTTTCAGATCCTTAACCTTCAACAAACTTCATCCAGGATAGATTTTTCCAGATCTCCGTGCGTTCATCAACGGATTGCAGGATCTTCATCAGAGCATCGCGCATGTTCGTCAATCTTCAACGGATCTCCAGATTGTTCATCAACAATCGTCATCGCGATCTTCGCAACCTCCAGAACCTTCCAAGATCAACATTGTTCATCAGCAAGAACATCGACTTCAAAGGGAAATTCCAGAAATCATCAGCGGACTTCAACATGTTCAAGAGTCTTCATCTCCTTCAAGAATGTCAAGGAAGGAGGTTGCCAGATCGCGTTTGGTTTTCTTTGTTGTTGTTTATCCGTTCATTTGTTTGTGCAGGTTTTGAAGGAAGATGAGTTGAGAGGTGATGAAACGAGAAAGGGATTAGAAAGAACGGAGGAAGAGAAGGGTGGCGACGGCGCATGAACAGTAGATTGGGGAATTAGGGTTCTGGGAAGGTGGATTGAGAAAGAGAGGAAAGTGTGGATTGGGCCTTGGGCCCATTAGTTTGTATTCGTCCGTACACACCCCCATTTCCCATGCCCCCTCCGTTTTCTGCTTGCTGAAGGACTATGGGCTGGGCCCAATGGCATTTCCTGGCTTACACCCCCCATTTCTCTTTCTACACCCCTCCCCCATTTTTTTTTGGCTGAGTTCTTGGGCTGGGCCCATGTTGCTGCTGTTTTTGTTTTTATT
The DNA here is from genome assembly GCA_963859935.3 of Lathyrus sativus. NCBI lineage: Eukaryota > Viridiplantae > Streptophyta > Magnoliopsida > Fabales > Fabaceae > Lathyrus > Lathyrus sativus. Next base: position 227,952,123 of record OZ012738.1, read on the forward strand.
ACTGCACATCCCTTGTACTGCTGTACCCCCTCCCTTTATATTTTCTTTTTTATTTTCTTTCGTATAGTTTTATGAGTATGAAAAATATTTTGAGAAAAAGAAATACAATAAAAAGAATATTGAGGAGAAAAGAAAAGAAAATATTGAAAAAGAGATATTTGGAAAAAGAAAATATAAAAAGTTGAAGAAAAAGAATATTGAAAAAATAGTGAAAAAATATAGAAAAAATATATGAAAGATATTTTGAAAAAGAAAAGAGAAAAGAGATATTGAGAAAAAGAAGATAAAAATATTCAGTTTCACTTCAGTTCTTTTAGGACATTTTTTCAGAGTTTATTTTGCCTTTTAGAGGTAGTTTTAGAATTCCATTTGTTAGGGGACTTTTTGCACTTTTAGAGATAGTTGTAGAAGTCCACTTGTTAGGGGACTATTTTCCATTAATGTTCCAAGATAGTTGGATAGGATAGTATTTTTTAGGAGTTTATTTTCCGTATTCAATCATTGTAACCATTTTTCAGAATGTTAATAAAACGAGATTTGAGCTGTGGTCCCGAAAGTAGCCGAACTACAGCTGCTCTGATTTCTCGTACCATATGAGAATATGTAGGCATAGGATGTGATATCCTAGCGAGCACACTAACAACTAACCTTTGGTTCTCTCGCTGCTGTGCGATCGAGACTTTCCCGCTGACGACTGATGTTATCCCTTTTTCTTGCCCGAGTGCATTTGAGACCAGACCGTAGTTTTATTTCCCATAGGTTCCCGTACCTGTAAAACCAGTTTGATATCTCACTGCTGTGTGAGAATACCCAGCCTAGCCGTAGTTAGCCTGAACTACGTAAGCTCTGATCTTCCATGCAGTGTGGAAGTACGTAGGCACAAGACGCGAAGTCTTGGCGAGCCAATTTCCCTGTAGTCCCGAACTACGTCGACTTTGACTTTCTCTCTTGAGAATACGTAGGCATATAGTGCGACGCTCTATCGAGTCAATTCCCTTCCGTTTAGATTTAGCAGCCATAGATAGATTGTTTTGCATCCTTTAGACAACCCAAGCAAGCGTGGATCCCGTCGAGTACGACGGACGTGAGGGGTGCTAATACCTTCCCCTTGCGTAACCGACTCCCGAACCCAGGTTTTGGTTGCGATGGCCATACCTTTTCCCGTTTTTTGCGAGGTTTACTTCGAGCGTTTCCTTTCCCTCCGTTGGGATAAATAACACACGGTGGCGACTCTTCTGTCAGCCGGCGCCGATTTTCGCAGTAGCGACAGCTGGCGACTCTGCTGGGGATCCAACGTCCCCTGGCTGCTAAGGACTTCGATAGTTCCTTATGCATGTGGGATCCAACGTCCCCTAAGAGAGTCAATCCTAGGGCTTGTTTGCTTGTCTTTTGGGTGTTTATTTATGTATCGCTTTTATCCGTTTCCGTTATGCTGGGGAGGGTGATATTTTGAGTGATAGCCGGACCTGGGCTGCTTGAGTATGCATTTAGACATAGTTGTGGAGATTAGTGGGCGAACCTGTCTGCTGAGCAGTCAAGGGTTCCCCACGAAATTCACGCTCAGACGATGTTCTCTCCGAGGTGCTTCTCTACGGTCCTGAGGATCATATGGGAGTCCAGACGTGAGGATTGTCGACTCTGGGGACCGATCAATTGGAAGTCAGCTAAGTGAGGCCTCTTCATGAGATGACGATGCCACTCCTTCTGGGAATCGTATCATTCCTCATGAAAGTCTGTGACGCTGACGACCGCATAGGATGCCGTATCTTAGGTCCATACCCGTGAAGGGGGGGGGGGGGTTTGCGCGAATCTTGACCTCCAGACTACCAGGTATCTTGGCGTTCTCTTTTAGAGAGAACGTACCCCGTCGGCTGTGCAGCAGCATTTAGCGCTTGTTGTGGGGGCTGTGATCCCGTGTTTGTTGCATTGCATTGCATTTGCATAAGCATCTTTGCATCATATTGCATAGCATTTCTCCAGTTAGCCAGAGTTCTGATCCAGCCTTTGTTTCCTGAAGGTGAGTACCCGGAGTTTGGATTGAGCAACTGTTGATTGTCAGAAGACGACCAAGGGGTGGAACAGACTTGAGCAGATTTGAGAATCAAGCAGTGTAGTCAGTTACAGTTTGTTGCAGGAATTCCTTCAGAGATATGGAACAGAATCGGGCTGAATTGATTGAAGTCCGAAGCCAGCTGGGGCAGATGATGAGAGACATGCAAGAGATGCGTCTGGAGCAGAAGATCCTCAAGGAGGAGAATAGTCAGCTGAAGACCCAAATGAGCTTGATCATGGAAGTAGTCAAGAATGTGCTTAGGAAAGAGGATGATCAGCTATTTGAAGCCGCAGTGAAAAAGCTCGTGTCGCCTGTGCCTGTGGAACTTGAGCTTAACGAGCGTGTTGACAGACATCAGCAACAACAACAGAGGATTCAGGAGGGGAGGCCAAAGAGGGTATTTGAGGCGCCACCTTCAACGTATGCTGAGCTCTTTCAAACTTTATTGAGGTTTAAAATGGTTGAAAAGAGAATGTTGGACCCACCCACAGGAGCGCTTCCTTATGGGTACGATACCAGTAAGCAATGTGAATTTCATTCTGGGGCACTCGGACACGACATCGAGAGTTGTCAAGCTTTTAAGCACAATGTTCAAGACCTGATTGACTCGAAAGATATTGAATTCACGCCAAGCGGTGTAGCTGTACGTACTGCTCCTATCCCAGTTGATGCCAAGATGATGGATGTTTCTAAAGCTGCAGTAGGTCAGAAACGTATCCTAGACTCCATGGTGTCAGAATCTCCATGCCTACAACTGTTGCCTATTCCTGGGGCAGATCTGAGAAAGAAAATGGCTAAGCATAAGGAGTGCCTTAATCAGTACGGTGGAAGTCAAGAAACCGATGTTGTATTTGCTACGAAGGTTGTTCAACAGTCAACCCGGTACCAGTGACGACAACAACGATCTCAACAGTGGCAGAGGCAACAGCATCCCAATCAGCGAAGAGCTCAAAATCAGAGGCCGTTGAGGGTATTTAGTGTGCCTCCGATGCCATATGCCGAACTTCTTCAGGTGTTGCTACGATTACAGTTGGTTGAGAAGAGGAAGTTATCCCCGCTGACAGGTACGCCCCCAGCAGGGTATGATATTAAGGAGCACTGTGATTTCCATTCAGGAGCACCGGGGCACAACATTGAAGATTGTCTGGCCTTCAAACACAAGGTGCAGGACCTACTTGATAGTGCAACAATCAACTTTGGGCAGGAAGGGCCCAAAATCATCTGAATGAGGAGGAGGGGCTCTATAATTTGGTTGGGTCGTTGAAAGCAGATCAGGACAACATCGGGTTTCCTCTAATAACTGATTGCGAAGATGGCTGATTCAGCAGCAGGACAGATGTGAAAGCCCGACTCTCGGAAGCTGGCATTTTTCTTTGTGTTATCTTGTCATTTCTTTACATTTGTAGTTTCTTTCCTGTTTAAATTGCAATCTTGTTCGTAAAACTTGTTGTTTTCATTCAATTGATGATAATGAAATAAATATGCATGTTTTGATTAAATCCAGTCGTGTTCACTAATTGTTTTTTCAAATGTCCAATGCTTGGTTAAGAAGGATCTGAGGAGGATGACGAAATGAACGACGTGCAACTTCCGATATTGTATGCTTTTGAGATAAAAACCTGCCGATGATGTACATGCATTGTTTCAAATCCCTAAACACCGGTGATATAAGGAAGATAATCCCTTGTCAACCCCTTTGAGCCTGGTAGTAGGAGTTCTTTCTGAAAACGAAAAACCCTTCATCTTTAACCTGGGGCAGGGTAGGTGTTAGCTAATTTGGCCGAGCGTTCAAGTTGCAAAAGGAGCGTCCGTTCGAGGATCAATCACACCTCTAGAGGTCGTGCCTAAAAAACCACAATGGTTAAATCAAGAGTGAGACAGTCACATTATTCTCCAATGAGTCAGGCAACCAGTGTCACACGACTTGTTCGGAAAAAGACGAAAGCAAAAATAATCAAAAGCCCGCTAAGTCAAAACTTCAAAACAAAGGACTTAGGCAAAAATGAGGGCACCCCGCTGGACTTAAAGAAAATCAAAGGAAACTCAAAAAGAGTCAGTCCAGGCAAAAGTTAGGGATATGGAAAGAAAAAAAGATGAAAGGATGACAAAAGAAAAATCCTCGGACAAATACGAGTCGTGTGACCATAAGTGTCAAAGACGAAGAGCGAGTGGCTGTCACTCCAAAAACTCATGGTTTCTCGAACTATCACTCCTATCTTTCAGCCTCTGAGAGGTGAGCGCTAAGGTCGAATTAGCTGAACGTAGGATGGGAGAACATCAAGGAGAGTGGGTGGGTTAAAATAAACTTTGAGCCTTTATCCTTTCCTTCAAAACCGTGAACCTGACCACGTTATAACCTTCAAAAGTCCTAATTGAAGCAGGTTTGTTTCGAAAGCATACTTCGGTAAAGATCGCGTCAAAACTGACTCCTAGAAGGGTTCCTCTTACCATGTTGGTACTGATGTTGATATTCTTGATAAATGTTGTGTGCATTATATGCCATAAACTGTTTTTTCCTTTTCCCAGTGAACAGATTGGATGTCAAAGCTGTCATATGTGTTGCATTAATATGTCTTTTACGCAAAACAACTTGTTTTACTTGCGAGTAAGCGCTTGACAGCAGGAAAATTTTCTACAATGGAAGGTATGGTCAGGATAGAGTGCAGAATGCCCGAATGCTCCGCAAGCCAGGGCAAGCTACATCCAGTGATCCCCAGTCAGGTCAGCCTTTCAAAGTCAGTTATCCTGGGGCAATCGGGTTGATATTCGGTAGATATCTCGTAGTCAAGGGCACTACTCTGAATCAAATAATCAGGGGAAAAGTCATTTCAGTCAGGGGCAGGTCGTCTTAAGAGCGCAGAAGTTATTCTTTATTCGAGAAGCATTTAATGTGAAGCATCTCTCCGAACTTCAGAATACTGGGGCATTTCATATCAGACCGTCAGGGTACAGATTTTCAGATTTCCTTTTGAGGAGCATCACCACAGAGGTCCCGCAGGCTGGGGCATATCAGAAGCGAAAGGACTGTTCTTCTCCGTATCAGCAGAGTTATTCAGAGCTATTTGAGCAGATTCAGCCAATTTTCGAGTGCGAGGCGAATGTCGGGAAGTCGCGTTACTATCCCTTGACTCTTCAACCAGAAGACTGTGTATTCATACAGAATGTTTTCCAGCGTCAGTTGTACCTGGCCCATCACAGATAGCCTAAAAGCCCAAATCCATGTTGGCGGTCACTGTGAAGCCCATCCGTGTTGGCGCATCAGTTTCCAAATCCGGTCTTCATCAGTACGCAGGAAGACTCCGCCATTTTTCTCCAGCAAAGTCCAATTTTTCATTGGCACGGGTAAGCTATCCCCAGAGAAGTCCAATCATACTTGGCACATCTTATATTCCCCGACAGAGTTATATTCCCCAACAGGGTGTTACTTCAACGAGGTGCTTGGTTAAGTTCACATTTTCCCCAGCGGAGTTGATTTCACTCTTCCAGCATTTATTTTGCTGGGATAATTCTGTGATATTCGGTTTATCCCCAGCGGAGTTGGCTTCGTCTTCATCATTTATTTTGCTGAAGTGGTTTTCTGTACCCGACTTCCTCCAGCAGCCCGAGCCTGCATTAGCATGTTGCATATCATCATATCTGCATCATACTTGCATTCCATTTTCAGAATGCGTAGCATTTCCATCCTGAATGGAGCATTACTCCCTAGAAAGATTCAAACATATGCATATGCATACGAAGCATAAGCCAGGTTTTCTATCAGCCTCATATGGCACGTGAACTACTCTGTGATCAGTTCAGGGGCATTTATCCAGCAGCAGTGTTCAGACAATTCAGCAGTTTATTCGTATTTCAGATCATACAACAGTTATGCTTTGATCAATCAGTCATCTGGTATCGACAGGCTTTTCTTCCCATCAATTCATATTGACGATGTGTTCCTCCAATAAGTGGATTTCTCCGTCTATCATTAGACGTCTGAAGTTCGAATATGGCTTTCTTCCCGTCTATCAGTAGACGATGTGAAGGTTCGGGTGATTTTCTTCAGTGGGGTTTCAAGATGGGGTTTCTCTAGCAAGTGGTGTTCTTCCCGTCTATCAGTAGACGATGTGAAGTTTCGGTTGATTTTTTCCAGTGGGGTTTCAAGATGGGGTTTCTCTAGCAAGTGGTTCTTTCCGTCTAAGCAGTAGACGATGTGAAGTTTCGGATGATTTTTTAGTGGGGTTTCAAGATGGGGTTTCTCTAGCAAGTGGTTTTCTTCCCGTCTATCAGTAGACGATGTGAAGTTTCAGGTGATTTTTCAGCGGGTTTCTTATTGTCAGATCATACGGATGATGTGTCTCCCCAGCGAGTCTTCTCCGGCTATCTTTGGATGTTGAGGGGTTTCAAAGCGATCTTTCGGATAGTGGCTTTCTTTCTGTTTATTGGATGAGATGATATTTCAAGAGGGATTTCCTGATTGTCGATTCTTATTAACGACATGGCCTTTTGAAGGTGGTTTTCTTCCCGTCGGTCCTTACTGATGATGTGGCCCTTTAAGGATATTGTTCTTTCCATCAGTTCCCGTAGACGAAAGGATTCTGAAATTTGAGGGATGGTGTTGAAGTGAGTTTTGGGTGTCTTTCCGTCTATCCTTAGACGATGTGAGTATTGAATTTTTCCTGCGATTTGGGTGTCTTCCCGTCTATCTTTAGACGATGTGAGTATGGATTTTGGGTGTCTTTCCGTCTATCATTAGACGATGTGAGTATGGATTAAGGGTGTCTCTCCGTCTATCCTTAGACGATGTGAGTATTGATCTTTTCCTTGGATCATGGTGTCTTCCCGTCTATCATTAGACGATGTGAGTATGGATTTCGGGTGTCTTTCCGTCTATCCTTAGACGAGGTGAGTATTGTTTTTTTCCTTCGGGATGGGTGTCTTCCCGTCTATCCTTAGACGATGTGAGTATTGGTTTTTTTTCTTCAATGGGTGTCTTTCCGTCTATCCTTAGACGATGCGAGTATTGATTTTTTCCTTGGATTTTGGGTGTCTTCCCGTCTATCATTAGAAGATGTGAGTATGGATTTTGGGTGTCTTTCCGTCTATCCGTAGACGATGTGAGTATTGAATATTGTTCCTTCGGGATAGGTGTCTTTCCGTCTATCTTTAGACGATGTGAGTATATTTCTCTTCCTGTCTATCAGTAGGCAATGCGAGAGGATCAGGTGTTTTGTTGCAACCCTCGGGTTTGTTATCAGGGGTATCATGCAGGTAACTGGCGTTAAAATCAAGAGTTCTTTATCAGATGATTGATCAGTTTGTTGCCGTGACGACTGGGTTCGGTTCTGCATTTTATTCCCCAAGCAGTTTCGCAATTTATCATTCTGCGGTTGGCAAATTTTCGAGTTTATTGGTATTCAACCGTCTCGTACCTCTGAAAGTTTGAAGGCTGCGCGCTCTTCAACCCTTCAGGTCCAAGCCGCTTGAATAGGGGCAGCTGTTGCACCCTAAAATTTGGCCAACCGGTGCCACTCTCGGTTTATGCTTCGACGCATTTTCGCATTAGCATTTGCATACTGCATATAGCGCATTTATTAAATCATGGTGATTTTATCGGGATTACAGCCCTGTGGTCGCTTTTCAGGTGTTTCAGGCCGGTTCGGATAATCGGAGGTTATTTTGAGAGGTCGCGCGCTTCCTGGGTGTTTTCAGTTTATGCAGTGTTTTTTTGAGTTTTCTCGGTGTCGGGATTTACTGTTTTGCTTCGATCTGGTCTCGCGTTCTTTTTTTATGTTGGTTATTTGCCTTTGTTTGCATTTTTTAGAATTTAATAGCCTTTTGTGGATTTTTAATAGGCTTTATAGATTTTCTAGGATTTAATTAGATTTTTTCAGCATTTTTAAATAGATTTAAACCTTTTTTAGAATTTTTAAATTGTTTTAATAGATTTTAGAATAAATTTCTTTTTAGGTATTAAGTTTTTTAGATAAATAGAATATTTCTCTTATTAGGTTTTTTTAAGTAGAAATTAAATAGTATAGATTTTATTAGAGATTTAATAGGATTTTAATAGATTTTTTAAATAGAAATTCTTAGAGTTTTTTTTTAGTTTAGATATTAGTGGAATTAGTAGAGTTTTATTAGTTTAGAAATTAATTGGGTTTAATAGAGTTTAGCAAGATTTTAATCATCTTTTAGATTTAATTAGGATTTTAATCTTTTAATTTGAGTTTATTAGAATTAATTAGGATAGATTAATTTTCATTTAGATTTAATTGTAGTGTTAATTTTTAGTTAATTAGGTTTAGTCTTTAATGAGTTTCTTAATTGAGTTGATCCTTTTTTAATTCAGATTTTTCAGGGTTTATTGGCCATTTTTCGTGGGCCCAGAAGAGTTTTTGGAGGCCCAATATTCCTCAGTCCGTTTTTGTTCATTTGGTCCAAGGAAATGCCACATGTCAGCTATATAAATGATCCACGCGTGCACTATCGGAGGCCCCCACCTCATTCTTTCCATCACTCAGAATCCACACACATGTAATCCTCTCTCACTGCCACTACCTCAGGCCACGTGTTTCACATGTATCCTCTACCCTGCCACCTCTCTATGCCACTTGTCTGACGCCAACCCTCACCGGTTGCATGGCCGGCGGCCATGCAACCACCGCCCTCAACTCCTTCCGGCAACCGTAACCAACTCACAACCACCTCCGACCACCCTAACAACCCGCCGGAAAACCCTAAAATCCCAAAAATTCATCTTCTTCTCCAGAAATTCATCTTCTTCGGTCCAAATTCATCCAACATTCATTGATCTTCATCTTCCTCCTCCGGTTAACATCATCAGATTCACCAGAAAATTGCCAGAAACACGAAGAACGCCTTCATCGCAAACCAACAGGTCCTTCAAGATCGTCACGACTCCGTTCGTCGCCATCAACACCTTCATGAAATCTTCAGGTTCATCAACGTTCTTGCGTGTTCATCCAACAGATCCCCAGAAATCTCCAGAAAATCCAAAGTCTTCAAGCGATCTTCATCAACTTCATCCTCCATCAGAGTTCTTCAGCTTTCCAGAACAATCGTTCATGACATTTAAGCGAATCTCCAGATTTTTTTCAGATCCTTAACCTTCAACAAACTTCATCCAGGATAGATTTTTCCAGATCTCCGTGCGTTCATCAACGGATTGCAGGATCTTCATCAGAGCATCGTGCATGTTCGTTAATCTTCAACGGATCTCCAGATTGTTCATCAACAATCGTCATCGCGATCTTCGCAACCTCCAGAACCTTCCAAGATCAACATCGTTCATCAGCAAGAACATCGACTTCAAAGGGAAATTCCAGAAATCATCAGCGGACTTCAACATGTTCAAGAGTCTTCATCTCCTTCAAGAATGTCAAGGAAGGAGGTTGCCAGATCGCATTTGGTTTTCTTTGTTGTTGTTTATCCGTTCATTTGTTTGTGTAGGTTTTGAAGGAAGATGAGTTGAGAGGTGATGAAACGAGAGAGGTATTAGTGAGAACGGAGGAAGAGAAGGGTGGCGACGGCGCATGAACAGTAGATTGGGGAATTAGGGTTCTGGGAAGGTGGATTGAGAAAGAGAGGAAAGTGTGGATTGGGCCTTGGGCCCATTAGTTTGTATTCGTCCGTACACACCCCCGTTTCCCATGCCCCCTCCGTTTTTTGCTTGCTGAAGGACTATGGGCTGGGCCCAATGGCATTTCCTGGCTCACACCCCCCATTTCGCTTTCTGCACCCCTCCCCCATTTTTTTTGGCTGAGTTCTTGGGTTGGGCCCATGTTGCTGCTGTTTTTGTTTTTATTACTGCACATCCCTTGTACTGCTGTACCCCCCTCCCTTTATATTTTCTTATTTATTTTCTTTCGTATAGTTTTATGAGTATGAAAAATATTTTGAGAAAAAGAAATACAATAAAAAGAATATTGAGGAGAAAAGAAAAGAAAATATTGAAAAAGAGATATTTGGAAAAAGAAAATATAAAAAGTTGAAGAAAAAGAATATTGAAAAAATAGTGAAAAAATATAGAAAAAATATATGAAAAATATTTTGAAAAAGAAAAGAGAAAAGAGATATTGAGAAAAAGAAGATAAAAATATTCAGTTTCACTTCAGTTCTTTTAGGACATTTTTTCAGAGTTTATTTTGCCTTTTAGAGGTAGTTTTAGAAGTCCATTTGTTAGGGGACTTTTTGCACTTTTAGAGATAGTTGTAGAAGTCCACTTGTTAGGGGACTATTTTCCATTAATGTTCCAAGATAGTTGGATAGGATAGTATTTTTTAGGAGTTTATTTTCCGTATTCAATCATTGTAACCATTTTTCAGAATGTTAATAAAACGAGATTTGAGCTGTGGTCCCGAAAGTAGCCGAACTACAGCTGCTCTGATTTCTCGTACCAGACGAGAATATGTAGGCATAGGATGCGATATCCTAGCGAGCATACTAACAACTAACCTTTGGTTCTCTCGCTGCTGTGCGATCGAGACTTTCCCGCTGACGACTGATGTTATCCCTTTTTCTTGCCCTAGCGAGCACACTAACAACTAACCTTTTTCTTGCCCAAGTATAAAGGAAAAAGTCCATTTTAAATCACCAAAATTGTGAATTTTTGATATAAAGGCAAAACCAAGCATGTGACCAACCATTTTGAAGGTAAATCATGTTTTAAGACTAATGGCAATGTTAGTTTTTGGAGTTGAGGTCAAGAAATGGAAGTTATCCTTGGTTGCTTATGTATGAAGTAACACTTGCCAAACCAAGCTATGGTCAAGATACAATCCAAAGGACCATTCAAACACTTCTTATTTCTCATTTGAAGAGAAATTCAAGTCTCATTTTGGAGTTGTAACAAGGAATTCATCAGCTGGTTTTTCAACTCACCATTTTCAAAATCTCATGCCATGAGATATCAAGTTTCTCCTTGGATCCTTCTAGAAAGTTCCAGAACATTCCTTCATCCTCTATATAACCATTTTAACTGATCCAAAGCTTGGTTGGTGCTTCATTTGGTAGAAAATCTCAGAATCACTTTCTCATTTTCCTCCTGCAAATTGATTCGAATTCTCATAATTCTCCATGATTCTTTCAAGCTTTCAATCCAAATCAACTCTATAATCCTCACTGAGTGTGTAACCATCAGAATTGGTGTAGATTACTGGCTAGATCGTGTTCTTGCAAGTTCAAAATTTCATCTGCAACAGAATTTCTGTTTCAAGGATATAGGTTGTTAGAGCAAGATTCAGTGCATACAGAACCAAGAATTCAACATCTTGAACGAATCTGGAGCAAGACAAGCCCTGAATTGGAGCTTTTCACCATCTGGTTCACACATTTTCTCAGGTATGCATCTTGATCTCTACTCCTTAATTCATGCGCAATTGATTGAAATTGATAGGTTAGAATGATAGGAGATCATTAGATGAAACTTTCTGGAAGCTTTGAGTTCATTTGGTGATGATTTTTATGGTGACCTAAATTCTGCTAAGGGAGATAACTTGAGATATAGTGAGAGATAATGTTGGTTTTTTAGCAAGATTAGATCAGTGATAGGTGATGAACAAGTTAGTACCATTAATTTCATGGATTGTCAACTTTGGTTCTTGATCATATTTTGGGGGTTACCATCGGGTTTATAGCTAGGGTTCGTATCAATGGATTTTGAGATGATGATCCGAACCAGGATGCAAAATGGAGTAGGTCTGGTATTTTAATTTTCGATTTTGGTCGAGGAACGGAGAAGCCCGAGTGGCTGCAGATGAGGGATGCTTGAGTGTTCATCCATGGAGTTTTGGCTCCATCGTGCATTTGAATGGAGAAGATGGTTTCGCTGCCGTTAGATCCGTGTGAGACTTTTGACTGGGATCAATATCCAACGGTCCATGATTGAGCTTTGCTTGTGAAGAATTCTGAGTTCCCCCCCCCCCCCAAAAAAAAAACTCAATCGTTTCATTAAAAGGCAAGTTATGGGCTTAATGGAAATGCTGGCCACACCCCCAATATCCAGGCCCAACGTGATTTGAACTAATATTCTTACTTTTTGCACCGTTTTCTGTTTTTTGTTTTCTTTTTATGTTTTCTGATCAACTGGGCCCAGACGCGCCTTGCTATGCGCACCCCCAGTTTGGGCCCATCCTTCATTTTTCAACTTAAATAATTGCTGATTGCACCCATAACCAATTCAAATCATTTTAATTTCATTCATTTTTTTTCTTTGAAAAATCATAACAAATTGAAAATTCCACATTTTAAATGGTTGTTTTTGCATCTTTTTCTTATTTCTGTTAAGAAAATTGTCATATAATAAAATTAGCATTTTATTTTATTTTTGCATTTTTAGTATATTTTTCTGTTAAATAGGTTTTAATTGATGTTTAGTTTAGCACTTGATATTGTTGATTTTAGTTTAGCTAGACCCTTGTATATTTTGGACCCATTCTTTTTAGAGTACTTCATTTAGGACTTTAATTTTCATATGAGATTTAATTCATGATTTTAGGACTAAATTTTTAGATGGTTTGTTTAGGTGTGATTAGGAGAATCAAAATTAGGGTTTAGATACAACATAGGTGTAATAAATCATCTCTTTTAGGAGTTGTAGTTTGAATTTTGGGGCATGGGACTATAGGGGTATTATGGGTAGATAATAGACCCCTTAGAAAATATTAGGCTTCCCCTATTCTATTATTACTATTAGTATATTGCTTGTATTTGATTGACTGTGTGGGGTGCCCTCTCTAGGGTTATTATTTGAATGTGTGGGGTATTGGGCCTGCTTGGGGTTTGGGGTTTGAGCTGAAGACTTTGTTGATGAAGCCCATTGAAGATTAAGAGAATGAAGACCCAATGTCCAGAGTTGGTGAAGAGCATCTTGCTGGCAGCGGATGAAGGTTATAGGGTCTAGGAGTTAGGCAGAGCTCTAGAGTAGAAAACTTGATTCACAAACATGGAAGGTCTTGTTTGCCTCCATCCCTCTCTATGATGCAGAGTCTCTCCAAGACATTCACCCCCTCCCTTTGGAAGGCTTAGTGATAGTGTCTAAGAGATAGAACTCTTGAGAGAAGCATTCTATGTGTTGTTAGCAGTCTGTTTGCCACCTTTGGTGGTCAACTAATTGCTTAACACCCCAGTTCATCCTCTTAACTGTTCCTCATCTTGGAGAGTGAGACTTGAAGAAAAGCCCTGAAGATTGAAGACAAAGACCTTGCTTGGAGGCTGTGAAGATGAAGACTGATGCTTGCTTGAAGCTTGTAGGTGTTTGAAGATGACTTGAAGACAGATGTTGATGAAGATTGCTGTTGGCTGTTTATTTTTGCTGTTCATAATTTTTGATGTATTGCGTGAATTTCCCTGACTGTATTGCTTGCTGTTTAACCTGTTAGGTTGAAAGTGAATTCTGTTCACTTTTGCCTGTTGTTTTCTGGGTTCGAGGTTGAGTGGGACTCCCTTGCCTCGCTTGTATTGCTGCATCCATGCATTTTACTGCTTTATTGTATATATGCTATTGTTTCTGTTTCCGTCTATTCCCTTAGGATCTCTGTTTCTCTCTGCGCAAGAGAGGAGCATGATAGACATTAGGTCTTAACCCATGCATGATAACATTAGGTTAGTGTGATCCCCTTTTCAACTGTAGGATAGAGTTTTGTCTCTTCTTCCTCAAAACAAACATAAAAGCACAATAAATATTTCAAACACAATAAAAGACACTTCTTCCGTAAAAGAATGTGAACTCATCAAAATGTCAATTTTTTCCGCTGGGACTGTAATCAGAAAAACTCTTTTTCAGAAGGAATAAAAACAATCAAGACAGACTTGTGTCTTACGTAGCCCGAACTACGTTTGCTCTGATCTTTCATGCTGTATGAAAGTACGTAGGCATAGGATGCGATATCCTAGCGAGCAACATTCCCCTCCTTTCCCGCAGGTAGGCGAACTACGTTGACTCTGATTTCTCTTTCCAGACGGGAATACGTAGGCATAAAGTGCGATACTTTGCCGAGTCATTTCATTTTCTTTTTAACCCTTGACCTTTAGCGTAGATAGAATAACAATCCGTACCAGAAAACAAGCGTGGATCCCGTCGAGTACGACGGACGCGAGGGGTGCTAATACCTTCCCCTTGCGTAACCGACTCCCGAATCCAGGATTTGGTTGCGATGACCATTCCTTTCCCCGTTTTGCGGTAGGTTTACCTCGAGCGTTTCCTTTCCCTCCGTTGGGATAAATAACGCACGGTGGCGACTCTTCTGTTCAGCCGGCGCCGATTTTCGCAGTAGCGACAGTTGGCGACTCTGCTGGGGATCCAACGTCCCCTGGCTGCTAAGGACTGCGATAGTTCCTTATGCATTTGGGATCCAACGTCCCTTAAGCGAGTCAATCCTAGCGCTTGTTTTCCCGTCGAGGATTTTGTATGGATTTATATTTCTGTCATTTACTTTCAGCGTTATATTATTGTTATTATTGCTGTATTGGGGTGTGACGGGTGTTCTATGATTGAGAGATAAGCCGGACCTGGGCTTGAGTGCACCTAGAATTAGAGTGGAAATTAGTGGGCGCGCACGTGCTTTGCATATCCTAGTGTCCCACGAAATCCACACTCAGACGAGGTTCTTCTGGTTGGCCTCCTGTCCTGCCCTTTGGGTGGCTCGGGTTGCTGGTTAGTTGGATTGTCGACTCTGGGTATTTATGAACAGTTGTGAGGTCTATCAGAGACCAGTTGTAGTTATGATATGAGGTCTATCAGAGACCAGTCAGAGTTATGTTGTGGGGTCTATCAGAGACCAGTGTTGGAGCTTTGTATTGGGTCTATCTGAGACCAGGGTTTGAGGAATTCTGGAGGGTCTATCTGAGACTTTTGATATGGTTCAGGCTTCTCAGCTATGGCATTTGGTCCCTATTGCATGTTACTTGCATTGCATTGTTCGCATAACCATTATCATTGCATCCCATTAACGTGTGTCTGCGCTGCAGGTGCATTTGCATATTCCCTGGTTCTAGTGTCCGGACTTCTGAGTATTGATCATGGCTGGTTTGAGGATGACAGTTGCCTACAAGTTACCTATCCCTGATATTACTCCCCTCCTGGGTTTGATTTCTCTTGCTGATGAGGATGTCCATAGAAGCTTCAGGCAGAGTTACGGACGGCTGTTGAGATTGGTTCACAAATTAACTGATGATGAACTGAATGGGCTATATACACTGATGCAATTCTACGACCCTGCTTTGAGATATTTCACATTCGCTGACTTTATTTTGGGGCCTACCATTGAAGAGTATGTAGAGTTTACTGAGCTGCCAGTACAGAATAAGGTTCCCTTTATTCACTCTGCCGCTGAGCCTAAGTTGGAGGACTTAGCTAAGGCCTTGCACATGAATGCTTCTGAGCTGTTGATGACTTCTTGGAGCGGGGTTCCAGGTTTCTCTCTCCAGTTTCTGATTGGTAAGGCTCAAGAATACGCCAAGAATGGATGTTGGGTAGTCTTTAACGCTGTTTTGGCTCTATGCATTTATGGGATAATGTTGTTTCCCAATTTCCCGAATTTCGTGGACATGGATGCATTTCATTTGTTTGCTGCTGGCAACCCTGTACCTACATTGATCGGGGACTTCTACCATTCGATGCACTACAGAAATGAGAACAGGAGAGGCAAGAACGTATCTTGTTGCGTGCCTTTGCTGTACATGTGGTTTAAGAGCCATCTTCCCCTGAAGGGACCTTTTGTGGATAGTGCAACTACAACTGACTGGCCAGAGCGCACAATGAGACTATCTTCTGAAGACATTGAGTGGTTTGACCGAGACTTGTTGGGGTTTGAGCTTATTTTCAGTTGTTCGGGGTATCCTAATGTTCTGTTGATAGGAAGAAAAGGGTGCATTAATTACAACCCATCTCTGTTTGTTCGCCAGTTTGGATACGCGTTGAAGAACCCACCTCAAGAGGAAGAAGTACAGGAATCTCTGTACTTCACCGGTGATTTGAATGGAGAGTTACTAGCCAAGCTTCAGCACGCCTGGATGCGTATTAACAAAAAAGGGAAACCACTGTTGGGGAAGAATGATTGTCAGGCTTATGTACCTTACAAAGTTTGGATCCAAGAGATAGCAAGACAGTTACTGATGCCATTCCCAACAGCACCAGTCCCTGTTCATATTTCGGTGGAAGAACCAACCACTGTTACTATGGAGGTCTACGAGCGAGTTGTAAAAGAAAAAGAAGCTTTGCTGAAGATCAATGAAGGGTTAGAACAGGAACTGGCTCAGATGCGTAGTGAGAAAAACAAGGTTGTGCATTCTTTCCAACAGCAGATCGAGTTAGTAAACAGGCTAGGTGCTGAATTGACTGAAGAGAAAAAGAAGCGCGAACGTCTGGGTAAAGAGTTCAGAAGCTCTCATGACATGTTGGAAGCCAAAAAGAAAGCACTCGATGCCGCTCACCGAGAAATCTCTTCTTGTAACAAGACGTGGAATGCTACGCTGACCAACAACAAAAAGAGGGAAGATAAATTGAAGCAGCAAATTTCTGAACTCGAAGAGCAGTTGAAGGCTAGCATTAAGAAGTATGAAGAAGAGGTGATGACCAGATATAGTCTCCAGAATGCATTGATCAAGGCCATCGAAGGCAAGAAAGAAGCTGTGTCTCAGAAGCGAAAGCTCGAGGATCGCTTCGGAGAAGGGGCATGGGAGGAATCTGCTGGTGATTTGCGACGTGTTCTCAAGTGAAGAGATCTACTTGTTGAGGTTCTGCTTACCCGACCAAGTCATCCAGAGACTAAGAAGTTACTAGAAGAGTACCAGGCATATGGGAGTACTTGATCGTTTCATGTATTAATGTGTATGCTTTATTTGCATAGCGCTGACCATCACCAGGATTGTTGGTTGAGGTCATGCCTTCTTATTATACACTCAGTGATATTGTATTCTTGGCTTAATGGATTTCTCTGCAATATATGGTGTTTTCTATGATTCAGCTCCGATCACCGTATTGCTGTCACTGTCACCACACTAGCACATTTGCACTAGAATCGGGGAATGATATTCCCTAATGCACAGACACATATTGCATTGCATTCTCATTCATATTGCATTACAGGTGATTATTGAACGGTATCTTAGTTCTTGCGCTGTACCAGGTCTTTTTCAGGATTGAAGGTCAGCGCCCGCATCGATACTCCACTCGTACCAACTGCCGAAGAATTATGGATCAGATGCAGAATGAAATGCAAGACATGCGTGAGAAGATGGCGCTCTTCATGCAGACAATGGAGACCATTGCGAAAGGACAGGAGAATTTGCATGCTTTGGTGCAGCCTCTGTTGGTAAGAAATGCTGGGCACGGAAATGAGGATCATCAGTCTGTGCGAGTCGACACTATTCACGGGGATGGTACTCCCACACCGGTGGCTCCACCTATGGTAAACATACCTGCTATCAATGTGAACAACGGCGCTGCTGCTGGGAATGGCAACGTTGGAATCGGTAACGAGACTATCGTCAACAACGTTGGGCTCGGAGATGTCAACCTGGGTGATAATATGGGAGGTAATGGCTTCGGTAATAATGGATTTGGCTTCAATGACCAGGGGTTTGATCATGCTGGGAAGTACGGCTTCAACGCTCAAGGCTTCGGACAGGACGGATTTGGTATGACTAATCAGGGCTATGGCGGATTCGGAAATGGAAATGGCGCTGGGTTAATGGCTTTTGGACCTGCTGGGGTCGCTCCGGGGTACGGTAACAGGGGGCGAGGCCCGGTAATGAATCAGACTAGAGTTGGCCGTAACAACGGGTACGATGGATACGGAACTGGGAACGGTAATTGGCTAGAGGATCAGCAAGAGGATGCTTTCTCCGGTGGAGGGTTCGAAGGTCCTATGGATGACTCTCAGAGAATCAGGATGCTCGAGGAGCAGATGAAGGGGGTCGTAAATCAAAGTGTTGTTGGCTTAGATATGACTACAATGGGTCTGGTGCCTGGCCTAAGGGTGCCAATCAAATTCAAAGCTCCCACATTCGACAAATATAAGGGGGACACCTGTCCAAAGGTGCACGTGTGGTCATACTACAGAAGGATGTCGGCGTATTCAAACGATGAGAGGATGCTAATGCATTTCTTTCAAGATAGCTTGTCTGGTCCTTCCCTCGAGTGGTATATGGGATTGGAACCAACTCAGATAAAGACGTGGAAGCAGTTGGCTGAAGCATTTGTGGCTCACTATAAGTACAACAGTGACTTGGCACCCAACCGGGTCCAATTGCAGGGGTTGTCCCAGAAGAAGGGCGAGAGCTTCAAAGAGTATGCGCAGAGATGGCACGACATGGCTGCTAGAGTTCACCCTCCTTTAGAGGACAAAGAAATGAATGATATGTTCATAGGAACATTTACTGGTATGTTTTATGACAAGTTGTTTCATACCTCTTTGGGCAGCTTTTCAGACTTAATCCTGATGGGAGAGAAGATTGAAAGCAACATTAAACAGGGAAGATTCTAGGCTGAGGAATCCACTGCAGCTGGCAGTAGCAGAAGGGCTTTCGGTGGGCGCCGTCAAGGTGATGCAAGCGCAGTGTTTGGGGGCCGAGGCCGGGGCAGAGGTCAGAACCAGTACAATCAGCTGCAGCAGGTGGCAAGTGTTACTATTCCATTTAAGCAACAACCAATACAACAACAACCGCAACAGCAGCCACAACAGGGGGCACATCCTGTCCAGCGCAGAGTCCAGGGGGGCAAACCAAGGAGGGTGTTTGAAAAGCCTCCTTCAACGTATCCAGAATTGCTACAGACGTTACTGGGTTTGAACTTGGTGGAAAAGAGAACTCTGGCGCCAATAACAGGAACTCCTCCGTACGGTTACGACGCAAGCAGGCACTGTGAATTCCACTCCGGGGCTCCTGGCCACGATGTAGAGGGTTGCCACGCGTTCAAGCATGTGGTGCAGGATCTATTGGATAGTAAGGCTATCAATTTTGGACAGGCGGGTCCGAACATAGTGTAAAAGCCCATGCCCAATCATGGGGCAAACGCCATTTTAACCGAGGAGGGTTTGAACTTGATTATGAATGTTGACGACCTAAAAACGCCGTTGTGCGAGATAAAAAGCAGATTATTGCAAGGTGGTGTGTATCCAGGTTGCGACGAGTATTACTTAGAGTGTTGGACCCAAGCTAGGGGGTGTGCTGACTTAAAGAAGGGTATTCAGGCTTTAATAGATGGAGGCACATTACAATTTGACCGAGCGGCAGTTGAAGAACCTACAGAGTTATCAGCAGACAAGCAAAGTGATGTAGCTACTGTGACGATTCCCCGAAAAACGATAACTATAACAGCGCCGGCCAAGCGATCGCCGATCACTATCACCAAGGCAGGACCAATCCCTTACGAGAGCACTAAGGCAGTCCCCTGGACCTATGGGTTGGAAGTGTACTGTGTTGGAGTGAAAATTGATGTTAGCAGGCAGCCGACTGAGGTTGTAGACAACGTTGTCGGTACCGGAGGTATGACAAGAAGTGGGAGAATCTTCATATCGCCTGAGGTAGAGGCCGAACGACTGGCGAAAGGAAAAGGAAAGATGAATGAAACTGTCCCTGTGCAGAGGAACGACAAAGAAGCGTCATCGAAAGATGTGGAAGAGTTCATGCGCCTTATTCGTAAAAGCGATTATAAGATTGTTGAGCACCTTCAACAGACGCCGTCAAAGATATCCATACTGTCGTTGCTATTGTATTCTGAAGCCCATAGAAATGCATTGCTGAAAGTTCTGGATACTTCCTTCGTACCCCAAGATGTTTCCGTGAATCAGCTGGAGGGGGTGTTGGCGCATGTGAACGCAAGCCATAGCTTGGGCTTTACAGACTTTGATTTGACCCCAAAGGGGAGAGAGCATAATATGGCGTTGCACGTCTCTGTTGAGTGTAGAGGATCAGTCATGTCTCATGTACTGGTAGACACTGGATCTTCCTTAAACGTGTTGCCCAAGAAAGCGATGATGAAACTAGATGTCAGAGGAATCCTGTGTACGCCTAGTGATTTGGTGGTCAGGGCATTTGATGGTACCCGAAGAATGGTCTTTGGATCCATAACGTTACCTCTACAGGTGGGGCCGGAGGTTTTCGCAACTGAATTTTATATTATGGACATCCAGCCAGCATACAGCTGCCTTCTCGGACGACCCTGGATTCATGGTGCTGGGGCAGTCACATCAACCTTGCACCAGAAGTTGAAATACATGGTAGGGGACAGTGTGGTCACAGTCTGTGGAGAAGAAGATATATTGGTCAGCCATCTGTCATCATTCAAATATGTAGAAGTCGACGGCGAGATTCATGAAACACTCTGTCAAGCCTTTGAAGGGTTGCACATCAAAGACAAAGGTCCCGGGCCGAGTAAAGCGTCAGAGGTAGCCGTCTCGTCGTACAAAGAAGCTCAAGCTCTAGTGGAGACTGGTGAGATAAAAGGCTGGGGCAAGGTGCTGGATATTCCCGTAAAGATGGACCAATTTGGGCTGGGATATCAACCGTCGTCATCAACACCTGCTGTGGGGGCACCCTGTTTCAGAGGACCGATAACCATCACCGCTAGTGGAGTGTGTCACGAGGCCATCAACGCTGTTTCAGATTCCGAAGAAGGAGACAGTGATTGCGACATGGACGCCTGGATTCAGCTGAGTGTGCCAGGACAAGGATTATGCAATTGGTCTATTCAGGAGAATGTTCCTGTGACTCTCAAACAGTAATACTTTGTTTTTTAATTGTTGAACAATCTGGTGTCTTACCCGAGGCATCATGATTTTGCTTAGGGTTGTGTTATTATGAACATTGCGTTGTTTAATCATTAAATAAAAGGCGTTTTTTCATGTACAAATATTGCGATCTCTGTTTTTCTTGTTTTGTGTTTTACAATAAAATGGCAACGTGGTTATTCGCTTTATATGCATTTTGAAGCATTTAACCATTCCTTTTGCAGGATAACATTTTCAGATGACATCATTGAACCGCCTATGACTCGTCTCGACTCTGAGCACCCGGTACTTCAGGCCGAAGAAGAAGTTGTTGAAGATGGTGACATTCCCGAAGAATTGTCTTGGTTGGTAAAGCAAGAAGAACGCGTCATTCTGCCTCATGAGGAGGTCATCGAAATTATTAACCTGGGGTCGGAAGGGGTTGAAAAGAACATCCGTATAGGAGCCGCGCTGCAGAGCGACGTCAAGCGAAGACTGGTTGAAATGCTCAGAGAGTATAGTGATGTGTTCGCTTGGTCGTATGAAGACATGCATGGGCTTGATACAGGTATGGTTGTGCACCGTCTGCCGTTGAAAGAAGAATGCCCACCGGTCAAGCAGAAGCTTCGCAGAACTAGACCCGATATGGCAGTGAAAATTAAGGAGGAGGTTCAAAAGCAGTGGGATGCTGGTTTCCTAGCTGTGACAAAATATCCCTCATGGGTCGCTAACAATGTACCAGTGCCAAAGAAAGACGGTAAAGTGAGAATGTGCGTGGATTACCGTGATTTGAATAAAGCGAGCCCGAAAGATGATTTTCCGCTTCCTCACATCGATGTGCTAGTTGACAACACTGCCCAATTCTCCGTATTCTCCTTCATGGATGGCTTCTCGGGCTATAATCAGATTAAGATGGCGCCAGAGGACATGGAGAAGACTACTTTCATAACACCTTGGGGAACATTTTGTTACAAAGTGATGCCCTTCGGATTGAAGAATGTTGGGGCAACATATCAGCGTGCAATGATGACTCTTTTTCATGATATGATGCAAAAGGAGATCGAAGTTTATGTTGACGATATGATTGCCAAATCCCAGACGGAGGAAGAGCATTTGGTGAATCTGCTGAAGTTATTCAAAAGGCTTAGGAAGTTCAGGCTGAGACTGAACCCTAACAAGTGCACCTTCGGGGTGAGATCGGGTAAACTGCTGGGGTTTATCATGAGCGAAAAAGGAATAGAGGTTGATCCTGCAAAAATAAAAGCAATACAAGAGATGCCGACGCCTAAAACAGAGAAAGAGGTGCGCGGGTTTATAGGGAGGTTGAACTACATCGCCCGGTTCATATCTCACCTGACAGCTACGTGTGAGTCGTTATTCAAGCTGTTGAAAAAAGACCAAGCTGTAACGTGGAATGAAAATTGCCAAGAGGCGTTCGATAAAATAAAGCAGTATTTGCAGGAGCCTCCTATTTTGATACCCCCAGTGGCAGGGAGACCCTTGATTATGTATTTGACAGTTCTCGAGGGAAGTATGGGTTGTGTTCTCGGTCAACACGACGAGACTGGAAGAAAAGAGCATGCGATATATTACTTGAGTAAGAAGTTTACTGAATGTGAATCTCGATATTCAATGCTCGAAAAAACTTGTTGCGCGCTGGCCTGGGCCGCCAAGCGTTTGAGGCAATACATGCTGAATCATACAACCATGCTCATCTTGAAGATGGATCCTATCAAATATGTATTCGAAAAGCAGGCATTATCGGGGAGAATTGCCCGTTGGCAGATGGTTTTGACCGAATATGACATCCAGTATGTCTCGCAGAAGGCTTTAAAGGGGAGTGTACTGTCTGAGTACTTGGCAGAGCAGCCTATTGAGGATTACCAATCGATGAGGTTTGATTTTCCTGACGAGGATATCATGTACCTAAAGATGAAAGATTGTGAAGAGTCGTTGCCAGACGAAGGACCAGAATTGGGTTCCAAATGGAAGTTGATCTTTGACGGAGCTGTAAACGCCTACGGTAGCGGAATAGGGGCAATCATCACTACTCCACACGGGTGGCACATCCCGTTTACCGCCCGATTGACCTTTCCAGTTACCAATAATGAAGTCGAGTATGAAGCTTGTATCATGGGGCTTGAAGAGGCCATTGATCTGCGAATCAAAAATCTGGATGTATACGGGGACTCAGCTCTGGTGGTGAATCAGATAAAAGGGGAATGGGAGACACGTCAGCCCAATTTGATACCATACATGAATTACGCAAGGAGATTGTTGCCTTTCTTTGACAAGGTTGAATTGCATCATGTACCGAGAGCAGAAAATCAGATGGCTGACGCCCTGGCCACATTGTCGTCCATGTATAAAGTCAACTTCTGGAACGAGGCTCCCAGAATTGTTATCTCTCGACTTGACAGACCTGCCTTCGTATTTGCCATTGACGAAGCATCCGATGATAAACCATGGTATTTTGATATCCTTAATTTCCTGAAGAACAAAGAGTATCCGGCTGGGGCATCCAGTCAAGATCAGAGGACTCTCAGGAGATTGGCGGGTAATTTCTATTTGAATCCGGACGGTGTCTTGTACAGAAGAAATCACGACTTGGTGCTACTACGTTGTGTAGACGAAAAAGAGGCGAAGCTGCTCATGGAGGAAATACATGAGGGTACATTTGGTACGCATGCGGGCGGGCATGCTATGACGAGGAAGCTGCTGCGGGCAGGTTATTTTTGGCTAACTATGGAAACTGATTGTTTCAAGTTTGCGAGGAAGTGTCACAAGTGCCAAATCTATGCAGATAAGATCCATGTGCCTCCGAGTCCTCTGAATGTGATGACATCGCCATGGCCATTCTCGATGTGGGGAATCGATATGATTGGAAAGATCGAGCCGACAGCTTCTAACGGGCACCGGTTCATTCTAGTAGCAATCGATTATTTCACCAAGTGGGTAGAAGCGGCATCTTACGCAAATGTGACTAAGCAGGTGGTAGCAAGATTCATCAAGAGAGATATCATTTGCAGATATGGAATCCCCGAGCGGATAATCACCGACAACGGTTCAAACCTGAATAACAAAATGATGAAGGAGCTCTGTCAGAATTTTAAGATCGAGCATCACAACTCCTCCCCTTACCGACCCAAGATGAATGGCGTTGTTGAAGCGGCCAATAAGAATATAAAGAAGATTGTCCAGAAGATGGTGGTGACCTATAAGGACTGGCATGAGATGCTACCCTTCGCTTTGCACGGTTATCGTACGACGGTACGCACATCAACTGGGGCAACCCCGTTCTCGTTGGTATATGGAATGGAAGCAGTTCTACCACTGGAAGTTGAGATTCCTTCCCTGAGAGTACTACGAGATGTCCAACTAGACGAGGCAGAATGGGTGAAGGATAGGTTGAACCAGCTGAGTTTAATGGATGAGAAGAGGCTAGCTTCTCTAGCATACGGTCGTTTGTACCAGAGCCGAATGAAGAAAGCATATGATAAGAAGATACATCCTCGGAGCTTTTAGACGGGCGACCTTGTGCTAAAAAGGATTCTCCCGCCACAGGCAGATCACAGGGGCAAGTGGACCCCCAACTACGAAGGGCCATACGTTGTCAGAAAAGTCTTTTCAGGAGGGGCTTTATTGTTGTCCACTATGGACGGTGAAGACTTTACGTCGCCTGTGAATTCGGACGCAGTTAAAAAATACTTTGCTTGAAATTGACCCACTGGACAAAAAAAGAGAGTCCAGGAAAAAATGGGGCATCCTAGCGAACCAAAAACAGAATGAAAGGTTCGGGCAAAAGTTAGGGATAAAGTGAAAAAATGTACACCCGCGAAGTTGAAAACCTACACTGGGTGGCTTCGGCAAAAAAGGGTATCCCGGTGAACTGAAAACCCGTAAAGGGCGGTTCACGCAAAAGTTAGGGATTCGAAAAGCAAATGACTGCGGTCCAAATTTGATACTGCATTGAGCATTGGTGCGGGAGAATATGCATGAGGGGTCGATTATCAGATACAATCTCTTCGGAAGTGTGGATATCAGGAAAAGCATTAGAGTCAGGCGAGTCATAGGAGGATCAGTTCATAATGTTCGTCTGCATCCCGTTGCCGACATGTGTACAAATTTGATTTGTCATTATATTTATGCTTCTTGTGCATACTTGTATATTCGTTGTGCGTAGCTTCCTCTTTTCAGGAGTTACATCCCGTGTACAAAACTCTGTCCATTCAAGGGCCCTATCAATAAAACATGTTATTCAGTATTTGATGCTGGTTCTTTACTGTTTTGTGCATGATAAACGCCTAGGTTTAATGAAACTAGCAGGTGTATAACGTCGCTGGCCCTTGCCAATAATTGCTAAAACTTTGAATTAACTGAAAATAATGTCACTAACGCTAACCTGAATAGATTTGGTTGCGTAGACTCGTCTTGTCTTGTTTGTGATGTTGCAGGGTCCGTAGCCGTATGAAGTGGACGATCAAAAGATTGCAGTATGGACCAGAAGCTCGTAACGAAAGACTCGATCCCCCACGCAGGTTGCACTTCTGAGATGATAATGTTCCTCACTGAAGAAGGATCGAATTCCCCAGTTAGTCGTAGCTTATCCAAAGGACATTCTCCAGCAAAGTCGTTTATCCTCAGCAGAGTTTGGCGATTCCAAGACTGTAGGCTGTATTCAGACAGTGTAGTGTCCCTCAGAAGGATTCCCCCATCTCAAGCAGAGTGGTTTAGCCTCAGAAGATTAACATTTCCAACTTGTGAGTTGTACTTAGACAGTCTACCCTTCCCAGTAGGGTCATTTACTCTCCCCCAGCGGAGTCAGTTGATTTTCCCCAAGAGAATCGTTTCGTCCTCAGCGGAGTTCTCTTTCCAGCAAGTGTTTTCTTTCCTCCCCAGTGGAACTCAAAGAAAAAAAGAAAACTCTCCCCGGCAGAGTTGGTGGTGTATCCTGGCATTTATTTTGTCGGAATACCGTGTGATACCTGTTCATTCCCCAGCAGAAGTCCAACCATGATTGGCGCATTCAGTTATTCCTCAGTGAAACGGGCTTCACTCTTCCAGCATTTATTTTGCTGGAATAATTCTGTGGCACCTGGTTACCCCCAGCGGAGTTGGCGTTGTCTTCAGCATTTATTTTGCTGAAGCGGTTTCTGTATCCCAGCAGTTCGAGTCTGCATTTGCATCGGCATATAGTGTCATACTTGCATCCACCAAATAAAAAAACGCGTAGCATTTTCATGTCATACGGAGCATTGCGCCATTTTCAAACATACGCATTTTTGAAACATAAATCAGGTTGGTTAACCTTTTGCTTTCGGGTGTGTTTTCTTAGCAGGAGTATGGAGTTCTAGCTTAGATCTATGACCAGACATTCGAGGTCTCGCCGTGAGACGTGTGATGATACGGTTCATCTTACTATTCTCCCCACATAGTTATTAGGTTAAGTTTCTCTTTGTCCCCGAGCAGAGTTATTTGTTGGTTTCCCCGCCAGAGTTGCTTGTTGAAATTTCTCTAGTCCGGCCAGCGGATTATTTTCTTCAAATTTGTTGTTACGTCAGCATCAAAGGGTTTCATGAATCAGAATTTCAGAGACTGTCGCCGGTTATCAGAACAGGCGTCTGGTAGTTTGGTTTCCAGATATCCCCAGTAGAGTCCGCCTCAAAGTCGTTGTCACGTTAGTGCTAAAAGGTTTGTGGGTTGAGACCAATGGAGTTAGTTACTGTGGAGATCAACAGAGAAACGGTATTCAGAGTACCTTCCTGTAGGAACGGACGAATGTATTTTCTTACTGGTTGACAGAAGTACTTCCCCGGAGTCTTCAAAATTTTATTGATAGGAGTTCCTCGCGTTGACGAAACATGAGTCCTGACGTGGACAATTTATTCCTATATTGACGGGATTTCTTCGTGTTAGAGAAATGAGTGTCCTAACATGGACAGATTTATTTCCTCGGGTTGACGAGATGTGCCAGTCCTAACGTGGACAGATTCGATTTATCAGTATTGATGGAATGTGAAGTCCTGACGTGGACAGGTTTTATTTCCTCAGCGGGTCGAAGACGTGAGTCCTGACGTGGACAAATCAAGACGAAGACGTGAGTCCTGACGTGGACAAATCAAGACGAAGACGTGAGTCCTGACGTGGACAAATCAAGACGAGGTGTGAGTCCTAACATGGACGATGTATTCCTAACATGGAGAAGTTTATGCCTAACGTGGACGATGTATTCCTAACGTGGAAGAGTTTATTCCTAACGTGGAAAAGGTTATTCCTAACGTGGAAGAGTTTATTCCTAACGTGGAAAGAGTTATTCCTGACGTGGAAAGTTTATTCCTAACGTGGACGATGTATTCCTAACGTGGAGAAGTTTATGCCTAACGTGGAAGAGTTTATTCCTAACGTGGAAAAAGTTATTCCTAACGTGGAAAGTTTATTCCTGACGTGGACAATTCATTCCTATGTTGATAGGATCCCCTCGTGCTGATGAAATGCAGACGAGTCATCCCCAGCGAAGTCGCCGAGATTTTTCCTGACGTGGACAAGTTTTAGTTGAGATTTCTTCGTGTTGACGAAATAGGCGTCCTGACGTGGACAAAGTTCTATTCCTGTGTTGTCGAGATGTGAGTCCTGACGTGGACAGATTTGGTATCCGTGGTTTGGCGAAATTTGGGTCCAGATGTGGACAAGGTTACTACTGTGACAACAGAATCTCTATTTGTGTTGACGAATTTGTCCCTCTTCTTGTGTTGATAAGGTTAGTCCAGTTATGGGCAAAGGTGTTTTGCAAAGAGTGTTCAGTACCTGTGGCGTGACATAGGTGGGTGAAGTTGAAATCAGAGTCATCAGACGTCGAATCAGTTGTTGCCGTAACAACCAGATTCAGTTGGTGGATGTCGTTCCCCAAACAGTGGTGCAGTTTATTTCTGCGGTTGGCAAATTTCCGGGTTTTTAGTATTCAACCGCCTCGCACCTCGAATGTTTGAAGGCCGTTTGCTCTTCACCCAATCGGGTCCAAGTCGCTTGAATAGGGGCAGCTGTTGCACCCTAAAATTTTCTCAACTTATTTCACTTGGCTTATGTTTCAATTGCATTAGCATTTGCATATAAAATCATGTACATAGTCTAATCATTTGCATAGCATAGCATAGCAAGTCAGTCAACAAGGGACCAAGCGCTATTCTCATCTCTATGAGCCTATCAAGAGGTTATTGTTCAAATTCAGGCCTATCCAAGTCATCAGAAAGAAATTGAAATCTAAGAAGTCAGTGGATCAAGCAGTGGATTTCTCTCCTATCTTGAGTGTATTTGAAGATCATCAAAGAAGTTGTGAGCTGTGAATTGAGTTTATGGAGGGTATACAGACATCATGGAGGACCTAGAGGGTCATTTTTGAAAGTGAGACAAGTCATTGATGTGATCACAAGAGTTGCAGTTGAAGACAGTCAATTAGGGTTTCATCTGGGTCAACCCTGGGTCAAATGATTGATTGAAAGGCATCAAGGTCTATTTGAGAGATGTGGGGTTCATCATTTGACATATAGATATGGATGTGGTGTTGTGCCAAGTAGAAATCAAGAGAAATCAAGAAGAAGAGGAGTTTCTAAATTAGGGTTTCTGTGTAAAATCCCCTGATTTAGGTCAAACTTCCTAGCAAGATAATTCAAAATGCAAGCTTCAAATTGATCCTTGGCCAACATGAAACTTGTAGATGATCTCAATACCTTTAATTTGAGTGGTGGAAGACATCAAGGAGATTTATAGAACTCAAGTTATGGTCCTTGCAAGTTACAGGTCATCTGAGGCATCTGAAATTTTGTTTGTGAAAGTTACTTGTCTTCCAAGCAACTTTTACCCCTCAAGGAGCTTTCAAATGGATTTATGGTCAACATGAGAGTTGTTCCTCATTGTCTTAGCTTTCTATAAAGGTATGGTATGCCTTCATCTGATTTGTAGAACTCTACTTATGTCCTTGGCAAGCAAAGGGTATTTTGGTCATTTGAGAATTACAGGTCATTTCAAGCCTATGCCCAAAACTCATACAAGGAAGCTTCAAATGAAAAACTTCACAACATCAAACTTGCTACAAATGACATTTTGAGTCTAGGAAAGTGATCATGGAAGTTGGGAAGTGCATGGAACTTAGAATTGCAAAATGGACCAAGTATAAAGGAAAAAGTCCATTTTAAATCACCAAAATTGTGAATTTTTGATATAAAGGCAAAACCAAGCATGTGACCAACCATTTTGAAGGTAAATCATGTTTTAAGACTAATGGCAATGTTAGTTTTTGGAGTTGAGGTCAAGAAATGGAAGTTATCCTTGGTTGCTTATGTATGAAGTAACACTTGCCAAACCAAGCTATGGTCAAGATACAATCCAAAGGACTATTCAAACACTTCTTATTTCTCATTTGAAGAGAAATTCAAGTCTCATTTTGGAGCTGTAACAAGGAATTCATCAGCTGGTTTTTCAACTCACCATTTTCAAAATCTCATGCCATGAGATATCAAGTTTCTCCTTGGATCCTTCTAGCAAGTTCCAGAACATTCTATCATCCTCTATATAACCATTTTAACTGATCCAAAGCTTGGTTGATGCTTCATTTGGTAGAAAATCTCAGAATCACTTTCTCATTTTCCTCTTGCAAATTGATTCGAATTCTCATAATTCTCCATGATTCTTTCAAGCTTTCAATCCAAATCAACTCTATAATCCTCACTGAGTGTGTAACCATCAGAATTGGTGTAGATTACTGGCTAGATCGTGTTCTTGCAAGTTCAAAATTTCATCTGCAACATAATTTCTGTTTCAAGGATATAGGCTGTTAGAGCAAGATTCAGTGCATACAGAACCAAGAATTCAACATCTTGAACGAATCTGGAGCAAGACAAGCCCTGAATTGGAGCTTTTCACCATCTGGTTCACACATTTTCTCAGGTATGCATCTTGATATCTACTCCTTAATTCATGCGCAATTGATTGAAATTGATAGGTTAGAATGATAGGAGATCATTAGATGAAACTTTCTGGAAGTTTTGAGTTCATTTGGTGATGATTTTTATGGTGACCTAAATTCTGCTAAGGGAGATAACTTGAGATATAGTGAGAGATAATGTTGGTTTTTTAGCAAGATTAGATCAGTGATAGGTGATGAACAAGTTAGTACCATTAATTTCATGGATTGTCAACTTTGGTTCTTGATCATATTTTGGGGGTTACCATCGGGTTTAGAGCTAGGGTTCGTATCAATGGATTTTGAGATGATGATCCGAACCAGGATGCAAAATGGAGTAGGTCTGGTATTTTAATTTTCGATTTTGGTCGAGGAACGGAGGAGCCCGAGTGGCTGCAGATGAGGGATGCTTGAGTGTTCATCCATGGAGTTTTGGCTCCATCGTGCATTTGAATGGAGAAGATGGTTTCGCTGCCGTTAGATCCGTGTGAGACTTTTAACTGGGATCAATATCCAACGGTCCATGATTGAGCTTCGCTTGTGAAGAATTCTGAGTTCCCCCCCCCCCCCCCCCCCAAAACTCAGTCGTTTCATTAAAAGGCAAGTTATGGGCTTAATGGAAATGCTGGCCACACCCCCAATATCCAGGCCCAACGTGATTTGAACTAATATTCTTACTTTTTGCACCGTTTTCTGTTTTTTGTTTTCTTTTTATGTTTTCTGATCAACTGGGCCCAGACGTGCCTTGCTATGCGCACCCCCAGTCTGGGCCCATCCTTCATTTTTCAACTTAAATAATTGCTGATTGCACCCATAACCAATTCAAATCATTTTAATTTCATTCATTTTTTTTTTCTTTGAAAAATCATAACAAATTGAAAATTCCACAATTTTAAATGGTTGTTTTTGCATCTTTTTCTTATTTCTGTTAAGAAAATTGTCATATAATAAAATTAGAATTTTATTTTATTTTTGCATTTTTAGTATATTTTTCTTTTAAATAGGTTTTAATTGATGTTTAGTTTAGCACTTGATATTGTTGATTTTAGTTTAGCTAGACCCTTGTATATTTTGGACCCATTCTTTTTAGAGTACTTCATTTAGGACTTTAATTTTCATATGAGATTTAATTCATGATTTTAGGACTAAATTTTTAGATGGTTTGTTTAGGTGTGATTAGGAGAATCAAAATTAGGGTTTAGATACAACATAGGTGTAATAAATCATCTCTTTTAGGAGTTGTAGTTTGAATTTTGGGGCATGGGACTATAGGGGTATTATGGGTAGATAATAGACCCCTTAGAAAATATTAGGCTTCCCCTATTCTATTATTACTATTAGTATATTGCTTGTATTTGATTGACTGTGTGGGGTGCCCTCTCTAGGGTTATTATTTGAATGTGTGGGGTATTGGGCCTGCTTGGGGTTTGGGGTTTGAGCTGAAGACTTTGTTGATGAAGCCCATTGAAGATTAAGAGAATGAAGACCCAATGTCCAGAGTTGGTGAAGAGCATCTTGCTGGCAGCGGATGAAGGTTATAGGGTCTAGGAGTTAGGCAGAGCTCTAGAGTAGAAAACTTGATTCACAAACATGGAAGGTCTTGTTTGCCTCCATCCCTCTCTATGATGCAGAGTCTCTCCAAGACATTCACCCCCTCCCTTTGGAAGGCTTAGTGATAGTGTCTAAGAGATAGAACTCTTGAGAGAAGCATTCTATGTGTTGTTAGCAGTCTGTTTGCCACCTTTGGTGGTCAACTAATTGCTTAACACCCCAGTTCATCCTCTTAACTGTTCCTCATCTTGGAGAGTGAGACTTGAAGAAAAGCCCTGAAGATTGAAGACAAAGACCTTGCTTGGAGGCTGTGAAGATGAAGACTGATGCTTGCTTGAAGCTTGTAGGTGTTTGAAGATGACTTGAAGACAGATGTTGATGAAGATTGCTGTTGGCTGTTTATTTTTGTTGTTCAAAATTTTTGATGTATTGCGTGAATTTCCCTGACTGTATTGCTTGCTGTTTAACCTGTTAGGTTGAAAGTGAATTTTGTTCACTTTTGCTTGTTGTTTTCTGGGTTCGAGGTTGAGTGAGACTCCCTTGCCTCGCTTGTATTGCTGCATCCATGCATTTTACTGCTTTATTGTATATATGCTATTGTTTCTGTTTCCGTCTATTCCCTTAGGATCTCTGTTTCTCTCTGCGCATGAGAGGAGCATGATAGACATTAGGTCTTAACCCATGCATGATAACATTAGGTTAGTGTGATCCCCTTTTCAACTGTAGGATAGAGTTTTGTCTCTTCTTCCTCAAAACAAACATAAAAGCACAATAAATATTTCAAACACAATAAAAGACACTTCTTCCGTAAAAGAATGTGAACTCATCAAAACGTCAATTTTGTCCGCTGGGACTGTAATCAGAAAAACCCTTTTTCAGAAGGAATAAAAACAATCAAGACAGACTTGTGTCTTACGTAGCCCGAACTACGTTTTCTCTGATCTTTCATGCTGTATGAAAGTACGTAGGCATAGGATGCGATATCCTAGCGAGCAACATTCCCCTCCTTTCCCGCAGGTAGGCGAACTACGTTGACTCTGATTTCTCGTTCCAGACGGGAATACGTAGGCATAAAGTGTGATATTTTGCCGAGTCATTTCATTTTCTTTTTAACCCTTGACCTTTAGCGTAGATAGAATAACAATCCGTACCAGAAAACAAGCGTGGATCCCGTCGAGTACGACGGACGCGAGGGGTGCTAATACCTTCCCCTTGCGTAACCGACTCCCGAATCCAGGATTTGGTTGCGATGACCATTCCTTTCCCCGTTTTGCGGTAGGTTTACCTCGAGCGTTTCCTTTCCCTCCGTTGGGATAAATAACGCACGGTGGCGACTCTTCTGTTCAGCCGGCGCCGATTTTCGCAGTAGCGACACCCGTGTTGACGGAGATGTTACCTGTGTTGACAGAGATGTTACCCGTGTTGAAGAAGATGTTACCCATGTTGACGGAGATGTTACCTGTGTTAACAGAGTTGTTACCCCTGTTGACGGAATTGGTCCCGTGGAGTTGTTCGTTCAAGTCTTCGGATGCCAGATTCACACTTTTATTTAGTGTAT
Organism: Lathyrus sativus; assembly: GCA_963859935.3. Lineage (NCBI taxonomy): Eukaryota > Viridiplantae > Streptophyta > Magnoliopsida > Fabales > Fabaceae > Lathyrus > Lathyrus sativus. The sequence goes on from OZ012738.1 coordinate 227,984,951, forward strand.
GCTCGTTTCTGCGGAAATGGAAGGTCAATACCGTTATATTGACGATTCACACTTTTATTTAGTGTATGCCCGTTTCTGCAGAAATGGAAGGTCAATACCGTTATATTGACAGTTCGCACTTTTCTCTAGTGCATGCCCGTTTCTGCGGAAATGGAAGGTCAAGGATAGTACATTGATGATTCGCGCTTTACTTAGTGCTTGCCCGTTTCTTCGGAGATGGAAGATCAAGGATAATGTTTTGATATGGTCCTATGGCTCGGTGCCCGCTTTTTGTAGAGTATATTTGAAGTTTGATTGTTGCTGATCTAGTGTGTTGATTCAACGCCTGTGGCGTCACACAAGTGGTTGATGTTGAAATCAGTTGTTCTTTATCAGATGATTTGTCAACTGTTGCCATGACAACTGGATTCAGTTTTCTGGATATTTGTTCCCCAAGCAGTTTTTGCAGTTTATTTATGCAGGTTGGCAAATTTCCGGGTTCTTTGGTATTCAACCGTCTTCTACCTTTGAATGTTTGAAAGTCGTTCGCTTCTCAACCCTTCATGTCCAAGCCGTTTGAATAGGGGCAGCTGTTGCACCCCAAAATTTGACCAACCATTTCTCGTTATTTGGCTTATGTTTCGACTCATTTTGCATTTTGCATTTGCATACCGCGTACATTGCATTTTTTCAGCCGGATTGATTTTATCGGGATGACAACCCTCTTCTCACGTTTTAGGCAGTTCAAACCAGTTCGAGTACGGGGATTTATTTTGGGAGCTGTGCTCCTCCCGGTGTTTCCAGCTTTCGCTGTTATTTTTGAGGATATCTCGGTGTCTAGTTTTTACCGTTTATTTCGCTATATTCTCATATCTTTTTTTAATTGATTTAATTGATTTTCATTGCATTTTCTAGAATTTTTCCTTAATTTTTGACTTTAGAAAATAGATTTTAAAATAGATTTTATTAGGTATTAATAGTTTTTTCTATTTTTTATAGGTTTTATTTCTAGATATTATTTGATTTGTTTAGAAATTAATAGGTTTAATTATTTTCTAGATATTAATTTGTTTAGAAATTAATAGATTTAATTCTTTTCTAGATATTAATTTGTTTAGAAATTTATAGGTTTAATTCTGTTTTAGAATAATTGTTCTTTTAGAAATTAATAGATTTATTTTTTTTAGAATTTAATAGATTTTAATTTTCTTTTTTAGATTAGTTTAATTCTTTTTAGAATTTATTAGATTTTAAACTCTTTTTTAGAATTAATTCTTAGGTGTTAATTGGATTCTAATCAAATTAATTAGGATATTAATTAGCTGTGATTAGTTTTATTAATGGGGTTTTAATCATGCATTAATCAAGTCTCTAGTTCAGTTTTAATTAGCAGTTTTAATTACCCAGTATTAATTTTCGTTTAGGTTTTAATCAGTTTCATCATCATTTTCGTTTTTCATTAATTAGTCTTAACCATTAGTAATTGAATTAACTGAGTTTATTAAGCATTTAATTGCAGTCATTAAGTCAAAGTTGGTGGGCCAGGTGTTGTTTTTGAGGCCCAGTGATCCAATTCAGTGACACTTGTCAGTATTTAAGAGTTCCCACCTCTCTCTCTCTCTCTCTCTCCGCCACATCACTCCATCTCTCTCTACATGGCTTCCACGTATACTCTCCCACCTCACCACACGCATGCCACCTCATTCCCTCTCTCTCCCATGCAGCGTGCCACGCGTCCCACTTCATCCCTCACTGCCAGCCATGCAAACTTCCGGATACCCTCGCCGGAGAAATCACGCGGCCAAAACCTTGCCGGTAACCGTCGTCGGGAACTCAACAACTCGCCGGAATCTGCAACCGTCGCCGGAGATTTCAAGAACCCTTCATGACTCTCCAGAAATCCACATGATCTTCACCTCATGTTCGTCAACTTCGCCGTGAATCTTCATCACTTTCGCCAACAACCGTCAGGCATTCCCCAAATTCATTCATCATCTTCATCCAACTCTTCATCAAACATTCATCTTATCTTCCTCCAGAATTATCCAGATTCATCGATCATTCTCCAGAAATCAAAAGAACCTTCGTCTGTTCATCGCCATCGTCATGATTTTTCCATATTTTCAATGAACTTCAAACTTTCGTCCGTTCATCACCATAACAACTTGCCAGAAATCTTCCGGATCTCATCACGATCATCACCTTCGTTGTTTTTTCTAGAAATCCTCAACGAAAAGGAATCCTCTAATATTTATCAAGATTCAAACATTCAACCATCAACGTTTCCTATCAAGAACCTCAAAATCCATCGCAACTCCAAGATCTGTTGATCTTCATCAAAGCTCGCTGAAAGCTCCGTCAATCTTCATCCAAGAACATTCAGAACTTTCTTCAGTATTCATCGTTTTCACGTTTTTTCACCAGTAACTCAAGATCTTCCTTCATCTTCAGATCAACCACAGGCTTCTTCACAAATCTCCATGGATCTTCTTCGCGAGCTTCAAACGCCCAACCTCAACAATGATTGACGCAAACCTCTTGATTTAGTGGCTTATTTGTCAAGTTTTTGTTGTTGATCTCAATGTTGTAGTATGGTTTCGGGGGAAGTGAAGACGGGCAAAAGGAAGAAGCAGAGGTTGAGATGAAGGAGGGAGACGGCGGCACACTTAGGGTTTAAGAGTAAGTCAAGCAAGAGGAGGAAGATGAGTTACAAATTGGGTTAATGGGCTTCGTGGCCCAGTCTGGTTGGCTGTAGTTCACACCCCCCTGTTTTCGCGTTTCCACTTCCCCTTTGTTGTTGGCTTCAATTGGGGGTAGTAGGCCTGAGCCTAGCGAATTTCAGACTTGCACACCTCCATTTCCATTGTGCCCCCTTTCCTTGCTATTGTTTTTGTTACGGGTGGGCTTAGAGCCCAACAACAACAATTGTGTTTTTCTGGCCGTGCACCCCCCGTCCCCCTTTTGTTTTTTGTTAGTTTTTGGCTATTGTATTGTGGGCTCAAGCCCAATTGTGTTTCTCTGCAGCACACCCCTGTTCTGCTGATGTACCCCCTTCCCTTTTATTTTTGTTTTTTTTTGTATTGGATATTTGTTTGTAATAGATGCTAGTTTTATTTTCTATTTTTCTTTTAGGAATTATAGTTTTATTTTTCCTTTAGAATATTCTTAGCATATTTTTAGTATAGATTTTATATTCTAGAATTTATAGTCCATTAGCATTTTCTTTTCGGATTATAGAGTTTTACATAGAATTTCCTATTTTCCTTAGATATTGTTTCTTTTAATATTGTATACAGATTCATTTCTATTTTCTTTTTAGGAATTATAGAATATTATAGAGTTTTAGATAGAATTTCTATTCTATTTTATGTATGCATTTCCTTATAATTTCTTTAGGGATTTTATTCTATTAGGATTTATTGCCTAGATTAGGAGTAGCATATTATTTCCATTTGTTATTGGATTTCTCTCCTCATTTCTCTGCTGCTATCTGATTTTACTTTGATTTTATTATGTGCTGGCCGTGTGACATGATTCAATTGGAGAATGATTTTCAATATCATTTCTCTATCTTGTCTTTGACACGGATATCAATACGCTACCTCTTAGAGTTTGATTGCTCGTATAAGTCAAATCATGACGGTTTAACGTTACATTGGTTCTGATTCAAAACGTCATTATCAAGGATCCAGAGAGGAGAAGATTGGAATAGAGCTTGTGCACAATGTCGAGGGCCAACGGAGCCGCTTCGTTCGTTATCGTCTTTCTTATTCAAGTCTTCAAGCAACCGTCGAGTGTTGTGAGCTGTAGTGTTAGATACGTAGGAAATAGTGATTGAGGGGCTTCCTCTCAATCATCTAGAGTGTTTAGTGTGGCACCCTTTGGGTGACATACGAGGCACTCGCTCCTATGTCTTAGGTCCTTGTGTGTGTGTGTCCCAAGTTCCTTCCCGTTTAGGCGTGTTAAGCCTGCTTCCTCTTTGTTCTCGTCCCCTGCATGATCGAAACCATTTTATCTCGCATCCAGGCAATTGAGACCCCTTCTCTTGCCCCTGTGCAATCGAGACTTGTTTTCCGCATGCGCTGAACTACGTTTTCTCTGATCTCTCATACTAGACGAGAGTACGTAGGCATAGGATTGCGATAATCCTAGCGAGCTCCCTTTTCCCCCTTTCCTGTAGTTAAGTGAACTACAGCTGCTCTGATTTCTCGTACCAGACGAGAATATGTAGGCATAGGATGCGATATCCTAGCGAGCACACTAACGACTAACTTCTCTGTTCTCTCGCTGTCGTGCGATCGAGACTTTCCCGCTGACGCCTGATGTTCCCTTTTTCTTGCCCTAGCGCAATTGAGACAAGGCCGTAGTCCTAGTTCCCGTAGGTTCCCGTACCTTTAAACCCCAACATACTACGTCCGTTCTACCGCAAACAGGTAACGCCTAAGTCTCTGACGAGCGAGCAACATACACCTAACTTCTAGAATGCGTATGCTAGTATCATCAATCCTTGCTCTCACCCCTGTGTGATCGAGAACACCCCGGTTACCCGTAGTTAGCCCGAACTACGTTTGCTCTGATCTTTCACGCCGTGTGGAAGTACGTAGGCACGAGATGCGATATCTCGGCGAGCAACCTTCCCCCCGTAGTTAGTCGAACTATGTTGAGTCTGACTTTCCCATTGCACGAGGGAATACGTAGGCATAGAGCGCGATGCTCTATCGAGTCAGTTCTTTCCGTTTAGATTTAGCAGCCGTAGATAGATTGTTTTTCACCCGTAGACAAACACAACAAGCATGGATCCCATCGAGTACGATGGACGTGAGGGGTGCTAATACCTTCCCCTTGCGTAACCGACTCCCAAACCCAGACAATGGTTGCAATGACCTTGTCTTATACCTTTTCGTCAGGTTTTTCCGATTGTTTCCTTTCCCGTTCTGAGGGATAAATAACGAAAGGTGGCGACTCTTCTGTTTTGCCGGCACCTTATTTTTGCGGTAGCGACAGTTGGGATTCACAGATTTGGATTTGACGCCCAAGGGGAGGAACCATAACTGTGCGCTGCACATATCTATTGAGTGCCGAGGGGCCATTCTGTCACATGTACTTGTTGATACCGGGTCATCTTTGAATGTTCTTACGAAGAAAGCGTTGATAAAGTTGGATACCCGTGGTGTATTGTGTACGCCAAGTGACTTGGTAGTACGAGCTTTTGATGGGACTCGAGGGTCCGTGTTCGGGGAGTTAACTTTGCCAATCCAGGTCGGTCCGGAGGTGTTTGAGGTTGTGTTCTACATCATGGATATTCAGCCAGCTTATAGCTATCTGCTGGGACGTCCCTGGATACATTCGGCAGGCGCCGTAACTTCCACGCTGCACCAAAAGTTGAAGTACATGGTGGGTGGCAATGTTGTCACTATTTGCGGGGAAGAAGATATAATGATTAGCCATTTGTCTTCATTCAAGTATGTTGAGGTTGATGGCGAAATCCATGAGACTCTGTGTCAGGACTTTGAAACTGTGCAAATCAAGGACAAAGCACCGGTCGTGAGAAAAGCGCCAGAAGTCGCTATGTCATCCTTTAAGGAAGCCCCAGTAGTGGTGAAAGCTGGGGCATCACAAGGTTGGGGCCAAGTGCTGAATATTCCCAACAAGCAAGACAAATTCGGATTGGGATACAGCCCATCTTCCTCTTCCTAGAGTGCGCCGCGCTATAAGGGGCATGTCCAGTTTACCAGCAATGGGGTAATCTTTGAGCAGATTAATGCCATATCTAAGGAAGACGGTGACAGCGACTGCGACATGGACGCGTGGATTCGGCCATGTACTCCAGGACAAAGGCTAAACAACTGGTCTGTCGAAGAAATCATCCATGTGAAGACAGAAGAGTAATGATTTGTTTTTCTGATTATTGTATAGCCCTATGTTCTAGCCGGAGCATAGCGGTACTTGTCTTCAAGGCCTAATTGTTTATGTTTGAACAATCTTTTTATCAATCAATCAAATGGGCGTTTTTCTGCATTGTGATCCTTGTCTTTCTTGTTTTATTTTTAACAAAAAAATGGCAATGTGGTTTGTATTTGTTTGCATATCATTTTAAGCATTAAATTATCATCATTGCAGGTTTCACATTGCAGATGACACCGCTCCAGAGCCGTCTATGACTCGCTTCGACTTTGATAATCTGATATTTCAAGCCGAAGAAGAGATTGATGAAGATGAAGACTTTCCAGAAGAGCTAGCCAGACTTTTGAAACAGGAAGAGAAAATCATTCTGCCTCATCAGGAGGAAATTGAGGTCGTCAACTTGGGTAACGAGGAAGCCAGAAGAGATGTCAGGATAGGGGTTGCGTTGCAAAGTGATATCAAGCAAAGATTGGTTGAAATGCTCTGAGAGTATAGTGATATCTTTGCTTGGTCATATGAAGATATGCCCGGGCTTTATACTGATATTGTGGTTCATCGCTTGCCTTTGCGTGAAGAGTGTCCGCCAGCCAAGCAGAAGCTCAGAAGGACTAGACCAGATATGGTTGTGAAAATCAATGAAGAATTCTAGAAGCAGTTGGATGCAGGATTTCTTACTGTAACAACTTACCATTCGTGGGTCGCTAACATCTTACCTGTACCAAAGAAGGATGGTAAGGTGTGAATATGTGTTGATTATAGAGACTTGAATAAAGCAAACCCGAAAGACGATTTCCCACTCCCTCACATTGACGTATTTGTTGACAATACCACGCAGTATTTCGTGTTTTCTTTCATCGACGGTTTCTCTGGATATAATCCGATTAAGATGGCGCCGGAGGATATGGAGAAAACCACGTTCATCACACCGTGGGGGACTTTCTGTTATAAGTTAATGCCTTTTGGGTTGAAAAATGCAGGGGCAACCTATCAGCGGGCAATGGTCACTTTGTTCCATGATATGATTCATCATGAGATTGAGGTCAATGTCGATGACATGGTAACAAAGTCACAAATGGAGGAGGAAGATCTGGTAAACCTTCTGAAGTTATTTAAAAGGCTAAGGAAATTCAGACTGAGGTTGAATCCGAACAAGTGCACTTTTGGCGTCAGGTCCAGAAAGTTGCTGGGGTTCATGATCAGTGAAAAAAGAATCGAGGTCGATCCTGCAAAGATAAAATTTATTCAAGATATGCCAGCGCCGAAAACGGAGAAAGAGGTTTGTGGTTTCTTGGGTAGATTGAACTACATTTCTAGGTTCATATCTCATCTCATAGCCACGTGTGAACCCATGTTCAAATTGCTAAAGAAAGATCAGGCGGTTGTCTGGAACGAAAATTGCCAAAGGGCATTTAATTAAATAAAAGAGTATTTGCAGGAGCCTCTGATACTGATACCTCCAGTAGCTGGAAGACCATTGATAATGTATTTAACGGTTCTTGAGAACAACATGGGTTGTGTTCTCGGTCAACACGACGAAACTGGAAGAAAAGAGCATGCAATATACTACTTGAGTAAGAAGTTCACAGATTGTGAATCCAAGTCCTCAATGTTGGAGAAAACTTGTTGCGCACTGGCTTGGGCTGCCAAACGCCTGAGACAGTATATGCTAAACCATACAACCATGCTGATTTCGAAGATGGATCTGATTAAATACGTCTTTGAAAAGCAAGCACTTTCGGGGAGAATTTCCAGGTGGAAGATGGTTTTGACAGAGTATGATATTCAATACGTTTCCCAGAAAGCTATCAAAGGGGGTATTTTGTCAGAGTATCTTGCTGAATAGCCGATTGATGACTATCAACCTATGAAGTTTGAATTTCCCGATGAAGACATCATGTTCTTAAAGATGAAGGACTGCGATGAGTCATTACCCGACAAAGGTCCAGAGAAAGGTTCCCAATGGCAGATGATATTTGATGGCGCTGTTAACTCTTACGGTAGTGGAACTGAGGCAATCATCACGACTCCTCATGGGTCTCATATCCCCTTCACTGCCAGGTTAACATTTCCTTGCACTAATAATGAAGCCGAATACGAAGCGTGCATTATGGGGTTGGAAGAAGCCATTGATTTGAGGATCAAGAATCTAGATGTATATGGCGATTCAGCGTTAGTTGTCAATCAGATCAAGGGAGAATGGGAGACCTGACAGCCTAATCTGGTACCTTACATGAACTATGCAAGGAGGCTATTACCTTTCTTTGACCGAATAGAGTTCTACCATGGGCCTAGAGCGGAGAATCAGATGGCGGATGCCTTAGCCACTTTATCCTCGATGTACAAGGTGAATTTTTGGAATGATGCTCCAAGAATAGTCATCTCTCGCCTTGATAGGCTGAAATTCGTATTTGCCATTGAAGAAGCTTCTGATGGCAAGCCGTGGTGTTATGACATCCATAATTTCCTCAAGAACCAAGAATATCCTCCAGGGGCGTCGACCCAGGATAAGAAGACTCTGAGGAGGTTGGCTGGGAACTTTTATCTGAACCAGGATGGAGTACTCTACAGGAGGAATTATTAATTGGTGCTTTTAAGATGCGTGGGCGAAAAAGAAGCGAGTCTGCTTATGGAAGAGGTCCACGTAGGTGCCTTTGGTACACATGCCAGTGGGCATGCCATGTCTAAAAAATTGCTGCAAGTAGGGTATTTTTGGTTGACTATGGAGTCGGATTGCTTCAAGCATGCAAAGAAGTGCCATAAATTCCAAATTTATGCTGACAGGATTCATGTGCCACCGAGTCCATTGAATGTTATGGCATCGCCTTGGCCCTTTTCCATGTGGGGCATTGACATGATTGGTAAGATTGAGCTCACCGCATCTAATGGACATCCTTTCATCCTAGTAGCCATTGATTATTTCACCAAGTGGGTCGAAGCTGCTTCCTATGTTAACGTTACGAAGCAAGTGGTAGCCCGGTTTATCAAGAGGGACATCATATGTCGCTACGGAGTGCTCGAGAGAATCATTACTAATAATGGTTCGAATCTGAATAACAAGATGATGAAGGAATTGTGCAAAAATTTCAAAATTGAGCATCACAACTCATCTCCCTATCGTCCGAAGATGAACGGCGCTATCGAAGTGGCCAACAAGAATATCAAGAAGATAATGCAGAAGATGGTTGTAACATATAAAGATTGGCATGAGATGTTGCCCTTCGCTTTGCATGGATATCGTACTTCGGTACGCACCTCAACTGGGGCAACTCCTTTCTCGTTGGTGTATGGTATGGAAGTTGTCCTGCCATTAGAAGTTGAGATTCCTTCTTTGAGAGTCCTGGTCTACGTCAAGCTCGATGAGGCAGAATGGATAAGAAACAGATTGAATCAGCTTAGCCTGATGGACGAGAAAAGGCTGGCATCTATTGCGTATGGTCGATTGTATTAGAGCCGGATGAAGAAAGCTTTTGACAAGAAGGTGCGCCCTCGAAGCTTTCAGACGGGCGAGTTGGTGTTGAAGAGGATTCTCCCTCCATAAACAGATCACAGGGGCAAATGGACTCCCAACTATGAAGGTCCATATGTCGTGCGAAAGGTTTTCTCCGGAGGAGCCTTGCTGTTATCAACCATGGATGGTGAAGATTTCACATCCCCTGTGAATGCAGACGCGGTTAAAAAATACTTTGCTTAAGGAGACCCACTGGAATGAAAAAAGAATATCCAGGAAAAAATGGGGCATCCCGGCGAACCATAAAAAGAATGGGTTCGGGCAAAAGTTAGGGATATAAAAGAAAAGATGTAAACCCGCAAAGTCGAAAACCTGAAAAGGCGGCTTTGGAAAAATGGGTATCCCTGTGAATTGAAAACCCGAAAGGGCGATTCAGGAAAAAGTTAGGGATTTGAAAAGCAAATGACTGCAGTCTGCGTATTGAGCTTCAGAGTATGGTGGATCGAGGGAGGACCTGAGGGCCATTTATCCGAATCAATCTTATTAGAAGACAAAGCGTTGGGGAATCATCGGGGTCAGGCGAGTCATAGATGGATCAACTCATAGTGTTTGTCTGTATCACATTGTCGACATTCTGTATATTTCTGTGCATTTCTGTAAATTTTTGTGCAGCTTCCTCTTTTCAGGGGTTGCATCTGTTGTAAAATCTACCTATTTACATGCCTTTTGTGAATAAAACATATACTATTCAGTAATTTGTTTGTCTTGCTTTAATCTTTACTATTTTGTTTGCGAAAAACGCCCGGTGTTTTGATAAAAACTGCGCATACATAAACTTGTAGGCTTTGGCCGATAATCATTAAAACTTTGATTTATTTGAACAATGTCATAGATGGTGACCGAGATATTTCCCTCTGTGCAAGATATCTTGTTTGTTTTTTCATTTGTAGGGTCGTTACCCTTGGGGCAGGTTTTCAGAGGTGTATACCCGATAGGATCACCGTCCCCACGGGAAAAGGCGTGTAGCAGAGGCTCATTCATCCCCAGCAAGTGAAGGTGGTGCTTATCCATCCCCAGCAAGGGTCTGTTTCTGCAGCAAAGGGTGTGCAGGTAGAGGGTATACATTTCTCCCTAGCAGATTGTTTATATACACTCATTCCTCGGCAGTTTGAGACTGAATTCTCCGACAGGGTAGAATCATCCCCAGAGAGTCGAGATTGATATCCCTCGTGCAGGTCAGGTATGTCACTGTATCCTCATCATGTTGTAAGTACGCACTTACTCCTTAGCGAGTCGAGGTTAGAGTTCTTTTCCCCGGGCAGGTTGGAATTGTTTTCCCAGTGTCGCTACTGCGAAAATCGGCGCCGGCTGAACAGAAGAGTTGCCACCGTGCGTTATTTATCCCAAAGGAAGGAAAGGAAACGCTCGAAGTAAACCTACCGCAAAGACGGGAAAGGAATGGTCATCGCAACCAAATCCTGGATTCGGGAGTCGGTTACGCAAGGGGAAGGTATTAGCACCCCTCACATCCGTCGTACTCGACGGGATCCACGCTTGTTTTCTGTTGAAAGGATGGTTATTCTATCTACTCTACAGGTCTGGGGTTAAAAGAAAAGAAAATGACTCGGCAAAGTATCGCACTTTATGCCTACGTATTCCCGTCTGTAACGAGAAATCAGAGTCAACGTAGTTCGCCTACCTACGGGAAATGAGGGGAAGGTTGCTCGCTAGGATATCGCATCCTATGCCTACGTACTTTCATACAGCATGAAAGATCAGAGCAAACGTAGTTCGGGCCACGCACGACACAAGTCTGTCTTGATTGCTTTTATCTCCTTCTGAAAAAGGGTTTTTCTGCTTAATAGTCCAGGCGCACAAAAATGACGTTTTGATGAGTTCACATTCTTTTACGGAAGAAGTGTCTTTTATTGTGTTTGAAAGATTTATTGTGTTTTTCTGTTTGTTTTGAGAAAGAAGAGACAGAACTCTAACCTATGGTTGACAAGGGAATCACACTAACCTAATGTTATCATGCATGGGTTAAGACCTAATGTCTATCATGTTCCTCTCTTGCGCAGAGAGAAACAGAGATCCTAAGGGATAAACAGAAACAGAAACAATAGCATATATACAATAAAGCAGTAAAATGCATGAATGCAACAATACAAGCGAGGCAAGGGAGTCCCACTCAACCTCGAACCTAGAAAACAACAGGCAAAAGCGAACAAAATTCGCTTTCAACCTAACAGATTAATGGGCAAACAATACAGTCCGGGAAACTCAAACAATACATCAAAAGCTTCTAAACAGCAAAAATAAACAGCAAACAGCAAATCTGCACAGCAAGCTCCATCAACATCTGTCTTCAAGTCATCTTCAAACAGCTACAAGCTTCAAGCAAGCATCAACAGCAATCATCTTCAACAGCTTCAAGCAGCAGGGCTTCAAATAGCAGTAGTCACATGTACAGCTTCAACAGCACAATCTTCATCTTTTACAGTCTTCAAGCAAGGTCTATATCTCCAATCTTTCATGGCTTTTCTTCAAGTCAAACTCTCCAAGATGAGGAACCATCAATAGGATGAACTGGGATGTTAAACAGTTAGATGACCACCAAAGGTGGCAAACAGACTGTTTAACGAAATGTGGAATGTTTCTCTCAAGAGTTCTATCTCTTAGATACTGTCACCAAGCCTTCCAAAGGAAGGGGGTGAGTATCCTAGAGAGACTCTGCATCATAGAGAGGGATGGAGGCAGACAAGACCTTCCATGTTTTTGAAGCAAGTTTCTACTCTAAGCTCTACCTAGCTCCTAGTTCCTATAATCTTCAACAGCTGCAAGCAAGCCACAATCTTCATCAACTCTTGAACTGGACCTTCACTCCTTTTGTCTTCAATGGCTTCATCAACAAAGTCTTCATCTCAAACCCAAACCCCAAGCAGGCCCAATACCCCACACAGTCAAACAATAACCCTATAAAGGGCACACCATACAATCAATCAATTACAAGAATATACTAATAGTATTAATATAATGGGGGGAAGTCTAACATTTTCTAAGGGATCTATCACTTACCCATAATACCCCTATAGTCCCATCTTCTAATTTGTCCTAAAGAAAACCCAAAAAGAAACTTGTTTTGTTATACCTATGTTATATTCACAACCCTAATTGACTATCCTAATAGCTTTTAACTAAACTACCTAAAATAAATCCTAAAAAAATGGTATAAAAATCAGGGGGGCACCTAATATCCACATCTAGTTATACTAAAAAGAAAGGGGTGAAAATCCTAAAGGAAGCTCCTAAACTAAATTCAACAAATAGTAGCATAAACCAAAAGAATTAAAAAAGCTATTAAATGTAAAAATATGCAAAAAATATGAAAATGAAGTAAAATGACAATTTTATGTTTTCATATTTTTCTAGACAGAAAATAGAAAATGGGAAAAAAAGTCTCAATAAAAAATAATGTTTTTTCATTTTTATATGAATTTTTAAAGATTAAGAAAATTTGGAGGAAATTTAATAAGAAAAATGATGCAGGGGGTACCAATAGAAATTAAATGCAATTATTATCATGATGGGCCCAGAACATGGGGGTGCAAGGAGCAAGCGCGCGCCTGGCCCAAGGATTTAAGAAAAACACATCAAAAATCAAAAGAAAAAGATAAAATAGCGGTGTAAAAAGCAGGAAATCATAGTGCAAATCTGGATTGGGCTGGAAAAGGGGGTGGCGCTAGCAATATCCATTTAAGCCCAGCAAAGGCGTTTAATGAAACGCCGCGTTTCATACGTGTGCTGGTTTTCCCTCTCGTTTTGTTTGAATCTAGGCCATAGGATCAGTTTTAGAGTCAAGGTCAAGTGGGTGATCCAACGGCTGAAGCATCTTCGTCTACCTCTCGCTAGGGTTTCGCAGAATCTATTAAAACACACATGCCATGCACGGATTTTCCAGCTGCTCGTGTGCCTTCATTTCTCAACCAATCAATACGATACAAGAACCAATCTTGGCCTACTTTTCATGTAGAACACGATTGTGACAATAGATTGCACTGAAACAAAGTATATACTCCAAACCGAATGGATAACCAAGTCAACCTCAACATATCATCAAGTTTCGACTTCAATATAACTCATCTTTCTTTGTACAAAAATGATCTTCATGCCATGCTCATCAAAACCAGCCATATATCTAAGATTCTAACCACTTAATCACTATGTTCTAGCTCCAAACCGAATTTACATGCACACATCAACCTCCATGAAACCTTGCCTAAAGCTCCAGAATCAATCATCTAACCACTTAAACCAAGTTTAACCTAACAATTCTAGATCATGCTACCTAATTCGAGCCAATTTGTGAGAAAAACTAACCTGGTAAAAAGTTGAAAACAGATGAGGATCCTCTTCAATCCACAGCTTGCAATGCTCCAAGATCACTCAGTGTGCTATAATCTTTCTTCTGTATGCAACAATTTTTGCTCAAACCACTTGGATCACCATAACCAACTTCAATTGCACTTGGAGGAGAGAAAATTGCATAGCACGATTCTTGCCCCTATTCACTCAGATCTTGCTTGCAATGTGATCACTGATGATTATTGAATAGAATAGGAATGAAATCTTGAAGAAATGATGGAGAATTGAGAAGTTTTGAAGCAATTTGCAAAAATGCAAGATGGAGTGAAACTATGAGTTTTGGATCCAAATGAAGTTCAACCCCTTCATGGATCAGCTCTAGGGTTTATATAGATGATGATGGAAAGTTCTGGAAGGTGCTAGATTAATCCCATGAGAAGTTATTCATATCATTGCATGAGAAAATGAAAATGGCCAAGTTGCAAAACCAACTCTGCATTGCCTTGTTACAGCCCCTCAAAATCTCTTGAATTTCTCTTTTCATGACAATTAGAGAGTGTAGAAATCATCCCTTGCCTTGCACCTTGGTTCTAGCTTGATTTGGCAAGTGTATCTTCTTTTACAAGCAACTTATGATAACTCCAATTTCTTGACTTCAAACCAAAAAACTAATATTGCCAATGACCTTAAAATGCAATTTACCTTCAAAATGGTTGGTCATATGCTTGGTTTTGCTTTTGTATCAAAAAATCACAATTTTGGTCATTTAAAAAGGTATTTTTCCCTTTATAATTGGTCAATTTTGCAAATCTAAGTTCCATGCATTTCCGACTTGCCACAACCACTTTTCTAGACTCAAAATATCATTTGGAGCAAGTTTGATGTTGAACATTTCTTCATTTGAAATTTGGAAATAGGAGTTTTGGGCATATGCTTGAAATGACCTGTAATTCTACTTTCCCAAAATACCCCTGGCTTGCCAAGATTATAAGTAGAGTTCTACAAATCATATGAAGGCATACCATACCTTTCTAGAAAGCTCAGATCATGAGGAACAACTTTAATGTTGGCCAGAAATCCATTTGAAAGCTCCTTGATGGGTAAAAGTTGCTTGGAAGTCAAGTAACTTTCACAGACAAATTTCAGTGTCCTCAGATGACCTGTAACTTGCAAGAACCATAACGTGAGTTCTATAAATCTCCTTGATGTCTTCCACCACTAAAATTAAAGGTCTTGAGATACTCTACAAGTTTCATGTTGGCCAAGGATCCGTTTGAGACTTGCATTTTAAATTATCTTGCTTGGAAGTTTGCCCTAAATCAGGGGATTTTACACAGAAACCCTAATTTAGAAACCTCTCTTCTTCTTGATTTCTCTTGATTTCTCATTGGAACAACACCACATCCATATTTACATATCAAATGAGGCATCCCACATCTTCCAAACAGGCCTTGATGCCCTTCAATCAAGCATTTGACCTAGGGTTGACCTAGGGTTGACCCAGATGAAACCCTAGTTGACTGTCTTCAACTGCAGCTCTTGTAATCATATCAATGACTTGTCTCACTTTCAAAATTAACCTCTAGGTCTTCCATGATGTCTATACACATTCCATGCTTTCAATTCATAGTCCACAACTTCTCTGATGACCTTCAAACCCCCTCAAGATAGGAGAAAGACCCACTGATTGGTCCACTAACTTTTCAAATTTCAATCTCTTTCTGATGACTTGGATAGGTTTGAATTTGAATAATAACCTCTTGATATGCTCATAGAGATAAGAATTGCATTTGGTCCCTTGTCAGATGGCTTGCTATGCTATGCTATGCAAATGATTAGACTATGTACATGCCTTTTTATGTAAATGACAATACAATTGAAACATAAACCAAGTGAAGTAGGTTGAGAAAATTTTAGGGTGCAACAACTGCCCCTATTTGTTGCACCCCAAAATTTGCCCAACCTTTTCTAACCTAGGTTTATGTTTCAATTGCATAGTCATTTGCATAGTCATTATGTACATAGTGTATTCATCTGCATTGCATAGCATAAGCAAGCTATCTTAATTAGGGGATCAAGTGTTATTCTTATCTCAAGGCGCATATTCAAGTGTTTCATTCATATTCAAGACTACTCAGGTCATCAGGGAAGAATTTGAGCTTTGAAGAGTTGGCAGGTCACTCATTGGGTTTTCTCCTACCTTGAGGTTGTTTGAGAATTATCAGAGGAAGTGTGAGCCATGAGCCAGGAGCATGAGGTGTGTATGGATGTTATGAAGAGCCTAGATGATCATTTGTGAGGAGTAACCAAGTCATTGGAATGATTGCAAGAGCCTCAGTTGAAGTCAGTCAACTAGGGTCAACACTAGGTCAATCCTAGGTCAAAGACTTGTTTTGAAGAGCATCAAGATCATTTGAAGAATGTGGGATTCATTATTTGCTATATGGATATGGATGTGGTGTTGTGCCAAAGAAAAAAAAATCAAGAGGAGTCAAGGAGAAGAGGAGTTACCAAATTAGGGTTTCAGTGTAAAATCCCCTGATTTAGGTCAAACTTCAAAACACTGTAACTCAAGATGCAAGCTTCATATGAATTATTGGTCCACATGAAACTTGTAGAGCATCTTCATAGCTTTAATTTTAGTGGTGGAAGTCATCAAGATGATTTATGGAACTCAAGTTATAGCTCTTGCAAGTTACAGGTCATCTGAGGGCACTGAAATTTGTCTGTGAAAGTTATCTGTCTTCCAAGCAACTTTTGACCTTCAAGGATTTTTCAAATGGATTTCTATCCAACATGAGAGTTGTTCCTAATTGTCTTAGCTTTCTAGAAAGGTATGGTATGCCTTCATATGATTTGTGGAACTCTACTTATGGTCTTGGCAAGCAAAGGGTATTTTGGTCATCTGAGAATTACAGGTCATTCTTAGCCTATGCCTAAAACTCATACAAGGAAGCTTCAAATGAAACACTTCACAACATCAAAGTTTCTCAAAATGTCATTTTAAGTCTAGAAAAGAGGTGATGGAAGTTTGGAAATGCATAGAACAAGACTTGATAGAAGTTGGTGAAAAATGACCTAAAAAAGGCATATAACTTGAAAAAGTTCAAGTTGGAAAATGGTTTGAGAGATCTACAAATCCAAAATGTTAGAACACATATTGGTTCTTAATAATTACTCTTTGTTTTGATGATAACTGTTAGGAAATTTATATTTAAGAATTATATACTCTAAAATTTGTTTGAGAGTTTTACTGCAGATTAAAATTATATTGACTCTCTAGAAGCAAATCTGTCTTTGAATACAAGAAGGTATTCTGAATCTGAAGCGTCAGATGCATCGTACAGAAGAATCTGCTTGCTCCTTACAGAAGATCCTGAGTGTAGTCTCCAGAAGGATCTGAAGAAAGAAGCTCCAGAACATTCTGAGTCAGAAGCATCTGAAGATAATCAGAAGCATCTGAAGATGAAGCATCAGAAGAATACAAGAATATTGATTGAAGAGTTTCTCAAAGCATTGATCTACAGAAGTTTCTGAAAGTACCTACGCTGCCAAGTACTGAAGTTCTGTGTCAAGATGCTCTGATGATCAACACGCTAGAAGCACACAAGCTGCAGAAGACTCTGATACAGCATAGTTCTGAATCTCATCAGAAGACTCTGATCTATTCAAACTCTTTCCTTATTTGTGCTAGACACACTTACAAAGACAAAAAGGATTTATCTGTGCCATCTATTTCAAGGAAAGGTCAGTACATGTGAAGACAAAAAGGCTCAGACCTTTTGGACTCTCTTTTCAACGTGGAAAATTCAGTTGCCTATAAAAGGAGCCTCTCAGTTCATTCTTCAGTTACACATTTTTTTAGCTATACACTTGCTGAAAAGAAATCAAATATTCTTAAGCTCTCATTCTTATTCTTCATAGAATCTTTGTACTTAAATCTTAAGAGAAAAATCACTGTTGTGATTATAGCTTTATAGAAGCATTAAAAACTCTTGTATTGAATTTACATCGTTTGTAAAGGATTTTCCTTAAGAGGATTCAGTGTGAATCAGTAGCTCTTGAGAAGACTAAGAACTGTAGTTCTTAGGTGATACTATTGTAATCAGTTAGATTTAATAGTGGATTAAGACCTTGTTGAGAAAGGCAAATCACTCTGGAAGGGTGGACTGGAATAGTTGTTTAACGAACCAGGATAAAAATAATTGTGTGATTTATTTCAAGTATTATTTTTCCAAACTTATTCAACCCCCCCCCCCCCCCCATTCTAAGTTATATCTCACCTTCAGTTGGCATCAGAGCCCCGGTTCTGAGTGTGCTATCACTTAACAGTGTCAGTAAAGATCCAGAGGAGATATACTTTGATCTATATATTTATTTGTTATCATGGCTGATAATTCAATCAACAATAAATATGAAGAGAAGGATAGGATCAGTACCAAACCTCCAATGTTTGATGGAGAAAAATTTGACTATTGGAAAGATAGAATAGAAAGTTTTTTTCTTGGGTATGATGCTGATCTTTGGGATTTGGTCATTGATGGATATGTACATCCTACTGGAGAGGATGGCAAAAAGATTGATAGAAAATCAATGACTGAAGTGCAGAAAAGAGACTTCAAGAATCACCACAAAGCCAGAACTATATTGCTTAATGCAATCTCTCATACTGAGTATGAGAAGATTACTAACAGAGATACTGCTCATGACATGTTTGAATCACTCAAAATGACTCATGAGGGAAACTCTCAGGTTAAAGAGACAAAGGCTCTGGCGCTCATACAGAAGTATGAGGCATTTAAAATGGAAGACTCTAAAAATGTAGAAACTATGTTTTCTAGATTTCAGATTCTTACAGCTGGTCTGAAAGTTCTGGATAAGGGCTATTCAACGTCAGATCATGTCAAGAAAATCATCAGAAGTCTTCCCACTAGATGGAGACCAATGGTGACTGCATTAAAGATGGCAAAAGATCTGAACAAGATCTCCTTAGAAGAACTTATCAGTTCTTTGAGAAGTCATGAAATTGAGCTGGAGGAAGATGAACCCCAGAAGAAAGATAAAGGTAAATCCATAGCTTTAAAATCTAACAAAACTGCTAAAGCTTTGCAGGTTATTCAAGAAAGCTCTGAAGAATCTTCTTCTGAAGAAGAAGATGAGTTGTCCATGCTGTCCAGAAGGATTAACAAACTCTGGAAGCACAAGGGAAAGAAGTTTAACAAATTCAGAAGATCTGAAAACAGAAAAGAATCTTCTAGTCACAGAAGATCTGCCAAGAAAGATGTGGTGTGTTATGAGTGCAAAGAACCTGGGCACTACAAGAATGACTGCCCTAAACTTCTGAAAGAAAAACCTAAGAAGAAGTTCAACAAGAAGAAAAAGGTTCTGATGGCAACATGGGTTGACTCTGATGAGTGTGAGTCATCTTCTGAATCTGAAGAAGAATGTGCAAACGTTGCATTGATGGCCAGGACAGAGGATCAAGAAGAAGGTACCTCTGGATATGAATCAGAATCTGAATCTGATGATGATGCATAAGAGGTAATGGCCAAACTTACCAAAGAAGAACTCATTAAAGTTTTAACAGAAGTTCTTAAAAGTTACAACAACATCAAACTCAAATACAAGAAGCTGAAAAGCAATCTTGAATCTGAGATTGATCTTCTGAAAACAGAACTTGTTGAGCAGAAGGAAATAAATTTAAAAATCAAAAATGACTTTGATAGAACTCAACAAGAATCTGATTCTGAAACTAAGTCTTGTGAAAATATTTTAGAAAAATATGACTCTAGTTTTTAGAAGTTTCTCACTAAGAGCATAGACAGAAGCAAGATGGCTTCCATGATCTATGGTGTTAGTGGAAACAACAGAAGAGGCATTGGATATGAGTCTTCATCTGGAAGCAATCCAAAACCTGTTGACAAACTTTTTATCAGTAAGACACCTCTGTACTCTCAATTCAAATTTGGTCATCTGAATGACATTAAACACACAAGCTCTGAGAAGAGTACTTATGTGTTTAAACCAAAGGCAAGTCAGAATAAACATTATGTTGCAAAACAGAAGTTTAGACAAACTTGCAAACCAACTAACCCCAAAGGACCCAAGAAGATCTGGGTACCTAAAGACAAAATAATTCCTGTTGCAGATGTTCTTAGCAGCAAAGTCAGGACACCAATCATGGTACCTGGACTCTGGATGCTCACGACACATGACAGGAGAAAGGTCTATGTTCCAAAGCCTGGAACTTAGATCTGGAGGGGACGTGAAGTTTGGAGGGAACCAGAAGGGCAAGATCATTGGATCTGGCACTATTGGAAATGGTAAGCTTCCCTCTATTACAAATGTTCTGTTAGTTTAAGGATTGAAACATAATCTATTGTCCATAAGTCAATTAAGTGACAATGGTTATGATATAATATTCAATCAAAAATGTTGCAAAGTTGTATGTCAAAAGGATGGCTCTATCCTATTCAGTGGAAAGAGGAAACACAACATTTATAAAATTAACCTTTCTGAACTTAAAGTTCAAAATGTAAAATGCCTCTTATCTGTGAATGATGAGCAATGGGTCTGGCATAGAAGATTGGGGCATATTAATATGAGACGCATATCTCAGATTAATAAACTCAATCTGGTCAGAGGACTTCCTAAGCTGAAGTTCAACTCAGATGCTCTGTGTGAAGCATGTCAAAGAGGTAAATTTTCAAAATCTCATTTTAAATCAAAAAATGTTGTGTCTACCTCCAGACCATTGGAATTACTTCACATTGATCTGTTTGGACCAGTGAAAACTACATCCATCAGAGGCAAGAAGTATGGATTAGTCATTGTAGATGACTACAGCAGATGGACATGGGTAAAGTTTCTAAAACACAAGGATGAGTCTCATTCTGTGTTCTTTGACTTCTGCAATCAAGTTCAGATTGAAAAAGATTCCAAAATTATTAAAGTCAGAAGTGATCATGGTGGAGAATTTGAAAATAAACATTTTGAAAAATATTTTTCTGAAAAAGGCATTGCACATGATTTCTCCTGCCCTAGAACTCCACAACAAAATGGAGTTGTAGAGAGGAAAAATAGAACATTGCAAGAGATGGCCAGAACAATGATCAATGAGACAAATCTGGCAAAACATTTTTGGGCAGAAGCAATTAACACAGCTTGCTATATTCAGAACAGAGTGTCTGTAAGACCTCTTCTGGAAAAGACTCCTTATGAATTGTGGAGAAACAGAAAGCCTAACATTTCTTATTTTCATCCTTTTGGATGTATTTGTTATATGCTTAATACTAAAGATAATCTGAACAAGTTTGATTCCAAAGCACAGAAGTGTTTCATGCTTGGTTATTCTGAACGCTCTAAAGGCTACAGAGTATTCAATACTGAAACACAGATTGTTGAAGAATCTATTCATGTTAGATTTGATGGTAAGCTTGGCTCTGAAAAGCCAAAGCAGTTTGAAAGTTCTGCAGATAGAGAAGTGATTCTCACAGACTCTGAAGGATCAGAGGCAGAAAAGACAAATATCAAAGAATCTGAAGCAACTCCAGATGCTACACCCTTGACTTCCCAACTAAACAACTTGCAAATTTCTGAAAGACCAATTGTCAGAGGATCTTCTTCCAGAATCAAATCATCTCATCCAGAAGATGTGATTATTGGAAAGAAAGATGATCCAATCAGGACAAGATCATTTCTCAGAACTTCTGAATCTTCTTTATTTGGCTTAGTGTCAATAATAGAACCAACATCTGTAGATGAGGCTCTGGAAGATAATGAATGGATTATAGCTATGCAAGAAGAGCTGAATCAATTCACCAGAAATGAAGTTTGGGATCTGGTTCCTAGACCCAAAGGATTCAATATTATTGGAACAAAATGGGTTTTCAGAAATAAGCTGAATGAAAAGGGAGAAGTAGAAAGGAATAAGGCAAGGCTGGTTGCTCAAGGATACAGTCAGCAAGAAGGTATTGATTACACTGAGACATATGCTCCAGTGGCAAGGTTAGAATCTATACGCCTTCTGATTTCTTTTGCTGCACAGAATAACATCACTCTGTATCAGATGGATGTTAAAAGTGTTTTTCTTAATGGTATTATAGAAGAAGAAGTATATGTCCATCAACCTCCTGGATTTGAAAGTGAAAACTTTCCAGATCATGTTTTTAAATTAAAGAAATCCCTCTATGGATTAAAACAAGCTCCCAGAGCTTGGTATGAGAGGTTGAGCAATTTCCTTCTGAAGAAAAATTTTATCAGAGGAAAAGTGGATACAACTTTATTCTGTAAAACTGTTAAGAAAGATCTGTTGATTTGTCAAATTTATGTAGATGACATTATTTTTGGATCAACAAATATTACGCTTGGAAAGGAGTTTGCTAAATGTATGCAGGAAGAGTTTGAAATGAGCATGATGGGAGAATTGAGATTCTTCTTGGGAATCCAAGTCAATCAGACTCCAGAATGCACCTACATACATCAAACCAAGTATGTTAAAGAGCTTCTGAAGAAGTTTAACATGGTTGATAGCAAAATGGCAAAGACTCCAATGCACCCTACAAGCACTCTAGGTAAGGAAGAGGTAAGTAAGAAGGTAGATCAAAAACTCTACAGAGGTATGATAGGATCTCTTCTATACTTGACTGCTTCAAGACCAGATATTCTGTTTAGTGTCTGCTTATGTGCTAGATTCCAATCAGATCCTAGAGAATCACACTTAACAGCTGTTAAGAGGATTCTAAGGTATCTGAAAGGTACTGCTAACATGGGTTTGTGTTACAGAAGATCTGATGAATTTTCATTAGTTGGATTCTGTGATGCTGACTATGCTGGAGACAGAGTTGAACATAAAAGCACTTCTGGAAGCTGTCAGTTTCTTGGAAGTCATCTGATCTCATGGTACAGCAAGAAGCAACCTACCATAGCACTATCAACTACAGAGGCAGAATACATTGCTGCTGCTGGATGTTGTACTCAGATGCTCTGGATGAAGAGTCAATTAGAAGATTATCAAATCTATGAGAGTAATCTTTCTATCTTCTGTGATAATACTTCTGCTATATGTTTGTCAAAAAATCCAATCTTGCATTCTAAGGCTAAACATATAGAAATTAAACATCATTTCATCAGAGACTATGTTCAGAAGGGAATCATAAATTTAGCCTTTGTTGATACAGATCATCAATGGGCAGATATTTTTACAAAACCCCTTGCTGAGGATAGATTTAAGTTCATTCTGAAAAATATTTGTATGGATTTTTGTCCAGAGTAATATTTATCATAAGCAATCTCTCAGATGCAAATTGTTTAATGATCTGAAGTATTTCATATGTTCATTTTTTCTATTCTGATTATTATTTCTGATGTGAAAATCTGAACTGACCATCTTTAGAAGATCTGAACATGGCTAACGTTTCATTTCTTGAGAGAATTCAGAACAGCATGCAAGCAAACACGTGTCCCACAAAATCTGAAGAGGTGGCGTGTGGACAACTGAAAAGACATTTGAGGTGAAATTTGAATAGTTAAATTCTTGATTTTCCCCCCAAATCTGTCAGAAGCATTTATTATTTGAAATGATTTTATTCTTTTCATTTAATGCTGATCCAACGTGCTTTAATTTTGTCTTTTGGTGTGCCTATGTGTTTACTATAAATACTTGAAGTGTTTTCACTTTCACACTTTTCACTCTCAGAATTTATATGCATTTTCATCTCTTGTTCTCTCTTCACAAAAACCCAAAACCTAAGTGTTCTAAAAAGCATTCTTCAATGGCGTCTTCTTCATCAACAACTGCTCAGTTTCAATCAACAATGGTTGCTGTAACTTCAGACAATCTTGGTGCTAATCCATACATTCCTCCTCAGAGAACTCTTCTCACACCTATTGAAAAGTTAGAAGTGTTGTGTGAATCCATGGTTGAGTTTGACTCACTGGCTGAAAATGGGTTTGATTTTCGCTCCATTGTTAGAGCTCAAGGCTGGGTAAAATACTTTGATAGACTGTTTGGACCAGTTTACCCTTTGCTTATTAAGGAATTCTGGATCCATGCATCTGTGTATCCAAAGTTTATTCTGTCATCTGTGCTGGGAAAGGAGATCATCATCACAGAGGATCTTATTAGAAAACTGATTGGTTATGAAGACACAGATGGTGTTTCACATCTGCCAGTTGGACGTGTTGATATGGATGAAGTCTATGATGAGGTTATGACTGCTGGACAAGCCTCTAACAAATTCAAAGATCTGAAACCAGAATACAAGATCTGGGCCAAGATCTTCATGGGATGCATTCATCACAGAAAATCAACAAAATCCCCAGATTATGTCAACAATGAGCAAATCTATTTTATGTACTGCCTCAGTCAGAGTAATAAGGTAGATCTTCCTTACTTATTGTTCATGCATCTGTGGAATCACATAAATGCATCCAGAGAATCTGTGAAGGAAAAGACTCAGAAGATCAGGAATTGGATACCTTTTGGAAGGTTGCTCTCAGATCTTCTCACTGAAAATGGTTTAGTGGCTGCTCTGTATGATGCTGGAGTAACAGAGGAACTTGAATTCATTATGGGAAAGCCTCTGAACGCTAAGAGCCTTCTGAGACTCAAGATTGTAGATGAACTTACCACTGCTCCAAAGAAGTTGAACATGTCTGATCTGAATAAAAGGATTCCAGTATCAGATTTCCCTCTATTTTTTGCTGAAGAACCTAGACACATTGTTCTGATGTATATAGAGGAATGCAAAAGAGAAGGAGTGCCTGTACCTGCAAATGTATTTCAACTTGTCAAGCAACCCCTGCCAGATGCAGGAGAAGAAGAAGAAGAAGCAGAAGTTCCACTTCAGAGGAAAAGATCTCAACCTGCAGCAGAATCTGAACCTGTCCAGAAGAAGGCTAAGATTGCTGAGAGTCCCAAAGATCTTCTGAAGAGAAAGGACTCTGGAGAAGCTGTCTCTGCTAAGAGGATTAAACTAAAAGGTACTAAAGCTTCTGTCTCTTCTAAAAATGTTGTTATAAATAATTCTTCTATTAAGTCTGTTCCCAAACCCCCTGTCACTCAAACTACATCTGTTGCTGCCCCCAGTTCTGTATCACCTCAGAAACAACCCACTGCTCCTATATCAAAACCACCTCAACCAAAATTACACATCAAACACTTCACTCCAAAACCATCAAAATCTGTTCCAAAACCATCAGAACCACAACCTAAAGAAAAACAACCAACAGAATCACAACCTACAGAACCACAACCAACTGTTCCACAACAAACAGAACCACAACCAACACAACCATCAGAACTACCACAAAATTCTAATAAACAAAAATCTGCATCACCCTCAACAGAAAATCTCCCAGAAAAACAAACCTCAGAAGATCAACCACAAAATAAATCTGTCATTCCACCTTCACCAATTCAATCTTCTGAACCTGTAGCAACTGTTACTTCTGAACCCACTCAAGTAACTTCTGCTCCTGTTTCATCTGAACCACCTACTCAACAACCTGAAATTCCTTCAGAACCTTCTCATATCCCTGAGACAGAAGTTCTTGATATCACTCCTTTAAAAACAGTGTTTCAAGTTTCTTCTACCTCTTGTACACCAGAAACATCCTCAAATTCATCTGAATCAGAAATTCACCCTGATTTTCTGATTAATCCATCTGACAAATACCCTGTTCATGACCCTGAACCTGTATCATCTGTACCTACCAAAACTGCAATTCCAGAACCTATGCCTCCACCTGAACCTTCATCTGAGATGATTGTGCCTTCATCTATTCCATCATCATCTGGAATCTCGTGTGCTCAAGTGTCCTCTCTGTATCATAATTTATCTTATGGTTTTAAACTTAAACATTTTTATGATAGAGTTGAGCCCTCTGAACCCTTGACACCTCTGAGACCTAAACTTACACCAACCCTTCCATCTGTGATCCTTTCATATATTAAATCTATGGAAAATGAAGGATCTTTAGCCACCATATCTGATAAATCTGGTAAAGCTGCTGTTTCAGCTCTGCATTCTGCATCTGACAACACAGTTGCATCTGATAAACCATCAAAATCTGCTTTTGTACCATACTCTAATGCAGTCTTTGATGATGTTTACCCACGCACCAGACCTCAACCCAATCTGATTAATGCTTTAAACAGATCCCTTCCTCAGAAACCAGAAATTCCTTTTTTCCCATATGTTCCCCCTCCTCTGATTTCCATTCCAAAATCATTGATACCACCAACTCCAAAGCCTAAACAGATGACTCTGGAAACCTTGCTTAAACCTCCTCCCAGACTTAATATTGAACATTTATTTCAAACGTTTTTGCAAGAATTACAGATGTCTTTAGGTACTGTTCAAAGAAGATGCTCTGAATCTATGGATGTAAATGAGACTGAAATCATCTGGAAAGGATTTCTGAATAGATTCAACACTGTAGCTTCTAATCTAAAGAACATATGTTCTGATGATGCAAAGCTCAGAGCTGAAAGGAATCAATTCTGGATTGATAACAAGACTGGGCCTCTGCTGTGTCTGGATGCTCCTCCACCTCCTCCTCCACCAGAACAAATTGCCCATACCTTAACTATGACTCTGGTAGAACCCTCTTCAGGATCTCCAGAACATATGGCAATTGACTCTGTTCAGGATACAGAACCTCCATCATCTGAAATCAAGACAGAGAATCCAGATTTGGCAAACAAGATTGCTGCTCTGGAAGCTGGTCAATCTGAAATCAAATCTTGGATGGCGAAGCAAGACAAGAAATCTGAGGACATGTCAGAATGGATGACCAAACAAGATGAGAAGAATGAGACAATCACTAAGTTCATGTCAAAGCAAGAGCAATCACAATCTGAGATCACAGACCTATTGAAGATGCTTTTGTCTAAACACACTTAGATTTTTTTTCTCATGTTTGTGCATCTGTTATCTTTGCATCTGAATGTTTTGCAATATCTTCTGATGTACGTTGTGATCTGTTATCTTTAATTAAATCAGACTGTTATTCTCCATTGAATTATCTGCTTTTATTCCTTTTACTTGTCTTTATTAAAAGTTTTTACTTTTTGCTTATGACAAAAAAGGGGGAGAAAATAAAGATCTGAACTATTTAATATAATTTCACTAGAATGAATCTTCAGACATATCTATTCCTTCTAATATTTTAATTGACTATTTCAGAACTTTTGATAAGAACACTCTATAAAGAACCTCTGAGTTTCTCAGATCATTTATCCTTTATCAAAATCTGAATCTTATATCTGCAAGATATTCTGATCATTGATTATTACAAGACAGGCAAGATCTGACCCTGAAGATTACTCAAGATAAAAAGGGAAGTTTCTATTCCTTTTTCATATTTAACTCAGGGGGAGATTCATCATCTCAGGGGGAGTTATAATTCTTTAAGTTCAATTAAATAAAATTTCTGATACTTTGTGTCATCATCAAAAAGGGGGAGATTGTTAGAACACATATTGGTTCTTAATAATTACTCTTTGTTTTGATGATAACTGTTAGGAAATTTATATTTAAGAATTATATACTCTAAAATTTGTTTGAGAGTTTTACTGCAGATTAAAATTATATTGACTCTCTAGAAGCAAATCTGTCTTTGAATACAAGAAGGCATTCTGAATCTGAAGCGTCAGATGCATCGTACAGAAGAATCTGCTTGCTCCTTACAGAAGATCCTGAGCGTAGTCTCCAGAAGGATCTGAAGAAAGAAGCTCCAGAACATTCTGAGTCAGAAGCATCTGAAGATAATCAGAAGCATCTGAAGATGAAGCATCAGAAGAATACAAGAATATTGATTGAAGAGTTTCTCAAAGCATTCATCTACAGAAGTTTCTGAAAGTACCTACGCTGCCAAGTACTGAAGTTCTGTGTCAAGATGCTCTGATGATCAACATGCTAGAAGCACACAAGCTGCAGAAGACTCTGATACAACATAGTTCTGAATCTCATCAGAAGACTCTGATCTATTCAAACTCTGAAGAACTTGCTGAAACTGAAGAAGTGATTTCAAGAATGTATACGTTGGAATCATTCAACGTCTCTTTCCTTATTTGTGCTAGACACACTTACACAGACAAAAAGGATTTATCTGTGCCATCTATTTCAAGGAAAGGTCAGTACATGTGAAGACAAAAAGGCTCATACCTTTTGGACTCTCTTTTCAACGTGGAAAATTCAGTTGCCTATAAAAGGAGCCTCTCACTTCATTCTTCAGTTACACATTTTTTGAGCTATACACTTGCTGAAAAGAAATCAAATATTCTTAAGCTCTCATTCTTATTCTTCATAGAATCTTTGTACTTAAATCTTAAGAGAAAAATCACTGTTGTGATTATAGCTTTATAGAAGCATTAAAAACTCTTGTATTGAATTTACATTGTTTGTAAAGGATTTTCCTTAAGAGGATTCAGTGTGAATCAGTAGCTCTTGAGAAGACTAAGAACTGTAGTTCTTAGGTGATACTATTGTAATAAGTTAGATTTAATAGTGGATTAAGACCTTGTTGAGAAAGGCAAATCACTCTGGAAGGGTGGACTGGAGTAGTTGTTTAACGAACCAGGATAAAAATAATTGTGTGATTTATTTCAAGTATTATTTTTCCAAACTTATTCAACCCCCCCCCCCCCCCCTTCTAAGTTATATCTCACCTTCACAAAATGGGTCATCCAATATACCAAATTGAATCCAAACATCATTTTAAAGACATTGGTTCAGCCACTTTTTTGAGTTAGGGTTTAAAAATGGGACTTGCTTTGTAAAGTTCTTTCTTGCATCATAAGGCAACTTTGCATAACTCAACACAAGGCAAGAAAAGGCTTGTTTTTCACACATACCATTTCAATATCTCAGGAGGAGAGATTTTAACACAAGTTTAGAATGGATGCAAGCATGATATGAGATGTTTCAAAGTGTCATTACATGAGAACTTCCATGAATTTCCACCACATTCTAGAATCATCCTAGAGGCATCCAGAAACTTCTAGATCTGTCCATCATCATCTATATAGTGAGTGTGAATCATTAGTGCAAAAGGTTGGTGAAAAGAGAGAGAGAAGAGAGAGAATTCCATTGTTGCTTCCATTGTAAGAAAGTGTGAAAATATATATTCTACACCAATTCTGTTCATCTTTCTTCTTCATCCACAATCCATTGAAGCTTTTGAATGCATACATGCTGAATTAGAGAGTCATCCATGGAAGATTGAAGCTCTAGGGTGAGAAATTGCAAGAAGCATATCAGATTCGAATCTCTTCATCCAAGCATTCTTCTTCCAACTTTTTGCAAACAGAAGCCATAGTACCATCTAAGGACCATTGGTGAAAGCTTGCAAGTGTTGAATCGAGCCAATTATCATATGTTTCATCAAGAATTGCAGGTATTCATTTTCTCTTCTATCTCCCTAACTAGGTGTTGTTAGGTTAGGTTATTAGTGTAAGATTGTTAGGTTTAGGTAGATGAACATGTGCACCATCTGTTATGGCCATTAGTGAAGGTTAGGATTAGGGCAGTTCAACTTTCTTGATCTATAACTCCTAGGTTAGGGCACTATGATCTTAGTTCTTATGTTTAGCATGATCACCATAACCCATAGATCACTCTAGGGTAGTTTCAGCAAGAACCATAACCATGCATATCAGGTGCAGTTTGGTACACCATGAACTTCCAACTATCGAGCTTGATTATATAATGAGTTTTAGAAAAATCCAAGTGTAGGATCTTGTAGAGGGCTTTGAGTAGGCCATTTTTCGTTTTTGGATCGAGGGATTTGGTTGAGTGAGGAGAGAGAACTGGGCTGTGGAAGTTTGTGCATGGGAGAGGAAATTCTGCAAACCCTAGGGCTCGTTGGGGACGATGACCCACAGTCGTTAGATCGTTTCCAAATCTTGACATTTTCATCTCATCGTATGGGCCATGTTTGAAGTTGAGAAACAGAGGGAAAAAATAATGGTGAAACGCAGCGTTTCACTAAATGAAACGCTTGGGCCTGATCCAAATCTTGCTAACCCCACCCCCATCAGCGAGCCCAATTGAAATAACACTTGAATTAGTAGCTATTTGCACCGTGGATTTAACTTTTTTTCTTTTGATTTTTAATTCATATTTCTGATGCATATTGGGCCCTGCGTAATTGATATACGCGCCTCCCCTTCATGGCCCAATGATGAATATAACTGGGCGCACCTGCTTATAACACCCCTTCCCCATTTAATTCTTTTTTTTGATTTTTATTTCCTTTTATATTTTCTTTGATCTTAGAAAATCATAAAAAATCATAAAATGGATGTTTTTAATTGCTTCTTTTTGCTATAGGTCAATAATTCTGTTAATAAAAATATCCAATAATAAAAATGGCATTTTATTTTGTTTTAATTTTTTTTGTGTATTTTTCTTGTAAATAGTTTTTTTATGAGTTTAGTTTAATGCATAAATTTGTTGATTTTAGATCTAATAGTTCCCTTTAGATTTAGGACCCATTCTTTTTAGGATATGTCATTTAGGACTTCAACTTGTATATAGGATTTAATTCATAATTTTAGGATTAATTTTTAGGTGATTTGATTAGGTGAAATTAGAGTGGTTAAAATTAGGGTTTTAAGTGAGTATATGTGAGATAGGTCATTTCCTTTAGGAATTTTCATTTGATTTTTGGGGTATGGGACTATAGGGGTTATGGGTAGATAATAGATCCCTTAGAAAATATTAGGATTCTCCTACTGCTACTAGTATATTGCTTGTATTTGATTGACTGTGTGGTGTGCCCTCTTTAGGGTTATTATTTGTCTGTGTGTGGGGTATTGGGTTTGTTTGGGGCTTGGGGTTTGAGCTGAAGACTGAGATGATGAAGCCCATTTGAAGATTAGAGAATGAAGACCAACTTCCAACTGATGAGGAGTATCTCTTGCTGGCAGCTGTTGAAGTTTGTAGGATCTAGGAGTTAGGCAGAGCTCTAGAGTAGTAAACTTGATTCTCAAACATGGAAGGTCTTGACTGCCTCCCTCCTTCTCTGTGATGCATAGTCTCTCTAAGACACTCACCCCCTTCCTTTGGAAGGCTTGGTGCTAACGTCTAAGGGATAGAACTCTTGAGAGAAATATTCTATGTGTTGTTAGCAGTCTGTTTGCCACCTTTGGTGGTCAACTAATTGCTTAACACCCAGTTCATTCTTGTGATTGGTTCCTCAGCTTGGAGATTGGGACTTGAAGAAAAGCCATTGGGAGATTGAAGATAAAGTCTGATGCTTGCTTGAAGCTTGTGGATAGCTGATGCTGACTTAAAGATGGGAGCAGATGCTGATGAAGACTGCTTTGCTGTTTAGTTTTAGCTGTTTAATTCTTGATGTATTGTGTGAATTTTCCCTGGCTGTATTGTTTGCTGTTTAACCTGTTGGGTTGAAAGTGAAATCCCGTTCACTTTTGCCTATTGTTTTCTAGGTTCGAGGTTGAGTGGGACTCCCTTGCCTCGCTTGTATTGTTGCATCCATGCATTTTACTGCTTTATTGTATATATCTGCTGTTTCTGTTTTCGTCTATTCCCTTAGGATCTCTGTTTCTCTCTGCGCAAGAGAGGAATATGATAGACATTAGGTCTTAACCCATGCATGATAACATTAGGGTAGATTTTTGTCCCCTTTTCAACCCTAGGATTTGTAGAGTGTCATCTCTTCTTTCTTCAAAACAACAGAAAAACATTAATAAAGGTTATAACAGAAATTAATTCATTTCTTTCGTCAAAAGATTTGAACAAACATCAACCTTTTTGCAATAAGAAAACCCTTGTTTAAGGTGAGATTTTTCATAAAAGACACTTGAACAGCTTGTGTCGTGCGTAGCCCGAACTACGTTTGCTCTGATCTTCCATGCAGTGTGGAAGTACGTAGGCGTAGGATGCGATATCCTAGCGAGCAACCTTCACCCACCTTCCCCCGTAGTTAGGCGAACTACGTTGACTCTGATTTCTCGTTCCAGACGGGAATACGTAGGCATAAAGTGCGATGCTTTGCCGAGTCGTGTTTTCTTTTCTTTTCAGACCTCATCCTTTAGTTTAGATAGAAGTGTAATCCGTACAAACCAAGCAAGCGTGGATCCCATCGAGTACGATGGACGTGAGGGGTGCTAATACCTTCCCCTTTCGTAACCGACTCCCGAATCCAGGTTTTGGTTGCGATGACCATACCTTTTTCCGTCTTTGCGTTAGGTTTACTTCGAGCGTTTCCTTTCCCTCCTTTGGGATAAATAACGCACGGTGGCGACTCTTCTGTATTGCCGGCGCCGATTTTCGCAGTAGCGACATCTGGCGACTCTGCTGGGGATCCAACGTCCCCTGGCTGCTAAGGACTGCGATAGTTCCTTATGCATTTGGGATCCAACGTCCCTTAAGAGAGTCAATCCTAGCGCTTGTTTTCCCGTCGAGGATTTTGTATGGATTTACATTTCTGTATTTACATTCAGCAACTATATTATTATTATTATTGCTGTATTGGGGTGTGACGGGTGTTCCATGATTGAGAGATAAGCCGGACCTGGGCTTGAGTGCACCTAGATTTAGAGTGGAGATTAGTGGGCGCGCACGTGCTTTGCATGTCCTAGTGTCCCGCGAAATCCACACTCAGACGAGGTTCTTCTGGTTGGCCTCCTGTCCTGCCCTTTGGGTGGCTCGGGTTGCTGGTTAGTTGGATTGTCGACTCTGGGAACCGATCATTTGGAAGTTGGATAAGTGAGGCCTCTTCAGGATTTGATGATGCCACTCCTTCTGGGAATCGTATCATCAACCCTGAAAGTCTGTGACGCCGACGACCGCATAGGATGCCGTACCTTTGTCAGTTGCTAGGACACCTACCTGTGAGAGGGTTTTGGGGTTATGCAGGTAACTTGACCTTCAGACTACCGGTTCATTTCTCATGAGATACAGGATTGTGGATATTTTGTGGGCTGTTATCAGGGTATGTCAGAGACCAGGTATGGGTTATATTATTGGGTCTATCCGAGACCAGGCTGGAGTTCTTTGTGAGGTATGTCTGAGACCAGGGTTTGATGAGTATCGGAGGGTCTGTCTGAGACCTGTTCTTGGTGTGACTTAGGCTTCTTATTCAGGGCACTTGATCCCCTGTTGCAGCTGTTTGCATTGCATTGTTTGCATACCCATTTATCATTGCATTTCATTAACGTGTGTCTGTCTGCATAAATCACATTGCATAGCATTTCTCTAGCTGGCCAAAGCACTTATCCAGCCTTTGTTCTATCCAGAGGGTGATTCTCGGGGGATTGTTCGAGGCAAGTGTGGAGTGTTGAAGACGACCAAGGGGTTGAAGCAGACTTGAGCAGAATCAAGCAGTGGAGTCAGGTGGCGGTTGTTGGGAGCTATGTCAGAGAGCAGCTTCCAGTTCGTTGATACCTTGTCAGGTTTCACTGTGATGTCCAATCCCTTGTATGGATCTACGCGTGACGAAGACTTTCCGCAAGTGAACAACCTTTTTGCAGCTCAGCTTGTACAACCTTCTGTTGAAGACCAAGGTCTACGTGAGCAGTTTGTTGTCCGAAGTGAACGTTATCCTTCTGTTGATACTCCAGACTACCAGAGTGTTGC
The DNA here is from genome assembly GCA_963859935.3 of Lathyrus sativus. Lineage (NCBI taxonomy): Eukaryota > Viridiplantae > Streptophyta > Magnoliopsida > Fabales > Fabaceae > Lathyrus > Lathyrus sativus. The sequence goes on from OZ012738.1 coordinate 228,018,254, forward strand.
TTTCCCTATGCCAAAGTCCCAAAGAGAAGTCCTAATGGCAAAGACTGAAGACCCATTAGCTCCCGGGTGTGCTAGGAGGTTTCGTGCATTGGATGAAAGATTCAAAGCCTTGAAAGGTAAAGACGCTGTTAACCCTAATACTGCAGACATGTGTCTAGTTCCTGGCCTAGTGTTACCTCCGAAGTTCAGAATGCCGGAGGTTGAAAAGTACAAAGGAGACAGTTGCCCGAAGCAACATTTGGTGTTGTTCTGCCGAGGAATGACTCCATTCGTGCACAACGACAAGTTGATGGTTCAATGCTTTCAGGATAGTCTGACTAGGGCATCTCTGAGTTGGTATATGCAGTTAGAGAGGGATCAGATCCAATCATGGGTGGATTTAGCCAGAGCTTTCCTGGAGCAGTATGACTACAATCTTGTTGAAGCTCCTAGTCGCGTGCAACTGCAAGAATTGTCTCAAGGGAACAATGAACCTTTCAGAAAGTATGTTCATAGATGGAGAGAATTTGCTGCTAGAGTGCAACCACCGCTTCAAGACCGAGAATTGAAAAGCATGTTCGTAAACTCCTTGCAGAGTTCGTACTTTGAAGGAATGATTGGAGTCGCACCAAATTTCTCTGAGTGGGTAAGGGCAGGAGAGCGCATCGAGTACGGTGTAAAGACTGGAAAAATCCAGAATGTTGCAGGCGGTCAGGCTCGTCAAACCGAAGAAGGAGTTGGGGGCAACACAGTCAGGAATGATGTTGGGTATCCTCGAGACGAATCGGTGAAATCTGTTGGTTCTTCGCGACCAGTATCTTCTGCATCTCGTTATTCTGGACAGACCATTGTGCCTGGGGCACCATATCAGGAGTCTTATGTCGCTCAGCGAACTCGTGGCCAAGGTTATCAGACTCAGCGTCAGAATCGGCACGGACCTCGTAGCAGTTTGAAACGAAGGAATGGTCCTTCCCACCCAGTTCCTGTGCCGTACGGTCTGCTTTTGCCACAGTTGGTTCAAAACGCTTTGGTGGAGCCGAAAGTTCTCAAGCCTGTGCCAGAACCTTACCCTCCTGGATACAATCCCCAAGTTCAGTGTGGTTACCATGGTGGCTCTCCAGGGCATGCAACTGAAGATTGTAAAGTTTTTCGGGCGAAGGTACAGCAGTTGATCGACCAGGATTGCATTTCCTTTCGAGAAGGATTTTTGTTTGTTCATACGAACTTCTCAGCCGTCTAAGCTCGTAGACTCAGAAAGTATTCCCCAGCGAAAGCCAGTGGTCCAGACAGGCAGGCGCCCTCAGCATTGGCAGTCCTCAGACTTTATATCATTTGTATTTGTAGTTTCTTTTCTGTTAGTTACTACTTGCTGTAAACATTGTATGTTTCGAATGGTAATAATAATAAAGTGACTATGCATTTTTTCTGAATTAATCATGTCGCTGTCGCTCATTTACTGCATTGCACTGACACTTGCATTTTATTCACTCCACTTTATCACTGTGACTAGAAAAGATTGGAGGGAGGATGATGAAATAAACTCATAACCGATGATCATATGCTTTCAGATAAAACCTTGCCGATGACGTACAAGGCATTGTTTCAAATCCCCTAAACACCAGAGAAATAAGGAAGAGAATCCCTTGTTAACCACTTCGAGCCAAGAAGTAGGAGTTTCTTTCGAACTTTTAAACCATCACATCTTAACCCGGGGCAGGGTAGTTGTCAGTTAGCTTGGCTGAGCATTCAAGTCTTACAGAGGAGTGTTGTCTTTCGAGGACCAATTACAGTTTATGCCTCTCAAGAGGTTGTACCTCGTCAACCACAGTGGTTAAACCTTGCCAATCAGGAGTGAGACAATTACAATCCTTTCGAAGCAATCAAGACAACCAATGTTACACGACTTTGTTCCAAAAGAAAGAAAAAGAAAAGCCCGCTAAGTAAAAAGAAAGAAAAGCTAGAAAGCAAATACTTAGGCAAAAATCAGGGCATCCCGCTGGACTTCAAAAGAAAAATCGAAAAGAACTCAAAAGGAGTCAGTCCAGGCAAAAATTAGGGAATGGAAACGAAGGGATAAAAATATATATATATATATATATATATATATATATATATATATATATATATATATATATATATATATATATATATATATATATATATATATATATATATATATATATATATATATATATATATATATATATATATATATATATATATATATATATATATATATATATATATATATATATATATATATATATATATATATATATATATATATATATATATATATATATATATATATATATATATATATATATATATATATATATATATATATATATATATATATATATATATATATATATATATATATATATATATATATATATATATATATATAGATCCCCAGTGAAAGACAAAGTCGCGTATACAGACACCGAAAACGAAGAAGGAGTAACTGTCACTCTGAAAAACCCTGTGAGTTCCTTAACTGTGTTCCTAATATTCAACATACCTCTCGAAAAGGCGAGCGCTCGAGCTAAGTTAGCTGAACTGTAGGATCGGAGAACATCGCGTAGAAGGGGTGGGTACAAATCAAAATTTGAGCCAAATATCCTTTGTTTCATGAACCGTGAACCCGACCACGATACAACCCTTAAAAGACCTAATTGAGGCAGGGTTTATTCTGAAAGCGCATTACGATAAGGTTGAGTAACCTGACTCCTTCGTGACTTGCTAGTCACATCCTTGTTGTGTTTTTCAATGACCACGTAAGCACTACGTTTGAACTTTGGTTCATTCGTCACTCAATCATGACGTGTAAATGAGTGACAGCACAAATTTCTTCAAAATCTGCATAAACATTGCATTAGAATTACCATTCGTGAACAGACGATTTTTTACTTGCAGGTTAGTAGTTGACATGAAGGAGATTCCAACAGGGAATAATCGAGCAGGACTGAGTAATTCAGCAGTCTGAACCAGCATGGCGTATGTTGTGAAACCCAGTGAATCAGGGGCATTGACTTCCATTGAGTTTGGAATCAGTTAGTCTGAGGACAAGTCCCGAAGCTTCAGTTGATCAAAGGGCAGCATGCTTGAGAGGCAACTAATCAGAAGTGAGTCTTCTCGAGATCCAATCAGGGGCAGTCATACAGAACGTGGAGATTTGAAAGCAGATTCTTCAGGTGGGTAATCAGATCAGGATAAGTCGCTAGAACGCTCATTCAGGGACAAGTCGCCGCAGAGAGCGTTGAAACCAACTGGGTTGATCAGGGTTTATTGGAGATTGAATCTTTTTGCCGTATAGATACCGGGGCAAGTAATCTCGAGGTCGTCTCATAGCAAGCGGTTCAGAGCAAGTATTCCCAGGAGTTAGATAGGGGCAAGTTGAGTGCACTGGGGAAAGTTATCCAAAAGCTCGCAAAGTTCCCCGCCAGAGTCCATGGCCGGCTAGTACCCTCTCCAGAGGTTGAATGTTGTGTCTTCCCCCGGTGAAGTCGCCCCAGGCAAAATTGAATGTTATCCCCCAGGAGAACGGAGATTGCGTCGAAGGAAAAGATCAATGTATCTTCAGTAGTTCAGAATTAGCTTATCAAGCAGAGCAGAGTCTTCCTCAGCGAAGGTCGAGACAAATGTGATTAACTTCCCAGAGAGTTCTTGTGCAGTGCAAATCAGAATGTGTAATTCAATCCCCAGCTCAGTGATAGCGGGATGATTTCCCCAGCTCAGTGATAGCAGGAGAGGTTCCCCACAAAGCGTGATCAAGTGGTTGGAGCTGCTGAAAGGAGTTTTCCCGAGCACGATTGTCCTTTCTTTCCCCAGTAAGTCGCTCTTCCTCGTCAGGAGGATCGTCCTCAGTAGATTTTGGAGTTTTGAGTTCGTGAGCTACTTTCCTAGCAGGATAGTTATCCCCAGCGGAGTTAGTTCATCTTTCCAACATTTATTTTGTTGGAAGCATATCGGTAGTATTCTGGTTGTCCCCAGCGGATCCAGTTTGTCTTCAGCATTTATTTTGCTGAAGTAACTCTTCGCATAAGCATGCATCATGAGCATTTGCATTTCACATGAGCACGTAGCATTTCCATGCAGTGTGGAAGCATTACGTCATTATCAAACATGCATTTTTGAAACATAAGCCAGGTGGTTACCTCTTCAGTTCCAGATATGTGTGTTCCCTGCCGATAAGAGAAATCGTGATTCAGGAAGGTGTTGTTTTATGGTCTAAGTACGCAGTGATCGTATTTTGTCCCATTTACGGGGCTCATATTGTAAGGCACGCAGTGGTCGTGTTAATTTTGAGATGTTAATTTGTGGCCCAAGTACGCAGTGATCGTATTTGTACCATCTATGGGGTTCATGTTGTAGGACACGCCGTGATCGTGTTGATCTTGGTATGTGCATCTGTGGTCGAATGGCGCAGTGATCGTATTCAGCCCGATCTAAGAAGATTGTTTTGTAAGGCACGCAGTGATCGTGTTGGTATCGTCTCGGGGGTTTATTTGGGCAGGACGCGCAGTGATCGTGTTTACCATATCATGTGATGTTGTTGGTCGATATACGCAGTGATCGTATTCATCCGTTATACAGTGGTTATAGATTGACACGCAGTGATCGTGTTCATCCAGTTTGTTAGTCGATATACGCAGTGATCGTATTCGTCCGTTATACGGTTTGGTTATGGGGTGAGGCACGCAGTGAACGTGTTCATCTGGTTGTTGGTGACCGAAGTACGCAGTGATCGTATTCGTCCCATGTTTGAAGTTGTGTCACGGCACGTAGTGATCGTGTTCCCTCCAGTCAAGAGGGCCGTGACATGAAGCGCGCAGTGATCGCGTTCACCATATGTATGGTTAGAATATGCAGTGATCGTATTCGTCCAGTTATGTGGGTTAGTTGAGACACACAGCACGCAGTGATCGTGTTTTCTCCAGTCAAGAGGACCGTGGCTCAGAACGCGCAGTGATCGTGTTCGAATGCGCAGTGATCGTGTTCAAGATACGCAGGGACCGTATTCGTATGGCACGTAGTGATCGTGTTGGTAGTACCATGTGAACCTGTGATGCACGCAGTGATCGTGTCTATTGTATCAGGGGGTTTGTTGGTCGAGATGCGCAGTGATCGTATTCGTCCTATTGCAGCACACGCAGTGATCGTGTTTATTATATTGGTGGTTGAAGTACGCAGTGAACGTGTCCGCCTCTTCTATGTGGATTTATTCCGTTTGGCACGCAGTGATCGTGTTTACCTCATCCGGTTGGATTTATGGTCAATGTGATTTTGGTTGTAACGCAACACGCAGTGATCGTGTTTGTCCTATTATGTAGTTTTGTTTGTGACTTCGAAGCGCGCAGTGATCGTGTTTGTCGCAGTTTTGTGGATTTATGGCGTACGACATGTGGCGATCATATTCGTCATGTCAGATGTTCCCCTAGCAGAGTTGCTTGGTCAAGCACTTCTCTTTCTCCCCAGCCGAGTCCTTTCTCAGAGTGCTGTGGAAATGGCATGATGCCGATTTTGGGTGGTTACCCACAGTTACCCCAGTAGAGGCATAATCCCCAGCGGGGTGGTCTTCAACGAGATACTTGGTTAAGTTCCTCGTAGTCCCCGGCAGGGTATTCTTCGACAAATCGCTTGGTTAAGTTACTTGTATTCCCCCGGCTGAGTCTTTCTCAAGATGATGTGGCATCAGTATTAGAAGGTGGTAATACAGATTTTTGGGTGGTTACCCGCAATTCCCCCAACAGAGTTATGTTCTCTAGCAGGGTGTTACTTCAATGGGTTGCTTGGTTAAGTCCCTCATAGTCCCCAGCAGGGAGTTTGTCACAGGAGTTGTTTGGTTAGATTCCTCGTATTTTTCAACAAGGTTATTCTCGTCAGGGCGCTCAGTTGAGTTTCCCAATTTCCCTAGCAGGTGTTTGACGGCAGTCGTCAAAGTTGTCCCCTCAGAGTTGCTTAGTTAAGTTTCTCTTTTCCCCGCAGAGTTGGTTGCTCATATCTTCGAACATTGTCCCGTTTGGTTAAGTGTTTGCTCGTTTCTTCAGGATACGAGAGGTTGATCAGTGAGGTCAACACGACAAGTGAAGTCAATTTTCTCCCGCTGGTTAGCGTGTGCTTGGTTGATAAGTGAGATCAACAGAGGTTGATAAGTGAGATCAACAGAGGTTGATAAGTGATGTCAACAATTTCTCGTTGTGTGGTGTATGCTCATTTCTTCGGAATGGAGTGGTCGGCGGACAATATCAGATTATTTTACAAAAAACAGATTGACAGATGGATGGCTAGTTGTTGCTGTGACAACAGAAGCCAGTTCCCAGGGTTTCCCAAGCAGTAGTCATATTCGCAATTTATTTTTGCGGTTGGCAAATTTCCGGGTTCTTTCGTATTCAACCGTCTCGTACCTCGAATGTCTGAAGGCTGCGCGCTCTTCATCCAGCCGGGTCCAAGTCGCTTGAATAGGGGCAGCTGTTGCACCCCAAAATTTGCCCAACCTTTTCTAACCTAGGTTTATGTTTCAATTGCATAGTCATTTGCATAGTCATTATGTACATAGTGTATTCATCTGCATTGCATAGCATAAGCAAGCTATCTTAATCAGGGGATCAAGTGCTATTCTTATCTCAAGGGGCATATTCAAGGGTTTCATTCATATTCAAGACTACTCAGGTCATCAGGGAAGAATTTGAGCTTTGAAGAGTTGGCAGGTCACTCATTGGGTTTTCTCCTACCTTGAGGTTGTTTGAGAATTATCAGAGGAAGTGTGAGCCATGAGCCAGGAGCATGAGGTGTGTATGGATGTTATGAAGAGCCTAGATGATCATTTGTGAGGAGTAACCAAGTCATTGGAATGATTGCAAGAGCCTCAGTTGAAGTCAGTCAACTAGGGTCAACACTAGGTCAATCCTAGGTCAAAGACTTGTTTTGAAGGGCATCAAGATCATTTTAATAATGTGGGATTCATTATTTTCTATATGGATATGGATGTGGTTTTGTGCCAAATAAAAATCAAGAGGAGTCAAGGAGAAGAGGAGTTACCAAATTAGGGTTTCAGTGTAAAATCCCCTGATTTAGGTCAAACTTCAAAATAGTGTAACTAAAGATGCAAGCTTCATATGAATTCTTGGTCCACATGAAACTTGTAGAGAATCTTCATAGCTTTAATTTGAGTGGTGGAAGTCATCAATATGATTTATGGAACTCAAGTTATAGCTCTTGCAAGTTACAGGTCATCTGAGGGCACTGAAATTTGTCTGTGAAAGTTGTCTGTCTTCCAAGCAACTTTTGACCTTCAAGTATTTTTCAAATGGATTTCTGGCCAACATGAGAGTTGTTCCTCATTGTCTTAGCTTTCTAGAAAGGTATGGTATGCCTTCATATGATTTGTGGAACTCTACTTATGGTCTTGGAAAGCAAAGGGTATTTTGGTCATCTGAGAATTACAGGTCATTCATAGCCTATGCCTAAAACTCATACAAGGAAGCTTCAAATGAAAAACTTCACAACATCAAAGTTGCTCAAAATGTCATTTTAAGTCTAGAAAAGAGGTCATGGAAGTTTGGAAATGCATAGAACAAGACTTGATAGAAGTTGGTGAAAAATGACCTAAAAAAGGCATATAACTTGAAAAAGTTCAAGTTGGAAAATGGTTTGAGAGATCTACAAATCCAAAATGGGTCATCCAATATACCAAATTGAATCCAAACATCATTTTAAAGACATTGGTTCAGCCACTTTTTTGAGTTAGGGTTTAAAAATGGGACTTGCTTTGTAAAGTTCTTTCTTGCATCATAAGGCAACTTTGCATAACTCAACACAAGGCAAAAAAAGGCTTGTTTTTCACACATACCATTTCAATATCTCAGGAGGAGAGATTTTAACACAAGTTTAGAAGGGATGCAAGCATGATATGAGATGTTTCAAAGTGTCATTACATGAGAACTTCCATGAATTTCCACCACATTCTAGAATCATCCTAGAGGCATCCAGAAACTTCTAGATCTGTCCATCATCATCTATATAGTGAGTGTGAATCATTAGTGCAAAAGGTTGGTGAAAAGTGAGAGAGAAGAGAGAGAATTCCATTGTTGCTTCCATTGTAAGAAAGTGTGAAAATCTATATTCTACACCAATTATGTTCATCTTTCTTCTTCATCCACAATCCATTGAAGCTTTTGAATGCATACATGCTGAATTAGAGAGTCATCCATGGAAGATTGAAGCTCTAGGGTGAGAAATTGCAAGAAGCATATCAGATTCGAATCTCTTCATCCAAGCATTCTTCTTCCAACTTTTTGCAAACAGAAGCCATAGCACCATCTAAGGACCATTGGTGAAAGCTTGCAAGTGTTGAATCGAGCCAATTCTCATCTGTTTCATCAAGAATTGCAGGTATGCATTTTCTCTTCTATCTCCCTAATTAGGTGTTGTTAGGTTAGATTATTAGTGTAAGATTGTTAGGTTTAGGTAGATGAACATGTGCACCATCTGTTATGGCCATTAGTGAAGGTTAGGATTAGGGCAGTTCAACTTTCTTGATCTATAACTCCTAGGTTAGGGCACTATGATCTTAGTTCTTATGTTTAGCATGATCACCATAACCCATAGATCACTCTAGGGTAGTTTCAGCAAGAACCATAACCATGCATATCAGGTGCAGTTTGGTACACCATGAACTTCCAGCTATCGAGCTTGATTATATAATGAGTTTTAGAAAAATCCAAGTGTAGGATCTTGTAGAGGGCTTTGAGTAGGCCATTTTTCGTTTTTGGATCGAGGGATTTGGTTGAGTGAGGAGAGAGAACTGAGCTGTGGAAGTTTGTGCATGGGAGAGGAAATTCTGCAAACCCTAGGGCTCGTTAGGGACGATGACCCACAGCCGTTAGATCGTTTCCAAATGTTGACATTTTCATCTCATCGTATGGGCCATGTTTGAAGTTGAGAAACGGAGGGAAAGAGTAATGGTGAAACGCAGCGTTTCACTAAATGAAACGCTTGGGCCTGATCCAAATCTTGCTAACCCCACCCCCATCAGCGAGCCCAATTGAAATAACACTTGAATTAGTAGCTATTTGCACCGTGGATTTAACTTTTTTTCTTTTGATTTTTAATTCATATTTCTGATGCATATTGGGCCCTGCGTAATTGATATACGCGCCTCCCCTTCATGGCCCAATGATGAATATAACTGGGCGCACCTGCTTATAGCACCCCTTCCCCATTTAATTCTTTTTTTTTATTTTTATTTCCTTTTATATTTTCTTTGATCTTAGAAAATCATAAAAAATCAGAAAATGGATGTTTTTAATTGCTTCTTTTTGCTATAGATCAATAATTCTGTTAATAAAAATATCCAATAATAAAAATGGCATTTTATTTTGTTTTAATTTTTTGTGTGTATTTTTCTTGTAAATAGTTTTTTTATGAGTTTAGTTTAATGCATAAATTTGTTGATTTTAGATCTAATAGTTCCCTTTAGATTTAGGATCCATTCTTTTTAGGATATGTCATTTAGGACTTCAACTTGTATATAGGATTTAATTCATAATTTTAGGATTAATTTTTAGGTGATTTGATTAGGTGAAATTAGAGTGGTTAAAATTAGGGTTTTAAGTGAGTATATGTGAGATAGGTCATTTCCTTTAGGAATTTTCATTTGATTTTTGGGGTATGGGACTATAGGGGTTATGCGTAGATAATAGATCCCTTAGAAAATATTAGGATTCTCCTACTGCTACTAGTATATTGCTTGTATTTGATTGACTGTGTGGTGTGCCCTCTTTAGGGTTATTATTTGTCTGTGTGTGGGGTATTGGGTTTGTTTGGGGCTTGGGGTTTGAGCTGAAGACTGAGATGATGAAGCCCATTTGAAGATTAGAGAATGAAGACCAACTTCCAACTGATGAGGAGTATCTCTTGCTGGCAGCTGTTGAAGTTTGTAGGATCTAGGAGTTAGGCAGAGCTCTAGAGTAGTAAACTTGATTCTCAAACATGGAAGGTCTTGACTGCCTCCCTCCTTCTCTGTGATGCAGAGTCTCTCTAAGACACTCACCCCTTCCTTTGGAAGGCTTGGTGCTAACGTCTAAGGGATAGAACTCTTGAGAGAAATATTCTATGTGTTGTTAGCAGTCTGTTTGCCACCTTTGGTGGTCAACTAATTGCTTAACACCCAGTTCATTCTTGTGATTGGTTCCTCAGCTTGGAGATTGGGACTTGAAGAAAAGCCATTGGGAGATTGAAGATAAAGTTTGATGCTTGCTTGAAGCTTGTGGATAGCTGATGCTGACTTAAAGATGGGAGCAGATGCTGATGAAGACTGCTTTGCTGTTTAGTTTTAGCTGTTTAATTCTTGATGTATTGTGTGAATTTTCCCTGGCTGTATTGTTTGCTGTTTAACCTGTTGGGTTGAAAGTGAATCCTGTTCACTTTTTCCTATTGTTTTCTAGGTTCGAGGTTGAGTGGGACTCCCTTGCCTCGCTTGTATTGTTGCATCCATGCATTTTACTGCTTTATTGTATATATCTGCTGTTTCTGTTTTCGTCTATTCCCTTAGGATCTCTGTTTCTCTCTGCGCAAGAGAGGAATATGATAGACATTAGGTCTTAACCCATGCATGATAACATTAGGGTACACTTTTGTCCCCTTTTCAACCCTAGGATTTGTAGAGTGTCATCTCTTCTTTCTTCAAAACAACAGAAAAACATTAATAAAGGTTATAACAGAAATTAATTCATTTCTTCCGTCAAAAGATTTGAACAAACATCAACCTTTTTGCAATAAGAAAACCCTTGTTTAAGGTGAGATTTTTCATAAAAGACACTTGAACAGCTTGTGTCGTGCGTAGCCCGAACTACGTTTGCTCTGATCTTCCATGCAGTGTGGAAGTACGTAGGCATAGGATGCGATATCCTAGCGAGCAACCTTCACCCACCTTCCCCCGTAGTTAGGCGAACTACGTTGACTCTGATTTCTCGTTCCAGACGGGAATACGTAGGCATAAAGTGCGATGCTTTGCCGAGTCGTGTTTTCTTTTGTTTTCAGACCTCATCCTTTAGTTTAGATAGAAGTGTAATCCGTACAAACCAAGCAAGCGTGGATCCCATCGAGTACGATGGACGTGAGGGGTGCTAATACCTTCCCCTTGCGTAACCGACTCCCAAATCCAGGTTTTGGTTGCGATGACCATACCTTTTCCCGTCTTTGCGTTAGGTTTACTTCGAGCGTTTCCTTTCCCTCCTTTGGGATAAATAACGCACGGTGGCGACTCTTCTGTATTGTCGGCGCCGATTTTCACAGTAGCGACACTATTCAAACGACTTGGACCCGACTGGGTGAAGAGGTAACGGCCTTCAAACATTCGAGGTACGAGACGGTTGAATACTAAGAACCCAGAAATTTGCCAACCGCAGAAATAAACTGCACCACTGCTTGGGGAACATTATCTATAAATCTGATTTCAACATTATCTTGTCAATACTGGAATGAACTAATTGACTTCACTGGGAGAAGTACTTCTGTCAACAAAACGTGACCCTGCCAACGATTCAGGAGAATCACTCTGCCATCACTACGAGAAATCACTCCGCCACCACTGCGGGAAAATTTTGTCATTATTACGGGAAAATGACTCCGTCACCACTGCGGGTACATACTCTGCCAAATACAGGAAAATAACTACGCCTCTGCTACGGGTAATACTCTGTCAAATACAGGAAAATAACTCCGCCTCTGCTACGGGTAATACTCTGTCAAATACAGGAACATAACTCCGCCTTTGCTACGGGTAATACTCTTTCAAATACAGGAACATAACTCCGCCTCTGCTACGGGTAAATACTCTGTCAAATACAGGAAAATAACTCCGCCTCTGCTACGGGAAATAACTCCGCCACCACTGCAGGAAAATAACTCTGATACAGCTTTTCTGCCTATCTTTGTTGCAGCTAACTCCATCAATCACATGGGTAACACAATATGAGTCTAGTCTTCCAATTTTCAGTGCTGACATGGCAGCAAATCTGAGAAGGACTATACTGGGGATTTTCTGAATCCACACTGCCAGACAACTTCGAAAAATCGATTCACGAAATCTTCTGATTCTGTCACAACAACAACCTTGAAGAAATACTCCGCTGGAGGGGTAAGAGAACTTAAACAAGCAACTCTGTGGGGAATAATGCCACCATTGACATTATCATTGCATGTCTCACGCCGAGACCTTGAATGTTTGGTAATTAATTTGAGCACGAGCTCTCTCCACCTGCAAGGGAAACAACACTAGAAACAATCGGTTAACCAACTTGGCTTATGTTTCAAAATGCATATGTTTGACAATGGCGTAATGCTCCATTCGACATGGAAATGCTACGCGTTTTTTTTTATTTGGTGGATGCAAGTATGACACTATATGCCGATGCAAATGCAGACTCGAACTGCTGGGATACAGAAAACCGCTTTAGCAAAATAAATGCTGAAGACAACGCCAACTCCGCTGGGGATAACCAGGTGTCAGAGACTTATTCCAGCAAAATAAATGCTGGAAGAGTGAATCCCGCTTCGCTGAGGAATAACTGAATGCGCCAATCATGATTGGACTTCTGTCAGGGACAGCTTACCCGTGCCAATGAAAATTGGACTTTTGCTGGGGAGTGAACGGGTATCACACGGTATTCCGACAAAATAAATGCCAGGACACACAACCAACTCTGTCGGGAAGAGTTTTAACCTTTGAGTTCCACTGGGAGGAAAGAAAACACTTGCTGAAAAAAAGAGAGAACTCCACTGGGGACGAAACGACTCTCTTGAGGAAAATCAACTGTCTCCGCTGGGGGAGAGTAAATGACCCTACTGGGAAGGGTAGACTGTCTGAGTACAGCTCACAAGTTGGGAATATTAATCTTCTGAGGCTAAACCACTTTGCTCGGGATGGGGGATCCTTTTGGGGGACACCACACTGTCTGAATACAGCCTTCGATCTTGGAATCGTCAATTCTGCTGAGGGTAAACGACCCTGCTGGAGAATATCCTTTGGATAAACTGAGACTAGCTGGGGAATCTGATCCTTCTTCAGTAAAGAACATTGTTATCTCAGAAGCGCGACCTGCGTGGGGATTCCCTTCATGTAACGATCAAGCCTTTTCGTTACGAGCTTCTGGTAAGTACTGCAATCTTCCGATCGTCCACTTCATATGGTCAAGAACCCTGCAACACCACAAACGATACAAGACAAGTCTATGCAACCAAATCTATTCAGGTTAGTGTTAGTGACATCATTTTCAGTTAATCCAAAGTTTTAGCAATTATTGGCAAGGGCCAGCGGTGTTATACACTTGCTAGTTTTATTAAACCTTGGCGTCTGTCATGTACAAAACAGTAAAGAACCAGCATCAAATACTGAATAACATGTTTTATTGATTGGGCCCCTAAATGGGCAGAGTTTTGTACACGGGATGTAACTCCTGAAAAGAGGAAGCTACGCACAACAAATATACAAGCATGCACAAGAATCGTAAATACAATGACAAATCAAATTTGTACACATGTCGGCAACGGGATGCAGATGAACATCATGAGCTGATCCTCCTATGACTCGCCCGACTCTAGTGCTTTCCCGGTATCCACACTTCCGAAGAGATTGTATCTGATAATCGACCCCTCGGGTATATTCTCCCGCACCAATGCGCACCGCAGTATCAAATTCGGACCGCAGTCATTTGCTTTTCAAATCCCTAACTTTTGCGTGAACCGCCCTTTACGGGTTTTCAGTTCACCGGGATACCCTTTTTTGCCGAAGCCGCCCAGTGTAGGTTTTCAACTTCGCGGGTGTACATTTTTTCAATTTTATCCCTAACTTTTGCCTGAACCTTTCATTCTGTTTTTGGTTCGCCAGGATGCCCCTTTTTTGCCTGGACTCTCTTTTTTTGTCCAGCGGGTCAATTTCAAGCAAAGTATTTTTTAACTGCGTCCGAATTCACAGGCGACGTAAAGTCTTCACCGTCCATGGTGGACAACAACAAAGCCCCTCCTGAAAAGACTTTTCTGACAACGTATGGCCCTTCGTAGTTGGGGGTCCACTTGCCCCTGTGATCTGCTTGTGGCGGGAGAATCCTTTTCAGCACAAGGTCGCCCGTCTGAAAGCTCCGAGGATGTATCTTCTTATCATATGCTTTCTTCATTCGGCTCTGGCACAAACGACCGTATGCTAGAGAAGCTAGCCTCTTCTCATCCATTAAACTCAGCTGGTTCAACCTGTCTTTCACCCATTCTGCCTCGTCTAGTTGGACATCTCGTAATACTCTCAGGGAAGGAATCTCAACTTCCAGTGGCAACACTGCTTCCATTCCATATACCAACGAGAACGGGGTTGCCCCGGTTGATGTGCGTACCGTCGTACGATAACCGTGCAAAGCGAAAGGTAGCATCTCATGCCAGTCCTTATAGGTCACCACCATCTTCTGAACAATCTTCTTTATATTTTTGTTGGCCGCTTCAACAGCGCCATTCATCTTGGGTCGATAAGGGGAGGAGTTGTGATGCTCGATCTTAAAACTCTGACACAGCTCCTTCATCATTTTGTTATTCAGGTTTGAACCGTTGTCGGTAATTATCCGCTCGGGGATTCCATATCTGCAAATGATATCTCTCTTGATGAACCTGGCTACCACCTGTTTGGTCACATTTGCATAAGATGCCGCTTCCACCCATTTGGTAAAATAATCAATTGCTACCAAAATGAACCGGTGTCCGTTAGATGCCGTCGGCTCGATCTTTCCAATCATATCGATTCCCCACATTGAGAACGGCCACGGTGACGACATCACGTTCATAGGACTCGGAGGCACATGGATCTTATCTGCATAGATCTGGCACTTATGACACCTCTTCGCAAACTTGAAACAATCGGTTTCCATAGTTAGCCAAAAATAACCTGCCCGCAGCAGCTTCCTCGTCATAGCATGCCCACCAGCATGCGTACCAAATGTACCCTCATGTATTTCCTCCATGAGCAGCTTCGCCTCTTTCTCGTCTACACAACGTAGTAGCACCAAATCGTGATTTCTCTTGTACAGGACCCCGTCCGGATTCAGATAGAAATTACCCGCCAATCTCCTGAGAGTCTTCTGATCGTGACTGGATGCCCCAGCCGGATACTCTTTGCTTTTCAGGAAATTAAGGATATCAAAATACCAGGGTTTATCATCAGATGCTTCGTCAATGGCAAATACGAAGGCGGGTCTGTCGAGTCGAGAGATAACAACTCTCGGAGCCTCATTCCAGAAGTTGACCTTATACATGGAAGACAATGTGGCCAGGGCGTCAGCCATCTGATTCTCCGCTCGCGGTACGTGATGTAACTCAACCTTGTCAAAGAAAGGCAACAATCTCCTCGCGTAATTCATGTACGGTATCAAATTGGGCTGACGTGTCTCCCATTCTCCTTTTATTTGATTCACCACCAGAGCTGAGTCTCCGTATACATCCAGATTTTTGATTCGCAAATCAATGGCTTCTTCAAGCCCCATGATACAAGCTTCGTATTCGGCTTCATTATTGGTAACCGGAAAGGTCAATCGAGCAGTAAACGGGATGTGCGACCCGTGTGGAGTAGTGATGATTGCCCCTATTCCGCTACCATAGGAGTTTACAGCTCCGTCAAAGATCAACTGCCATTTGGAACCCAATTCTGGTCCTTCGTCCGACAACGGTTCTTCACAATCTTTCATCTTTAGGTACATGATATCCTCGTCAGGAAAATCAAACCTCATTGATTGGTAGTCCTCAATAGGCTGCTCTGCCAAGTACTCAGATAATACACTCCCCTTTATAGCCTTCTGTGACACATACTGGATGTCATATTCGGTCAAAACCATCTGCCAACGGGCAATTCTCCCCGATAATGCCTGCTTTTCAAATACGTATTTGATAGGATCCATCTTCGAGATGAGCATGGTCGTATGGTTCAGCATGTATTGCCTCAAACGCTTGGCGGCCCAGGCTAGCGCGCAACAAGTTTTTTCGAGCATTGAATATCGAGATTCACATTCAATAAACTTCTTACTCAAGTAGTATATTGCATGCTCTTTTCTTCCTGTCTCGTCGTGTTGACCGAGAACACAACCCATACTTCCCTCAAGAACCGTCAAATACATAATCAAGGGTCTCCCTGCCACTGGAGGTATCAAAATAGGAGGCTCCTGCAAATACTGTTTTATTTTATCGAACGCCTTTTGACAATTTTCATTCCATGTTACAGCCTGGTCTTTTTTCAACAGCTTGAATAATGGCTCACATGTAGCTGTCAGGTGAGATATGAACCGGGCGATGTAGTTCAATCTCCCTAAAAACCCACGCACCTCTTTTTCTGTTTTAGGCGTCGGCATCTGTTGTATGGCTTTTATTTTTGCAGGATCAACCTCTATTCCTTTTTCGCTCACGATAAACCCCAGCAGTTTACCCGATCTTACTGCGAAGGTGCATTTATTAGGGTTCAGTCTCAGCCTGAATTTCCTAAGCCTTTTGAATAGCTTCAGCAGATTCACCAAATGTTATTCCTCCGTCTGGGATTTGGCAATCATATCATCAACATAAACCTCGATCTCCTTATGCATCATATCATGAAAAAGAGTCGTCATTGCACGCTGATACGTTGCCCCAACATTCTTTAATCCGAAGGGCATCACTTTGTAACAAAATGTTCCCCAAGGCGTGATGAAGGTAGTCTTCTCCATGTCTTCTGGTGCCATTCTAATCTGATTATAGCCTGAGAAGCCATCCATGAAGGAGAATACAGAGAATTGAGCAGTGTTGTCGACCAGCACATCGATGTGAGGAAGCGGGAAATCATCTTTTGGGCTCGCTTTGTTCAGATCACGGTAATCTACGCACATTCTCACTTTACCGTCTTTCTTTGGCACTGGCACGATATTAGCGACCCATGAGGGATATTTTGTAACAGCTAGGAAACCAGCATCCCACTGCTTTTGAACCTCCTCCTTAATTTTCACGGCCATATCAGGTCTATTTCTGCGAAGCTTCTGCTTAACCGGCGGGCATTCTTCTTTTAGCGGCAGACGGTGCACAACCATATCCGTATCCAGCCCAGGCATGTCTTCATACGACCACGCGAACACATCACTGTACTCTCTGAGCATTTCAACTAGTCTTCGCCTGACATCGCTCTGCAGCGCGGCTCCTATACGGATGTTCTTTTCAACCCCTTCCGACCCCAGGTTAATAATTTCAATGACCTCCTCATGAGGCAGAATGACTCACTCTTCTTGCTTCACCAACCAAGATAATTCTTCTGGAACGTCGCCATCTTCAACAATCTCTTCTTCGGCCTGAAATACCGGGTGCTCAAAGTCGAAATGAGTCATAGGCGGTTCAATGATGTCATCTGAAAATATTATCCTGCAAAAAGGAATGGTTAAATGCTTCAAAATGCGTATAAAGCGAATAACCACGTTGCCATTTTATTGTAAAACACAAAATCAGGAAAAACAGAGATCGCAATATTTGTACATGAAAAACGCCTTTTATTTAATGATTAAACAACGCAATGTACATAACAGCACGACCCTAAGACACCAGATTGTTCAACAATTAAGAAAACAAAGTATTACTGTTTGGTAGTCACGGGAACAATCTCCTGAATAGACCAATTGCATAATCCTTGTCCTGGCACGCTCGGCTGAATCCAGGCGTCCATATCGCAGTCACTGTCTCCTTCTTCAGAATCGGAAACAGCGTTGATGGCCTCGTGATACACTCCACTAGCTGTGATTGTTATCGGTCCCTTGAAACGGGGTGCCCCTGCAGCAGGCGTTGATGACGACGGTTGATATCCCAGCCCAAATTTGTCCATCTTCACAGGAATATCCAGAACCTTGCCCCATCCTTTTGTCTCACCAGTCTTTACTAGAGCCTGAGCCTCCTTGTATAACGAGACGGCTACCTCTGACACTTTACTCGGCCCGGGACCTTTGTCTTTGATGCGCAACCCTTCAAAGGCTTGACAGGGTGTTTCATGAATCTCGCCGTCGACTTCTACATACTTGAATGATGACAGATGGCTAACCAATATATCTTCTTCTCCACAGACCGTGACCACACTGTCCCCTACCATGTATTTCAGCTTTTGGTGCAAGGTAGATGTGACTGCCCCAGCACCATGGATCCAGGGTCGTCCGAGAAGGCAGCTGTATGCGGGCTGGATATCCATAATGTAAAATTCAGTTTCGAAAACCTCCGGCCCCACCTGTAGAGGTAACGTTATGGATCCAAAGATTGTTCTTCGTGTACCATCAAATGCCCTGACCACCAAGTCACTAGGCGTACAAACGATTCCCCTGACGTCCAATTTCATCATTGCTTTCTTCGGCAGCATGTTTAAGGAAGATCCGGTATCTACCAGTACGTGGGACATGACTGAGCCCCTACACTCAACTGAGACGTGCAATG
This sequence comes from Lathyrus sativus, assembly GCA_963859935.3. NCBI lineage: Eukaryota > Viridiplantae > Streptophyta > Magnoliopsida > Fabales > Fabaceae > Lathyrus > Lathyrus sativus. The sequence continues at coordinate 228,036,698 of OZ012738.1, forward strand.
CCATGTTATGCTCTCTCCCTTTCGGGGTCAAATCAAAGTCAGTAAATCCCAAGCTATGGCCTGCGTTCACATGCGCCAACACCCCCTCCAGCTGATTCACAGAAACATCTTGGGGTACGAAGGAAGTATCCAGAACTTTCAACAATGCATTTCTATGAGCTTCGGAACACAATAGCAACGACAATATGGATATCTTCGATGGCGTCTGTTGAAGGTGCTCAACAATCTTATAATCACTCTTACGAATAAGGCGCATAAACTCTTCTACATCCTTCAACGGCGTTTCTCTTTTGTTCCTCTGCACAGGGACATCCTCATTCATCTTTCCTTTTCCTTTCGCCAGTCGTTCGGCCTCTACCTCAGGCGATATAAAAATTCTCCCACTTCTCGTCATCCCTCCAGTACCGACGACATTGTTTACAACCTCAACTGGCTGTTTATTAATATCAATTTTCACCCCATCATAGTATGCTTCCAACCCATAGGTCCAGGGTACCGCCTTAGTGCTCTCATAAGGGACTGGTCCTGCTTTGGTGATAGTGATCGGCGGTCGCCTGGCTGGCGCTGTTATAGTTATTGTTTTTCGGGGAATTGTTACGGTAGCTACGTCACTTTGCTCTTCCGCTGATAACTCTGCAGGTTCTTCAACTGCCGTTCTGTCGAATTGTAATGTGCCTCCATCTATCAAGGTCTGAATACCCTTCTTCAATTCAGCACAACCCCCAGCTTGGGTCCAACACTCTAAACAATACTCATCGCAGCCCGGATACACACCTCCCTTCAATAATCTGCTCTTTATCTCACCCAATGGTGTCTTGAGGTCATCAACATTCATAATCAAGTTCAAACCCTCCTCAGTTAAAATAGCATTTGCCCCATGGTTGGGCATGGGCTTTTGTACTATGTTCGGACCTGCTTGCCCAAAATTGATAGCCTTACTATCCAATAGATCCTGCACCACATGCTTGAACGCGTGACAACTCTCTACATCGTGGCCAGGAGCCCCGGAGTGGAACTCACAGTGCTTGTTCGCGTCAAAATCGTACGGCGGAGTGCCTGTTACTGGCGCCATAGTCCTCTTTTCCACCAAGTTCAAACCCAGTAACGTCTGTAGCAATTCTGCATACGTTGAAGGAGGCGTTTCAAACACCCTCCTTGGTCTGCCCCCCTGAATTCTGCGCTGGGCAGGATGTGCCCCTTGTTGTGGCTGTTGTTGCTGTTGTTGTATTGGTTGTTGCTGAAATGGTATTGTGACGCTTGCCACCTGCTGCGGATGATTATACTGATTCCGACCTCTTCCCTGGCCTCGGCCTCGGCCCCTGAACACTGCACTTGCATCACCTTGACGGCGCCCACCGAAAGCCCTTCTGTTACTGCCAGCTGAAGTGGATTCCTCAGCTTGGAACCTTCCCAGTTTAATGTTGCTTTCAATTTTCTCACCCATCAGGATTAAGTCCTAGAAACTGCCCAAGGAAGTATGAAACAGCTTGTCATAAAACACACCAGTAAATGTTCCTATGCACATATCATTCATTTCTTTGTCATCTAAAGGAGGATGAACTCGTGCAGCCAGGTCGCGCCACCTCTGCGCATATTCTTTGAAGCTCTCATCTTTCTTCTGGGACAACCCCTGCAATTGGACCCGGTTAGGTGCCAAGTCGCTATTGTACTTATAATGAACCACAAACGCTTCAGCCAGCTGCTTCCAAGTCTTTATCTGAGTTGGCTCCAACCCCATGTATCATTCAAGGGAAGGACTAGACAAGCTGTTGCGGTGGAAATAGGATATCAAACTATTAATGAGTTTGAATCGCAATTCAATTCACAACCGCTCTTTGATTTATCCGAAGGAAAAGGTCAAAAGAGGGAAAACCTATTTTTGCATCGTAAACACAATGCGGGGAAAGATCTAGGGTTCGGGGGTTGGTTAAATTTAGGGAAGGTATTAGCACCCTAAACTTCTGTAGTACTCTACAGGAACCTTTTGTTCAAATGTTTATTATTTGCTTTATTTATTTGCTTAAGGTATATGTACAAAGGGATTAAAAGTGAGAAAAGAGACCTAAGGGGTTAATTCTAAGTTTACTCGGCAAGACATCGCATCTTGTGCCTACGTATCCTTACGGGAGTGGAATCAGAGTAATCGTAGTTCCCCTCAAAAGGGAGGTTAGAGACTTCTTGACTATGGTCAAGGTCTCACGGGGAATAAACATGTCTTAAGGACACGCTCACGTGGAGTGTAGGAACTCCAAATCTCTACGTTGAAATGTTAAGTTGTGTTAGGGTTAAATTAGGTTAGGGATTCCGCGGCGAGAAACCCTAAAATGAGCGCGGCGACTCTTTGACCTAATGCTAGGGGTAAAATTGTAATTTTGCCTGCGGCGAGGCATGTATGAAAATTTAGGGTTGAAAAGGTGTAAGGGTTGAAGTTGAGGACTATTGGTGCGGCGACCAAAAGCTAGACCTAACCTTCGGACGTGTGTAATGTGACAGGATAACGGTAAAGGCGTGAGATAATCAAGTCATGCAAGCGGAAATAAAATGCGAAAAAGTAAACGCGATTATTGGTTCGCGAGGTTACATATAGGAAACAGATACAACAGTAATGAAAATTGGAATAAAACACACAAAACGAATGAAAGCGACGTAACAAGCTGCAAAATGAACAAACAAGGTTAATAGGCGAAAACGAACAATAGTCAGAAAGATTGTGAAACGAAAGCGCGAAACTTTGAGATTTTTATTGCTTATTTTTGACATAAGGAAAAGTTTCCAATTTTTAAATTTAAAGAAAGAATTTTAATATATAAAAGTTAAATTTAATTTTTTTCAAAAAAAAACAACTTAGTTTAATTATCTAAAAAAAATTTATCTTAAAAAGGGTTTTAACTTAGATATTTTTAAAAAAAGGTTTTTTAAGTTATTTATTAAAAAAAAAAATTTATTATTATTAAGTGAAAAGAGGTTTTTTAATTTTTAAAAAAGTTTTTAAAGTTATTTGTTTTATTTATTTTTTAAAAAACAGTTTTTTTAATTATAAAATAAAATGGTTAAAAAAAGCAACTTAAAACAAATAAAAAGGGTAAAAACGAATTTTAAAAAAACAAACAAAAACAAAAAAATAAAGGGGTTGGGCCGGTCATCACCTCCGGACCCAACCCGGTTGGTGAATCATAAGAAACAAAACGTAAGTTTAGGGTTTCAGAACCCTAATGTCATTCGCGGCGCCGTTTACACTTCATTCTTCTTCTCTCTCACCGCGATTCTCTCCGATCCTCTTCATTCCTTTCATTAACCTGAAATAAAACATGAATATTGTAATGAAAATGTCCCATGGCTTACATTTACGGTAAAACAGCCGATAATGAAGATGTTCTGAGGCTGAGGGTCCGATTTCCCGCCGTTCTTCGCGGACGGCGCTGGTGATCTCTCCCTTTCGCGATTTCCCGTTAGGGTTTGTTCGCGGTCTTGTTCGCTTCGTTGCTTTGATGTTCTCCGCCGTTGTTGTCTTTTGATCCTCTTTCCCTCTCGCGATTTCCCGTTAGGGTTTGGCTTGCGATGGTGGTTTCGCCGTTTTTTATAGGGTTTTCGCGATCTTCGTTCCTCTTTTCTCACAGGTGAAATCGTCCCTTTTATAACTTCTATTTTCTTTTGGGCCTGGACTTATGATCTTTTACGTTATTATTTGGCTGAGATTTGATTCGATTTGATTTTATCTGGGATTTTTGGAACATATATCCTTGTGATTGAAATTCTTTCCATTTTCGGATTTATGCTGATTGGATTCGCTTTGATTTTATCTGGGTAACTGATTCGTACCTTCCTTTTTGTTAACAGATATGGTTTGGATTTCGATCTGATTTGTTTTGATGGACTTGTTTCGAACTGATTTGAGTTATTTTTGATGCAGTCTGGATTTTCGTTGGATATCTGCTTCTGATTTCTGGATTTCGGTTTTGAAACCTACATTAACTTTTTCTCTTCTTCTTTCAGGATAGGTACTCCGGCTTCGATCGCGTCAAACGCTGCCGAGGAAGGTATACAGCAATGATGACGTTGTTCTGAGCCTTCGAGGGATATTCTTCGATGATGTCGCGGTTCAGAACAGGAGTTCTGGGCTTGTTGCGATTTCCTGCTTTTTCTGCTATGGTTTTGTGAACTCATCGAACTGATACGTTTGACCTGAACCTTTTTCCACTATTTCTGATATGGTTTTGTTGCAGATATGGATTCTTTTCCTCTTCTTCTTTCAGAGAAAAGCTGGTAGTTCAGATACGGTCGGATTGGTGTCGCCGAGGATGGTATATGGCGATGATGATGATGTTCTGAGCCTATGACACTGCTGTTGCCTTTGATAATTTCTGTTGGGTTCTTTGCTTGTGGTTTGATACGATTCGGTGTGGTTTGTATTCTGAACTTGATTCTTGACATTTTACTGAACTGCACCATATTTCTGGTTTTTTCTGCTGAACCTGTTTCTTGAATTAATGCTGTTATGCTTTTCTTTGGATCCTGTTGGATACTTTCTGTTAGTAGGAACTGAACTTCGTGATTTACATTGCTCGTGACAGATTTGTAGGATGTTTTCTTCTTGCTCTTGCGCATGAACTTGCCTTTTGATACATTGTTTGATGCCATCCAATGCGGTTTGGTTTGTATTTTTCTGTTCTGTTTGGACTTGGTTTTCATGAACTCAGAATTGATGCAGTTTTTGGCACTCTCAGTTTGAATTTCTACCTACCCATGGCTGTTTTGTCTAGGCAGCTTATGAACTGTCTTGCTTTGAGTTCTGAATTCTGAACCTGGTACTGATGCTGTTGTGGATTTTCAGGTGTTGGAAATTTCGAAAACAACACGACTCAGACCTGCCGGCATCCGGGTCTGAATCCAGATTGACTATGTTGCCTTACTCTCGTATCAGTTTGGAAATCCAATCGCGGCAAAAGCGAATCAGTCCCGCTTCTTTTATCACTTCTATCTCTCGGATGTCCCGTAATGATAAGAACAGGTGTTACCTGATCTGACGCCAACGGCGCGGATTGGTAACGGGGGTAGGACGCAGCTTCGGTTGTGCCACTCCCGGCACTCGATGATGACGCTGTTCTGAGAGTGTCGAAAACAATTTCTAACCCTTTCTTTTCTATTCTGTTTTGTTTCGTTTTGTTTCCCTTTGACGTGCAGGTTAATCGGAGACTTTGCAGAGAAAAGAGCATCATGAAGAACACTTGGGGATGTTTAGGACTTAGGATTTTTACAATTTTGATTTTCTCTTTTGTAACTTGTAACAAAAATATTATGAATAAATTCAATAACATTTTTTATCCAAATCATTTCCTCTTTGTAGATCATGATAAAATATTATGAATAAACTTCAAATTTCTATCCAAATTCACTTCACAAATTGTAATAATAATAATAATATATTATGAATAAAATTCACATATTCTATTAAAATCATTTCCCAATTTCTTTTCCATGATTTAAATTTGCAAACACCTCGACATCCGATTAAATCTCACTAGTCAAATATCCTTGAATTAATTCGATCCAATCTTGCATAACAAGCTTAATACCTTCAACATGAATAAGTTCCATTAATCAGTCGAAGTTTTCACTGTTTTCCCTCTAAGAATGAACTGGAAGATAGAAGAATGATTTCTTGTTAAAACCCTGTTCCACAGATCAGATTTTCCAACCCAAATTGATATCTTAACATAATCAACCCCACGTAAATAAATGCCTCAGGAACAAAACCTCATTGGGCCCAAAATTACGAATTATGCTTCAAAATGACCAAAACGCCCCTGGGGTAGTTCCTGCAAAACAAAACGCACTTTATGACTGGTTAGTGGTTAGCAGATACACAGATGAGATGCTATGCGAAATGACTGACTAAATATAAGGGTAAAATTTGGGGTATTACAGTTGCCCCTATTTAAATAGCTACACCGGACGATTTGAGTGACAGAGACTCGAGGAATCGTGGTGGAGAGATTTAAATATAGATAACCGAAAATTTTGCCCTTATATGCGGCGATATGCAATGCTATGGACAAAGCGAGAACAGATTAATGCATGATGCGTATGATGGAATGATGAATTGCGAACATGCTGACGAATGCGACGACACAGGGACAGACGCTACGAGAAGAACACACTGGTGAAAACGACACGCTGGGACACGGTACAACCCTGGGGAATTCTAAAAAGATGGTCAACTGGCGCGAACACGCCCAAGTGTCATTTTTAGGTCTGGGATGGGATTCTCAAATGGAGATGGCACCTGTGAGACGGCCTCCACTAGGGAATCTAAAAGTAAAACTGGATCATGTACGACTGCAAGATCGATTACAGAATGCTGGAGCATTGAGCAAAGAATAACATCCAAGCTTCTGTAACCTATCCCTCGTGACAGGATCAAACGGACTTTTCGGGAATCCGTAATAAATATACAGGGTAAAGACCGGCTGTATGCCAAAATAAATGGACTTTAATGGGAAATGCCCTGATAAGCTTCTCGAGAGAGAATTGTCACTCATCGTTGGAAGGGACTTATATGCCAAAATGGATAAGCACTCAAATAAAGAGGCTGCTGCTTATCTGATAAATCTTCTCGTATTTAAGGTCGGCGCCTGGAATACGATTCTGATTCTTCTCTTACTGAAGGATAAATGAACTTTTTCATACTTCAAGATCGTGCTCTCCTGAATATGAAAAGGGTAAACTGAACTTCCTCACACCTCAAGATCGTGCTCTCCTGAATATGATTCCGCTCCTTCTTTTACTAAAGGGTAAATGAACTTCCTCATTCTTCAAGATCGTGCTCTCCTGAATATGATTCCGCTCCTTCTTTTACTAAAGGGTAAATGAACTTCCTCATTCTTCAAGATCGTGCTCTCCTGAATATGATTCCGCTCCTTCTTTTACTAAAGGGTAAATGAACTTCTTCATACTTCAAGATCATGCTCTCCTGAATATGATTCCGCTCCTTCTTTTACTAAAGGGTAAATGAACTTCTTCATACTTCAAGATCGTGCTCTCCTGAATATGATTCCGCTCCTTCTTTTACTAAAGGGTAAATGAACTTCTTCATACTTCAAGATCGTGCTCTCCTGAATATGATTCCGCTCCTTCTTTTACTAAAGGGTAAATGAACTTCCTCATTCTTCAAGATCGTGCTCTCCTGAATATGATTCCGCTCCTTCTTTTACTAAAGGGTAAATGAACTTCTTCATACTTCAAGATCGTGCTCTCCTGAATATGATTCCGCTCCTTCTTTTACTAAAGGGTAAATGAACTTCTTCATACTTCAAGATCGTGCTCTCCTGAATATGATTCCGCTCCTTCTTTTACTAAAGGGTAAATGAACTTCTTCATACTTCAAGATCGTGCTCTCCTGAAGACGATTTGGTTCAAACCTCTCTATACCTCCAGACGACAGGAAAATGGAAGCCCAACTGCTCCATGGAGATGGCCATTTTCTGCAAGTCATAACGAAGATAGGATCGGCTTCTTAGGTGAGAAATGTTGCATACCGATGCTGTAAGATGTAGGATTGTAAATTGTTGTACTGATAGCTTTTCCAGGCGTGAGCTGGCGTGTATCTGTAAAGGATTGCGGTTGAAGATAGTGCAAAATAAATGCACGTCCGAGTACAGTGATAAACTTCTCGGGCGAGAACGGTCGCGTATCTGTCATGATATGGTGAAAATCTTCAGATGGTGCAAAATAAATGCACGTCCGGTTGGGCTCGACGACCGACAAGACTGAGATTCAATCTAGGATCGAGCTAGAAAGAAGACTGGTAATCAAGACTCCGTCGAGGGAATGATCTCGAAGGGTAGATATCTTATCCTAGTGAGGAAAGATAGCTGAAGTAACCGTCATCCACGAGGGTCGAGCTCTGTGGGGAAACTGGAAACACTTATGTATTTTATGCTTAGGGCTGACAATCTATTTGGAGAGAATGGACGAACCCAGTTACTCGGCGGTAACAACCAATGATGGTGAAACATAATGAACCTGTGAATGCTAACGCATATGTTGATGCATATGTTAATGTGAATGTATGTTAATGTCTATGTATGTTAATGTTTATGTATGCAAGATGTTATGAAATGAGTATGTAATGAGTATGTAATGAATATGTAATGAATATGTAATGAATATGTAATGAAATAGGCATGTGATGCTTATGCCCTTGCGTATGCTGACGAAACAGACTAGAGACGGGACGAGAGATGAAATAAACATCTCGACGGAAATACCCTGCGTTCTCTGCAACCAATACGTCAATCACGGGTAAGAAAGATCAATGGTAGAACCAAATCTGGTTTTAAAGTTCTGAATTCTCTAGGGAGAAGGTAATCTGCTTGGGTGTACAGTATCACGTCTTCACATGGGGAGAAGAAAACCTGAGGGACACTTTTGAGTTACCCAAGAAAAAGTTGTCAGCTTATAGTCTCTCTGGGGACTATGATGAGGCAATAGCTTAGGAGTCTGTTGCAACACTGAGATTTACTGGGGAACGAAGGCCGCCGTGAGTAAAATCCGTCGGGTGCATGAAGAAAAGTTGTGAAACCACATGGCCTTGATCTTGAAGGACCTTATAGTAGTCGCCATTGGTTTCCTTTAAAAACATGGTGCCCCAAGATACTTGCGTTGCGAGGTAGGGTCATCTCAAGAGGATTTTATAGAGAACACCGAGTCCGGTTGCCCCATTGTTCTCAAACTCTTTGAGAGATTTGTCAGGTCTCGACGTAACTGGCACAAATTAATCGTGTTACGACGAAATCTTTGGGAAATAGCTCTTAAGAACGTCAGACTCGCGTTGGTAAGCGAATTGGGAAACTGCCTGCCCCTGTTCAGCAGGATCTTCAAGTTCCACGGGTTATGTTCATATGTAAATCTCTAAGATATCAAGCAAAGTTGTCATGCCTGAAATGCCTATCCTGAGCTTGTCAATGTACACATATATTTGTCTTGAATTTTTGTTTTGAAAAAAAGATATAGCAACAACTTGTGACCGAAATCACTAGTCCGGATATAAGTTTTAATTATAATGCCAACATGAATTTTTCTGAGCATAGCTCGTAGGAGTCAGGAAACGTGATCTTGTCGAGTATGCTTTCAACCGAAGTCCTACTTCAATTAGGTCTTTTAAAGGTTGTATCGTGGCTCGGTTCACGGTTTGAGAAACAAAAGATAAAGGCTCAAAGTTATATTTGTACCCACCCATTCTTCGTGATGTTCTCCAATCATAATTCAGTTAATCGGATACGAACGCTCATATCTCAAGCGGATTTGCTATGGTCGAGAACTTATCAAGGCTTTGGACATGGCAGTCACTCACCTATTTCTTTTGGCGTTTCTATCACACGACCTTGTTCTTTAATAGGGATTATAAAAAACTACTGGTTTGGTGTTCTTATTCCCTAACTTTTGCCTGGACAACGTCTTTTGATCTGACTTTGGAGTCCAGCGGGATGCCCCAGTTTTGCCTAAGTCTCCTTCATAGGTTTTGACTTAGCAGGCTCTTATTTTTTTGAATATTCTTTTATGCACAAGTCGTGTAAATCTTTTGAAAGGCTCGTGACTGCCCCACTCCTTAGGTAACCGAGGGATAGTCATTGTATTGGACTTCTTAAGATGCTAAGGATAAATTCTCGAAGGTTTGCTCTTCCTTTTTAAGAGTCTAAGCGCTCGATCGGCTTAACTGAAACCTACCCTGCCCCAGGTTAGGATGAGGGTTCTAAAAAAAGAAAACTCCTACTTCAAGGCTCAAAGAGGTTAATGAGGGATTAACATCCTTATATCTCCAGTGTTTGGGATTTGAAACAATGCCTTACATCATCAGCAGGTTTTAATTGAAAGCATACGACAAGAAATCTGCCGTTTTGGGTTCGTCATCCTCCTCCCAATTCTCCATCAGAACAAGAGATCGGGTAAAGTTGGCATTATAATTTATGAAAAAATATATTTTGAATGAGTGAAACGAATGGACTTATTCAAGACAAACATATGCGTTGCATTAATCAAAGATAAACAAGTTCGTACATGCTAAATATGCTTAATCAAAGAGAAATACATATAAATAAACGAATGAACTGTCGGCAAAATCCTTCTAAATGTTTACGAAATCTTGCATTCAATAGTAACAGTTTCCTTTGGCGGAGCCTCAATGGAAGGGACGTCTGGTTTATGATCACTGCGAGTCGTCATGGCTTATCCCAGTTACGCTGGTCACATCTTCAACAGTTTTCAGTCGTTGCTTCAAAATAAACTTCCCAGATTCTTTGTTGATCCCGGTCATATCATCTTGAGGATTGCTGAAATGAAGCGAGCTAGGCCTTTGAATAATTACTGGATTCAGCTGATTTGCTGAGGGGTCAACATACTTTGCAGAATCTAAGCTTGACAAGTGGGGAACCCTGAGAGGAGTCTCGATCTTCGGCTGAGCATCGCTAAAAGACAACTTCTTCGTTTCTAGCAAAATTCTGACAAAGTTCTTAAGAGCGTCGCAATTCTCTAGATCATGGCCGGGCGCACCCTCATGAAATAAACAATGAGCGGCAGCGTTGTAACCTGCAGGTAACGGATTAGGCGGAGGACCCAAAGCACGGGTGGTAATCAGACCTTGTTGTACCAAATGGGAGTATAACTCAGTGAAAGTCATCGGAATTGGAGGATAAGGCTTATACTGCCTCTTACGGGGATAAGGAACCTGATCCTGTGATTGCTGGTGAACAGGAGCGTTGGGCACTCGTTGACTGTTGACAGGAACTTGCACGGGCGGATGACCGAAAGGTTGTTGATGAATCGGTGCTTGATATACCGGAGCTGACGGCACAGGCTGGTATGTAGGAAACTTCTGATCGTAAGAAGGCGCTACAGTAACTACATAGGGTTGTTGGACATATGGAAGCGGATAACCTTGAACATAACTCTGCTGATGTTGCCAAGGTTGAGGTGTCGCTGTTTTGCGGTTCCTCGAACGTGCAGGTCCTTTACCATGGTCGGAGTTAGGAGTTTTGCACTTTGGAGGGGTAGCTTGTCGAACTGGTTGAGCACTGGGAGGCACCGAACCGGATTGAAGACCGTGAGGAGGTACATTCTCGACAGTAATAGCTGGTTGAGATCCCATAACGGTATTAGTAGTCTCAGAAACAACAGTAGACTGAGCATCCACCTTCACACTAAGAGCTCGTAGCATCTCCAAAATCTGCCCTACACTTCCTCGAAGATCTTCGAGTTCATGGCTGACACGGTTGATCTCTTGGTTTTGATCTTCCATCCTTTTGAAGGGTCGTATTGATGCAGAGAACTTAGGGTGACAAAACTGGAAGGAGAGAGAACCGAACATGAGAAAACGGAAGACACATGCAATGCAAAAGTATGATGCTAAAATGTGAATGCAAATGAAGATTTCATGGAATTCAGATATTTACGAATATTGCAGAATACCAAGGAAACTTTTAATTTATTGAAGACAAATTACAAATAATATTCTTGCAACCAAAACAAGCTAAATAAAAGCCTAGAAAATCCTAGAGAAGCATCTTCCACAACTTCAGTGAGCAGACGGAGATCCGGAGGAAAATAAATACTCGTAGAGCCTTCTCTTCTTGTAGGATTGTATCTCATCATTCTTCGACTGAATCTGCTTTTGAAGTTCTTCGTACTCGCTGACCATCACATGGTATTTGTTCTTCCATGATTCTGTTTCGTGTTGTGATCTCTTCAAAGTGATCTTCAAAGCCTCAGCTTCAGTCATGAAATACTGGACAGGTTCTTCTCCTTGAGGTAAAGGATCTTGGCGAGAGTAGGGCATCTTCAACTCAATAGCTCTTCCTCGAACCCATTGAAGGTATGGTTCCATAGACACACAATTAGGTCTACCCAAACTTTCTTTGTCTTTCCTATGCAGATGATTCCAAGAGGATAGGATCTGATCTTGAAGCTTTTTGTCGTCTTTGAAAAAGATTTTCTCCACATGAATACCTTTAGGCGGTTCCTCCAAGGGGTATCCCAACTGTCGGCGAGCTAAGACTGGATTGTAGCTAATTCCTCCATTGAAACTGAGCAAAGGCACATTGTTGAAGTTTCCGCAACTATCAATGATCGATATCCCATCGTACATGCGATTATACCAATCAATATCAGAGTGAGTTAAAGCCATGACTTTTTGCGACCAACGTTCTTGATTAGATCTCCAGAACGGACCAGACTTGGGTAAGTGAGAAATAAACCACTTGTATAGTAATGGCACACAACATGTAATCATTCCTCCACCATGAAAGTTTCGAAGATGTACTGAATGATAAGTATTACCCAATAGTGTTGGAACTGGATTTCTCCTCGTGAAGGTCTTGATTGCATTAAGGTCCACAAACCCTTCAAAACTAGGAAAAAGCAGCAACCCATAAATAAGCAAGGCAAACATTGTCTCAAAGGCAAACATGTCCTTTTGATCGGCATAAAATTGGGCTTTCTTAATTAGGAAGTCCCTGAGAAAACCGGAGGTCCCCCCTTTAGTGATCATATTGTTTTTGACATCGGATATCTTCAGACAAATGGCTTTAGCAATATCTCGTTCTTTAGTGTCTTCCTCCAAGAAAGGGAATGGAGACTTATCCAAGATAGGTAATCCCACCAACTGAGAGTACTCTTCTAAGGTAGGTAAAAGCTGATAATCTGGAAAGGTGAAGCAGTGATAATCTGGATCATAAAACTGTAGCAAAGTCACAAGAAGTCCTTCGTTTACTTGAACCTTCAACAAAGACAATAGCCTTCCATATCTGTTTTGGAACTTTTCTGGATCTTGAACCAAATCTCTTAGCTTCTCTAGGACTTCCAAATTAAAACCCTTAAAAGTAAATTTCAAAGTATGCTTCCTAGAGTGATCCATGGTATCCTGCAATATTCATAAATAGAGTTTGAATTCCATGAAATCTTAATGCGATGTTTTATGAATGCAATGCATGAAAACACACAAAGTCCTAGGTTAAAGGTATGTGAGCGGAGTCAAGGTCTACCCATCCAGAAAGGAGTGTACTATAGGTTACTTGTACCTGCAGAACAAGGTTCTAAAAAGTGCCCAAAGTCATCAGCCCATCTTTCGGATATTATCAACCTTCCGATTGACTCGGGGGTTAATAATATTCTCAAGAGAACCTCTTTTGAGTGTAGTATCGCGTAGCAACCGTTGTAGGATTACTCCCACATAGCTCCCGCACTACGTCCTAAATAAGGCCAAGGTGGTGTTAAGGTACTACGGTCCCCAATATCACAGACTCCAATCGACCATGGAAAAAGTTTTTACGATTACTCGTTCAACCGAACCATTTTCGAAAAGGTCTCAACTGAGCGGTGATTCTCGAATCAGCTTGGTCGGGATTCAACTCCCTATAAGCCTCATCGAATATATCCCCATCCTATAATAATGTCATTAGTCCGGGCGTAGGACTTATCTCACAGCACAAGGAACAGTCCCACAATCAAAGCACAAATATATACATGCAAATGAATAATAACACAGATAGTAATAAATATGAACAAGTTAGGGATAACCCTCAAAAGTTTAGAAGACTCCCCAGTGAAGTCGCCATTTTCTGTTGCGGTGGAAATAGGATATCAAACTATTAATGAGTTTGAATCGCAATTCAATTCACAACCGCTCTTTGATTTATCCGAAGGAAAAGGTCAAAAGAGGGAAAACCTATTTTTGCATCGTAAACACAATGCGGGGAAAGATCTAGGGTTCGGGGGTTGGTTAAATTTAGGGAAGGTATTAGCACCCTAAACTTCTGTAGTACTCTACAGGAACCTTTTGTTCAAATGTTTATTATTTGCTTTATTTATTTGCTTAAGGTATATGTACAAAGGGATTAAAAGTGAGAAAAGAGACCTAAGGGGTTAATTCTAAGTTTACTCGGCAAGACATCGCATCTTGTGCCTACGTATCCTTACGGGAGTGGAATCAGAGTAATCGTAGTTCCCCTCAAAAGGGAGGTTAGAGACTTCTTGACTATGGTCAAGGTCTCACGGGGAATAAACATGTCTTAAGGACACGCTCACGTGGAGTGTAGGAACTCCAAATCTCTACGTTGAAATGTTAAGTTGTGTTAGGGTTAAATTAGGTTAGGGATTCCGCGGCGAGAAACCCTAAAATGAGCACGGCGGCTCTTTGACCTAATGCTAGGGGTAAATTTGTAATTTTGCCTGCGGCGAGGCATGTATGAAAATTTAGGGTTGAAAAGGTGTAAGGGTTGAAGTTGAGGACTATTGGTGCAGCGACCAAAAGCTAGACCTAACCTTCGGACGTGTGTAATGTGACAGGATAACGGTAAAGGCGTGAGATAATCAAGTCATGCAAGCGGAAATAAAATGCGAAAAAGTAAACGCGATTATTGGTTCGCGAGGTTACATATAGGAAACAGATACAACAGTAATGAAAATTGGAATAAAACACACAAAACGAATGAAAGCGACGTAACAAGCTGCAAAATGAACAAACAAGGTTAATAGGCGAAAACGAACAATAGTCAGAAAGATTGTGAAACGAAAGCGCGAAACTTTGAGATTTTTATTGCTTATTTTTGACATAAGGAAAAGTTTCCAATTTTTAAATTTAAAGAAAGAATTTTAATATATAAAAGTTAAATTTAATTTTTTTCAAAAAAAAAACAGCTTAGTTTAATTATCTAAAAAAAATTTATCTTAAAAAGGGTTTTAACTTAGATATTTTTAAAAAAAGGTTTTTTAAGTTATTTATTAAAAAAAAATTTTTTTATTATTATTAAGTGAAAAGAGGTTTTTTAATTTTTAAAAAAGTTTTTAAAGTTATTTGTTTTATTTATTTTTTAAATAACAGTTTTTTTAATTATAAAATAAAATGGTTAAAAAAAGCAACTTAAAACAAATAAAAAGGGTAAAAACGAATTTTAAAAAAACAAACAAAAACAAAAAAATAAAGGGGTTGGGCCGGTCATCACCTCCGGACCCAACCCGGTTGGTGAATCATAAGAAACAAAACGTAAGTTTAGGGTTTCAGAACCCTAATGTCATTCGCGGCGCCGTTTACACTTCATTCTTCTTCTCTCTCACCGCGATTCTCTCCGATCCTCTTCATTCCTTTCATTAACCTGAAATAAAACATGAATATTGTAATGAAAATGTCCCATGGCTTACATTTACGGTAAAACAGCCGATGATGAAGATGTTCTGAGGCTGAGGGTCCGATTTCCCGCCGTTCTTCGCGGACGGCGCTGGTGATCTCTCCCTTTCGCGATTTCCCGTTAGGGTTTGTTCGCGGTCTTGTTCGCTTCGTTGCTTTGATGTTCTCCGCCGTTGTTGTCTTTTGATCCTCTTTCCCTCTCGCGATTTCCCGTTAGGGTTTGGCTTGCGATGGTTGTTTCGCCGTTTTTTCTAGGGTTTTCGCGATCTTCGTTCCTCTTTTCTCACAGGTGAAATCGTCCCTTTTATAACTTCTATTTTCTTTTGGGCCTGGACTTATGATCTTTTACGTTATTATTTGGCTGAGATTTGATTCGATTTGATTTTATCTGGGATTTTTGGAACATATATCCTTGTGATTGAAATTCTTTCCATTTTCAGATTTATGCTGATTGGATTCGCTTTGATTTTATCTAGGTAACTGATTCGTACCTTCCTTTTTGTTAACAGATATGGTTTGGATTTCGATCTGATTTGTTTTGATGGACTTGTTTCGAACTGATTTGAGTTATTTTTGATGCAGTCTGGATTTTCGTTGGATATCTGCTTCTGATTTCTGGATTTCGGTTTTGAAACCTACATTAACTTTTTCTCTTCTTCTTTCAGGATAGGTACTCCGGCTTCGATCGCGTCAAACGCTGCCGAGGAAGGTATACGGCAATGATGACGTTGTTCTGAGCCTTCGAGGGATATTCTTCGATGATGTCGCGGTTCAGAACAGGAGTTCTGGGCTTGTTGCGATTTCCTGCTTTTTCTGCTATGGTTTTGTGAACTCATCGAACTGATACGTTTGACCTGAACCTTTTTCCACTATTTCTGATATGGTTTTGTTGCAGATATGGATTCTTTTCCTCTTCTTCTTTCAGAGAGAAGCTGGTAGTTCAGATACGGTCGGATTGGTGTCGCCGAGGATGGTATATGGCGATGATGATGATGTTTTGAGCCTATGACACTGCTGTTGCCTTTGATAATTTCTGCTGGGTTCTTTGCTTGTGGTTTGATACGATTCGGTGTGGTTTGTATTCTGAACTTGATTCTTGACATTTTACTGAACTGCACCATGTTTCTGGTTTTTTCTGCTGAACCTGTTTCTTGAATTAATGCTGTTATGCTTTTCTTTGGATCCTGTTGGATACTTTCTGTTAGTAGGAACTGAACTTCGTGATTTACATTGCTCGTGACAGATTTGTAGGATGTTTTCTTCTTGCTCTTGCGCATGAACTTGCCTTTTGATACATTGTTTGATGCCATCCAATGCGGTTTGGTTTGTATTTTTCTGTTCTGTTTGGACTTGGTTTTCATGAACTCAGAATTGATGCAGTTTTTGGCACTCTCAGTTTGAATTTCTACTTACCCATGGCTGTTTTGTCTAGGCAGCTTATGAACTGTCTTGCTTTGAGTTCTGAATTCTGAACCTGGTACTGATGCTGTTGTGGATTTTCAGGTGTTGGAAATTTCGAAAACAACACGACTCAGACCTGCCGGCATCCGGGTCTGAATCCAGATTGACTATGTTGCCTTACTCTCGTATCAGTTTGGAAATCCAATCGCGGCAAAAGCGAATCAGTCCCGCTTCTTTTATCACTTCTATCTCTCGGATGTCCCGTAATGATAAGAACAGGTGTTACCTGATCTGACGCCAACGGCGCGGATTGGTAACGGGGGTAGGACGCAGCTTCGGTTGTGCCACTCCCGGCACTCGATGATGACGCTGTTCTGAGAGTGTCGAAAATAATTTCTAACCCTTTCTTTTCTATTCTGTTTTGTTTCGTTTTGTTTCCCTTTGACGTGCAGGTTAATCGGAGACTTTGCGGAGAAAAGAGCATCATGAAGAACACTTGGGGATGTTTAGGACTTAGGATTTTTACAATTTTGATTTTCTCTTTTGTAACTTGTAACAAAAATATTATGAATAAATTCAATAACATTTTTTATCCAAATCATTTCCTCTTTGTAGATCATGATAAAATATTATGAATAAACTTCAAATTTCTATCCAAATTCACTTCACAAATTGTAATAATAATAATAAAATATTATGAATAAAATTCACATATTCTATTAAAATCATTTCCCAATTTCTTTTCCATGATTTAAATTTGCAAACACCTCGACATCCGATTAAATCTCACTAGTCAAATATCCTTGAATTAATTCGATCCAATCTTGCATAACAAGCTTAATACCTTCAACATGAATAAGTTCCATTAATCAGTCGAAGTTTTCACTATTTTCCCTCTAAGAATGAACTGGAAGATAGAAGAATGATTTCTTGTTAAAACCCTGTTCCACAGATCAGATTTTCCAACCCAAATTGATATCTTAACATAATCAACCCCACGTAAATAAATGCCTCAGGAACAAAACCTCATTGGGCCCAAAATTACGAATTATGCTTCAAAATGACCAAAACGCCCCTGGGGTAGTTCCTGCAAAACAAAACGCACTTTTTGACTGGTTAGTGGTTAGCAGATACACAGATGAGATGCTATGCGAAATGACTGACTAAATATAAGGGTAAAATTTGGGGTATTACACAAGCTATCTTGAAAGAAATGCATCAGCATCCTTTCATCGTTTGAATAAGACGACATTCTTCTATAATATGATCGCACATGCACCTTTGGACAGGTATCCCCCTTATATTTGTCGAATGTGGGAGCTTTGAATTTCAGCGGTACCCTCAGGCCAGGCACTAGACCCATTATGGTCATATCTAAACCCACAACACTTTGATTCACGACCCCTTTCATCTGCTCCTCGAGCATCTTGATTCTCTGAGAATCATCCATAGGGCCTTCAAAACCTCCACCAGAGAAAGCATCTTCTTGCTGATCTTCTAGCCAATTACCGTTCCCATTTCCGTATCCATTGTATCCGTTGTTACGGCCAAATCTAGTTTGATTCATTACAGGGCCCCGCCCCCTGTTACCATACCCCGGAGCGACTCCGGCAGGTCCAAAAGACATTATCCCAGCACCATTCCCATTACCGAATCCGCCATAACCCTGATTAGTCATACCAAATCCGTCCTGTCCGAAGCCTTGAGCGTTGAAGCCGTACTTCCCAGCATGATCAAACCCCTGGTCATTAAAGCCAAAACCGTTGTTACCGAAGCCATTACCTCCCATATTATCACCACCCAGGTTGACATCTCCGAACCCAACGTTGTTGACGACAGTCTCGTTACCGATTCCAACGTTACCGTTCCCGGCGGCAGCGCCGTTGTTCACATTGACAGCAGGTATGTTCACCACAGGTGGAGCTACCGGTGTAGGAGTACCATCCCCGTGAATAGTGTCAACTCACACAGAATTATGGTCTTCGTTTCCGTGCCCAGCATTTCTCATCAGCAAAGGCTGCACCAAAGCTTGCAAGTTCTCCTGGCCTTTCACAATGGTCTCCATTGTCTGCATGAATAGCGCCAGCTTCTCACGCATGTCCTGCATTTCATTCTGCATCTGATCCATAACTCTTCTGCAGTTGGTACGAGTGGAGTATCGGTGCGGGCGTTGACTTTCAATCCTGAAAAGACCTGTACGGTGCAGGAAATGAGATACAGTTCAATAATCACTTGTAATGCAATATGAATGTGAATGTAATGCAATATGTGTCTGTGCATTAGGGCGTATCATTCCCCGATTCTAGTGCGAATGTGTCAGTGGGGTGACAGTGACAGCAATACGAAGTTCGGAGCCGAATCATAGAAAACACCTCATATATTGCAGAGAAATCCATCAAGTCAGGAATACAATATCAATGAGTGTACAATAAGAAGGCATGACCTCAACCAACAATCCTGGTGATGGTCAGCGCAATGCAAATAAAGCATACACATTAATACATGAAACGGTCAAGTGCTCCCATAGGCCTGGTACTCTTCTAATAACCTCTTGGTCTCTGGATGACTTGGTCGGGTAAGCAGACCCTCAACAAGTAGATCTCTTCGCTTGAGAACACGCCGTAAATCATCAGCAGATTCCTCCCATGCCCCTTCTCCGAAGCGATCCTCTAGCTTCCGTTTCTGAGACACAGCCTCTTTCTTGCCTTCGATGGCCTTTATCAATGAGTTCTGAAGACTATATCTTGCCATCACCTCCTCTTCATACTTTTTAGTGCTAGCCTTCAACTGCTCTTCGAGTTCAGAAATTTGCTGCTTCAATTTGTCTTCCCTCTTTTTATTGTTGGTTAGCGTAGCATTCCACGTTTTGTTACAAGAAGAGATTTCCCGGTGGGCGGCATTGAGTGCTTTCTTTTTGGACTCCAACATATCATGAGAGCTTCTGAATTCCTTCCCCAGGCGTTCCCGCTTCTTTTTCTCTTCGGTCAGTTCAGCACCTAGCCTGTTTACTAATTCAATCTGCTGTTGAAAAGAATGCACAGCCTTGTTCTTCTCACTACGTATCTGAGTCAGTTCCTTTTCTAACTCTTCATTAGCCAACAGCAAGGCTTCCTTCTCTTTTACAACTCGCTCGTAGACCTCCATAGTAACGGTGGTTGGTCCCTCCACTGGAATATGAACATGGACTGGTGCAGCTGGAAACGGCATTAGCAACTGTTTTGCTCTCTCTTGGATCCAAGCTTTGTACGGTACATAAGCCTGACAATCATTCTTCCCCAACAGTGGTTTCCCTCTTCTGTTGATACGCATCCAAGCGTGCTGAAGCTTGGCTAGTAACTCTCCATTCAAATCACCGGTGAAGTACAGAGATTCCTGTACTTCTTCCTCCCTAGGTGGGTTCTTCAACGCGTATCCAAACTGGCGAACAAACAGAGATGGATTATAATTGATGCATCCTTTCCTTCCTATCAAGGGCACGTTCGGATACCCAGAGCAGCTGAAAATAAGCTCAGACCCCAGCAAGTCTCGGTCAAACCACTCAATGTCTTCAGAAGATAGTCTCATCAGGCTCTCAGGCCAGTCAGCTGTAGTTGCACCATCTACAAAAGGTCCCTTTAGGGGGAGGTGGCTCTTAAACCACATGTATAGCAAAGGCACACAACAAGAGACGTTCTTGCCTCTCCTATTCTCATTTCTGTAATGCAGCGAATGGTAGAAATCCCCGATCAATGTGGGTACAGGGTTGCCAGCAGCAAACAAATGAAATGCATCAATGTCCACAAAATTCGGGAAATTGGGAAACAGCACTATCCCATAGATGCACAGAGCCAAAACAGCGTTAAAGACTACCCAGCATCCATTCTTGGCGTATTCCTGAGCTTTACCAATCAGAAACTGGAGGGAGAAGCCTGGAACCCCGCGCCAAGAAGTCATCAATAGCTCAGAAGCATCCATGTGTAAAGCCATTGCTAAGTCCTCTAACTTGGGCTCAGCGTCAAAGTGAATAAAAGGAACCTTATTCTGTACCGGCAGCTCAGTAAACTCTGCGTACTCTTCCATGGTAGGCCCCAAAATAAAGTCAGCAAATGTGAAACATATCAAGACAGGGTCATAGAATTGCATCAATGTATACAGCCCATTCAGTTCAACATCAGTGGGTTTGCGAACCAATCTCAACAGTCTTCCGTAACTCTGCCTGAAGCTTCTCCGGACATCCTCATCAGCAAGGGAAATCAAACCAAGCAGGGGAGTAACATCAGGGGTAGGTAACTTGTAGGCAACTGTCATTCTTAAACCAGCCATGATCAATAATCAGAAGTCCGGACACTAGAATCAGGGAATATGCAAATGCACCTGCAGCACAGACACACGTTAATGAAATGCAATGATAATGGTTATGCAAACAATGCAATGCAAATAAAATGCAACAGGGACCAAGTGCTCCGACTGAGAAGCCCAAATCACACCAAGAACAAAGTCTCCAACAGACCCTCCAATATTCTTCAAACCCTGGCCTTAGACAGACCCAATACAAAGCTTCAACTCTGGTCTCTGATAGACCCCATACATAAGCTCCAATCAATCCTCAGACCTAATAATTACTCCAACTTGGTCTCTGACAGACCCCAATAACTGTCCATAAGTAGCCTGAATCTTAAATCAAGAAACAAACCGGTATCTGGAGGTCTAGTTAGCTGCATAGCCCCAAACCATCTCACAGGTAGTTGTCCTAATACTGACAATGGTATGGCATCCTATGCGATCGTCGGCGTCACAGACTTTCAGGGTTGATGATACGATTCCCAAAAGGAGTGGCATCATCAAATCCTGAAGAGGCCTCACTTAGCCAACTTCCAAATGATCGGTTCCCAGAGTCGACAATCCAACTAACCAGCAACCCGAGCCACCCAAAGGGTAGGACAAGAGGCCAACCAGAAGAACCTCGTCTGAGTGTGGATTTCGCGGGACACTAGGACATGCAAAGCATGTGCGCGCCCACTACTTTCCACTCTAATTCTAGGTGCACTCAAGCCCAGGTCCGGCTTATCTCTCAATCATAGAACACCCGTCACAACCCCAATACAGCAATAATAACAATAATATAATGCTGAAGGTAAAATACAGAAAAATAAATCCATACAAAATCCTCGACGGGAAAACAAGCGCTAGGATTGACTCGCTTAGGGGACGTTGGATCCCCAGCAGAGTCGCCAGCTGTCGCTACTGCGAAAATCGACGCCGGCTGAACAGAAGAGTCGCCACCGTGCGTTATTTATCCCAAAGGAGGGAAAGGAAACGCTCGAAGTAAACCTACCACAAAGACGGGAAAGGAATGGTCATCGCAACCAAATCCTGGATTTGGGAGTCTGTTACGCAAGGGGAAGGTATTAGCACCCCTCACGTCCGTCGTACTCGACGGGATCCACGCTTGTTTTCTGTCGAAAGGATGGTTATTCTATCTACTCTACAGGTCTGGGGTTAAAAGAAAAGAAAATGACTCGGCAAAGTATCGCACTTTATGCCTATGTATTCCCGTCTGTAACGAGAAATCAGAGTCAACGTAGTTCGCCTACCTACGGGAAAGGAGGGGAAGGTTGCTCGCTAGGATATCGCATCCTATGCCTACGTACTTTCATACAGCATGAAAGATCAGAGCAAACGTAGTTCGGGCCACGCACGACACAAGTCTGTCTTGATTGCTTTTATCTCCTTCTGAAAAAGGGTTTTTCTGCTTAACAGTCCAAGCGGACAAAAATGACGTTTTGATGAGTTCACATTCTTTTACAGAAGAAGTGTCTTTTATTGTGTTTGAAAGATTTATTGTGTTTTTCTGTTTGTTTTGAGAAAGAAGAGACAGAACTCTAACCTATGGTTGACAAGGGAATCACACTAACCTAATGTTATCATGCATGGGTTAAGACCTAATGTCTATCATGTTCCTCTCTTGCGCAGAGAGAAACAGAGATCCTAAGGGATAAACGGAAACAGAAACAATAGCATATATACAATAAAGCAGTAAAATGCATGAATGCAACAATACAAGCGAGGCAACGGAGTCCCACTCAACCTCGAACCTAGAAAACAACAGGCAAAAGCGAACAAAATTCGCTTTCAACCTAACAAATTAATTGGCAAACAATACAGTCCGGGAAACTCAAACAATACATCAAAAGCTTCTAAACAGCAAAAATAAACAGCAAACAGCAAATCTGCACAGCAAGCTCCATCAACATCTGTCTTTAAGTCATCTTCAAACAGCTACAAGCTTCAAGCAAGCATCAACAGCAATCATCTTCAACAGCTTCAAGCAGCAGGGCTTCAAATAACAGTAGTCACATGTACAGCTTCAACAGCACAATCTTCATCTTTTACAGTCTTCAAGCAAGGTCTATATCTCCAATCTTTCATGGCTTTTCTTCAAGTCAAACTCTCCAAGATGAGGAACCATCAATAGGATGAACTGGGATGTTAAACAGTTAGTTGACCACCAAAGGTGGCAAACAGACTGTTTAACAAAATGTGGAATGTTTCTCTCAAGAGTTCTATCTCTTAGATACTGTCACCAAGCCTTCCAAAGGAAGGGGGTGAGTATCCTAGAGAGACTCTGCATCATAGAGAGGGATGGAGGCAGACAAGACCTTCCATGTTTTTGAAGCAAGTTTCTACTCTAAGCTCTACCTAGCTCCTAGTTCCTATAATCTTCAACAGCTGCAAGCAAGCCACAATCTTCATCAACTCTTGAACTGGACCTTCACTCCTTTTGTCTTCAATGGCTTCATCAACAAAGTCTTCATCTCAAACCCAAACCCCAAGCAGGCCCAATACCCCACACAGTCAAACAATAACCCTAGAAAGGGCACACCATACAATCAATCAATTACAAGAATATACTAATAGTATTAATATAATGGGGGGAAGTCTAACATTTTCTAAGGGATCTATCACTTACCCATAATACCCCTATAGTCCCATCTTCTAATTTGTCCTAAAGAAAACCCAAAAAGAAACTTGTTTTGTTATACCTATGTTATATTCACAACCCTAATTGACTATCCTAATAGCTTCTAACTAAACTACCTAAAATAAATCCTAAAAAAATGGTATAAAAATCAGGGGGGCACCTAATATCCATATCTAGTTATACTAAAAAGAAAGGGGTGAAAATCCTAAAGGAAGCTCCTAAACTAAATTCAACAAATAGTAGCATAAACCAAAAGAATTAAAAAAGCTATTAAATGTAAAAATATGCAAAAAATATGAAAATGAAGTAAAATGACAATTTTATGTTTTCATATTTTTCTAGACAGAAAATAGAAAATGGGAAAAAAAGTCTCATTAAAAAATAATGTTTTTTCATTTTTATATGAATTTTTAAAGATTAAGAAAATTTGGAGGAAATTTAATAAGAAAAATGATGCAGGGGGTACCAATAGAAATTAAATGCAGTTATTATCATGATGGGCCCAAAACATGGGGGTGCAAGGAGCAAGCGCGTGCCTGGCCCAAGGATTTCAGAAAAACACATTAAAAATCAAAAGAAAAAGATGAAATAGCAGTGTAAAAAGCAGGAAATCATAGTGCAAATCTGGATTGGGCTGGAAAAGGGGGTGGCGCTAGCAATATCCATTTAAGCCCAGCAAAGGCGTTTAATGAAACGCCGCGTTTCATACGCGTGCTGGTTTTCCCTCTCGTTTTGTTTTAATCTGGGCCATAGGATCAGTTTTAGAGTCAAGGTCAAGTGGGTGATCCAACGGCTGAAGCATCTTCGTCTACCTCTCGCTAGGGTTTCGCAGAATCCATTAAAACACACATGCCATGCACGGATTTTCCAGCTGCTCGTGTGCATTCGTTTCTCAAACAATCAATACGATACAAGAACCGATCTTGGCCTACTTTTCACGTAGAACACGATTGTGACAATAGATTGCACTGAAACAAAGTCTATACTCCAAACCGAATGGATAACCAAGTCAACCTCAACATATCATCAAGTTTCGACTTCAATATAACTCATCTTTCTTTGTACAAAAATGACCTTCATGCTATGCTCATCAAAACCAGACATATATCTAAGATTCTAACCACTTAATCACTATGTTCTAGCTCCAAACCGAATTTACATGCACACATCAACCTCCATGAAACCTTGCCTAAAGCTCCAGAATCAATCATCTAACCACCTAAACCAAGTTTAACCTAACAATTCTAGATCATGCTACCTAATTCGAGCCAATTTGTGAGAAAAACTAACCTGGTAAAAAGTTGAAAACAGATGAGGATCCTCTTCAATCTACAGCTTGCAATGCTCCAAGATCACTCAGTGTGCTATAATCTTTCTTCTGTATGCAACAACTTTTGCTCAAACCACTTGGATCACCATAACCAACTTCAATTGCACTTGGAGGAGAGAAAATTGCATAGCACGATTCTTGCCCCTATTCACTCAGATCTTGCTTGCAATGTAATCACTGATGATTATTGAATAGAATAGGAATGAAATCTTGAAGAAATGATGGAGAATTGAGAAGTTTTGAAGCAATTTGCAAAAATGCAAGATGGAGTGAAACTATGAGTTTTGGATCCAAAAGAAGTTCAACCCCTTCATGGATCAGCTCTAGGGTTTATATAGATGATGATGGAAAGTTCTGGAAGGTGCTAGATTAATCCCATGAGAAGTTATTCATATCATTGCATGAGAAAATGAAAATGGCCAAGTTGCAAAACCAACTCTGCATTGCCTTGTTATAGCCCCTCAAAGTCTCTTGAATTTCTCTTTTCATGACAATTAGAGAGTGTAGAAATCATCCCTTGCCTTGCACCTTGGTTCTAGCTTGATTTGGCAAGTGTATCTTCTTTTACAAGCAACTTATGATAACTCCAATTTCTTGACTTCAAAACAAAAAACTAATATTGCCAATGATCTTAAAATGCAATTTACCTTCAAAATGGTTGGTCATATGCTTGGTTTTGCTTTTGTATCAAAAAATCACAATTTTGGTCATTTAAAAAGGTATTTTTCCCTTTATAATTGGTCAATTTTGCAAATCTAAGTTCCATGCATTTCCAACTTGCCACAACCACTTTTCTAGACTCAAAATTTAATTTGGAGCAAGTTTTATGTTGAACATTTCTTCATTTGAAATTTGGAAATAGGAGTTTTGGGCATATGCTTGAAATGACCTGTAATTCTACTTTCCCAAAATACCCCTGGCTTTCCAAGATCATAAGTAGAGTTCTACAAATCATATGAAGGCATACCATACCTTTCTAGAAAGCTAAGATCATGAGGAAAAACGTTCATGTTGGCCATAAATACATTTGAAAGCTCCTTGATGGGTAAAAGTTGCTTGGAAGTCAAGTAACTTTCACAGACAAATTTCAGTGTCCTCAGATGACCTGTAACTTGCAAGAACCATAACTTGAGTTCTATAAATCTCCTTGATGTCTTCCACCACTAAAATTAAAGTTATTGAGATACTCTACATGTTTCATGTTGGCCAAGGATCCATTTGAGACTTGCATTTTGAATTATCTTGCTTGGAAGTTTTCCCTAAATCAGGGGATTTTACACAGAAACCCTAATTTAGAAACCTCTCTTCTTCTTGATTTCTCTTGGTTTCTCCTTGGCACAACACCACATACATATTTACATATCAAATGAGGCATCCCACATCTTTCAAACAGGCCTTGATGCCCTTCAATCAAGCATTTGACCTAGGGTTGACCCAGATGAAGCCCTAGTTGACTGTCTTCAACTGCAGCTCTTGTAATCAAATCAATGACTTGTCTCACTTTCAAAATGACCCTCTAGGTCTTCCATGATGTCTATACATATTCCATGCTTTCAATTCATAGTCCACAACTTCTCTGATGACCTTCAAACCCCCTCAAGATAGGAGAAAGACCTACTGATTGGTCCACTAACTTTTCAAATTTCAATCTCTTTCTGATGACTTGGATAGGTTTGAATTTGAATAAGAACCTCTTGATATGCTCATAGAGATAAGAATTGCATTTGGTCCCTTGTCAGATGGTTTGCTATGCTATGCTATGCAAATGATTAGACTATGTACATGCCTTTTTATGTAAATGACAATACAATTGAAACATAAACCAAGTGAAGTAGGTTAAGCAAATTTTAGGGTGCAACACCCAGCAGTGGAGCCAGTTCAAGATTTTGTTTCCCCACAGAGCCTGAACGTATGATCTAGTATCCCCTCAGGGTTTGATGTGGTGATTCATCCCCAAAGCATAGGTCGAAGATGTTTCCTCTCAGTTGTCCAATCCCTATCAGAGTCAATAGAGCGGTTATTCTTCCCCACAGGGTGAAGTTACTCCCTGAGAATTGTTATTCTTCCTCAATAGAGAGAGTTTGGGATTGTTTCCCAACCAATCTTATTTGGTTATCCCCGGCTAGGCAGTCCCCGGTAGGTCAGATTTTTGATCTTCAGCGGAGCAGGATTGTTCTAATCAGTGTTTTGTACCCTAGAAGGATTTCGGTGTTCTAGGAGGCCGTTTAGGGCTGATTTCTTGGTAATAGGAAATTAATCTCAGTGGTCGATTGTTATCCCCTGCAGATTCGTTGATTTCCCCAACAGGTTAGACTTATCTCTAGTGTTTGGTTGTCTTTCCCCGGTCAGGTCGTATATTCCCCAAGAGGGTTGTATCTTGGAAGGTCGTTCAAGGCATTTTCTCTCAGCAGGATTTGATTTGATCTCCGGCAGAGTTATTGTATAGAATGTTGTGATATCTCCCTAGTAGAGTGGATTTGTTCTCCCCAGCCGAGTCGGGTGTTCCCCAAAAGAGTTGTATTCTGGAAGGCCATTCAGGGCATTTTCCCTGGTAAAGTTTGAGTTGATCCCCAGCAGGGTGGATTTGTACTCTCGTCAGAGCAGTATTATCCAGAGAAATTCTTTTTCTGAAGGTCATCCAGGTTGCATTTCCCGGCATAAGTCCAATCGTAATTGGCATGTTCCATCCATCCCCAGCAGGGTGGCCTTTGTCCCTCCAGCATTTATTTTGTTGATTCGGTTCCGGTGCATTTTGCATTATGCATAGCATTCTCAGAAACACGTAGCATTTCCATTTTGCATGGAGCACTATGCCATATTCAAACATATGCATGTGAAACATAAGCCAGGTTGCTACCTCTTGTTTTTCAGGTGTATTTCCAGCAGATGGATGATTTCCTTTGCCCGTGTGGTATCCAGACCACGACAGATTATGATGTGATTCTTTTGCCCGTATGGTATTCAGACTATGGCAATTTGTGATACTAATTCTTTAGCCCGTATGGTATCCAGACCATGGCAAAGATTCTTGATGGATGTGTTTCCCGCCAGAGTTGCTTGGTTAAGTCTTCTTTCTTCCCCAGTGAGGTCGCCACCAGAGTTGCTTGGTTAAGTTTCTATTTTCTCTCCCTGCCAGAGTTGCTTGTTTAAGTTTCTCTTCCTCCAACGAAGTTCTCTTTTGGATTGTGAATCGGTAGATTCTCCTCTCAACTGCGTGTTGATCCGGCTTTTGGGTTCGATGTCTGTTTTTATTTAACAGATGTCTGGCAGCGATGTCAGATGATCTCAACTTCGATTTGAGCTGACCTTTGGGTTCGATGCCTGCTTTTATTTAACAGATGCCTGACGGCGATGTCAGATGATTTCTTCTCAGCTTCGTGTTGAGCCGACCCTCGGATTTGATGCCTATTTTTATTTAACAGATACCTGGCAGAGATGTCAGATGATCTCAGCTTTAGTTTGAGTCGGCCTTCGGGTTCGATGCCTGTTTTTATTTAACACATGTATGGCGGTGATGTCAGATGATTTCTTTTCAGCTTCGTGTTGAGTCGGCCTTCGGGTTCGATGCCCGTTCTTATTTAACAGATGCCTGGCGGCAATGTCAAATGATTTCTTCTCAGCTTTGTGTTGAGCCGGCCTTCAGGTTCGATGCCTGCTTTTATTTAACAGATGCCTGGCGGCAATGTCAAATGACCTCAGCTTTGTGTTGAGCCGGCCTTAGGGTTCAATGCCTGTTTTTATTTAACAGATGCTTGGAGGCGATGCCAGATGATCTCAGATTCGGGTTGAGCCAACTTTCGGGCTCGATGAATGTTATTATTTAACAGATGCCTGGCAGCGATGTCAGATGGAAAGAAAGAAGTAGAAAGAAGTAACATAAGAAGTAGAAAGTGGATTGGAAAAGGAAATGGAAAGAAATAGAAAGAAGTAGAAAGAAATAGAAAGAAAGAGAAGGAAAGAGGAAGAAGAGGAAAAGGGGAGGAAATTAGAGAGGAAAGCTTAGATTCTTCGAGATCAACCCTGAAGAATCAATTAATCGAGGTAAGGGTGTGAAACTTGTGATTCTATCCATGCATGTGAATATGTAGGGATTGTTTGGATGGTTTGGGTGATTTTGTGTAGTTTACCATTTTAGGTCGAAAATGATTTAATCGGTAGAATTGATGTTTTATCAGGTAAAATCTGGAATAAGTTGTGTAGTTTAATCGTAGGATGTTAGGCTAAGACTACATGGACTGGTTTGGTGAGAATCAGATGATTTATGAGCTTCTGATGATTTTTGGACAGTTGGGGTTTTTGAGTATCGCAGAACTCGCTAGGCGAGCAGCTAGCGAGGGCTCGCTAAGGCTTCGCTAAGCGAGTTGTGTGGAGAACACTTCCAGTAGCCACTGTCTGCCTTCACTAGCGAGTTTGATAGGCGAGTGGGGCAGCGAGCGTTCGCTGAGGCCTCGCTAGGCGAGTGGGCCAGCGAGCATGACAGCAACTTGTTTTATTTTTGTTGTTTCCATCCAAAGTTGATGTTTTCGATATATAACGTACAGCTCGTGTGCTGTATTATGATATGCTGTGGGTAGACGTATGGCGTGAATCCTAGATTGTGAATTGAGACGGTGTTTAATGGTGAAGAGTGTATACTTGGTATGAAAATGTGAATTTTCCTAATATTGAATGTAATTAACATAATTAATTGGTGAGTAATATATATGATGTATGGCGATGTGATCAGGAGGATCGTGTGCACTTAGTGTGCTTGAGTTTGTTTGTTGTGCATTTGGTGTCGTGCATATCATTATGTCTTGGTGGAGTGTATGCGATTCACCCGTACTCCTTTGTGGAGAATGGTGGGATGAATCGTTGCTCAGGAGGAGTGTATGCGATCCATCCGTACTCCTTTGGGGAGAATGGTGGGATGAATCGTTGCTCAGGAGGAGTGTATACGATTCATCCGTACTCCTTTGTGGAGAATGGTGGGGATAGATCATTGCCAAGGAGGGGTGTATGTGACCTATCCTGGGTTCGATTGAATGAATCAATGAGTCAGTACCGCATGCATGGTGTTGAGTTGCATGTTTGTATTATTGCATATTGTGTTTTATTTTTGGACAGTAGGTCGTGGTTGATGCATGTTGGGTGATATTTTATATAATTACTAATTTTGATCATGTATCTTATTACTGATAATTTTGATCATGTTTTCTCACCCCTTTGTTATTGTGGTGGTCTGTGCTTCTTCGGAAGTACAGATGATCCAGGTACATAGCTAGCTTGGATAGTGGTGCGCAGGTCGAGTCTTAGGATGCTCTGATACGTAACACGGGACTTGGGTGTTTACTTTTAACTATGTTGAATTTGTTTTATTCCTGTGATGTATCATATTTTTGGTGAACCTTGTTAATGCATGATTTTATGTAATTTGGCGGATGGTCGAGAATGTTAAATTGATGATTACTTCCGCTGTTTTATTTTGAAGACCATCTAATGATATTGAACTATTTGATGTGATATCCCACTTTTGAGGAGAAACTCTGATGTTTACTTGAAATAATCGTATTTTATTTTAATTGTGGGAAGTGGGGTGTTACAGGTTCGATGCCTATTGTTTCAATAGATGCCTGATGGTGATATCAGATGATCTTTCCGACTTAGGGTCAATGCCTGCGTGTTAGCAAATGTTTCTTCCGACTGCGTGTCGAGGTTTTCTGTTGGGTAATCAGTCAGCTTGTTGCTGTCGCAACTATCAATTCAGTTATTTCTGGAGATTTTTGTTCCAATAACAGTTTGCAGTTCTATTTTTGCGGTTGGAAAATTTCTGGGTTCTTTTGTATTCAACCGTATTTTACCTTGATTATTTGAAATTCGTTCGCTTTTCACCTAGTCAGGTCCAAGTCGCTTGAATAGGGGAAGTTGTTGTACCCCAAAATTTGCCCAACCTTTTCCTTTACTTGGCTTACGGTTCATTAGCATTTGCATCTGCATAGCATTATCCTTTTCAGGAGATCAAGGGAAGTGTGCTATCCAAGAGGAGAGTCTCAAGGGTATCAAGCTCAACCAAGAGTTCTTACTCAAGTTATCCATTTCTTACACTCATCAAGAGGTGGTCAAAGTTCTCTGAGGGAGAAGATTGACAAGTGTTGCTTACCTCCTATCTTGGAGGTCAACTAAAGATCATTTGGGGTTCACAAGGACATGGTTATGGATAGGAAATGTTTGATAAGCTCGTGGAGTGCTTTTGAAGTCATTGGGGAGCTTGTCTATTCATTTATTTCACTTACAAGAGGTTGCAGTCAATGTTTGTGCATCTAGGGTTTCATCTGCTTAGTGCAAAGTCAACTGTGGGCTTGAAGGAGTTGGAGACTTGGTTCCAAGTCATTGGAGTCATGGGAAGTCATGTTGAGACATCTAGTATGTCATATCAAGTTCAAATCAAGAGTCTAAGGAGTTACTAAATTAGGGTTTCAGAGGATGTCAGTGTAAAATCCCCTTCTTTAGGAGCTAACTTCAAGGACAATTTACCTCAAGATACAAGTTGAATCTCATTTTATTATAAACATAATACTTGTAGGGCATGTTCTAAGATTTCTTTTGAGTACTAGAAATCATCCATTGGATTTGTGGAACTCAATTTATGATGCCATCAAGTTATGGGTCTTAGATGAACATATTTTTCAGTCAACAAAATTCAACTCACTTCCAAGGCACTTTTTACTAAGAGTCATGTTTCTTCTCAACCTTTGATGAACATGAAAGTTATTCCTCATGATCCTAGCTTTCCGAAAAGTTCTAGAAGTCCTTCATATCATTTGTAGAACTCAAGTTATGAAGCTTGCAAGGCAGGGGTATTTTGGGAAACTTTGATTATAGGTCATTTTGGTTAGGGGTCATTCTCATACACTTGTGCACTTCAAGTGGAACTTCAACCAACATGAAAGTTGTCCTAAATGACTTGAATTTCATCATGAAACTCACGATTGGTGTGAATTATACATGGTTATGCTCATTGGTGAAGAAATTCAAGTGAAATTTGGAGTTTAAATGGTGATTCGAATTGAATTGGTGATAGGCCATTTACATGCTTCCTTTTGATCCAATTTGGTTCACATTATGCTCATGTACAAAAGGCATAAATTTATTATGGTTCATGTTAGCAAAATCACATGGAAATAAGGCTTACTTCATGAAGAAGTTTGTCATTCAAACTTCATAATTGGATCAATTCCAAGGCCCAATCCAATCTTAATGTGAAATCCAAGTT
This sequence comes from Lathyrus sativus, assembly GCA_963859935.3. Taxonomy (NCBI): domain Eukaryota; kingdom Viridiplantae; phylum Streptophyta; class Magnoliopsida; order Fabales; family Fabaceae; genus Lathyrus; species Lathyrus sativus. Next base: position 228,068,817 of record OZ012738.1, read on the forward strand.
CCCAGCTGCAAAACCAAGTCATTCTCATGTGTGTAGCAAACTGAAATCACGTGTGCATGGGAATAACTTCCAAATTGGGCATTTTCAAATTACATCACAACCAAGCCTCATGGGCCTTTCTTTCTCATCCATATCCAGTATATAAAAGCTCCAAATGAAATTTGAGAGGTCAGAAGGTGAAATTCGTGGAGGGAAGAGCAGAACCAGTTTTGGAAAGTGAGAGCAAAATTCAAAATCGTGATTTTAAATCCAAGGTATTTCAACTTAAATTGAAGCAAGTATCATCTTCCTCAAGTGAGTTGGAATAGATCTGCACGTTTGCAAGCAAGCTAACACTCAATTGAAGCACCAACGGAGTGTATCCGTTAGGTAATCTTCCATTCCAAATTTTTCACATGTTAGGCATTGTTTTAGGATCATTGTGGTTGCATCTGAAGCCCTACACCATGTAGGAAATGTTTGATAGCTTGATTGTGTTGTTTGATGAGATTTTCAGTTGTGCATCCAAAACTTTCTCCATTCGATTCTCTTTATCTAAGCACTTTTAAAACAAATGGAGCCCGGATTTGGATTGTACGTAACTTCAACTTTAATTTGGTATAAGATTCGTGTATTTTGGTGAAGATTTGCAGATCTGATCTTCGGCTACCTTGCCGAAGAAGACGACCAGAGCTAGGGCTCCGCGTATGGTTCAAAGCTCAGATCAACTGAGTTGTCCATGGTTGAAATGTTAACCAGGCTTGATGAATGGATCAGATGCATCTAACCTTGCTTGCGTGTGATTTTGACTGCCACGTCAATTATTGAAACGGCGTGTTTTGATGTTGAGCTGATTTGGTGGGAATCTGGGCCTCAATTGCTTTTTGCACCTCTTCTTTGGTGAGCCCAATGGATTACAACGTGTGTTGATTGCTATTCACACCATTTGCTTTTATTTATTATATTTTATGTTAATTTCACTTCTGTTTTGATTTTTGATTTTTAAAAATAGTTCCAATCATGATAAAATTCAACCAAAAATATTTTCTGACACTTTAATGTGTTATTTAATTTTTGATAATTTTTAATTTCTTTTTCCATTTATTTTTCAATTAAAATTTAATTTAATGCTTGGAGGTATTTTTGAATTGTTTTTCACTTGTTCCTTTGTGTTTCTTGCTTGATTCTTGAGCCATTTGATACCACCTATGAATGAGAATTATCCCTCATTTCAATGATAAGTTGAGAGGTCTTTAAGGATGGTTTATGGATTTTGTTTGACCTTTTTAGGTTGAATTTTATGTTCATTTTTTTACCCTCGACAACCCTCTTTCAAAATGGGGCACCCTAGTGGATCAATTCCTTTGGTTATGTTTTGAATGGACTTTGGTTGTGTTGTTTTAGCCCCTGGTTGCCAATATATTTAAGTGTGTTGTGTGTTTTATTTGGATTTATTTGAATCATTTTTGTATTTTTGGTGTGCCTTGCAAGTCAAGCTACTCTTAAGGATGGTTCACACACACACACACTTGACCTAGCTTTGATGGGAGATGACCCTTGTGGATCCCATATGCCTCCAACTCTTGTTGATTCACATTCCTAACAAATTGAGGTGATTGGTGGCTAATGTTTAGGTCTTACACTTGCTTGGTTCATGTTGCAAGTTGTATTTGTTTAAGGCTTTCCATTTAGTGTTGAGTTTTGAAAGTGTTTAGAACCTAGGTTCTTTACCATGCCTCATCTTTCAATTTGCTTTGGCTTGCTTTCTTCTTTGGATTGCCTATCCTCTTCTCTTGTTCTCACTTCTATCCTAGGACATTGGGGACTCATCCGAGTTGATTTGGTGCCTCTTGGTTGCACTTTGAGTTTGACTTGGATGAGAGGCCATTTTGAGAACTTCTTTTGTTCTTTTTTTGCATGATCGTGGTGATGCCTTGGTTGAGTTTCATTTTGTGTTGCTTGCTGCCCAAGCCTTATCTCACATCCTCACATTGATCATGTCTTCTTCTTCTTCTTGCTTGCCTTGCCTTGGTTAGTGATTGATGTACAAGTGGTTGTATGAATTTTATTTCTCCCACTTCATCTCACTTTTGGGTTGAACTTATTTAAGTTCTTTGGTTTGTGTCGCACCTCGAAAATTCAATTTCGAACACACGACCCTCGCGCGAAAGGCGCAGAAATGCGGTTCAACAGAGTCGCCACCGAACTTTATTTTTCCCGAATGAACAGGAGCGGAAAATATCTAGAAAACCTCATAAACGCGGAAGGAACACGGTCGTCGCAACCATATTCCTGGGTTCGGGAGTCGGTTACGCGAGGGGAAGGTATTAGCACCCCTCGCGTCCGTCGTACTCGACGGGAACCTCTTAATTCAAGTTAATGGATGTTAGCTAAACCTAATTCTTTTCTTCTCACTACTAAATGCTAAAACGGTACTATAAAGGCTAAAGACGCTAAGGGGGAAGGGGATGGTTAGAAGATAGGGTGCTCGCCAAGGATTAGGGCCCTTGTGCCTACGTATGCTCATTCGGACGAGAATGAGAAATCAGAGCGTCGTAGTTCGACTACAGGAAAGGACGGGGGAAATGGGATATGGTGGGGATTGTGCTCGCCAAGATCATCGCAATCTTGTGCCTACGTATCTTACATTCAAGAATGAATGAAGAATCAGAGGGTTCGTAGTTCGTGGTAACGACCACGAAAGAAACTGGATTTGAATGAGTTTGAAATGGGTACGGATGACGACTACTTGAAGCTTAAGAAAGACTTCTCGGACCCAAGTAATCGGGAGAGTGAACCAAAGACTTGGAACACTCTCTTTTTCATCATGAAGGAATGATATGTTTGAAAGGATAAGGTTGAAATGATGATGATCACTTGAAGCCTAAGAAAGACTTCACAGACCCCAAGTAATCGGGAAAGTGAACCAAAGGCTTGGAACACTCTCTTTTTCATCGTAAAAGAAGGTTGTTTGAATTTGAAATGGTGTATAGAAGGATGAGATTGGTCGGACGATGACTATTTGAAGCTTGAGAAAGGCTTCTCAGATCCAAGTAGTCGGGAGAGCTTACCAAAGACTTGGGACACTCTCTTTTTCATCGTAAAAGAAGTTGTGTTTATAAGGATGAGGTTGAAATGATGACGATTAATTGAAGCTTAAGAAAGAGTTCTCAAACTCCAAATAATCGGGAGAGCGGACCAAAGACTTGGAACCCTCTCTTTTTCATCGCAAAAAGAAAGTTGTTTGAGTTGGAGATAGTTGAACGATGTCGAGTTGTTAATGTTATTTAGAGGCGTCAATTGTTCACACCCGAATAAGACAACTCGCATGTAAACAACTAAAAGTAAGATCAAAGACTTGAACCTGCTCTTTACACCTTGAAAAGAATTAAATAGTTGTTAATTGATTGATGTTTTGTTTCGAAAATCCGCTTGACGTTGGATCAAGGGTTTGACTCGTTATCGCGTGCAAAGCGTGTTGAAAATGAAATTGTTTGAAAAAGAGACCGACTTGACTTACGCATCAAGGGTCGGGTTGTAATAGGTTGATGGCGAATGCGTATGAGCACTCGACTTACGGGTAGTTTGAAAGCGGCTCGATGATGAATCGAGAATTAGTTTGAAAATAGTTTGAATCTGCTCTAGTCCCTATGGGTGCTCCTAGGAGATAAACTAATAATCAAAGAAATGCGAAACATACATCGGAATGGGAGAGGGATACATGTAAGTTACACGGGATTGCACGAAATAAAGGGGTCTCATTGTAAGGTAGCCCAAGAGAAAGTCGTGTGTGTGCATTTGTGTCCTAAAATACGCCTTGAGAAAAGTCGGGCATGACTCAAAGTTAGGATACCTGCAAATGACCAAAGATCCAACAGTCCACCAATTTGGCTTTTAGCGGTTTCGATATTTTATTTAAGTGTTTTCAAATATGGGTGAGTGAGATATGAATAATGAGATATGATAATAATTAATATGAATAAATATGATAATATGAAATAATATGAACAAAGTTGACAGAAATTAAATTTAAAGCTAGTTTACCGAAATAAAATCGAAAGAACAAAGGTGGTCTCAGATCCTTTGTTTCACGCCACTAATGTGACGGTTAAACGGTGGAAGTTTCGTCATCGACCGAAACAAATAAAAATGGAATAAAGTGTCCAATAACAAAACAAGAATAAAATATAACTTCTAAAAAGAAAATATTATTAAAAAAAAACTAAATAGAAAATGTTAAGAAATTTGAATAAAACTTTAAATATTTAGAACTATAACAATATTACATAAAAATATAACATATGTATTTTATTTACAAAATAGATATTAATGTATTTACAAAAAGAAAAATTAAAACAGAAATAAAAATTAAACTAGTATATAACACATAATAATAAAAAATCTGTTTATCTAATATATTCAAAAATATAAAAAAAAAAAGAAATATTAACAATTTATTTTAAAAGGAACAAAACAGGGGGCGAGTATTATTTCTAGGTTATGTGTGAGGATTCAAAAAATGGATGGACCATGAGGCCCAATCCAACAGCCAGCAAAGAAGAAAAAAAATAAAATAAAATAAAGAAAAAAGAAACAGTTAAATAAAGAAAAAAAAGAAAGAGTAAAACAAAACGGAGACCCACACGGTCTCCTTCTTCACTTTTCCGTCTCACTCTCACAGCTCTCACTCGTTTCTCACCCTCACGTTTTCTCTCTCTCGTTTCACTGTTTTCGACTCTCTGTTTAACTTCTCTCTCAGTCTCTGTTTTCGATTCTATTTCTGATTTTTGTGTTTCTGCTTCGATTTTCTTTTCTGCGGTTCGGTTTGTCAATTGATGAAGATTGTTGGATTATGGGGGTTAAATGAGGGTTTCAAAGGAGGGAGTGGTTGTTTGAGTTGTTGATTTGAAGGAGGTTTTATGGTGGTTGTTGAATGGGTTTACGGTCGGCGGAAGTTTGAAGTGGTTGGAAGTTTATGGATCTGAGTTGATTTATGATTTTGGATGAAGGTTTAAAGAGGTTGTGTGTTTGAAGGTTAGAGGCAATTCTGGGTTGTAGATGGCAGATGAAGATTGAAGTTACGGTTTGAAAGGTCGTTCTGAGTTATTGAGGTGATGGTGGAAGTTTGTTGGAGCGTGATTTTTTTTTGGGTGGTGTTCAGTTTCGAAAACAGAGGTTGGAGGAAGATTCATGAGAGAAAGGTGGGATCCCCCTTTGTTGAGGAAGTCTCTCTGTCTTTAAACACCACCCACCTTATTCCACTTTTCTCCCTGTTTTGAAAAAAAATATTTGTCTTTTTTTCGATGAGTGATTACTTTCAACTGTAAACTGCACAGGCTGTTGTTTGCAGAGGAACAACTGAAATGGAATTTTTTCTCTAAAACTTTCATTTATGCAGGCTTTTGTTTTGTCACAAATTGGGTAACGCGTGGGACATTGTTGGTAGCAGAGTGTTATTTTGGTGTGCGGTTGATGCAGAAAAATGTTGGTGGATTTTTGTCCTCTACCAAATTTGAAATACTGCACAAAACCTATAACTAAATAAAAATTCTAACAACCAATCTAATTAATCAAATTAAATCTAATAATTATAAAATCTAATTATCTAATAAAACTATAAAAATTCTATGTCAATAATAAATTTAAATCTTAATTAACTAATAAATTAATAAATAAAATTAAAAAAAATCTATTAACTCTAATCTAATCTATTTTCTAATATTATAAAAAATCTAAAATGTTAAAGAAAATAAATCTATCAATAATAATAATCTAATTAAAAAATAAAAGGAAAATAAATAATAAAAAAAGTTAATAAATAAATAACTACTTCTAATTAAAATAAAAAAATCTATATCTTGATAGAAACAATATTTAATAAAAGAACTCTATTTAAAATAAATCTATTCAAAAAGTTCTTAAAATAAAATAAAACTCTATTTAGCTCCTAATGATAAAAAAAAACACTAAAAATTATATTTAACCTAAAAGCTATTTCTAAATTATATAATTAAATCTATCTTAAACTCTATTAGATTAATCTAAATGAATAAATAAAAAGTAATAATTAATTATTAATAATCTAATTAAAATTAAATAATTCTAAAACTATTTCTAATTCTAAATCTAAAATTACTAACTTAATTCTAAAATCCTAAAATATCTCTAAAATTACTAACTTAATTCTAAAATCCTAAAATATCTCTAAAATTACTAACTTAAATCTAAAATCCTAATATATCTCTAAAATTACTAACTTAAATCTAAAATCCTAAAATAACTCTAAAATTACTAACTTAAATCTAAAATCCTAAAATAATCCTAAATTAAATCAAATCTAATTAATTCTAAAATCCTAATTTAATAATACTAATAATTACCAATTAATTCTAAAACTAAATTCTAATTAATTTTAAAACTAAAGAACTAGCTAAATAATAAAACTAAAAAAATAATATCTATTGATTCTAATAACTAATCTAAATTAATAATTAAAAAATAGTTCTAAACAAATAAAAAAATAAAACTTATTTAAAACCTAGCTTCCATTTTCTATCTAAAACAAAATAATAAAATCCTATATTAAAATCTATTTAACTATTAAAATAAAATAAAATCTATTCTAAAAACAAATAAAATTCTATTCTATTTCTAAATAACCTATTCTAAAAGTCTATTAATATCCTAATAACATAACTCTAAGAAAAAACTTTAATCTAAGCTAATAAGTAAATAAATAAATAACTACAAGAAAACTAACAATAAAAATCTATTTCTATTTAAAACAATATGAAAAACCTATTTAAACTAAATAAATGCTAAAACACAAATATATACAAAAATAAGAATAATATTTGCAAGGAAAAAGAGAAATTAAAAAGGATTAAAATTTACAAAAATACCTTTTGGCCACGTGTCACGCTCCCATTGGGAAAAATAATCGAGATTGAAAAAACGCTCAATCGAAGGGTGGACACGTGTCTAAACGGCGTGAAATTAAGTAAAAAATTTAAAATAAAATGCGAAAATATTTACAAAATGGTAGGACAAATTTAAGGTATGACAGATGCCCCTATCTAATCGGCTTAAGCCTAGCAAGATGAACTGCTACAGCGTTCTTTCTTTCGAGGTAGAAGGTGATTAGATATAAAAAGACCCTGAATTTGTCCGAAAAGTAAAAGAAATGCTCGAGAATTGAAATACTGGGTGAGGTATGCCTCTGAGTAAACTGTGAATAACTAGCAAAATGGCCACCATCACCAAAAGATAATGGGAAGAAACACACACAACTACTACCACCAAAGGGATGGTAGAGCAAAACCCTATTGCACAATCTATCATTAATGACTATGACAGACCCCCCACCAAAAGGATGACGGAGCGAAACACACGCCAAACAATATCGCACAATCTATCATTAATGACTATGATAGATCCCCCACCAAAAGGATGACGGAGCGAACTCACACTAAACATATCGCACAATCTATCATTAATGACTATGATAGACCCCCCCACCAAAAGGATGACGGAGCGAAACACAAACAATATCGCACAATCTATCATTAATGACTATGATAGACCCCCACCAAAAGGATGACGGAGCGAAACACACGCCAAACAATATCGCACAATCTATCATTAATGACTATGATAGACCCCCCACCAAAAGGATGGCGGAGCGAGACACAAACAAACTATCGCACAATCTATCATTAATGACTATGATAGACCCCCCACCAAAAGGATGACGGAGCGAGACATAAACAAACTATCGCACAATCTATCATTAATGACTATGATAGACCCCCCACCAAAAGGATGACGGAGCGAACTCACACTAAACATATCGCACAATCTATCATTAATGACTATGATAGACCCCTCACCAAAAGGATGACGGAGCGAAACACACGCCAAACAATATCTCACAATCTATCATTAATAACTATGATAGACCCCCCACCAAAAGGATGACGGAGCAAGACACAAACAAACTATCGCACAATCTATCATTAATGACTATGATAGACCCCCCACCAAAAGGATGACGGAGCGATACATACACACAGGTTGCTATCACCAAAAGGATGATAGAACAAACACAAATTTAAGGCTACCAACACCAAAAGGATGCAGGCTAGGTTGAACCGACGAAGTTCGGCTATCGCCAAAAGGATGATAGTAAGGCAATTGACAACAGTCACGCTTGCTAGATACAACTCATTGGGGAACACCCAAGAGGACGATTGGATTGAAATGAAACAACGCAGTACGCCCACCGTCTTGCTTGGAGGTTACAGGTTTGTTGAAATGATTTCATGGTTACGCCCATGATCTCTGAAGAGGATGCCCCTGACTGGGCTGAGTTTATCCTAATGTTTTGGTTTGCTCAACAAAAGGTTGAGCAACTTCATGAGGAATGCTCACGGTTTTGCTGAAGATGCCCTTGCTCGGGTTGGATCTTGCACTGAACTTCTTGGATTTTCCCAACAAAAGGTTGAACATCTTCGTGGGGAGCGCCCACGGTCTTGAATGGGATTCCCCTGACTGGGTTGAATGTTGATTTGAAGATCTGATCAACCACAAGGTTGAAATATGTCATGGGAGACGCCCATGGTCTTTGAAAAATGCCCCCGACTGGGCTGAATCTTGCTTTAAATATCCTGAACTTTGTGGGAGAAACCCACAATTGCAGAAGATTTCCCCTGACTGGGCTGATGATTGCTTTGGAGTTCTTGGAGTTTGTGGGAAAAACCCAAGGTATTGCGGAGGATGCCCCTGACTGGGATGCCGATGGTCTTGGAAATCTTCGGGATTGATCATAGACCTTGACCTGCATATGTAAATGCTTGATGATATGATATTCCATAACGAATGGAAGTGCAAATGCAAATGTTGACATGCTGAGAGGCAAGAGTTGGGGAAGTATGATATGATTGGAGTATGCATATGATTCAGGATACTTATGAGGTCGAATGCGATGCGTATGATGCATATGATTGCAGACAGGTAATTAGAAATGCAGAGAGACGCCAGCATGGTGGATTTTTGGTAGTTGCCAATGCAGATTGGACTTTGGGTGGTGGGAGGGGTTAACTTCCTCGACACACAGTATATTGAAGACGCCATGATTGGAGCATAAGATGTCCTTGATGCCCCAAGCCTGGGTATTTGGTGGTTGTGAATTTGCTTCAGAGAAGGTTACAGCCCTGCTTGATGGTCAGGACGACTTGGTCTTGCCCCCAGTCGGAACTTGTTAATGACTTGCCCCTGCTCGAGCTCTTGAGTAATTTGCCCCAGCCTGTGGATTTTGAGGTAGTCTTGTTTCGTGACAGCCACTAAAAGTCAAGTTCCTCCTTGATTGCCCCTTGTTGAAATGTCTTTGAATACCTAGCACTGTTTTGCAATTAAAATTGTACACCCACAAATGGTAATATTAATGCAAAGTTTAATGCAAGTTTGAAAAAGTATCGTTTATTTGAGAGTGTCGTGATAGTGAGTCGAATGGACTGTTAGCCCAGACGTTGTGTTAATTTGATTGGTGCGAAAGATATAGCAAGAGAAATAACACCAATGCTGATGATTAGCAATCATGTGAGGAGTCAGGTTACGCAACCTCGCAATAGTATGCTTTCAGAATAAACCTCGCCTCAATTAGGTCTTTCGAGGGTTGTAACGTGGTCTGGTTCACGGTTATGAAACAAAGGATGCTATGCTCAAACTATAATTTGTACCCACCCATTATTCTTAATGATCTCCAGTCTTACACTCAGTTAATTCTACACTTGTCTCGACGGTATAAACTTGATGATTCAAGGTTTGCTCGTCGTGGCAGTCCCTTATTTTGGTTTTTCAATGGATGTCAGTGCCCCTTTTGATTTGGGTGGCCACTGAATATTATTTTGTTTTTGTTGAGGGTTTCGGGGTCCTCTTTTGCTTTTGTTTTTGATCCCTAACTTTTGCATGGATTGACTTTGCTTGTCAGATCCATCGGGATTGCCTTGATTTTGCCTAAGTCCCCTCTACGGTGTTTGACTTAGCAGGCTTTTGATTTTTTTGGATTTTGTTGGAAGGTTGTGACTGCCATAGCATGGGTTTTTGATGAACCACCGTCTCTAGGATTTCGCTTTGTTGATTCAAGTGCGGAGTTGGATTAACTGAACACTACCCTGCCCTAGGTTGAGTGTAAAGGTTTAGATATCCGAAGGAAACTGCTACTTCTAGGCTCGAAGTGGTTTACTAGGGATTAACTCCTTATATCTCCGGTGTATGGGGAATTGAAACAATGCCTGTACATCATTGACGAGATTCTATCTGAAAGCATACGGTTTGCAATTATGGGTATCTCGTTTTCATCATCCTCCCTCAAATCAAGCTAAACAACAATGAATAAATGTGTCGGTGACAAGTGAAAAATGAGTGAATACGACATAACTAATTCAAAACATGCATAAACGATACATTAATGAAAACCAAATACGAATGGCAATTGTTCAAAGTATACAATACTTAAATAAGCAAAGACAAAACATAAGAAATGAGAAATATGAAATGGCAATATGACGGCCTTCTTCGAGGAATGAACTTGACTGGAATCGATCTGATGTTGGCACTAGTTGACTGGTGGCATTGGATTGTTGATGATATTTGGAGACTTCCCATTGAAGTTGATAGCATCCCTGTCGATCATGTCTTGAATTATGTGCTTGAAAGCCCTGCAGTCCTCAATGGTGGACCTGGAGCGCCCTTATGAAACTCACAATGAGCATTTGCATCATAATCGGCAGGAATGACAGTTGGAGGAGCCAAATCTCTCGGAACAACAGCTTTCTTCTCCATCAACTGAGCAAAGATTTTGGCATATGTCATTGGTAGACGATCAAAGACTCTATCTGGTCTCCATGTTCTCTGCGGACGCTGTGGGCGAGTACCTTGTCGTTGCTGAGTAGCTTGCATCTGCTGTTGCTGAGGAGGATACTGATATCCTTGCTGGTTGTAGGCTTGTTGCTGAGGAGCCTGTTGCCGTGGCATCTGAGCTTGCACTGCTTGAACAGCTGGCTGATAAGGCGTTGGAGCATATTGCGTAGCAGCAACATACGGGTGCTGATAATAGGGAACTTGATAAGGCATAGGAGCAGGAGCTTGTTGAGAAGCTTGCCCTTTCTGCAAAAAGATGGCATTTGTTTCGCCCTCCTTCTTCTTGTATCCATTGAAAGGCTTCTTGGCATTGGCCTGGTTGTTGGAACCTCCTGGGATCTTTCCACTCTTCAGCCCTTCTTCAATTCTTTCACCAACGATCACTAGGTCAGAGAATCCAGCAGAGACACTACCGATCAGCTTTTCGTAGTACTGGCCTTGCAAGGTACCCATGAAGATGTCGATCAGCTCACGGTCAACCAGAGGTGGATGCACCCTTGCGGCTAGCTCTCTCCATCGTTGCGCATACTCCTTGAAGGATTCGTTGTCCTTCTGAGTCATACTCTGAAGCTGAGTACGATTCGGAGCAAGATCTGTGTTGTACTTATACTGCTTGACAAATGCATCGGTTAGCTCGGCCCAAGTGCGCACACTATTACGTTCCAGCTGCATATATCATTCGAGTGATGCCCCAGACAAGCTGTCTTGGAAGCAATGGATCATGAGCTTTTCATCTCTGGCATAGGCAGCCATCTTGCGACAGTACATCTTCAGATGAATATTCGGGCAACTGAGACCTTTGTACTTTGAAAATTCGGGCACCTTGAACTTGGGAGGAATGACAACATCAGGCACCAAGCATAATTCTAAAGCACTGAAAGAATTTGAATTGTGCCCCTCCATGGCTCGGAGTTTCTCTGCTAGATCTCGGCACATCTTCATGGCGTCTGAATCTTGAACAGCAACAGGACTGGAAATGGGGATAGCAGCATGATAGTTCTGGACGTCGTCATAATGATCCATCAGAGTATCTTCGGTATGGGGAGCTGGGATTTGCACAGCAGTAGGCTGGGCCTGCGGGATAGCTCCAATGGTAACTCCAGGCGCTGGGATTGGTTGAGAAGTGGTCCCATCAGCTGCGTTATTGAAGTTCGACAGCATCCCATGAGGATTTGGAATTGGAACCAAAGGGATGACAATAGACCCTTGTCCTTGACCATTGTTGTTGACGACAGCAGCGGCTTCACGCCATTCTTCCTCTCTTCTGACCGCGAGGATGGCTTCGAGGATCTGATCGATCTTTCCTTTCATAGAATCCAAATCTTCCCTGAAGGTAGCTTGCTCCTGTTGAATCTGCTCCATCATTCGTCTCGTATTGGCTCTAGTTGCGTACTGGTGTCGAGGACTCAGCTTTATTTACTGGATATGAAGGAAAGAGAAACATGAGAAACTGCTGAAGGAAGGAGAATGCAAGATGCACAACAAATGAGATGCAATGCAAATGATATGCAATGCAAGATGCAAGATCCAGGATCACAGGATCACAAATTCAAACAATTCTGAGATTAGCCGGGTGAACGGTTCAAGGATCACAATCACTGCTCAAAGAAACCCTCACAGGTAGGATTCTAAAATGGGTAGGTGCCTAGAGTCATGGACATCTTTCAAAGATATTAATGCCATGACAAAGCCTCATCACGACGATAATATCCTCAATAGAATCTCCTCTAGGTGAGGTTCTCGTATCTTCCATGCGAGAAAGACTTCTCGGAGGCATCAACTACACAACCATCGACACACGGATTCTAGAAAAGGTTCTCAGAGTCATAGATCGAGGTTGAAAATATTACTGTAAGAAAGTAATACGTTCAAGGGATCTTATCTGATTGGGGTGTTCGTATTAATTCACAAAGAATTAACACTACCAACCACCATGGATAAAATGGTTTATGGTCCTTGGGATCAACGATTCAAACTCGAAAACATTATTGTCATGGCAAAGACTCACCACAACAACAACATCTCCAAGGAATCTACTCTAAGCGGGGTTTTCGCTTCAACTTAACGTGAAAGACTCCACGCAAGTCTCCACTACACAACCACCATCCTAATCCTAGGGATATACTCAGACTCGGGTGTAGAGCCATCTCACAAAATAACCATAAGCAGAACAGCCCCGCAATGCCACAAGCATAAGTAACCAAGACAAGGATACCAATAAATAAGCGAGAAGAAAATAAAAGACAACAAGCTAACAACTCAAACTAAGATAGGCTCGACTCTCTTTTGCATGGAGCAATAGTCCCCAGTAGAGTCGCCACCTGTCGCACCTCGAAAATTCAATTTCGAACATACGACCCTCGCGCGAAAGGCGCGGAAATGCGGTTCAACAGAGTCGCCACCGAACTTTATTTTTCCCGAATGAACAGGAGCGGAAAATATCGAGAAAACCTCATAAACGCGGAAGGAACACGACCGTCGCAACCATATTCCTGGGTTCGGGAGTCGGTTACGCAAGGGGAAGGTATTAGCACCCCTCGCGTCCGTCGTACTCGACGGGAACCTCTTAATTCGAGTTAATGGATGTTAGCTAAACCTAATTCTTTTCTTCTCACTACTAAATGCTAAAACGGTACTATAAAGGCTAAAGATGCTAAGGGGGAAGGGGATGGTTAGAAGATAGGGTGCTCGCCAAGGATTGGGGCCCTTGTGCCTACGTATGCTCATTCGGACGAGAATGAGAAATCAGAGCGTCGTAGTTCGACTACAGGAAAGGATGGGGGAAATGGGATATGGTGGGGATTGTGCTCGCCAAGATCATCGCAATCTTGTGCCTACGTATCTTACATTCAAGAATGAATGAAGAATCAGAGCGTTCGTAGTTCGTGGTAACGACCACGAAAGAAACTGGATTTGAATGAGTTTGAAAGGGGTACGGATGACGACTACTTGAAGCTTAAGAAAGATGACGACTACTTGAAGCTTAAGAAAGACTTCTCGGACCCAAGTAATCGGGAGAGTGAACCAAAGACTTGGAACACTCTCTTTTTCATCATGAAGGAATGATATGTTTGAAAGGATAAGGTTGAAATGATGATGATCACTTGAAGCCTAAGAAAGACTTCACAGACCCCAAGTAATCGGGAAAGTGAACCAAAGGCTTGGAACACTCTCTTTTTCATCGTAAAAGAAGGTTGTTTGAATTTGAAATGGTGTATAGAAGGATGAGATTGGTCGGACGACGACTATTTGAAGCTTGAGAAAGGCTTCTCAGATCCAAGTAGTCGGGAGAGTGAACCAAAGACTTGGGACACTCTCTTTTTCATCGTAAAAGAAGTTGTGTTTATAAGGATGAGGTTGAAATGATGACGATTAATTGAAGCTTAAGAAAGAGTTCTCAAACTCCAAATAATCGGGAGAGCGGACCAAAGACTTGGAACCCTCTCTTTTTCATCGCAAAAAGAAAGTTGTTTGAGTTGGAGATAGTTGAACGATGTCGAGTTGTTAATGTTATTTAGAGGCGTCAATTATTCACACCCGAATAAGACAACTCGCATGTAAACAACTGAAAGCAAGATCAAAGACTTGAACCTGCTCTTTACACCTTGAAAAGAATTAAATAGTTGTTAATTGATTGATGTTTTGTTTCGAAAATCCGCTTGACGTTGGATCAAGGGTTTGACTCGTTATCACGTGCAAAGCGTGTTGAAAATGAAATTGTTTGAAAAAGAGACCGACTTGACTTACGCATCAAGGGTCGGGTTGTAATAGGTTGATGGCGAATGCGTATGAGCACTCGACTTACGGGTAGTTTGAAAGCGGCTCGATGATGAATCGAGAATTAGTTTGAAAATAGTTTGAATCTGCTCTAGTCCCTATGGGTGCTCCTAGGAGATAAACTAATAATCAAAGAAATGCGAAACATACATCGGAATGGGAGAGGGATACATGTAAGTTACACGGGATTGCACGAAATAAAGGGGTCTCATTGTAAGGTAGCCCAAGAGAAAGCCGTGTGTGTGCATTTGTGTCCTAAACTACGCCTTGAGAAAAGTCGGGCACGACTCAAAGTTAGGATACCTGCAAATGACCAAAGATCCAACAGTCCACCAATTTGGCTTTTAGCGGTTTCGATATTTTATTTAAGTGTTTTCAAATATGGGTGAGTGAGATATGAATAATGAGATATGATAATAATTAATATGAATAAATATGATAATATGAAATAATATGAACAAAGTTTGACAGAAATTAAATTTAAAGCTAGTTTACCGAAATAAAATCGAAAGAACAAAGGTGGTCTCAGATCCTTTGTTTCACGCCACTAATGTGACGGTTAAACGGTGGAAGTTTCGTCATCGACCGAAACAAATAAATATGGAATAAAGTGTCCAATAACAAAACAAGAATAAAATATAACTTCTAAAAAGAAAATATTATTAAAAAAAACTAAATAGAAAATGTTAAGAAATTTGAATAAAACTTTAAATATTTAGAACTATAATAATATTACATAAAAATATAACATATGTATTTTATTTACAAAATAGATATTAATGTATTTACAAAAAGAAAAATTAAAACAGAAATAAAAATTAAACTAGTATATAACACATAATAATAAAAAATCTGTTTATCTAATATATTCAAAAATATATAAAAAAAAAAAAATATTAACAATTTATTTTAAAAGGAACAAAACAGGGGGCGAGTATTATTTCTAGGTTATGTGTGAGGATTCAAAAAATGGATGGACCATGAGGCCCAATCCAACAGCCAGCAAAGAAGAAAAAAAATAAAATAAAATAAAGAAAAAAGAAACAGTTAAATAAAGAAAAAAAAGAAAGAGTAAAACAAAACGGAGACCCACACGGTCTCCTTCTTCACTTTTCCGTCTCACTCTCACAGCTCTCACTCGTTTCTCACCCTCACGTTTTCTCTCTCTCGTTTCACTGTTTTCGACTCTCTGTTTAACTTCTCTCTCAGTCTCTGTTTTCGATTCTATTTCTGATTTTTGTGTTTCTGCTTCGATTTTCTTTTCTGCGGTTCGGTTTGTCAATTGATGAAGATTGTTGGATTATGGGGGTTAAATGAGGGTTTCAAAGGAGGGAGTGGTTGTTTGAGTTGTTGATTTGAAGGAGGTTTTATGGTGGTTGTTGAATGGGTTTACGGTCGGCGGAAGTTTGAAGTGGTTGGAAGTTTATGGATCTGAGTTGATTTATGATTTTGGATGAAGGTTTAAAGAGGTTGTGTGTTTGAAGGTTAGAGGCAATTCTGGGTTGTAGATGGCAGATGAAGATTGAAGTTACGGTTTGAAAGGTCGTTCTGAGTTATTGAGGTGATGGTGGAAGTTTGTTGGAGCGTGATTTTTTTTTGGGTGGTGTTTAGTTTCGAAAACAGAGGTTGGAGGAAGATTCATGAGAGAAAGGTGGGATCCCCCTTTGTTGAGGAAGTCTCTCTGTCTTTAAACACCACCCACCTTATTCCACTTTTCTCCCTGTTTTGAAAAAAAATATTTGTCTTTTTTTCGATGAGTGATTACTTTCAACTGTAAACTGCACAGGCTGTTGTTTGCAGAGGAACAACTGAAATGGAATTTTTTCTCTAAAACTTTCATTTATGCAGGCTTTTGTTTTGTCACGAATTGGGTAACGCGTGGGACATTGTTGGTAGCAGAGTGTTATTTTGGTGTGCGGTTGATGCAGAAAAATGTTGGTGGATTTTTGTCCTCTACCAAATTTGAAATACTGCACAAAACCTATAACTAAATAAAAATTCTAACAACCAATCTAATTAATCAAATTAAATCTAATAATTATAAAATCTAATTATCTAATAAAACTATAAAAATTCTATGTCAATAATAAATTTAAATCTTAATTAACTAATAAATTAATAAATAAAATTAAAAAAAAATCTATTAACTCTAATCTAATCTATTTTCTAATATTATAAAAAATCTAAAATGTTAAAGAAAATAAATCTATCAATAATAATAATCTAATTAAAAAATAAAAGGAAAATAAATAATAAAAAAAGTTAATAAATAAATAACTACTTCTAATTAAAATAAAAAAATCTATATCTTGATAGAAACAATATTTAATAAAAGAACTCTATTTAAAATAAATCTATTCAAAAAGTTCTTAAAATAAAATAAAACTCTATTTAGCTCCTAATGATAAAAAAAAACACTAAAAATTATATTTAACCTAAAAGCTATTTCTAAATTATATAATTAAATCTATCTTAAACTCTATTAGATTAATCTAAATGAATAAATAAAAAGTAATAATTAATTATTAATAATCTAATTAAAATTAAATAATTCTAAAACTATTTCTAATTCTAAATCTAAAATTACTAACTTAATTCTAAAATCCTAAAATATCTCTAAAATTACTAACTTAATTCTAAAATCCTAAAATATCTCTATAATTACTAACTTAATTCTAAAATCCTAAAATATCTCTAAAATTACTAACTTAAATCTAAAATCCTAATATATCTCTGAAATTACTAACTTAAATCTAAAATCTTAAAATAACTCTAAAATTACTAACTTAAATTTAAAATCCTAAAATAATCCTAAATTAAATCAAATCTAATTAATTCTAAAATCCTAATTTAATAATACTAATAATTACCAATTAATTCTAAAACTAAATTCTAATTAATTTTAAAACTAAAGAACTAGCTAAATAATAAAACTAAAAAAATAATATCTATTGATTCTAATAACTAATCTAAATTAATAATTAAAAAATAGTTCTAAACAAATAAAAAAATAAAACTTATTTAAAACCTAGCTTCCATTTTCTATCTAAAACAAAATAATAAAATCCTATATTAAAATCTATTTAACTATTAAAATAAAATAAAATCTATTCTAAAAACAAATAAAATTCTATTCTATTTCTAAATAACCTATTCTAAAAGTCTATTAAAATCCTAATAACATAACTCTAAGAAAAAACTTTAATCTAAGTTAATAAGTAAATAAATAAATAACTACAAGAAAACTAACAATAAAAATCTATTTCTATTGAAAACAATATGAAAAACCTATTTAAACTAAATAAATGCTAAAACACAAATATATACAAAAATAAGAATAATATTTGCAAGGAAAAAGAGAAATTAAAAAGGATTAAAATTTACAAAAATACCTTTTGGCCACGTGTCACGCTCCCATTGGGAAAAATAATCGAGATTTAAAAACGCTCAATCGAAGAGTGGACACGTGTCTAAACGGCATGAAATTAAGTAAAAAATTTAAAATAAAATGCGAAAATATTTACAAAATGGTAGGACAAATTTAGGGTATGACAGTTTGCATCTCCCATTTTGTTTTTCATTCTTTTGTTTGCTTGAAGAGGTTGAGATTTGCTTGTGATGGTTCTTACTTCACACTTTGTTCCTCCCTCTTCATCTTTGTCTTGCATTACATATTTGCATCTTCCTTCTTTTTTTCACTTATGTTTTCTTCTTCTTTTTCTTTTGTCTTCCTTTGTCATGTTCCCTTAGGACCTCTAATCTTTCTTGTTCAAGATTTATTATGATAGACATTAGGTTTGAACCCATGCATGATAACATTAGGGTAGCTTTCTCTTTTCATCCCAATCATAGGTGCACTTTGCATGAGAACATTAGGTTGAGTTTAGTCTCCCTTTAGAGTTGTGTATCTCTTTTCTCATCTTCAAACTTCTTCAAGACACTTAATAAAGGATAATGAGTGTTGTATGCTATGAGCCTTAAGCATTTGGGAAATGATGATTGGGGGGCCTCCTCTCAATTGTCTAGAGTGTTTAGGTATGCTCTTTGGACGATATGCGGCGCATTCGCTCCTAAGTCATAGTCTTTAGTGCAACATGAGCTACAAACACAATTCAATTCACTTCTTCTTCATAAAAAACTCAAAAACAAATATAAAACTTTTTTATCCTTCGGGATTAGTGGAAAACTTTTTTCATAAAGAGATTTTTATTAACTCTTGGTTCTACCGCAAACAAGTAACGCCTAAGTCTCCAATGGTCGAGTTGCACACACCTAACTGCTAGAACTAAGGTTTAACCTTACTCGGGTAAAACACTTGAACCAACCTATGGTCTTGTTAGCCCGAACTACATTTTCTCTAATTTCTTGTACCAGACGAGGATACGTAGGCACAAGACGACGATGTCTTGGCGAGCAACCTTCCCCACCTCCACCCGTAGTTTTCCGAACTACATTGACTCTGACTTTCCCATTGCACGAGGGAGTACGTAGGCATAGAGCGGCGATGCTCTACCGAGTCTCTTTTCTTTTCTTTTGTACCTGTGGTCTGTAGCTTAGATAGATTAACACCCTTTTATGTCTAGAGAAATCCAAATAAAACTGCAACAGGTAATACAACCCAACCATCTAGTAATACAACCCAAGAACAAAGTCAAAAACAAACTAAACCTATTGAGGTTGGAGCTACAACCGAGGAATAACCAGTGATAAATGAACCTCATACTGAAATTGACCATGAATTGGAAATGCTTGCTGCAAATCTCGCACCAACATTTGAGGCAACTCGGACTCAACCAAACCTTGCTGAAATTGTTATGACACATCAAAGTGTACTTGTTACATCATCTCAGAGTGCACCTATTGCATCAACTCATAGTGCACCTGTTACATCTTCACATACTGACTCTGGTATAACACTTTCTGCACCAAACTATATATTGTCTGCACCTGTTCCAACAATTGATGAAGTACCTGCAGCAACTGTTTCTACTACTCCTAAAGTTCTAAAACCAATTGAGTTTATTAAACCATTTGATAATGACTTGAACCTATGGATGTGTTATACCCGTTACATCTCTAATATCAAGTTTTTTTTGAGAAAGAAGAATCCAATAAAACCAAAAGTTTCAAGAAAATCGGAGTTAAGAAAATTGATAGGACAAGAGTCCTTAAATGCAAAAAACTCAAAGGAGAGGGAAGTTGTCCATCATAAACTATGGATGTGTAGAAATTAAGCCTTTTGTTATAGTTTTGTCATTATGTATTTTGTTATGATTATGTCATGGTGTATTTTGTTATAGTTTGATGTTTTGTTATGGTATGTATTTGTTGTATTTTGAGAAAATTTCGTGTTATAACATCTTGTTTAACATCAGAGCAGAATCATGTTTTACCAAAATTGAGCCAATCATAGAACCATGGACAATCAAAGAATCATGGAACTAACAATCTCCCCCTTTGGCAAATTTTGGCTAAAACAACCAAATAAACTTAGCAGGGCAGCAACAATAGTAGTTTTCTCAAATACATCCAGCCTCACAAACTATCATGTTCCCCCTTAGTAGTTGCATCCAGCAAGCAACAACACACTACTCTTTCCTTAGCAGTAGCAAGGTCCTATCACAATGTTGGTCAGCATGTCAATACATGTGACATAACATCAGGACAACAGACAACATTAATACACTTTACACCCCCTTTTTAGCCAAAAATTGACAATAATTAGAGTAAATGTACACACATATAAACTCAGATGCATATAAAAACATATCCAAACCCAAAAACTGAATCATAATCA
The DNA here is from genome assembly GCA_963859935.3 of Lathyrus sativus. Lineage (NCBI taxonomy): Eukaryota > Viridiplantae > Streptophyta > Magnoliopsida > Fabales > Fabaceae > Lathyrus > Lathyrus sativus. Next base: position 228,089,290 of record OZ012738.1, read on the forward strand.
CCAAAACAAGACTCAGCTGACAGACTTCACATGGTGTCCAAGTATCCAGTTTGACATCTCACAACCTCCCAAGTGACACATAAGCTGCTTGATCCTCCATCAATATAAAGACTGCACCACTACAGCAACAATCCATGGACAAGGATTTAAACCCCGTGCTGAACTCATTCAAACACTGTAAAATCAAGGAGAGAAATAAACTCTCATGTAGCTTCCTCAGATCATAATGTTATGACATCCTGTCTGACATTACAATAATTATTCTTAAGCACCTTAAGAAATGATTCCTTCATCAATCAGTCAGACTACAAGCAGCAAGTCATGGACATAAACTACTTCTCCTTTTGTTTTCTATCTACTACCGTTTTGCACAGATCCAACAATAGCTGGGACAAAACGATTCTTCCCCATACACCATGCTTCATCATGATGAGAAAAAACCTTCACAGTATAAACTCCACAGTCACATTGTCAAAAAAATTCCACTAGACAGCACAATGCCAGCACAAATAATGCAGCTACACATCAGACAGGTACACAGCTCCCCCTGTCATGCATAATCAGCACTCCTCCTAAAAGAGAGAACCCAAGCACATGAAGAATCATCTTCATATTCACACACTGGTAGCACATGCAACTTTACACCTCTTGATTCATAAACCACACTAGAACAAGTAGCAGAAGTAGTTGCAGGATAAACATAACTATCTATAAGATTACTCAGATTCAACTTTGAAGGACTAGAAAAATCTCCAGGATGTCAGGGTGAATGTCCTTCCTTATCCACAAAAATAGAGCTAATGATGTCTTGATCTTCATCTTCACCAGTCATACAAAATATAAGACAAAAGATTTGGATAGAGGCCCAAAAACCTGATTTGATCCATTGATACCCAATTGTAGAACCAAAAAAATACACTGTCAGGTTCACCATGAGCTAGAGCAGTAACATAATGTCACAACATCTTGTCTAACATTCCATCCTCATAGACACATACAATCACAAACTGCTTGAAACCATAAACAATCTTGAGAAATAACTCCCCATCAGTACTAATGCAGCAACAGATCCTAGATAGAAGTATAACTCCCCATATCAAGGATATTCAGTGTTATTTTTCAGAAGCACGTGAATGGAAAACATAAGACTCATCTTCACGTCTTCAAGAGCTCACTCTTTGTTCAACACATCTGCTGAACGCATTCACTCACCACTAGAACCACAAGCAACTTGTATACCACAGTAGCTCACCCAAGATCACCATATTATCTCTCATGACCAACTCCATGCTCAAACATTGAGAAGGCACCAAATTGATCCACTTCTTTCTAGAGTTACTTGCAGCAGAAGAGCCATTTCTCCACAAGTATTCTGACCTCAGCCTGAGTCAGAGAGCAAGATAGACACCCCATAATCCAAGACAATCTTTACCTCATCATTCTCCCGTATGATAAGTTAGAATACTTCTGATTGAACTAGTGACTTATCCTCTTCCACAATCTGAACCCCAAGTTCAGCAACAAAATGATGTTTTAACATCAGTTAGGACATCCAAACACAAACACCATACAATATGGTTCTTGATACAGTAACCCCTTGGACTTACTATAGTAATCCAATCTGAGGATCTTAAGAGAGCATAGTTCTACGAGAAATCCAAATCACATAGAGAGATTTAAACTTGTATACCTCTCCAAAAAGAAGGCACTCATCCTTCATAGGCTCCAAGACATGAACAGAACCAGAACCTCCTTTGGTCTTTAAACAACTACCCTTCTGCACAAGAGTAATTTTCTCCAAGCACACTACTAAAATAACGAAGTGCCACTGTTTGGTTACTCAGCATCTTTCAGAGCTCTAGAAAACCTTCTGATCCACCAAGCAGACTTGATCTTCAAGTTATGCACCATTACAACACAACAAATCACTTGAAAAGCACTTGCTTCAGAAACTCCTCTTTAGAGAAACCAAACATGCCAAAGCTTGATTCTTCAGAGAGGAAGGATCACAAAAATCTTTACAAAAGGACTCCTACTTTCCTTAAGTAGAGACTTCTTTAGGAAGTCAAAGATAACCGCCACTTATCCTTGACACCTACTACACCCTATTACAAATTAAACTGATCCAAGGCCAATTCATCAAGATGATGAAATCTACAACTTTACTTCTTTAGACAAGTTTCTTGCCAGGAAACTTTCTAGACAAATTACGTGCCTCTGTAGGTCCAAGTTGAGGAGGAATGCAAACACACATGTAAATGGCACCAAGATCATCAGCTATATCTCCTTTGCTCCAGAGAATCACTCTTTGAATCAACAAGATTTTGCATAATCTTTACTCAACATCAGAACTTTGAAGAAGACCAAACAAATCAAGGGCCAGATACTTGAGCACCAACTGATGAGACAACTTGATCATTGACTAATGATAACCCATTAAATATTTCTGAATAACAAAAATAGCAATGAATCTTAAATCCTTATAAGAGATTCTTCTTCCAGAAGACAAACTTGGATCATCCACCCGATGAACCAACAAAACATTGATAATGTTGAACATTATGGATAATCAATTAAATACTTGTGCATTCCACAAATAGAGATTGATCTTAAATCCACACAACCTGTCGAGAAAACCATCTGTCGAGAAAACCATCAGACAGAGCTAAACTCCCAGTTTACAACTCCTCACTTAATCTCTACCCAATGCAATTTCTGCCTAGAACCCACTAGACAAGAGACACCTCTCACTCCCCACAAATCACAGCAGTGATATCAATTTAACATAGTAAAAAGACTTTAAAAGACACTCTTCAAAGTCACAATACTTGATTTTACTTAACAACTTCAATCAAGAACAATACACTCTTGCTTACAAGCTTTGAGTGAACAATTAACAATTAACAATTAACAACCTAAATATGTCTACAACGATGCATCAAAAGATACAAAGGGTGACTTACAAAGTCACACACACAAGAGACTATCAAAACTCTAAACCCTTATTTTGCACTCAAGATCTTCTTGTTGTGAATGCTTGTCTTCACTAGGGTTTTCGCCTCCTTAAATGGTAATGCAGTATGGGCTTGGGTTATGCCAAAATTAACAGCAGGAAGAGAAGATTTCAATCTTCATAAGTTGCAACTGATTTTATTTTCTCAATCAAATCTAATCATATCATTCTTCCAATCTTCAATCAACCTTCTGATAATAACTTCGTATCAAATCCAATCTGACCCATAATAAGTGCATTAGAAACGCCCATAGTAAGCCATTAAAAACACGCAGATTCTGTACCAGAAAAGTGCAGCCAGCTTGCACAAAAAGATATGAAGACACAAATATATTCATGACAGACAGATGTCATGACATCCTGTAGGACATCTTGTGATTACACCTAGTTTTACCAAAATGCCTGCCAATTAAGTCAAACTCCAAATCTTCTGCAGATTCTTCATAACAGTAGAAACAAATATTTTATAGTTTCCTAAAAAGTCTCAAAGATCCTTTTTATGAAATCCAATTAAATCTGTACTTTGTTCCTAATAAATATCTTTGACCTGCGCATACTGATGAGGTATATCCAACAGAATATCAACAAACCAAAACACCTCTGTAAAGAGATATCAAATAGCAGCTCCTACTGTACCAGACAAAGATGTCACGACATCTGTCTCGACATCTTGATTAAAACACATGACATCAGTTTTGTCTCGCATCTTGATTAAAGCACATGACAGCAGTACTGTCAAAATAGTAGATGAAGATGTTATAACATCTTGTTTAACATCAGAGCAGAATCATGTTTTACCAAAATTTAGCCAATCATAGAACCATGGACAATCATAGAATCATGGAACTAACATATATGCCTAAATGTACAATATTATTACGCAAATAAATCACAAACATACAAGGATGACATACAAACAAATCATTATGAAACATGGATGAAATAAAAACAATTCATTATGAAACAGGAATGAAAACCAAAATGCCACACACATAGAGAGATATACTTCATTAATTTTAAAGGTTCTTATCCATTCAATACTAAACATTACAGGGACGACATTGGACAATTGTCCTTCTTCTAGAGACTACAAAAAAATACAGACACCATGAACATCATTCTCACTACCATTTTTGGTAAGCAAAGAACAGACATTGTGATACAATCAACAAAAACTTAAACAAATTAGCTTTCTTCCTTTCATTTTCCAACTTCAATTTCAACTTCTCTTTTTTCTTTGCTTCAATATCTTTAAAGATGCAACTTAATTCCTGCACTACCTCTGTGCAATTGCAACCGATTAAATTTTTGGATTCATTTGATGTGTTGTGTTCTAGTTCATCATCCCTTATGAACAACTTTCAACTTGACATCACACCCAAATTTGAATATTTATAGAATCGACGTTTAAGGTTTTCAATTGAATTTGAGATGAACATCCTCATTGCTCTATTGCAACCACAAATTGAGATTTGAGACTGAGAGTAATTACCTATTAATATTGTTGTCATGGATGAATTTGCAACGAACTTAACACTAATGTTGTCTGGAAAGGAAGAATTTGCAAAATATGATTTAAAGAGAGGAAAAAGGTGATGCAAATAGTATACATTTTTGGATTTAGTTCTCCTTTTAACCCCCTCCACTGAGTATTCCAGGTGTATAATTTATTAAACAAAAGAACATATAAATTCATTTACACGTCAGTAACGTTAGACATTTCAGTAATTTTGTAACAGACTTCTAACATCAGGGACTAACTCAATCAAGAAAGTGAGATATATGGACTCTTACAAAAAAAGATTTAAGGAACAAATTCAAAAACACACTAACTTATAGGGACCAATAGACCATTTAAGCCAAAAAAACTTTATTGATTTTTGATTCGACGACGATGGACTTGATGCCTTGAGGCTGGTGCTTATTTCGAAGATTTTCTTTTTAGTTAGACAATATAGTTGTTTTTTTGTCAATTATAAAATAAAAATTGAAACCTAATAAAATTAATTATTTAAAAAAAATATGAAGTTAAGTTTAAAATTTAAAATATAAATATAAAAATTAATTTTTAAAAATATATATAATTTAATCACAAGAGAAATTTTTTAAAATCATTATTAAAACTTATTTAAAAACAATGAATATAAATTTAGTATTTTGTCTTAAATTAGTTTAATGTTTTTAAAATTTGAATTTTTCCCTATCTATCTATCTATCTATCTATCTATCTATCTATCTATCTATCTATCTATCTATCTATCTATCTATCTATCTATCTATCTATCTATCTATCTATATATATATATATATATATATATATATATATATATATATATATATATATATATATATATATATATATATATATATATATATATATATATATATATATATATATATATATATATATATATATATATATATATATATATATATATATATATATATATATATATATATATATATATATATATATATATATATATATATATATATATATATATATAACATGTATTTTTTTATGTATAATAGAATTATTTAGTTACTCATGATTTTTATAAATTTTCAATTATTTATTTAGTAGTTTGAATAAAAAATTAATTTTTTTATTTATTTTTACTTTGTAAATTTTAAAACTATAAAATCTAAAAATATTACAAGTTAATTTAGAAAAAAAATACACAATGTTGCACACGTGTTCGTGGAAATCTCAAGACGTGGAGATATTGCACACGTGGCAAGAACGTTATTTTGACTCGATGAACTCAGTTTAGGACCTCATGCATCTCACAATTTCGTAAGTGAGTTGGATAAGATCAATGATACGATGTTAGCATGGATTATAAACCTAATAGAAATGGAATATGAAGTTATTTAGATTATGTTGCGATGATAATTCCCCAAAGTAATTTCTCTACCGCAATTTCGCATCAATTTATCTTCTTCCTATTCGAACAATGGATTGATTGCATGAATGCCATGGAAACATCAAAATCTACTAGATTAGCTTCCTAACTCAGTGACACCACCCAATAGTCAACACTCATGATCTTGATATTGAGGTTACAATTCCTTTTACGATTGAGGATGATCAGATCTTGGTCATGTTTCCTTCTTCTCATACTCCTTTTAATCCAGTTCCTCTAATGATCATTTTGAGCATGTTCCAAGTCCTTCCTACCTTTGAGTCTTCCCAACAATTACTTCAAGTTCAAACCTAAAAGTGAACTCTGACAACACAAGAAACTCTTGATCAAGAGATGCTTAAAAACTTCCAATAGCTGTAAGCCAACTTAGGCATGCAACAAGCTAATGGTATGCTTAATAGTGTTTACAACTTAGTGCAGTAGCAGTTCTCACACTTCTTAACAGAGAGACTACTCCAAATTGAAGATAATTTACAACATGCTCCCCTCAGGGAGCCTTAGATCATTAGATCATATCAGGAATTATGAACACGATACTCTTCTACATGATTCTGGAGGAAGATATGACAGTCATACTCCACGAAGAGTCATCCTTCTTACTAGTCACCGTCACACCATGTACACACATGTACTTTTCTTACACTCACGAATAACACACATGTACTTTTCTTACACTCACACAAGTGTTGGAAGACTTTGATGTAGGCCTAATTCATCAAATATAATTGTGTCAGAGATATTGAACATATGACTCCATACATAATAGGGGAGGTGAATTGTGGAGGTTTGAAAATAGTTGATTTAAAAAAAATCATTTTTGAAATAAAATTTTGTAAGTATTTTATAAAAAATGTTTGGATAAGCAGCAGAAATTTAAAGTAAAGAAATTAAGTGGAAATTAAAAGATATAAGGGAAGAAAGAACAACACTAGAAATTTATAAAGGTTTGGTCTAATGAAATAACTTACTCCTTTCTCTAAGGACTGATCTTGAAAGTATCCACTATTTGCTTGAGAATTTTTAGAACATTAAGCCCATAAAACCTCTTATAAAAGGAAATCAAGTTTCACACTAACTTCTAACGAAACAACGAACCGAGGCTTGAAAGGGTTAGTCTCCAAACCAAACAACGAACAAAACTTCGAGCGATTACTCTCTAAACTAAATGGATATTTTTGATAGGATAATCTCGAAATAAGATGGATTTTTTATTTGTATATATCTCAACCAAACCGAGGTTTTATACTGGTTGACCACAAATCGAACTGAGATTTTTACTAAGCTTGTTTCAAACCTACTAAGCATTAAACTAGGATGAACTTACACCGAGTATGATTTTACATCAGACTGATCTCAAACCAATAAAGATTTTGGCCGAGGTGAGCTCAAGAACAATTGTGAAAAATTTTCACTAGTTATTATTCACAAACCAAAAAAGAGCTTTTCTTCAATGGGCTCCCGAACCAAACTGAGACTTATTTTAATCCCCAAAAAGAAACAAATACCTTTTATTATGTTTTACCTCCCGACCAAAATAATCACTTCCTAAGAAATAATGATTTACTCAATACAAAATACTACTCTTGGTAAATTTAAAATAAAATCCACACCCATAACAAATTCCTTACCAAACTCAAAAATGCTTTCAAAGCACTACGACTAAAAAATGTGAGAAAAGAAGAAATGATTTAGAGAGATTATTGGAGAAAGGAAAAGTAAGGTTTTTCACGTTTTCTAGATGATTTGAAATGATAGATAAACTCTCTATTTATAGACAAAGATATTTTGTAAATTTGGAGAAAAAAATCCATGGGCCAATGAATTGATCTAATCGATTAACTAATTGATTAGGTTGTGAAATTAATCAATTATTTATGCCCAAAATTGATGTTTTTGATAGAGAATCATTACCAATCATTAAGAGATTGTCACAATAGAATATAGACTAAATTATCCATCATCTAATCTATTATGGCATATATCTAACTTATTAGACAACTGCAAAATGTCTCTTAATCAATTGAGCAATTTCCTAATCCACTGACTAGTCTCCAAATTTTTTTTTGATTACTTTAATTAAAAAATGAGTGGAAACTTTATTTTTTAAGTGTGTTTGTGGTTTCGACATATTATTTCTAGAAACTCCGTAGTGTCTTTACAATGTAGTGATCACTCAGGCGTACAACATCGAGCGAGCTTTAACACTTCCTCACTTTCACATTCAGAAGCTTCAAGTCTTGGAATCATCTTTAATTTTATAGTCACACAAGAACCTTAAGTCTTCTTGATGAGGATTGAGATATTTCATTATTAGTTGAAGTCATGTAAGATCCCCTGTGATCATAAATCCTTAGTATTAAACACAAATATTTTGCTTAATTAAGAAGGATAACTTGATCTACCACCTTGTGCATCTTTTACCGCTAGAGCTAATTTTAGTAGTTGCTTGACTTCAAGAGGTTTTATCATCAAAACCACTTCAAGTGTTGTCATCATCAAAACCATGTCATCGCCAAGGTCAAGTTATTGCATATTGAGTATTGTTATCCACGTGCTCTAACACCTTGGATCAATTCTTAATTATGCTTGCAAATAGATATATCTACATTATCCCCAACTTTTATGATAACAATGCACCTCTCAGGGAGATGATGAAAGAGAAAAAAATGTAGATAAAAATTGGAGTGGTTAAACTCATAAAATTAGAGTGGTTAAACTCCCTCTCTCATGATTAGAGAGTATATTTTACTCCCACTAAGAGTATACTTATTCCCCTTTGTCATAATAAAAAATGCGGGTAAAGATGCTAAACAAAAATTACACAACTATAAATATGCAAGGACATTATTAACATTGTCAAACACATTACTAAGGGGAAAACATTATTTTATTAATTCAAAAGACTTGAATTCAAATTACAGAAAGCAGAAAATTGCAGGAATTGAGAAAGTGCAAGAAAGACGAAATTTTTAATACCCTTAAAAGCTAAAGACACATAAGTGATACTACTCTTTACTATCCTTATTATCATCCGTGAAAATCCTTAGAAGTATATGTCTTAAGTCTCATTCAAAGTGAAAATTCAAGAAGTTGATCTTCTTGTTTATCCACTTTAGTCTCTCAATTATGTCCTTAAGCAAATCTTTAACATAGGGTATTTTAGGGATGATATAGTCAAAGTCTTATAAATTCATGGGTAATTATTTATCTTGTTGTTACATTCCTTTATTATTTTCTTTGGAGGGTTTTTTGAATTATTTTCCCATCAATAATTTTGCACCTCGTCATTCCTAGTGTCGCTTCTCCTATCTTTGTTATATCTTCCACATACTTTTATCCTTCAAGGTTGAAGTCGGTGTGTTCCATGATCTTCATGACTAAGTAACCATATTGTAACAGTATTCCTTTTCTTTTGATCCATAACATGTGTTGAATCATTAAATTTGTCTAATTTGTTTCAATTTTGTTGGAAAGTAACCACATAGTTGCAACATCCGACCTAGTTAAGTGACTGAAGTTATTTTTTCTTGGGAAGAGTATATGATTTACCTTATAATGAATCAGAAGAATTACAGGGCACACATATCCTATAGGGAATGAAGAAAGTATCATATACTTTGGATTCATCATAAACAAGGAGGTAGTGGTCTTGTAGTTGAAGATGTTGCCTTGTTCATTTAGATTGAAGAGAGGTCCATCATGAGGTATATCCAAAATATTCATGAAATCTTCTAGAGGTAGAGATATTTTGTGCTTTCTTACTTCATAGTATATTATTCGATCGGTTAAGTAGAGATTTGAAAAGAACATCTTGACTAAGGATATACGCACTTTTCTTTGAGGGTGGTAGATGAAAGTTGTTAAATTAATTCTTTAAAGATCTTAAATAATTCTCAATACAGTTCTGTTTGTGAAGTCTTGGAAGAATCTTCCTTCTTGTTATTGAGATGAGAAGTCATCGGTGAAAGGCGAAGGAGAGACAGATTTTAACCTCCTAGGTGCCATGATGATGATGATGATGGAATAGTAAAGTGGCATTCTCACACACAAGAAGAAGAAAGAAAAATAATGAGATGAAAAATAAGGGAATATAGTTACATATTTATAATGTTCCTTCTGACAGTTTAGGCATGCAAAAACCTCACAACCATTGAAGATTTTTCCAAAAAAAAATGAAATCCAAATCTTACTAAAACATGTCACATAATCGATTAGATTTGTGTCCTAATCGATTAGATCATGATGATTTTGAAGATCTCACATGATTTTCATTAATGCATTA